>CM041020.1:18441770-20841770 GCA_022984855.1 Dimocarpus longan | reverse complement strand
AGGTACTAAGTAGGCATATGTTCGAGAAGAATAGATGAACGACAATCTAGAGAGAATGACATGAAGATTTGTGTTAGTTTTAAGGGAACGTTCAAGATGTGCCTTGATGAAATCTTCACTATCGATCATAGCACACCATAACTTGGAAACACATCTGAAACGAAGAAGCGACTTGACTGGTAATAGTAGAAGTATTTGGAAGATTAGTTCTAAACAAACTGTCTCGCCCATCCTGTGAGAACATGTAAAAGGATCCATCAATATATAGTTCAACAAGTGGTTAAAACATGTTCTGAAATCTAAAAAAAAATAAAATAACCAACAAAAAAAAGTAGTTTGATAGGAACTACACTAAAATGCTAACTGCCAAACCAAATCAAATAGTTTTACCTGAGTGATAGTTTTCTAGTCTTCCGGAAACTTCAAACACCCTTTAATCTTCAAAAACAAAAGCTTCAAACTCTATAATCTTCCAAAAGAAGTGAAAGGTTTAGCAACAACACTTGTCCAAGTCTGTAACTGCACTACTTACTGAATATAACTCTTCAATTGTCAAAAGAATGAAAAGTGCCATAATATATATATATATATATATATATTTAAATATAAATATATGGTTTGACAAGAATAAGAATGTTCACAACAAACAAAAATCTCTTTCTTTCAAAAGGATTTTAATTTAGTAGTAGGTAGTCAGCGTTCTCATTCTTGTCAAACAAGTTTTTGTTTTTGTTATTTATTTTTTCTTCGATTTCGAAATAGCATTTTGTTAAGTGGGCTTGTCTGTAAAGAAAGTTATATAAAAAGACTAATAACTTTGATATATATCTATATATATATATTTTAAAGTAACGTCAAATGAGTTAGAACTCTATTGAGATTTATTAAAATCAAACACTAATTTCATGATCCAAATATTTACTCCCACAGCAAGATGAGAACAAAACTATTCACAAACTCTTAAATGTGTTTAATGAGAGTTGAACGCCCATTTGCGTTTAACAAATATTTAAGTTCACACAACAACTTAAATTCTAGTTAACATTATTTGAAACCGATACATATTAAATTTGAATATAAAGTACAAACACAAAATAGCTTAGGAAACATAAAATTCTTTAAACTTTATATAACAATGTTAATCTATCAAAAAATCATTAAAAATTCTATTCAAACGTCTTGATTATTAATTATAGTTTGTTTTAAACAAATATAAGAATAAATTAAATAAACAAATAGTATTGCACAACACATAAAATGAACTAATAATAAAATAATAAATATTAAAGTAGTTAAATGGGGAAGAGGGATTAAATGTGTTTGACTTAAACCCTATCCAATTATAAATTGGGTAAAAAAATAATTTAACCCTAAACCAACTCAAAATCCAGTTATAAACCCACCCCAAACAGATCAAGGTCCAGCCGGTTTGGGGCCGATTGAGATTTTTGCTCTCCTTAATTGCACCCCTTCTTGTTTGCCTTAGTGGTGGGGTTTTGGATCCTACTAAGAGCATTTTACAAGTTAGTTTTTTCCCTTATATTGTAAGAGTAGATATTCGAACTGTACAAGTAGTTATTGATATTAATGGGTTCCAAACTATTAAAGTAAATACCTAGACTAGGGGTAAGCATCAGATGGAACTGTTCAATTTTGGATTGAACTTGTCCAAAATTAGATTAGATTGGATTGGTTCTTGAAAAAATAAATTGATCAAGGGAAATTAAACCAAGTGAAGAGACCCAAAACCAATCAAATTGGACATTTTTGGTTCATTTTAGTCCACTGGTTTTTGGGACTAAGTTTTTAACCAACTCTAGACCTATATGCATTAGTTGGGTCTTTGATTGAATGATTTTGAAATAAACTAAAATTATATTGATGAGAACATTAAAAGATCAGGTCTAAGAGAGAAAAAGAAGAGAGCGATTTACACAGCTACATGCACCCCACAGTTCAACCTACGAGATTATTTCAGAGAACAACTGTGACTTACGTTGTGAGGTTCAACTAGTGCCATATGTTGTAGGACTATTCCAGAAAGTGATCACGACTTGCTTCGTGTGATACAATTTGCAAAATAAGTGACGAGAAATGTGTCTAGTGCAAGCTGGTTGATTTCGAGGATCAAAGAATTAAGGGCATTTATGATTTTTAGTGTTATTTCTTAATTTAATTAATGTTATTTCCTTTTATTAATTATTGTTATTTTTTTAGGATTATATTTTCTAAGGAAGGCTTGTTTCCTAGGAAAATTAAAATTGTTTGCTATAAATAGAAGTAAAAAAAAGTAGGGCTTGGGAAGTTTGGTTTTGACTTTTGAAAGGGAGGCAAGTATCTTATGCTTTTCTTTCGGCGTGTGTGGGTTTTCTTGTTTAGAATTATTTGGGCTAAAGTTATGTCATTTTGTAATCCAATTATAGAGGATCAATCTACCCATTATATAGGCTAATTGGTGCATTATCTAACCTAGCATGTGACACAACTCAAGGCGGCTAAGTCTTGTTGTTGAATCCATAGTTAGGTTATCAACAATTCGGCGCTTTCATTGAAAGTTTCCTGATGATAATTTTGATGAGAGATTTCATTAAGAGGTGTTGAGAGAGTTTTGGGTGATAATTTCATAGAAAGGTTTTAGGAGTTGTTGAGAGTGTTTCGAATATAATTTCATTAATAGATATGGAAACCGAAAGGTTTGAAGCGTTGGAAGACAATGATCAAGTAAGAACTTCTAAGACGATGGAGAACATGGTTGTGTCCTTAACACAATTAACAATAACCATGAGCCAATCAATTGAGGAAATATGAAGAAATATCAAAGAAGGGCTACAACGAATTGAGACGAGATTAGCCAAAGTATAGGCGAAAGGCACATTAGACTAACTCATGAAGAAGAATGTCGATCCAAAAGTCATAGATGTGGAATAAATGTGACCAACAAATGAATTAGATGAAAGCAATTTGTATGAAGCACAAGGAAGATATAGAAAAGAAAGTTGGATTGATGCAACCCCCAAGAATAATATGGTTTTAACATTATCAACCTTCCATGTTATAGCTTATTTTATCGGCCTTGAAGATGAAATTTAGACAACTGTAGTTGTCATTACTATAGTCGTCATTACTATAGTATTTTCAAGAATTGCAATGGATAATCTAACTGTCATTAAAAATGTTATAATAATGAACAATTCCAACAACTATTCAGTTCATGATGTTGTCGATTTTGCAAATGAAGTTCCTGCGCAAAATACAGAAGAAACAAGGAAAGATATGATGATTGGTGCAAAAGCTAATGATGCATTGGAAGAAAAGACTGTCCAGTAGAAGCAATTAACTAATATCAATAAGATGGATGGTAAAAATGTATTTTGATGTTTTTTTGAAGTTGCAAATATTGGTTCTAAATGGACATAGGATCAGGCAATAAGAGTAACCATTAAGGTTAGAAGATATAGTGCAGTATGAACACTTAAAGAGTAGGAGCAAACTTTTAATGAGTTCTTGGTTCAAGAAAAAACAGGAAGCTAAAGAATGATGGTGTAAGCTAAAAAGAGCATGGAAAAGAGTGAAGAAGAAACGGGAAAACGAAGCTAAGAAACGTGAACTTCTTACAGATGAATTTTCTACTCTATTGCATTCTATCAAAGATATTTCTGCTGCTTAGGAAGATTGTGATTTTATCATTTATGATTTTCGGATCTTACCCTTGATGATAAAGGTATTCTTGAAGAAGAGGGGAATATTAGATCATATCCAAGAGGAAAAAAGATGAGTGCAACTTACTATATACACCCCGCAGTGCAATCTACAGGATTGTTCCAGAGAGCAACCACAACTTATGTTATGAGATTACCTTAATGGCATATGTCATGGGATTATTCCAGAGAGTGATCGCTATTTGTGTCACGAGATGCAACCCACAAAGCAAGTCACAGGAAAGGCGTTTGGTGCGAGTTGGCTGATTCCAAGAATCAAGGACTTTTATAGTATTTAGGATTTTTAGTGTTATTTCTTAATTAAGTTAATATTATGTCTTTTTATTAATTAATGTTATTTTTCTTTAGAATTCTATTTTTTAAGAAAGATTTGTTTCCTATGAAAGTTTGAATTGTTTTGCTATAAATAGGAGTCAAGAATTAGACTTTAGGAGTTTAGATGTTTTTTGGCTTTTGGAATATTTATAAAATCTTGCAACTGTGTGGAGACAAGTATATTGTGTTTTCTTTTGGCTTTTTTAGGTATTTTTGCTTGGGATTGTTTGGGCTAAGATTAAGTAATTATGTGATCTGATTCTAGAGGATCGATATACTCATTCTATGGGTTGGTTGGTTTGTTATCTAACCTAGTGTGTGGCACAAGTCAAGATTGTTAGGTTTTATTGTTGGATCTATATTTAGGTCCTCAACATTAGTGCACCATGCTATATGATTGATGAGAAAAAACTTAACTATCTACATAGTTATTACACCTACAACTTAAAACTAAATCATTTCATCTCAAAAATATATAAATAAATAAAATTAAAATGACTAACAAGCATTTTCGAAAATTGAAAATGAAAAATGATGTTGTAATTCCAATCCATTGACAAATCCAAATGCTTACAAATAGAGAAATGAAATAAGAGAAAATATGTATCAACAGAGGAGAAAATGAAAATAACTAAATAAATGCTTACCGAGCGGAGAAATAGTGATGAAAACAAAAGGATCCACAATACAAGAAAATCAAATAAAATGAAAACTAAAAAAAAATTATGAATTTGAGACTACAAGGGAGGGATCGTTGATCTAATCCACAAACAAAAGAAAGAAAAGTTGTCGGAGAGGAGTAAATGGAAGGAGGTTTGCGAAGAAAATGAGAGAGAAAAAAAGTTAGGGTTTGACCATTTAAGTAAGAGGCGATGAAGAGGAGATTGAAAAGAAAATTAGGTTTATATATGCGTGTGTGTGTGCGCACGCACGCGTGTGTATTTAGGTCCCCATATATCAAACCAAAAGCCCATTCAATATTTTTTATTTATTCATATACTGAACGAACCGACTTGGCCAACCCCTAAAAACAGGTCCAAAACCAATTGAAAAAATCATGTTGATTGGATTCTTACCCACCCTTGATTGGCACTATGCAACTAGTAATCCCGAATGATTGCGATAGATTTTTAACTTGTTCGTTGTCAATTATTAAAAAATGAAAATTGAATGCAAACCTTTCCAATTTTTTTTCTTTCTTTTGTCTTCATATTTATAAAAAGAACTTCAATCTAAAATAAGAAAACCACTAGCCATCTTCATTCTTTTTAAAAGAAAATTAATATATATATATACACTTAAATATATATATATGTATGTATGTATGTATACAATTAGAAATCATATAGCAATAATGATTAGAAGAAATCAGGAACCATCAGAATTCAACACTATATATACGATCCAAAAATCTAGGAGTTTGATAGGACTTGCTTGAATTACAAAATACAAATGTTGTTGGAAGAACAAAGCAAATGAATCACAATCAATAAATAGAAATGATGTTTACACTCAACGTAACAAATACTGCAAAAAAACGAGTGTACAAACATATAATGTGCAATATAGTACTACCAATGGAAATATAAAACAAAATGACTGACTTGAGTAAGAAGATAGGGGCTTGCAAGTGTTGCAATGTCCTAGGGACAAGATTCCACCGCTTCCTTATCCTTGAAGGACAATGATGGTTGCCTCCCAACTATTTATGATCTTGGTTCTTAACACTTGAACCAAGACCCTAAGAATCAAATTATTTTTCTTTTTAGTGACAATGCAAAAAATTAGAGAGATATTGATGAGAGAAAATAGTAGATTTCCATCATATAATTGCATCAATTATATGCATGTGAATGTCCATTTAATAGGAGATGTCTTGTTGGAAAGACATCAACCATAATTGAATGGAGAGTGATAAATTTTTAAAATTTCTTGACCGCGACCTAGTGATTGTGCCACTAGCTAGGCCGCACTATGCTATATCAGGGAAAATTTCCCTCCTGCAATCTCAGGTTGTGCAACCAATGTTTTTCGCGACCTCTGGTCGCACCTCTCTAGTCACGCCATGCACTGTTGCTCAGACGATAGCTTATGCGACCAGGGTGCTGCAACCTCAAGTCGCACTCATTTGGTTGCGTAGCACATTGTCTTCATGTGCATCGCGCAACCATCCTTTCCGTTATAATAGCTCGCGTCCTTGGTCGCACCACAAACTGAATTATGTGTGTTCTTCTCGCGACCAACCTTCCACGACCTTATATAACAACCAAGGTGGTGATTTATGTATTAGTTTCTATTCAAATATCTATCATAGTTTCCATTCAAACTTCCAGCATATATAGTCTAAAAATCTAATTTCATTACTACATCAGGAGATATTTACCCTATAATAGTAATATAAAAACTTCTCACACATGGTGGTAAATACGTATAGTTAAATTCAAATCTATACTATGACGTAAAGAGAAAGTGCAATAATCACGAGCATGGATATACAACTAATTTTAATTGATTAATACTAGGCTTTTCAAAAATTTATCCAAAATTTTTGTCCAAATAATGTGGTTAGATAATTTATAATAATTATATTAATTATAGGATAATGTATTGATGATGTGGTGGTTACACATAATCTTACCATATTATTTGACAATGAATTTGGATAAAATTTCGAATAATATAGTATCACTTATTTTAATCATACATGGTAGCTTTCTCTCATGTTTATGGTGTACAGAAATCCACTAATATGTCAAACTTTGAGTGAAAAATTCACCATGCATCCAATGTTTAATTAGTGGCTTGTCTTATGTTTATGATGTATAGTTATAGATTTCTATATTAGCATTCTCTATTCCATTATATTATAAATCGGCACTATATTTTAAAATAGTTACTATATAAATTGACAAAAAAAAAAAAAAACAGACAGACAGAGAGAAAAGGAAAGACTATGAATTGCCAGTAATTATATAACATGATTACAAGATATATCAAGGAAAAACATGCTAATTTAACAATTATTTCAAATCGATATTAATGCAATAACTTATCGATTTTTCGAACGAGCCCAAGATGTCAAATTCGGTACACTGTATCCCATAACATGATGAGATACCAATCAAAGAAATAAATATCAATACTATATTCGATATCTCTCCATTACTTTTCGTATGTTGGAATGACGGATATATAAAATAATCCTTATTATTTTTAAAACATGGAGATGTTTTTCATAGTTCAATAGATATTTTCAGAAATTTAGATTTTGACATTTTTACTAAAATCAGTATTTTTTTTCTTGATTCCTACTAAAATCAGTATTTACTTCCTTACAAGAAGGCCCGGTCCACCTTTTGGGTCTGGCTGACCATTTAAACAATCAGCGTGCATTTGATATCAATTCATCAAACATATTCTCTCTCATCAAACAAAATTCGGATTCTAGGTGTTTTGGGTTGAAGTTTTTAAATCAGGAAGCACAGGTCGATAGCGATGAAGAACATAAGGAAGAGGATGGTGAGATGGTCATTGTTTCTAGTGTGGGGATTGAACTGGATATGCTTTTCGTTTTCATTAGTTTATATGTGTTTAATGTTGAAAATATGCCCAAAAGCATGGTGATTTCCGATAATGCATATTTCTTAATTAATGTTATTTTTATATTTTAAATAAAGTACTTCACGTAGTATTGTAATGTAAGATTATCTTCATCAAAGTAAAACATTTGAAGGTTCCAAGATTAAAAGAGAATGAAGAAATCGTTGGCATGAAATTATTATCTAAGGTAGACATGAATTTTTTATCTAGTCTAAAATTTATTCATAACTTAAAGATAATCGTTAGACACATTATTTTGTTAAAGTTGTAGGTTTATTTTGTTTAAATTGGGGGTGATGAGTTTAAATTTATTTAAATGTATGACTTAGAACAAAAAGAGCCTAGTACATATGATGTATTAGACATAGATCACGTGAGTTAACAAAAAAAAAATTATCGTGTTTATAAAATTTTATTGTTTCACATCAGGGCAAAGGGGTGTGTTACATTTCAATCCTAAGATAAATGATATAACTTATAATTACAGACTATAATATTTGAGCTATCAATAGGTGATAGTCAATATGCCTTAAGTTTTGCGATAGTTTGATTTTATGATACATTAATTATAGACAGCATATATTTATAGATATGGACTTCACGAATTTTATTTTTAATAAAAGCAAATACCACTTTCTGGGTTTTGTAGGTACTTGGATAATAAACTCAGGTCCAAGTATTTGGTAAGGGATTACTGAATTTTGATTTGTTGGGTAAATTAGGATTATCCATTAGACGCAAAGATGCTCATGTGGAATAAAATAATCGGAGAAGTGAAATGGTCTCGTACATCCAAATTAATGGTATTTTTAGTGAGGATACTCACTTCGTTAATTTACCAAGAGCATATAGATATATATGTATGTATGTATTTGTATGTGTGTGTGTGTTTATTTTATTCCAAGAGTATAATTTTAGTTTTTAAATGGTATAAACAAAGATTAATAGACAAAGTTCAATCAATTAAGAGTGAACTAGATTTAGATTTGGTTTATTGAAACTTAAGAATAAAAATGGCTCATCCGATCCCCAATCTACATGAAGTAAAAGGATCATCATGAATCTTATTGGGCTCTGAAGTTGGACTTTTGGACTTAAAAGATTAAATATTATATAATTAAGGAACGGGCCTCGGCCACCACTTTGAGTGGGCGGCCGAGGACACTCCCTTTGCGTTTAGTGGCTGCATGGCCACCTGGAGGTTGTGGCCACCTCTTGGAATGGGCGGCAAACTATATGGATTTGGACTCATAAACTAATTAAATAATTTAATTAATTAATTAATTTAGTGTGTAACATTATTATTAAAATAAGGATATTATTTACTTTTTATTATAAAATAAGTGATTATTTTGTAAGTAGAAGCAACCCAAATGCATTATTAGACCTGTATATAATTTGTTGCCACGTATCACTCAATGATAGAAGAAAATCGTCGGGTCTCCTAAACCAACTTTCTGAGAGAGAACTATCGAATTTCTGTTTGAGAATATGAGGTCGGATGAGCTGCAAGTGTGCGTTAAACGAAAACCCAAAAAGTAATAATTAATTTGGAAAATGAAAGGGGGTGCCACTGCCACCAAGCCAATAGGCTTATAAGCAAAGGGATATTTTACAGCTGAGGCTTTCATACTCGATACGTACGGCAAATGCTAAAATGACCGAAGTCCATAGTCAAAGGGAGAGAGATGTAGGATTTAGCAATAGATTACGCAGCCTAGAAGGTACGGCGAAGGAGCCCCATGCATTGACGAATCGCTTACTTGGTCAAATTAACATTATCTAGATTCTAGCCATCCCCTAACACAAACACACAACCCCCGGTTTTTTTAATCTGTGGTCAAACATCACGTCAGGGTTTCGTGGAGGTGGCTCTAGGCCAACTCCCAAACGTAGTTGGTGGCATAAGCATCATCCATCATCATATAACTTTCAACTAGAGTACACCTGTATATATACAAGAGTATGCATGTTTGGTTTGTGGTCGTCATCACTAGTACCTTTCTATCCCATCATTTTTAGCTGCGATGTACGGCACCTATCCTTTGACCATAAAAATTACTAGAATTTATTAAATATGATCGAAAATGCTAGTGTCATGTTTGGTTTTCTGACAAATTTAAGAGTTGAATGTGGAACTTAGTATAACGAAATGGATTATATCCTTATCATTGATGGAGAGTGTCAAAACAAAACCCTTTTAATTGATTACTGTTGTATATAATTATAAGGATTTAACTACTTTTTTATTTGGATAACTTCATTTGTTCATCAATTAAGTCTATTAAAATGGTTGTAAAGGTTGTTATTGAAATCAATTCAATAATTATAATTATTAGATAACTTTACTCTCATAATGTCGGAAAAATTTACTCTCATAATGTCAAGTAGCCAAATCCTAATTATAATATAGTTAAATACTTATTCTCATAATATTGAAAAAATTTACTTCTACAATAAGAAAAAAAAAAAAAATCCTTATATATACTTGTAAATCGTATGGTGAGATTCAAAACTTAATCATGAATGTGAAGATAAGTACACTAATAACTTAAACTATGAGTGAACAAATCAAAATTAGAAAACAATCATTAAATCATATTAGTTACATCTCTGGATAGTTTGCTGTTTTTAGCACATGGAAAGGAGATTATTTTATAAAGTTTCAAAACTACAAGATTATTTTCAATTTATTTAGACATACCTTTTATTTATATTTAAAATTAAAAGATTCACAGCAGTGTTTGGAATCCTCCAAATTCTATCCAGAAGGGCTATATATTGTATGAATTAACCATGGCCATATGATGTTTATACGTCGTGGAGCACTTGCAGCCACAATTAAGTAGTAAGACCGATTGGCATATATGGCATATTGTCTAATTGCTACAATGTATGATGCATTTGAATTCAACCGGAGGATCACTAAATATGTAGCAGTAGCCATGCCCTGCAGGGTAGGCTTTATGGGCCTTTATAATAATGGTTGAAAAATCACTCCTCACTATTGATATTGATCGTAGTTATGATGGGTGTGGTCTGGTGAGTTACCACTACTGATACTGATAGATACTCCTTCGACAATGCTTTTATTAGCAAAACCCTGTACCAGTATTAAATTGATATTCTTGTTAGGTTATAATTATGGTTTTAGTGTGTTGTAGAAGAGGATTCTGAACACTAAAATCGTTGCATAAGGTTGAAATCGAGAACTTCTATGTTATTATTGTAAATGTGTACGTTAAAATTAAATTCTAGAATTGAAAGAATTGTCTAATACTAATTCTAAATATCTACTCTTAATATAGTAGCAGTTTTCCTTTTCTTTTACTTGCACAAGATAACTACGCCACAATGAAAGATATTTATAGGATAGAACTAACCACACAATAAATATTAATATTTTGGAGGATAAGAAGATGCGCGACAATCTATATAGCATTTATATGATAGCAATTTCTATTTTAAAAATACTGTAGCAATTTCCTTACTGAATGGATCAAGTGCCTTCTTGGTACGATTAATCATTGTGATACATATTGATAATTTTATTCTTGAAAATCTTTTTTGCATAGGATATATGTAATTCCATCTATCTAATATAATTTGATGTTTGTGTAATATTTATATTTATACATATATATTCACTTTTGTTTTCCTTTGTTCAAATCTTTATCTTATCTTGTAAGAGTTACTTATATATATATATATAAAAGAATTTCTTTTGTATGAATTTTACATGATACTAGAAAACTTTTGTCGCACATCACCTTATGGCACAAATGGTTCTCCATTCACTATGATATTTAGAGTTTAGTTTCTACCGATATATTTTAAAATTTATGTGGATAATTTTCTCCCTTTATTATAAAGTAGTTGTCTCTCATTCAATTATCAGGGTAGACAAAAGTGTAGCTGGAAGTTTAGAGGCAAGCAATCTAAATTTTAGTTCTTGGTGGGCGTAACTTTATATTTAGTTTCCTATCTTATTAAACTATTGGATTGATATAAGACATTTTGTTATAGAGTTATATTTATTAATTTTTAGAAAAGAAAATAAAACAAATTTATTTTTTGAAAAAAGCTTGGGTAGCTAGGCCATAATCTACCCAAGCCATGAAGAGCTCTATCTTTGGATATAAATATTTGAATCATATAAGTAATGTTTGATCTCAATAAGTCTAACAAACTTTTTATCCGTTTATTATCACCTTTAAAAGAAAAAAAAAAAAAGAATTTGTTCTAAGTAATCACGGTATGAGATTACTTTTTTCTACACACAAAGCTTGGCCAATAGTTCTACTAGATCATTAAATTGAACCTAGCTTTTTTCTTTTATATCGGACCATATAAGTAATATTTAACCTTAATAAGTTCAAATAAGTATCTAACTTATTTGACATCAACTTTCAAAAGAAATATATATATATATATATATATATACTTTTGCTCTAAGAAGTTGTGGTGTGAAGTTCAAAAAAAATAAATAAATAAAAAAAGTTGTGGTGTGAGACTACTCGTTCCTACACACAAAGCTCGGTCAGCATTTCGTCTTCTAGATAATTGAATTTTCAAGTTTGGGTAGAAGATAGGTACCACGTACGAAACATTTGAATAAGAACGTTCGTGCAACACAAAAATGAAATAATCTTCCACTTCTAGATTGTCAACGATATAATATGTTAAATGTCAATTAAAATCATTATGACAACATAGCGGTAAACAGATTCATAAAACCAATTAACGGAGATAGCTAGGTTAATCAATTTCACAATGTTAATTTTCTTCCACGAATAGATGCATTTTGGCGTGAACTACACAACAATTTTTAACTTTAATTATTATTAACCCATTAGAGAGACAAACTATGGTCATGCATGTCCCACTTCTTATTGGCTAAATGTTTGTTTGTTTGTTTTTGAAATAAATAATGTACTCATTGCTTATGTTAGATAAGTTGGTAAGACTGTATCTTTTCGTGGAATAATACTAAATTAACAATTATAATTCTGATTTATATAATAGAAGCTCTTTAATTAACATGAAAGCTATAGGATCCTTCATGAATTTGCCTTGCACATGGAAGAAAAATAGGGTTAAAGAACAGCTTTTTTAAAATAATAATAATAATAATAGATTTATACTTTTAAAATAATGAAAAGCTATCAAAACATCAAATTACGCAATTAACCTTTGACTGTTGTGAAAACCAGTTAAACTAATTGACAAAATCTTTTATAATTTATATAAAAGATCTTAAGACCACTGAATTCCAATAAGCTGTCACTGTAGATGGAGAGAATTTGGCTTTACTTTAGATGAGTTACCATTTATTGGTATTAAAATGAAAACAATATGCATGCTTTTAGACAACATCCATCAAAAAGACAAATACCCATACGATGATACAATCATCCAAATTCATGTCAGTGAAAAATGATTAAAAGCACTCAAAGTACATAAAACTCTTGAAGGAAAAAATTTCTATACATTACATTATATCAAAGGTGTGTAAAAACATACATACGAACAAATCATTATATGATTTTGTGGCCGGAGAAGAGATTTCTGTTCAATGGAGAAACTCAGATAAGAAGAGAAATTAAAAATTATCTGAAAATCCACTATATATATATAAAATAATCAATCTCTATAGTACATTCTACACAGTAAATATGCTAAAACAACACAAAGCTGTAAAAACCGACAGAACCGCTAGAACATTAAAAGAAAAAGATTCTTCTAGCTAAAATAATATTGCAGAAACAATTAAATATAACCAATGAGAAACCAACATAAAATACTATGATATATCAAGAAGTAAATTGAAGGGAACAAACAAATTGGATCGATGTCAAGGCTTGGTCTTCTGGGTGTAGATGTAATCCACGTGAGCCGCAAGTGTTCTTCTCATCAAGCACTCTTCTTCTCCAACTCCCTCACACTTCTCCACCTCCACCTTCTCTGGTTCCAAATCCTTCAAACACACACACACGCACCAAAACCAACCATATTAGTCATTTCCAGGCGCAAATGCAAATTGTCCTGACACAGGTTTTGATTGTTTAACAAACTCTGAACGTAAAGAATTAATTAATTAATAACGTAAAATATACATACCACGGTTTGATCACTATTGAGAGGAGTAACATCAGGAAAGGAGGAGGGTTCGGGGCGGGCGGCGCACGATAGTGTGAAGAAGAAGAGGAGGAGGGCAGCAATGCAAAGGGCGCTGACCTTGGAAGACATTTTGTTATTTCTAGAGAGTTGTCAAATGCGCACCAGACATGGACAAACACAGTGGGGCTCATCCCAATTTATAGAGATTGTGAACATGGGTGGAGGGGCAGTTTTGGAATACTTTATTTAAGATTCTCGCCTGTACTTTGATTATGTAATAAACAAATCAAGGGAAGAGTAAATCACATCGGACGGCTGTGATGGGCCAATAGCTAGTATTCTCGTTGAATGAGTTTTTTTTTTGTTTTGGATGGAATCGTTGAATAAGTTTTTCGTTTTTTCTTTATTTAGAAAAAATTTTGCTTAACTCTCGTATTTAACAATATTAAATACTAGGTTAGGATTTCGGTTCTGATCCTTGAATTTTGATGAATTTTATGGTAAAAAAAAGTTATAACAATACGTGGATAAAATTTATTTATCTTTTAATATTTTATTAATTACACATTACAAATTTTATCCTTTTCAAAAAAAAAAAAGAAAAATCAAATTACAAATTTTATCCTTATCGGAAAAGAAATTCAGATATAAGGCATTGGTGTAACAAGCCATCTATAAACTTCGGCTATATTTGGAAGGGTTTCTCATAGCTTTTATTAGTGGATTTCCATTTTCAGAAACAGAGTTTTACTACATGAAGTTTTAGAAAAAAAAAATTGTTGATGATTTGGTCAAAAAATAAAAGAGTTCTTTCGACCGTACAAATTGTTTGACTTTTTAATTTGAAAAAGAGTGTGATGTAAGAAGATATAACCATTCCTCCCAGAAGCTACTGTTGATGAGAGAGATGCAATCTAACCCTATATCACTTTAAGACTAGACCTAGGAAGAGGGTATGATGTAAGGAGATGTAACTATTGCTCCCAAAAGCTACAACTGATGGGAGAGACATAATCTAGCCCTATATCACCTAAGACTAGACCTAGAAAGAGGGTATGATGTAAGGAGATGTAACCATTTGTCCCAAAAACTACAACTAATGGGCGAGGCACAATCTAGCCCTATATCATTCAAGATTAGACCTAGGAATCTACTTCGAACTCAACACGTTTAGGCCTTACTTCGAGAATATCTTACTAGAAAGGCCCACCCTTTTATTTTATGATGCCTTAATCTAGTCCTATATCACCTAGGACCAGGCGGAGAAATCCACCATTAACCCAACTCATTTGAGCCTTACTTCGAGAATCCCTTACAAGAGAGACCTACCCTCGTGTTTCATGATACCCTTTTGAAAATCCCTCTCTTAAATCCCTCTCTCATGGTGCACCTAAGGGAATTCAAGCACAAAACCTGTAATTCTAATACCAAGTGATATAGAAAGATGCAATCATTCCTCCCAAAAGCGACAACCGATAGGAGAGGCGCAATCTAACCCTATATCATCCAATACCAGGCCCACAAATCCACCCCGAGCCCAACTCATTTGGGCCTTACTTCAATAATCCCTTATGAGATAAGATACTCCTACATCATTATCCACTACCAACCCTCTCTCAAGGCACACTCAAGGGGATTCAAACACGAGATTCCCAGCTCTAATACCAACTAATGTAGGAAGATGCAACCATTCCTTTCAAGAGCTACAACTGATGGGAGAGACACAATTTGGCCCTATATCACCTAGGACCAGGCCCAAGAATCCACCTTGAGCCTAACTTGTTTGGATTTTACATCGAAAATCCTCTGTGAGAGAGGTCCACCCTCGTGTTTCATGACACCTTTGCATCAGGGTAGTGTAATTAATTAAATGTCATTTGCATACTTCTAACATTTTAAAATTATACTTATATGTATATATATATATATGAAAAGAACTTTAAAAAAAAAAACCCTAAAATTTGAATTTTTCCTGAGGTAAAATAGCTTTTTAACATTAAGAGGTTATATGACAATCAAATGACAAAAAGAGAACTTGAAAAAAGCTCTATGGACTAAAAAACCTTTTTTTACCGCTAGAGATGCTCTTCCAATTATACACTTCTATAAGTAAAAGACACTTGAGAGGTGTTATTAATTAGAGCAATGCCAGATTACCTAAGAAAAAATATACCTAAATTCATCTTTAAATAATTAATGCGGCACATAAGTTACAATTGACACATCAATCACCACATCGCTTAACACTTTATATGTTCTTGACAACTCATTTGGATAAATTTTTTAGGTTGTCTACCATTATTCTATTAACTATTATGTTAATCAAATTACTTTAATATGATTAGATGATAATTAGTGGAGTGTTCACATGATTCAGAAGGAGAGCGAGGAATACAATCTACATGTGTTTAGGATTGTCAACGCTCTGTGATTGCTAATAAGTGACTTAACATTGACTAAGTTGGATAGTATAATGTTAACATGTAGAGAAATGGTACTTGTTATTAATTATTATTGGAATAAGAATGGGAGTTGACTTCATCAAAGATGCCTTAATTAAAACAATGGTCCAAATAAAGAAGAATTTAAAAAGCGATATATTTGCCAAATTGCTAATAATATATGAATTTCTTTAATCATATCCGGGTAATGCAAAACAAAATCTAGAGACAGTGAAATCTTTGACAAAGTGGAAAAGTTGTATCATATTATATAAATATCTTAGTTGTATCTTGATTTTAACAATTTTTTTTTTTATTTTACATTTTTAACTATTTTGTGATAGATATATATATATATTTAATTTACTAGTTGTTCGACGCCGAACTAAATAACTGAGGTTCAAATTTGAAGGACAAAAAAAGGTGTTCACCCAGATGGTTCAAATATTACACATATTTTGTTCTCAAAAAAAAAAAAAATTACATTTAATTTTATCCAGTATATATATTTTTAAGACTTTTATAATTAAATAGGGTCTTGAGGGAAATAAAACATGACTGAAACTCAAGACTCTAAGATGTAAGTGAAGGGGACTTGTCATTAACCCAACCTCATCTTGTCAATGTAGTAGGTATACATTTATGTTTATTTATTTATTATTATTATTATTGAAATATAATATCTAGTTAAAGATTGACCAAATTAATTTAAAATTTTAATTTAAATTCATAATTTTAATATTAATCCATTTATTCATTTGCTTGTAAATCGTAAGTGGCAATCTACGATTAATTCATTTACTTCTTTTTCATCCTTCAATTAAAAGTAAATTGATAAATAAATGTCAAATTCATAAATTTTTAAGTCAAATATATTAATACATAGTTAGGCACGTTAGTTAATTAGGACACGTTTTGTTTTTCATCAAAAATAATATTAGACGATTTTGTGATTCTTGAAATTAATGGTTTGGTAGCCCTCATTTTATTCCATCAAATTAAATAGGCTCAACTTAAAAAATCAAGTTATGGTACAGTTACCTCCACCATCTTTCGCTGATCAGTGATTTCCATGAAACAAAAAATAACCTCAACTTTCCTAACTTTCAACAATTAAGCATCTTACAAACAAGAAACAATCAAAAGGATTTTAGAATCGAAGCTTCTTTGCAATTGGATTTCAGAGGAATTTGTTCATATTTAAGTCGGATTCTCATTTAAACATATAAAAGAAAAGGATAAATTCACATCCACTCATCCATTTTCTTACAATCCAAGGGTAATTATCGTTTACCTTGATTTCATATACTCTTTTACATATAGATTGATTGATATAAAAATTATAAATTTAAGTCAAAATTTGCATTGATACAGTGGATCTAAAAGATATATACAAGAATCGAGATTCATAAAAGAATTAAATTAGTGTGAGAGAACAAATTTGCAATGCTCCAACTATTATGATAACTTTTGGCATGCTCATGGGGACAATTCAAAATTTCAAATATTATACAATCAACACTTTCAGTGGTCCTCAAGCATGGTTAATTATATAAGACATATACGCTCCAATAAAATGATGAATGCTTCTGATAATGATTTATTTGCTTCTCTTTCTAATTACCATCGATATATATAATCAATGTTTGTGTACTATACATATAGAGAGAGAGTAGATCCTTTTTCCTACCCAAGCACCAACAAAATAATCATTAAATTTTTTAAAAAATAGAAATATATGTAATAAAGTTTTATAAAGAAAAAAAGTGCACCATATTCTTTTTACATTAATGAATGGGTAGCTGGTGGTGGATGTTGGGTGGTAAAGTCAGAACCGTAGCATGACGATCACTAATAAATATGAAGATTAAAGAAGCTTCTTTGGTCAGCTTTTAGGGTTGCAACTTTAAAACCAAGTTTGAGCGCCATCCACTGAAGAGAAATCAATATAAAGGAAAAAAAAAAACACACACACACACACACACTTTTTCCACTTTCTATGTATGTCCACGGGTTTCTTCTTCCACGGACGGCTGTTTTATTTATGACATATCACAGTTGATAGATTTGGTGGTGGATCATAATAGATAGAGGTATGATTTCACAATTTATAACTTTCACATTATTTCTAGTAAGCCCAATTGTAATTGAAATCTTCCTAACACTTTTAGCTATTAATTTTTTTATTTTTTTAAAAAAATAAACAGCAAATTTATATTGAAATTAATCAATTATCACATCAATTGTAATAATATACACTTTCATTAATATAATATTTTTATTGAATTTCCTTAAAGAATTATACAAATACTAGAAATATATCTCTTTGAAATTTGTTTAAAAATCTCCCTTGTATAAAAATGTCATTCAGCACCATACGACTTAGTATAGGTGGTTGGCCGCCTCCTCATTGATTAAAGTATCAGGAATTCAATTCCCACCAAGAGTATCAAATAAGAAGTTAATTTTAATTTCAAAGACATGAAATTCTTTACCCGGGTCGGTCTGAAGCATTTTAATTCTATACTAAAATTGCAATTCAACCTATTTCTTAAAGGCAAAATGAATGTTTTGTTGGGCTTTATAGTCAAGCGATCCAATCCAATGAGGATTGACTTGTGAGCCCAAATTTGTAAGAGGGCAAATTGGCATTCCTAAGGTTTCTAAACGGGGAATATTCTTATGTTATTTAATGTAATCATTGATTACTCTCATAATTTATAGAAATTTTATTTTACCTCTTCTATTAATTTTATTACTTAAAAATGGATTCTGACAATAACAATGAGCGACAGATCAAATTGCCTCTCAATTAAAAATAAAAAAAAAAAGAAATATTCTCATTTTTCTCTATATTTTGAAAAAGTGGTCAAAATCTTAAGTGTCTTGAGAAATTGCTAATATTTTCATTGCTGATTTATAAAATAGATGTAAAACCTGTGTAGTTTATAGAAGTCCAAAAAACCGCTTTACCTTCAAATTGAACATTAAAATTCAATGTTTGATCGTTAATATAAAAAGACAAAACCATCAAAGCAAGATAAAATATATAATAATATTAATTAATTAATTTAATTTAATTAAAAATAGAGTTTTTTGAAAAAAAAAAATAAATGTCATCTCCACTGTCCATCACAACAATGGACGGTGGAGTTGAAAACAAAACAAAAAATATTAAATAACATTAAAAAAAGAAAAAAAATAAAATAGATTTTTAATAATAATAATAATGTCATCTCCACCGAATAATGAAGAAAAAAATAGTGTCCGTTCTTGAATGTTATTTTAAAAAAATCTGTTTTGAGTTACTGTTTTTCATTTTAGTAATTTTTTTTCATTTTAATATTGTTATCTCCATCATCCATTTCAAGAATTTAAGTTGATGTTTTTCATTTTAATATTTTTTTTCTATCTCTATTGTTCATCCTTGTAAAGAACAGTGGATATGACATTATTTAAAAAAAAAATCTGTTTTATTATTTTTTTTAATGTTATATAATATGTTTTTTTTTCATTTTAATTTTTTTTTGTTTTCATCTCTATCGTCCATCATTGTAACGGACGGTGGAAATGATATTATTTTTTTCAAAAAAATATGTTTTAATTTAATTTAATTAATTAATTAATTAATGTTGTTGTATATATTTTATCTTACTTTGATAATTTTACCTTTCCACTCTAATGGATAAATATTGACTTTTAATGTCTAAGTTGAAAGTAGGGGTTTTTTTTTACTAACATTCCAATAAACCACAAGTTTTTTTTTTTCCTTTTAATTTATTTCATAAATTAATAAGGAAGATATTAGCTTTCTCTCAAAACAATGCGGGATTTTGACTATTTTATCATATTATAGAAGAGAAAATGAGATTATCCCTCTATCTTATCTTGTTTTGATGGTTTTACTTTTCCACATGGTCAAACATTAACTTTTGACGTCCAAAATGACTATAGAGGGTTTTTTTGGGACATTTCTATAAGCTATAGGAGTATATTTTTATTTTTTGGTTAATTTATTCCATATATCAATTGAGGGATATTAGCAATTTTCCAAAATATTGAGGGATTTTGGCTATTTCATCAAACTATAGGGAGAAATGTTTAACTAATCAAATGAATCAAAAGAATTTGATGGGGCACTTGTACCCTGTGGAGGCCTCCCGAAGGATATCACTTGACTAGTAATTTGCTCACAAGTTTGATGATCTGAGGATTTGATGCAAATTTCATTTTCATTTACTGAGTTTCTTTTCACTGCCACATGCATTGAATTGGGTCAGAGATACCAAGAGGCACTGCTTTCCTCCATTCGTTTATTCTGCATCTTGTTTTATGGCTTGGAAGTTATTTTGCTATTTTCCTAATAATCCAACAGTTATGATGTTAATAAGAGGCAAAACTTATGGCGTCTATGGCCCTATATAGCACATAACCAACCAAACAACCAAATAAGTTGCATTTATTATATAAGAGGGCTTTGGTGTGTTAGTCGTGTCTCACAAGAGACAGTTTTGTTTAACACTAAAACTATCAAAACCAAAAAAAAAACAACAAAAACAAAACAAAACAAAAGCAAAAAGAAAAATCCGTCACCATCCTGAAACATTATAAACTGATATATTACACTGATATAATGCACCCGTTACTTTTTATGCAGTTACAAAAGAACAATTGAATGTTGTGATCTTTCTTTTTGCTGCTTTAATTTCCTACAATATATTAGTAGTATTGCTTGCATAATTAAAATGCAAATCTCTTGATGGTTGTATAGATCAATGTGAAACTATTCTGGTATGCCATTTTATATTCAATATGTAATGTCATGTCATCAAAGCTTTTCTATATACTAGAACGAACTTTTTAATTATTAACAAATTAGAAAAAGAAATTAAAAATTGCTTCTATAAATCTAGCGAAGAGAGAACATGATTGCTGATTTGTTTTATGATTTAAGTATTTAACACTTAAATAATGAAAATGGACACAAGATTTCTTGAGAAAAAGATAATAATATAATCATGCCTTATGCGATCATTATTTATTTTCTCTCATCCAAATTTTGTTTACTTACACACTTTCTCAAATGATTTTTATACGTGTTTGTTGCATTACTGATATGATATTATAAATAAGAGAAACATTTTATTTAGATTTATGGACTTTGGTCCTCAGTGGGCTTGACCAACTCTTTGATTATGAAGTTTTAAATGGTTTTTCTCAAAATATATAAACAAACACCTTTTTCTTGTTTTTTTCTCTTTTTTAATTATAAATACAACCGTTGAAACTCCTAAATAGAATATTATAGAATGACCCGGAACGTATTACTTATTTTGACTCTACCTCCTAATAGCAGGGAGAGAGAGACTCACATTAAGTGAGTAAAACTACCCCTAAAATTAGAGGGGTTTGTAAGTAAATTGCATACAAACAATTGAGTTAAGATGAAATTATTCACTTTTTAGTGGACATTGTAATCGAATTCTGTATTGCTGGGAGAGCAAACAGAATAGGTTCGCCATCGTAGCAAACCACTTGTGAATTATAAACTAACACCTTATTATTATAGGATAAATACTTTGCCGATAAAACTCTATTGAAAGAATTCTAAACCGCTTTTGTGGTTAGGAAATAAGTATTTGTTCGAGTGAGAATCACTCACTAAAAGTAGAAATCCAATGCATGATTACGTATATTGGATCAATTAAGTCAACCGTGATAGCCTCCTAACATTCATATAATTCTTTACGGCCTAATTGATTTCTACATCAATTCGTAAGTGCACCATGTTTTTTTGGTCTCCTTCTTGTTATGGCTCTAAAATCAACATGAAATTTTCGAACAAGTAATAAAAAAATTTAAATTATATTTTAAACACCATTTATCTTCATAAACACTAATATCGTTAAACCAAATTATTCATTTATTATACAAATTTGATGCTGATCGAAAACTTACCTTAATTTGAATGTTATTCTAACATGTAGTCTACTTCGTAATGATTATGCTAAGAGAAGTAATTATGAAGTAAAATTTCTTTATCTGTCACCCACTTATTGAGTGAAAAGGTTATCACATATTTATCATTGATTTTGTAAACATATCACTAAAATAATTTTGTTCTCTCTATAAATCCGATTACATTAACATTATCTCATGCTGACTCTGTAATTGACAGTATTGACGATCATTTCTAATAAATTTTTTTTCTTAAAAAACAAAGTGGGGTTGCATTTGATCTTTATGGTCCATGCCCCAACTCAAAAACTAGAGCATTGACATCACATCAGCAGAGAAGTGAGCCTTTTTTAAGTGACAGAGTGCCAGCTCCGATGGGACTGGGGACTTACAAGGTTTAAGGGCTTACTTTACATGTCATAAAGGGCAGCACTCGGTTACTTCTCAAAAGATGCTTCCCTCTTTGTCCCACACCTACTTCACCCAATGAAACAAGGAACCAACCCTACATGATGAGTGTTATTTCAATATCAGGACTGGAAGGAATAATGTCCATTTGTATAATATTTTAGTGTCCAATGAGTGGACAAGGGAAAAGTTACTTGGTGTCTCATACATGCATACATTTATGTATATACAAGTAACATATTAAATGGGAATCATTTTAAAAGAAATAATAACATTAAAAGGTGAATGGAACTCTTTTAAGTTGCAACCAAGCACCATTCCATGCATATCCTTTTCCCTTTCTTCATTGCTATGGGACAACTTTCTGTACACAACAGAGGCTACTAGGGACAGCATGCTTTTAAGTTATACTATAAAATGTGGTATGCACAGAGGGGTAGAGGTAGAGATGAATTTCAAAACAATTTATAGATTCCATCATATTTAATATTTGGTGTCATCAATCAATGACAAGGTTGCCAAGTTTTAACTTTTAGGTGTCCGCAATCCATCACAAGATTGCCTTCTATCTCCGCTTCTTATACATAGTATACATCAGAAGCTCCCTCCTATCAGTTTCATCAGAGCTCTTTTTCTCTAAGCTAGCTCCACCTTCTTTTCAGTCTAAAAGTAACAGGAACATTTCTTTTATCTGCACATCAGTTTCTGTTCTTACATCTTCAATTCGTAAGTTCGTTTATAATTCAAGTGGTGCTTCTATTCTAATCTTTCTCTCCCTTCATAACACACCAAGTTTGCAGGTCTAATGACTAGTGCAGCACCAAAGCTGATTCTTGCGAAACAGCTCAAGGAGCATCTGCAAGAAGAACAAGAGCCCTTTAACCTGTGCGCGTACCTTACGGAACGAAGATACACGCTGAAAAAATCAATCTCCAATGGCGGAAGTACTTGCAGCATCCTGAATTCGACTAAGAACCAGGAGCGATACCGGAACAAGAAAAGGAGTCTACACAACCAGAGGAGTCTGAAGTCAATGCTACACAAGCTCATTGCTCCTGATACTGACAGACAGTTCTCAACCTGCCATAAAGATGTAAAAGATCACCTCATTACTGAGACAATTGATATGATACAGCAGATTGCAGAAACAAATTGGTTTTCCACACTAAGCGAAGGAGTTGAATTCAGTGCCTCTCCAGGTTCGAGTGTGCCACAAAATTCACCAGCTTCAGAACATGATAAAGAGTTGGTTATTGCAGGAACTCTTCAAGCCTTGAATCTGACATTTTGAAGAACTAAAGGTAAGAATATGTAATACATGAACAATGATCCACTAAATGATTTTCAGACTTTGTTCCCTTTCCTGCTCCAGTAAACTCAACATTACCATGGTTCTCTGTTTTCCTGTATTGATTTCAATTATTCATAAAGCTAACAGAATGCTACAAATACAAACCAATAACATGAAAAAATGATATAACTGAATAAAAAAGAGAAGATAATTTAAACATCTTTATGTTCATTTATAAATTAGCAGTAACATTTTGCTTTCTATCTAACAGGCTCTTCAACTTTGAGCATTTTGACCCAAGTGAGAGCCAAAACCAGACTCTCCGCTTTTCTACCGTCACTAATAAAGGCTAAAAAATAACTTCAAATTGATTATCCAGAAGCAAATGAGTCAATAGGTATAGTCCTCAGAGAAGCAAAAGAGTCACTATGCAAAGCAGGCAGCTGTTGTTTGATTGCATACCAAAAGCTATCAGAAACAGTGATGAAAACAAAATGAGACCAATTTTGATGAAGTCTTGGGGAAGTGCTTGGTAGAATAATCAGTGAGCAGCATTATTCACCAGATGAATGGAACCATGTCGACCAACCAAATCAGGGCATAGGCATAGAGATTGGAGATAATAACACAGATGAGATGAGATGAGATTATTCAAGAATTAACCAACTTGCCAAAAACAGATGTATTATGCTAGTCATAAATTAGAAAGGTACCGGATGCAGGAGTTTCAAAATTTCCAAATAATATGAAGGCGATGTTTGAAGATACATACCAATATCGAAAAGCCTGAATATCATACATAATTTTTTTTTTCTTTTTTATTTTTTTTTTTTAATTTTGCTTCATAATGTGATTGATACAGACTAGCAATAATTGGAAACAACATTTAAATAGCTAGGAGATAAACTCAATCCACTGTAGTTCATGAGTGATAAAGATTAAGTGAGGCTGCTGATGGTGATTTTAAAATTGCATTCGTGATGTTCTGTAAGATGAGGCGGAAACTGAAATTATGAAGTAAACTTTTTTCCGAAACAAAAAGGTGGTAGGGCTGAAACTTTTTTCTGGGCCCAAACCCCAGAATTCCACCTTCCAACACACTCACTTTCTTTACCCCACCAAAGACGAGTGAGAGAGAAAAGAAAAAGAGCCAAGCAAAAAAAACTAAGCCTGTCCCTACACTAATAAACAAGGTTGCGTGATATTTTACCATGAAACAGCTAAGAAAAACATTTACAGTATATCACTGGTTACATGTCCTTGAATGTCTCAAGCATTATATGATGCAATGATAGCCTAGAATGAAATTGCGGAATTCCAAGTATCTTTCTATCCACAGTGAATTCTAACAACCATCACAAACGTACTTGGGGAGACTAGTATTTCAAATTCAAATCCAATGCCAATTACATCATCCACCCAATCAGTATATAACTTGCAACTTTGCACTCTTATTCACTGCAATTAGGGATAAATCTAAAATGATACTACTGACGACTCCCTCTACCACACAAAACCTTTGAAACACATACTGCACTTCTACCAAATGCAGCTTTCAGGAACAATAAGAGACTTCAATTAATAAACACTACAGATAATAGTGACAATTAAGTAGTCCAACCACTCCTTACATCCTCTCAGCCACTCGTGCAACAATATAGAAAAGAAAAACAACATACATAAGTAACATAACCAAGCTTGGTTGAAAATATATAGCTTTTTCAAAATATAAAACAATTATATTTTCTTCATTTCTGCTCAGCGTCAGGGATCTTTTATGCTCAAGATGTGGCAGCCACTGGTAAAACAAACCCTTATTGAAATTTACTTATTCCATTTAGGAAACCCACATAAGTAACTATCATTTCTTAATAATCAACTAATAATAATTAAGATTTGAACTTTATGATTTTATGAGAACTTCTATATGTAATAGGATATATCAAGTAATCTGTATCAAAACCATGAATCACCATTGAACAGAAGATTGAGTGACCAACTTATCAATTATTGCAAGTCAATCACATTATACTGCAAATAATTAACTAAGGTATGATTCATAAAACACATACATTTTAAATATATTAAAGAGGTGAAAAACAAAAATTGAGGAGATAATGGCAAGATCAGATAAACTACCAATTTTCACCTCCTTACATTTCCCCATCTTCAAGATCATGATTACCACTTTTACGAGAACCATTACGATGATCTCTCTTATGTCTCTTATGCCTGCTGTCATTCTCAGATTCAGGTGTTGATCCATGCTGCAGCGTGTAAGACAACAGTTAAAAAAGAAGTATTACATCCATGTTTAAAAGGGTAATAGGAACCAACAAACTTTAAATCTCTATCATCTCTAACAAAGAGATTACAAGGAAACAGCATACCCGTCTTGATTTTTTGCGATCGCTGTCATGCCTATGGGAGTTCTTAGATCTATCTTTTTCAGGTTCATTCAAGTTATCATGGGAACTTTGATGGCGCTTCCGGTGTTTCTTATCACTGCCCTTTCCTGATCTTTTGTTCTCATTGGAGACATAATTTTCAGTTGTTTCAAGAAGTTCACTGTCCGCTCCATCCTTCTTCAAATGATCCTCCTTTTCTCTTTCGCAGCCTTTAACTTTCTCCCTTCCATGCTTCATTTTTCTTCTATCTCTTTCCTCTCTTTCTTTTTCCTTCTTTGCCTGCAGAATATCAAAAGGTCCACTTGATACCAAGTCATTTTTAAAGTCATTAAAAAACCAAACTGGAACTGCACTTATGTCGATGTATTGTGAGTTAAACAATTGGCACATGGATGCTGCCACTTATTCATACCCATGCCAACCAGTAATACCACCGATGTGTTTGGTGCCTAGTGCTAGATACAAAATCCTTTTCCACTGTTTCAACTATATCTGGAACCACAACATATTGCATTACAACAAACTACCATTATCTTCTCAAGCCTCAAGTGTAAAGTCCTCTGGACTTGCTTGTAATCTAAAAACTAGACTGCATCATACAAGATAGGTCATCACTCTTCTGCAAGATAAAAATAAACACAGCCAACTCTCTGATCAGAATATCATTAGGTTCAGGACAACAATGAAACCTGGATCCTTCTGTACCCTAATTTTAATCATGCAAAGTATTGAACGGATATCAAGAACCATTTTTCCGTTCAGATAAGACAAAAACAGTAAGCTAAAAAACATAAACAAACTGCAGTAGCACAATCACTGGCTACATAGAGAAAGTACAGCCTGGAGCAGCCAGAACTTAATAGTAAAATAAACAGACTAGAATACAAACACTCAATATTTTGTCTAAATGGAAAAACATAACATTCTCTGGATGTATAAAATAAAAAATATTGTAAATTATATTATGAAAACGAAGAATGTGAGTTAAAGCTCATTCCAATTATAAAATGGAAGACATATGTCAAGGAACCGAGATATTACCTTCTCCTCATTTCTTTTGCATTCATCCTCTTTTGCCTGTTCCTTCAGTTGTGTTATGTATTCATCAAAAATCCCCTTGCAGAAACTCTCTTCCCCAATGGAACTACATAAGTGCATTCAACAAGATAATACTGTTATGGTTTAATTTGACTCATGAATGAATACCAGAATTTAGAAATCTAAGAATGAAGCAAAGCATATTTAACACTACATGGCTTCAAATATCCATATGAGCTATCCTTATTATTTCCTTCAATAAAATAAACCAATGGTCGTTATACAGCATGAGTCCACAGACATCATTCAATCTTACAGAAGAATACAAGCATTAATTTTTAAGGATACAAGCATTGAAGATAAAAGAGGCTTTTAAATAGGTGACATGTTTACATTTCCAAGTCCACAATACACAACAGATAGCTAAGCATTTGGAAAGCAAAAGCTTTGAGGTTATCGTAATGAATCATGCAGATATAGGTGAGAATCTTAAGAGCATCTACATCAAACCCAAAAGTTGTTAACAAGCAGCAGATATTCAGGAGTATTCAAGATTACTACAGATTTATAGAAGATTCCCAAATATTATAAGATGAGCAGTAATCCCAAATATCACAAAATTCAGATACTAAGGAGAAAAGGCAAAATCTGTCCATTCAATGAACAAGAAAATTTTCCAAGTACTAATGTGCATAAGGAGATTTTATAATAAAACAGTATGAAACATCAAAAAGGAAAAAATAAAATCTTCTAAGAATTAATGTTTATAATAAGACTATCCAATAAATCAGTATGAAAATTCAAAAACAAGAAAAAAATAGATAACTACCTGAACTCTCGGCTACCTTCAAAAAATTGTCTACAATTCTCCCATGTTGAAGAAGCAGAAATATCCTGCAACAAACAAAACAATCAGATAGATGGCCGGATTAAAACTTTTGAACTGCTTAACTATTATGTGCTGGAACATCAATAATGTTAGAAGAGACGGCTTGTTACACCTTGATAGAATGCAGTAGAACAGAAAATTCATCTGCAAGGCGTTTACGTTTCTTAGCTTCTTTTTCCTCCTTCTCCTTGGCTCTTTCCAATAACTCATCAAATATTAGCTGGAAAATTAGAGTATTACTTCCAAGTTCAAATAGTTATAGTGCATAAGATATAAAGATGAAGTACATATCTCAGGTGGGTAAAACAGATTGGAAAATAAATATAATATAAAAATTTCCTAGTTAATCAATTGCTTTATCGCAGCAGGAAAATTTCCTAGGTGAAGATTACTCAGCTCATTTAATAGACCAATTCTTAGGTCATATTTGGTACACTCTGCAGAATTGCATTGGACTACACCATATAGGACTGGATTAGACTATACTGTATTGGATGGATTCTAATCTGTACTATCCTGTGTTTGGTGCTACATTATACTGGATTGTATAATGTTATTTTTTAATTAAAAATCATTATTAAAATTCTATGATAGATTAAAAAAAAATTAAATTAAATTTTTTAAAATTGTAAAGATTCTATTTTTTAAATAATTTTTAAAATTGTTCTAGATTATTTAAAGTTTTAAATAAAAAATAATTAATCATAAAAGAAAAGGTGAATTTTTTCTTTAAATTTAAGGCATAATATAAACAACTATTAAAAAATAAAACATGAAATGAAAAAGGCATTTACAAGATGTGCAGACATTTAAAACGTAGTTGGTCAAAAAATAAATAAATGAAAAAATTTAAGCCATCCAATGAAAAAGAAGACCGTAAAAATCTAAGACAGTAAAGCCCAACTTTTGCAAGGCAAATAGAATCTGGTCCAAGAATGCCTCCATCAACCAAATTTAATAACCAGGTGATGGCAGGACAAAATTTTAGGACCCAATTAAGCAGTCCGGTTGATTAATTTTACCAAACACCTGACAGACTTAGTACTGTCCGGTCCACTTATCTGCTCCAAAACGGTGTAATAAACAAGGCCTTAGGTCTAAGAGTCAATATGGAAGTAACAAAATAGGCATATTATTGAATGCAACAAAGTAATAATTACAGCGTCTTTACCTATGACGAGAGATTTACCTGTGCTTGAGGTTCAACCAGCCGACAAATTACATAGAGAAAAATCAACTATCAAGAACAGAGACATACCCTTAGGTTGACATCTGATATAGATGGCAGAGAAGTAACATCCTCTAAAATAGAAGCCTTAAAGTCTTCAAATGTACAAGTTGATGATAAAGTGATCTATAAAAATAACAGAACTTCAGACAACTAGAAAAATTTAGGATATAATACAAAAGGAAAATTTGGTAAATTATACCTTTTTTAACTTCACTGCATCTTTAATTCTAGTTTTGTCCTCTTGATACTGTAAAATACAAACAAGCAGGCACAGTTCAGTCTTGTAAATACCACAAGGAATATCAGTTATGCATCCATAATATACTGGAATACATTTGTCAGACAACCAATCATACATCAGCACTTTTGAGAAAAATATATTCTCACTACATAACTTAAGATCTGGAATCTGGATGATGATTTAGTACCCTGCATTCAAACCTTCATTTGAAAATGTTTATATAGCATGGTTAATAATTATCAGCATGATGATGAAACATGGCTTATATTTAAATAGTATTCACATGTGATTTTGGAGGACTACTGTGAATTTAATTGGTGAAATGTCTAAAAGAATAAATTCATGAGCACTAGTTAATTGGAGCAAAATACAAAAGTGATGAAATTAATTGTTAAACCAAATACTAAACCAAGTATAGTGAGGAACAAAAATTACATAACATATTCACTTTTAGCCCACATTACCTATTGTCAGCTTATATTTTAGAATGAATGCATAAACATAAATAAAAGTTTATACCAGAAATTGAAATCATACTAAAATTAGAAGCCAGCACATCTGGTACCTGTTTCTGTAGCTCCTCAGCCACGTCTTCAAACAAATCTTTCGGGGTTGAGCCCGAGGTATTTGATGCCACCGCCACATATACAGGTAAACCTTTAACCTAAAATTCAATAGTAAGGAGAAACACATAAGAACGCACACCAAAACATATAAAACACTAATTTTTTACCAATCAGATACCATGTATGAGCTCCTAAAATTTTCTGTTAAATCTTTCCTTTCCAGTTTAACAGAAAATTCTAATTCCACTATGTTCCTGCCACAAATTCATTTGGGAAGCAAAGTTTCAAAAAAGTTAACATTTTTGTTTGGACAGTGGGTTGGGAAAGAGTAACACAGAGGATCCCTTGCAAAAGAAGAATCCAGGAGTATTTCCTCTAAATTCTGCATTTGTGCAAAGAAGAAGAGGAATCGTGAATCATCTTTTTCTCCATTGTCCAGTAGCCAAGGCCCCTATGGAACAAGGTCAACCGTATGGTAAACTTGAGGAGCTGTTGTCATAGAACTGCACTTCCTGGTTAGGGGAGAAAGGACCTAAGTTGGGTAGGGGTCGAAAGGAGAAACTGATTTGGGATTGCACTAAATTGGCTGTTTTTGGGTGATTTGGAAAGAGAGAGACAGGAGAATTTTTGGGGGGAAGCTATAGAGGAGTTGCGGGCCTCTATCACTAATGATTTCAAAGATATTCCTAACTATTCATAATTGCTTAGCTCTAATTCAGTTGGTCGGGGGGTGTACTATTTTTGTGCTGGGATGTCTTTGTTATCTCAGCAGGCTGGTTTCTCAGTCTTTCAGTGGACCTCCGGTTCACTTTTGTACAAGTTTTTCTATTTCTAATGTCATATCCTATATCTTACCCAAAAATATATATATACATATATGAGCTCCTAAAATAAAATAAAATCAAATTGAATTGCCAACCTTCATGCAGTAATCACGCCAGTGCGTTTTGGCTGTAAGAGTGCCCGCAGCAACATCTTCTTCCATCAACTTGCGAAACTCATCACGATTTTTGCGTTCAGCCTTTCTCAGTTCTTCCTGTTTTAATCAAAGAGTGAAATGCCGAACTAATCCAAGGAAAAGGGAAAGTAGATTTTTATCAGAAAGAAACAACTGATAACTGAAGCACCTTCTGAATCTTCCTCTGTTCCTCCTCTTCCTTCTCCAAATCACGCAAATATTCCTGTTACCATATCTAAAAATTAGCTCATAGATAAAATGTTGCTGTTCATAAGCAAATAAAGTAAATTACCTGAAAAATTTCCACCCGTTCCAATTTGTCAAGGCGCAAACATCGTTCATCTGACTCCAAACGATCTTGAATTTTTCGCCACTGGCTGTTTGCCTGAAGAAGGTAGGCAGTACATATAAGCACAATAGCAAAAGATAACATGAAAAAATAAATAAATAAAAGGACCTTACTCAAACATACCTTAATGAAGTCGCAAGATTCCAAAAACTGTCTATACTCAATTACATAACGCTTGTGCTCTGCCACAGCCTTTGCTCGTTCCTAAACAATGTACCAACTCAACTAAATTAAGATCCAAGTGCTTCAATCCGTAACTTTAAACCTACTTCCCAAGTAGTGGCATAATGCAAAAGAAACTAAACTCAAAAGGAAAATGCATAGCATACTGAGGCAATTAATATTCCTATTAGAAGAGAAGGATGAAGGGGGCGCAAACAGTTAAAAGAAATCTAAGGGAAGAATACCTTTTGTCTGAGTTCTTCTAAATGATTATCAAATAGATCCCTACGATCTCGTTCCCGTTCAACAGCTTTGAAACGATCATCACTTTCAAACATGGTCACTGCTTTGCTGAAAAGTGATTAAGATATTTCAATTAGCAGAGGAAAAAAACAAATAAGAGGACAAAAAAAAAATCCACGACACTGGTCGTGCAAACACTAGCAATAAATTTAAATTTTAAAGGCAGAAAAGTGGCATTATATCAAGAAATACAAACCTCCATCTTGCTGCTGATGTCAGCTCTGGAGAATCCTGCAATTGTGTCCAATGACAAGTGAAAGAGAGAATTGTGTATATATAAAGTAAGAAGAAAACTTTAAGACAAACAAACAACTTACTTCCAACATTTTTTTAAATTCTTCCCGTGCTTTTTTCAGTTTACTCCGTCTTTCTTCAGCTTCTTGTTTTTTCCTTTGAACCGAGAACTGCAACATGAAATTAAGATTTCAACATCAGTTCAGGAAAGTATCCAAAACATGTGTAGACGAGCACACATTTGAAGCTGACCAAAACTTCCAATACTTAAAACTGAATCAAGTAAAAGGTATATTGACGTAGAGATTTACCTCATTAAAAGCTTGCTTCCGCTCCCCAAGTGTTCTCAATGCACCATATCTTCTATCATTAATAATTACTCTCATTGCCTGTTATATTTACCATCAATTCATATCATAAATTTGAGAAATTGTAATACAAAAAGGATCTCAACAAGCTTAAAATTACCTGATCCCAAGTCCAGTCAGACCCAATATTTGCAGACTCCAAAAGTGCCTTAAAGGCATTTCTAGCATCCTGAAATATTAAGGGGGGTAAACAAAAAATAATAATGTTAAGATCTAGCGCGTAACAACAGCAGGCTGAACCATAGCAAGTTCTCAACATACCAGCTTATTAGCATAAGTTGATTGCTCCTGCTGCAGAGTCTTCTCTTCCAACACATCATTAGCTTTTTCACCTATCACCACATCTTTCCTTGTCTCCTGTGAGGCAATAATGTCACTAACCCGATGATACAGCATATCAAGTAATCATACCAGATGGAATTAACATAATTAAACAAGAATTAATAAATCAAAACCGTCTCATACTTCTGTTTTTTGCGCAGGAACTTCATCTGCAGAACCAACAGCATCATGAGCTGACAAGTCACTGGAATTATTCCTACAAAATTTCAGAACAAAAAGGGTATTTAACATGCCAATTCTGAGACTAAAATTATATGCTAAAAACCACATAAAGATGATTACATTGTTTCTGCATCTGTAATGACAGTTGAATTATCTCCTGCAGTTCCTGAAAATGCCGTGACTGGGGTAATGGCATCAACAGTTGTCTGAATTTCATCTTCATGGGCGACAGAAGAAGCTACAACAGGTGAGGTTGATGATGTTGAAACCATTGCAGGTTGTATATTGCTATCAGCAGCAACAGGGACAACTGCAACTGGGCTTGATGCTACCCCTTGAACTGTGGGAGATGAGGAATCCGCACTACATGGTGCTTCGGCTACAGAAGAAGCAGAAACTGATGTTTGAGAATTAACAGATTCTGACTGTGGTCCATGGATAAACACCTTTTCTGCTTGCTCACGGGCCAACTAGAGGATAGTATTTTAAAGAACAATCATAAAAATAAGAAGAAAATTAAAAAAAAAAAAGGAACTTTAACTAAATAATATGTAAGTACAAAAAGGAATGATAACGCGTTATTAATTGTCATGGGGAAAAGAGACCTTCAACTCAGCAGGTATTGTCCATACTGACTGCTTAGTGACCTTGTTGTAGTAATACCTGCAGAACATTCACAAATAAAACAGAAACAGAAATCAAGAATAATTCCAATAGCAAAGCTTATTTCCAGATAGCTCAAAGGAAACTAAATCAGATTTCATTACGTTCTCCCATCACGACTTGTAAATTCCTTCCAGTCAGTTGTTGCGTCTGTCCTCTGTCATAGAGTTATAAAATAAAATAAGTGCAAATTTTATCTGAAGAAACAAGCAGCCTTAAAGAAAGCTTAAGGACATGAGAGCTTATCCAAGTTCACAATATGAAATATCCTTGGTCTAGTCAAAATCAAGCATTAAACAAATATGAACAATCATATAAAAGTAGGGAATAAAACCTTTACATGATACATAGGTAACCACTGAAATGACACCAGCACCAAGTTCAGAAAATATAAATGTGGTTATTCAATCAACTAACCAAACACAGAGATCTAAAAGGTAAGAAAATCAACAGATTTCCTCTTTCCTCGAAAAAAATGAAAAATGCCAAGAGGATGCAAATACATTCAACCCTAATTGAATTCTATCAGAAATTTATACAAAGGTGTTAACAAAATATAGAAACATAAAAGATACAAACTTTTTTATTCTTTCCCTTTTTTAACCAGAGTATGGTTGTTGTTGCAGTCCTTTTCCATGTTTTACTTAACAGAAAGCACAGCATACTGAAAACTAAATACTATAGACTTTCACATGAATGGACACAGATAAATGTATGGACACAGATAAAGTTAGCAAGGAATGAACACCCACAAAAGAAAATTTGAAATGCTTATTAACAATCGAAACCAGCTTTAATCACACAAGCAACATTCAGGATACAATCCAAGAATAGTTAAGTTCCAGAAACCTAACAGTATATCAATCAAACTAGGCTAATTGATGACCCCATGCAGACGATCTCCAGACAGATATTCACAAAACTCATCCAAGCCCATGCCCACCTGAAGTAATGACATCAGATCAGCTTCCACGCTGCCCCAGAATTAAGACCTTCTCTGTCTTAGTTAGGGAAAAAGTAATATTGCCCCACCTAACTCACCCCATCGCCTTTCCCCTCTCCTGTCCCCAACTAAGGAATTATAACCACAATATTTCAAAGTAAAGAATTACAACACCAAGATATTTTATAAAGTACAACAGATGTATAAAAGAAAACCCACTTCCTCCTCGACTTCCAAAATATATGGGGCGACAAAAAGGAGCATTTTCCACAAAACTGGAACAATAACTTATTTTGTTATTGAATTATGTTTCTTATAAAAAGAATGAAGTTAAATGTCTCCAATACAGGGTGATAACAAAGAAGACAATTGCAGATTGAAGATTTGGAGCAATACTTCGCATTTCCTTTCCAACGAAATTATCTCCAAAGAATAAGAATTCAAAAATTTAAATGCAAAAGGCAGTATACCGTTCTATGGAACTTATGTACTGCCAAGTTACTCCTTTATTTTCAGGCCCCTCTTGACTTCATTATTGAAGTTCCGTTATAGAGAACTACAATTGGGTTTCAGTTATATTAATTATCACTGTCATGATTTAGCCACAATAATCTACTTTTCATTGCCTGTTTGATAAGGATTATTTGAAGATGAAAAAGTCAAGGCGATAGTAATTAGTTCAAGATTTTATAAATGTTAAATTTGTCACACAGCTAGAGCAGAGACAACATACAAGGAAAAGATAGAAACTTGATTACAATCATAGTGATCACTTATTCATAGCTATTCAGCTTAGAAGTTTTCTCGTCAGTTTTCTCAGCTAGGCATTTTCAATATTGTTGAAGTTAGGTACTAGGCAGAGTCAATATTTTAAAAGGCGAAAGGCGAGACGAGGCGACAGAGCCTCCGCGAGGCGAGGCAGTCGCCTTGAGGCGATTAAGGCGGTAGCCTCAATCCAATTGATAAAAAAAAAAAAAAAAAAAAAAAACCTAACTTGAAGTGTTTAATGGAGGAGAAGATGTATTGAAACATGGGTAATGGAGATGGTTTTATTTTTTATCATTTTATATATATAGATTATAAAATCTCACTCCACTAACTTAATTTTTTTCTTTGAAAAAAATTATTTATTATTATTATATATATGATTTCTTATTATATTATATATATAAAAACTATAAAATCCATCCCACTGACTTAATTTTTATTTTTATTTTATGGGTTATTTGGGAAGAAAGAAATAGAAGAATCTTTAATGAAGTTGAAGAGGATGAGAGTTTTTTATGGGATAAAGCTCATTATTGGGCTTCCCTTTGGGCATCTTCGAGTGTAGATTTTAAAGACGTTTCGTTATTTTTTATTTTATTAGATTGGAAAGCTGTTGTTCGGTAATTTGAGTAATAGTTTGTTTTTTCAATCTTGTTTTAGTTTGGCTATGTAGGTGGACTTCTGGTTCACATCTGTTGATGTACTCTTTTCTTTTCAATTCAATAAAGTTTCGTTTCCTATCAAAAAAAAAAATTTTATTTTTTGTAATTACGTATATAAGTTATAAATTTCCATCCTAATAATATATTTTTTATGTATTTCAAAAAAATTATTTTTTTAATCAGTATATATATATGTATATATATATAAACCTCACCCTACCGCACCCTACTAACTTTTGTTTTTCAATCTCCCATCCCACTGACTCATTTTTCAATTTTTTATCATTTTATATATATAAACTATAAAAATCTCACCCCACTAACTCAATTTTTATTATTTTTTATTATCCCACTAACTTACTTTTTAATTCTTTATCATTATATATATATATAAAATATGAAAATGTTACAGACCTTCACTTCACTCTCGCTTCACTCTTTGCTCTTCCCTCCCAAGTCCCACCGCCGACTCAACCTACAATCACACACTGCCGACTCAACTCATATTCTAAAACTGGTAGAATTTGTGTTTCTTTTCGTGTGTTTGTATGTGTTTTGTGTATGTATTTTTTGGTGCGGTAAACTGCTCCAAGTTTCCAATTCTAAAACCTCTAAAAACGGTGTGTTTGTGTGTATTTTTGGTGTGTTTGTATCTTTCTTTTTGTGTGTTTTTTTGGTGTTAATCTGTTCTGAGTTTCAATTTTTTTTTTCATACAATTGATGGTCTGGACCGCCTCTGGACTGCCTCAGGGCGCCTCGCCTGAAGGCGGCCAGAGGCGGTCGCCTCACCCTCCAGAGGCGGGTTTTTCCAGCCGTTACGCCTTGTATGTGCACCTTAGACACTAAGACGGCGAGGCGACGCCTCGCCTCGCCTTTTAAAACATTGGGCAAAGTTATTTAATTACTAATTAGATGGGTATACTTGTTTAGGTAGTTGTTAGTAGTTGATTAGATGGTTGTTAGTGATTGATTAGGTGGTTATTATTTATTTATGTATTAGATTTATCTATTTAAACACTCTCTCCTTTTTTTTTTAAGTGAAGAGTAGAAGATTAATAAAAATGAGGTTTTATACTCTCACAAAATCACAAACCCTCTCATAAAAACACATGGGATTAGAGCAGTACTGTTTTTAATAACAGTACGGTATGACTTCACCAAGCTATTCCTCAAAAATCTATCCAAATCCAGAACCAAACTCTTCAAACAATAGAGCAGATTCTGGAGGAGAATCTAAAAATAATAATCTTCCTCATCTACCCATTACGAGTCATAAACTCAATGGGAATAACCACATCCAGTGGTCCCAATCTATGAAAATGTTTGTGAAAGGTGAAGGAAAAATGAAGTATTTGACTGATGCACTACCAATCCCTACAAAGAAGGATTTAGAATTCAAGAAGTGGGATACTAAAAATAGCATAGTCATGTTTTGGCTCACCAATTCAATGACCAATTACATAAGTGAGAATTTTCTTCTCTATGAAATAACACAGGAGATTTGGGAGGCTGCTAAGGATTATTCTCACAGTGATAACAAGGTTGAGATAGTTAGTGTAGAGAACATGATTCATGACTTGCGACGGGGTGAGATGACAGTAACTCAATACTATAATACCCTTACAAAGTTATGGCAACAAGTAGACATGTATAAGCAACTCGAATGGAGGTGCGTAAAAGATGGTGTGCTACACAGAGAAGTAATTGAAGAAACGAAGATCTACAAGTTCTTGTTTGGATTAAACCAAAATCTCAATGAAGTTCATGGAAGGATGTTGAGTCTTAAGCCACTGCCGAAGATCAGAGGTGTTTTTTTAGAGGTTAAACAAGAAGAAAGCAGGAGGAGATTAATGTTGGGGGCTTAAAGCAAGGCTAGCAATGGTGCGGAAGGATCAACATTAGTAGTTCATGGAAATCAGCACACTACAGGTGATAACAGATTGAGAAAGGGGAGACCATGGTATGATCAATGTAGAAAACCAGGCCAAGTCAAAGAGAAATGTTGGAAGATTCATGGAAAGCCAGCTAATTGGAAGCTGACTAGGTACCAAAACAGCCAAGAAAGCAACAACAATCTTGTCTCAACTACAGACAATCAAACTCAAGTTGAATAGAACCCAACGAGCCAAAAATTGATGAAGTTATTGCAAAAGTTTGTCGCACAGTAGAGTACTACTAATGGGACAATAATAAGCGCCGGAAAAGTAGCCCAAAAAGGTAAATTTACTTATGCTTTGACCTTTGAAAAACATGGAAATAGATCATGGATTGTAGACTCGAGTGCGTCTGACCATATGATAAGAGATGCTTCGTTATTTCACTCATACAGTCCATGTAATGGATGCTATAATGTAAGATTATAGATGGTTCTTTATCAAGAGTGGCTGGAACAAGAACAGTAAAAATCATAGAGAATATAACTCTTAACTCTGTGTTATCGGTGCCAAACTTGGATTGCAATCTGTTATCTGTTAGTAAGCTTTCAAAAGAGTTAAGATGTTCAACTAAATTTTTCTTTGATTATTGTGAATTTCAGGACTTGGATACTGGGAGGACGATTGGCAATGCTAAGATGTACTCGGGACTCTACATACTAAAGGGTGATGTGTTTCTAGTAAGCAAGTTTCAACTAACTAGTTGTTTAGGTTATCGGGATCAATTTGGTTGTCATATTAAGATGAGTAAAGACAATTCTGTCATGTTATGGCCTTTTGGATTGGGTCATCCTAACTTCATGTGCTTGAAAAATTATTTCCTACTTTGTTTGGTAATAAAGTCTAAGTTTGTTTCAATGTGAAGTGTGTGAATTGTCAAAACATTTTAGAAGTTCATATTAAATTCAACCTTACAAACCATCCAAACCATTCACATTAATTCACAGTGACATATGGGGACACTCTAAGATTAACAATGTTACTGGTTCAAGATGATTTATCACATTTATTAATGATCACAAAAGTTTAACTTGGGTTTTCTTGATAAAGAGAAATCAGAAGTTGGGAACATTTTTAAAAATTTTAACAATATGGTTAAAACTCAGTTCCAAGAAAAAATTCAAATCCTAAGAACGGATAATACAAAAGAATTTTTTAGTTCATCCTTGAAAAACTATCTGTTAGCTGAAGGAATTATCCATCACAGTTCATGTATGAATACTCCTCAACAGAGTGAGGTCTCGGAAAGGAAGAATTAACATCTTTTAGAGGTGGCAAGATTATTAATGTTTAGAGGTGGCAAGATCATTGATGTTTGCCACAAATATTTCAAAACTGTTTTGAGGTGAAGGTATACTCACAACAGCCTATATGATCAATAGATTACCCTCAAAAGTTTTAAATTTTCAGACTCCATACCAAATTTTTCAAAACTATTATCCCACTAGCAGAATTCTTTCATAAATTCCCCTTAAGAGTCTTTGGTTGTACTACTTTTATTCATGTTTATTCACAATTTAGAAGCATGTTGGATCCTAAATCAATTAAATACATTTTTCTAAGTCATTCTGTAAATGTTACTCCCCAGTAACTAGATGATTCTATGTTACTATGGATGTAACATTTATGGAGAATAAATCTTTTTAAATCAAGCAGACCAAAGGAGATAATTGTAAGGAATATAAAGTGTCTGAAAATCAAGCTTTTGTCCCTTTAGAGAGTGATTATGTGTCTAGTGATTAAAGTAGAAGGAAAGAATTCTCATCTGATAAAGTTCCTAGTGTGTGTTACACACCTACATCTGAGGGAAAAGAGTCATCTAACCAATCAACCTTACCAAAACATAATGATGTCCATCAAAACCAAACAAATCAGCCCGCAAATGTAGATCAAAGGCAACAGAATAAAGTTCAAACCAGAGTTGAACCTAAATCTAACACTGCCAAACCAGATTTGATTGTTTACACCAGGAAAAACAGAACTCAAAAGCAAGTACAAGACAGAGTACGTCTTGAGCCAGGCCAAGAATCTTCACCAGTGATTCAAAGATGTGATCAAATTGATACACAAGTGAATGAACCAGAAACCAAGTCTATCAAAGATGATGATTTACCTATTGCTTTGAGGAAAGGGACGAGGGAGTGTAGATCATGTCCACTTTACCCAATAGGCAACTACATTTCCTTTGGAAGATTGTCATCTAACTTCAGAACCTTCACAACAAGTATTACAGATGTTCAAATTCCAAAAACAGTCTATGATGCTATGCAAATTTCAGAATGGAAGGCTACCATTGAAGAGGAACTAAAAGCTTTAGAAAAGAATGGCACATGGGTGATCACTACACTGCCAAAAGGTAAAAGTATTTTAGGAAGTAAATGGGTTTTCACCATCAAACTCTCGTTTAATTGCCAAAGGGTACACTCAATCCTATGACATTGATTACCAAGAGACGTTTTTGCTAAATTAAATTCGATTCGAGTTCATTTATCTTTGGCAGCAAATTTGGACTGGTATGTAAATCAACTTGATGTAAAGAATGCCCTTTTAAATGGTGAATTGGAAAAGAAAGTTTACATGGAGGTTCTAGTAGGGAATGAGAAGAAAACTAGGTGTCATGCTGTCTGCAGGCTCAAGAAATTGCTCTATGGACTGAAGCAATCCCCTAGAGCGTGGTTTGGTAGGTTTACACAAGCTGTGAAGAAATATGGGTACACACAATACCATTCCGACCATACCCTCTTTGTGAAGCATTCTCAAGATGGTAAAATTACTATCCTTATGGTTTATGTTGATGATATAATTCTGACAGACAAGTGACAATGAAAAAGAAATTCAAGCTTTGAAGAGCTACTTAACTAAAGAGTTTGAGATTAAAGACCTTAAAGGACTAAGATATTTTTTGGGAATGGAGGTTCCTTCCTCAAAACGAGGGATATCGGTTTGCCAAAAGAAATATACTCTGGATTTGTTAAAGGAGACAGGTATGCTTGACTGCAAACCGGCAGAAACACCCATAGATTACACCACCAAATTAGGCACTGTGAATGACAGTGCACTAGTGGATAAAGGGCAATTTCAAAGGCTGGTAAAAAGACTCATTTACCTCTCCCACACAAGAACTAACATTGGCTTCGCAGTGAGCATTGTCAACCAATTTATGAATGGTCCAACTGAGGAGCATCTGAATGCAGTTTACAGAATCCTAAAGTACTTGAAGATGATGCCAGGAAAAGGATTATTTTTCAAAAAATCAACTGATCGCAGCTTCGAAATACTTTCAGATGTTGATTGGGTAGGATCAGTAGTAGAAAAAAGGTCCACCTCAGGGTATTGTACATAAGTTTGGGGAAATTTGGTTACATGGAGGAGTAAAAAGCAAACTATGATGTCTCGTAACAGCATTGAAGCAGAGCTGAGATCCATTGCTCACTGGTTATGTGAAGGTTTGTAGGTGAAAAGACTACTTGAAGATCTTAAATTCAAAGTTCTATTAAGCCACTGTGCAATAACCAGGCTGCTATTGGCATGGCCAAGGACCCAGTTTATCATGATAAAACCAAACATGTCGAGATAGATCAACATTTTATCAAGGAGAAGATTGAAGGTGGCATTTTGAGTCTAAATTACACTCCAACAGCGGATCAGACAGCAGACATATTCACAAAGGCCTTGCCAAGAACAACCTTTAAAAACTTGAGCTCCAAGCTTCGCATGGTCAATATCTATGACCCAACTTGAAGGAGGAGGGAGGGGGTTGTGGTTGAAGTTAGGTGTTAGATAGAGTTATTTAATTATTACTTAGATGGGTATGTTTGTTTAGGTGGTTGTTAGTGGTTGATTAGATGGTTGTTATTTATTTATGTATTAGATTTGTCTATTTAAATACTCTCTCCTTTTTTTTTTTTTTTTTAGGGAAGAGTAGAAGATTAATAAATATAAGGTTTCACACTCTCACAAAATCACAAACCCTCTTATAAAAACACAAATATAAACATATTCAAAAAGGATAATAAAAGCTTGGTTTAGGACAGCAGAGGATTCAATTAGATACCCTGTGATTTTTTATTAATCTTCTACAGTTCCTCTAAAAAAGAGAGAGAGTTTAAATATACAAGTCTAATAAATAAATAACAACCACCTGGACAACCACTAACCATCACCTAATCAATAACTAACAACCACCTAAATAAGGATACCCATCTAACTAGTAATAAATAAGACTTCTCAATAAAGTAAAAAACTCTATCTAACACCTAACTTCAACAGATATCAAATAAACTTGAAATTGAACTAAGGGGCCAAATGTATTCTAAGTGTACATACGAGTAAAGGGAAAAAGACAACACAACTGAATTCAATTTGTTCAAGTGTTGCGATTAACAAGGCGAGGTTCTACAACTCTATATTATGTATCCACTCTTCAGTTTTAGAAGGAAATTTAATTCAATTTCAGCTGGAAACCTCTTTAGAACCGATTATTACAGCCACTGGAGCTTCTAGAGAAAGATTCTAAGATCTAAGGATTTCTTAACTGCATCTGGTACAGAAACTAGACAAATTTGACTTCAATTGACACCTACGACATAGTCAAAGGAGGTAATTAAACAGAACAAGCACTAAGTTGCAACAAATTCAAGACACAATAATCTGGTCAATTTCATCGTCAAATGTGACGAAAACTACTATCACTAGAATTGCAAAATTTTGACTATGATAGGTTAGAATTCAAGAAAATATCAAAACAATCAAACAATTAATACAAATGGCAGAATTTACTAACATTCATGCTATAAAGTAGGTCGAGCAACCAGCAAAGACCCACAGCATATCCTACCTCTCAATAGAGTAGCACAGCACGTACCTGTAAGCACCTTTAAAGCTATGGAAGTCACGCAGACATATATGGAGATAACAGAAATGCAAAAGTATAAACTTTAAAAGGAGTCAAAAATATAATATGACTTATACAACTTAAAGCATAACAATACCTCGATAGAAACTTACCCATAAGAATACCTAGACTGTATATAGATGGTTTGTGAACAACAATCGCACCAAAAAATATATTATAACAAATAACAAATAAGCATCACAGAGGATGCTTCTGGAAAATCTTTAAGGAACAATGAAAACAAAACATTAACATAAAAGTCATTCCGTAATGTCACTTGACCATGCTATATTGATATTTGAACCATCAGTTCATGGACATCCTGTTCACTCTGTAATATTTTACTTATAATGATTTTTCGTTTGACTTCTCAAAGAGGGAGAGAGAGAGAGAGAGAGAAGAAATATAGAAAACAGATTATTTCCCATGTCCAGTCACAAAAAAGGAGCTAATCATGCAGGAGGAAAAGAGGACAAGAAAAGAAACACATTTATATTGACAAACTTATAATCCAGACAGGAGAAAAACATCTTCATTTAAATACTTCAGGAGAAAAGAGGTATGCAAGAAAAAGAAATTCTCCAAGGAATAACATAAAGAAGGTAGGAATGATGGTACAAAGGCAAATGCTCCATCAACAACCTGAGTCCTTTTCTTGGACAGAGATTCTGTCCAGATTTAACTAGAAAGAAGAGTTTTATCAGAGAAATTTGTCCCAAAGAACATAGTAATGGACTGAAAAGAACAGCTGGCTCAAGTGAGAATACAAACAGTTAGGTTAACCATTTCAATAGAGCCAGAAAATCCAACCTACGATTTTCAAACAGATCAGAAACTTAGGAGAAGGCATAAAAAATCAATTTGATGATAGCCTACTGCATGAAGAGTCCGACATTTTAAAGTGAGCTTCTGGAGAATCTTTCGTTTACCTGATGTTAGTAAACTTTGCATGTGAAATAACAAGTGACATGCAACAAAACGCAAATCCAATATAAAAGAAAAAAAAAATGATTGTGCATGAAAAATTTGAAAGGTGCAAACATAAAATACAGTGTCCGGTCGACAAATAAGTTGAACAATAACATAATAACAAGCCACTAAGAAGTTAAAAAGTAAGATCAAGGTTAGTAGAGTGACTCACCTCAATAGGTGTCATCAATTCTAAAGGCTTGTCCCAAGTTGATTGCCTTGTCCTCCTGTTGAAATAATATCTAAACAAAACATAGATGGTTAAATTCGACAAGGGTAAAAGAAAAAAAAGTAACCAAAATATCAAATATACATTCAGGAAAAAGATAATAACCATAATGCTGTAGTTAAATAAAACAGTTGAAAAGAAAATACAAATTAGATAGGTCATTAATCTACTTTGCTATTATAAATTACAAGGGTGGGTTCCAAGAAATACTAACATGTACAGTGTTTTATCACTATCACAACAGTCAACAGTCGACTGATAAAAATGCCTCATGAAGTTAATACAACTGAGAAAAGAGATTAAAGTTAATATAAATTAATCTACAATGTCATTGTCGAACATGCAATATTCTGTTTCTTTTCTTCTCATGTTTTTGAAATTTAAGGACATCAAGAGCATATGTCTCAAGGAAAAACAATAAGAAATAAAATCAAAAGCTGAAGTGAGGATCCTTAATTGGTGCTTCAATAATCAAATTTTCACTATAAAACAATAAAATTAAAAAAAAAATAAAAAAAATCCCACCAGGATATGAAAACAAATAATTCAAAATTTTGATCTCAAAATTAACATGACATATAAACTTCTGACACAGTTGAGTGGAGGAGAGTTTTCAGTGCCATATAATATGGTTTCGCTCCTCTAAATCAAAGTGGCTTTGCAGTTTTTGCCACATAATATTAAAAAGAAGGCTCCAACTACACCATCAAATTTTCACTGAAAAAGAAATAAATAAAAAATCCTACCAGAATATGAAAACAATAATTCAAAATTTGATCTCAAAATTAACATGACATATAAACTTCTGACACAGTTGAGTGGAGAAGAGTTTTCTGTGCCACATAATATGGTTTTGCTCCTCTAAATCAAAGTGGTTTTGCAGTTTTTTCCATATATTATTAAAAAGAAGGCTCCAACTACACCATTAAATAAAAGATGACTACAACCACACCTATAGCAATAACATACCTCCTCCCATCTGCAGAAGTATGCTCTATCCACTCTGTTGAGTCACTCACAGTGGGCTTAGTCTGAACACTAGCTGCCTGAAATTTTATAAAATTGCTAATACTATCAAGAAGCTGCACTGATGGCACTTCATGTGGTATAAAAGAAAATGGGACAAGAAAATTGCAAATATCTAATAAGCACAAGAATTAAAAGAGACAGAAATTTAAACAATATCAACTTTAAAATATATAGGGAAAAAAAGTTCTGACCTTGACAGTGGTAGTTGCAACTGCTGGTTGCTCACAAGTATTCTGTGGAGGTGTAACAGAGACACTACTCTGGCTGACGGATGCACCAAGTTGTCCCCCGGCAGGAATACTTGGAACATGCACTTGAGACATAGGCAGATAATGAGAGCCCGCATTAATGGGCATTTGCGGTTGACCATATGAAGATGGTGCAAACTGCAAAGAAACAATTACATGAAGCTAAGATACTGTACATACTAGTAAAAATTATTACAGCTATCAATGAGCACACTCATAAGGTTCTTACAGTATATGATGCAGAGAAAGGCGTTCCAGGGCCCCCTAAACCAGGCGGATAGGGATTTGGAGCTTGAATATGAGGAGGAGGTAGTGATGATCCAGCGGAAATGTGGCTACTTTGCTGAGCATTTGGCAATGATATTGCTTGTTGAGGTGGTGCAACATGGTTTGAAAGTGGCGGAACATGGCTTGGAGGTGGCAGAACATGGGTCAGAGGAGGTGGAACATGGTTAGGAGGTGCTGGAACATGGGTTGGAGGCGCTGGACCATGGGTTGGAGGCACTGGACCATGGGCTGGAGGTGGTGGACCAGGTCTTGCTGGTAACTGCTGCATTAATTGAGGAAATTGGGGCTGCTGGGTTTGAGATGGCAATCCAGGTCCAGTATTCATTACAGGAGCACCTCGTCCAACAGGTTGAAAATGTTGAGAAGCTACCGGAATAAATTGCTGTGACTGTGGCGGTGGTACAACAGGCCGGTACTGCAAAAAGAACAAAACCAAAACTCACTTCCAGTTTTATGCCAATTAATGTAAACAGCTTTCAACAAATTAAAAAGTAAATAGTGACATTACTTGATGTGACATGGGCGGAACAAAACCGTGAGGAGTATCCATAGAGCTAACCAATGGAGGTTGGTGTGGCATCTTCCAAGATGAAGAAAACAAATAAGCTAGAAATAAATGCTACAGCCTTAAATGGAATTGGAAAGTCAACATTATACAAAATATAACATATATAGACAGATACTGATTTGCCCTAGTGACAGGAATAATCAATAGTACAAAAAATAAATGAAAAAAAAAAAAAATTCTGTTAAATTGATTTTCAGAATGAATGGGCTTCAACTTCTTTAACAAATAAGGTTTTCAAGAATTTACAATTACAGCTGTTCAGAGATCTCATTCCTAAAACGATAACGTAGGGAAATACGAATTGTATGTGTTCAGTTTTTGTGAAACCAGAATCCAACCGCACCCCACTAACAACCCCTGGAAAAAAGGAAAATGGAAACACTTCATGCAGTAGAAAAAAGACTCAATATACCCCCAAAATATTCACAATTCCTTCATAAAAATGTAGACTCAAAGTTCTTTGTTACCATATAAACATTGATTGAGACAAAAATTAAAAAGTTAAGAAGTAGCATCCACCTGCAGTTTCTGTATAACAAGATAAACCATCAGTTACTGTATTAGGAAGATACCTACAAATTCTAACAAACTAAGGCCAAAAAGAACCCTTGTCTAGCTGGCATGGACCCTAAATAAACTATCAAAAGAAGAAAAGGGGGAGAAGGAAAAAAGAAGAAGAAGAAGAAGAAATATAAATAATCTGCTTTTGCACACTACCTGTACACCAGGATATTGAGTGTTATTGGCCATTTCACCCATGCAGTGGACCTCTAGGAATACCTACAGAACCAACAAATATTACTTCAAAGTCAGTTATTCTCTAAAATGACAACATAGTAGAGGCCAAAAATCAGGGAAAAAAAATGTTATATGATTGGAAGAAATACTGCATATTAGCATGTAAAATAGTGTCAAAAATAAGAGATGAACGATATACGAATTCAGAACATAAACAGAAATATCTGATTAAAGATGAATTACAATGTACAGATACACGTAGCACCAATGTACAAACACACCTAGCACCAATGCACAAATACTGAACCCACCAAAAAGAAGAAAAACCTTATCAACCATTAAGCAATGATATCATAACCCAGCCACATCCAATGCATGTTAGACATGAAAAATGATATCCATCAATAAAGTTTAATCTTTGCCTCCAAGAAAGAACCAAAAATATTTAAAAATAATTAGTTAACTTTATTAAGTCTCTATCCGGCATGTAATACAATGAACAATTTAATAATTCTGTAAGTATTTAGTTCATAGAATAAACAAATAACATTTTAGATCATAAGTGTAATTCATATAATTTTTATCACAACCAGATACCGTAAGAGATTCACAAAGTATAAATAGCACAACTTGTAAAAAGTAGGCAACCAACAGCTAATTAATAGTCAAAAACCAACCCACATCACAGCACTTAATGAATTGTCTATCTGTGTGCATGTGTATGATGCATTGACAATCTGTTGCATGCTAATGTATTAATTAATTAAAATGTATCAATATAACTTTGCCTGATTCAGTAACCAACCCATAGTTGATAAAGATAATAGATTGACAACCAAATTGACCATGCCATATCTGTACGTTATTTATTTAATAATCAATAAAACCAGAATTACAATGGTCATAAATACTTTGCCACTTCTAATAGATTGAATCAGAAACCAAGCCAAAGTTTATCACTTACTTACTAACAGGCCAACTTGAAAGCAAGGGCACAATTCAAAAAAATACTACCATACTAACTTTTGTTAATATAATTAAGATCTGCATGTTTTTAATGCATTAAGACCTACAACATATAAAATCCAAAGTTTTAATTCCCCTCCTCATTTTCCACAGTAAACAATATAGCAAATTCGATGATCTTAACGAAATTGAGAGCTGAAGTGAACTATCGTGTCAAAACATACAGGCAGGAAGTGAAACACAAATTCGTTTTGTAAGATTAAACAATAAATCTATATTTATGTGAAAAAACTCTGTCGGCAGTGAAATACATAATAAGTCACTGTAACGCCATAACAGACAGTTATCGAAACATAAGAAACTGCCAGAAAACATATAACAAAGCAACTCGAGGTTTTACTGTTTTAGTCGTTTCTTCTCCTCATTGATTCTCTACTCGTTGTATTATAAAAGTTAGAACAATACACTTCGAGGTTTTAGTTCCTCCTCTTTAGTACACTAATGCTAATTTTACAAGCAGAAACAACAAAATTCGAGGTTTTAACTTCTTCTTCTACTATTTATTACACTTGTACCGCTTTAGCACATGCAATAACAACACGATTCAAGGATCTAGTTCCTTCTTCTCCCCTTTGTACCTTAATACTGGTTTTGCTGCTTCGCATGTGAAATATCAGTATAGTGCAATGTTTTGTTTCCTTTTCCTCTTCTCAATTACTCTAATTCTAGTTTTACATTTGAAATAACAATATTTTAAGGTTTTGGTTCCTTCTCCTCCTCTTTAATATACCAATACCAGTCTTACAAGTGAATTAACAATAACTTAAAGTTTTAGTTCCTTCTTCTCCTCTCTAGCAATAAAAAACCAGATTAAGACATCAACTAACAGCACAGTTTCCTCTCCTCATTAGTACATTAATACCGGTTTCACACATACAAATTTTTAAAGTATCTTAATTTCTTTTCTTTCCTCCCTCTTCTCAAGCAACCAAACAACAATTCATTTAACCAGTGGATCCGACAAAAATCAAAACTAGTGAAAAGCAACCACATTTACACATCACACACACTTAATCGACCCATTAAACAGTCACACTTCCAAACAGATTCATATCAATTCAAAACAAAACAAATGTGGTAAGCAACACAGCACATCCAACCCAAGAATCAACAGAACACAAAAACATAACTCAAAACTTCTGGTAAAAAAAGATAAAGTCTGTATATTATGGCCCAAATCAACAATAATGCCATAACAAAGTTGTACCCAGATCAAAATATGATATGGAACCTAAAAAAACCCAAACAAAACCCCCGAATATAGCTATCTAGAACTCCAATTAGACCCTTAACGGAGTGATTGCAGCTCCAACGAACCAAACAAACAACAGAAGACAAAAATTGTAGAGAAAATAAGAGTTTGGTTTGAATACAAAAGAGAAAAGAAAGAAAAATTACCCAGAAAGAGAACTGATTCAAAGTAGTGAGGCAGAGGAGAAGTGGAGCTCCTCACTGAGACACGACAACTGCGGTTTTGTTACTTGCTAAATTGTAATCTATGTAAGGTGACCTCTTCTTGTTTTGTGTTTTGTCCCTCTCACCCTTGTTACATGTGTTGTGACTCCACTCACTCTGGTTAATATAAATAAATACACGCATATACAGAGGGGGTGGCACATCAACGTTGTATCTAGGTATAAATATATTTGAAATTTTGACCATTTTATTTTTAATGGACCATATCCAAGACCTCCTTTGACAAATGAAATTCAATTAAATTATTTTGATGGAATTAAATTAAATTATATTTAATAAATTAATATTGTGATGTATGAAATTAGATTAAAAATAATACTATCTATTGTTTGATCTATTATGGAATTGAATAAAAAATAATTATATATTTTATTATTTTTATAAATAAAACTACAAATATTTTAATATTATTTTAAAAATAAAATTTAACTCTTTAAAATTAATTTTAAAATAATATTTATTTTATTGTTATTGAAATATATTATTTTTAATATTTTAATAAAGTGTGTAAGATTAATATTAAAAAATAAATTTAATGTCTTATATAATTAATGTAATAAAATAAATAAATAAAAGTTAAAAAAAAAAAAATTCTATGTTAATGGGATAAATTTAACTCATGGATAAAATGGTTGCATGAGATTTGAGAAATCAATTTTATACAACTACCAAATAATGGATTAAATTGAAATTTATCAAATCCCTTGCAACAAATAAGGTCTAAGGGTGTTAACTCATTAGTTGTAAATTAAGTATAAATCCTTAAATTTTTCAATGAAAAGTAAATGGTTAAGATTACAAGTGTATCTATACCTAAATGCATTATAGATTGCAATATACATATATATACACATGTTAAGTATGAGAATAATTTTCATTTTTATTGAAAATTATAATAATAAATTTTATTTAATTTTTGAAAATGATGAATTAGTTGGTGTTTGAATTTTAAGCTTGGGTTTGACCTTTAAGTTAGGTTTAAATCGATATAGATATTAGGTAAATTGATTTGATAAATTAAAAGAACTTTATATTTTTATATTTATAAGATATTAAATTGTTTAGCTATTTAATAATAATAATTGTTGGGTAGTAAGCATATTGAACATATAATGTAAGTTAAAGTGTAATTTGGATTCTTCGATTGTAATAATTGTTGCTTATGAAATTATGTGTGATCAGTTAAGTGACGTTTTTGTAATTAGATGGAAATGATCGAGGTTTACAAAAAAAATAATAATAATCTTGTAATAAATTTAAAAGTAAGAGATTGAACAAAGGGGCGGTGTGTAGTAGGAATACCACATGGAAGATGTTAGGGTTAAAATGACAAACAAGTTTAAAATGGGGGTGATTGTAAGAAGAAGTAATAAGAATGATTGTTATTATAATAAAGAAAAGATAATGGTGGTAATTATGTGATGATATGGCAATGATGATAATTGTATATAGTGATCATAATGCCAACAATTTTATTCTAAAAATAAATAAATAATAATGACATCAATTTTAATCTCCAAAAAAAATGCAGAATTGAATGCATTATATACTCTCTCTTTTTCTTTTTCTTTTTTTTGAGCTAGAATGCGTTATATACTTTAATGGCAGTAAATCTGTAAATATGTGTACATATAGAGATGGTGATATATGCCACAAAAGCGTAGCACAAAAGTAGCTACACTGTGGTTACCCAATGGAGATTAAAAAGTCTATAATATTTATTAGGTAGATTATGTTGTAAATACTATTTCTGCAAAATTCTAAGGGGTAAGGAATTAGGATTTTACATGTTGTTGTTATTATATTTATGATTGTTACTTCAATTTTGAATTATTGGAATTACATGAGCTTCGAGGACTGAATCCGATAAGCATTCAAATTGAGGGTCAAGCCCGTGTCTATTGTGAGGGTTGGACTCAACTTTCAAACTTCATGAGTTTGGAGGATAGAGCTGGAGTGCGGCGTCGAACATTTATGTAAACAAAATAAATAAAATAAATTAAAGTTGTACGCGAAAAATATGGAAGGCCTAGTCCGTACGCAATGCACAAGGTTGGTTGGGCCTTAAAATGCTAGGCCCACCCAAATGACACCTCCATGTGAGTTCAACTTACAACAAAAGGAGTTTGTCAAAAAAAAAAAAAAAAAATCTAAAAACGGAGTGGTATTGTTTGCCCCTAGGCACTAGCCAACTGCCTAGAGATCCCAAATTTCTTGGAATTTTTAATTAAAAAATAATATGAAAAAATTAAAAGTGATGTTAAAAATAAATAATTAAAAGTAAGTAAGTGCTTATTTGATTTTTTTTTACTTAACACTAAATGATATTTAATAGTGAGTGAATACTGAATAATACTATCAAAGACTAAAAATTCAATAATTATTGAAGTATAAAATTTGAATGATATGTTTTATTTTAGTTTTTTATCTCTGAATGTATAATAATTCTGTTTATTTTTTAAAAAAAAAACTAGTAATTTGATATTTATATCATTTTATTATTGGTCGTTGTGTAACTTCATTTAATATAATACAAATCATTATAATAAATTATTTAACAAATACTAAAACACTTATATATGTATATATATTAGAGCAAAATACACAAAACCCCCATCAGGTAAGACATAAATACAGTTATAGTCAAAGATTGAGTTTAATAACACAATAACCCCAGTTTAACGGTCAAAATGTGTTAAAGTTAACGGTCAACTTTAATTTAAAGTGTAAAGACATAAATGCCCTCCATTTTTAAAATTAATTTTTTTTTTCTTTTAAAATTTAAAACACTCAATCTCAACTTTCATCTTCATCAGGAGAATGATGAAGATGTTTCTACTCATCCAGAAACCTTCATCTCCCAAATATCAATCTGCATCCAGGCATAAATGACCACTCCCTGCAAAAACTCACATCAATATGTAAAAACCCAAACATATCATTAATCATCTGTAAAAATCCAAACACATCCAGATATCATCTTCAAACACATCCAGACATCATCTTCAAACAGATCTAGGTTCGAACTCAGACAAACCCAGATCTGGGTTCGTCGAACCACATCTGGGTTCGTCGAACCACATCTGGGTTCGTCCAACCATGACAAACCCAGATCTGGGTTCGGCGTGGTACGCCAAACCCAGGTCTGACGAACCAGACGTCTGGGTTCGTCGTCGCGAACCCAGATCAGATCTGGGTGCGCGACGACGCTAACCCAGATCAGATCTGGGTTCGCGACGACGCGAACCCAGATCAGATCTGGGTTCGCGACGACGACGAACCCAGATCTGATCTGGGTGCGCGACGACGCGAACCCAGATCAGATCTGGGTTCGCAACGATGAACCCAGATCAGATCTGGGTTCGCGACGACGCGAACCCAGATCAGATCTGGGTTCACGTCGTTCGAACCCAGATCTGATCTGGGTTCGCGTCGTTCGAACCCAGATCTGATCTGGGTTCGCGTCGTTCGAACCCAGATCTGATCTGGGTTCCACGAACCCAGATCTGATTGGGTTCCACGAACCCAGATCAGGGAGAAAAGAAGAAAAAGAGGAGAAGAAGAAGAAGAAGGCAGTCCGATCAGGTAGAGGCAGAGAAGAAAAAGAGGAGGAGAAGAAGAAGAAGAAGAAGAAGTGGTGGGAGATCAGGTTTTGGAAAAATGGGTTTAATAATTTTTGTTATCAGTAAATGACGAAATTACCCTTGACCAACCGAGAGTTGGTTAACAGATACTGTTGATTCGGGGGTATTATGTTATTAAACTCAATCTTTATTTATAACTGATTTAGGTCTTACCTGAGGGGGGTTTTGTGTATTTTGCTCTATATATTAATAATATATTTATTTATAATTAAAATATAATTAATTATTATACTAAAGTAAATTTTGTAAAAAATATATATAATAAATAAATTATTATGGTAAATTAAATTAAATTAAATTTATATATTTAAATAAAAATTAAATTAAATTACTATTACAATAAATGTTGAAATTGTAAAGTAATATATATTTTTTATTAAAATTGAACAAGAATAATTAAATACTCATAAAAATTGATTTGCAGTTGGAACAAACTTAGAAATATGTTATTTTATAATGATAGATTTGGAATAATATATTTAAAAAATCATTAAGTGATTTGATATTCAGTTAAAAGTCCTAAATTATTTTTTTTTTAGTGATTTTGAGTGATTTTAAGTGGTTTGAACACTTAAAAAAAAAATCACTTATTAAATATAATTCAGATTTATTAAATAAAAAGTGATAAAAATAAACTATGTGGTTATTGATTTTTTTGTCTGAAGACTAAATAGTACTACTGAAAATTGAAGACTGAATAGTGACTGAAACTTAAAATCTAAATGACATATTTTTTTTTCTTATTTCTGAATATGCAGTAATTTTATTTGTTTTTTAAAGTTAAAATTATCTAAAAACTAGTAACTTAATATTTATATTTTTTTATTATTAATTGTTATGTAATTTTATTTAATATAATACAAACAATCATAATAAATTATTTAGTAAATACTAAAATAATTTTATGTATATATTAATAAGATTTTTATTCATAATTAAAATATGATGAATTATTATAGTAAAGTATTTTTTAAAAAAATTATATATACATAATAAATTATTATAGTAAATAAAAATAAAATTAACATAATAAGAAATATCATTAAAAAGAATCTGTATAATATAAAATTATGACAAACTTGAAAATATATTATTTTGAAAATGATAAATTATAAATACTATATTTAAAAAATTATTAAGTGATTTAACATTTAGTTAAAAATTAAAAATTATAATTTTTTTCTTTCAATAATTTTTGGATAGTTTTAAATGGTTTGACCATTTAAGAAAACAAATAAAAATCACTTAATAGGTATAATTCAAATTCATTAAATGAAAAATAATAAAAACAAACGACCCCTACAAATGTCCTATTAGGTTATTATGTTTGATTTTTTAAATGATAAACTCATTGAAATAACTATTAAAATCATTTAATTTAAAAAATGAAAATTTTCCATTTTCACTTCACAAAAAAGTATTGAAGTAAAAATAAATGTTTTATTTCTTAATCTACATAATTCAATTTTCAATCTAAAAAATGAAATAACTATAACATTTAACATTTAATTAGGATTGACTAGTACTAAATTTTATTGAAAATTATATAGTGACTGAAACCCAAAATGTAAATAACATGTTTTTTTCCTCATAGATTAATGCACCGTAAATCTTTTTTTTTTCTTTTAAGTTTAAAATTATAAACTTAAAAAAAAAAATAAGTTTACAGTATATTCATCTATGAGAAAAAAAAACATATTATTTGTATTTCAAGTTTTACAGTATATTCTAAAATATATCAATTTAATAGTTATACCTTTTTATTATTAGTTGTTATGAAATTCTATTTAATATTATGAAAAAAATTAAAAACAAATAATTAAACAGATTCTAAATACGTTCATATACATATTAATATTATTTTATTCATAAACAAAATATGCGTAAAAATTATAATAAAATTAATGATACTTATATATTTAAATAAAAATCAATGAAATGACCTTTGAGTTGAATTACATTTAAGAAATAAACTAAAAAAAAGTAATATTTAAATGGTATATTAGATTACAATAGTCAGATTCCAAGAAAATATCGGATGAAATGTATTTAATATTTTTCTTTTCAAATATGCTTTTTACAAGTGTCTGGGGAAAAAAAATTGTATAATATAAAATAATGATAAATTTTGAAAATATATTATTTTGGGAGGATAAACTTTGAATAGAATATTTTAAATATCATCAAATGATTAACAATATAAGTTAAAAGTCAATAATTCATTTTGTTTAATTTTTTTAGTCAAAAAATAAATAAAAATAACTTAATAAATATAATTAACATTATTAAATTATAAATGGAAAAACTAATCGAATTCGTAAATAAACATAAAAATTTTTAGTAAAATTGCCCTAACTACACATTGAAATGACAAAAATGCCATTGAATGCAATTAAATTGCAAATATGCCCCAAAATGACTTAAATGACCTTAAAACATCACAATGACTTAAATGACACAAAAGTTTCTCACGCTGACCCGAAGCATACAAGCTGCCTGCATCTCACGGTGACCCGATCGCAGACCCTCACGGCAGACCCGATCACAGACCCTCACGGCAGACCCGATCGCAGACCCTCACGGAAGACCCGATCGCAGACCCTCACGGCAGACCCGATCGCAGACCCTCACGGCAGACCCGATCGCAGACCCTCACGGCAGACCCTCACGGCAGACCCGATCGCAGACCCTCACGGAAGACCCGATCGCAGACCCTCACGGCAGACTCGATCGCAGACCCTCACGGCAGACCCTCACGGCAGACCCGATCGCAGACCCTCACGGCAGACCCGATCGCAGACCCTCACGGCAGACCCTCACGGCAGACCCGATCGCAGACCCGAAACAAGGCAAGCAGACCCTCCATTGCTGCATCTCACGGCAGACCCTCTCCTTGCTGCATCTCACTGTCACGGCAGGCAGACCCTCCCTTTGCTGCATCACGGTAGACCCGAAAACAAAGCTTCTCCTCTTGCATCTCACGGCAGAACCTGCCCTTGCTGCATCTCACGGCAGACCCGAAAACAAAATCTTCTCCTCTTGCACTCACGGCAGACCCGAAACCACCAAAAATTCTCCCCTTCACGGCAGCAATTCCTCCTCTTCACCGCGCCCTTCACGGCACCCCTTCTCCCCTTCACGACAGACCACTCACAACAGCCATTTCTCCCCTTCACGACAGACGACACGGACGGCAGCCCTTCCTTCCATTTCAGAGCAGTCCACGGCATCTGAAGGTCCATCAAAACTCAACCAAGCTATTTCAGGTACTGTAACACCCTTTGGTTGTCTTCTCTTTTTGTGGTTTTAAAGGCGACTCTATTGCCTTATGGAAGACGTTTTCTGGGTTTTTGTTTGTGCGTGATTTTCACGAAGCAATTATCTACTGTGTCCTTGATGGTCTGCTGTTTATGCTTTGATACTATTGTGTTATGGAGAACAAGATATCCTGGTTCTTGAGAAACCAATGTAAATTGTATGCAATAGTGTGGATGTCTGTGGAAGTATCCTGAAATTCTTCTCATTAGTGATGGAGTTCCAGGGATATATTGCCAAGTATATACATGACTTTGAAACTGGTGCCAGAATGGATTTCTTTTACAAGGGAAGTGCTCTGTTATTTATGATAGATTTAATGAACAGGGGCTGGTTTAGGGGTGTCTTCATATATTATGCATGTTAAAACATTGAAGTTTGACATTCAGGGATCCTTTGTTTTCATTTGAATGTATTTGCATTATTGCTATTTTAATGGAATTAGTTCTTTCAAATGATGCTAACCCAGATTTGTCTATGAAATATTGTTTTTGGGATTGCTGTTGTAATCTTGGTTCTTTGGGCACTTCTTTTTCAAGATTATATTATTTACTTTGGCATTCCTACTTGCTATTACGGACTGTTTGAATTGTAAGAATACCATTGCGTGGAATGATTTGTTGCTTTGTCATTACCTTTGTTTTGTGTAGCTTAATATCTCATATATCCATTTTTCTGGCAGGGTATTTTTTGGAAATTTGAGTTACGTCGTGGGGGTCAAAAGTTAGTTATTCCTGTAAGCACAAAAAGTATCTTATTACTTGTTTCAACCTCATATGTCGCAGGCATATATATCATGTCTCTCCCTTTATTATTTTTTTTTATATTTTATTTTTTATGTGGTTGGTCTTGGGATCGGTATTGGGGGTAGAAAAGTTCATTAATGTTTTGGTGTATAGAAGTCTGTACAGCTTTCTTGATTACTTAAATAGCAATCCCGCAATTGTATTGATGCATCATTTTTGTTCTCAAAATCATATAAGCAGTGGTGTGGGAATTGTAAGTGATAATCTATGCAAAAGCAAACTTGATGGAAAGTTGATTTACTTTGAAAGACGATTCAATACCTACTGCATTGAAAAACTATATGAAGATATAGATGCTATGTTAGAACATGTCAAAACTTTAATTAGAACATTTGCAAGTAACAAGTGGAGTACTAAAAGTGTTTTAATCATGCCAATGACAATGATAAAAGGTGCTGTTGCTAAATTTATAATATGTGAAATGGTTCATGGGAGGCAATAAAAGCATGTTCAGATTATAAGTGAGGAAAATATTGCCTAACCTTATACGTCACAATAATGTTGTTAACATTGTAGTGGGTGTTCTAGGTGATGTTGCCTGCTGTCACTTGGTTCTACAGAGATAATTTTCTGCAGATTCCATGAGTTTGATGTTAAGTGCAATGGCAATAACTAAACACAAGTTTGATTTTAGCAAGTTGGTTCGAATCCATGGGAGTAGACAAAATCGATACAGAGATGTACAATAATTTTTAGTGTTAAATTCAACAACACCAGTGATTGGTAACTCTCGACAATCATTAATTGCATTGTTATGTTTACTTAATTTTCTTACTGTTGCAATAATATGCTGTTGGTGATCTGTGCTTACATATCAAAAACCAATCTCAATATTCAATGATGTTTAAATTTCAGTTCTTATATTGTGTGGTAGATTTGTTGAGTTCAACTTTTCTGTGTTGTCTCCGTTGTTCTTATACACCTTCTTAGATTTCTATTTGTTTTGTAATAAAAGAATGTAATTTAGGATTTTACTTGGTTTGAGGAACATGATACATGTCATGTTGTTGAGTTTATTCAAGTATTATAGCGGAAATATATTCTATGTGGCTTCTTTGTCATTTGTCTTTGTACTGGTAACTTGTCGTATCAATGTGCATTGCTGAAATTTTCAGATGTAGATAGGCTTACATATTCTGTGTTGCGTCATGATTGTGGTGTTGGAGAAGGTACCTGGACTGGGCTTTGCTTCGGTCCAAGTCAGTGGTCCATGGTACCTAGTTTCTGTAGTGAAATTATTTTTTAGTAGTTTATGAATGTTATTTATACATAAGTTCTTAAAAAAATGATTACTTTTGACACTAATTCTCTCCAATCTTTAAGTGTATCCGCTTTATTCACTGTCTTTAATAATTTGTCCTTTTTTTTTTACATTTATAATTATGAATTATTACATTGTAATTATATTCTTATCCATTTTGGAAATGGTTTATTTTGTAGGTCTAAATGGGTAAAACCAAGTTTGACAAATTGCTCAAAATAAAGAAAACATCGAGAGAAGCAAGGCGAGTTAGCGGCTACAGTAATTGGGAAAGCATTCACTTGATAAAATCTGCGCTTACGCCTGATCAACTCAAACTTTTTAAGGGTACGTGTTTTGGTCATTTTTTGGATGTAAATGAAATGGTCTTTTCCGGGCATTTCTGTCATCATATTCTTATGAGAGAGTGTCGTATCCAACATGAACAACAATTAGCAGATACTTTGTGGTTTCATGTTGGAAATGACTTGATAAGGTATAGCCCAGTAGAGTTTTGTTTGGTTAGTGGACTTTTGTTTGGAGATTACTCAAAGTATCTCATGGAAGAATCTCAGCTGAATAATCAGAGACTACGACAGAAGTTCTTTAGTGTGAACAAAGTACCAGTGTCGATGGTGATTGATTGGTTTAGAACCAGGCTGTGGGCTAATAAAACTATCAGCGATATGGATATGGTGAAGTTGGCTTTGGTGTTGTTTCTGGAAATGACTTTATGTGGAACGGATAAGCGTAACACCATTCAGTATTGGGCTCTACAATTGGTGGATGACTTAGATGCTTTCAATAAGTTTCCTTGGGGGTCATACATCTATCATAGATCGTATAAGTATCTATCCAGTTACTTGAATGATGTGTTCGATTCTTCCGCGAAGGGAAAAGGCAAAAGCAGTAAAGTAAACTTATATGGTTTTGTGACAGCCTTTCAGGTAAATATACTAAAGGAGGATTTTGATGTACAGTAAGTTCTTGAACCTTACTATTTTACTATATATTAACACCATACTATTTGTTGAATTTTTCAGGTGTGGGCAATTGAAGCAATACCAATGTGGTCAACGCTTGGATATGCAACAAGAGTAAACAATTCTGCCCCTCGAATACTTAATTGGATATGCAAAGGGATCCCCGGATATGATTATTTACAGACAAAGTTATTTGACAAAATGGACGTAAGTATTAATAAATTTATGGTATTTACACTTTAACAAATCAACTACTTAAGTCTTACATATATACTTTGTTTTGTTTTGATTCGATGTTAGCTCACCACCTACAAGGTTCTAAACCCTTCGGATGATGAAGCTAGTAAGCCATATTGGGAGAGTTTGAAATCTTGGATTATTTTGAATGATATGAAGATTGGTAGTCCCACTGAATGTTTTGATGGTGATGGTAGTTTTGATGATGATGACGTCGTGTGTGATGATAATGATGATGATGATGATGACAATGAAGAAGGTAGAGATGAGGTCTACGGAGATGATGCTACTCGAGTCGAGGGGGGTTATGAGAAGAAAGAGGGTGATTCTGGTATAAAGACACAAAAAGAATACAGGCGAAAGAACAGAAAATATGCAAGTAAGCGGTTGGATAGTCTTGAAGCAATGCTTAAAGCTCTCAGTGCACGTCAAGATGAACATTTCAAGAAAATTGAGGATAATCTTGAAGTTCGACTTAAAGCTCTCAGTGAACGTCAAGATGAACATTTCAGGAAAGCAGACGATGAAATACGTAAGATGAAGATAGAACTAACGGAGCTTATTTGCAAGCCTAAAGTGTCCGATACTTTCGATATTCCTGAAAAGGTAAAATATTTATCGGTTTATACTTTAATTCATCTTGATATTTATTATGAAATGACACGTGTATAAATTAACTACATTTATTTTTATGCAGACGTGTGAACAAACTCCCTTACATCTACATGATAAATCTGATAGCGTGGCTGCTGATGAAGTGAAAGTGTCCGATACTTCCGATCTTCCTGAAAAGGTAAAATATTTCCCGGTTTATACTTTAATTGATCTTGATATTTAATATGAAATGACACATGCATAAATTAACTACATTTATTTTTATGCAGACGTGTGAACAAACTCCCTTACATCTACATGAAAAATCTGATAGCGTGGCTGCTGGTGAAGTGAAAGTGTCTGATACTTCCGATCTTCCTGAAAAGGTAAAATATTTACCGGTTTATACTTTAATTGATCTTGATATTTATTATGAAATGACACGTGCATAAATTAACTACATTTATTTTTATGCAGACGTGTGAACAAACTCCCTTACATGCACATGATACATCCGATAGCGTGTCTGCTGATGATGTGACGATACTAAATTCCATTGACAACAATATTCGTGATCTGGTTACATCATTAGTACGTGATGTATCATCTCCCTCTGCTCCAGTTGGTTCACCAGATGTCGTACAATTGTCAAGACCACCGAAGCTTACTATTAAGTTGAACAGAGATCGCAAACGCTCGGCTTTCGTCATGAGTCCATACGTGGATCCGACTGTGAGAAATCCAAAAAGACCCAAGATGCTAGAATTTGGACTTCCACATCCAGCTGATCAAGATTCTTTACGTTCACTCAATGAATGGATATCTGATTCCAGTAATAGGAGGTATGAATATGCATGGTCACTATACTTATCATCAACATTAGAGGATGAAACATTGATATGCGTACAATTTATACTAGTGCAGGTTGGACACAGGATTACTGGAGGCTGATGCTGCATGGTTTAAGGCAATATTGTCCCCATCTGAGTGGCTGGAAGGTGATGTAAGTTAAGAACTATACCTTAACTGTTCATAAATTATACATCCTATTGGATAACTACTGTATGACTCAGTGTACGCAATATGCAGCATCTAGAGACATATTGTCGTCTCATGCGTCGGCGTGCATTTCATTTTCCCTGGAGATATAGTCGCAACAAAGTTTTATTGGACTACACTTTCATGGTAATAATTGACTATTAATCTGCAACAAACTATTATCGTTAGCTTCTTATAGTAACCTTATTAAGTTAACGTTTATGCAGGCGAAACTGGAAGGGAGGTGGTCAGCATTACAGGCGAGAAAAAAACAGTTTAAGCATGAAATCTTTGATTGGGATCAAGATATGATAGATTATGTACATGGAAAGTCTCCGACGCATGCATGGCAGGATTGGAGTAAAGTCAATATTGTGAGCATCTAATTCGATAATTCAAGTTCGCTATCCTTTTCTATTTTGCTTTTTAAATGTCTTGTTAATAGGTTCTATTTATGTTGGTTTACAGCTACTGTTACCTGCAAACATCAACAATGTTCATTGGGTTGCCTTGGAAGTAAATTTAGCGGAGCGCAGGATTAATGTATATGATTCATCAGTGGATGTCATGGTATCAAATCATCTTGTTAGGTGGTCAACTCCTCTTCGAAAGATGTTGCCTTCGTTGCTGGTACGGACGTTGCCAAACACTTATTCTGATACAACCCCATTTACAATACACCGACAGGAGGGAGATATTCCACAACAAGATGGAGGGTATAATTAAATGAAAATTTTCTCAACTTTTATACATTTACAATTATGAATCGTTACATTCTAATTATATTACATTGCATGTCATTACATAGGTCGGACTGTGGGATTTTTACACTTAAATATTTGGAATGTCTATGGGCTGGCCAACCATTTGAGTTTGGAAAAGCTGACAGTTTACGACTCAGAGAACAAGTCGCGACGGCAATTTTTCAAAATTGTAAATCTGTACCAATAAAGCAGTAGTGATGTATGAAACATACAATAAAGTAATGAAATGTCTAAAGTTTTCTCAAATTCGTAGTGCAGTGTGATTTATGCATGCAAGCTTACTTTGCCTCCATAGGACAATGAAAGTGATTATTGGATGTGTTTTAAGCAGGTCTGTTGTGTTTTCCTGAAAATCTATGATGTGTAAGTAAAACTTTGTCAAATTTTTTCAACTAACGGAGGTCCGAGTTCTTGGAATATAGTTATATATTATATGGAATATTTACTAGTTGCATCTGACCATCTAGAAACAGTCAACATTTAATTAAAGTTACATAGAAAATGCAGAAATACAAAACATAAATACAAACAACATCAGTTGGTATACAACATTCAAAGTTTAATCATTCTGCAACATTGTTATTACCACTTGACTGTCCCATACTCTCGATGTTGCTGCGTACTGTTGTAGACTTCGGATAGGTGCAAGTGTGACTATTATGACCCTGACGTTTGCAATTAGTGCAACTCCTTCTTTGAACCTCTTCCCCAATTGATAGAATGCGATTCTTTTTTGGTCTTCCTGGACGACGGCGACCGATTGGAGGGAGAACAACTTTAGCCGCAACATCTTCTGGAACCAACCAGTCTGATGGTTGGCCGGGTGGAGTTATTTCCCCGCTATATGCTGCTACAAGAGACCTAGAAGAGTAATACGATGAACAGTAGTCTGCATATGAAAATCCTCTGAGCCGAATGCAAGCTAAAGCATGCGCACATGGATACTGGTTTAGGTTGAATTCTTGGCAAGTACAAGTCCTTGCTGTTAAATCAACATGTCCATCCAAATCTCCATCTCTAACCAAGAATGTGTAAAAAGTAATTGGGTGAACTGTGTATGTCCGAGCCATTTCATCATTCAGAGCAACAGCTACATCCGCCGCAGTTGTTAACTGAGTTGTCATTTTAAGTGCTTCCGCGCGACGATCATGAAACCAGCGTTGCAGAACCCCTCTAATAAATTCAACAACACCAGTGATTGGTAACTCGCGACAATCATTAATTGCATTATTCATCGACTCGGCAATATTTGTTGACATTATCTTGTACCTTCTTCTTGGACAATGTGCACGTGACCAACGATCAATACCTACTGCAGTGATGAATGTAGCAGCTTCTGCATTCAAGTTTGTCAATTGTTCCATCGAACGGGTGAATTGATTCACCCGATACACCTTCACTGACTTCCAGTAAACATCCTTTAAAGTCTTACTTTTTCCACATTTTGCAACCATATTTCGCTCTAAATGCACGGCGTAGGCAGCATGGAATGAGTTTGGAAACACATTCTGCACACCATGGTTGATGCTAGATTTTCTGTCAGAAACTATAACCAAATCCTCACATTCTCCAATGGCATGGCGCAACCTCGTAAGAAACCACTCCCAGGCATCATTAGTTTCAGAATCACCTATACCAAAGGCTAGAGGGAAAATTTGATCATTACCATCCATACACACAGCAACAAATAAAACTCCATTGTGAGGACCTCTTAAAAAAGTGGCATCAACAGCAATGACTGGTCTAATGGAAGACAAAAACCCATCTGTGCAAGCTTTCAAACAAAAGAACATGTACATGAACCTATCATTGGAATCAGTCTCAAGGTCAGTAATACTTCCAGGATTGGCTTGCTTTAGCATGTATAAGTACGAAGGCAAAATCTTGTATGACTCAACAGGAGATCCTCGAGCCTCCTCCAATGCAATATGTCTAGCTCGATATCCTTTGTGGTAGTTACATGAGATGCCAAACTCATTTTGTATGTCTCTGATAATTTCCTTGGGCCGGTATACACGGTGGTCAATAAATTTGTCCTTGATGTGTTCCCCTATAACACGAGCACTTGCTTGCCTGTGAAGTGGAAATCGCTGTTCCATTGAGCATGTGTGTTCACTATCAAATCTTCTAATCTGAAAATATTCTGAATTTCCATCTCTAACTGCACGTAAGCGCCAATTGCAATCTGCAACGATGCACCGAACCTGCAATCTTGTTGTGTCCGATTTCATGACTCTTGTTTGGAATCTATTTGCCAATGCATATCTACCTAACTCTGATTGCAACTGTTCTTTGTTGTCAAACAACTCACCGACTTCAATGCGCATAGGATTACGTCTAGGAGCAACTTCATTGGAATTAACTTGGTATAATGCACATGGTGGTGGAACAAGGCTTTGAACATGCTCAAATTGCTGGTCATATCGATTCGAAACTCCACCCGCTGCTGCTTCACCATAACTAGTGGGATAGGTATGTTGTTCTTGTTCATCACAATCCGCTGTATGCTGATCAATCGAGACCTCTTGATCATGATTCGTTCTTGACGTACCCTCAAATCCACAATGAAAGGGGGAACAAGTATTAACATTATCATATGATGTAAATCCTTCCCTAATTTCATCCAAATGGACACCTAAGTTTGGTTGATATGTTGGACTAGTATTGGATGTCTGCATATCATTCACATTTGTTGCTTCGAAGGTGGGATCAAAGTCAAATTCAGAAGTATGGTTTGGTTTACAAACAGTTTCCTGTGCACAAGTGTCATTCCCATCTATTGCATCATGCTCAACCTCCTCAACAATTATATAAACTATAGGGTCAACATTCTTACGGCTAAGCAATAATTCAACATCATCATCATCAATGATCTCAATAGGCATACTTGGAGAAATGGTTTGAGCAACAGTACTTAATATAACTCGGTAACGATTTTTATCAATACCTGTGACGCGGTATGCTTTATCCAATAGTTGCTCAAAATTTGCATCCTGGGGAAATCTAAATGCCCTTGCTCTCTGACCTTCATACCAGTAAACCCCACGCTCGCTTTTCCATTGTCCACCCCAATTGAAAACTAATCGTACGGTAGACATTTTCAATCCTGAAAATTTAATAAAACAGAATTATTACTGTTAAACTGCTCAAAGGGTAATTTGATAATATATAATCAGCATTTTCGGATATTGATCAATTTAATTTCTAATAATTTCACATTCTATTACCTATACATAAATTTAAGAATTTTCCTCTTCGGATTAGAGTTTTTCAAACAGATTTTGGCCCAGCCTCTGACCCGAAGAGGAATTTTTCATTTTTGGATAAGATGACCCGAAGAGATTCAAAAGACGAAAAAATGCTCTTTCTCTTCGGGTCAGCAAAATTCCTCTTCGGGTCAGCCGCTGACCCGAAGAGGAAATTTTTCCTCTTCGGGTGAGTGACCCGAAGAGGAAATTTTCCTCTTCGGGTCAGTAGCTGACCCGAATTCGGGTCAGCCGCTGCACCGAAGAGGAAAAAATTTCCTCTTCGGGTCACTCACCCGAAGAGGAAATTTTTCCTCTTCGGGTCAGCGGCTGACCCGACTCACCCGAAGAGGAAAAATTTCCTCTTCGGGTCACTCACCCGAAGAGGAAAATTTCCTCTTCAGGTCAGCGGCTGACCCGAATTCGGGTCAGCGGCTGACCCGAATTCGGGTCAACCGCTGACCCGAATTCGGGTCAGCCGCTGACCCGAAGAGGAAATTTTTTTTCCCGCTTCCGTTCAGTTTCTAACCCGTATATACTGACATCATTTACTCCATCTTTTTCCTCCAAACATATCAAATGAAATTGAAAATGAAATTAACTCAAAAACATTACTAACCTCGAAGCCGAAATTCCTTCAACTTTCTTTGGATAAGTTAAGAACAAAAGGGTGATTATTTTGGAGAATATTGTAATGGAGAAAATGTGTTTATATTTGATTATTGCAAATGATGTTGATTTTGTATGATGGTTTATTTGTTTGTAAACAAAAGATAGGCGATTGTTTCGGAGAATTGTAATGGACGAAATGAGAGTTTAATTTTGATGCGTTGCTTTTATTAAAAGTTGGTTGGTAAGGAATTAATGATGGACGAAATGAGTTAGTTTGAGTATTAATGAGTTAGTTAAAATTTATATTTGCTCTGACCCGTCTGACCCGAACAATTTTTTCCTCTTCGGGTCAGAGGTCGACCCGAAATCGGGTCAGCCTCTGACCCGAAGAGGAAAAAATTGCTCTTCGGGTCAGAGGGTGACCCGATTTCGGGTCACCCTCTGACCCGAAGAGCAATTTTTTCCTCTTCGGGTCAGAGGCTGACCCGATTTCGGGTCGACCTGATTTCGGGTCACCCCTGACCCGAAGAAGCAATTTCACGAGTCTCTCGATTTCTGGTTCAGATTATTTTGGCTGGCCTTGTGGTCGCCGATGGAGGGGCTTTTACCGCCGTCGCCCTGCCGACATTGATCTGACGCCGAAGTTCGGGCTGGTGGGGAGTGGGATCGGGCTGGTGGGGTGTGCGATCGGGCTGGTGGCATAATTAATGGGAGGGGTAAGTTTCTCAAGGGTAATTTTGTCTTTTTGGGGCAACTTTGCAATATTATTTCTGTTAATGGCATTTATGTAATTTTGAACGCGCGTTAGGGCATTTTTGCTATTTTCCCAAAATTATAATAATTGAGTGAAAGTCTAGAGAGAGTGAGCAAGCAAGCGAGCGTGCGAACACCAAGGGTTTCATTTTGCTTTTAATAAAATTAGTTGGTCTCGATAGAATTATATACATAAATATCTTGATGCAGGATGTTCACAATATATTTTCTTTTTGGTTACTTTTTGTTGTACCCCTATATTTTGATAAAATATTATTTTTTCACTTATGAATCTATTTTTGGTCATCATCATCCCCAGTGTTTCATAAATATCATTGTTTAAAAACTCGGCAAGTTTTATTGAGTTCTCGTCGATTTCTCGCAGATCGGTACTCTACTGATCCGAGAACCTCCAGATCAGAAGTCTTGCTCGCCGGAGGTGGACACTCGACCCAACTCGGCCTACTCAACGAGTTCAATCACCATTTTAACTGGTCAAAAACCATCTCAAACATCACCCAACTTCCTCAAAACTTCCACAAAAACAAACAACAAAAAAGAGTTTGTCGGCGAACACGGAGAAATAAGGAGATTTACCGACGAACACGGAGAAAGAAGGAGATTTGTCGGCGACGATGAAGAGGGATCGGCTTCAGCTTTAATAACGGCGGCTATCCTTTATCTTGAAACGGAAACGGCAACGGCTACGACATATTTGAAACGTAACGGCGACGGCACACTTAAACCAAAATGGCAATGGTGATGGTCTATTAGAGAGAGGAGGGATGACAGAGGACAAGTGAGAGGGAGCAAAAGGGCTAGAGAGAGAGACAGAATGAGGGTTTGACTATTTGAGAACGTGTAAACTGTATTTATATAGGGTATGGATAATTTCACCATGGTCCCTAATATTCACAAAAATCTCAGTTTATACTTTGAAACTTAAAAAATTACAATTTCGCTCCTGAACAGTACTTTTCGAGTACTCGCCGAGTTACCGATTACTCGCTGCTCGCTAGGTCGTCGGTCAAGTCACGAGTAGCGAATTTTGGAACACTGATAAATACATCAAATAAATCTATTAAACTAAAAAAATTAATAATCAATCATTTTATATATATATACATATATATAAAGTCCAACATGACCCTATCATTCCAATTTTTATTTCAACTAATATATAATCTTTTTTTTAAAAAAAAAAAAAAAAAAAACCTTCACTCTCCATCTTTTAGATGAATGATGGAGATAACAGTAATTAAAAATAATAAATAAGTGAATTATTAAAATTATAAAAAAGTAATCTTTATTGTTGACATATATGAGATGGATATTGGAGGTTAAAATGAATAAAATAAAGATGACAAAGCAAATAGAAAAAATTGAAAAAAAATTATAAAAAAAAAAAAAGCTTTTAACTCATGGAGATTCAACCAAATGAAGAATATGAGAAAACCAGATATTTTTCAAATCACGTAGATCATCTATGGATTCAAACAAAACTAGATTTGAAGGCTTGATTTTGAATCAACCCAGTTTTGAAGGTTTACACCTCAACGAACCTAGATGCTTTTCAGGTTTGAACGACTCATATTTCAAGCTCTGGATTCGAATAGACTTAAATATAAAGGTTAAGTTAGAATGAACCTAAATTTGAAGGTCTAAGTTAGAACGAAACCAAATTTAAAGATTTGAGTTTAAAGAAATCTAGATCTTAAAGATTTGGGTTTAAATAACCTACATCAAGCAATAAACTAAACGACGGAGATGGAGGGTGTCTTTCCATCTCTATCGCATCAAAGCAATCTGTGCTATAACCATAACAAAGAGATCGAGTGATTCTCTAGTTTTGCTGCAACAAAATTTCACCAAGACTATATTTGGAATAAATCGTTTGCACGATTTCTGGGTCTTTTTGAGTTTCTTTTTTCTCTTTCTCAAGTTTTTGTAAATTTTGTATTGAAAAAACCATTGCATAAATGGACATTAGAGGTAGGACATGGATTTTTTTTTTTTTTCAATTTTCAATTTTTTATAATTAAATTTCCATAATCCTTCAAAACTTGATGTATGGTGGATATCTAAGGGGTTTTTTATTTTATTAATTTTTTTAAAAATGGTAAAAAGGTTATTTAAATTGTTTTTACTTTATGTGAAATAATTTTATTTTATTTTTCCATAAAATGTTCAAAATAATCTTCATTCCATTAAATCAAAATAGTTAAATAGTTGAATGATAGAAAAATTAATTTGATGAATTTACAAAATCTTAGGAACGATGACATGAATTTACGAGTAAAAAGGTATTATTTTATTAAAATATAAAGACTAAAGTGAAAATTATCTTTTTTAATATAATTTGTTACGTAATCATTCAAAAACTAGATACACTTGGTCCAGCACATGCACTTACAAGTGCAAGACAACGATCGGGATATGGACACGGCCATACAAAAACAATACAAACTCTCAATCAAATTGAAGACCACATCTGAACTGGAACACTTCTCAACCACACAAAACTCCACGTGTGATGTTGTAGATTTCATATGGATTTCCATCCCCTTTGTCACCCACCTGTGAAGCTTCTGCATTTTTCTAGACCAGTCTCTCCACGCTTTCAAATTTCTCCGACCACCATGCCCTCCTTCAACAACACACCTCACTTCAATAATGGCCACCCTCTTCATTACTTCACACACTTCGCCAACAACATGCAGTAACCTCAGAAATAGCACCAAGACCAAAAATGCACTCCCTAGCAACATCATTTCATCTTCTTCCAAGACCCCATTATTTGATAGTAATTTGGTGTTGTCTCTCAACAACAAGCACCCATTTGGCCGAAAGAATGGAAACATTCAGTCTTTAGCTTCCAAGGCGAGAAAAGCTCTCAGGTTTTCACTTAAAGATGAGCAAGAGAGTGAAGCAACTTCTTCCACTTCTTCATCTTCAATCACTGCGGTGGATGAAAAGCCGAGCAACAATGATGGAGGAGGTGCAAGTAGTAGTGGGAGTGAAGTGTCTGTTCAGGAGGTGGAGGGCAGCAAAGAAGCTGAAGAGCTTGAGCAGCAGCAAGAGATGGACTGGAAAACGGATGAGGAGTTCAAGAAGTTCATGGGGAATCCTTCCATCGAGGCGGCGATCAAGCTGGAGAAGAAAAGGGCTGATAGGAAGCTGAAGGAGCTTGATAGGGAGAGTAGTGATAACCCAATTGTGGGATTGTTCAATAGAGTGGTTAGAGATAGTTTGACTAAAGAGAAAGAGAGGTTGGAGAAAGCTGAGGAGACTTTCAAGGCTCTTGATATCAACAAGGTGATTCTTTCTCTCCAATAGCTAGCATTATAATTATTACATTTCAGCTACTTAAATAAGTAAATTATTGTTTCTAATTCAATCTGTCATTGACTATGAGTTTATGTCAACAGTTGAAATTTACTTCAGTATTCTTTAAGTTTATCAAGTTTATGATGTGATATTTATTTGAGTGAAAAAAGCATCTGAATAAATTTTACCGTACAAGCTAATCATTTATTTATTTAAAATGTACCCTCCATTTGCTATAATTGTTAAATCAACATTTTGTTGTGTCTTTTCATGTGATAGGAGGGCTGATATACTGTATTTTATTGGTTGTATGTTGATAGATACATACACTGCTTGGAATGGATTATATCATGCAAGTTTATTTAATTAAACTTTCAAAATAGTTATTTAATTGTTATGATTTTAACATGGCAGTTGAGGAGCTGTTTCGGATTTGATACATTTTTTGCAACGGATGTTCGAAGATTTGGAGATGGAGGTATTTTTATTGGGAATTTGAGGAAACCTATCGATGAGGTTATTCCCAAACTGGAGCAAAAGCTATCTGAGGCGGCAGGAAGGGAGGTTGCTGTATGGTTCATGGAGGAAAAGACAAATGACATCACAAAGCAGGTACAAGTTGATGGCCTGCTATTTCGTTTTGCTAAATCTTGAGTCAAGCAGTTACAATTTCGTTTTGCTTATCATTTTTATATCCCTATGTATAGATATGGGCTTGAAACCATATCTCAAAGCACAAAGATTTTATATTGCACACTAGAGATTATATGTAGAATGATTTCAAGTAGTTCACCAACAAATTAAGTGATGAAAATATGTATTGACAGTTGGACTTTAATGATTTTATGGCACTATGTTGGGAGTTAAGATTCCTGGAATTTTATTTTTCATAATTCCTTGCCTATATGCTTCACGTCAATATTATTTTTCAGTAAACAAATTTGTAACTGCCGTTTAAGATATTATTAATCACAATGCTTTGTTCTTTTAAGGCTTGTGTGGTGCAACCAAAATCAGAAATGGATCTCCAGTTTGAGTCTACTAAGTTGAGCACTCCTTGGGGCTACATTAGTGCTGTTGCTCTATGCGTTACAACTTTTGGGACAATAGCTATAATGAGTGGCTTCTTCCTCAAACCTGATGCTACATTTGATGACTATCTAAGTAATGTCGTGCCTCTCTTCGGTGGCTTCATTTCCATTTTGGGGGCATCTGAGGTACGCTCTCTTGTGCTTGTATGCCAAAGTTTCTGTTATCTAGAACTCTTTTTTGATAGAGTTGTCATGACATGCAAAATAAAAAATAAAAATAAAAAAATAAACATCTGCTTTATTGTGATAGGATTAATTCTAAAGCCTTTATAGTTTGGCCTTTGAGTTGGATTAATTAAGAGTCTTGAATTCAATATTGCATTTTACCGTGATGAAGGTTTTCAATAAATTTTGGCAATATTAATGTCAAATTCAATAGATCTTTCTTGCAGAATCAGTAAGGCTGTGTCTTTTGTGTTTGCAGATAGCCACAAGGGTTACAGCGGCTAGATATGGTGTTACATTAAGCCCGTCTTTTCTTGTGCCATCCAATTGGACAGGTTGCTTGGGAGTAATGAACAATTATGAGTCACTGCTACCCAATAAGAAGGCTCTTTTTGATATTCCAGTGGCACGTACGGCTAGTGCATATCTGACATCACTAGCCCTCGCTGTTGCTGCTTTTGTGGCTGATGGCAGCTTTAATGGTGGTGATAATGCATTGTAAGTTCTCTTTAATGTCCTTCCAGATACAGTATTTCTACTCTTAAAACAGTAAAAGAGAATGCATCTTAGCTGAGTCATACAGTCCGACTTGTTAGCATATTGCCTTTGTATATGGCACGGTTGCCGATTATGTTGGTGCCAAATGATGTCGGGCTGTAAATGTAACAGAACATGCTAACTCAATATGACCTATCAAAGCACATGCAGGTCAAAATGTTAACAACTGAATATATGATCCTGTAAATTAAGAACTTGCTCGTATTAGTGGTTAATGTGCCAACCAAGGCTAGAAATTTCATCAGTGGATGCAAAATTTGGTATGCAATAAGTTTTATTGCAAGTATATTTCTGATGTTAGCATAATAAAACCTCTGAAGTTTTGATCTATTTACAATGATTTATTCTTTCTTTATTTGCAGGTATATAAGGCCACAGTTTTTCTATAACAATCCCTTGCTTTCTTTCATACAATTTGTTATCGGACCGTATACAGATGATCTTGGGAATGTATTACCTTATGCTGTGGAAGGTGTGGGAGTTCCCGTTGATCCCCTTGCTTTTGCTGGGCTTTTAGGTGAGTTCTTTTGGCCTCTTTGATCTATGTTTCTGGCTTTCTAGTGATCACCTTGTGACTGAGAAAATCTATTAAGCTATTCAATTATTACAATATAAGTTTAAGGTAGTAATATTATGGAATATTTGGGGATTCTACATAACCAAAGCCAACCGCTTATGTAGAGATGGTCTTGAATACTTGCTCCTGTTCGTTTCTGCAGGAATGGTGGTCACTTCATTGAACTTGTTGCCCTGTGGACGACTTGAAGGAGGTCGTATTGCTCAAGCAATGTTTGGGAGGAACACTGCTACATTGTTATCATTCGCCACATCATTTTTGCTCGGCATTGGTGGTCTGACTGGAAGTGTACTTTGTTTGGCATGGGGACTATTTGCAACCTTCTTCCGTGGTGGAGAAGAAATACCTGCAAAAGACGAGATCACCCCGTTGGGGGACAACAGGTATGCTTGGGGTGTTGTCCTCGGCCTTATCTGTTTCCTCACTCTTTTCCCTAACGGAGGAGGGACGTTCAACAGCTCCTTTTTCGGTGACCCCTTTTTCAGAGGCAACCTGTAAATATATAGTTTCTCATATTAACTGTATGTATATTTTGTTTTCACATACTAGTTGGTCATGTAACTCTATATCTTCAGATTACTTTCTCAGCTGTTGGGTTCTCTTAGAATTTAGTTTAGTGTAAATGCTTCCGAATTAGAGTCTTCACATATTGCATGTCTATGTTTTCGCTCTTTTCTATCAATTGCCTGCTAGACACATTCTTTTAACAAAAACCACACATCTGGGATTATAAGTGAAATGTTGTAATTGTACAAATGCAAGGTGTGATAACATTCCAAGTCACGCTTGAACGAGGATTGGAATTATTGAAGTTATTTTTGCCATTTAAGAAAGTGTTAAAAGTTGCTTGAACTAGACCGAGAAGCATGGTTGGCATTCATACTCGTGTCAAAATATATATGCCTGACTTTTATTTGAAAAATATATGTGCCTGTCTTGAATAGGCATTTTAAAGAGACAATTTGTCATTGTCTTTGCTCCTGAATAGGTCCAGCTTCTGATATTCGTAATTTCAAAAACCGTTGGTGATTTTATGTTGCATTTGGCACCTTTCAGCTCTTAATTCTGACAAGAAAGAGAGGGATCTTGATTAATTTAAAACTGTATCCTAATTCCTATTCATGTAATTTCAAAAACCGTTGATGAAGATTGTACTGACTTTTTTCTTTAACAATATTGAAATAGATAGATGCAACCATTGGAATACAAGCTTGACATAGCATAATGTCTTGTCAATTTTGCATGGATAAAATGATGGATAAGTGTGTACATCTAATATTGTTTAGTTTTCTTTTATGTAAATTTACTTTCAATAAAATAAATTGTAATTATTAAAACATTAATTTGAAGCCATAAATAATTAAATTAATAACGTGATATGATCCAGTGTTAAATAGTGATCATTGATATATATATATTTTTAAGATGGATTATGCTAATTTAATATTTTTTTAGTCATTAATTTCTATGTTTAAGTTATCGAAATGTCAGTAAACATACACGTATTCACGAGGAGTTAGTTGAATGATTAGATTAGTGGTTTGATCCATAAAATATTATATTCATAATTTCAGATCCTCTAATAGGTAATCTGATCTAAGGTTCAAATCCCTCCATAATTATCTACATGGTCAAAGATCTTAGTTTTCTGCTTCCTAAATGTTCTAGTGTGCAATTGGGACTCAAGTTTCAAACTTGATTTAGTAGAATAGATAGGCTTATGGCTTGCTAAAAGTTGTAGCATTTGGTGAGGAATCGAATATTAAACTCAGATTACTTAAACGTTTTATTTATGATTTACTACCATAAGTCAAAGTTTTGAACTCGACTTAATATGCTCTTACAAAGTTTAAAGTTCAAATTTTTTCATAGATACTTATATGGCCAAAGACGTAAGTTTTCTATTTTAAAAGATGGTAGAATTTGACATAGGTTTTAAATTAGGTGTAATGGGGATTCTAGTTTCCAAGAATTTTATCCTCTTATGAGTTAAACTTTTTCTTTAAGTTTTTAAATATGTGATTAGATGCTTAAAAGGTCAATTAAAACCGAAAAAGTAACCAAATTCGAAGCAATTTAGGTTATCACCGGAGAGCAAATTATAATTTAGCTACTTAGTTGAAACGCATTTACAGGTGAAACAACCGTTTCAATGTTATTACAATTTATCCCTCTGCCGTTAGTAAAATTTCGTTACATTTAATGGTAAACAGTACCAAAACAGCAAAAAGATGAAATTACTCTTTGATTGAAGTTGACAAGTTGACCAAATATAAAGTCTGGTCAACTTATTAGTATTTCTTCCTCTCATCAGTCTCTCTCGTTCTTCCATTCTCTCTTTTCTTCTCATTCTTCTCTTCTTTTTCTCTTCTTTTGCTTATTCTTCTCTTCTTCCACTTCTTCTTTTGTTATTCTTCTTCCTCGAACCTGATATGGGTTCATGTTCTTCTGCTATTCTTCTTCCTTGAACTTGACTCAGATCCGGGTTCATCATCAGAGTGAACCCAGATTTCTGGGTTCGTTTACAGATTTTTTTTTTTTTTTAATTTTCAATTTTGCTTCTGAATATTTGAGCTGAACTGTTGATTATCATTTTGTTATCGATTGAGTTGAACTAGTGATTGTTTGGGTTGATGATTATTTTTAACTGGTGACTCTGGGTGATTTTTTTATGGTGAACCGGTGAAGATGATGATGAGGATGATAAGTTGGATTTTTATTAATATTTAACATTTTATTTTTTTAAATAGACCTTTACCGTTCATCTCAAGATGGACGGTGGAGATTTGGTTAAATTTTTTTTATTTAAGTTATTTGAAAATTTTTAAAATTTATCTTAAAAAATTAAAAGTAAAATTTAAAAAATAAATTTATCTTTTATACAGTTAATTTTAACAAAAAAATATTAATGGTAGGAAAATAAATTGTAATAATATAAAATTAATTGTTTCATCTGTAAATACATTTCAATTGGATAATTAAATTAGAATTCGTTTTATCACCAGATCTATTTGGCTTCCTTAAGGAAAATAAATAAAAATAATTGGTTATAAGAAGTGGCTAATGAATAATATCGAATTATTGTTATTTACGGCTAACCGTTGGACAGCAGGGAAGCCAAACCCAAAATTAATATATTCACATTTTGTATCCAGACAGTTCTTTCCGAATATTAATTAGAGACGAAGAAACCACCGATAAACTCACGTCTTTGGTGCTTTTCGTTTTCTTTGTCTAGATTGAAGATGAAACTGAGAGTGAGATCCATCCAAACGGGAGAAACCCTAAGAATCCAACTTCCTTCACCCTCCTCCACTCTCCACCAACTCCGGCAAATCGTATCTGAAACCCTCTCTCCCTCTCCCTCTCCCTCTTCCATTCACTTCTCTCTCAACAGAACCGATGAACTGCAGGCCTCCTCCCCTCACGCCTCCCTCCACTCCCTCGGTCTCACCTCCGGTGACCTCCTCTACTACTCTCTCCACCCCCAATCAGAAACCCCAGATGCAGCCTCTTCACACCAACAAACCCCTCTTCACGATTCTACACAACCTGTTGACGCAACCCAACAAACCCAACTCCACGATTCTAAACAACCTGTTGACGTAACCCAACAAACCCCGCTTCACGATTCTAAACAACCTGTTGATGCAACCCAACAAACCCTAGAATTTCCCGGTATGGACGTCGATGAGGAGCCTGTGGATACGGCGGCCATGAAAACGTCTGAGCCGTATTTCTTGAGGGTTTTGAGAGAAGAATTGGGTGGTGATGTTACTACTCACAGGCTGCTGGTCGTTGCAGTTCATGCCATTCTATTGGAGTCTGGTTTTGTTGGGTTTGATATGGTGTCTGGTACGAGGGTGGATAAGATTTGTGTGCCTGAGCATTGGCCTTCAAGGAACTCTTCAATGTCTGTATGGTATACTCTTCCTTATCTTCTTGATAATAACAGCTCTGGTGGTTTGATTGAATGTGTTGTTTTGAAGTTTCAGTGTATAGGAGATTTGGTTAATGTTTATGGATGCTTAGCTAGGGATGATGTAGGGTTGCATAAGGTGTTTTTGAGTAGAAATAAGTTTGCTTCGATGTGGGATGATTCGGATAAGAAAGATTCGTATCATGAAAATGTGGTTTTTGAATTTTGGAAGATGGTAAAAGACGGGCTCGCGTTGCCTCTATCGATAGACCTTTGTGAGAGGACTGGTTTGAATCTTCCAGCGTGTTTGATGCGTCTCCCCACAGAACTAAAGGTTAATATTTTGGAGGTGCTTCCTGCTGTTGATGTTGCGAAGATGGGATGTGTTTGTTCTGAGATGCGATATTTGGCTTCCAATAATGATTTGTGGAAGCGAAAGTATGCAGAGGAGTTTGGACAAGCATCGGGTGTAAATGCTATGGCTAACTGGAAACAGAGGTTTGCTGTGACTTGGGAAGTGAATAAGAAAAGGAAGAGGGCCAACAGATGGCATCCCTCTGCCGCAAGGCACTTTTATTTCCCTGCTAGGAGAGAGCCTTATGCACTTTGGGGTCCTCGTATGGTGGGGGATGATCCTACCTATGGTCGATTTGAACCACCTTTGGGACCGATTGATCGACCATTTGCTCGTACCCGTGGGCAGCATAATTTTTCTCCTATCTGTGAGTGGAGGCTTTAGTGCCTAATGCTTTCACTTGAAGTTTATGTTGGTTGACTTGACGCTGAGTGCTGCATCAAATGCTGTTGGAGTTATTGCAAATAGATGTTACATGATATGTATATATTAATAAAGCATTCTGCTAGGCTTTTGAATTGGGTGATAGGAGCATAATCATGTGCTTGAATGTGGAGTATGTTTTTCTATCTTTATGCCATAGACGAACTTCAACCCATATCGATGGTTGTTTTTGCTACTTTCTTCTGATAATAGATTATTTAGGTTTTGGTACTTGATTTTATAGCTACAAGTGGCACATGTTAATTAAATTGTTCTTAGCTAGGTGTTTTCTTTTCTCAGGAAGGGAATGCATATGCTGTTTCCTGAAGTGATTCAAGTAGAGAATAGAGTGCATGAGAACATATAAGATATTTTTAAGAATGCATAAAATGTTAACTAGAACAAAAAATGATTGAAAAGAACAGTCACAACTCACAAGAATGAAAAATTTGTTTCTTATTGTTGTGACTTGTGAGATTGTAACGGTCATTAGAAAAACTAGGCAAGTGAAAACTAAATGTTTGGCAAGATTTTGCGGGAGAAAAAGTAATCTAAGTTCCTTTGATCTTTTACGATATCTCTGATTCACACGGTATTCAATTATGATAAATATAATTATTAGATCTTCAAATTTTGTTATTGTCTGATAAAATGAGTGCATCTAGTGTTTAGATGAATTGAAGTGAATGCATTATCTGCTGATCAGCAAGTGTGACTTGCTGTCACAGCTTTTAATTCTCCTTATTAAGATTTTTTTTTTTAATTGGAAAATTTTCATTAGGGCCTCTAAAGTGTGGCAAAAAAATGGCACTTTTTTAACCATAAATTAACTCAATGTTTAGTCCCTAAAGTCTTTTTGATAGGAAGTCCCTAGAGTTTCAAAAATACATCAATTTGATCGGTTTTTAAACTGTCAATCTAACCAAAAAGATAAAATGATAATTTTGCCTCTATTCAATTGGTGAAACATTTATGTATGTAATTATTGAAAAATAAGATTTGAAATTGACAAAATAAAAAAGGGAAAGTAAAGATAAAATATAAACAAAACAAAACAGAAAACAAGGATCTCCACCATCAATGATGGATGGTAGAGTTGGAAACAGGGGCTTCTTGATGAGAAGTTGTGGATGAAAGTTGGGCTATTTTTAGATGAGATTGGTCAGGTTTGTGTGGTTAGCTCATCCCTATCTGGTGCACGTTCGGGTATATCAAATTGGAAACCTCCTCATGGTAGTATTCTGAAGTTAAATGTAGATACTGTAGTTGATAAAGGAACAAACAGGATTTGTGCGGGTCTGGTGGTAAGGAGTTTGCATGGTCAAATGGTTTTGGCAATTGGGCTGTCATTTAGACACTTCGCAGATGCTAAAAATGCTGAAGCTAAGGCCATTCTGGAAGGCGTTAAACTTGCAGCAAGGAAGGGCTCTTTGCCTTTGTGTGTGGAGTCTGCTGCTTTGAACATAATCTCTGCAATGGTGAATCCCTCTGTAGATGTGAGCTTGATGTATATAATGTTGTTTCTTTGTCTTTTGTGCCTAGAGTTTGCAACATTATTGCCCATAGTATAGCTAAGTGGTGACTGAGTCACAATACTTCTCCACTGTCTAGGCAAATTTATTCCTTAGCTGGTTACATAAACCGGCAGATGCTGACGTATATCTTTCTCCTTCCCTTGTTGGTGAATGAAGATATTTTTTTCTCAAAAAAAAAAAAAAAGATGGATGACAGAGTTACTTTTAAAATAAATTAAAAATAAAAAATAAGATATTTATTTTTTAAAGAGTTATTCCTTGACCCTTGTAATTTGATGTAATAACCAAAATCTTCTAATAGTTTGTAAAATCGTCAAAATCCTGACTATTCTTTGATGAGATAAATAAAATCTCCCATATAGTTTAATAAAATGCCTAAAAAATCCCTTGTCATCCAAGTAAGCTTGGTAGATTTGAAAATAAAATCAATTATTATTTTTTAATTATTAGGACTGGCCGAATGGACTATCAAAGTCAATCAGGATGAAACATTAGTGGTGCGGTCTAGAGAAATGTTTCTATACGGAATAATCGATCCGTATGGAAGTGGAAGAGTGGTCCACACGAAGATGAGGGGTTAAATCAAATATAAACAACATTCTCAATCACCATTATTTATAAACTTAGTGTCTTTTGTGCTTAATTAACTAATTTCGAGGATCGTTTTGAGGCGCTGGCAACATGATTGATGTACATAGGGCGAGTGCTCCAACCCTGAGTTTAGAGAAGTTTCGATTGAGTTCATGTATAGATGTGTGCATATGTCACTTCGATCGTACTCGTGTTATCCATGTCTTAGCCCAAACCACGACAAAATCCACACTATTATTCCATATTTTTAATTTTTTAAAAAAAAAACACCTTTTTAAGAGAAAAGTAAAGACTTAATAGGTAAGAGATTTACTGGAAACTTGTTAAAGGGAATACAAAATTGGCATCTGCATATTTACACCACTAACAGGGAGGGATATGGTAACCTTTCTCACGATCTAAAATAGTTCTCACGATTAGAAAAAAAAAACACACACACAAGGGAACAAATCTTAACAATTAATTGCAAATATTATTACTTCTAGTTCGGTCATGAAAAAAATTATTACAAATATTATTTCATCTACTTAGGTCATGAAAAAGATTAGTATAGGAGAAATACTTAATCTCAAATGCTTGGACTTTTGTGCTTACAAACCAAATTTCTAAAACTAGAAACCTAAATACGATAATTATCATGGTGATTCCCTATGTCTTGAATTCAAGAAAAATAACTAAACTATATTTATTTTCAAAGAATAAGTTACAATTGAAAGCTTGAATTGTATTCTCATCCTGAAAATTATTGGATGGATTATTCAAAACTTGTTGAATTGTTATTTTGTGTTTTCAATAAAGTTAAGGAAGTAAAAAAGAAATTAAAAAAGGGAATAGAAGCATCGAAAACTGGAATTAGGGTTTATATGTAAGGTAGAACGGTAATGAGTAGGTATGTAATACTCACAAATGTTGAATGGCTTAAAATGCTTGCCTAGGCTGTAATAGTATAGAGCTCTGCCTTTTTACAAGCTCTTCAATCTCTTTCTCCTGCATTGTCACCCTTTTCAAACACTCGATTCCGGATTTTTGCTTCCCACCACGAAAGTACTCCATTGCCTTTTTATTCTCTCTATCGATCTTCTTCTTGAGCCTTTTCTCGTATTCTCGTAATGACTCGTATGTTGCCTGCGATTTGAATAATCGATTCATCACATGTTTTATTTTCCGTTTTGTTTCTTTGAAAATTTTCCCAATAAACATTGATCATTGACTGTGGTCCTTCTCGATTTCTTATTTCCCAAGGAAGAATTTTTTTTTTTTTTTTTTTTTTTTGTTGGAGAATGGGATCAAAGAAGGTAAATTAGGGTTCAAAGTAAAACAGAGTTACCCTAATTAAGTTAGCAAATATAATGAATGAAGAAACTAATGCGTGAAAAGAGTATTCAGAGAAAAAATGAAACTCGCATTTTTTATTTTGACAGTTGGAGATGTATATATAACAATCGGATAATTAGGTGCTTTTCAAACACAGAAAAGTAATTATCTTAAGTGAAGAAATTTGAAATTCTGTCCAAAGACTGATTCCTAGTCGTAGCCTTAGGCAGCACTTGCAAGTTGGAAATCACATTCTTTATTTATATTTCAGCATTTTTTTATCTATTGGAATTTGCCATGACAGTATGACACTTATTGATATAATTTCATAGAATTTAATCATAATTTGTTAAAAAATTTATATTCCAGTATAAAGCCTATTGTTGGATCATAGTATAAACAATAAAGGAAGATAACAGAGCCAATAACAACTTGATGATAAATTACTCCAAAAAAAAAAAAACACAAATAGATACACTGACTTTACAAAAGTAACACTCATCTATTTCAAGACCGAGAGAAATTTACCCACATTTTTTTAGAAAAATTGTCATATTTTGATGGCTAAACAAACTTGAACCTTACCCTTGACAACATGGACAAGTGGGCACAACTATCGTGGTTGGTCACTAAGTTCAACATCCATGGACTTTTTAAAACTACTAACAAATTCATTTATTTTGTAAGGGGAGTAATGTATTGTTTTAACAATTTATACTTTTAAAATATTCATATAAATTTGGGTGTATTTAATCGAAATTTTTCAGAATTTTATTAAAATTTAGATGTATTTAAATAAGACTTTTTTAAACGGTACAAACAATTTTGGAAGTATTAAAAAATTAATTAACTTTATAAATCTTACTTAAGTAATGAAATTCAATGGACTTTAATGCATATAAAATCAATAAGTATTCAGTTTTTTTTTTTTTAAACAAAATTATGTATTCAAATAAGATTTTTAAAAGATATAAATAAATTTAAATATATTAAAAAAATAATACACTTTTGTTATGAGTATTTTCTGAAATACTTAATCGGACTGATAAAAGTCCAAACAGTTGGCTCAATTGGGCCAAGCCCGATTTCAACCGGTCCATCAGAGGAAGTTGACAGCCCAGTTCCTCATAGATCTTGTGGCGTGGAGTGCGCTCAGAGTCTGGTGTGGCGTGGAGTCCGCGTAAGCACACTTCACGAAGTGAGGTCCGCTCAAAGCCAGACCGTGCATTGTTATTGTTGGCTGAGACCGTTATTCATTACCCACTATCTTTCTACCCTCCAGTTCGTCCAGAATCGTGTTATGTCATATTGTAATTTGCCTTGCATGCCAAACTTGTCAGAAGTTATTGCTCAGATTACAGAAAATCATACCTAACCCACGTGGGTTAGTCATATAAATCCTACATCTGTCCATTGTATTTAATGTAATCCGACTGCATTAAAAATAAGTCAGGTGCATTAACTATAGTACTCATTTTGTTTTAACTCATTGCACATCGCTGTAGCACATTCCCTCCTATAAATAGGGGAGGCTTTTCAATGTAACCTAAGAGTAAAACACTTAGAAAAAACTAGTTGTTACTCTGTCCAGATACTGAGAGAACAAACAGTGGATGTAGATAAAGTTAGCTGAACCACTTAAATACTTATTATTCTCATGTTCTATTTTTGTCTTCCTTTTACATCTGTTATTTGTTATTATGTGCTACATTACTTGTTTCTGCAGTATTGAGTTTGGAAGAATTTTGTTGACTAATTCCGAATGTCAATAACTTTATAGATTTTATTTAAGTGATAAAAACTCGATTGATTTTGACGGAATTTAAAGTGAGATTTATGAAAATGGGTAATCCAAATGTCACACATCAATTTCATAAAAACCAGACATCTACACACGACATATGAACAAAACTTTAATCCTTTTTTTCGAAATATTGGTATATATCCAGATATTAACCGGGATCAGTCACTCTGAGATGCATCCATACCATTTCTACGAATGATATTATGTTTTCTTTTGCTTAACAAACGGAAATTATAACGTGGCAGTGGTGAAGAAGGTTTCACCAAAACTACATGTATTTAACCGTCAAATTATCCCCATCTCATCTCACCTTCAACTTACGACAGTTCGACGTCACAACTAGGACTGGCCAGTAGCTAACAAGTAAGAACGAGGGACCGCCATGTAAATGATCCGTCTAGCCATCAAAAACCACCTTCCACTTAAGGATCATTTAGCTACTAGCTACATGATCCGTCTGGCCATCAAAAACCACCTGGTACCGAAACCAAAAGTGACCGCCATGTCGTTTGCCGTCACTCTATCACGCTTCTCCCTCTCTCCTTTGATTCCACCACAACAAAAACAACCACCTCACTTTCTTCCTCTCAATCCCAAACTCCACAAAATCCCAAATATTAATCCTCTTCAAGCTTCTAGAAGAATCTCCAACTTCCCTCAGGTTCCCTCCCTCTACATTTCTTACAATTCCCGCATTTTCCTCCCGATTATTGCCTCTAACTCCGATCCATGTTCTGTCCAGGGAAGCGATGTTTTTGCTGAAGATCCACGCAACTGGAGCCGTGCGATCAGTCAAGACTTGGACGATGATGATGATGACGACGAAGATGACGATGAAGAAGAAGATAGGAGCTTAGATCTCTTAGTTAGGTTTGTGGAAAACGTGTTCAAGAAGGTTTCCAGGAGAGCTAGGAAGGCCGTGCGATCGGTTTTGCCGGTCTCCATCTCCACCAAACTCGTAAACACAAACACTCGTTTGACTCTCTCTTTGTGTTTTATTGTTGTCAGAATAATTAATCGTGTTTGTTTGTGATATTTAGGTCGGGTTTTCTGTAAACGGAGTTCTGGTGTTGGCGTTGCTGTGGGTCTTGAAGGCGTTTCTTGAGGTAATGTTTCACTAACTTACCTTGTTTGCGGTTTCATTGTTGCTGCATGTATGTTAGATTGAGATAAGTTGAAAATCATTGTTTAGATTAGATTAAGAAACCCCTTTGTATGGTTAGATACTGTGGAAGGAAACTTTGAGATTGCTCGAATTGGAATTCTGATTTTGTGAAATTGTTTTTGGTGGTATAACGTGGAGTTTGGTATTAGGTTTTGATTTTGAAGAAATTGGAGGCCATTTCCTTCTAAGTCACTCATTTCTGACTTCAAACCTCAAATTCGATGCTACTAAACATAATCTTGGATCCGTTAATGTGCATTCCATTGTTGGGATTTACTTGAAATTTCTAGTTTCTAGGTCAGGAGTTTGAGAAGTAATTTCTAGTTTAGCTTTTAGAGTTGAGAAATATCAGATGTTCTCTTAAATATCAAAAGAAAAAGAAGAAACTTGGGAATCAGTTGGAAGTGTTTTATTTTATATTGTTTACCTGTGCTCCCCTCTCGAATGATACTCTCTTGGAATGGTTCTTACTTTTTTCTTTATTATTTAGAAAATAATTGGATATAATATTGAAATAGTATAGTCTATCGTAAATTATAAGTACATGTGTAATCCAACAAAATTGGTGAATGCTGTTTGAATCTTTGTTTTTATCTTTAGTTCTGGGCAATATCAATATTATTTTCAAGTTAGAAATACACAGAAACTTTGAAGATTTTAGTATTTTATTCTATATATAAATAATTGAAAATCTTGGCTATCAATTAACTATTAATTCACTGAATAGTCAATGGCACCATTGTGAAAACTGAAAATGAAATGAGACCAATTTAGAATTTTTATTTTTATTTTTTCTTGTGGATTCAAACTCATTTTGGTGTCGAGTAGTGGATTTGGCATTAGAGGTCTAAATAAGTACAAAATAGATGCAACCAAATGCATCCCTGAAATTAACATATCTAAACTTGGAAGCTGCTAATTTGGCTAGGCTAGCTAATATATTGTAACTTGATTTGGTTACTATCAATTTAGTGCATCGGCAAGCAGTTGTAGTGTCTAATGTAACTAGAAAGCTTAGTCTAGTCAAATTAAACATAAGAATAGGCTGAATGGCTAAACCAATATATCAAATCTTGTCAGACTCTTATTAGTGCAATGTAAGATTACACAAGACTACTTAGATTATGGTTAGGCTCTAAGCTTTGCCTATCAACTTAAACTTTTGGGTTTGACTCTTGAATGAAAATACTAAACAACTAGGCTCATCTAGCATAGACATTGTCCGTTGTGATTACATAGATGTTTCAAGCTTTTCATTTTAAAATGCAATTACATTTGAAAGGTGCACTTAACAATTTAATATATTAACTAGGTTAAGAATATTGACATTAGCAATGTGAGACTTTGGGTAACTAAAACTTTCTCTCTACCTTTAATTTCTCCTCCTCATGGAGGATTGCCTCTTTTTTTCATTGGTGGAATGGAATGTTAATCCACACATGCTGTCATGGTCTTGATTTGATTTCTTTCAAGATAGCAACAAATCCAAAGGAGGAGAGATTGGAAGGACCTCTATCAGGTTTGAGAAGGTCATCCAAAGGCTCACACCGCTAGTGGAAAGCTTTCTTGAATAGTTAAAATATTCTGGTAAATTTCTCTCGGTATATGCAATTTTAGTTGTAAAACTGAAAAACAAAAACATGGCTGTTTGCCGGAAGCAGAAATATGCTAGGCAGGGATAGATATTTTCAAGTATACCATCTGCTGTTATGTTGATGGAATGAATTTGAAGAAATTTTAGTTGTATAAGCAGAGTCTCGTGGCACAACTTACAAACAGTAAATATTAACTAAAGTCAAATATAAATGAAGATGGATCGGGAACTTATCTAGATGTATTGGTGATAAAGAATGCTAGGGGAAAATATATTGTGTCCCCCCTAATGACATTAGTTTGTCTATTGTGATGAGGAGAAATCTTATGGTATTTTAACAACCCAAGTGGAGCCGGATCATTTTATAATATATTTGTTAAATGCCCTTGCCAACCAATGTTTCACTGAAAAAGAGACAGCTCTTTATAAAAATAAATAAATAAGTAGATAAATTATAGAAGGTCCAAGGGTTTTTTCGTTTTAGAGGCCTATATGTAGAATCAATCACTTCAATCTTTTTTATATATTATTTGCCAAACTGTCGTGTTTATGGATCAGGACAGAGTTATATATCGTAATGCCAATTTGTTTCAGTCCTAGGTTGTTTCAAGACATGAGTATTTCTCTTTTACTTGGTACTGAAGTTGATATGTTACTCTTATTAGAACGCTTTTCTTGAATGGTGACCTTGAAATATGCATGGAAGAAAAGCTTATGTTAGGTTATATTTTAAGGGCTTCATTAATACATTTGACAAGAGTTGTGTGCGGGATACACTATTTAATTCTGGGTACTGTCATGTACTTAATTGTGTTTTTTTTCACTTCACGCTCAACCTTTATGAAAGTTTCTCCTTAGACGTCTTGTAACCTATGAGTGGTCTCAATTCTAAGGCAGAATAAAGAAAAGATTTGCATAGTAAGTAAATTTCTTAATCATGTTCAACGAAGTAACTATTTAATCCTTGTTAGCTTAATCCTTCTTCAGCCTTGAACAAATAATAAACCGGTCAGGGTGTCGCTAGTTAGGTTGTCAGCAGACACTCTTCAACGCTCTAGTTAGGTAGGACCATGGGAGAAAACCAGAGTTGATTCCAAAGGAAAAATATGAACTAAAGAAGAGGAAAAATGTAGAATATGTCCCTCATGATAGTCAAAACTCAAAAGGATAGATATTTATGTTAGCAATAAAATTTCATTAAGGATAAAAAACATGGTCCTAAGCAAGAAGACGTTTGAGGAAGAAGTTCTGAGTTCTGCTTAGGTCACTTTTTTGAAGGAAGCACAATTGAGAAGACAATAGTCAAAATGGTGAATAAAAGCAAAGAGAAGACAAAGTAAAAATACATGTTACCCAAAAATTTTGGAATATGAAAATTCAAAACTTCATTAGCAAGTTTGCATGAAGAAGACAAGCAACGTCACCGAAGACCCAAGCAACGTCACAAACATTTTTTCCTCTAGTGTTCCTGACTTGGTTTGAGTTTTTCTTCATGCAAACTTGCCCATCAAGTTTTGTATTTTCAGATTCCAACATTTTCTCTATGTTTTTATTCTCCTTTACAACTATATTGCCTTCTTAGTTGGGCTTTCTCCTAAGAAATGATCTTTTGAGCAGAACTTAGGATGTCTTCCTGTTTAGGAGCATGTTTTTATTGCTAATAAATTATGCTACCTAGTCTTCTCTCTTATTGGTCCAGCTGGCCCTTATTTTTTGTTCCCTTTTTGCCCTTTTTTGTCGGGTGACAGCATCATTGACCAAATAGGAGACGAATTCTCTAAAATGTCTTCCTCCCTGTTGGCTTTCAAACGTGGCATGTATTTTCCAAGATGGAAAATGTTGATCTAAAGTTGTCCTCTAGAAGCCATTGTATAATTTGTTCCTCTTGGATGTGTAAATTTTTCTTAATTGGCGTATTACAACTAGGTGGGAAAGGTTATCGAAATTTTGCTGTTTTTGCAATTATGTGTGAGCATAACAAAAGAAAACTACAGAGGATCAATGGTCTCTCCCCATAAAGTTGTGTCGGCCATGCCAATTTTTTTTGTAAACTTGCATATCTTGAGCTTGTCTTGTCAATGATGCCGGATGATTTTCTTTTTGGAAGGTAGGGAATCAAGTGTATATGGAATGTAAGTAATAGATTCTGAGGCTTGAAGGTTAATTTAAAAACTAATGATATTATTACAATTTTGTGCTTGGTGTTTATAATTATTTTGTTTAAACCTAATTGTAGGTAGTTTGCACCCTTGGAAGTGTAGTCTTTGTGAGCATATTACTTATACGTGGTGTTTGGACTGGTGTAACCTATTTACAAGAAAACCGCAATCATAGGGTAGATGAACTGGATGATGACAATCGCAGATGGACTGGTGCACAGCCTGCAGTTTGATAAGTTACCTTCCAGAACAAGAGTAAATGATAGTCTGAAACATAAAATAACAGCAACCTCAGCACATGGACTAGGAAAGGATGGCATGAAGAGGAAACCAGAAAAATTTGTCTTCAGAAATAACCATTGTTGCAATTGACGATATGAATGATGAAATTGGTAGGAGGATGACTTCCTGCCTGAATACCCAGAACATGCTGTCTCATTTGGTCCAGACCAAGTGCAGGAAATAAAACAAGAAGGCCTGCTTGTATGCGAGATGAAAGGGATATCCTCTTATCATTCACACATCAGGTAAAACCCTCACTTTAAAACACATGTACTATTATTAAACTTGAATTTTGTTAAGAAACTGGGTTATTCCTGTATTATTATTCTTTTACATGGTTTTACATGAAGAGCAAATGTCAGAGTCATGGACTAAATAATTTAACGAGCAATTAACAAATTTTAAAGAATGATTCTGTCTATCGTGTGCTTTGTTCCTCTTTTTTTCTGTATCATTTGTGCTTGAACATGTCAGGGAATGTCCTAAACTTGAGAGGACAACTTAGTCATAGAGGAATGATGTGGTATTGCTGAAAATGGGATCGATCAATCAAATTTTGAAGAGAGAGTTGTGCGTTGGGGCAATTGACATGAAATTTTTTACATGGTGGGTCATGAATGTGATGCTAATAGTCCGGGTGGGTGTATGTGTTCTGGACATCTTTAGGTATTGGGAAATTATCAAACTTTCACCTGACTCTTGCAGTGTTCTCCTTTCCACACCTCATCCTCTCTGATATTGATCAAAATTCCCCTCAATTTTTCTAGTGGTGGTGGTTAACTAGTTGGATGGTGTTTTGATCTCCTTCCAGCGGAGGAGATCATGTCTCGATCTCCATTGGAATGGAATCAAACCGTTGCTCAATCACCTTTGGTAGGAGATCCGATCACTTTTACTTGTATTTCTTCTCTCTTTCCTCCATCTCTATTCTCCTTCTTCTAAAAATGTTTTATTTTTTCGTTTATAGTAGTGGTCTAGCGTGTGGATTTGGAGATGGTCATTGGTTGGTGGGTTTGTTTGGGGGTGGTGGTGGTGGTAGTGATTGGTTGATGGGTCAACTCAGGGTGGTGGTCGCCTGGTGGGTTTGTTTGGGGATGGTGTGTTGATTTATCGATGTGATGGTGGTTGGGCTTTTAGGTGATTTAGGAGGTGTGTCTTAATAGAAGGGGGATTTTGACTAATATTACAAAACGTAGGGTGTCAAATGGAGAATATCTCAAAAATTAGGGGATTGTGATAATTTCCCTCAAGTAATAGCTTAATTTGAACGCTCAAAAATCAGTTTCAGGTGTTATTGAAATGTCGCTGTCGCAAATTGGTAGGTAAGTTGGTTCTCTTGATAAGTTAATGTGGAGATTGATAAGTTATTATTAGGCGTGGGTGGATGTAAGTTGAGTTGGGTGGGTGTAATCTTTGATCAATTTAAATCGTAACAAATATAGAAAATTGGACTAATACCATTTCCTCGTGGAATTATCTCACTAAATAGTCCTGTAATAGAAAGTTTATCAAATATCAGTTATGAGAAATGTAATACTGCATCTTATGAGTAAAATTTGTTTAAACTTGAATTAACTATATAAATTTATTCAATTAATTCTTATCAAGTCAACGCTTGAATTGAGCTCAATTTTCATGTAAAGTATTATCGACCGGTCTTGATTATGTTTTACCCAAGTTAAAACTGAATTTAGAACTTTTCTATTTAACAAATAGTTGATAATTCGGTTTGGATAAACCTGCTTTATGCAAAGTTATAATTGTTTCATATTTTATGAGAAAACAGAATTATGATTAAAAATTATTTGGAAGGTAAGAACATGAGAAGGCATACTAAGGAGTGAAATAAAAAAAATAAAAATTTATATATATTAAACAACACTGTGGGTGCATGTAGCTCTTACCGCCAGTGCATTGTACTTGTACCTTGTTTATAAGTACAGAAGAAAACATTAATTTAACTGGATAATATTTGGAATTCGAATTCTTCCATCACATATAATTATAAAAAAGAACCTTCTAATGTACCAAACTGACATCTATATCTAAAAATATATGCAAATATACATTTTGATTATTTAACTAAGAAATTAATTTAATTTATTTTTTTATTAAAGTCAATAAGATATATTATAATATTTATGAATTAAGATGAGCAGAGAAAATAGGGAATGAAAGCATCCTTTTACCGAAAAACAATTTGTTCATGTTTTCAACTTTTTACGCAAAGTAGAATTTTTTTTTAATATATTATAAAGCTAAAACAACTTTAAAAAATATATATATTTTTTAAAATTGATTTTAATCTAAACATTAATGTATTTTTAATCCAAGGGTCAAGATAATTGTTAATGTGGCATAAAAAGCTTAATAAAAGTTTCAATTATTTCGACTCTTAGACTGAAACACATCATTAGTTATATGTTGAAGTCAACTTTTAAAATATGTTTTATAAATTATTTTAACTTGAACCTTCATTATGTTTTATAATATAATATTCAACTGACCTACTTTATATCTGTCTTTTAACAAAAAAAGGAAAACCAAGGAAAAATAAATGGGCACCAAAAGGGCTTTAATAACTCACTCATTTAGCATATTGGTATAACTTGACCTATTTAGGATTGGAATATTGTGTTTTCAAAATTTAGATAAGATTTTATTTGTTTTCAAAAATAAAAATAATTTTTTTAGAGCAATGGTTGTATTTGTCATATTGTTATATTTATTAGAGATACTCTATCCAAATAAATCTAATAAGTTAAATGTTTGAGCCATCATACGGTAAGTGACATTTTAAAAAAAAAAATTATCCTATTCAAATTTATATATATAAAGTGCGAAATTTACATTTTTTCTAATGCATGATACTCAATAAACAACAGTAATAGTTGAAATAAATCTAATTATATGTTTCTTAACAGAGTAATTTTACAATATCCAAATTTTATCTAGATTTATTATAGCAAACTTACGTATAACTATTATATCATCAATATATCATCTTATAGTTAAAGTGATTATTACAAGTTGTTTTTCCACATTATTTGACAAAAAAAATTGGAAAAGAGTTTGAGAAGTGTAACATTATTATTGTTATTATTATTTTTAAAAAAATATTATTATTCTTGAAATAGTGTAATAGTCCCTATAAATAGTTGTATCATCTAAAGAGTAATGCTAAACTATTAAAAAATTTATTCAGATTCATTATTCAAATAATATAATAAGTTTACGTATAATTATCGTATAATTCATATATTATTCTAAAATTAATATGGTAATTATAAATCAGTTCATCACATTATTTGGGTAAAATTTTTGAGATGTGCTACATTATTTTTATCTAAAATTGTGATACAATTTCCATAATTTTCTTTTATATGACAATTTAATCACTACTTCATTAAATAAATGGATATAAATGTAGACCTAGAGGATGCAAATATAAGTTTTCCATAAATCAATCGATAATCGCATTACTCCATTTGTCTACCGGACTGTTACGATTGGAAGAAAAATCTGAAGGCGTGAAGGGGACATCAATACTCCGATTCCCAAACACACCACTGCTGCTGGCCCCGCCCGAGCGGCAAAAATTTAAAAATTCAAAAAATAAAAAAGAAAAACCAACCACGGTTAACTAAAAGCCAATCAAATCGAGGCACGTCAGCAATGATTGCCGTCCCCATAACCAAAACCAAATCCCGAGTTAACTGTGTGTTCTGCTATAAATATCCTCATCATCCTAATGCCTCCGCCGCTCCACATCAATCTCTCCAAAAATCATCAAACAGAAGGCGTCTTGATAAACGCCTTCGTTTTCGTTGCCCTCTCTAACCGTTTCCAGATATTGTCTCTTTTCATTTTTATTCCGTGTCGTTTTCTGTTCTAATCAGCGAAAATGAGAGAGTGCATTTCGATCCACATTGGTCAGGCCGGTATCCAGGTCGGCAATGCCTGCTGGGAGCTCTACTGCCTAGAGCACGGCATCCAGGTATCTTCTCTCTCTTGCTTCTTACTTTATTTTGTGTATTTTTTTGTCCAGATCTGTGATTCTTGACTGGATCTGACTCAAACGGTGTCGATTTGAGTGTATGTTGTTAGATCCGTGATTTTATAGTGTCATTTCGTCAGATCTGTTCTCATTTTGCCGCTTCTCGTCAGATCTGCTTTTCTATATCAAATGAAGTTGGTTCGTGTTAGTTTGTTCATATATTATTGGATCTGACGAAGATGGTGTTTTCAGTTGAAAAATATATATAAAAACGTTCAATTCAGTGTTGGTTTAACATTTTGTTCTCATTTAATGGACTTGTACTGTCACATTCACAATCCAAAATGCTAGATCCATACATTCTTCATCAGATCTGGTGAAGACTGTGTTGGTAGTCGATATATATTTTTAATAAATTTGAATTTATTTAGCAGATCTCTCTCTCTCTCCATATATTTATAAATTGTGTTGATGTGTGTGTATTTGAATAGCCTGATGGGCAAATGCCAAGTGACAAGACAGTAGGAGGTGGGGACGATGCCTTCAACACCTTTTTCAGTGAAACAGGTGCAGGGAAGCACGTCCCCCGTGCTGTGTTCGTTGATCTTGAGCCCACTGTCATCGATGAGGTGAGGACCGGCACCTACCGCCAGCTCTTCCACCCCGAGCAACTCATCAGCGGCAAAGAAGACGCTGCCAACAATTTTGCCCGTGGCCACTATACCAGTAATTACTTTACTTTTCGCTTATTATTTCGTATTGAGAAATGTGGAATGGTTTGATTTATTGACTTGGATGTGGTTTGGTTCTGTTGTTGTTCAGTTGGTAAGGAAATTGTTGACCTCTGTTTGGACCGCATTAGGAAGCTGGCCGATAACTGCACTGGCCTCCAGGGATTCCTTGTTTTCAACGCTGTTGGTGGTGGAACTGGCTCTGGTCTTGGTTCCCTTCTCTTGGAGAGGTTGTCTGTTGACTATGGAAAGAAGTCTAAGCTCGGTTTCACTGTCTACCCGTCTCCTCAGGTCTCTACTTCTGTTGTTGAGCCTTACAACAGTGTCCTCTCTACCCACTCCCTCTTGGAGCACACTGATGTTGCTGTTCTTCTCGACAATGAGGCCATCTACGATATCTGCAGGCGATCTCTTGACATTGAACGCCCCACCTACACCAACCTTAACAGGCTTGTGTCTCAGGTAATTCTTTGATGGGATTATATTAGGTTTCTAATTTGTTTTAATGTGTTGTTCACATTTTGAATGATTGATTTATTTTTGTATGATTCAGGTTATTTCTTCATTGACTGCCTCTTTGAGGTTTGATGGTGCTTTGAATGTGGACGTGACTGAATTCCAGACCAACTTGGTCCCTTACCCAAGAATCCACTTCATGCTTTCCTCTTATGCACCAGTCATCTCTGCTGAGAAGGCCTACCATGAACAACTCTCGGTTGCTGAAATCACCAACAGTGCTTTTGAGCCCTCATCTATGATGGCCAAGTGTGACCCTCGCCATGGCAAGTACATGGCTTGCTGCCTCATGTACCGTGGTGATGTTGTCCCCAAGGATGTGAATGCTGCTGTCGCCACCATCAAAACTAAGCGCACCATTCAGTTTGTCGACTGGTGCCCTACTGGATTCAAGTGTGGTATCAACTACCAGCCACCTACTGTTGTTCCCGGTGGTGACCTAGCTAAGGTACAGAGGGCTGTTTGCATGATCTCCAACTCTACCAGCGTGGCTGAGGTGTTCTCTCGCATTGACCACAAGTTTGATCTCATGTATGCCAAGCGTGCTTTTGTGCACTGGTACGTGGGTGAGGGTATGGAGGAAGGAGAGTTCTCCGAGGCTCGTGAGGATCTCGCTGCCCTTGAGAAGGATTACGAGGAGGTTGGTGCTGAGTCTGCAGAGGGTGAGGATGATGAAGGTGAGGAGTACTGAGAGAGCTCTGAAATTCTGCTGCCGACTACTGTGTGACAGTATTATATCATGTCTACGTTTGAAGTTTCTTTATTGTGTCCTTTTGTTTGTTGGTGTGAAAGGACTGTTATGTTGTATGCTTTGATAATGTCTTGTATTATCAAAGCTTTGTCTCTGTTCAACTGATTTACAATTTATCTAGTTCCCTTGGTATGTGTGTGTTGATTTTTACTTAATGTTATTGCTCTTTCTGCATCTTGCACTGCATCAATGTTTGTTCACATATAAAACTTGGGTCCTGCAAATTCTACAAAGTCTATAAATTATTTTTACTCTTAGCCATTGACTCTTAGCAAGTCTATTGGTGGACCTGGTTTTGTTTTCTTTTATGAAATCTTAATCCAATTTTCTTATGGTTGTTAGTCTGCCACTCTTTTACTCAGTTAAAAGTTTATTGATTTCTCTCTATCTCCTCTCCTTGGCGAAAACCCACCAAAATTACTCGTATAATCACGTATAATTTTGAAATTTTGCTTTTTATTTATGTTAAATAATTAAGGCGGCATAATCATTTAAGAAGTTAGGTCACGGATTACATATAATAAGAACTTCTGATTAATATTTTCTGAAAAAAAAGAGGGTTTGTCAAACAGAAAGAAGAAAATTAAGACTTGAAAGGCTTGTAGGCACGAACTTCCATAATGAGGCTTTCAATTGAACTAGCAGCAGCAAGAAGCGACACCACCAAGCACACTCCTATCAGAACTTTCAGCCATATCCACACCATCGAAAACCTCGAAATCTTTGCCCGCGAGATGTACATTTCAACTGGGAAATACACAGTCAACGGCCAGAACGAAATGGATCCCAGCAGCGCAAGAATGCTGTTGAAGAACGGGAAGATCATGGCGATCACAGTTGTTGCTATTACATATAGTGTCCTCCATATCAACCGGAACATGTTGACATTGTAAAGTCCACATGATGGAATCCTAACAACATATCCTTTTGTCATGAATTTGCTCTCCGGCCATCGATGGTTGCACCAGTTCTCCACAGCCATGAATATTGGTTGGCCAAATACCTGCAATTGAACTACTCAGTATTTCCATCATCAACTTACCATTGGTTACTATGATTATGGAGAATTAAGACAATGCAATGTCTAGATAAACTTTGACCATCGTGCCGCCATGAATTATTGGAAATGTGTAAACAATGTATAACGCGTTAAAGCTGGCTACTCTATTCAACTAAATTCTCTGTATGTTGATCTGTGAGAACAAAAGAACTTGTACCCGTAATGGGGATGTGTACCTGGTAAGATCCAACAAGATGAACAACAATGCATAAATTGGCGAAGTCAATTAGCCAGAAGGGTTCGTAAAATCCGAATCCGGTTAAGAAGTTGCCAGGTGCATTGTTTCCGAAGGCTGCATAACCAAGAGTTCCACAGAGAAGGTAAAATGAGGTGGTGACTGAGACTCCAATTAAGCTTGCCTTCTTCATTACTTGGTTCTCTGGTGGGCTTGATTTTAGTGTATCCTGCGATCAAACTTTTGTCAAATATAAGCAAATAATCACCAAAAAAATCAAAATTAATAAAGTAGATGGATGGAAATGGTTGCACAGGCCTGTATCTCAATGAGGACAGAAGAGTAAGCATAAGCAAAAGCAATGTTGCCAACTGCCACTAAGCTGTTCCAAATCTTCTTATCCATTGTCACATCCACTCCTATCTTTACTCCCTGTAAGCTTGTCTTCCCATAATTTCCTCCTTCCTTATATCAACGATTACCATGTTAATTAATCCATATTATTATGAGTAGACAAAGGCTATATAACTAGACTTGCTGACACGGTTGGCGGTGTGGTGCAATGGCACTCATCCCCGTGAAGTGTTGCTCCTCTTGAGCCACACTGAGGTTTGAACCACATTTACCCTCTTGAGTTTGGGCGATTTTCCCACTCCTCGCGGGCTGCTCCTCTCGTTATAGGGAGCCTTCCTTCCCCTTTTGGGAATCTTGCTCCGGGCTATAATACCTCAGTATATCTTAATCTAGAAAGGCCGGTAACGTTAAACGTACTAGTAATATGTCAAAAAAAAAGAAAAAGAAACTGTACTTCCTGACCTGCAATTTTGGCTATAGAGAGACCAAGGCCTATAAAGCAATAAGCACAAGACATGACGGCAGCAATGAGGGAGAGCCCTGATAGCTCATGAAAATTTGGTATTTGGCTTAATATAATCTGTGTCACACCAAAAATCATCATATACATGTTGTATGATGTATGACACCCTGCCTCATGTCCATTCTTGTGAAAGCAGTTTGATCTCTTAATGGCCCTGTACATTGTCAAATTTAAATTGTTCAAAATAATAGTTATTTTATTATTTAAAAATTTTCTTAGGTATCCATATCTAAAAAAATTCCATAAAAAATTAAGAAAAAAATTATTATTTTAAGCTTTAAAAAGTATGTAATGTACAAGTAAAATAAATGATTTGGGAGATTTATAAGTAGCTTACCCCATGCTGATGGATGCAGTAATCATGTAACCGATAGTGGATCCAATAAGATCTGCATATTGTGATAAACCACAAAATTTGTGCTTCATTCCTCCTGTGAAAAGGGAAATAAAGAGTAATAATTTGAGAATCCAAAGAAAACATAGGCAATTTCAGGTGCAAGATCCCAAATTTTAAGTCATGGCAATAGTGATCAATACATGAAGAAGGTCTTGAGCAAAACATTCAGAGTCTTGACATATTTTGATTATTTCACAACTTGTCAAAACTTTCATAATATGCTTTGTTTTTGTTAAATTCAATGATCTCACACCTGAAAATAAATCAAAGAAAATCCATGCAGGAAGAAAGAAATTACACATTTTGCATACAAATTTGGTACCTAAGTTGTTTTTGACAGCATCCATGTAAGTGTAGTTTCTTGTGCCACCGAGTGGAGACCTGTAAGAGTCAGCTAGAAGAGTAGAAGTGAACCCAGTGATGATGGAGAAGGCTATGAGAGCAAGAGGCCCAACAATCCAGCCCAACTGAGCTAATGCCCATGCTAGTGATAGCACTCCTGACCCAATCACTGCTGTTATTATATGTGCACTTGCCGTCAGCATCGTCCCTTCACAAACCATGCAAAATAATTAAATCTTAATAACAAATTACCCTCAAAACTCAAAAGCGCCAGTGTGTTGGGTCTGTTCGGGATGGTTTTAGAAAGCTACTTTTTTGCTTCTTAAGCCTAAAAACTATTTTGAAAGTTATTTGAATGAAAATTAAAAATGAATTTGTACCATTCAAAATCCATTTGGAAAGAAACTAACTCTCGTAGTTTTTGAAAAAATTAGCTTTAATTTTTCTTTTCCTATAAAAAATTAAAAGCAAAAATTATCTCAAACGAGTTTATAATCTCCTAAATGCATGAATAGCAGTGACATTTCATAGGATAAAATGGAATAGTAAAGTAGTTATTATTTTTATAATTCATTTTGGAATTAAAAGAACAAGATACAGTATAAACCCATTACCTTAATCTTATAGATGTGATTAATAAACCAGTGAGCCAATCCCTTCTCCTTATGAGAATTATACATTCAAATAAGAAAAATTTATTGCTTTTCATTTAATATTAACACAATTTAAATAAAGTATATGATATCTTGACTAGTTTTGACTGACCTCTGATCTCTTCAGTATCTGCATTTAAAAGTTGAAAAAAAAAGAGGAGTAAAACAGATACCAGTTCGTTTCAAGCGACCATCATCGTCGAACTTAGAGTCGGCTTCGTTGGCAATGGTTCTCTTCCCTAGCTCCAGCGCCATCTCTCTAATCTGTGCAACTAATTATAGATCAAGAATTGACAAACAAATGATTTACAACAACTTTGTAACACCAAATTATAACAATGATGGGGACGCAAAAATTTGCGGTAAGGTAGTAAAACTGACTTGATTAAATAAACGCTTGCAGTGACTGAAATGTTTGAAGACAGTATTTTCACTCCTTCTCTTTGTACTTGGAATTCTGTAGGCGACTGTCAAGCAGTATGAAAATCTGTATCTCAAAAAGCGGAATTTTTTTCTTTAGACTTTAAGGGCATGTATTTATGAACCATTGCGATCACTAAAATGAATTTGACTTTTATTTTTTGGAAATGCTATAAAAAGTATGCTTGTCAGAGCATTTTGTGATTATACAATGCTGGGAAATTATCAAGTTCCGAGGTTTAACCGCTTATAGCATTTTGACTTAAATATATACCATTTTTTGGATGTTATAAGATATAATTAAACTATTTCGTATTAAATACGATTCTTCTATTCTTGATAGTAATGAATTTAATTCAGAAAAATTTCACTAATTTCCCTGACTTTAGATGAAATTTCACTTTCTAATAAATATTCAATTAATTACACAAACATCTCTTAATAGAAAAAATCTTTCATGAGATTGTTTTACAAAAGATATAATGAGACGGACTAATGAGAAAAGTAAGAGAAAAAAAAGGGATCAATGGGAAAAACAAGAGAAAAAAAATGATATTATCTTATCGATTTGTCTTATTATATCGGTTGACAATCTTATAGAGGATATTTTTTTTCTCTAATAACTATAAATCTAATAGTTGACTAACGGGAGAGTTAACTATGAAAAGGTAAAATGGAATTTTAGTTTAAATAAATTAAAATTTGTTCAAGTGTCTCAATCATATTTCACCACATCACCATAGAATTTAAACTTAAAATTAACAAATAAATAAATATTTTCAAAATAAAGAAAATAAGAAATAAAGAAAAAGACAATCTCAACTGGTATGCTGGGATTGTTTGTTTTGATATTTATAATTTAATGATGTTGAATTATACTTATTAATTTATTTTTATTTTTTTAAAATAATCAAATCATTTTAAACTATTCAAAAATTATTTAAGAAAATAATAATTTTTTGGGCATAACTGAAGGCCAAATAATTAAATGATTTTTTAAATATACCATTCATGAACACTACTTTTATTTTATCTTTAAAACAACTTGATGACAGTGGTGATATGATTTTGATATAAATAGGACAAGCTTTTGGGACTGGTTTTTTGAGTTACAGGTAGGTGTTGGTACATGCAGTTGTCAGATGTTTTATTGGTTTTTTTTTTTTTTAAAGCTTAAGTGGAACTCTTTTAGACACTCATTGTGTTACAGTTTTTGTGGGTTTCTTTAGATTTAATTTTATATTATAATTTGAAGGACAATCTGAGAGTTTTCTGGTTCACAAAAGATGGAAGTTTCTTTCAGTGAACTATCTCGTGTTTCATTTTTTTTTTTTTTTTTTCATCATTATCGTTGGTGTTGCTGCCGTTTCATTGTTGTTGGTTGTTTTTTTATTTTTTATTATTTTTTCATTATTATTGTTAGTGGTGCAATACAGTCTTAGCCATCCAATATAAGCATATGTGTTGCTCATATATTGGATACCAGTGTCCAGCGTATGTCTTCCGAACTTATAAAATATGTTGATCTCTTAATTTTTTTAATTTATTTTTGACTGATACATGCATCGACATAGATATTAATTTCTTCATTTGTTTCTTTTATCAAAATTATTATGTGATATCATTGATTTTTTTTATGATAATTTTCATATCAAAAGGGTATAAATATTAAAGTACTAATTTTTAAACAATTTGAACTTAAAAAAATAAATAAGATTACTATACATTTAGAGGTAAAAAAAAAACAAATATATCATTCAGATTTCGATCACCATTAAGTTTTCATAACTTTCAATATTATTTAATTTTAAAGAAAAAAAAAAAGACTACTAAATCATCAACTTTGACCTTTTGATTTATAGTTACTACATTAATTTTGAAATGATATATTAATGATATGGTAATTACACATAAATTTAGCACATCATTTAAACAAAATTTTTGGGTAGTATAATTTTACTTTTTTATTAATAATAATGTTATAATTCTAATAAATTTTGTCTAAATAATGTGACAAATTTATTTATAGCTAGCATATTAATTTTAGAATGATGTATTGATAATTTGGTAATCATACGTAAACTTACTACATCATTTAAATAAATTTTTGAGTAGTATAATATTATTCTTTTAAACTAATATTGATCAACGGTTTTGAAGAATTGTTAATAAAAAAGTTGTACATGTATGCTATATACCAAAATTCAGGAATGTGCAATTTGCTGTTGTCAAAAGGTAAAACTTGACAATTCATTTTTGTAACACATATTATAAAATGATACTTAACGATGAGATGCAATCGGTTTACTCATATGGCTCTCACATTTACTCTTTATATTATGAGTTTTGAGCTTTGACTCTCTTCTCTAAATTAAGAAACGGAATTAAAAGGCTTGTAGGCACTAACATCCTTAATGATGCCTTGAATGGAAGCAGCAGCAGCAAGAAGCGATAATGTCAAGCACACACCACTCAAAGCTTCCAACCATATCCATTCAAAAGAAAACCTCTGAATCTTGGCCCGTAACATGTACATTTCAACTGGGAAATACACGGTCAATGGCCAAAACGTAAGAGCTCCTACCAGTGCAAGAACATTGTTGAAGAATGGAAAGAGCATCGCCATCACAGCCGTTAGTATTACATATACTGTTCTCCATATCAACCGGAACATATTTAGAGGGTAAATTCCAACCAATGGAATGGTAACTGGATATTCTTTCGTTATGAATACGCTTTCTGGCAGTCGGTGGCTGCAAAAGTCCTCTACAAGCGTGAATATTGGTTGAGAAAATACCTGAACAAGACATTAATTGAACCATCAATATTTGTGTTTCAATATCATAGGCTATTGCCTACTAATTATGTAGAATTTAAGGGGGACGAATTCTTGCGTTTGAATTAACGCGACCCATAAAAAATTTCTTATGTTCATGTTTTGTTAGCAATCATCTTTGAAACAATTTTTTTTTTTTTTTTAATATTTTTTCAAGATTAGAGGATTATTAAGACCAACATTGATGAAAATCTAATAACTCAGCTTAGATGACTGTCCTTAGACATTGGGAGAGAGCTAACCTCGTCTTTATGAATATTAACACAAACGATGGAATTTATTTGAAACTCGAACCTATTACCTTAATAACAAGTGGAAGTGACTAACTATTAAACCACTTCACTTGGAAATATCTTTGAAACAAATGTTGTGAAACTATCAAGGAATATACAGAATTATATGAACACTAAAAGAATTCAACTACATGATAAATAATGTTAAAAATTCCAACACATAATCCTTGCAAGAATCAATTTACACATTATAATTTTCTTTCTTGAATAATCTCAATCAGATTCATTTTATAATGGTATGAATCTATCATAAACATATACTTGTGCCTCTGGACTAAAACTATAGTCCATCCCCATCAGAGGGATGGAGCCAAAATAGGACAAAGAGGTCACATGATTGGGTAGGATAGAATATTACTACATAAGGGTGGGTGTGAGCATGGCCTAATAAATCAGTCCTAGTTACGAGTGTAAGTTTGACTGATTCAATTAATTATGCTAAACTGCATCATCCAAGGAGTAAAGATTTTCTGTCAATTTTTTGTTTGTGTTAAATTTTTATGAGAATAATTTAAGTTTGAATTATCTATGAGAAAGAAAATAATGTAATAATCTTGATCATCCATTATTTTTTATATTAATCTATCAATATATTATTAAATAACTTGACAAAAATAAATAAATAAATAACAGAGAATACTTACTCATCCGAAATCACTAAAATTACTTTGTATTCAAAATAGACGTACCTGGTAAGCTCCTATAAGATGGATAACAATGCATAAATTAGCGACGTCGACAAGCCAAAAGGGGTCATAAAATCCAAATCCGGTTAAGAAGTTGCCGGGTGCATTGTTTCCAAAGGCTGCATAACCCAAAGTTCCACAGAGTGTGTAAAACAGGGTGGTGACTGAGACTCCAATAAAGGTTGCCTTCTTCATCACTTGGTTCTCTGGTGGGCTTGATTTTATTGTATCCTGCACTCAAATTTTGTCAAAACTATACTACCTGATAAACCAGTTATACATACATATAGATATAAAATTATGTGTAGCATATTTCCAGCTAAATATGGATCACTTGAACTTGCCTGTATCTCAACGAGGACACTAGAGAAATTATAGGCAAAGGCAATACTTCCTAGGGCTACGAGACTGTTCCAAACCTTCTCCGTGCTTGTCACATCCACCCCTATTATTGTTCCTATTAGGCTGGTCTTCCCATCAGTTTTTCCTCCTTCAATTTAAATAATATTATCAGATTATTGATTAGTAACAAAATCAATACTCAAAAATATTATTTTAAAATGTATTTTTAGATAAAAGCATTATTTTGTAGATAAATGTTTTTGAAAAACCACTTCTTAATAATTTTTTAAGGACAAATTGCATAAAACTTCACTGAGGTTTGACAAAATTATATAAAAATGACGATATTTGGATAACTCATATTCTCACTATCCGAAGTTCCAAAAACTAAACACAAACCTCCCCTATTGTTAGTCAACTAATAATTAATCTCTGTTAACATCAAAATTATCAAATGTAAAATGGTCAATACACAATTTATAAAATTTTAATTTAATTAAAAAACAATAAAATTTAAAAATAAAAAATAAAAAAAGGGGTCTCCATGGGAGACTAGCTGGTCTTCAGTAGAGACCAGGTCTCTAGCTGAAAACACGGTTTCACTGCATCTCCAGTGATAAAAACCAATTGGTATCCATCGTCGAAGGCCAAGATTTTTGGCGATAGAGACCTATTGGTCTCCATTGCTGAAGACCGTCTCTTGCGATGGAGACGAACGGGTCTCCATTACTGGACAATCGTTCTTTGACAATGGAGATCGGTTAGTTTCCATTGCAGGTGCATTTTTTTTAAAAAATTTTTTTGTTAGTTTTAATTAAATTAAAAAAATATATTATATTAAACTTAAATTTATAAAAAATAAAAAAATTGATTTTAAATTTGACTTGAAGGGTATCTTAGTTTTTTTACATCATTGACTTTCGATTGTGAGAATTTAACAGTGGTTGACTAGCAACAGAAAAACAGAAGAAATTTGTGCTGAGTTTTTGGAATCTTAGGGGAGGTTAGTGCAAGTTATTAAAACATTGTCATTTTTGTGTAATTTCACCAAACTCAAGGAGTTTGTGCAATTTATCATTTTTTAATTATATTAGTTTTTTTCTTTAATTTATCTGTCATATTTTATGGGCAGACTGCTACCGATTCTAACCTAGATGAGACTCTAATAGCATAGCTTGGATTGCTCACCTCAAAGAAGACTGTTCACACAAATGTGAAAGAGGTGAGGATTGAATTTGCCGTTTGATGGACAGGTGGGATGAGCCTTTTAACCAGGCCACTCACTGACCTCTTAATGATATTAGTTTCGATGATATGAAACACTATCTTTGCCAAGCCAATGGGCCGTAATTGAGGTGTTGTGCTCTATAAAGATGTAACATGCGTACACCCACTAAAGTTGAATGTACGCCCCTTTTGTACACACCTTGTTGTTTTAAAAAATTATAAATTATAATTATGACACATTTAATGGAGTGAACCTATTAAAGTGTTGTATAAACGGTTTTACAGGGGTGTAGATATCGACACTCTACTATAAAATGCTGACCTGCAACTTTGGCTAAGGATAGACCAACGCCTATGAAAGAATAAGTAAAAGACATGATGGCTGCAATGATGGAGAGCACCGAAAGGTTATGAAAATTGGGTATTTGACTTAATATCAGCTCAATCACCCCAAATATGATCATATACATATTGTTTGATTCATGACACCCTGCCTGATGCCCATTCTTATGAAAGCAGTTTGATCTTTTGACGGCCCTGTACATTATCAAATATAAATTATTAGCGATTGTGTACCAAAACAATCGCCACTAATATTTAAACATACTACCAAAAAAATATATTTAATCTTTTTGACCCAAATGATGTGATGAGAATGACTTATTGATAATATAATGCTTATAAATCAACTTATATACCACATCATTAAACCAATGAATTCAAACAATTTTTTAGGTTATTTACCAATACTCTTAATAAAATATTTGTTTGGATGACTTGATAATTTAAATTACAATAGCGCTGAACAGATTTGGGGGATTTAAAATTACTTACACCATACTAATGGATGCAGTGATTGTGTAACCAACTGTTATTCCAACGAGATTTGTATATTGGACTATAGCGCAGAATTTGTACCTTATCCCTCCTGTTAAAAGAGAAATAGAGAGTAACAATTAGAGGATCTGGGGAAAACCTATCTATTGAATCTAGATTGTGTCTTGATAGTCAACCAACATTAATGTATTGAAAACCCATGTATGAAAAATAGTTGAGAAAGTGGTTGTGATGTGATGGTGAACGTCAGCCTATCCATGTTGTTTATAGTGGTCATGAGTTCTACTCGCATATGTCTTATATATGTGGATTGCTCCTTCTCGTTTTTTAGGAGTTAATGCCTGGACCGCCCTTCAAAGTTATATCGTAGCTAATTCCAGTAGCATCTTGAATTTGTCCCATTAATCACAAAAAAAAAAAAGAAAAAAATAGTTACAATTATTTTCATACCTAAATTGTTTTTGACAACATCCTTGTAATTATAGTTTCTTGTCCCGGTACTGTGAGTCCTGTAAGAGTCAGCCAGAAGACTAGAAGCGTAATAAGTGACAACAGAGAAGGCCAAGAGGGCAATAGGCCCTGCAATCCAGCCCAGTTGAGCCAAGGTCCATGCAAGTGACAGTACTCCTGAACCAATCACGGCTGTTATTATATGCGCACTTGCAGTCACCACCGTTCCTTCATAAACCATGAGAAAAAAAAAAAAATCTTAAATTACAAATTAAACCCTAAACAAACATTAAAGAAACTGAGAGATTGCTAACATTAATTAACAGTGTGTAAAAACGTTACAATTTCATGAAGATGAGACTTTTTCATTTAACTTAACGATGGTACTATAACAATAACACAATTCTAAGTTTATTATTATTATTTTCATTTAAGAAAGAAAATTTAAACTCACGAATGCCTTCAATCATAAGACAATATCTAAGTAACAATAGCGAAGTGCACATACCAGTTCGTTTTAAGCGACCATCATCATCATAATTAGAATCAACATAGCCGGTTTCTATGGATAAGGTTCTATTCTGCAGCTCCGGTGCCATCTCTCTGATATGTGGTGTGTGTGTTTGTTATGTTGGCATGCAAGTTGACTGAGTAATATAGGGGCTTTAAAGAAATCAAAGGCACTGAAAATGGTAAAATGAATTATAAGCTAGCTGGCAATGATAAATTGAGTGTGAAAAATGATAAAGGGCACTAAATTGTATTGTTTATGGTAGTAAATGTGAAATCTTATATTGGTAATGCATAAAATGTTACCTGAAGGCCTTGTTTGGTAAGTGTATATGAGTGTATCTTAGCAAGTAAAAGGATTTCCTATATCATAAAAGTAGTGTAGACAATTACAGAAATTTTTACTGCATTTTGACTTTTATAATTGCTGCCATATATATCATCCAGCAGATTATGTCTGATATATTTTGTTTTGTGTTTCTTTTTTAACTATCAATTACATTTTTTTTTTTTTTTTCCTTCCTTTTAAATTCTATCAATTACATTTCTATTTCGAAGTTTTACAACTAATTATGTACAGGCGAAATGCACGTTGCAACTCAAGAAATCGAAATAATAATTTATATGGATGGGGAACAGACTGATGGTAATGAAATATATGCAAGTTTGTTCATCCAAATTTTATTATGGATATGACTTATTAACAACTCAATAACAAATATACGTGTGTGCTTATATATATATGGAAAATGATCGAGGACATAAATTTTGATACAAATTTTGACATAAGTTATTGACCATTGGATGATGAGAATTGAAATAGTTTAGATTCACTCATAATTTTATATACAATTTAATTTTACGCTTTATATAAATGTGTTATTTTCTCTCCTCTCTCTTATAATTACATCATCTCTCCTCTCACCAATTAAAAGCAATAATGGTGGCATTTTAATTTTTTTCCCCTCTCATATTCTTAATCAAAAACATAAAAAAGTTACATAATCAAAATTCATTATTATTATTATTTTCTCTCATGTGCTTAATTGTTTCATTTCAACTATATGTTAATTTAGATAAAATTTAGACCAAAATTGGATCCATACCATATGTTAACAAATTTGGAACCTATTGTCATCTAAATTTTATTTAAACTTTACAGAATTACAACAACATTAATAACAGTAGGTTTTTAAAACCAGCTATCGAAATAATAAAAATATAAAATAAGGCTTTGATTAAAATATCCAAAATAAAATATATGAATAACAGTCTTAAATATCTATATGAAAACAAAAACAAATAAACAGATTTTGTTAAACACCAATAGAAGCAATAACACATTGAAGGACATGGATTGAATCTCGACTTTGCAAAGCAAAAAGGAGAGAGAGAGAAGGTCAATAGTGAAATTTTGGGAAATAGTGAAATAAATTGGTGGGTTTTTAATAGGTAACTGTTTAATATTAAGTAAATAAATAATTAAATAAATATGACAGCATTAACTGTTTTTAATTGGTAGATATTTAATATTAATTGAAGAAACAAGAGATAATGTAATTATAAAAAGAGATAAAAGAAAACAACACATTTATGTAAAGTGTAAAGTTAAATTATATATAAAGGTGTGAGTAAATTTAAATCATTAAAATTTCATCATTCAATGGTCAACAAATTATGTCTAAATTTATATCCCCCAATCTTGCTCTCTATATATATATAGAAACAGGATCGAAAGACATAAATTTTGACACGATTTATTGATAATTGAAAGTGGAAGATTTTAATAGTTTAGATTTATTCACATAAATATATACAACTCCATTTTACAATCTATAGAAATGTTTTCTTTCTCCTTTCTCTTTCATGATTACGTCATCTCTTATATTTTTAATTAATATTAATCACCTACTATTTAAATTATATTTTTCTCATCCAACCTAATAATATTTAAAAACTCACCAAGAAGATTAAAAACAACGCTGCAATTATTTTTTATTAAACTTGGTAGATTAATTATTTAAAATACATTTATTTTATAAAATAGTTTAAACCAAGAAACTGTTGGTACGGAAATTTTCACTACCACTAAAAACAATTTCTTATTTCAAAAACAATTTATTACCAAAATAAGTAAAATTGATTTTCTTTTCCAAAAGCACAAAACAATTAAAAAAAATTAAAAAAAAAAAGAGACAACCATCAAAAATTAATCAGAAAATGATTTGATGTCTGTCTTTTTTTTTTTTATTTTTAAGTGTTTTGCGCTTTTGGAAAACAAAACGGATTTTACTTCTTTTGGTTAGAAATTATTTTTGAAATAAGTTTTTTTTTTTTTTTAGTGGTAGTTAAAATTTTCTTTATTTCAAAAAGAAAAAAGAAATCATACTAAAGGTTTCTTCGTTTAAACTAATTTAAAAAATAATTTCTCCTTTAAATAATTAATTTACCAAGTTAAAAAAAATAATTACCGCATTTTTTTTTAATTTTCTTGGCGGGTTTTTAAATATAATTAAGTTGGGTGAGAAAAATATAATTTAAATGGAGATTTTTAATATTAATTTGAGAGATGAGAGGTAGTGTAATAACGAAAAGAGAGAGGAGAGAAAAGATTTATATAAAGTGTAAAATCGAATAACGAAAAGAGAGAGGAGAGAAAAGATTTATATAAAGTGTAAAATAGAGTTGTATACAACGATGTGAGTAGATCTAAATCATTGAAGTCTTTTTTATAATGCTTAACAAATCGTGTTAAAATTTATGTCAAAACTTGTGTCATTCGATCCTGCCCATATATACATATATATATGGTGGGGATGAAGAATTAAATCCAAAAAAAATTAACTACACATTATGTTTTAGGATGATGGTAGAACTTGAATCATTGATTTTTATTTATTTATTTTTTTTAAGGAGTGAACCTTATCTATAATATGCTATATTTTTAAAATATTTGTTCAAATTCAAAAGTCAAATGATATGGCAAGCTAATTATTATATTATTACCGTATTTTCTTATAATTAATATGGTTATTATAAATCAACTAAGCACATCACTTGATGAAATTTTTGACAATGTAGCTAGTATTATTATTAATATTATTATTATATACAGCCACATTGCTTAGGCAGTATAATTAAAGGCAATTTAGCATTATATTATATACAGTACTCAAATTTGTTAATCTAATTAATGTGAACGTGAATGATATATCATTAATTGGACTATTATATGTTGTGATTATGTATAAGACAATATATATTGTATGTTGTGAAAGTCTACTACACTTTTAACAACATATGCATCAACAATATATAGATGCATATTGCTAAAACTTTCAACAATACATTTTGCATGTTGTGAAATGTCTGATTTTTTGTAGTGCTTTTAGTATTATATAACTATAGAAAAATAGACAATATAAGGTTGATCTAATAATATACCCATCGCACGTATGCCATGAGGGTTCAAGTTGTGTTCCTCCCTCAAACCTTGAATTAATTGTAATTATTAAAAAAAAATGATGAAAGACCATTAGATACGTGAAAAACAAAAAAATGAATTTACCCTTTAAAAATAATTTCAATAGGGTTATTTTAATTTTCTTTCCAAAAAAACAAAGAAAAAAAGATTATTTTAATTTTAACAAAAATACAATAAAATAAGTTAAAAAATAAATCTATCTCTACCAATCTCAAATATCAACGATAAAGATAAAAAAATAAATTAAATAATATTAAAAAATAGATAAAATATAAAAGAGGGCAGATCTATACCTTCTATCTTAGATTAAAATTATTATTATTATAATATAAACATGTCTATACGGTTGAATCAAATCAGCCGCTGATTTAGAAATAAGATGAGCGGGATCTGGTTCAAATTGATCTTTCAAATGATATGTTGGAACCAAATTGTCAATGACAATCTACTTTCATCACTTGACTTATGGTCAATCTGATATGAAGCCAGATCAACATCTACATCTTGAGATGGATATAAGTCTTCCACCAAAGATGGAGGTATCCTATAGAACCTCTGTCGTCAATGATCAAGATGGTAATGACCTAAATTGGGCCCAGTTGGATACAAATGAGTAAGACACAAATAGTTGGAAACAAGCCCATTAATTTACAAACTCTTGGCTTTGTTAAATAAAGCGAATTGCACAACACTCCCCCCAAGTTCCTCTAAAAACAGACGAAGACATACTTAAGCTTTCATTACACGAAACCCCCATGATTAACGTTGACAAAAGTCAACGTTAACTGAATGAAGAATATTTTGGTCCTTTCATTCGGGATTGATGGGTTACTGGAAGATCTCTTTTTCTCATCTCACCCGCTCCCCGTCGCCGATCAACTCCAAACACAGAAAACCAAACACAGCAAACCAAACACAGCAAACCAAACACAGAAAACCAAACATAGAAAAAAATCAACTTCGTCATCCACAAACACTTCCCTCTCCAATCCGTCTAGCTCCATCAGACATCCACCATGCAAACCAAACACAGAAAACCAAACACCAAAAAAAAATCATCTTCATCATCTACAAATACAAAACCCAAATATACACACAGAAACCAAACACAGAAACCAAAAATAAATATGAAAATCAAGAGATCATTGGGGGAGGTAGTCGGCGGGGGAGGAGCGGAGGAAGGGGAGATCGTGTTGAAGGAGACAAGATTAAGAATGACGTCATCGTCCTCTTCGTCGGTGGTGATGGCGACGTCCTCCAACTTGAAATGGGAGTGAGGTATCGCTATACAGGTGGTGGAACTGGACAGATTGGAGGAACGAAAAGCTGGCGATGGTGCGATGGTGGAGAGGGAAGAGATCTAGACAGATTGGTGGGTGAGAACCGGCGATGGTGACAGATTGGAGGAACGGGAAGCCGGTGATGGTATGATGGTGGAGAGGGAAGAGATCTGGACAGATTGGTGGGTGAGAACCTACGATGGTGAGGAAGGAATTGGTGGAAGAGAGGGAAGAGAGAAGAGAGAGAAATGAAAAGTTTTATGGTGGGTGAGAACCGGTTATGGTGGGTGGGTGGGTGAGAATCGGCGATGGTGATGAATGAACTGGAGGAAGAGAGGGAAGAGAGAAGAGAGAGGGAGATGAGAAACAAACTGGAGGGAGAAGAAATGAACCGGCGATGGTGAGGAACGAACTGGAGGAAGAGAGGGAAGAGAGGGAGATGGGTGAGAACCGGTGATGGTGGGTGGGTGAGAACCAGTGATGGTGAGTGGTTCTGTTAATGGTGGGTGAGATGAAAAAGAGAGGGAAAAGACCTAAATACCCTTCACTCAGTTAACGTTGATAAATGTCAGGATAAGTAGGGGGGTTTTGTGCAATAAAACCATAAGTATATTTTCATCTGTTTTTGGACAAACCTGGAGGGAGTGTTGTGCAATTCACTCTTGTTAAATATAACATGTTGTTTAAAAATAATGATAATAATAATAATAAGTAGGAGTGATCCCAGGGGAATTTTAAACTCTCTTGGATTATATGAATTAAATTAATTGGTTGATTACTGTTACATTTATGCTCTGTATGTCTCTCTCTTTATGGAATCAATGATTTAATGAAGTCCTGAAATTATAATTTCATGTGTTGCATTTTGGAAAATGTTAAATATATGGAATTTGTGAAATAAAATAAATGCGATAATATTAATAATGGAGATAGCTGCGGGTCTATTGTTGTCGTAGTGTTGTGATCAAGGTTTTATTCTAAGTTCCCCCGGCAATAACCTCGAAAGAGGTAGTTACAATACAATGTGTTATAGTCAAGTTTTATCTTGTACTATCATGAATGACCTCGAGAGAAGAGTTATAACACTCCTCATGTCAGATAGGATGAGGTAATACCCTCCTTGTACACTTGGTGCTTGTTTATTAGTACTTTTATAACGTGGTACTTGTTTGCAGATAAATTCTACCAATCCATGGCTTGATGATTAAAAAATGTTTACTTAATGGGCTTGATGAGATAATGATTTAGCATTGAAAATTTGACACTTATTCTATTTATTATTGCATGAATCGATGTTTAATCGCGGGATTGATGTTAAAGTACAGTTTAATTTTATTTATATTAAGATTATTATATTTGAGAGAAGAATATTGATTGATTACAAATATCTAGAATTTAGGATACTCTTTGGTCTTTACAGAGCTTGGTAAACTCACCTCTTCTCTTTTCCTAGGTTACAGTGGCTGTTGTTCTACGAATATTTTGCGGACTAAAGGTCTGGGTGCTACAATTGTATATACAAATAGCCTAATACGTGTAAATCCTCATTTTTCATGTAATTATCGAGGACCGTAATTATGTATGTATTTATTCAGACTTTAAGAGTTAATGTTGTAAAGTATGGAGTATTTATATGACATAAATACGATGATTGAACTATGCGAATATAATTTGAAGAGACGAAACCTCAATTTGTGTTAGATTTGGTTGTGAATTATTTTGGAGTATAAATGTAGGTAATTGAAAATTTTGTAAAGTTTCAGAAACAGAGGAAACTCTCAAAGCTTTTGTAAAATTATAAATTCTGAGTTTAAAGTTCACGCGGGTATTTTTGACTTATCTTTTTAATTTATTTTTCTACAACGGTTTAAAAGTCGCATACCTGGTGGAGAGAAAAGTTTGTTTGTTTTATTATTATTTTATTATTTTATAATATTTTTAAATACTTTACTTTATTTTTATACGAAATGATCAGAGCAACCCCTGTCCTATTAAAAAATTGACTAAATATTGATGATAAAGGAACTAATTTAATGAATTTTTAAAACTTCAACAGTGATCAAGACCAAATATTGATTTGCGAATAAAAAATTGATAATTCGTCATAACATAAAGTTAAAATTAAACTCAAAAAATATAACGAAATAAATTTCTATGTAAACAGGATTAAAATATAACTATATTTATGTTAATATTAATAAAATTAAATTAATGAAGACAGTTTAAGCATTTAGCAATCCATTGGATATCACATTTATTAAAGAAGTTTCATAAACAACTCTCCATTTACTTAAAATTATTACCAAATCAAATCATATTATTATATAATCTGTTAGAGACGCCAAAATTATTAAATAAACTACTTTTAATGGATAAAAACACAATATGGGGTTTAGCTACTTTGAGACTCTATTGGCTAGACTGCTGTTCTTTGTATGGTCACTCTTAAGAAAAACAAATAAAAATAAAAACAAATCAATTCCAGTTAGGCTCCTACGGTTGGAGATAGCCCGCACTCCAAGCAGGAAGATCCAAAAAATGATGGCAAAACTACTAGATATGACACTGATGAGTACAATTCTTATTCATTTGAATTTACACACAAAGAATTAGGAAAAACAGAGAAAATATGATACATAGATACCTGTATTTTATGTTTAACGCTAGTTCATGTAACAACATTTAGTATATCAATTTACATTAGGAGCGATTTGCGATATCCTTTCATCTTCCAAAAGCGCATATGGATCAACATACTGTGGTGACACCGGTGTGTTAGTTCCGTCATGAACGAAGGTTTGTCCGAAACACTGCCCAACAAGAAATAGCAAACCGATCAATATCACAGTAATACAACATACATTGCTGAAGCCTAACAATACTGATTAACAGCAAATCTCACAATTGCAAGGTTTTGCAGTGACAATGTTTGACCATAAGCAATAAAACTTATAACAATTGATGGCCTGCTATTTGAAATGCTTTTTTATTTTTCATTCCTTTTCAATTCACTAGAAATTGGTCTAGTGTCTTGCCAATCTAGAACAGCAGATTGCTCAAGACAGATTATCTGCGTACCTTTCTTTCTTAGTTCTAAAATATCTAAATTGATGCACAACCAATCAATGACCAGTGCCCACCAAGACTAAAAGAAGCCGCAAACTCAGCAAGAATCATATAGCTAGTACTAGCTAAAGAAAAACATCATCTCTCCATGGCAATAGCCAATACAAACTTCCAAATTAACTTCAAAGACGATTTATCCACACATTATTGTTTCCTCGTTGATCATAAATATTAACTGAATTTTTCCCATGCCTTTGCTATTCCTACTCAGAATTAAAGTAACTTAAGATAGATGCGGATAAAGTATTTAGAAACAATCTGCAGCTGTACTTTTATAATACAGAAAAAAGAGGAGAGAAAACAAAAAAGAAAGAAACCAGCTATACTTTAAAGTTCCAGCAAACTTTAAAAGAAACTGACTTATTATCCACCTACCAGAGGTTAAATGTTCCAAATGACAACAGAGCCTACCAAAACATATTTATTATAATCAAGCAAAATCAAAAGATATTTGGCATTGGTGATTTTTAAAAGACCAGAAATTGATCCACAGTATAACAATAGAACTATACAGTGAGAAAAAATAAGAGTGTTCCGAGACAACAACAAAGAGAGCTTACAAAGTAGAGGCCTGAAAAGAATGCCATAGTTATCAGGATCAATGGCCAAAATCCCAAGAAAAATGTTCCTCCAAGGGTTAGCAGAAGTTTAGCCCGTGGGATTAACCCCTGAAACAGATAAAAATGTGAGTTCATTCATTCTACCTGTTTCAGTGTAGTGTGCATACAAGCCAAGAAAGAAAATGACCTCCTTGGAAATATATTGAGAGATTACTCCTACTACAACTAAATTTGACATATTAAAGAGAAACAAAATTGCTTGTAAATACAACAGGATATGTAACAAACACATGTGCATTTTGTTAGAAAGCAAATTCAGGATATTTAGACATAATATACAATGGATTTAATGAGATGAATACAGAACTGTATGAAGAATTTTTTTTTTTTTTTAAAGTAACACATAATAGCAAACAGAAATCACATTTCCATACAAATAAACCACACCCAAATCTTGGTCATCATTTGATCATTTGTGAGAAATGCCGAGTTTGTTCTATTCTCTTCAGATAAATGAGCTACTGGATCCAGACAGCAGGTAATAAATAATTGAAACTTCTAACATACGACCAATGATTTTCAAATTCCAAACACATTTTTACGCAAGTAGTTTTGCTAACCTCAAGGCCTTCACTGTTCAATGCCATGGATCGCTCCCTCTGATTAGATAGGTTTTTGTCTAATTCAGTTGAGACTGCATTTCTTTTGGAGAAACCTCCGTCTGCTTCCCTAACTTTCGTGTCATCATCCGCTCCATAGTCAGTCCTGCTTGTGTCCTCAAGCAATGAAGTTGGATTCATACCTCTCCTCCTTAGTTCCTTCATAAATAATGACTCAGGAGGTTCTTCACCTGGAGAAGATTTTCTATTAGGCACAAAAATGGAATCCTAACGATAAATTAATAAAAGCAATTTTAATTGAGTCTATTAAATTATTATTATTATCAAACCCAAACGTTTAAACTTTAAACTGATAGGAAAAATTCAACTATAAATTATGATATATTAACACGTTTATCGTGTGTAACGTGGAAAGATAACAGACGACGGATACATATTAAATGCCTTGTAATGTATAACATGTGCAACAAAATAAGGGAAAGACTATATAGATTATGATACGTTAAAATGCTCTTCATGTGCAACGTAAAGAGATAACAGATACACATTAATCATTTCCTACCATATACTATATGTAACAATACAACAGATGAACGGAGAGAAGGGATTTAAACCCGATACCATATTAATTTCCACCATAATTTTCACTGTATCTTAAAACTTAATCTGATAGTAAATAAGACACTTTAAAATTTGAGGTGACGAGAAGTTAAAATAAATCATGGACAGGATTACAAAAATTACACAAGTCTCGAGATATTTATTCCACAACAACACGAGTCTCAGGTGTTTGCATACCTCATTAACTAATTACTAAATTAGCATAAAGTTGTAGTAGCCCCCACTCATCTCATACATAAATAACTATTAACCTACTAAACAACCTTCAATCTTTTCAAAAAGCATATGGAAAGATCATGAAAATAAACATAAAAAATAACAACTTGCCATTGGTTTGGTTATCGCCGTCTTGAAGACTATAGCAAACCCTGAACTTTCTCCTGACAAAAAACCTGGACCTTCTGTGACAACCTCTTGACTTGAGAATCACTTTGCCCGCATCCAAATTTCCCGGGAAATCAGACCGGCGAACGGGAACCGGACTGGATTTCAGAATATGAAGAGAAGCAGCGGTGGCGGGGGCGGCCATTTTGTCGTCGTTGTTGTTAGCGGTGATTTCGTTTTTATTGTTTTTGCTTTTGCTGCATCAATCGAAACGGAATTTCTTTGTGAGAAATGAGAATTTTCTTTCTTTTTTTTTAAAAAAAAAAAAACAGAAAAGAAAAGCGTAGAGAATCATGTTTTTATTTGCTATTTTGTAATTTAGTTGCGACGGCGGGTGAATGAGCGTATTTTAGTTTGGGCGTATTTGGAGTGGCTAAAGTGCACAAAAGATGACGTGGAAGTTAGTTTGTGGTTACAAGTTCGCGGCTGTTGAAGAGAAGAAGGGAGACGTCTCACTGAATGAGTGGCGTAGTATAACGATTTTCAAGCTTCACGAGTTTCGATAGCCTCCATCTTCCAACTATTTTGTCTGATTCTCTGCCTACACATTTCCATTATTTGTGCCTACAATTTTTTTTTTTTTAAATAACAGCCAGAATTGGAGACCTACGAAAATTAAATAATTTAAATACAATTCAAATTTCATTTTTATAGTAAGAGAAATTTATTCATCAAAATGGAAAAACAGTCTATCTGTAATGGTAAATAAACATAATATAACTCAAATCTCTATTACGATACGAAATAGGTGTATGTTAATCTTTTAAATTATAAATAAATATGTATAATTAATTTTGTTAATTCGATAACAAGTTTCGTTTGGATTCCAATCTTAGATAGATTCTTTTCCATGATAAAACATGGCCTGAATGTATATTAGGAGAAATAATTAAGTCATCTAATGTGATATATTAGGAAATTTGTAAATAGGAACATATTATTTATTTACAAGAATAAAAATTAAAAAATGAAAACAATATTAATCAATAAAATTTATTTAATAGATGAATATTTTTCAGAAAATTAGCTTTTTGATTTAAGTGTAGTGAGATTGAGAGGTATCCTTTATTGTAATTTTGCCATATAATAAATTTGTCACACATGGTAAAAGTGCATGACTTGTCCTTCTCTAAGTAGGTTTTTACTTTTCTTTAGAGTACATTCCCTAGTTTAGGAGGCTCCTCCTATCTAAATCAGTTAGTTTAAGTGGAGGGGGTCCCATTATTTTATTATTATTATTATATTTTTAATGAAGGTTATGGTAAAATCAATTATTTTGGTTGAGGTTAATCATTAATTAATCATTTTAATTTAATTTAATAGTTGATTTTAGTTGATTTTGTGTAATTCGATAACAATAACAAATCTAAATTCATCCAAAATAAAGAGAAGTCATGTTATCCGACATATGTTTCTTATATGATTACGTGATTGTTTCGTATTATTATGGTGTAGTGTAGAAAAGGTATATTTATCAATGGGACGAAGTTAATTAGCATTTTTTGAAAGGCGTAAATGTTTAATTAATTTTTTTGATTTTATATTTTTAGAAAAGGACACCATTGTAACTATAAATTTCACTCAAACTAGCTTTTAAAATTGGTTTTAAAAAGTAATTGACAAAATATACATGTCAATGTACTAATCTAGTCTCAAATTCATGGAAACATAAACTTTCAGCAAATGATCGTTGTCTTCTAATACACTAAATCGTTTCAAATTAGATTTCTCCACTAAACTTCAATTATTGAAGAAAGTTGCGTATCAATTATTTAATATATATAAATTATGTCTCCACATGTGCCGTAATTTCAATAGTCGAAATGTCCCCACTGCAAAAGTCCCAATTAGACTTGTCCACTCTCCATCCATGTGATGCATAGCCCAAGATTTTGACAGAGCCCAGAGGGCCGATTTGATCCCACACTTTGCATTCCATCAATCTCTTTTTAATCTCGATTCCAAACTCGTATTCTTATATTTTAACTTTCAATAAAACATTTCTATAAAAAAAAAAAAAAAAAAATCAATAAAACAAAATGTATCAATTTCAAAATAACAATAACAATAATAATAATAATAATAAAACAACATGTATCACGTCATTTGTAGTATTTTTAAGGAACTCATCAAGTTTATATTTAAAATTTTTATGAACATATATATATATATGTCCACGTCCTTGAAGAATATTTTTTTTCCAAAAACGTTGCAGTCACGAATAGGGAAGAGGGTAGGTTTGGTGTATACGCTAAGGAGGTGGACAGCTACAAAGCTTGTATGAGTTCACCTATACTTTTGGCATCAATGTTGACATGTTTGTCTGACTACAACCAGTTGGGTGACCAACTAAATTGAAATTTCCAAGTTTCATGCGATGTACAATCCCTGTAAGTTAGTTAGGCACTTCATTTTTCACATGGTGGATTCATTAGTACGCATCTCCAATACTCGTATATCATATATGGCACTGAAAGTTTAATTGGTAGAGATCATGAGAGATGGCTGACAGATGAGATCTTGAAATAGCTATATGCAAAATAGACTCTAGATGTATGGATGATGTTAAATAGTTGACATAATACGGATTTGGTCATATAGTGAAATACGAAATCGGGAGTGTAATAAAAATCAAAATCAGTAATGTTAAAGTGTAATAAATGGCATGAGAAACTTTCATCTAAAATTCTAATTGATGAACAAAAATAACAACTGTTATAATCCCCAACCATACTTTTAATATCCAGAAGACTGAGTTTCTTTTACAATTTACAATCAGCAGAGAAACCATATACGAAACCTCCATTACATAGGAAAAGCATGAAGATCGATGTTCTTGTGACGACTCATAGATTCTGTCATTGTATTGCTTTCTATTAGAACTTCTCTTGTTCTAATTCAGCATCTAACATCCTCTCAAGCAATGGTCTTCACCTGAATTGATTGGAATGCTGTTGAAGGAACATGAGCTGGAGTTAAATCTGAGACCAGCAAAATAGAATCCCCTTGTTTCACCATCCCTTTTGTTTTTATGAGATCTATGGTATTTGATATGTTAGCCTCCATGTCATCTGACAGATCAACGAGAAGTGGGATGACTCCCCATTGCAAATTCATAGCCATTCGGGTGCTGTCATCGTTTGTGAATGCAAATATGGGAGGGTATGGACGGTTTCGAGACAGTAGTGATGCCATATGCCCGTGTTTGGTATACACAAAGATGGCATCCACGCCAAGGTTATTAGCTGCAGTAAAGAACAGTGATTAGAAAAACCATTATTAAATATATCCGTACCCCTTACCATTATTATTGAAAACCAAAAGGTTTTACCACTAAACATACCTTTTGGAGTTTAAGGTGTGTTTACTAATTGGGAATCATTAGAAGGGAAAGGGAACTTATTAATTCCTATTTTGTGATTCCAATGTTTGCTATAAATTATTATGAATCAAATTATAAGGACCTCATATACAATCAGGAATTATGTTTCTTTAGGAACGGGAACTTACTTCCCTCCTCTCACCCAAGGAATCAAATTCTCTTTTCTAGATTCCCTTTCTAATGAAATTTGAATTTTATTTCATTCTTGATTAGTAAATGTGTCATTAATGCTACAATAACCTTGTTCAAATGGTGTTTCTAGAGCTTTTAATGAACAAGTGTATATTTAGGTTGATGCATAAATGCTAGATGATGAAGGGTTGAGAGACAGGGGAAGTACCGATTTTAACAGCAGAGTTGCATATCTGTTCTGCAATGCGATCTGGCAGTGATACTCCTAATTGACGCTGATAGAGTGCACTTTGTCGGTTTTCCTCACGACTCCATAGTTCCATTCTACTGCTGGCCATCCGCAACACAGAAACGGCCTTCTGTGCATATGGTCCAATTGCTGACTCGCCAGACAACATCAAGGCATCAGCATATTGTCTAACTGCTTCAGAAACATCTGCTACCTAATCATTTCAAAGAAGATAGCCATTTAAAAGAAATTTTATCTGCTTAGCACACAGTGTCTGTCCAATCATAATAATGTTAAGAATATTGATAGTCGTAGGATACTACCTCAGCACGGGTTGGGGTCGGGTATTCAATCATTGACTCGAGAAGTTGAGATGCTACAATCACTGGCTTGTTTAGTTGCCTGCATACATTAGTTATCACCTCTTGGACTGTTGGAATCTGTTCAAGAGGAATCTCAACTCCAAGGTCACCTCGAGCCACCATAATTCCATCTGAAGCCTCTACAATTTCTTCCAATTTTTGAAGAGATTCCATGTTTTCAATTTTTGCCAATACTTTTATTAACCTGATATGATGACAATTTGTCTTTAGCACATTATTCTAAACATATCTCAATAATTAATTTCAGTTATATACAGCAGCAGATCTATACCCCTTGCATTCGCAGAACTTGAAACAATAAACATAATCGTTTATTGTTACCAGAGGCAAAAAGAAATGATTATACCATAGAAATGAATAAATCGATCTTCTAATCCCATGGAGACTAAAACAATATACCAATATTAGTTACTGTACATGACAGAATTTTTGGACATCCTTGAGGCCTTCACTTTTAAAACTCTAGTTTAGAATCATATCTTTCTGATTCACTACCAGTTTGATGAGCTCACAAAGGATATAATGAATAAAAACTCAACATCTACAACCATAGAGCTTAGAAGATGATGTATTTACAAAATAAAGGTCTAAGTATAATATGAGAAAGAAAAATAAGAAATGGGAATTCTGTCAATAAGAAAATGCTGAGGCATTTATCCAGCAAGTATTAGAATTGTTATAATCATAAGTTCAGTGTGATATACAGAAAAGTAAATTTAAAATCGTTTTTTTTTCTGATGTAATGTTTCAGAGTGGGAAATTTGATATTTCAACTCTTTATGATGGATTTGAAAATAACGAAACTCAGTAATAAAAAAGTAAAACAGGTAATACATTCAAAGCTCACAACATCTTTGGCGCCACAACTGCCATCCACCGCTAAAGAAGAAACTTAGTCTAATGATGGTACCTCACATACCATAATGTTTGAGGAAACTTAAAGCTACAAATTGCAAGTAAATGCAAAGCTTTGGCTGATGAGCTACGCATTAAAAAAGTATGTAATCTTTACATTGTTTAAGAGATAACATCATATCATCTAAAAGAAAACTATTTTTGCAGTTGTAAGTTAAATTTGGTGATGTCTATTCTCTTACTTGGCCGATTTGCTGGAGAGGTAATTCTTCAAATGCCTGATGGAATCAGCATTACTTACAAATGACATGGCTATAAAATCAACACCTTCAGAAATTCCAAAGTCAATGTCAGCCCAATCCTGCAATATTCACAAGGAAATTCTTAAATTGTCTGTACCATAGTACAATATAAAGATTAAAGAAACTTATAATGAGACTACCTACGTAAAGCAAACATCACTTGCAATATTATCAATAACAGAGATTCTAAACTTAGTAATTATTTAGAGCAGTATGGATTGTTTTATGACTCTACTGACTCCAAGAAATCTTTAATCATGTATATCACGTTTTAGGAAATCAGTTAATATAGATTTTGATAATTTGATAGAATACTTTAAGATTGCATCAGAGAGGTAGTCACCGAGATCCATGCGATAGATCATTGTCATGTTGAGATAGAAGTGGTCTAAATTAAGTTTTCATGCAAGATATAACTGACATAGCGCAACACAATCTGTAAAACAAATCTCAATATAAACAAGTTATGAAATCAACCTTTTTTGATAAGGTGGGGAGCCTGTAATTTCTCTCAACAAGTTTCCCATTTCTCCAAAAGCTCAATTTTGCTCGAGGAAGGAAAAGACCAGGATCTGTGCACTTGCAACGCAAATCATTCCCAACTTTTTCAATCACCTCAAAGCTTGCCATTCCACCATCGATAACAAGCTCATCACCCACTTCAATACCTGCCCAACACGAAACTTTATTGAGATAAACTATAAATTTGGATAAAGATTTCCGCTTTCTAATAAACAGATCGTCAATTTAAATATTAAAAAATCCACTACCTTCGGAGAAACCTTTGTTTGCTTGAACTGTGAACGGACGAGATCCCTCAAATTTTTCTGCAGTAAATAACCACATCGAATCCTCCTGATGCCCACATCAGTAAAACAAAACATATTAAATAAAAAGGACCATCAAAATCACAAATTTCTTTCACAAAAACTTAAATCTAAGCCAACATACAGCACCCTATTAAAAAGATTGAATCTTCCTAATCCTATCGAAAATGGTCATTGCATACATCATAACTGAGAATAACGCAAACCTCAAACTACTAAAATGATAATTACAAACCAAATAAATAGTGGGGTTTTTGAAGTATATACCTCAGCTTTGACAGAGGAAGGAGCACCATGATCAACCACATGAATCTGACTACCTTCCGTGTCAATCATGACAGAAACACAAAACCCCTTTTGATGATTCAACCTCTTGATCTTCCTAATGACATCACAATGCCAGTCCCTAGTGTTGTGACACATGTTAAGCCTAGCTACATTCATGCCTCCCAAAGCCAACTTCTCCAAATCCAGCTCTGAACAACAAGCAGGTCCAATAGTACACACCATCTTGGTCTTCCTCATCCCCATAAACCCCTTCTCCCTTAACTCCTCCTCAGACACCACATCAAACCCCAATGTCAAACCACTCGAATATGTCTCCTCTTCTTTCTCAGTGCCCACCTGCACTTGTGCTTGGACTTGACTTTTGAATTTGAGCTTCCTTCCATGCCAAGAAAACCCTCCACTGAGAGTAGAAACCTGAGTCTTGAAATTGGTGCTCGGGTTTCTTACGATGATTAGACTCCGATGAAGAAGTGAATCACTTGCAACTGCCATTGACTCCAACATTGTCAGGGGAATGTGAGTAGCTTTCATCAGAATTCAATAATCTGAGAATTGAGTTTGAAATGTTTTCGATGGAATTTTAGTTGTTTTGGGTTGAAAACTCCGTCAAGGGTTTTGGATTTTTCTTTTCAGCAAAAACTGCTTTAGTTGGGACCTGGAAGCATAATTCTTACAAGGAAGATCTCAAAAAATTGATTGGTATGATAACCACTGCATCAAAAAAGGGAAAAAAAAAAATTTATTATTCAATGGGTTCGGCATCGTTACTCACAGAAGGTATCTATAAATTACAATCCTTCTATTGACTTTAAAAACTACCGATCAAATAACTATATAATTTATGAATAAAATTAGTAATGGGATAAAGTAACTAAATCTTGACCGGTGAAAGATGGAAATTAATATAATCTTATTTATGATTATCATTATTATTTTTTTTTTTAATTTTTTTAAAAAATTTGTCAAAATCTATCCAGATATAATTGAATATAATTATCTAGGGATAATCCTAATATCTCATCGATAATTTGATGAAATAGTCAAAATCACCCCTCGATTTAAAACTAGCTAATATCTCCCTAATAGTTTGTAGATATGTCCAAAAATCTACCTGTAGTTTATTGAAATACCCCAAAGATTTTTTGCCGTCAACTTGAACGTTAAAATCAATATTTTATTATTATTATGTGGAAAGATAAAACTATCAAAACAAAATAAAATTTTAATTAATAATATTAATTTATTCATTTAAATGAAAAAAAAAAATTTCTTTACCTTTTTTTTTTTTCCATTTTCTTCCCATTGACCATATCCATTTGCTTTTTCCATATTCTTTTTCTTCATTTTACATCTTCTTCTTTTTCTTTTTCTTCCATCTCCATCTTATTCTTCATTAGAAACCAAACATCTGCATGAAGAACATTAGGTCTTCTTCATCGAAGACCAGATCTCTGACGAAGGAGACCCAACGATCTCCATCACTTGGAGACTAAAACAAGTCTCCAGGTGATGAAAACCTGAACTGGTCTCTTGGCGATCTCCATCGCGAGGAGACCAGAATGGAGACCATTGGGTCTCCGACGATCTCCATCGCACTAGAGACTGGAACTAGTCTTCAAGTGATGGAGATCAGATCTGGTCTCCATCGTTTGGAGACCAATTCTAGTATCCAGCATAATGGAGACCATTGGGTCTTTTTAGTCATATACCCCCTGGTTTTCGACGTAGAAGATCCAATGTTTTTATTTTTTTCAACTTTTTTCTTTTTATTTTTTTCTCATTTTTTTTTTAGGATGAGAATAATGAATTTGGGTTTTTTTTTTTTTTTTTTCAAAATTTTTTGCAAGTGTAATGTATTTGTTTGTTGTTATTGATGTGGTATTTGTTGATAAAAAATAAAGAAGAAGATTGTTCATTGATGTGGTGTTTGTTGATATTTGTCTCTATTATTTTAGGATGTTTGATGTCGTGTTGGAGGTTTTTTTTTTTTTTTTTTAGGGATATTTGATGTTGTAGTTATGTTGATTTTTTTAAAAGAAAAATTTGTGCGTTGTGTGTGTAAAAATGGAAGCCAAAACTTTAAAGATGGATTTGTGTATATGTTGTGTTGATTTTTTTTTTCCTACTATTTGGATGTTATTCATTGAAGAAGAATGAGACATGCTACACTCGAGATCCAGATTGGATCTCTACTTTTTTAATTTTTTTTTAAATTTTATTTCATAAAATATATTAATTTTTTTATTTTTTATTGAATGACATATTAGTCTTTTTGTGTATTAACAATTGTTAAAATCTTTTTTCATTAACAAAGTTAATAGAAGAGATAAAATAGGATTTTTATAAACTATAGATGGGAAATTAGCGATTATATTAAATAACAGGAAAAAATTGGGATTGTCCCAATTATCTACATAAAATTTGTAAATTAAACTTAATGAGATTGAAACCCACGTCACTTTAATATATGATAGATTTGAAAGAAAATAAGGAAATACTCTTTTCATTGCAACCATAATTTATAAAAGCAACATAAACATGTCATCAATCTAAACATCAACATCGTTTTTTGTGTGTTTTAAAACGTTAACACGTTGTAGATAGGAGAATTATCTGGACCTGTCGAGATGAGTCACTGATAATACAATCCTAATGATTACTTTCATAATTAGAAAAATAATAACTCTTACCATTTTATGTCTTTAATGATAGAGTGAGATTTGAGCCTTTTAATTTTTTCAGTATGGTAATTATTCCAGGGCCGTGTGTTAAACATGAGCAAGGGTGGTGCGTCAAGCATAAACATTCTTGTACAAGTGGGGCAGTTGAACTACAACAGGACCCACAACTATTGGGACGTATGTGCGCGTGTTTTCGGGTATTAAAATATCTTGAAAGTTATGGGTATCCTGCTGGTAGGAGCTGGTTTCCAAACTTAACGGTCAACTACCCCTTTTAAAGGAAGCGGCTTTTCCAGCTAGCGTTGCCGTTGTCGTGCTGCAACAACTACAATCGCAGTGGGGTGAGGGTATTTTGGGAATTAAAGTACACGTAGGAGAAGGAGGAAACGCAGGATTGCACGGACGCCATAAATCAGAGTGTATCAGATGATGTGTTGCTGGTGGTCTCGGCAGTCAGGTGGTCCTGATCACAAGTGGCTTTTGATGTACTTGGATTTTCAGCGTTTTGGGTATTCTGGGATCTTTGTCATCATCATACTGGACTTTTGCCTACTTCGGCCTACCTTCTTTTCATTTTTTATTCTCAGATATTTTCATAGTTATATTATAACAAATTACAGTTTTCAACTTGCTAGTCCTATTTTAATCTACCTTACCCTTAATGTTTTGAAAACTCGGTTATTTTATAGGCCAATCGTTAGTCAATCATTGGTTCCTATATGACTTCTTCCCATTTTTAACAAAATTCCACATTTTTTTATTTTCCGCTCTAAAATGCTAGTGAAATGTTATCTCTAAAGACTAACGGTTGTCAACATTTTTCATGATATGTTTGTCCAATAAAATGAAAAGTTTTCTAAGAGTGCAATTTCTCTAAGCTTGAGGGAGCTGTGCAATTTACCCTATCCGAAAATCCACTTGGAATTGTAAATGATTAGATTGGCACCCAAAAGCCTAATCACTTGTGGTAGAATCTCTAAGCCTAGTGGGCTTAGAGGCGTGGTTGTGGATGATTAGCCAAGCCATGTGTAAGTCATTGTTTTTGATCTTTCAACCCTTGTCTCTTTAATTGTACAATTTAAACATATTATACAAATATTTCCAGTTACTTAGGCATTTTGGAAATGCATATTATAGTTAGAAATTTGGTTGAAAGTCCATGCATCTTTATCTCTCTCTATATGGTAGTGAAGAAGATTAAATTCATAAAAAACTACTCATACTTTATATTTTAGGATAAAAGAGATACTTGAATTCTTAATTTTTTAAGAACACTCATACCTTGTGTTTAGAATAAGAGTGAGACTTGAACCCTTAACCTCTTAAAATCAAGAAAAGTACTTAACTACTCTTATTAAGAGGTGGTGTGCTACATCTGACTCTTAAATTGCCCTAAAGTTCAACCATATTAATAAAAATCTTATTTGTGATTGAAATCATTATAAAAGACAAAATTTGATGAATCTTACTATCCATCAATTTTGTTTCTGTTTGTAACGTTTTTAGTGTGCTTATCGTTATTTTTTTCATGAAATGCAATGTTTACGTAGCCACTAGTTTATAAAAGTTTTTGAGAAAAACTACGAAATTGTGTCTGAAAAAATAATTTCTAAAATAATAATATTAGTAATTACATATTTAATTAATTATTACAATATTCTAAGAAATTGTTTTGGACATATTGATGACTTATGATTAAAAAACAATTGTACAGGATTATCTTTAGCACATTTTTGTTCTTGTTTATTTACTTTCCCAAATAATTGAATTTTTGAGTTCAAAATAAAAGAAAAATAAATAAACCCTAGCCATAGAAAGAGCGCACCTACAGGTCTAAATGTCTAATACATTAGATAATTTTATTAACCAATTGACAGAAGAACGATGAGAGGAAATCACGTTTTCGCACAGATAATTGTGCACTTCTCATCTACTTCAACGGTGGGATAAATCCTCACCAAAAACGTTTTAAAAGTTTGTGTATATGGTCTTATTCCATCTTATGAGAGTATCCCAAATAGATATTATAAGTTTTGCATGAATACTCCCCCTTTATGAGTAATTATCCCCTAATAGTTTGCGTGGATAATTTCCTTTCGTTTATTAAGAGTACTTCATTGTCTCTTATAATTAAGGTTTGACTTTCACAGTGCACCTATTAGTTTAAGTGGCTGAACATCTTATTTGATCTTAAAATATCAAAAATTCAAAAAAAATAATAATAAAAATAAAGGAGAACCTGTTCGAACCTATAACTGGATGGTTTTATGTTTGTCGATGAATCTGGAACCATTTGGTTCTGAGTTCGATGAACCCAGAACTGGGTTTTGGGTTCATTGTTGAACCCAGAACCAAATTGTTCTAGGTTCAGTGATGAACCCAAACCATGGTTCTGGGTTCGTCGAACCCAGAAAGATGGTTTTAGCTTTGTCCTAAAACAATCCCAACTCTAAAACATTAAAAAAAAAAAAAAAGGGAAGAAGAAGAAGAAATGGAATAGAGGTTCCATGGATGTGTGACGAAAAAAAGAAGGTGGGAGAAAGAGAAGAGAAGAGAATGAAACTGGGAGAGGCAGATGGAGAGAGAAAGAAGCTAAAATGGGAAATCACAAATCCAATCCCACCTAATGACATGATTTTAGTTAAGATTGAGGAATCACAAAAGAATAGGAAATAAGATGAGTTTGGGATTCTTGAATCCGAATCCCAATCTCATTTCACTCAAATTAACCTCCAAATATAACATTTAAGTAGTTTGAGATTTTTGAATCCCAAACCCACCCTTAATCCTATGTGCCAAACATTACGTATGAGTATTATCATTCTTTCATACGTTTCGAGGGGGTATTTTGGATGTTTATTTTAAAGTCATACGATAATTTAGATAAAAACAAAACTACATAGGAAAAAATGAATAATGTGTCAAAAATTCTGAGTTTTTTGGCATTATCCAAAAATAAATTAGTAATAAGATAAGTTCGTGGCTAAAAGTTTTCCATTTTTTTTTTCATAGCTATAACCACAAAGGGTTCTTGTAAAACACAAAAAACCTCCCAATAAAATAGGTAATAGATCGTCATTGGTGTGTAGCTGTAGTGACAGCCACACCCTCATGACTATATTTGGTCTTGAGTTCGATTCCCCTTGCCACCAAAATAGTGGCTAATTTTCCCTTGTTTATGGTGCCTTTCCTCCCTTTTTTATAGAGCCTTCCTCCCATCAATGAAAGCCTTCTGTTTCGAGCTGTGCCTCAGTAGTCTGATCAATAGGGCACCGCCGGCACAACAATGATACTTATATCAGTACTTGTAATGTAATATGTCAAAAAAAAAAAAAAAAGTAATAGATCTCTACACTTAGCAAGTTTGCATATTTTATTCTCAAAATCCACCAAAGAACTTGAAATATGCATTCTTTGGAGTTGTGAAAAAAAAAAAAGAGAGAACATTTCCTGAGTGCAGAACTTTAATTAGAACTAGAATGGGTGCTCATAGAGTTAGGGATGACAAAAATGGCCAATTCGATCCAAACTCAATTATTCGAAGAAGGTCTTGCGTAAAAAATAGAGATTTATTTAGGGCATGGATCGGGTTTGGAGCAACTTTTAAAAATTCTGGATCGGGTTTGGAGCAACCCTTAAAAATTCTGAATCAGGTTTGAGGCAAGCTTTCTTGCTCCTACTCGATCTGGCAATATAGTGTATATATAAACATAAAAAAGACATTAAATCTTAAAGAGAGTTATTATATGGTGTCCAAGTCTTGCACTATTAACGGTAAGAGTTTTTATATGAATTTGAAACTTTTTTGAAAGGATCATATATATCATAGCCATTTTTTTTTTGGTATATTTATTTTTTGATATTAATGATATTATTAACTAAAAATTAAATCGGGTTAACGAGTTAGGTTCGAGGTAAGTCCCTCAAATCGGATTTAGGTTTAAGGTAGAAAGTAATGACTTATTTGGGGCACCGCTAAAAAATTTCGGATTGAGTTTAGTAAGAGCTAAGCCCGATCCGTTCCATTGTCATCCTTACATATAGCCGACCACTATAATGGTTTATCTCTATCAATTGAGGAAGGTACTCGTTAGATGCTTAGAACTTTTATCTTCTACGGCATCAGATATTCTTATTGATATTTACAAGCTTCAATCCATATTAAACCGAGAAAACCAACCCGTCACAATGTGTGTTATTTGAATTTAATACAGATTAAAAAGAGAGAGAGGGAATGATTCGAAAAGCGAAAAATTAGATTATGAAGATATAAAAGTTGTGATAAGATCAGGGCGCATCAATGCATTGACCATATGTTATATTAGAAAAGAAGAAAAAAAGTTGTGATAAGGGTTCATATAAATATTCTTGCATTTTATAGAAAGGGATTCCACTGGGGAAACAGATCCCCACCATAAACTGTATTAAATTCGTAATCCATTAATATAATCACAAAAATGATGCCAAAGATTTTACCAACTGATCAGCTTCACTTTAAAATCAGACCTACATAAAGTAACTAGATATTCCTATTATTAAATGTAACATTCCAATCCATTCCACCATTAATATATCCGAAAAAAAAGCGTATTGGTGGATTCATTCACATACACTACAAGATTTATGTCACATAATTTGAAACTTTATAATTAAATTTCAATTAATTGCCCGACAGAACAACTACTTGTTTCTGCATGTGAATCAAATTTGTCAGGTGACGATTTTCTTTTCCTTTTTAATGGGCATAAATCAGATGTTCTTTTAAGTATTTTGTTGGCTTCTGGGAAAGAACCGTTCCAATATCGTTATGCTGTTTTTAACAAAATTTGGATACTTCAGATTATATAAAATTATAAATGAGAAAACTAATGTCAGTTTTCAAAATTTAAAAAAAATTAAGTAGATCAATTGTTACATTCTATATATAAAATTTTGTTTAATATCAAAATATATACAACTGTGCCCTGCTCGGCACTTTGGCATCACATAATCTATAATTAATTTTTTTTTTTAATTTTAATATTACATAACAATAATACTACATTTTTAAATAGTTAATAGTGGAGAAACTAATATATATTTCTATATATAAAATAGTTAATAATTATTGTAAATTTATTTAGAAATTTTGATAATAGTAAGAAATCTTTAATGCATTATGGTACATAAATTAATTTTATTTAATGTTATCATGACTTAATAACCGATCATATGAATTTTTTAAATAATATGACGTTATTTTAATATACATCAATTGCATTGAAGGTTTTTAAAGAAGCACCTGATTATATATTTCACCTAACATAGGCTAATTGTGGGTCATGTATATAAAAAAGACATATACTAGTTAACAACTGTATTCCACCACAGCAACTCAAAACTGAAACATGAAATTGACGAAGAAGAAAAACGTGTGCACTTAGATGAATTATTAGTCTAAGGAGACATGAAAGTGAAACATGTGAAACACATAAACCACCTGCTGGTCTCCTAGATTTGTCGATTCCGCAGTCAACGGTATTCCTCATGCTACACGTGTCCAATGAGTCATACTATCGCACTGAAGGCCTTGTTAAGATGCGTGATATACATCAAAATATATAGATATAATATATCAAAATATACGGATATAATATTTAACGTCTTTGTAATATTAATATATTACTGCACAATATGGAAGGTCGATCTATAATATATTACTCAGGAGTAAATTCCGTCAATTAACTGTCTACGAAATAACTTGCATAAATCAAACAGAAAAGCGGGAGTGATCTTGACACTTAAGCAGTGCTGCGGTTAAATCAGTAATGGAAATGAGATAAAAGAATAAGGAATAAACTTAAGTTAAAGGAAAACTACCCTATCGATAGACTTATGACACCGAGGAACTAATAAGGGAGTAAGAATGGAGGAAGTGAGCCTGCTAGAGCCTTGAAATGTAGGGGTAGCGATCCGTCACAGTGGAGGCAATTACTTATATCTTTGAGGATGCTTGTGCTTAAAAGAGTGAGCTTACGAATTGCAAGGCAGTGAACATAGAATTGATAGGATCGTAGCGTGATTTCTACAGAGTAATAGTGTAAGGAAGTTAGAATCCTGCTTCCTTTGATGGCTCACTCTATGCATAGGCCATTATGGGGACGTTGGAAGGCACAATTAAAGTAGCGAGGATAAAAAGTTTTGGAATTTTTTTCTGTAATTACCAAAATGCCACTTCATTTAAGTTAGTATTGTTATCTTTTGTTGATCTTCATTTCCCAACAATTTTAAGTCTAAGCCTTCCAAATTATGTCTCTTATACTTTCAACTTGTACTTGTTTACTTTTCCCTTTGAGTTAAATGATAATCAAGCTTTCCAAATTTTATATTCATAGGATTTTAATTAGATTTAATAATTTAATTAATGAGTTAAATTTTTAAATTTTAATTTTTTAGATCACAATTGTTAACTTATAATAAATTAAACATTTTTTCTCTTATATTTTTATAGTTTTAATCTATTTAAAATTCAATAAAACAAATTTAAAAATATTAAACGAAAAATAAAATCCAAGCACGGTTTTATGAAGTAATTTTATTGACTCGGTAATATCTTTCAGTTTGTCACATCTATATCCAATAAATGTAAAATATAAATTTCATTAATTAAAATTTATATTGTCGATTTGTAAAAGATATATTTTTTTTTTCCAAATTATTGAAAAACATTTTAAGAATTGTACTAATGTTTGACAACGAAAGTTTCAAAAATTACATAATAATTTCTTATAGGAGAGTGTGTATTAATATTGAGGTATTGAAAGAATAAAAATGATTTTTTTGTTAATTATAGTTTTGAATCTTTAATGTATGCCCTAAAGTTAAGAGAAACCATAATTTTTTTTTTTTTTTTTTTTTAAAAAAGGATACTTGAATTGATATCATCCTTTGATGATAATCAAAGTGCCTCCTCTAGCATAAAATTTTGAATTTGCCACTGGTTGGTGCAAAAGATCAAGCTTCGATTGTTCTGCTGTTTAGTGAAAATAATATGTCTGCAGAAGAGTTAGCAAGTGAAGAATAACGGATATTGAAGAGTCAAATCCTTTTAATGGAGGGCAATCTTTGTAATTCACTTTAGCAGGTGTCTTTAAAACTCAATTTAATATTTTAATGCTAGTTTATGAAGTCATTATTATTATTATTATTTTAAAATGAATGTTTTGATGCTATTAGGTGAGATTTAAACTATTTAAACTTTATAAGTTTTGCATTTAACTAAACAAACTCAATGGTGTGTGATATTCTCTTAACAGGACAGTAGCTAAATCTTAATGGAGTTATAAGTTAGAGGAAATTGCACAAATCCTCATGAGATTAGATGAAATTACATCAATACGAGAAGTTCGACCATAATTATAATAACTTATTTTGAAGTTTAAAAGTATAATACAAACATCTCCTATCATTAGTTATCTACCGTTAAAGTACAAGTTCACTATGATCAAAGGTCTAAATGAACAAAATACCCTGAAGGTCAACTTAAAATCACCATATTTTATTGTTTTAATATAACAAATTGATAATAATATTTATATTTGTTAATTTCATTAAAAAAAAAACTTATAAAATTTTATTAAAAACAAAACTACTTCTCCAGTTGGAGGAGATTTGTGCATCTCCACGTATCTCCTCCAATCTGAGGAGATCTTAGAGAATAATCTCCTCTATCACCCTTCCTGAAGGAGATTTGTAGTTTCAATTTTTTTTTTTTAAATAATAATAATAATTTTTTTTTTCTCTGTTTTGATGAAAGAAAAATGAATTATTTGGTTGTTATTCTTTGGAGTTTTAGATTGGATTGAAGTATTGGTTCTTCATGATGTCGATGAATATGGAGATTTGAGTTGTCTTGTATGGGGGTTGATGGTGATTAACTTACGGTGATGGTGATGAATCGGTGATGATTAACTAATGATAGAGATGGACTGATTTTATTTATTTCATTTAAAATTTTTAAATTAATTTTTTCAAGATAAATAATATGTTTAGTCTAAATTTATTTCTAAATTATTTATCATTTCTATATGGACCAATTTACCCTTGAAATTTTGCACTTAACAGTGGGTCTATGACGGTTCTCCAACGGCAAAGGGTGTTTATGTCATACTTTTGAAGTCCATGTAATTTGTTGTAATTATAACCAAACTTTTATCTCACCTTGGAGGAGGTTTGTGTAATTTCTCCTATAAGTTATAATAAGATGATAATGTTAGTTATCTCATATTATATGCATTTTGAAAAATAGCTAACTAGAAAGCACTTGATATACTTCGGAGATATCGCCTACGTATAGTTGCACACCACCAACCCGCCCCCCCCAAAATAAAAAAAATTAGAAATCCTTATCTTTTCCGTGTACATTAATGGTTGATAACGCTGAGGTGATTTAATAATAATAATTGTGAACCGGCCATACAAGTTATAGTCACGGTCTGATGATTTTTTAATGGTGCAATTACAAGCCTGTTGATGGTCTCTTCAAGATCATGTCTTATTAAAATACAATTATATTGTTCTAATGACATATATTAACAAACTGGGATATAAATAATCCAGTATTGCTTATGTTTCCACGACAGAATAATATAATTATAATCACTTGAGAAAAGGATAGACTTTGTACTAAAGCAATGAAAAGTAAACACAAATTGCCGTGACTGGATGTTGTCTTTATTATTATCATTTTGGTTACTTTCACAAAAAATAAATATCCTTTTAAGACTTAAGAGTTTCTAAAATTTTATTGAATAAATTATAAATAAAAATATATTATTAAGTTTTTTTCCCTTCTTTTAAATCATTATCAATCGTGATGTATATGCATTTTTTTTTAAAGTAATGTATATGTACTTAAATAGACTTTAGGTTAAGAAAAAATCCTGATCCTACTGATCAAAAGAAAGAAATGCAATTATGCAAACTAGTCACGAGTGTTTAAGCTCTAACTTTCTAGCACAAACAAGACATTAAACATCGAAATAATATTTGCAAAATTTTTCTTATTTTGAGGTGATTGATATAAAAATTAAGTGATTGATATAAAAACTTAACCCTAAAGATTATCTATATTTTTTATATTTTTATTAATATTTTCATAATTTAGACTCTTGGCATTTTCACCCAAACCAATATTTAATTCCTTGATCACAAGCAATCTCTATAATGATCTTCAATGATTAGACAATTGAATATATATATATATATTTGACATTTAACATCAGGCAGGCAATAATCTCTTAAAACTAGGAAAGATCAATCGATATAAACACCGCCTTGGATAGTAATTTTCAATGTAGGAAAGGAGTCTTCACACATGCCAAAGATTTATAAACCAAAGTAGGATTCTAATCCCCATCACAAAAGTGGATGGAAGTGCATTGACCATTTAAATTGTGAGTGTACATATAATTTAGTGTCTTTATCTGAATGTGATTTATGAAAAAACAAGAAGAGTATATTCTTTTAAATATTTATCAATTATTAAATATTTACATAAATAAAATGCTTTCGAATTATCAAAAAGTTTAAAAGAAGTTCGCACGGTTAGGGAACTAAGAAAGGTAATGTAGTAAATGGAGGTTCAAATCACGAACTAATTTGGCCAAACTCCAAAGCATATTCCCTGCATATTTTTGGCAAAAAAGCAATATTCCTAGTAAGAAGTAAGAAAACGAAACCAATTCCAATGCCCGTCTAAGGATTTGCTTCAATTTCTAGGCTGTCATTGTCATCAATTATATACATTTTTGGTGTTTCAAAATCTAGTAAACCTTTTGAGACATAGTTCCATACTTGTTGGGGTTGTGATGAGAACAACTCCCAAATTTGACAACAACAATATCCCAATAAGAGAATCCTTCCTTTCTTTACAAGTTTGCATTATTTTCTTAGAGATAATGCTTGTTATAGTTTAAGTAAGGAGCTAGCTAGCTTGGACTCTGGAGAGGAATTGGCATTTTTGATAAGATATTCTCATCATTTCACGTAAAACATACTCAATATGCTTTTTTTTTTTTTTTATTTAAAGTCTTTGTGGATTTTGATACTCTATTATTTAAAATATTTGCGGATTGGGATTACCTTCTTTATTTTGTTATTGACGTTTAAGTTGAATATAAATCCATCTCCATGTTTTAAAGAAAATTATTATAATGAATTAAAAAAATCCCTTTACTTTCTAAACGTAAAACACTCTTATATGAGTATATTATGTCAAAAGATCTTATCAATTAAATGAGTTTATGGATTTCGCCTATTATAAATAAGAAAATCTTGAAAATGAATTTTATAATTCATAACTATATAAAAAATCAGGATATGATTTTTATTTATTTAAATACCATTTTTGGTATAGCAACTTGAATTGGGATCATTAGTAGATTAGATAAAAGATCTCTATTATTAAACCATATTGGAACCGATTTCGACACAATTTATCGATCAAACACTCTTATATGAGTATATTATGTCAAAGGATCTTATTAATTAAATAAATTCATGGATATTGCTTATTATAAATAAGAAAATCTTGGAAATGAATTCATAATTCATATCTATATAAAAAATTGTGACATGATTTTTATTTATTTAAATGTCACTTTTAGTGTAGCAACTTGAACTTGAATCATCAATAGATTGGATAAGAGTTCTCTACTATCAAACCATATTGGACACCGATCATAACACAATTGATTGACCGTAGATTGAACCAAATTAAATGATTAAGCTTGACTATGACACACATCGTGAATGCACTTTGAGAATGAAATCTATGATGTTCAAAATATAAATGTCAAAGTACATAAACTTGCAAATGAAATTATCCCATTATTTACATCAAGAAGAGATGTGAATAATTTTAATTTAGATGATATGATTTTAGGTGATTGTATATCTCTTTATTCATATTTTGTAAACACATATAAATAATTAGTAGTTATCTCATGATTATAAAAATAGAGATTCGAATAAGAAAAATTATGATTGATTTTAAAAGATCTCTATAATTTTTGTCTCTGGATACCCGTTTGAACAGAAAAAATCTAGAAAATAAAAGGGCAAAAATGGAAGACCGACAAGTGGAAATGAAGGTTCCAAAACTTCTTTGTTTACACAGAAATATTTTCTCATTAATTTAATAGTAATTAATATATTAATACAAACACACTCCAAAATCCTCTCTCTCTTCTTCAACAAAATCCCACTCCCTCTCTCTCTCAAAATCTGCACTTCCCATTCAAAAACAATTCACAAACACTTCCTATATATATTCCTTTAGGTGGGTTTGAGAGATATCAGTTAACAAACACACACGGCTTTAGAGAGACAGACTGCTATCAGAAGCTTGAAATTTTGGATTTTGGTTTGTTTTCTTTTCTTGTTTGATCAACCCTTTTAAAAGAAGAGAAAAAATTGAGTTTTTATTGGTAAATTAGGGTTTTTTTGCTTTTTTCTTTTTTTGGGTTAAAGAAAAAGTGGGCATGAGGTTGAACGGAGAAATCTCTCACAAGGAAGGGGAAGAAGAAGAAGAAGGAGAGATTGAAAATGGGAATTTGCAGTCACAGAAGGCTGTTGTTGTTGTTGGGTATGCTTTGACTTCCAAGAAGAAAAAGAGTTTCTTGCAACCCAAGTTTGAAGTCTTGGCTCGGTATATACAGCACACATTTTCCATTTTTATGTTCAAATTTCAGTTTAGACCTTTTTCTCTGTGCGTGTGTATGTATATGTATGTGCATTTCAACCCGTTTTTGTTTCACTTGCATTATCATCGATCACCTGTTACGTTTTTTTGTCACTTTCATCATGTACTTAATTTTATGTGTTGTTATTTGTGATTTATGAATCTCTTTATGGTACTTTAGTTGTGAAAATCATATTTTGATGGGTGGCTAAAGATTTTGGTGTTGGCTTTTGGATTTCTTTGTTTTGGATTACTTTTTCGTTTGAGAATCTCAATTTGTTAGGGTGTTAGTTGTATCTTTATCAAATTGTTTCAAATAATGGGTTTGATAATAAAAGGTGGTGAATTTTTTTAAGATTATGGTTATTCGATGCCAAAGATGTGGCAAAATTACCTTCGTCAGTGGCAGTGGATATGGTGTCTTTTTCTCTAGTGGTAATAGTTATTGCATATATAATATAGGTAGTCCTTCCTCAAATAAATCTTTGGCAACTGTTTTTGCTTGACTTAACTGTTGTGTTCAGTTTCTTGGTATCATGAATCTTTAATAATCAATAGTTTTTCCTAGATTTATTATGAGAATATTCCATCAAATATACTCTTTGGATTAGTCTTCAGTGGAGTGCTTAAGGTCAATGCGCTGTGCTTTGTTCTGTTGTTGAAAAACTATATTTTACTAAATGCTGCTGCGGTCCTTAACTAATATCATCTATTTACAAATGCATCCCTAATTTTAATGTAAATTTTGTTTTGTTTTGTTTTGTTTTTTATTTTTTATTTTATTTTTCTGGTAATACAAAATACCTAGGCGATCTTAGTTCTCATCTCGTTTCGAATTTGCATTTATTAAATTTACTACTGTCTTTGTAGTTTGTCTTATGGGTGTGGTGCATGTTTGTTAGCTCTGTTGTCTAATCTGACATATATTGAAGGTTTAATTGAATTCTCAACCATGTTTGATATGCTTACATCGTAACTTTCATTGTTAATAGGTCAGATTGCAGCTTGACGCTTCCTCGATATATGTTTTGTGTTTTCATATTTTCTTTTAAAATGCGTGATTTATGGTATTTGTCTTTCTTCTATGAGTCTGTGATGGCAAAAGAGGACTTAAAATTTGTCAACATCTTCTCGATTTAATTTATTAAAAGGATGTCTGCTAAGCTTGTTGGTTTTTCTGATTAGTGGAAATGGTTTTCAGGTCGTGTTACACTTTAACTTTGGCTTGTTTTTCAAGCATGTGTTCTTTGGATTGGAAAAAAATGAAAATACTGAATACTGTTGACATGTCTATTATTTGTGCATTTTAGTTAGACAAATCAAGTTTAGATTGCTTGATAGCTCAGATTTCAAGAATGTTGCCTCTTTACAATGCGTGTTTGATACTAATTTAAAAAAAAATGCATTCTTGCTTTGTGCAGAAAGAAGGGAATCATATTCCGTGCCATTGATTTAAACAGGCCATTGTCAGATCAAGGCCCTTTTGACATTGTCTTGCATAAGGTTAGTTGTGATTTCTTCTGGCCATTCCACTGAATATACCTTTCATAAATGTCTCTATCCTCAGAAAGTTTTTTGTCACATTGTCAGTTATCAGTACCTTAGGTTGTTTCTTTTGGATGAAATATGTACGTAATATTATAATTAAATGTCTGATGAACATTTTGTTTCTTCCAGATGTTAGGAAAGGAGTGGTGCAAGGTCATTGAGGTTTGTTCATCTAAACTTCATTACTTTTATGTATGTATTCTTTTTGTCTTGCATGGAATTGAACTTGTGTTCTTGCTATTTTCTTTTGTGAAATTGGTGGTACAACATAGAATCATGTCATCTCTTCATGTTTGAGAATAAGTGTGAACTGATGGTGATTGGTTTGAATGCAAAATCTCCTGAACCTTAAAACTTATTTTTGTCTGACATAATTTGCAGAGTCTTGCTCTCCTCATCATGATTGATGATCAGATAGTTGAAATCGGTCCCTCAAGAATCCAAACAAGTGAGGATTTTACCTTTTGTGATTAATCTAGATGATTGTTTAGGTGTTAGTGAGCTTGATTGCTAAAATAGTTTGTTGCTTTTTTTTTTCCCTAAGTTTTTTAGGATTTTATTGATCATTGGTTTTTAAAAATGACTATATTGGAGTTCAATTTGCTGGCCGTCATGTGTATAAATTAACTTTGTGAAAAAGCAAACCAGCCAACTTCATTTTTAATTTATTTTTAAGTTTCCGTATTTATTAACATGTCAAAATTAAGAAAGTATTTGGAAGCCATTATTACATTTATATGTGACCTTACCTGAAAACTGTGAGTTTTCTTGAAAATACATATCCATCATAAAGTAGGTCTCAATGTCAAATGGTTTGCAACTTGCATCTGGGTTTATAAGAAACCGGTATTTTGTGCCAATTTATGTCTATGTTTCTAAACCAAACAGACATTTGCATGAGGTCTTTTCTGTCCTTGATATCTTGTTCTCTTTTCCTTCAAATAATTGTATCTGGAAAAGCTTTGATGGTAGTTAAGTTTAATGGTGGTTATTTTGACTAGTTTCTTTTATATAGTTGTAGTATAAAAGATGTCAGCACTTTCAAGCTTACAAAATTTCTATCTTTTTTTTTTTTTTTTAAAATAAATTTTTGTTACCCTCATTTTTTTTAAATCAATCAACAAATGATATCTATTGTCAGATTTGTTGGAGATTTTCTTTCTTGAGGATAATTTTTTTTTTTAAATTTTATTTTATTTTTCATTGTTGTAATGTCATCCTTTTTAACCCAGAGTCGGAAACAATCTTTTGGGTCAGTGTTGGATTCATTTAATGTTTAACCCATTACTGAAACTCTCTTGTATATATCCTCTTTTGTAAAAGGAATGCTCTTATGCCCTTGAAAGATTATGAATATCATCTAGAGAGCCACTTCGAGATCTATGAACTTACAAACTTGAGGGAAGCCAATTTTCGAATAAACCCACTACCTTCGAAATAGAGGGTTGAATTTTTTTTCTTAATTAACCTATTATCTATTTATTGTTTTCCTGCCAAGTGTATTTTATGTGTTTGCAGTCCTGTTGGTTGCTTCCTTTCTTGAAAATGTTTGCTAAATCAATTGTGGAAGAAATCAAATCCCTCTGTCTTTCTTGTCAATTAAGATAGTTTTATAGTGAAAGCTGCTTAATCTTCAAAGCTGTACAGCTGCACAATATTCTCAGCCTACTGCTTGATCACCCCCTGCCCAAACGATATTAAAAATATAGCCAGTTATAGTCTTTACATCGAACTTATGCTGTTATCAATCTCTTATATAGCTTAGGTGTGTTTAAGATATTTTGTTGTTTGTTGGGGTTGCTTTCCAAAATCGTAAGAATGCAAGAGTCAAGAGCTGCAGTCTAGATTTCTTTGAACTCTTCAATGCCTTTCTACCTTTTACTTAAAGATTACATAGAAAAGTATTAGGATACATGCTCATTATATGAGGGGGAATCATTTTTCATGTCTTCATACAGTAAAGCAGTATTATCACTAAGTATTGCTTTTAGGGCTAATTACTTGAAACTTGTCCTTATGTAAAAGTCTGTCATGGGAGCCCCTTCTATTATAATGCTGCTGTTAAGTTATATAGACTCAGGAAATAATTGCACTTTCATAGTTATATATCAATGATAAGAATTTAATGAATTTGTGTCTGAAAAAACTGTTTGTGTATAATTTTTTAAAATGGTGAGAGTAATGTTGCTATTTCAATTAAATAATATGTTTATGTTAGAGTTCTCACATACTATTGTTTTGATCTTTTGTATTAGTTTAAACTTTTGGGTTTGTTGTTACCAACATAATATTAGAGCTTAGTTATACTGTCCTAGGTTTGAATCCTCCTATGCGATTATATTTGAACTTTTTTATTTGTTATTTGAATTTGTTGTGTTTTTGTGTTTGGGCTTGAGTCATGTGGCGACCATTTTGGTTTTAGGTGTAGGCGGTTGTGTACGTGTCAAAGTGCTTAAGTACTATCGTTGGATCATTTTTTATCAATTTAAACTATTTTGGATCTATTGATTATAATAGTTTGTAAGGGTTGCAATTGTAATTTTATATGTTCTTGTGTGTTAGATTGATGTTTGGACTAACAATTGTTGACAATGGTGGCATTGGGGTGGTTTCTTACGTATTTTCCAAAAGACCATATTATCTGCAGTTACTCTGAGAAGAGGGGTTCCCCATGATATTATTGCTATAAATGTTTGCTCTTGGTTGGAGTATTCTTTGGACTTAAATGAAAATAGAATACTATTAATAAGATGGAGACACTTTATTACGCTTTTATAGAATTATAGGAGCTTTTATTCTGAGAAAGAGATGTGCTTATCAACTTTTTCATGAATTAAATATCCAAGTGGTTTTATGATTTGAAGAATTTTATAATTAAGAGATCTGAAACTTCTTATGTCATGGTTCAATCATAGCTGGGAATTTCCAGTTATAAACTCTTCCATATCCTTGAAGGCAATATCTACTTGGCTCTAAGAGCATCAATGGATACATTTGACACTCCTTATATAGAAAACAGGAAGCGCTATGGAATCTAGAGTATTAGAAGTGTGTCAGAATTGGTAATGGTTGGATTCCTGTGATGCCAAATGAATATCAATCTTCATTCTTCTATAATAATTGATCTAGGAGCTGTGCTCGCATAAATTTTACTTTTTAGACTAGAAAAAAGGTTGCTCCAGAATGGAGTCTCATCCTAGGTTGGGCTTTCTCCTTTTGGATGCTGTAGAATGTCGATGTTTTAAAAACTGGATTGAAGTATTCCCCAATCTCAACAAGTGTGAACAGGTCACTTTTCATTCTCCTCCCAAGAGTGTTTTGAGATGCAGATGGAATGCTGTGGCCATCCTCTAGAAATCTTATTTTTTTGTTTTTTAAATCTATAGAGAGAACATTTTTGATGCCTGTTTTTGAAGCATAACCAACTCAAGGTCTAAAGTAAAGCAAAATAGAAATAGGGCATTATAGGTTGTACTTCCAACAAAATTATAACTGTAAACTGCATCTTACTGTTGCTCATGGTTTGAGAACATACTAATGTTGATATGCTCCTCACAAGTTTGTTTCAGTAGCTTTAAGAAACTTGTGCATTTAACTCTGTAGCTTAATAGAAACTAGCTGGTTATAGGTGTCTAATTAATTTTGACTTATTTGAAGTATTCTTGAAGGATTGGGAGTTATTTACACATAGTTGTGTTAGCATAATACTAATCTGGAACCATCGACAGATAATCCAAGTCAGTAGAATATATGTGTACGAAGACTTACCTGATGTATTGTTTTTGATCTGTGTAATTATGATTAATCTATCGCATTATCGATGGTTATCAATTGCAGTGTAAATCACAATCTTTTTGTTTCTTTTGTGCTCATAAAATGGGGCTCATTTACTATTCCTTTCTTCTTGCTTATTTCTTGTTGAAGGATTACAAGGAAAACCATCCAGAAGTCACTGTCCTTGATCCTCCAGATGCAATACAACATATACACAACCGACAGTCAATGCTCCAGAATGTGGCAGATCTTGACTTGTCTGACTGCTATGGTAATTTTCTCCCTGTTTGTTAAACTGTACAAACCTTGAAACTCTTGTTTTCTTTTTCTTGAAACTTTGGGCTCATTGATGTTTGCATTGACAATGTCTTTTGTAGGCAAGGTTTGTGTCCCCAGGCAAATGGTTATCACAAGAGATCCATTGTCCATCCCTGATGAAGTTTTTGAAGCTGGTCTAAAATTGCCTCTAGGTGTGCGTTTTATTTTATTTTTTGATTATTGGATTTAGTTTGGTGTGTAATTGCTGTATTGTTGCTATGTCTGAAGCCATCTGTGTTCTCTATCGAGCACCATATATGTGGCATTTCTAGACCATTAATTTGGAACTAGCGGGTTATGGCTGAGGGAAACTTGTCCAGATTCCTATATTGGATGCCTTCATTGGGTTTTGATGTCATGGTAGAGCCATAGTCACTCAGCCTGATTCGCATATGCTGTGCCTTCATTGGGTTTCCATGTTTTGGCAGAGCCACAGTGGTTGACCTTTGCAATCCTTACAGTCAGGACGCTATATTATATGGATATTGTTGCTGATGCCCGATTGTTTTTTGAGGACTAGTTATTAGTTTCTTCCACGGTATGTCCTAATGATTTCCTTGTATATTTTATTATTTCAGTTGCAAAACCGCTGCTGGTGGATGGAACTGCCAAGTCACACGAAATGTTTCTTGCTTATGATCGGTTTTCCCTCTCAAAACTTGAACCTCCCTTGGTTTTACAAGAATTTGTTAATCATGGTACAATGTTGCTCTCAATGCATGGACCTCATCATTTTTGTGAAGTGATCATTGCAATTATGATCTGAAGTTTAAAATATTCTACTTCGTTCATTTGTAGGTGGTGTTCTCTTTAAAATTTATATTGTTGGGGAAGCTATAAAGGTTGTAAGGCGTTTCTCTCTACCTAATATCAGTAAATGTGAGCTATCAAATGCTGGAGTGCATAGTTTTCCAAGGGTATCTTCTGCTGCTGCTTCTGCCGATGATGCAGATCTGGACCCTGGTATAGCTGGTAAGATTGTTGACTGCTGTGTATGTGTGTATTTGTCAACATTTTAATTTATTTGATTATATTCCTTACACAGGGTTCTTTAATTATAAAGTGTGTTTATCTAATAATTTCCCTAGTTATATGATATTGCATAAAATTGTTTGTTTTTAGCCCTGGCTGCTTGCTCTGCCTAATCTGGCATTCTTGTTGCAGAACTTCCTCCCCAACCTTTGTTGGAAACACTTGCTAAGGAACTACGTAATCGACTGGTAAAGTTTGTTTCGTTATTTTATTCTTTCCATTGTATTAAGCTATGTGACAGCAGTTTTATAAAGCATGTATGTTTTATAAAATATTACTCTTGGTGATATTATACTGCATTTCTAGGGCTTGCGGTTGTTCAACATTGATATGATTCGAGAGCATGGGACCAGAGATGTCTTTTATGTTATTGACATCAACTACTTTCCTGGTAAGTGTGCATTCATTGTTGATGCAATCTGTTTTTAGCTTCTAAATTATCAGAGACAGATGCACTCAAGCAATTCACTTCGTGACTTGAGCATGGATACTAACCTTGGTAAGATTGTTTTTTCTGATCCGTTCTTCGCTTTCATCCCTCTGTCCCTATCCATGGACCATTTAAAAACAATTTGCGTTAATTTTCATCTCTAATGTTTCGGCTTAGATGAAATCACTGTGCTACTGAAGACTGCAGATGAAATTGACTGGAATAGGATGATGCCTATAAAAATTTTAGTACTTTCGTAGTGTTTGGCATTGTTGAAGATTTTTATAAGGGTATCTGTGAAATTAATTTTTGTTTTTTTACAGAGAACTGGAAATTGTTCCTTAAATGAAGTGATTATTGGCTGTTGTGTTATCTTCTTTTTGAATTTGTTCAATTAGGCCTCTCCACTATCATTTCTAAGGGCAACTTCAGAACCCCAAGCCCAAGGTTTTGACTTCATTTCAAATATGACTCTTAAGTCATTTTTTTCACTTGCCCCATTCTGGCCAACAGATTCAGAATGTTGTAGGATCACAAGCCAACTGCATAACTTTTTCCACTGCAGTTTCATAGTCAGATTTTCAAATTGAAGTGGAACTTGAGGGATGTTTTGCAAATGTTAGAAGAAATCTCAAGCCCATGAACCAAGGCATTGTTTATGGCTTATGTATCATGACACGTGTGCATACCTTATTAGTGCATGGTATTGAGTGGGCTTATTCGTGCTAGTTCTCCTTAAATGTTTTTGCTATGGAAACAAATATTCTGAGTTGTCTTTTTATTGTTTATATATTATTTCAGATGTATATTGTCACTTCATTTAGAATTTCTTTACTACCTTCAGCTTTTGTGGTATATATATCCAGAGACATGATGCTTCTATTGTGGTGGTTAAACAAGCTATTTGAACGAAATGCAGGGTATGGAAAGATGCCAGATTATGAACACATTTTTACAGATTTTCTACTGAGCTTGGTGCAGAGCAAGTACAAGAGGAGAGGTGCAACTTAAAGCATGAGAGTAGATATATACATTGTATATGATAATGATATTTGCTGCAGGTGGGGAAGCCTTGTCAAGAATAGCAATTTAGTTTTAACTTCTCTAGTTTCTGATTAGTATGACATGTTCTTGTTCAATCACAAGCATGTATACAAGGTTCTCTTCTCAGTGCAATTTTAGCCATTTTTTTGTTTTTTTGTTTTTTCTTTCTGTTTATTAATTTATAATAAGTTTTTACAGTTTCCATCGGATAAGGAGTTAATAAATTGATTTTGAAGTTGCAATTTTACAATTCAAGTTCTAGATTTGATGATCAGATTTGAGGAATGAATCAATACAGGGTATGAGAATTTTTTAATAAATTTGATATTATTTTTTTATTTTTCTAGTATTATCATTTATTTATGAACTAACATTTTAGACAAGCTAACTACTATTGGACACGCTAATGAATCTTTGCACCATTGCATATAATGTTCTCTAATAATGTTTTCATTATAATTTTTATTTTTTATTTTTAATTTTTTATGTGGTTGAGACTGCTGAGTTGATGAACGATATATTAATGTCAACTCAACAAGATAAATGATATATTAATGCCAACTCAACCACCTTAAACATAATTACTTCGGATAACATTTATACTTCCTTGCCTGGCCAAACGCAACATTCTCTTACAGGACTTAACGTCAAATTATGGGCTTCACTTGCATATTTATCAGAAAAATTCAGACACACGTCCATGCATAATTTGACGGACTGACTTCTGAATTTATTTGTACTATGTAGATGATCCTTCTAATGTGTGCTTTTAACACACATACATAAGCAAAACCATTAAAATGAAGAAATTACTAACAGGTAATTCAATTCAATTAAATGAAAGAGGATGGAATTTGCTTCACTTGTTAAAGGTGACATGCTAAAAAAATTAAAGAACATTATGGATTTGTAATCTGTAATCAATGTGTAGATCATACAGGAGGCACAATTACAAATTATTGAAGTAGAAGTCTAAACAAGTGGGGGCACATTCAATTTCTCTGAGAGAGGTCAGAGCTCTCTATTAGAAGAAAAGTGGGGAGTGAGAGCCATATGAGAGCTGACACAAATTTCGAGTTTCTTGGTTTTTAAATGCTCTAGCTCATCATAATCGTCTTTAAACACACGGTCCACGCTCCACAGTGCTGTGCCATTGTTTGCCTGCAAGTCTACATACTCTCCAACTGCATACAGGCTAGACAGCCTATGACCTACTAGTCTAACCATCCATACACTTTATTTTCAATGTATTATTAAAGTCATCACTGCCATACCTTAAAACCTCCCATACCAAAAAAAGATAAAAGACCGGCGATATTTCCACCCCTTTCAACTGCATTTACACCATTAAGATTTTTAAAAATTTATATTCTACACCTTATGTGTATCCCTTTAATCAAATTAAATCATTAAAAAATTAAACTTTTATTTTTAAACTTATTTTGATGTTTTCTTTAGTATACATAGTACGTCCATCTCATGTTCTATCTTATTTTCACTAAAATTTATTGTATGTTACTAAAACCTTATATATAAAACTATCAAACAAAACTAAAATTCTTCATTTATATTCAAATTAAGCTTTAACCTACCTAAAAAGAAAAGAAACAAACAAACAAAGAAAGAAATTCTTCAAATCCAGACTTCCATTTTTACTATAACTATTCATAAAACCTCTAAAACTACAATAAGAGCTCTCATTTTTTACGGTTCTCTATCAAAACAAATCAAATTTTTTATTAGAATTTGAAATTGAAATATTTAAATTTAATTATAATAATAATTACAATACCATATTTTAATTAGAGTGTTAGTAATCAAATTTATGAATAACATTTAAATATTACAAATATATATCAATTAAAAGGCTGCACGTACGATTTTAGAGGGGTGGAAATATCCCCACTCAAAGATGTAAAAAGACAAACAATTGGCCCAGACCCAATTCAATTTAATGCTTCCTCCAGCCTTTCATTTGGTTGGACATGGATTCGAGACCCTTTTTCTTCATCATAAACCCATATGAAATTTGATCACCGAAGGTTGATTGAGAGAAGTTTTGAGATTGTAAATATTAGAATTCATTCAACAACTGAAACATGGCCATGAAACATTAGTATTGCAGGCAAAAGTTACCAACTTTGTGGTAGGTGACATGTGGAGGAACCTCATCGGTTAAGTTAATCTAGGAGCATCTATTTTGCCAAAGTATGCTTTTAAGTATTCAATATAATATATATCTAAGCAGAAAATGTGACACATTTAACATGAGAAAATAATAAGAAAATTTAAAATAGATAACAACTACAGCAACAATTGTAAAAAAAAAAAAAAAAACAACAGACTAACGTGGGTCACAAATTTAAGTGAAAATATACACACACACACACGATAAGTCAGCCGTAGAACAGAGGCGATGATACCAAAAAAAGCACACCAAATGCAGTAACTGCAACAAACAGCAGCAGCCTCGTCTCCCACAAAAAAGTACCGGGCTTAAACCGCAACCACTGAGTTATCCTCAACAGAATGACGAGTAGAGAAGCGGAGAGAACAATGGAGTTGGCCACAACGGAACAGCGGTATGAAACTGGATGTTGATCGTGCAAAACGGAGAACCACGTTACCGTGTGTTTGGTGGTGGTGTGCTTCCAAAAGACACCAAGAAGCTGAGAGAAGAAATACAAGGTATAGCCGGTGAGGATGATTGCTGATAGCGTTAGTCCATTTTCGTCAAAACCATCATCCATTTTCTTTTCTGAGAACGAATATAATCACGTTAATGTAATAACACTTCAAAGAATTTGCTTTAAAATAAATAAATAAAACACTGACAGTAAGTGCCAGAAGCCATTTTTACAGCTGTTTGGATGGATTTAACAAAAGAGCTTCTTTATCTTTGGAAGCTCTTCTACCTAAAGCTACTCTCACTAACTTCTCATGGAAGCCCTCCCTGAAAAACACGGGAAGCCAAAATTTGGTCCAATGAATTTTTTATATTACCAGTTTGACCCTTCGTATGACAAACAACGAAACAAAAATTTCACTTGTATCCTTTATCTCTTCTCTGCTCAGACAAAGAACACCGAAAATTCATTTCCCTGACTCAAAAATTCATCTCCTCTTCTCAGCTTTGACAAACAACAACACCAAAAATTACTCAATTCAACATCAAAACAACCCTAGCAACTGTCCCTTCATCACCGAACACCCACACCATCAAACCCAGCAACACCTTCAAAGCCAACAACACCATCAAACCCAGCAACACCATCGAACCCAACAAAACCCAAAACACCTAGAAAGAGGAGAGAGACAGATTAGAGAGAGAGAAGGATTTGGAAGAAGAGACGGAGGTACCTGAAGTCCTAGACGCCATCCGTGAAGCAGGAACGAAGAGAGAGATAGCGTTGATCGGTGGGAGAACTGAGAAGAGAGAGACTGTGGATGAAGATTACAGACAATTTATTATATCTTTCAAATGTTTCAATCAGACCGTTTTAAAAGTTTAAAATTTTTTAATCCAAATAATAACTTAAAAGCGCATTTATTTATTCCACAAGTAAAAATTAAAAATAAAAGTGATCACAAATGAAGTAAAGAGATTTTACAGGGCGGTACGTGTTCCACAAAACCATTGAAAATACAAAACAAAATCATAACCCAGTTGCTCAAACCCCATCAGAAACAGAAACGCAGTAGTAGAGACTTACTGGTTGAGATGGGCAAGAGAGAGAGAGAGAGTGAGACGGTGACATGTAAAAGAAAGAAGAAAAGGGTATACAATGACTTGTGAGATGAGCAGAGTTATGTACGAGATGAGCTCCCGGGCGGCTCTTTGAGTGGAGATCTTGATGTGATGTATAACAGTAAAATTTATTGATCATCACCACCACTTACTTGTTTTGGAAACACTTACTGGTGGCCCCTAACACAAAAGAGAAAAGAAGCCATTAATTAATGCCCCACATTTCGTCCATTATTAATCTAGTTATGAAAAAGATATGTAAATCATTAACTAAAGCAGAAATAGTGACATACTAGAGTTTATGGAAGAGTTAAAACTTAAAAGTTGTAGAGTCTCTATAATTTACTGAGATTTGACTTTTCAAGGCATATATATCCCTATAATTTAATTTATTCCAAAAGATCTTGTTTATCATTTACTTTTAAAATAATTAATTAAAATTTTTTTGATTAATAATTAAATAATAAAAACTAATCAATAAATTAATATTATATAATGACAAAACATTGTTTTCAAGCAAAGCATTAAAAAATCATTAAGAGAAGTCAAAAAATTAAAAACAACATTAACATTGAAGAAGTCCGAAAAAAACAAAGGTTGCAGAATTAAGTGAAAAAAGGGCATCCGCCCCTGCCAAGTGGCATGCATTCCCATAGTCTATAATATCAAATTTTACATTATTTTGATTAAAAAAATATCTAAATTAAATTTTTTTATATCTAATTTTATACGTTCCAATATAATTTACATCAAATTATTATAAAAAACATCCTTAAATAATATATTATATGTAATTCTTTAATCAAATAGAATTTTTATCATTTTTTGTGTCAAATAATTATTGAAATAATAAATTTGTATATGCATTAAAAAAATTTAATTTATATTATATTAATAAGCTATTTATATATATTAAAAATTTTAAAAATATATTTAATATTATATCAATTTTAAAGATCTTAATAAAATATATTTTTTATAATAATTTAATTTATATTTTTAATTAAATTAATTTATATTTTTTTATATTGATGAATAGTTGGTATTGCACTATTCATCAACGCTAAAAATGGTGTTGAGATAATACAAATTGTACATTCACTGGAGAGCATCTGGGGACAAAACGGCAATTCGAGATGACCTAGAGGAAAGAGAACAAAAGCAAGTCACATTAAACGTATCCCGTACCATCATTGCCAACAATAGCAGGCATTTAACCCCTCACTAGTCACCACACCGTATGCGTACCCTTACAAGTAACTACACGACATTTTCACCACCCATCCATTTATTTACAATGCCAGCTAGCAAGCAGTTTACTGTTTTTTATTCGATCTAAAGATTTGTTTCATGTGCCCCACAGTAGCATGCAACTCCCCTTGGGGTTTGTCAAGTTCTAGAAAAGTTATAGGAATCTTCCACCCTCAATATTATAATATTATCAAAGCAGCGTGTATTATTCTGATGGCTTGTTACTCGTGATATTATTTTGTACTAGTATTATCAATAATACTAGTTGGCTTGTCCGCATGGATTTATGAGGCCTGTATGAAGGCTATGTTGTAGACTTTATCTAATTCCTTGCTTACCTGTGTTACCCGTCTAGAAAACTTAGTTATGTATCTGGTGGGATCTGCTGCAACTCAGTAAAGCACCGGTCGAAATTGTACCATACTGATACCTTTAACTCTGCTATTTTGGTTGCTTTTTGTGGTGGCCTTTTTCCATACTTTGAGAGAGATGATCCAGTATAGGTCCTACACACAAGAGGCGGGTGTATAGCTTTGGAATTGTCCTTTGAAGCTCATCACAAGTTTGCTACTCTGGAGTATATTTGTCCTGCTGCGCGTTTAATGGACTTGTTGAAGACGAGAAGAACGCATTAGGTGGCGTTGAAAAAAGTTATGAGAATTGATAAAATTAGCCTACCAACCTCGTACCTCAAATGGATGATGGTGACAACCACAGTGCAATTATTTACTGGATATTATTATTTAAAAAGTGGAACCATGGTGAAAACAGTGTGGTAAAGTTGATGATTTCTGTCAAATAACATGTCAAGAAGACGTGATGCGCTAGTGCTTCACATATATATAGGAAATATGCAACATCAATACAAGCAGTGCGTGTACCAACCAGCGCTTGTACATGTCACCTTCACCTTATTCACTCTCACCTTTTCACCACCACTCTCTCCTTACCATGGAAGGATTTTTTTTTTTTTAAGTACTCTTGAGGAACTGTACATGAATATGTATAGGAAATAAAATGGCTTAACCCTAAAGAAAACTATAGCTGTATGTGGCAACTTGATACACAAGTTTCCAATACTTTATTATTTACACCAGGTCCAAACGCACAAAAACTTGATACACCAGGTTCCAACAATTTACATTGCATAAATTACAATGAGAGGTGAAATAAATAAATAAAGAGCACATCAACTGTTAGTGTTACCATCTGCTGCTATGTACACTCACTTTACAAACAATAATACATGGGTTGGGATTGCCGTGGGTTCACCAGAACGGGCACCACCTGAAACAATCCAAAAAAAAAGCTAAAATTAGAATCCAGGAACCTCCTCATACAGTGACTTAAAAACTCTAAACAAGTGTAATTAATATGCATAACAGGATCGATAATCACTTCTGACAGCAGATAAGTTGTCAGCTAGAGGGAAGCCCTAATTGGTTAATTTCAACTATGACATCAAAAGAAACCCAAATCTAGCTGTTCCAGTACTGAATCTAATTTAATGTTGATAAGAACACTATCATATATAGATAAAAATATGCTCTATACATGCAGAAGAAACACTTGTGCACTTATCCGGACTACCTGCATTAAAACATTGTGTCTCTAATAGAACGAGAAAAGGAAGGGGAATATTGCAACATCATACCCAACATAGTTCTGGCACAAATTTTCATGTGACATAGCTTGGTTAATCAACTTCTGAACTTGCAATTTAACACTTAAACCATGATCAACTTCACGGGTATCTCCGGAAATTAAGGTGCTGTGATCTATTGCATGTTGGATAGAAATGTTGGGTGCAGATGAGCACGAGGAAAAGTCACGTCCAGTGAGTTTGTTACTCATCCGAGACATGACAACAACAGCACGCTCATTCAAAACCTCATTAGCATCACCAAGCTGATTAACAGCCTACATATACCCAATAATGTAAATTAGAATCATATGTTATAGCAATAATTGACAAAATTCTGTGCATGGAACATCCTAAACCTGAAGAAGTTCTCTTTCACGTGCACCCCGCTGAGGATGAGGAAGATCTCTGTTTGGAGCAGATTCTTCAGTATTCACAACAGGAGGGACATGAGTATTTCCCAGCATTGACATTTGCGGTACTTCATTAAAATTGAAAAGACGCCAATTAATCAGAGGATCGTGGACAAAGGCCTGAAAACAGGTGAAACTAAGAATCAGCTTCTTCAATTTACAATTTAAGAGTATCGCATCAGTAGCACTACTACCCAGATCTACTACAGTCTTTTATTCCTCCAGACATTAAATCAAAAAATTATGAGCTAAAACATGTTAAGACTTAAAATACTAATTTCTAAAGCAGAAACATAATGAATAAATAGATCCACACCTCCATCATAGCCATAACACTATCCTTATTTGTTCGCAGAACATGCATCACATTTTCACATGTTGAACGAAAGTTGCCCTCAATACCACTAACCTCCATGGCTTTAACAAGCATTCTAGTCAACCGAAATGGAACCTACAGAATACCAACAATGAAGTCAGCGTATGTATTTCTGTAAAACAACCATTAGATGTAAGGAAGCAGACTGACTGCCATATTAAGAGTATACCTTTTCAGGGAACTTCTCCCGGTTCATCGAAGCTTCAAAGCAGTCCCCAAAATCAATATGCAAAATCTTACCACTGTAACAACATGACAAATATAAGAGACTCCAAAACTTTAGTTACAGATACTACCTGCTTGCTTCCAATCACAACGTACCTGTAACGGTGCAGCATAAGATTACTTGGATGCCGATCACCTAAACCAAGAAGATACCCAACCTGAAACAAAGAAAAGTAATTTGTACAAAAACTTCTACATTTAAAAAAGAAAGGTCACTGGAATCACAAAGCAAGGTGATACAAGCCACCCTCAACATAAATACAAATGCAGATATATTTGGTACCTATTTCATAAACTGGAGTTCACATCTATCATCTACATGCCTCAATGTATCTTCCATTCATTTTCATTTTCATCTTTACCCCTTAGCCACCTCTTTTCTATATTTTCCTTTTGGTGATAACGGGATACCTTCTTTAGACAACAAATATTACTCTTAATCAATATCAAAACTCTTGAAAAAACTCTAGAGCATATCCTCAGAAGTTATTATTTTAAGCTTCTGTGCACTAGATGCTTTTAGATGAGTATATCCAAGCATGTGTATGTGAAGAAGAGTTGAATTAACTAAACACTCCAGGAAACAGACCAAACAAGAAGAAAGTGAAACCAATTCCCAGCTAAGTACAGAAAACATAATGTCTTGGTTATAAAATTAGATTATCAAATAATGCTGCACCATCTAACTTCACTTATTACTATTATTATTATTTATTTTTTTTATGCCTCCTATCAAGGAAAGCTTCCAAAACTAACACAAGGCAAAACAAAATAGCCCAAAATGAAGAAAAAAGGAAAAGGGAGACAAGGAGAAACTCATACCATGCTCATGACTGCTAAACTTCTTGTATAGTTTGTCCTTCTCTCCAGCCATACCTCAGAAGTGCGACTTTTTAACCAAAGAACCTAGAACAAAGAAGCCAGATCTGGCTGTTTAAAATAACAATTTTCTTCGATGGAAGAACAAGAAATACAGAGAAGAATAGGCTTCCACAACTGTAGAAAAGAATACATACCCTAGCCAGGTCATTTCCTTCAGTATTTTGTAGAGCATATTCAAATACCTCCACTTTCGCTATGAGAGGCAAATGATCATAATCGGGAGCAAAGCTTAACATATATTTATGCTCTTGATTTAAGGTGATCTGTAACAAAAATATTGAACTAATGAATGCAGCTACCCTCATACTCCACTCCATTTGAACACAAAAGCACATGCAATATCTGAATTTCTGTTGACCAAAATAAAATATGAACGAACTTCAACAGACCTTTCTGGCATCCCTATACTCCCGGATAAGTTGGTGCAGGGTGTCACAACTGGGAACCCATCCAATTAAGCCACTATTCGGAGAAAGAGGAATGACATCATATCGTTGAATAGACAAATCCTTCTCTGAAGTTTTTCTAGAATTTTCCAACAGAGTATTCACCAAACCAAAAAGCTGAAGGAACAACAATATCAACAAGATTATTCTTCAGATGTCGATGAAATAGAAAGAGTGCATTTGATAGTGATTTCATTTTAGACGACAAAAGCAAGACAACTCCCAAGGCCAGAAACAAATGGCAATATGCACAGGACAAGGTGCAAGCAGTACAAGACAAAACAAAATAAGGTGAAAAAGAGAGAGCACCTGCATGACACGCTCATCTTGGCGTAAGTCTTCATGTCCCTTAAGCAAGAAAGCATAATCGTCACCATCACTCCCATGAATTGTCAATTTACGAGGTCGCTGTTTAGATGTTATGACAACAAGCTGGGTTGCAAATGACGCAATTGTCACCACTGGCGAATCTGGAGATTAAAACCAGTGTAAATTTTGAAGAAGCAGATTATATTTAGCACCAAAACATACTTTGATCAAATTCAATTTTACCTGCACGATATGTTCCTGGAACAGCAAGCTCCAAGTTACGGCATTCCAACAATTCTGGAGAAACAGACTGTTGACATAGTAAACAGTTAGTGCCATAACAATGATAGGTTAAAAGTTAACCTAAAGGTATTCTTCTTGCCTGCAGGTCCAGGGTAGTAAGACTTTGTAGCTGTTTGTCTATTCTTCTGAAAACATGATAATAAAGATCCCATGCCTGGTCAAGATACAAGCAAAATCCTTAGCGCCCAAGTATCAGAAATACTCGAATACATAACGAACAACTGAAAGCATGTACACCTAAGTACCCAAGTCGATCAGTAAAAAGATAAAGAAAGTTTATTTTCTTTCTTTCTTCTGTCCTTCTTTCTTAATATTTTATAACAGAGAAACATGCATAAGACTTCATACTCTACATATTGGTACACACAGACACAGACATGAATGTAGTATGCTGTGATTCACAACTTGAATGAAAGCTTTATGACATAAGAGTCTGAAACATGAGTCAACAGAAAGAAATATACAAGGAACTAGGAAAAGAAACTAGAATTTTTCTGATTCTCAATTCATCTAATCATCAGCTCTGAGAAAAACATACAAAGGTCTATATATAGGCCAGAAACCAAATTGAGCTCAGACAAGAAACAAATCCACTTCAAAAGAATAACCTACACTATCTGAAATAAAAAACCAAATCCTACTCCAAAAATTTTCAAAAACCTTCACAAAAATCCCAAAGGATTCACAATATCATTCTTCATGAGCATATAGAACAACCTAAAACAGAGTAGCTGTAGCAGCCAATTTTCCTTGTAAAAATTGAGGGGAATCAATTCATTAGAAGGAAAAACCTCAGATTTTACTAAATTTTTGTACCTGAGTAAGCTCAGCATCCTTTCCAGTTCTCTTATAGTTCACACAGCAATCATAGGCCTCCAGTAATTCATGACGGTATGCCTGTAATTACACAAAAATGAATGTGTAACGATCAAATATTAATACATAAATTCAATGCATAATCTCAGAAATGCTTCAATGATCCACAAATAAAAGGATTTCAAAATTTAAGAAAGAAGTCCCAAGCAACAATTGGGTGTCCAAATATTAACATAAAGTCAGTACCACAACCAGTGATCAAAAGTATATAACACCCAGATCCAAAAAATCAGCCATTATTATGAAATAACTCAAAATTCACAGATGTTCCAAAACAAGCTTAATATGTCACAACCAACTCAACATACATTAATTGCTTTGCTCAATATAATAGAGAGCATGTACACACAAGAACAGAAACAAAATAGAAATATAGATACCTCTATAAATGCTCTCTCTTTTATGGTGGTATTTTCCCTCATAGCCCCTTCCTCAAGCATTTCATGCAACGGCTCCAACACTTTCAACATCCCCTCAATGTTGTGTTCACCAAAATATAAACGGCTAGCTTCTTCCAGTGCTTCATGCCACATTTCATGCCAAAGAATTGCCACTCTGATCAGTTCCTTCGACACAAGTTGTGCCTGCATAAAAAAAGATTGTAAGATAAATAAATAAATAAATGTAAAAGAAAAAAAGTAAAATATATATTAATTGATTATTTGACCTGATCCACAAGCACACCACTATGCTGCCGCACTTTGTCAACCACTTCTTGAGCTGCAGCTCTGCGTAAATTGCTTATTGATTTACAAGCAACCAGGAGAGGGTACATTAGAGCCTGAACAAGTAAAGAATTTACCTTAGGAATTGTAGAAACTTACACAGGTTCAGAGGAAGGGAAACAAATGAACTCTATTATAAAGTTGAGCACCAACCACAGATAACAAAAAATAAATTGAGATTGCAGTGCAAATAAAATTATTTATCGCACAAGATACTTGAGCTTTATCTCATGTAAGTTATGTAACAGATTTAAATTCATTAAAATAATCCTCCTCCTATGAAGAAAACAATATACATAACCAACCAATGTTATATATCCGTTTTTCTTTTCCAATCACGCTAACTACTAAATTAATTCAGTAACAGATACTAGTTAGTATGAGATGCCAAATAAGAGCAAGTGTCCACCCAACCCTAATAATAGTAATTATAATAAAAAAAGAACGAGGAATATAAATGATTGGTGCACCTTATAGATAAAACATTTTCAGTAGCTTTCCTTGGAATATAGTAAGTAGGATGAAGTTAACTCAATTTTCTTATTCCAAGCTTAGTCTAACCACTGTCATCCTCAAACTAGCCACTAATTACCCAAACTCCATAAGTTATAAATCCCAGCATGAATTTTGTGGATTATAACAAAAAGTTGTAAAACTTGGTTTCCACAGCACAGTGTAATTTATTCAATATTTTCCAGATATGTCAGCCAGCACTCCTTGTGCTACTACCAAAAAAAAAAAAAAACAATGTGTCAAAGGAACTTTGATTTCATAAAACTAGTTAAATATCCCAATCGAACTATGTGCACAACCCTCTAGTAGTTTCAAAGTTTTTTCTTATGATATCATAGTTAATAGACACTGAGTTTGCAATTTAGGTTATAACTGAACACAATTAGCATCTTCTTAGTACCAAGAAGTTCGTAATCTATTCAAAAATTTTTCATGACATCATGGCCCCAAAATAAAAAGGATTGCTCATAAAAGAGACCATATATATGTCTATAATACATTATCAGGTAAAAATCCATTGATGCCCATAACTTTTAACATTAAATTGCACCATATTATGTGTATGGATTAACTTCTGTGTTCTTCCCAGTAGCATAGAGGTAATATTTGACTACCAAAACCATTTCGTATACCATGGTAGAAATTGTCATGAACAAACAATTGACAATCCAAAACAGCAATATATTAGCACTTCCCATAAAGGTTCTCGCACTACACCTCATCAGTAAATGAAATTTACAAATATGTTCCATGGTAACAAAACTTGAGGGACTAACCATTAAGAATATCATTTTTATAAGATAGTTTTTGAATAGTACTAAAAACATATGCATAATAAAAAATTAAAAAACAAAAGGTTTAAAAGTTCTAGAACCACACATGCTCTGCAAAATAATCATTCATCACTTAATCAACTCTCACTAGCATACTAAAGTTACATTCAAAAACTACAAACCATTAAGAACAAACCTGTGGATGACTTTGTCCAATTCGCACTAAAAGTGATTGTATCAGTTCTCTCACAGCATGGTTATTTGAATGTATCCTGGCAATTATTTGAGGTAAAACAACAAGCCAGGTATTAATATTAACATGTGCAAATCCTTTCTGTAGAGCTACTTGAACTTCTGTAGTAGCTCCATGGTTGAACCATAATGTGAGAAGACGAAGTATATCCTGAAAAAAAAAATGAAAATAAGGAAAAATTTATGCATATTTAAAGCACTGAATACAGATGGAAAAAAGGCTGCATGCATGCAAAGATGAAATGAAAAACAAAGGCTGAAAGAAAAAAAAAAACCAAGTGCAATCAAGTTTCAAATGTCAAACTCAATCCAAAGGATCCACATAAAAGCTCAACCTTAAACCTAGGTCTAGGAGACACCATCAATAATTCAGGCGTAAGAAAAAAGATTCCTCAATTAGGAAAAAGAAAAAAACTGCATATATCATAAAACAAAAATGTTTTACACTAAAATCTACATATAGTGAAGTGTTTACTTTGAGCTAACTAAATATATATAGAATCAACGTATGAGTTCAAGCTTGATTTCTGCAGTCAACCAAGTCTTTTAATAAGCCCAGATTGAACATTTCAACAAAGGTTCAGTTCATTAACAACCCTTACCCTGACACTCTTTTAATAAAGCAAGATATTGAAGAAGTAAATAAAATTATGTGTACGAGTATAGTCAACCAAATAACTTGGCCATCTCGGCATACAATAACACAACTCTAGCAAAGAAGGGACTCAAGAGGTTTATGTCCAGGATTTTCTAATTACAACCATTTATGCCAAAATAAATCTTTTACCTGTAGACTATCATCAACACCTTTAGCATTGGCAGCACATGCTATGGAGTGAAAATATCCAGTGACTGCTGCAACAACAAACTGGGAGGCAACAGTAGGGTTACCTCTTACAGTATAATGAGACATAACTGCTGTATTGAACAGTGCCCATTTGTGCCATGCTATTGCCCATTTTGGAGCATACTCAGTGGCGTTTCTGAATGCGGCAAGAATTTCTACGGAGAAAAAAGAGAATATTATCCTGTAAAGGATCAAAAAATATTTGAAAGTAGATAAATAACTATTTGGTTGTCATTACCTTGTATAGATTCATCATCCAACCCTGGAGCAAGTGCCCACTGCCAGGTTCCAAGTGTACGATATATACGGGCAAGGAGTGGGACATTTGTAGTAGCACTACTGGTCATACCACTAGGAGTAACTTGTATAAATGGGCTACTTGAAAGTTCCGCAGCCAAATTCTAAAATGGAGGTTGGCAACCAAGTGAAATAAAGAACACAAATATTAGAATGCAGACAAGTAGATAATCCTTGCACAGAGAGGAGCAAATTAAGATTTTTCTTCCCCTTCATGCACATTCTAATTCTATATATCTATATACGTCTTAAATAAATATTTTTATATACCTAGAGAAATCTGTCATACCTGAAGTCTAGCAAATGCTTCCTTTCGCTTATGATCCTCCCCAAGTGACCACTGATATTTTAAGTATGCCAACATTACTTGAGGCGGCCCATGATAACGAAAAGTTTCATGAGATGTTTCAGGGTCATACTAACACAATTTGAAACAAAGTCAAACTAAGCAAACAGACAAAAAGTAAGAAAAAATCTCCAATTAGCATCCTTGTGTGATCAAAACAAATGCAGTACAGACCTGTAAGAGTTTAACTAAAGTAGATCTAGCCTGACTAATCCGTGCATTTTTTCGGCAAAGAGAAGCAAACTTGAGCCAAGTTTCAATGTCTTCTGTAGGTGGTAATACAAGAGCTCTAACAGCCAAAAGTACTTGCCAAACCTATACAATCAAGCAAAACAAGGTTCAGAAGGAATCAATAAAACCATGGAAATAGGAGGCATACACATCGACATATGTTTAAGTATATACCTCAACATTACGCTTTGCACCTTGTATCCGCTCAGTCCACATATTGCGAATAATTGCCCGCCGTTCTTCAGCAACAGGATTTCCCACAGGAAGTGTACAATAATCAATGACCTGTCAAAAATGAATTTTCCTCATGTTACCCTTTAACTGTGCTAGGTTGCTTGGAGAAATTGAGTGCAATGAAATTGCATTAAACAAAATATAGATCAAACCTCCTCTAGTTCTGATAGCTGCTGAACACGGACCATATTGCTATAAGCACGCTCATAGCTTTCCAGGACCTAACAAGAGTACATACTTAACAGAAATACCAATAGAAAGAATTTGCATGATGAAATATCATACAATGTTTCTCTGCACATTAAGAAGACATCATAAAAGATTGATGCATGCCTATCAAGAGTCCTTTACATCATTTACATAAATCATTGTATGAACCTAACATTACAAATAATAATTAGAGCACAGCAACCGTTGATGCCTCACTTGAACAAATGAAATTCCAGCATGAAAACAAAACATCAACAGTTGAGAAACACAACTTGGCACAAGAAAAAATTAAATTAATTAAATTCAACAAGAAAAATTCTGCAAAAATAAAAACAAGAACAAAAAACAAAAGCAAAGTTTTAGTGTGCTTAAATACTATTGTTGGGTCTTTTCCTAGAAGCTTAAGTTTTTGAATCTAGTGGTCTTTTCCCTCACTTGAATTTGTATTTGTTTCTGATTTTTTCCAGGTTTGAATATGTGTTTGGGCTTGGGCCACATGCCAAGTTGGTTGCTCTTGCACAAGAGGGAGTGTGTTAAAGTACTTAATAGTTAATACTATTCTTAGGCTCTTTCCTAATAACGTAAACTTTCAGGTCCAATGGTAAAATTAATAACAGATGTTAGTAGATGAACAGAAAGAAGGGAAAAAACAGAGAAAAAAAGACTAAGTGAACAGCATCCAGAAAGTACAAGAGATAAGGAGAAGCGATAAAATGTCCTTTAAGAAAGTCAAAAGAAAACAAAAAGTCTCAAAACAGCCCAACCCTGTTAGGAAACTTGCTAAACAAAAGAGAATATTAGAGCAATAGGGGCTTTTATTGATGAATACCGAAATTAAAGAATACAAAAGATATATCCCTCCATGCTACACTGAGAGATTAAGGCTAGTGCTTCACTTCACCTCTCACGGAGCTTCTTTGCAAATATTCCTAAAACTCAAGATAAACAACTCCTAACAGCCCCTCCCTTTAAATAATAGTAAAACCCTAAAACAGATCCCATAGTTTCCCCTTCAATCAGCTGCCAATAATGTTACTTGCCATTTAAGAATCAATCCCATTAATGGGCTGCACCTTCCTGTTTTGAACCTTCCTTTTATGGACCTTGAGATCCTTGATCTGTTTCTTTCTTCTATGATAAGTAACAAAAATTGGGGGTTTAACATACCCTCTCCCCATCGATTTCCAATCTTCTTCCCGATTGTCAAGAATAAAGAGATACAAGTCATCTATAAATTCCTAGGCAACTAAAGCCAATAGAAAAGGTGAAAATATGATTCATCACATAAAACCTCAACGTTTTCTCTCTTGAAGTCTTCAGAAAGTCTTTGTTCCTCCCATTTCAAAATGACTCGAAAAATAGCCATCTTTGCACAGTCCCATAGCACCTTTCCTCTTCTACACCTATGAAAGCTAGATTTAAAATCAGACAGTACTGCACTGCAAGTAGAGGGGGCTGCCCAACGGAGATTCCCTAACCCGAACAGTTTACTCCAGATACTCCAGGCTATTCCACAGTGAAGACACATGATCAAAACTTTCCAAACTATTCAGCACAAATCACTCACCAATGGGAGATAAACACATCCCTGGTCTTTTCTTTTGCGAAAGATCATAGGAATTAGGAATTGGTTCTTTTCTAAGCGAAGGATCAGGCTAGGAATTTAATTTTTTGGGCAGGAACTTCTGACCTTGAAATGAGATTTGACAAAAAGATTGACAGAGAGAATAGCAGGACCATCAATTAGGGCCAACGAAAGATCTGACAGAGAGGTTTCCAATCTTTTCCAGGCCCAAAACCTCCTATCAACCTTTCTCTCTTTCGTGATTTCAAAATGGGATTATAACAGGGGAAAGTGTGGATAACGGGACCATTTATTAGGGTGAAAGAAAGATTTGACTCCAAGGTTTCCATTATTTCTTGACCCAAACCTTCCAATGATCCTCTAGCTCTCTCCCTCCCTCTAAAATAAAAAGGCAGTTGCCACCCTCCAGCTTCAAGATCATTGAGATTTCTAATAAATTTAAGATACCAGCCTCCATTGGTCATACCAACAGCCTTCAGACTCACTATGGGGCGATTTTCACCATTTGAAAATAAATGAGGAAACAACCTATAGTCTGTCCCTTCCCAGGGCCTTCCCAGAACCAGGGTCCAAGGACAGCGGCTGGAATATCCAACAACTAATTTAGAATTCCAACCATTGTTGTGTTCATTTGCTTTTAATGTTTCTGTGCCATAAAGGTTGATTCCAAAGGAAAAAGCCAAAGCCATTTTATTTTAAGAACCCATTTTTTCTTTTAACCAACTTCCCAACACCAAGACCAACCTAAAGTTGAAGTAAGGTCATAGTTTTGAAAGGTACAAGGCGCACTGAGGCACAAAGGGGCCATGGAGCACAGGGCGCAAGGCACACCTTTTTGAGTCAAGGCGCCCTTCTTATAAAAAAGCTTAAAATATTATAAAATCATAAAATTACGATATTTTTATATATGTATATATAATTACAAAGATTTTTTATTTATAATAAAATCCATGCAATTATTGTAGTGGCTATTAGTTGTTTATTAATTATTGATTAGTGGTTATAGTGACATGTATATATAAAGCTTCTCAAGTGAGATGGAAGAAAATGAATAAAATCCTCACTTAGAAAATCCTTGCGGTTTCAGAGCCCTTTTAGCTCTCATTTTTTAAATATTGTCATCCAAATACAGGACCACAACCCCAAGTTCTTTAGAGGTTACATCCAATTCGAACTCAAATCCTCTTAATAATATGGAGGAGTAGGATTTGATAGTTCTCAACTCCTAATCTACCCATTACCACACAAACTGAATGGGAACAATTTTCTCCATCTAGGGGTGGGCACTTTAAACCCAACTCGAGTAATTCGACCCAATCCGATCACTTTTGGTAGGCTTTGGTTGGGTTACAGTAGTGAAAAAAACCCGGCTTGGGTTGGGTTTAAACAACCCGATTTTAACTTGAATTGAGTCGGGTCAAGCGGCTAACCCGAGGACCCAACCCGAACCCGAGACAGTACATATAAACTCACACACAGTTCGCCCTAGCCGTCGACCACTATCCATTTTCTCTCATTTCTCTCCACGATCCAAAGCTTCCTTCACGTCAATACTCCTTCACGACAGTCCTTCACTCCAATCTCCGGCCCCTATAGGTATCTCTTCTCTCTATTTTTTTCACCGTTGAATGATAAGTGAATGAAAATAGATTAATCAAACAACTACACACGATAAAATGTAGAATACAATGTTTTTTTAAGTCCAAGAAACAAAAAATCATTAAAAAAAAATCCAAAATCAATTAATCAAAAGATCTAATTTTTTTCATCTTTCTATTGGAATATATGAAGAGATGGAGGGAAGGAAAGGAGGGTATGATCTAGTGGCGGGGACGGTGGTGGTGGTGGTGGAGAGGGAGGAAAGTTGTGGAGATATACCAATGAGAATGGAAAGGGAAGATGGAAGGTGTGTGTGTGTAAGAGAGGATGGAATATATGGATGAATGTGTGTGTGCACTGTTCAACATTTTTGTAATGTAAACACTTTCTACAGCATCTAAAAAACCCGACCATATTATGGATGTGTGTGTGAGTAGACCACATAGTCAACATTTAAAAAACCTAACCATATTGTAAAGTAAATCATATTGTGGACTGTTATGCTGAAGACAATAGAGTTTTTTTTTTTTTTAGGTAATGTAAACACTGTTGATGCTTGTGAAGACTGTTGATGTTGCAGACTATAGAGGTTTTTAGTTTCTTTTTTTTTGTAATATAAACACTATTGATACAGCATACTATAGGCGTGTTGTGTGTGTGTGTGTGTGAGTGGACTGTTCAACATTTTTGTAATGTAAAGGCTATTGATACTTGTGAAGGGTAAAGAGTATATATAATGATATCAAACAAGTTGTGTTGATGGATTCTATTAAATTATTGTGTTAATTTTTTATTTTTAGTTTTAGTGGTGAATTGAACTTTTGTTTTTAACATGTAATGACTTAAACTTTTACTTCTATTAGACATGTTAATTGTAATCAACAGGAATGTAATGTATTTCAACGAGTTGATTAATAGAAACGTTTTATGTTTCAATGAATGACCAATCCGATCAACTTTACCCAATTCAACCCAACCCAACCCGACCTGACCATCATTAAGTTTGGTTGGGTTAAAGAATTGATTGGATTGGGTTATAAGATTTTCAACCCAACCCAACCCAACTCAAACCCAAAAACGCCCACCCCTATCTCCAACGGTCCCAATAAGTTTTGATGTACATTAGAAGGAAAGGAAAGGAAAGGAAAGGATGAGTATCTTCTCGGAACTGTCATTGCACCAGCAAGCGGCCATCCTACATACAAGAAATGGGCCACAGAAAACAATATGGTAATGTCATGGCTGATAAACTCCATGAATAATGACGTGAGTAAGACTTTCTTGTCATATGAAACTGCAAATCAGATCTGAGAGGCAGTAAAGGAGTCTTATTCAGACAAAGATACTAAAGAAAAGTATGTGAGTGAAGGCCTGGTGCATGACCTGCGACAACGCAATGGAATATATACTACAATACGCTCACTTGCTACTGACAGCTACTTAACACGTTTGAAAGGAAAGATTCAAAATGTGCTAAAGATGCAGTGAAGCACAAGGAGGAAGTCGAGGAAAGGAAAGTATTTAAGTTCCTTTACGGGTTAAACCAGAATTTGGATGAGGCTTGTGGCAAAAATCTGAGTTAGAAACCACTTCCAAAAATAAGGGAAGTGTTTTTTGAAGTTAAAAGAGAAGAAAGTTAGAAAAAGATGATGATAGGACTACAATTCAAACCTGACAATATCAGTAGTGCAGAAAACTCAGCCTTAACAATTCGAGGAAATTAAAATCAACTCTATGATTCTCGACAAAAGAGAGGACATCCATCGTGCAAGCATTGTAAACGACTTGATCACACTTGAGAGAATTGTTGGAAATTTCATAGTAAGCTAGTAGAATGGAGACCGAATAAGACTTAGAACAGTCATGAAATCAAAGCAAATCAAGTAGTTGTCAGCGAGTCATCTAATGCAAATGAAGATGGTCCTTCAAATAAAGAATTGTTTAATTTATTGCAGAAATTTATTGCTCAGAATAACTTAAATAATTCAGTGGTTGGAACAAGTTTCTTGGCTCAAAAAGGTACTTTTATCCATGCTTTAAAGGTTGACAATAAAATTGTTGATATTTGGATTGTAGATTCAAGTGCTTCAGACCATAAAATGGGAGATCTTAATGTCTTTTATTCCTATAAACCTTGTCATGGAAATTTTTTAGTTAGAATTGCAGATGACTCACTATTGAAGGTTGAAGGAACAAGGACTGTCGTGATTTCAGAGGATATAACTCTTGAAAATGTTTTATTGGTTCCCAATCTTGATTGTAATTTGCTTTCAATAAATAAACTTACAAGAGCTCTAATGTTTATAACTAAATTCTCTTATGATTTGTGTGAATTTCAAGACTGGGGCTTTGGATGGACGATTGGCAATACTGAAATGAGGTCAGGACTTTACCTTCTTAGAGTTGGTTTTTTCCCAAAAAGACAAAATCAAGGGACAACAGTCTTAAATCTAGAATTATGTTGAATAATCATGTTAGAACAAAAAAGAAAATGCCATAATGTTATGACATTATAGGTTAAGGCATCTCAATTTCATGTACCTTCGAGCGTTGTTTTCATCGTTATTTAATAATAAAGATCTACAGTTCTTTCGATATGAAATTTGTCAATTATCCAAACACACTAGGAATTTCCATCCGGTTCATTCTTACAAACCAACTCAAATCTTTTGCAATGATATACAATGATGTTTAGGGACCCCCTAGGGTCAACATAACTGGATCTAGGTGGTTTATGTCATTTGTAGATGATCATACTAGATTAATTTGGATATTTCTAATGAAAGAAAAATCCGAGGTATTTCAAATTTTTAAAAATATTTATAGTATAATAAAAACCCAATTTCAAACAAGGATCAAAGTATTGAGGACAGATAATGCAAAAAAAATATTGTAATTCATTTTTAAATGAATTTTTGTTAAGTAAGAGAATAATCCATCATAGCTCATGTGTGGATACCCCATAACAAAATAAAATTTTAGAAAGAAAAAATTGACATTTGTTAGAGGTAGCTAGGTCTTTAATGTTTGCAACTAATGTTCCTAAATTTTTCTAGGGGCAAAGCTGTACTAATTGCAGCATACCGCATCAATAGGCTACCTTCTAGAGTTTAAAATTATCAAACATCATGTCAGGTTTTTCAAAAATTATTCCCATAAAACTGGATTATTTCAAATATTCCTTCAAAAGTGTTTGGATATACTACATTTGTTCACAATTATTCACAAACTGGAAACAAACTTGACCCAAAATCCATCAAAACAATTTTTATTGGGTACTCGACTAGTCCAAAGAGTTACAAATGCTATTCTCCTAGTACTAGGTGGTCTTTACCTATCTATGGCTGTAACATTTCTAGAGTTTCAGCTTTTTTACGACTTTAAATTAGGAGAAAACAGTTTAAAACCTTTAGCGATTTACCCTTGAGTGTCATCGTTGTTTGAATCAAATGACAATTTTGAGTCTCAGCCTAATAGAGTCCCTAGCATGTTTGAAAATTCACATTTTGAGCCAAACACTATTCAACCAAACCAGTAACAACTAAACACTGATATGCCTGTCTTATATCACTCCATTCAGACAACTTTGAATCAAGCTTAGCCTAAAAAACCTGAGATTATTGTCTATAAGCAGAAAAAGAAAACTCAAATGAAGACAAAAGTTCAACCTCAAGTTTAGCCTTGTCAAATATCCGAATCAGATGTTCAAAAACCTGATAAATCCACTTAACAAGAAAATGAAGCTGCAGTAAGTGAACCAACAGCCGAAGTAAGTCTCTTAGAAAATCTGGAGAGAGAACGGTACAACATGAAGAAAAAAGGGAAGAATTGCCAATTGCTTTGAGGAAAGGAACCAGGGAGTGCCGAAACAAATCCCTTTATCCAATAAGCAATTATATTTCTTATGACAGGTTGTCACCCAACTTCAGCGCTTCTACTAAAAGTTTTTTAGAAGTTAGATTCCGAATACCATCAAGAAGCTCTCAAATCAGCAGAATGGAAAGCTACAATTAATGAGGAGCTGAAAGCTTTACAAAATAATGAGACTTAGGAGATTTTAGACTTGCCGAAAGGGAAAAGCACAGTGGGATGCAAGTGGATTTTCACAGTGAAATCCAAGGCCGATGGGAGCATAGACAAGTTTAAAGCTCTGCTGGTTGCTAAAGGTAACACTCAATCCTATGAGATTTATTATCAAAAAACCTTTGCACCAGTGGCATAGCTAAACACAGTGCGAGTATTATTGTCTTTGGAAGCAAATTTAGACCAACCTCTTCACCAATCAAATGTGAAAAATGCTTTTCTAAATGGTGATCTCGAAGAAGTAGTGTGCATGGAGATACTGCAAGGGTTAAAAGACGAGACAAATGTCAATAAAGTGTGTAAACTCAAGAACCGAAATCTAAAGTCAAATGTCTTATTACTCAACAGTCAGCACCCATTTCCTCTTCTTCTTCTCCGATTACTTCCTCCACTGCTATTACTATTCTCTCTCAACCACCTCTTCTTCTTCTCCTCCTATCCTCTGCTTTTCGTTGCTTTCCGATCCCACATGAGAAGAGTCACCGGAAAGCTCCTGCACATGAGAGAAGTCGTTGGAAAGTTGTTGCCCATGAGAGGTCACCGGAAATGAAAGCTAAAATCTCTGGTGAGGAGCAGAGAGTGCCGATTTGAGAGAGAGGGTGTCGATCGATTATGGTTTGAGGGATTTTAGAGTTTTTTTTCTATATATCTGATTTTTTTTCTTTTTTCTTTTTTTTAGTTTATCGGATCTGACCGTATAAGTGGATATACGGCCGTAGCGGGTCGTGACGGCCATACACAGCCGTCTTGTGTGCAGGAGATGGATTTTGGCAGTTTTTGTCTCCAATACGGACGTATCAGTACGTTTCGCTAAGGATACGCCCGTATCACCGTATATACGCCCGAACCACACTGTTTTTTTCAAACAATGGCCTTAGCTACCAAGGCAGTGAGGCGAACCATTCCTTCAATACAAAAGTTTTCCTTTGACATCATACATTTAATTATCTAGGCTGTATTGCAGTGGTAGCAAGAAGAAATACAGAAAGAAATTAAATTTGGTTATATGTTATTTTTCTTCTGCTTATATCCATTCAAGAGATCTTAAGAAAACAATCTTGTTTAGAAAATAAGATACAAATAATTAATTCATTAATGGAAAATTATAAAGTTATGAAACTCACCAATGCTGCAAGCTCAGTTGCAAGGCATTTCCTAGCTCGCTCAACGTACTCACGCGCTTCATCATGCTGAACGAGAAAGATATACATACATGTATAAATATAACAATATGCAAAATGAACATGATAGAAATAATTAGGGATGCATTTAAATCTCATATTAAAAATACCTTTCCTTTACGGACTAATAAAACGGCCCTGAAGAATGTACCATTACTGCTTCCATCACCACTGGCAGCAGTATTACCCAAACCCCGAAGTTTTGTTTCATCTCCATCATCCAACCGTGACACATATTCTGACATTTGATCCCACTCTCCCATATTCCAAGCAGCATTTGCAGCCTGGGACAACATCACAGGTGTAAGCATGAGAAGCAAGAAGCATTGTTGACATCAGTATAAATGTCAGAAAACAACCAATGGCGCCATTTCTAGTCGTGCAGCTGGCTCAGCTGGGGTCCAATATTCTTTGCAAAGGTTGTTAAGCTCTTCCCATCGAGCCAATGCAGCTAGGCAACGCATCCTCCCTATGTAACACACGTAATAAAGCATTTAAAGAAACTAATATATATATATATATATATGTAATCTCAGAATTTCATATGTCCGAAGTTTTTATATAACAGTGATACAGAATGCATAGATGTCTCTAGAGGGAAAGGAAAAACATTATAACCAATCCTTAAATGATTTTTACAAGTATGTCAAGTAATCAACAAAAGTAGCACATGATAAGGCTCGATAGATTATTTGAGATAAACTGGTGTGGATGTTTACCCAATTGAGTGAGAATCATTATTGAATAATTTGCCTAATTTATTGGCCAGGCAACAGATCACTGTCAAGTGTTGACTTATATTGAGCAGTTTATAGGCCTATGATTTGCATGGTCAACTGCAGCCTATACATCATAGCATCAAGAGGTACATAACAAGACAGATGTCTCAGCACACCAAATGGAGAAGTCTAAATGCTGTTTTTAGTAGGAAAATCATATCTAGACTGCCATTAATTACAAATTCTCATTATGAAACCCAAAACAAGCATTGCCGAAACTGACCATGACCAGATTAGGTTCCACTACACTATACTCAATAGATCCATTCATGCCTGATAGCAAACTTAGAATCAGTGGTGATGATATGAACACAAAAATCCTACAATGGCACAGGTTTCCTAGCAAACTGGATACCAGGCAATGACAGTGTTGGCATGAGCATAATCACATATCATTGTTTTTTCTTTTTGTTCATTGAAATTTAGAAATGCAAAATTAATGTTATCTTGTTGCAAGATCCAGGACAAGGTCACGTATAAAACCATGTACACACTACCTGCAACAGAATGTTAATAAATTCCATAGACATGGAAATCAAAAGTTTGAGATGGTTCAAGCTGCAAAACTTTAATTGTCCATTTCAGTCGAAACAATTTTGTTTAAGCACAGTTATTCTGAAACTATTTTGTTGACTGCAAGATAAGATATCTTAGGCTTGAACAAGGAAAACTAATAGTACATGGTGGTTTCCAGTTAACAATTACATAAAATGGGAGAAATTAATGACTTTTGAGAAAACAGTAATTAACTGCATTAGTTAAATGTCACACAGCACATCCACATTAAGAGAATGATAACTGAACAAATATATTAATGTTTATTAAGATTGTCATTTCATAATATACAATAAGAAAGGCGTTCAACCACTTGATTCCATTTCATAATATACAATAAGAAAGGCGTTCAACCGCTTGATTCAACTACTAGCACATTTTTTCAGAACCAAACTGAGATTCTATAACAAAATTGTAGCACACTAGAAGTCCAATTATAGAAAAAGAAAAGAAAAAAAACAAGTGATACAGACCTAATGTAGCTTCCAGTATAACATGCGGATTTGATGCCTGAGCAGCTTTAGCAGCATAAGCCTTGAGAGCATCATCCCACCTCTGCAATTTCTCATACCTAAATATGGAAATAGAGACATAAGTGCTTGTGGCTTTCCTGTATCTGGTAAAACCTATAACCTCTTGAGTCTAAACATAATATAAATGTTGAAAGTCATGTTAGTTAGGAGAAATAAGTGTGATTAGGATTGTGATAATTCTAATTACTTTAGGATAAGAGTTTATTTTTTTATCTTTAGTTTGTTAATCGTTTATTAAAAATTGGTTAGTAGTGTAATAGTTGTTAGTGGTGTGTTAAATATTAGTTGGTGTAGTGGTTCTTAGTAGTTGTCTATTAGATATTGGTTAGTGGTTGTATTAATTATTAGTTGTGTATTAAATATTGTTTAGTGGTTGTAGAGTCAGATGTTAGGCATGAATTTATATCCTTCTCTCTTTTAGAGAGGAATGAATAAGAATGAATAAAATCTACATGGTATTAGAGCATAATGCCTGATGACTAAACATGGTATGGCTTTCCCCAGTTCTTCTTCCAGTATATCATCCAACTCAGAACCGACACCCCCAAACAATGGTGCAGGCAACGGTTCTGAGGCCACAAACATTCCTCACCTTCCCATTACCAGTCATACGTTGAATGGCAGTAACTACCTTCAATGGTCACAATCTGTGAGGCTGTTTCTTAGTGGCAAGGGGAAGATTGAGAGTGCATTGTATGACCTAAGGCATGGAGAAGGAATTGTCATGCAGTATTAAAGCAATCTCACTCGGCATTGGCAGCCCACCAGACCGCAAAACACCTCAAGACAGCCGTGGAAACCACGCGTCAAGCACTGAAAATCAGAACTAGAGTGATGCTAATCCAGCAAACAAAGATTTAGTGGACCTACTGCAGAAGCTTATTGCTCAAACCAGTCCAAACAGAGCAGTTGTAGGGACTGGTTCGGTTGCACAGAAAGGTAACCATGTTCAGGCTTTGAGTGAAAAAATTGGGAGAAGTAATTACTAGATTGTGGACTCTGGGGCTTCAGATCATATGACTGGAGACCCTACCCTGTTTTATAGTTATAATCCATGTACTGAGAGTTAAACTGTCACTAAATTTTTTCCTACACATTGTGTTTTTTAGGACTTGGACTCCTGGAGGATGATTGGCAGTGCTGAGATATGTTCAGGGCTGCATCTTCTAAAGGCTGAATTTCTCCAAGTAAGACAATCAAATCCAGCAGTGTATTTAGAGTCAAAGATTCAAGTTAGTGATCATGTTAGGACTAATAGAGATGATGTCATTAGGTTATGGCATTATAGATCAGGGCACCCAAATTTCTTGTACTTAAAAAAGATGTTTCCATCTTTGTTTGGTAATAAAAATTCCAATTTGTTTCAATGTGATATCCATCAATTATTCAAACACTCTAGGAATTCATATCCTATTCAAACTTACAAACCTTCAAAACCATTTCCAATGATTCACAGTGATGTATCGGGACCCTCCAGGGTCAACAATATCATTGGCTCGAAGTGGTTTATTTCATTCATTGATGATCATACAAGATTGCTATGGATTTTTTCAATGAACGAAAAATCCGAAGTTCGGAAAATTTTTAAACTCTTTGACATTATGCTAAAAACTTAGTTTTAAACTAAGATTCAAGTTTTAAGAATAGATAATGCAAAAGAATTTTTTAGTACTACTTTGAATGAATATTTAGTTAGAATTTAAAGATTTATCATTATCTCTTATTTTATTAGATTGGAGGACTGCTGTTTGTTGACGGTTTCTTTCAATTGTGACTTTAGGTTTAGTGTTTGTTTGGTTGTTTTTTAGTGGACTTCTACTTCACAGGTGTATTTTCCTCTTTTTATTAATAAAGTTTTTGTTTTCTATAAAAAAAAAAAAAAGAATATTTAGCTATTGAAGGAGTTATCCATCACAGTTCTTCTGTGGATACTCCTCAACAAAATGAGATTTCAGAAAGAAAAAATAGACACATTTTAGAGGCAGCTAGATCTCTAATGTTTTCAACTCATGTTCCAAAACAGTTTTAGGGGGAAGCTATTTTTACAGTAGTTTATCTAATCAATAGGCTACCATCTAGAGTTTTAAATTATCTAACCCCATGTCAAGTATTTCAAAAGTTCTACCCTCTCAATAGGATCGTATCACATATTCCTACTAAAGTGTTTGGTATACTGCTTTTGTCCATGATCATTCTCAGTTCAGAAGTAAACTTGACCCTAAATCAATTAGATGTATATTCTTAGGATATTCTGCACCTCAGAAGGGTTAAAAGTGCTGCTCTCCTATGTCTAGAAGTTTTTATGTCTCAATGGATGTCACTTTTGTTGAAAATCAGCCATTCTATGCCAAAAATCAAGGAGAAGATTAGTTTAACACAGTCCAAATTCGTCAAACTGATCCTTTTGTGTCAACAAGTGAGTCAAACACTTATGTGCCTACTGAAATTATTGAAGCTTTAATGCTAAATCAATAATTTTCATCTGGGTAGAACTATGTTGTTGATGTTAGCTCTCTAAGTGAGATTGGAGAATTGGGAAGAGATGATTTAAATTTTCCTCATAACTGATCTTAGAGAAATGGGAATTAGCAGGATCTTCTTTTCTCTGTTCATGGCTTAAGCTTTTAATATAGTGTTTACCAAGATGAGTGGTTCGGGTAGGTTTTCTCATTTATCTAGGCAAATTAGAATCGAGAGCAAGGTCTTTTTCATAGAGTTCGATGAACATTATGCGGGCAGTGTAATCAAGTTTTGGGAGAGGTCCAGTCATGGATCTTTTGAGATGAAGCTGGGGCTGGATTGTGCTCATTGGTTGGGGAAGTGTCTGTTAGAAGCGGTTCGAAATAAGGATGATAGGAAATTCTTCTGCATCCGTAGATTCAATATGTTTCAGCTATGGATTAACAGATTTGAAAACATCAGAGGAGCTTTTTTAAGAGTTTCCTTATTTGCTCGCAATTCGGGACTGAAATGTATTGTTATCCCAATGGGAACCAATGCCTCTGGATGGTCTGATTGTGCAAGACTGATTTTAAGCATATTTCCTTCAGATGGCAATACAGGTTCTATCGCGAAGGAGAAGTGTGGTAAGGTCAGTAAATGGAAGAATGATGCTGCTAACAGAAAGGGAGGTGAAGGCGACAGTGGAGGGAGGAACTCTGCAGAAGTTAAGAAGGGAGTAAGTTATGCAGAGTGTCTTATGTATGGAGAATGGATTAGAGCAGTGGTTTGTTCTAAGCTGGATGATAGAGAAGAATGGAGTTCTATTCAGAAGGCTTTGTCAAGCTTCCTGGGGATCAGGATTGAGCTGAAACCATTCCACGATGACAAAGCCGTTTTCTTTTGCCAGGATGAGAGAGAGGCGGCCAAAGTTGGGAACATTAGAGTCTGTCGTTTAGAAGGTTCTGCTTATGTGTCTCTTCAACAATGGAGGCCTGAAATTAACAACGTCAAGGAAAGAAGGGCTTTCGGTGGAGGATGATTAGCCATTGAAGGACTCCCATTTCATTTAAGGGTTTGGGTCAAAATGGAGAAGTTGGATTAAGGGTTGTTTGAAGTCTACAAACTTCTCGATTATGATAAATGGGAAACCTAGGGGAAATTTTTCTGCTTCTAGAGGGCTCAGACAAGGAGATCCTTTATCCCCTTTTTTGTTTATTCTTATAACGGATTGCCTGGAAAGATTAGTTGATAGAGCTAAGGAGTATCATTTGGTAGAGGGATTTTGCGTCGGAAAGGAGAAGGTTATGGTGTCCCATCCTCAATTTGCTGATAATACTGTCTTTTTTTCTTCGGGTAAGGCAGATAAATTTGGCTATTTGGTTGAGATAATTCGCATTTTTTGTTGGATTTCTGGGCTTAAGGTGAACTTGAACAAGAGTGTTTTGGTGGGTATAAATTGTGATGAAAGGAAGATCGTCGATTTAGCCAAAGATGTTAGTTGCAAGGTAGGGTGTTGGCCTTTGAAATATTTAGGATTACCTTTAGGAGGTAGACCCAGATCTTCAGAGTTTTGGATGCCTGTGGTAGAGAAAGTAGAAAGAAGATTAGAGGGATGGAAAAACGCCTTCTTATCCAGGGGAGGAAGATTGGTTCTGATTCAAGCGGTTTTGCATAGCATCCCTTCTTATTTTCTTTCCTTGTTTAGAATTCCGGTTGGGGTGATAAAGAGACTTGAAAAGATTATGAGAGATTTTCTGTGAGAAGGATTTGGAGATGGAAAGAAGATTCATCTAGTAAATTGGGATAGCATTTCCCGTCCTCGAGATCAAGGAGGCTTAGGAATTGGGAATCTGGTTTTGAAAAATTTGGCTTTGCTCGGAAAATGGTTGTGGAGGTTTCCCCTGGAACCTAATTCTTTGTGGCATAAAGTGATTAGAAGTAAGTATGGTCTGCAAAACAATGGATGGGATGCTAATATAATCATTAAAGGTTGTAGTCGTTGTCCATGGAAAGTTATCATGCAAGGTTTCCAATATTTCTCAGAAAACTTGAAATTAGTGGTTGGAAACGGTGCTCGCATTCGTTTTTGGGAGGATTGTTGGGTGGACGCTCTACCTCTGCGTTTAAAGTTTCCAAGATTATACAAGCTTGCATCTTCTCAGAACGCTTTAGTTCTAAACAGATTGGATAGGTCCTCTTTTCATCGAGGTTGGTTTTTTGATTTCAGGAGGAACTTGAATGATAGGGAGATAGAGGAATTTTCTTCTCTTATCTCTTTACTTGAAGGTGTTTCCATTGATCCAGGTTTGGAAGATCGAAGGGCTTGGAAACTTTGTCCCAATGACCTTTTTTCTTACAAGTCTTTCTTCGATAAGTTAACTCTCAAGGATGATTATCCTAGGTTTGTCTTTAATGACCTTATTTGGAAGTCTAAGGTGCCAAATAAGGTTAAGTTTTTAGTTTGGCTTATTGTTCATCGGAAATTAGCGTCTTGCGAGATGATTCGAAGAAGATATCCTTACTTTTGTCTCTCTCCCAACTGGTGTATCATGTGTAAAAACAATGAGGAAAATTTAGATCATCTTTTGTTTCATTGTCCGATGTCGAGCAAATTGTGGAATAAATTGTTCTCCGTGGTGGGTTTGAGCTGGACGGCTCCTAAGTTCTTATGGTCTTTTCTTTTGAAAGATTTTCAAGCTCTTGGAGGGGGAAAGAAGGCTAGTTTTATTTGGCAGAGTGGAGTTTTCGCCATTTTATGGGTTATTTGGGAAGAAAGAAACAGAAGAATCTTTAATGAAGTTAAAGAGGAGGAGAGTTTTTAATGGGATAAAGCTCATTATTGGGCTTCCCTTTGGACATCTTCGAGTGTAGATTTTAAAGACGTTTCGTTATTTTTCATTTTATTAGATTGGAAAGCTGTTGTTCGGTAATTTGAGTAATAGTTTGTTTTTTCAATCTTGTTTTAGTTTGGCTATGTAGGTGGACTTCTGGTTCACATTTGTTTATGTACTCCTTTCTATTTAATTCAATAAAGTTTCGTTTCCTATAAAAAAAAAAAGGTGGAAGAAGAATTATCCGGCCAGGGGATGGAATCGGAAATCCCTCTTGAGACTATTGATATCTCAAGTATGGCTGTTGAATGGGATGAACAGAACGTTGCCAAAGGAGTCATCTCCGACAACGAATCCAAGGTAAGTCAGAAGGAAGAGGCCGAGCTTTCTAAAACAGAGACGGTCAAGGAAGATAGCATGAACCTGCATGTTCTGTTTGATGAGTTGAGAGAGGAGGTTGGTGATGTTGATAAGCCGAAGTCAAGTGATAAAAGGGAGAGGAATGGCAGTATTATCCAATATTGCAGAAAGAAGAAGCTGGTGAACCCATCCTCAACAGTTTCGAATGAAGTTTCGGAAATCTCTATCTCAGGAGAGGGTGAGAGATTTAAGTCTCTATTAAAGAAGATGAATTTGTCTCTTTATCAGACTACTAGAACAGTTCAGGAAATGCCAGATTTGGAGATGAACAGAAAAAAGATAAGCAGCAGGGAGATTTCAATTCTGAGACAGGTAGAGACAGTGTTGATAAGGGTCCTAATGTTTTATCATGAAAATTATGAGCTGGAATGTGCGGGGTTTGGGGTGTTAGAAAAAGAGGAGTATGATTAAGGAAGCAATCAGGAAGACTAATCCGGATGTGGTTATCCTAATTGAGTCTAAGAAAAAGGATATAGATCATAGCGTAGTTTCTAGCGTTTGGGGAGCTAGATTCAAGCAATGGGTTTTTTTACCTTCAGAGGATAGTTCCGGTGGAATCATAGTGATATGGGATTCTAAGATGGTTAAGGTAGTGGATTCCATCATTGGGGAGTTCTCTGTTTCTATAAACATCCTTGGTGCTGACGGTAGAGATTGGTGGCTTTCAGGGGTTTATGGCCCTAACAAGAAGAAAGAAAGAGGGGCTTTTTGGGATGAGTTGGCTGGATTATTTGGGTTATGTTATCCGAGGTGATGCATCGGCGGAGATTTTAATGTAGTTAGATTTCCTTCTGAAAAGTCCACAGAGGGAACGGAAACTAGAAGCATGAAGGACTTCAACTGTCTTATTCGCGAAACCAATTTAATCGATCCAGTTTTGAATTACGCCGATTTTACTTGGTCAAATTTTAGACAAAGGGTCGTTTGTTGTAGACTTGATAGATTTCTCTTTTCAAGTGAATGGGAGGAGTATGTCGGTGGGAAGGTTAGACAAGATGCTTTGGTGAGATCGATTTCGAATCATTGTCCAATTCTGCTGGACTCTTCTCATAGGACCTGGGGTCTCATTCCCTTCAAGTTTGAGAATGTTTGGTTGAACCATCATTCTTTCATGGAAAACATGGAGAAATGGTGGACCGAAGCTGACTCTCAAGGATGGAAGGGTTACAGGTTCATGAAGAAACTGGATTGGGTTAAAAGGAAGCTGAAAAATTGGAATAAGGAAGTTTTTGGAGACATCTTCAAGGAAAAGAAAGAGATTGAGTCAAGAATTTCTGATCTGGATAGAGTCGAGGCTGATGGAGAGTTGAACGATTCGATGCGGGTAGAAAGATCCCAGTTGAAGATAGAGCTAGAGAAGTCGATATGTAAAGAAGAAATTTTGTGGAGGCAAAAGGCTAAAGTTAGATGGGTGAAAGAAAGAGATTGCAATTCTAAATTCTTCCATAAAGTTGTCAATGGGAGAAGGTCTAGGAATTGTATCAACAAGCTGGAGTTAAATGATGGCTCTGTTTTAGAAGAAGAGGGGGCCATTGAGCAATAAATTATTCAGCTCTTTCAGAATTTATATTCTAAAGAAAATATAGAAAGATCTTCAATTCAAGGGCTTAATTGGGATAGCATTGATAGAGATAAAGCCGCTTGGTTGGAAAGACCTTTTGAAGAAGAGGAAATTAAGAAGGCAGTTGCGGACTGTAGCAAAGAAAAAGCTCCTGGTCCAGATGGCTTTAATATTGAATTATTTCTTAAATGCTGGGAGATAATCAAAGAAGATTTGATGGATGTATTTTCGGAATTTTTTGGGAATGGGATCATCAATAAAATCACCAACACAACTTATATTTGTCTCATTCCGAAAAAGTCCAACTCTTCGAAAATTGGGGATTTTAGACCTATCAGCTTGGTTTTCAGTCTGTACAAAATCATTGCAAAAGTTTTATCTTTCAGATTGAGAGAGGTAATGGACATACTATCGCTAGTTGTCAGTCTGCTTTTGTTAAAGGCAGACAAATTCTTGATTCTGTTTTGGTGGCTAATGAGGTTGTGGAGGAGTATAGAATAAAGAAAAGAGAAGGGGTTGTTTTCAAAATCGATTTTGAAAAAGCTTATGATCATGTTGATTGAGATTTTTTAGACTTTGTTTTGGAAGCTAAAGGCTTTGGATCAAAATGGAGAAGTTGGATTAGGGGATGCTTGAAGACTACAAATTTCTCAATTATGATAAATGGGAAACCTAAAGGAAAATTCTCTGCTTCTAGAAGGCTTAAACAAGGAGATCCTCTCTCTCCCTTTTTGTTTATTCTCGTAGCGGATTGTTTGGGAAGATTAATTGATAGAGCAAAGGAGTGTCGCTTGGTAGAGGGATTTTGCGTCGGAAAGGAGAACGTTATGGTTTCTCATCTACAATTTGCAGATGATACTGTCCTTTTTTCTTCGGGTAATAAAGAGAATTTTGGAACATTGGTTGAGTTGCTTCGTTTCTTTTGTTGGATTTCTGGGTTTAAAGTAAACATGACTAAGAGTGTTTTGGCGGGTATAAACTGCGATGGAAGTAAGATTGTGGATTTGGCTCACTATGTTGGATGTGAGGTAGGTTCTTGGCCTTTGAAATATTTAGGTTTACCTTTAGGAGGTAATCCCAGATCTTCAGAATTTTGGGCACCGGTGGTAGAGAAAGTAGAGAGGAGATTAGAGGGATGAAAAAATGCCTTTTTATCCAGGGGAGGAAGATTGGTTCTGATTCAAGCTGTGTTGCATAGTATTCCTACTTATTTTCTTTCCTTGTTTAGAATTCCTATCGGGGTGGCAAAAAGGCTTGAAAAGGTCATGAGAGACTTCTTGTGGGAGGGTTTTGGGGATGGCAAGAAGGCTCATCTTTTGAGTTGGGACATTGTTTCCCGTCCTCGGGACAGAGGAGGCTTAGGGATTGGGAACGTGGTTTCAAAAAATTTGGCTTTACTTGGAAAGTGGATTTGGAGGTTTCCCTTGGAACCTAAATCCATGTGGCATAAAGTGATTAGAAGCAAGTATTGTTTGCAGAGAAATGGCTGGGACTCTAATATGGTTATTAAAGGCTTCAGCCGTTGTCCTTAGAAAGTTATTATGCAAGGTTTTCAAGCTTTTTCTGAAAATTTGAGATTGAAGGTTAGAAATGGTGCTCGAATTCGGTTTTAGGAGGATTGTTGGGTGGATGCTATGCCTCTTTGTTTAAAGTTTCCAAAATTATTCAATCTTGCAACTTCTCAGGGTGCTTTAGTTTTAAACAGATGAGATAACTCTTCTCTTCATAGAGGATAGTCTTTTGATTTTAGAAGGAATTTGAATGATAGGGAGTTTGAAGAATTCTCTTCTCTTATCTCTTTACTCGAAGGAGTTTCTCTCAATCCTCGAATGGAAGATCAAAGGGTGTGGAGGATAAGTTCAAATATTATCTTTTCTTGTAAGTCATTTTTTGGAAAATTATCCCTTAATGATGCTCACCCTAGGTTTATCTTTGATAATCTTATTTGGAAGGCAAAGGTGTCAAACAAGGTTAAGTTTTTAGTTTGACTTATTGCTCATCAGAAATTAAACTCTTGTGAGGTCCTCCAAAAAAGATATCCTTATTCTTGTCTCTCTCCTTATTGGTGTATCGTGTGCAAGTGTAGTGGGGAAAACTTGAATCATCTTTTTCTTCATTGTTCGGTGGCGAGTAAATTATGGAGTAAGTTGTTCTATGTGATGGGTTTGAGATGGACCACTCCTAATGTTTTATGGTCTTTCTTTATGGAAGAATTTCAAGCTCTTGGAAGGGGAAAGAAAGCTGACATTCTATGGTGGTGTGGAGTTTTCGTCATTCTATGGGTAATATGGGAAGAAAGAAACAGAAGAATTTTTACTGAAACTGAAGAGGATGTGAATTTTTTATGGGATAAAGTGTTTTTTCTGGCTTCGCTTTGGGCATCTACGTGTGTTGAGTTTAAAGATACTTCGTTATTTTTCATTTTGTTAGATTGGAAGGCTGTTACTTGTTAGTTGTTTGTTCTCTTCAGTCTTAATTAGTTTTTGTTTCTGTAGTTTGTTGGTGGACTTCCGGTTCACTCTTGTATATTTGTTTCTTCTTTCTTCTCTTTAATAAAGTTTTGTTTACTATCAAAAAAAAAATTATTGAAGCTTTAGAGTCTTAACCTAGTAGGCTACCTTTTAGCAATCGAACTCAAGAAGTTAAGTCACAAGACACAGAAAATCAGCAGCCTCAATCGAAACCAAACACTGATTCTCAGTGTCAGCCAAGTCACACTTTGGAAGAGACTGAAACAGAACCAAAAATCCCCTCATCTAGACTATCTGAATCAGGTTTAATTGTCTATACAAGGAGGAACAAAAGGCCAGATGAAGCAAGAATTAGAACACGTTTCAAGCTCAGCCAAGTGTCCGAAACAGAGATTCAAGAACCTGAACAAGAAACCCACACAGAAACTGAACCATTTACTGAAAACAATGCAGGCAGTCTGGCAAAAAATCCAAACCAGTGCACTGAGAGCAGTCCTTCGAGCGATCCAAATCCGGGCAACAATGAAAAAGATTTTGACTTGGAGTTACCGACTGCATTTAGAAAAGGAATGAGGGAGTGCACAACCAGGCCCCTCTATCCAATGGGTAACTATGTGTCATATGAAAGGCTGAATCCTGGTTACCGATTGCATTTAGAAAAGGAAGGAGGGAGTGCACAACCAGGCCCATCTATCCAACAGGTAACAGTGTGTCATATGAAAGGCTGAATCCTGGTTTTAGAGCATTTACAGTGAATGTAACAGACATAGAGGTACCCAAAAATGTTCAAGAAGCCATGGACAAACTAGAATGGAAGGCAGCAATGAATGAGGAATTGAAGGCACTGAAAAAGAATGGAACATGGGAGATTGCAGAGCTACCAGCAGGGAAAAAACCAGTGGGATGTAAGTGGATATTCATGATCGAGTGCAAATCAGATGGGAGTGTTGACAGGTTGAAGGCTAGGTTGGTTGCTAAGGGCTTTACACAATCCTACGGCATAGATTACCAAGAAACTTTTGCACCGGTGGCAAAATTAAGTTCAAGTCGGATCCTATTATCATTGGCAGCGAACTTGGATTGGCCGTTTCACCAATTGGATGTGGAAAACGCATTCCTAAATGGTGACTTAGAAGAAGTGTACATGGAGGTACCCCCTGGATTGGATGAGGAACGGTGCGGCAACAAAGTGTGCAGACTTAGAAAATCTCTTTATGGACTAAAACAGTCCCCTTGCGCATGGTTTGACAGACTTACAAAAGCAATGAGGAAATTTGGGTATTCACAATGCCAGTCTAATCATACTTTATTCGTTAAGCACTTGTCATATGGAAGAATTACCATTCCCATTCCCATTGTGTATGTAGATGATAGTCATTACACGGAATGTCAAAGATGAGGTTCATGAATTAAAGAGGTACTTGGCTAGAGAATTTGAAATCAAGGACCTAGGAAGTTTGAAGTATTTCTTAGGCATGGAGGTTGCTCGGACAAGTAAGGGCATTTCGGTTTCACAATGTAAATACACTTTGGATTTATTGAAGGAAACCGGTATGTTAGAGTGCAAACCAGCTGACACACTTATGGATCACACAACCAAGAAATTAGGTACAATAGAAAGCAGTGCACCAGTTGACAAAGGAAGTTACCAGCAGCTTACTGGGAAGCTGATATACTTGTCTCACACAAGGCTAGATATTTGCTATTCTATAAGCTCCGTAAGTCAGTTTATGAACAACCTGACTGAGGAACATTTGAATGTAGTGTATAGGATCCTAAGATACCTAAAAATGGCACCTGGAAAGGGATTATTTTTCAAGAAAGGGACTGCAAGAAATCTGGAGGTGTTTTCAGATGCTGACTGGGCAGGATCAGCAGTTGATCGCAGGTCTGCTTCTGTTTATTCTACCTTTGTTTGGGGAAAATTGGTCACATGGCAGGAGTAAGAAAAGGCAGTGGTATCCAGGAGCAGTGCAGAGGCAGAATTGAGGGCCATTGCACATAGTTCATGTGAGGGAATATGGATTCAACGGATGCTGGCAGACTTAAAAGTGGCACTAACAGGTCCAATCAGGTTGTTTAGTGACAACCAAGCCGCTATTAGCATGGCTAAGGACCCAGTACACCACGACCGAACCAAACATGTCGAAATTGATTGACATTTCATTAAAGAGAAGATTGAAGGAGAAGTGCTTAAGCTGGTTTACATACCAACAACTGATCAAACATCAGACATTCTCACCAAGGCTCTTCCTAGAGCTAACTTTGAAAACATGACCTCCAAGATGGGCACGCTTAACACTACGACCCAACTTTTGAGGGGGGCAGGGGGTGGGGTGGGGTGTGTTGAAAAACATGTTAGTTAGGAGAATAAGCGTGATTAGGATTGTGATAATTCTAATCATTTTAGCATAAGAGTTCATGTTTTATCTTTAGTTTGTTAGTTGGTTATTAAAAACTAGTTAGTGGTGTAGTAGTTGTTAGTTGTGTGTTAAATATTAGTTAGTGGTGTACTGGTTGTTAGTGACATAGTTTTAAAAGACGTAAGGCGCACTGAGACGTAAGACGAGCCCTTCTAAGGCGAGGCACCTTTTTTTTGAAAAAAAAAAAAAAAAAACCTCAAAATATTATAAATTCATTAACAACCAACAATAATTAGATAAAATTCAACAAAATAAATATCTAATCATTAATTATAATCAAAATCATTATCATCATCAAAGTTTAATAACTAAGTATCCTAGGCAAATAACAAAAATCATCATCGAAGTTCAACTATGAACTAAGTCACTAAATATCCTAACCAAGGCAAACAACAAAAATCATAAGTCATCATCAAAATGCAAACTAGTTAGAAAAAAAGGTTCATTCATAGTATTCAATCAATCGATGTCCTCTAAGTCATCATCAAAATCCTCATCCTCCTCTCCCATCTCTTTCATCCACTCCTTCCTCTGGAGTAGTCAGCTGCAAACAAAATACATTAATACATTAACATTATACATAAACATAACAATAGCCCATAAATTAGAAACATACATTATACATACATCAACAATAAAAAGTTTTTTTTTCTTTTTAATAGGCATCAACAATAACAAGTTAAAAACATACATTATATATAGAACAATAAAAACATATAGGAAACTAAAACTTCAACAATAACAATTAAAAACAGTCCATATCTCCATGAAAATCAACAACAAACATCATCCAAACATACAATCATACAAATAAACAATAACCTATGAAGAAATTGATCAAAAAATTGAAGAAAAGATGAGAGGAGAGAAAAAAGACTTACTTGAGTTGAGATCATTTGGTGTTGAAGAAGCTGAAACTGATGAGAGGAGAACAGAGGATTGTCACCGGCGGCGAAACGAGGTTGATTGGCGGCTGGAAGATAGAATCGGTAGCTTAGGGGTCAAGGTAGAGAGAGAGTGCGTTGAAGAAACTAAAATTGATGAGAAGAGAAGAAAGGACAGTCACCGACGACGGGATGAGGCTACTCAGTGGTCGGACGGCGATTGGAAGATAGAATCAACAGCTTGGGAGTTAGGGTAGAGAGGGAGAGGCAAATCAGTCTCTAGGGCTCACAAATGGGTGAAAAAAAATCAGGGCTTGATATTTATATCAGGGCATTCTGCCCAGATATGCCTTGGGCTTCTGTGCCCTAGAGCGCCTCTTCGAGGTCGCCGCACTTGGCTAGCGTTCAAGTGTCGGAACAATGCCCCGCCACTCCCAGAGCCTAAGCGTGCGCCTAGGCACGTCCTTTAAAATAATGGTTAGTAGTTGGCTATTAAGTACTGGTTAGTGGTTAAATTGATTATTAGTTGTGTATTAAATATTGTGTAGTGGTTGTAGAGTTAGATGTTAGGCATGGATATATATCCTTCTCTCTTTTAGAGAGAAATGAATGAGAATGAATAAAATCTACAATAAAAAAGAATTAAAATGACATTCTAAAATTTAAAACGATAGGTTGATACTGCAACCAGAAGAAGAAATAACAAGGGGGAAACAAAATTTAGAGTATATGAACCTAAACATACCATGACTCCTTCAATTGAACATCTAGATTTTGCTGAGCATAGGTCAATATTCCAACAGCAGCCTACAGGGGAAAAATAAAAATATAAGAAAAAATAACATTAACCAAAAACAAATACTCAAAATGGAAAAGATGATGTAGTATCAAAGAACTGCGAAAATATCAAAATTGGCAAACATGAACACTCTATTTTTTAAGTTAACCTCATGCTGGTGTAACTGATTATTTATATGAATAAGGGCTTCAACTACAGCAACTGGGTTAGCATCCATCTTCTTGGAGCGTGCACCTTCAAATTCCATTTCTTTGTAATGTAAAGCCTTGGCGAAAGCACGACACTGAGATGGAGTGGCCAAAAAATAAAATACAAGAAATGTCTTAATGTCATACTTGCAAGATACAGAAAAGGGTAATGGCATGAAATTTTAGAAATTTATTTAAGCACACCTTTTCTGCAAGGGCACCAAGGAGACGGATGTCAATAGGAAGAGGTTTCTCATCATGTTCCATGAACTCTGCCTGCATAGATATGTTTATTAACACATGAATATTAAACACATATATATTAGATAATTAGAGTCGTCCATAAAAACACACAATTGCTCCAGTGATAAATATCTTATTTCTACTTTTCTCACTATTATTTATGTTCATGCCTTCACCCAATAAAGATAAACTAAAGCCAATTTTCGTTTGAAATCTACCTACACCAGTAAAAGGTCAACAACACTGAAGAAAAGCAGCTCCAAAGAGACATTAACGAAATCTAGAATTCAATGCTGCAGGCTATGATTATATATGCAAGTAAAGAAATGTATACAAACACAGGAAAAATGTCATGTATTTGGACATTGAAAATGGTTCTGGCCTCTAAGCAGGCAAAATACAAAATGCTCCACTTTCAAAGCTTCTCAAATTGAACAGCATCGATACCTAGTTCTAGAGGATTATTCCTTTTACTAACACATCTGGCTAAATCTGATTAACCAACTAATATATATTCTTGAAGCAAGAAAATTTATCCAGCAGTAATTTCGAGATAATGAAAAATTTCGGGCAACAGACTCAAGTTCTGAAATGCAAAATGATAGCCATCAGAATTATTAGTTAGACACTCAATGGGCCTGTAATGCAGACAAAAACATTTTGCTCAGCTTTCCAATGTTCAAGAATCACTGCTCTTCTTCTTCTTCTTATTTTTTTAACAAAAACATCAAAATATCATTAAACAAAGGATCCATATGCAAGTTAAGGAAGGACAATCGAATCCTGGATCACTAAAACTGTTAGGATCAGCATGAAAAAGAATACACAAAAGTCAAGAATCAGTACTGTTAAGAAATAATATTTGTTAACGTACTCAGTAGAAGAATTTATGGATACAGAATCATTGGAAATCTTGTTAGGCTTTGAGAGTTTAGGTAAAAAGTGTTAATTTTTGTTTAACTCAATCATTGTTTAACTCCCTGATTTTTTGAAACTGAACCCTTAGCATTTTTAGAGATTTCAGTCTAGGACTTCAATTGACTAATTCTCTGCTGGCCATTTCTTTCAAGGGTTTGTAGAGAAGGGATAAACAAGCTTTGGCAAATGCACTTTACGGCTTTCTAATGTAACTGCTCAAACTTTTATGAGGGAAAACATACAGTCTTTGACATGCTGGCATCTTTCCACAAACAAACAATCTGACAAGTTCCCTGACAAACATTTAATATGAATTAATCATAGAGCATTTGCTCTAGAGAACCTTTTAAGTTTGTTGACTTTTTATGAAATTACTGAAATAGTAAAAAAAAAAAAAAAAAAAAAAAATTGAGGTCACATTGCAATAATTATAACATTTGGACAGTAACTTTTCCAATCAAACACTTGCAAAGTGTATGTCGAAGTAATAATTATTTCTCATACTTCTACTTTACCATCTTAATCAGCAAGAATAATAAGCACATGTACAATAGGCATACCAAGTTGAGAAGTGTTGCCAAAATTTCAGGAGGGATATTTGGAGATGAAAAAGCCATCTCTAAACTCCGAACTAGCTGCTTTTGACTGGTCTCATGCAGTTGTGACCAACAGCTAACAAAACCAGCAGCAAATAACGCCCGACCAACAAAAGGCTGTGAAACCTGAGAATCAGAACATGAAGCCAAAGCAAGACAAACACAAACAAAAATAGTAACCATACCTGCAACTGTGCAAGCCTTGCACAGGTTCGTAATGCAGGAGATGGAGACTCCTTCAATAGTTCAATGCTGAAATGCCTCATCCACTCTGCCCAATCTTCCTTGGTACTTCGCTGAGAAGCCTCTCCCGCAGTGCGTAAACGGCCATCATTGACCTGCAAGGAGTAAAAGAATCTTAAAAATGCCAAAAAACAACAAAAAAATGGCTATTCAAGTCAGTTTAACTATAGAGTTACAAGTGAGAAGGAAGCATAGCAATCTATACAATGAACCAAGTATATACAGATGAAACCAAAACAAGAATAACAATTACATAATATATATATATATAGCAACCATATATTAACACCATTGTTCCATACTAATACTACTACTACACATGTAAATATCATCCCTCATATAAGATGCTGTATGGGAAGTCTTGATCGTCCATATTAGCACAGTAGTTCCATAGTACTACTACTACTACATGCGTGAATACCATCTCTGCTATCTTATATAAGATGATGTATGGGAAGTCTTGATTTTTTTTTTTTTTATAGGAAACAAAAACTTTATTAAAAACAAGAAGGAAATACACCTGTGAACCAGTAGTCCACTATAAAACAAACATATAAATTCTAAACCTAAATACAAGATTGGTAGAAACAATCAATAAATAGCAGCCTTCCAATCTAGTAAAATAAGGGATAAAGAAAAATGTTTAAAATCTTCACTAGAAGATGCCCAGAGAGAAGCCAAGTAAAAAACTTTATCCCTTAGAAAGGTTTCCTCCTCTTCGACTTCTTCGAAAATTCTTCTATTTCTTTCCTCCCAAATAACCCATAATATAGCAAAAACTCTACAGTTCCACAGTATCCTAGCCTTCTTTCCTCCTCCTACGGCTCCAAGATCTTCCAGTAAAAGAGCACCTACATAATTAGGGGCTGCCCACCTCAATCCCAATAAAGAAAGTAACCCATTCCATAACAAACCAACTACGGGACAATGAAGAAAAAGATGATCCAAGTTTTCCCCCCAACTCTTGCACATGACAGACCAAACGGGCGAGAGATAGATATTAGGAGATCTTTTTTGAATGATGTCAGCTGTACTTAGTTTCCCATGAACCAGAAGCCACACTAAAAACTTTATCTTGTTCGGAACCTTTGACTTCCATATCAAATTGTCATACTCAAACTCAGGAAAAGAATCATCTTGGACTAACTTTTCAAAAAAGGACTTGCATGAGAATATGCCATTAGAATTTAACCTCCACGCTCTACAATCATTCGAACCATGATTGAGAGAAACACCCTTGAGCAAACCAATAAGAGAAGAGAATTCCTCAATCTCCTTATCATTTAAGTTTCTTCTAAAATCAAAGAGCCATTCTTTATGACTAGAAGAACAATCCACTCTACTTAACACAGAGACATTTTGAGAAGAAGTGAGCTTGTACAATCTTGGAAACTTTAAACTAAGAGGTTGAGAATCCAACCAACAGTCCTCCCAAAATCGAATTCGCGCCCCATTTCCAACTACAACCTTCAAATTACTCGAGAAAGCATTGAGTCCTTGCATAATAGATTTCCATGGACATCTATTACAGCCTTTGAGAACCGTTTTAGAATCCCACCCATTTTCTTGGACTCCATACTTACTTTTAATCACTTTTTTTTTTTTATAGGAAACAAAACTTTATTGAATTAAATAGAAACTGGTACAAAAACAAATGTGAACCAGAAGTCCACCTACATAACCAAACTTAAAACAAGATTGGAAAAACACTCTATTACTCAAATCACCGTACAACCGCTTTCCAATCTAACAAAATGAGAAATAACGAAACGTCTTTAAAATCTACACTCGAAGATGCCCAAAGGGATGCCCAGTAGTGTGCTTTATCCCATAAAAAACTAACTTCCTCTTCAACTTCATTAAAGATTCTTCTGTTTCTTTCTTCCCAAATCACCCATAGAATGGCGAAAACTCCGTTTTGCCAAATAATGCTAGCCTTCTTTCCCCCTCCAAGAGCTTGAAAATCTTCCAAAAGAAAAGACCCTAAGAACTTAGGAGCCGCCCATCTCAAACCTACCAATGAGAACAATTTATTCCATAGTTTGCTCGACACCGGACAATGAAACAAAAGATGATCCAAATTTTCTTCATTGCTTTTACACATGACACACTAGTTGGGAGAGAAACAAGAGTAAGGATATCTTCTTTGGATAATCTCGCAAGACCCTAATTTTTGATGAACAATAAGCCAAACTAAAAACTTGACCTTATTTGGCACCTTAGACTTCCAAATAAGATCATTAAAGACAAACCTAGGATGATCATCATTAAGAGTTAACTTCTCAAAAAAAGACTTACAAGTAAAAACACCATTGGGACAAAGTTTCCAAATCCTTCGATCTTCCAAACCCGAATCAAAGGAAACACCTTCAAGTAAAGAGATAAGAGAAGAAAATTCCTCAATCTCCCTATCATTCAAGTTCCTCCTGAAATCGAAAGACCAACCACGATGAAGAGAGGAACAATCCAATCTGTTTAGAACTAAAGCGTTCTGAGAAGATGCAAGCTTGTATAACCTTGGAAACTTTAACCGTAGAGGCAGAGCATCCACACAGCGATCCTCCCAAAAACGGATTCGAGCACCGTTTCCAACCACTAATTTCAGGTTATCTGAAAAATCTTGGAAACCTTGCATGATAGCTTTCCAAGGACAACGACTACAACCTTTAATGATTATATTAGCATCCCATCCATTGTTTTGCAAGCCGTACTTACTTCTAATCACTTTATACCACAAGGAATTAGGTTCCAGGGGAAACCTCCACAACCATTTTCCAAGCAAAGCCAAATTTTTTAAAACCACATTCCCAATTCCTAAACCTCCTTTTTCGCGAGGATGAGAAACGCTATCCCAATTTACTAGATGATTCTTCTTTCCATCTCCAAATCCTTCCCACAGAAAATCTCTCATAATCTTTTCAAGTCTCTTTGCCACCCCAACCGGAATTCTAAACAAGGAAAGAAAATAAGAAGGGATGCTATGCAAAACCGCTTGAATCAGAACCAATCTACCTCCCCTAGAAAGGAAGGCATTTTTCCACCCCTCTAATGTCCTTTCTACCTTCTCTACCACAGGCATCCAAAATTCTGAAGATCTGGGTCTACCTCCTAATGGTAAGCCTAAATATTTCAAAGGCCAACAACCTACCTCGCAACCAACATCTTTGGCCAAATCAACGATCTTCCTTTCATCACAATTTACACCCGCCAAAGCACTCTTGTTCAAGTTCACCTTAAGCCCAGAGATCCAACAAAAAATGGAAATTATCTCAACCAAATAGCCAAATTTATCTTCCTTACTTGAAGAAAAGAAGACAGTATCATCAGCAAATTGAAGATGGGACACCATAACCTTTTCCTTTCCGACACAAAATCCCTCTACCAAATGACACTCCTTAGCTCTATCAATTAACCTTTCCAGACCATCCACGATGAGAATAAACAAAAAGGGGGATAAAGGATCTCTTTGTCTCGGCCCTCTAGATGCAGAAAAATTTCCCCTAGGTTTCCCATTTATCATAATTGAGAAGTTTGTAGACTTCAGACATCCCCTAATCCAGCTTCTCCATTTTAACCCAAACCCTTTCGCTTCCACGACAAAGTCTAAGAAATCCCAATCAACATGATCATAAGCTTTTTCAAAATCAATTTTGAACACGACCCCTTCTCTTTTGTTCTCTCTATAGTCCTCTACCACCTCATTAGCCACTAGGACTGCATCAAGAATCTGCCTACCTTTAACAAAAGCAGACTGACAACTACCAATGGTGATATCCAATACCTCTTTCAATCTTAGTGATAACACTTTTGCAATGATTTTGTACAGGCTGGAAACCAAGCTGATTGGTCTAAAATCGCTAATTTTCAAAGAGTTGGATTTTTTTGGAATGAGACAAATATAAGTGGCATTGGTTACTCTATTAACTATCCCACTCCCAAAAAATTCCGAGAACACCTCCATCAGATCTTCTTTAATAATCTCCCAACATTTATGAAAGAATTCAAAATTAAAACCGTCTTGGCTAGGAGCTTTATCTTTGCTACAATCCGCCACTGCCTTCCTAATTTCCTCTTCTTCGAAAGGTCTTTCCAACCAGGCCGCTCTATCTCTATCAATGCAATCCCAATTAAAACCTTGAATTGAAGGTCTTTCCACCTTTTCTTCAGAATATAAATTCTGAAAGAATTAAATAATTGCTTGTTCAATGGCCTTCTCCTCTTCAACTATTGAACCATCATCTAACTCCAACTTACTAATACACTTCCTAGCCATTCTACCATTCACCACTTTATGATAGAATTTGGAATTGCAATCTCCTTTTTTAGCCCATCTAATTTTAGCCTTTTGCCTCCACAAAATTTCCTCCTTGGAAATAATCTTCTCAACTTCCAACTTCAACTGAGACCTTTCCATTCTCCTTAAATCATCAATCCCCCCGTTAGCCTCAACTGTATCCAAAACAAAAATTCTTGATTCGTTTTCTTTCTTTTTCTTGAAGATATCTCCGAATACCTCCTTGTTCCAAATTTTCAACTTTGTTTTTACCCTCTCAAGTTTTTTCATAAATCTGTAACCCTTCCAATCCTGTGACTCCGCTTCGTTCCACCACTCCTTCATACAATCCATGAAAGAGTGATGTTCCAACCAAACATTCTCAAACTTAAATGGAGAAGGACCCCAGGGCCTATGAGTAGAGTCCAACAAAATTAGACAATGATCTGAAACCGTTCTCACCAAAGCATCCTGTCTAACTTTCCTCCCGACAAACTCTTCCCACTCACTTGTATAGAGAAACCTATCAAGTCTACAACAAACAGCCCTTTGTCTAAAGTTAGACCAAGTAAACTCCGCAGAATTCAAATCTGGATCAATCAAATTAGTTTTGCAAATGAGACAATTAAAGTCTTTCATGCTTCTTGTTTCCCTTCCTCCGGTTGATTTTTCAGAAGAAAATCTAACTACATTAAAATCTCCACCGATGAACCACCTCGGAGAGCATAATCCGAATAAGCCCGCCATCTCATCCCAAAACGCCCCTCTTTCTTTCTTCTTATTAGGGCCATACACTACTGACAACCACCAATCTCTTCCATCATCACCTCGAATGTTTGTAGAAACAGAAAATTCACCAACGATGGAACCTAAAACTTGAACCATCTTGGAATTCCATATAAATATAATTCCACCGGAACTACCCTCAGAGGGTAAGAAAACCCATTGCTTGAATCTTGCTCCCTAAATGCTAGTAATGATGCTGTGATCTACCACTTGTTTCTTAGACTCAATTAGGATAACAATATCCGGATTATTCTTTCTAATTGCCTCCTTAATCAATCTCCTCTTTTTCGAACACCCCAAACCCCTCACATTCCAACTTAGAATCTTCATAATAACTCCCTAGGACCCTTGCTATCACTGTCGCTAACTTTGTCGACAACCAGATTTCTTCGAGAATTCTGCACCTCCCTGCTACGGTTCTTCTTTCTACTTAACTCCAAACTGGGTACATCCTGTATTGATTTATCATAATGAGCAAGGGTTAAGTTCATCTTCTTTAACATAATCTTGTATCTCTCCCCCTCTTCCGAATTAAGAGTTACAGGGGCCGGGTTAGCCGCTTTCATTCGTCTATGGTATTGAATGATAGCTCCACTCCTCTCCCTTTTGTCGCTTACTTCCAGCTTTCCTTCTCCTCCAACTGCATCCCTCCTCTCCCTTTTGTCGCTTACTTTCAGCTTTCCTTCTCCGCCAACTGCATCCCTCATCTCATCAAACAAGAACGACAAATTCGTATCATCTTCCTTGACCGTCTCTTCCTTCTGCCTCTCAATCTCTTCTGGCCGACTTCTGTCTGAGTTGTTGTCAGAAATTTCTGTCTCTACAAACAGATGATCATTCCCGATCACTTCTCCCCCTTCGATGTCGACATTCTCAATAGGATTTTCCGACCCATCTCCCAGGTTGTACTTACCGTCTAAAGACTTAATCTCAGATAGCTTTGCCCGCAACAGTTCCCGATGGAGACAGATTTGGAGTTCTTCTCATTTTCGTCTAAGTCAACCCCACTCAGACTGTCATCGTCTTCTGATTTCTCCTCGTCGTCGTCTTCTGATCCCGTCGATTTTAGAACGGAGGCGATGCCACAAGGAGTTAGGTTCTAAAGGGAACCTCCATAGCCATTTACCAAGCAAGGCCACATTTTTCATCACAATATTCCCAATGCCTAGCCCACCTTTATGCTTAGGACGAGAAACAACATTCCATCTTACTAAATGGGTCTTCCTTCCATCGCCAGTCCCTTCCCACAAGAAATTCCTCATAATCTTCTCAATTCTTCTTGCTACCCCAATAGGAATTCTAAACAAAGACAAATAATAAGTGGGAATGCTATGCAACACAGCTTGAATCAAGACCAATCTTCCACCCCTGGAAAGGAAAGCATTTTTCCAGCCCTCTAATCTTCTCTCAACTTTCTCCACCACCGGAGCCCAAAACTCAAACGATCGCGGATTACCTCCCAACGGCATCCCTAAATAATTCAGCGGTCATTTCCCTATCTCGCATCCTATAGCTTTGGCCAAATTAGCTATCTTCCTCTCATCACAATTAATGCCCGCTATTATACTTTTGGCCAGATTCACCTTCAACCCAGACACCAAACAAAACAAACGGAGCACCGCTACCAAAGACGCAAAATTCTCTTCATTAGCTGAGGAAAAGAAGACGGTATCATCAGCAAATTGCAAGTGAGAAACGGAAATGTTTTCCTTACCCACACAAAAACCTTCCACCAAGTGGCAATCCTTAGCTCTATCAACTAGCCTTCCTAAGCAATCCACCACGAGGATAAACAAGAAAGGAGAAAGAGGATCACCTTGCCTAATCCCCCTAGTAGTCGAGAACTTTCCCCTGGGTCTCCCATTTATCACAATAGAAAAATAAGCAGATCTTAAACACCCCATGATCCAGCTTCTCCACTTTAACCCAAAACCTTTTGCTTCCATGATGAAATCCAGAAAATCCCAATCAACATGATCATAAGCTTTTTCAAAATCAATCTTGAAAACAACACCTTCCTTTTTCTTCGTTCTGAATTCCTCCACCACCTCGTTGGCCACTAAAATAGCATCCAAAATTTGTCTGCCTTTAACAAAAGCATCCATGTAAAAGTCTTGATCATCCAAAATTTTTCTTCGTTCTGAATTCCTGCCACCACCTCTTATGGGAAGTCTTGATCATCCATGTAAAAGTCTTGATGGGTCTTGATGATGTCATAAAACTTATCAACACTCTACTAAGGACAACCAAGAACTCCTACATTAATTATATAAGGGATCTAACACATTAATGCATATATATACACACACATATTGGTGCAGTGGAAGATTTGTTTCAAAATGAAACGAATAAATTCAGATAACGATAGGAAACTCGCAAATCTTATTATTGAGAACAATGTTGAATCACTTGCAAAATATAAACAACATAAGCCTATTTATAATAGTTCTAATCCTAACCCTTATAGAAATAGGAATCCTAACTTAAAAATTAAATCTAAACTAAAAGATATAATAATCCTAAATTAAAAAGACTTAATAATCCTAAACTAACGAGGAATTGTAAACTTATCCTACATCACATATATACATGTGCGTGTGTGTGATACATTCAGTGCTCCATATCATAATATTGCACAGAATAGGCAACTCTGCTGCACCATAACAGGCCATTATAATTTGTGCATAGGAGGACGCATACACATTCGCATAATGCCCACATAACTTGGTGCAACGGAATAGTTGTTTTGAAAATGATATGGGTAAACTCAATGGAAAACGACTGAACGCAAACCTTTAGTTTGTTATTGCTGAAAAGAAAAATAATAATAATGTAATTAATACAAGCAAACGGAGTGTTTAAATAATGTATCCAATCCTAAACTATTAGGAATAGGAATCCTAATTGAATCCTAACTTGAAACTAGAAAACTTAGCATTAAAGAAACTTAAATCCTACTCTTATAAGAACTCTAATTCTAATATTGTTCTACATCAGAACTTAAACCACAAAAAGAGTACCAAAACATCTTTCAACCCAACCTATTACATAAAAATCTCCATAAAGAAGAGCGTAGAAACTACTGGGCCACATGCATAAACATTACATTTCAACAACTCTTTAACTTTAAGTATGAAATTCCCATCTCCGCAACAAAAATTATCTATAGCAACGATTGAAGCGATTAAAATATACAAAAGCAACACAAGAGAATTGATAAAATAAAAATAAAATTAAATCTTAAAGAGTATAAACTACACAAAAGGTGAAGGAAAAAGCACTAATTTGGTATAATATATTAATATCAAATCTATCAAATTCGTACTTAACAATAGCTTAAACTAGTGCACTAGAATTTTTCCCTCTCAAATTCGCAAATTGTCCTTTCACACTAGATCCCCAAAAAATACATATATGTACCGCCTAAAGCCACAAATCTAAACCTTCCACAACTCTTACAAGCTATCAACTTATCAAGGACTGTTAAAGGTTTGAAGTGACAACTGACAAGCCCAAACAAGAGAGCATCAAAGACCAAAACCCAAATTCCTTTTTTTTTTTTTTTTGATAGGAAACATAGTCTTTATTAAAAAACAGAAAGAAATAACAAATGTAAATCAGAAGTACACCAACAATATAAACAAAAACAAAAATTAAAAGTATGATTGGAATAATCAATCAATAAACAACAGCCTTTCAATAAAACATAATAAAAAATAACGATTAATCTATAAAATCTGCACTACAAGAAGCCCCAAAAAAAGTCAAACAATACTCTTTATCCCCTAAAAAATTCTCCTTCTCTCCGACTTCATCAAAGATTCTTCTGTTTCATTCTTACCAAATAACCTATAAAGTGGTAAAAAGTCCACAATACCAAATAATACTAGCTTCTTTTCTCATCTAAAAACTTTAAATTCTTCCAAAACGAAAGAATATAAAGATTTAGGAGTAGTCTACTTGAAACCAACTAAAGAAAATAACTTGTTCCATAACAAACCAATCAACGGACAATGAAGAAAAAGATGATCCAAGTTTTTCCCACAACTCTTACACATAACATATCGATAGGAAGAAAAAAAAGTACTAGGATATCCTTTTAAAAGGAATTTAAACTTCAATGCACCCTTAAAGCTTATTATTTAGTTTTTCTACAGACATCTACCTCCAAAGAATTCAAAGACAATTTACCTCTTCTCATCATGTCAGATTGGAAGGTTGTTGTTAATGGATTGATTTTCTTGTATCTTTGTTTTTTGTTCAGTTTGTTGTTTTGGTGGACTACCAATTTCTGTAGATATTTTCTTCATTTTTAAATTAGATTATTTGTTTCCAATCAAACAAAAAAGAGGGGGAAAAAATCATATTTAAAATCAACATTCTGATCCCAAAAAAATTCAAACCATTTGCAAGACATTCTTACAGTCTTCATGCCCTTATAAAAATTTATCCCAACTGAATCCTCAAAAGTCCGATATGATGTTATCATTTCCTCAACAATGCAACCGCTTCAGACAAATTGATTGCACACAGTTCAATCTAATTTCAAGGCTCAATGAAGTTTCAATAATTGAAGTGTCATGCATGATACATAGAGAAGATAACTGACTATGCACCTAAATGGCTGCTCAATTAGAATAAAAGCCTTAGCTGGTACCTTAAAAAAGGCTTTCCTAAGTTTCTAAACTAAGATAAGGAGCACACAATTGTAAAAGGAGGATACCTGATGGCCTCTAAGCTGTCTCTGCACATCTGTTCCATCTTCATAAGGGTCAATTTCCACATCATTTAATGGATCACTGATAACCTCCACTGGAAGTCGTCGACTTAATCGTTGTGCGGCCGTACTCCCCAAAATTAGTGGTTCACGTCTCCTCAAGCGTCCCTCAATTTCCTCAAATTCTTTATGCTGCAATAGGATTTGCTTTCAGAGTCGATCTCAAAAGGCAAGAGAAATTCCTCAAATGAGAACATAAAAGCCAAAAACATTCGGATAAGATATGGACCCGCAATCGATGTTTTAGGAGAAGTTTGTGTATCGACGGAATGAAGATAGTAAAGTCCTCCCCAAGGGCATGAGCAAGGCAACAAAGTGCATCAACAGCATCTTTTCGCAGCTCATCATTCTTCCTGTAAATTAGAAATCTACACAGTTGAAGCTCAAGGTGCAACAAAAGCAAAGAGGTGGAGATATAAGATAAATCCAAAACTATAAAATATATCAACTAGAAGCATCACTTCAAGAAGGATTTGCATGCACTAAATCAAAATAATAGGACCTTATGAATTTTCTTCAATTTTTGAAAAAAAAAAAAGACTTGGACAGCGACTAACACATACATCCTCTTCGATGGTGAATTGTAAAATCAAAGAAAACATAAAACATAGACATTAAGTATTGCCAATTTAAGTTGTCATGGGAAAAAAAATAGAGCAGCAAGACGTCAAACAAGATTGGAAAGAATTAAAAAGTTTCCATCACAATGTCACTAATGAGGGGAAGTACTTGGAATTAACTACATTTGGTACAAATTGTAGACCTACTGTAATTTGTTCACAGTCATTTCTGTCTCACACATACTAAACTTACGTTGTTTCACTAAGTCAAACCAGGTTCAAGCACAACATTCTTCTTTCTTTAGGGTGGCAAAAAAACTCAAATGCAGAAGATGGTTGAAGGCTAGTTCAAGCTTTCATTAGAACACCAGTGTCCATTCACTGGAAATGGTGAATCCAAGAAAAATGTACTAAATGAAATGTAAACTCAGTGCTCCAAGATGATAGAAGCAAGTCCAGAAATTTCTTTCCAAAATACATATGAGTGCACGTAGCACTATTCCAAAAGTGCATGTCACATGAATATGCACTGTGGGAAAAGGGAGAGAAACCCAAACATTGAACCCATTCTTGTTGATATCCTTGTATCCAATCCACGAAAGCAACAGACAAAGTAAAATAGTAGCAATATGAGCAGGAAATGCAGTAAACCATGTACCATTTTCCTAATAAGAGACTATTGTTGTCTTTCTTTATAGGACAATAATATCCATTGTTCTCTTTTCTTTTTAGAACAATAATATTTCCACCGCATTTAGGGTTTTATAAATTAATAAATAAATAATCCAAATTTAAGATTGAAAGAAAGCCACAAAAACCACGTGGTGGACTTCTTCCCAATCCCAACTTTGTATTTACCCTCTCTTTAATAAAGTTTCGTTTACTATAAAAAAAAAAAAAAAAAAACTTTGTATTTACCCAAGTTATGGCATTTTATTCAATATTTATTTTCTTTTAGATTAGACCAAATAGATGCTATAATCAGGATCCACTAACTCCATCTTCAAGTACTTTTAGAGCTAAGCATATTTAGTATTCCCTCTATTTTAAAAAAGCTAACCTCAGCTTTTCAATTTCAATCTTCTCCTTAAGCCAAGTATGGAATTTGTCTCAAACTAATTGAAAATCAACAGAGTATACGAGAATATTTTGCATGTAACATAAGTAAAATGTAAAAAACTTTCAATTAAAAATTAAATTGTCCTATATATATTGCAATGGCATGATAAAAAAGGGCATAGCAAGATACCGCACCCACATGTGAAGCTTAAGTACAATAAAATGGAAATAAATCCCACATTAGAAACATAAAAGACAAGGGAATATATATCAATGGATGCCACAACCCAATAGGCTGGTCTTTGGGTTGTAAGGCTATCCACCGATACATAAATAATTTCTCAATAACACAGCAATATAATAAGCACGGAAATTTAACAGACAACATATTCACAAGTAAAGTGTCAGCAAAAGAATTAATCTCTTCATTGAAATCTAACATAAGTGAAAAGCATATATAGTAAATGTCAACCCAAAGTAAATGCATAAGAGATGTCTGATCCTCATGCAATGTACATGTACAAACAAGAACAGATACCGCACAACACAACCATACACACACCATAGAGGCAAGAGCTGCATGTTTGCTTGGTATGCAACCATGAAATCTCCATTATTTCCCCAACATCTACCGGTTGTCATGTAACAATTATATACAAATTACTTCAATTATATTGTCCTTATTACCCCATATCCAAGTCTTTCACACTTTAATATCAAATCCATGGTCCAACAACATCAAGCTAATTAATAATTTATAAAAACAACTATATGCTATAAGAAAAAGAAAACTAGTTATTGAAAGTCTACACTGCAAGATGCAGATATAATTGCATCCAAAAACAGCTGGAAATGTTTACATATAAATACTAATCAACTAGAACTAAAGACTGCTTTAGATGTCAACAATGCAATATGGAATTAACTAAACAGACCCTAATCATTACTCTCGTCTCCAGCTAAGCCTTTACATGCTTCAAATAGGCACACACACAATCCAGGCATATATAAGAAGACAACATTTCCCCAAATAATTTGAAATCAATGGAAGCAGAGACTAACCCATCCAGGACCAGTTTTAAGTGATGCACAAGAGACGAGATGTGGCCAGTAACCTGACAATAAATGGAAAAAAGGAAATGTACCCACAAAATAAATCAGCAGTAAAAATTTTAAACAAAGGACAAGTAAAATTCAAATAGACTTAACAAATTGACCATAGAAGCTTATTTTGAGGAAAAATCTCAGCTACCAACCTGCACACGAGGGATCAATCTTGTCAAAGTTTTGATAGCAGCACGTCTTATATCCACCGAGGCATCCACTTTAAACAATCGAATAAGTGCAGGAAGCAGCAGATGCATATGTTCGTCCAATGTCCCTATATTGTTTTCAGAAGAAACAAACAAAATTGTATTAAATACAGAAAGAGAATAAAAAAGTGATAGTTCACAGAGACAACATCAAAACTAACTGATAATAAAAACCATTATAGCCAATCACAACCTACTCATTGAGACAATCCTTTCCAATTTTGTAAAATGAGGAAAACAAATTAAAAGAAGGTAAAATCTTGGGATTCTTTAATAACTGAAGCACAATAAGCAGCTAAAAAATGAACCTTCTCCACAAAAAACTGGAGTCCATTTCAACATCTTCAAAAGTTACCTCTATTTCTCTCCAACCAATCACACCATTAAAATGACCTTAAATAACTTCCATCTCATCCAGCAGTAGTCAGTTAGAAGAGCACTAAACCCAAGCAGTGCTGCATCTATTGACAATCTTGAATGACTTCCTAGTTCCTTCAGTCCCACACAAGTTTGTGCACTGCTTAGTGCATATAACCAAGTTCAAATACTGTGTTTATCTTGTGTACCTATTCACTAGTAAATCTAAATCACACAGGTTCACCACCAGCAAAATAATAAAAATCAGTGGACAAATTAACACCAAAATGAAGAATACTAACCACCAAAAACTTCGAGGGTGTGAAGAATGTCAAGAACAAAAGTATAGTCGTTACACCTTTCAGCATCACTTAGAACTAGAATGCAACAGGGAAGAATAACCGGAAGATGGGCTCTGAATTCATCATTAAGAGCTAAGCAAAGCTGCTCCACAAGATGCAGAACCTGAGAAAAATGGGAAGACAGCCACCAAGCAACAACTGAGACTGCAACTACGAGGTATCAATCTAACAAAGTGACATGCAGTTTATCAAAGTGCTATATAAAAAGGATATACATACCGGAAGCCCATGAGAAGTACGATTAGTAGCTGGCAAACTGAAGGATGACCATAATTCAGAAATTAGAGAGAACAATTCTTGCAAATATTTACGAATATGCTGCACAAGAACATTAAACTCCATATATTTTGATATCCAGGAAATCCCAAAATTATTTGTTAAGTGTTAAAAAATCAGATGAAATATATATATACCTGACGCACAATAGACACAAGAGTTCCAAGCTTCCATGTTATATAATCCCTCAAATAATCGTCACATATGCGAACAGTGTGAAACAGATCAGGCAGAACCTACAGAAAAACAGCCAAGGAGAAGCGACAGTTCATAATAATACAATTAATGACATAGTAACAAAAAGTTCAGTAGAAGAAGATTAAAACTTCAAGAATCAAGCAAGGGGAAGTTCACAAAGACAAAATTTGTCTCCAGAATATAACAAGACCATTTGAAAGACTCTAGAATCTAGAATTCAGATCAACAGTACACATTCTAAAGAAATACATATAAGCATCTGTAGACTATAATTTTTCTAGCATACATGATTGGCATACTTTAGATCACAATAATTTACATCTTCACAAGAATTTTGATTCGTGTAATTGTGTAAATACATGAACTTTCCAGGAAAGTAATGACGAACTACTGAAATTTAAGTTGCAACCAAACATTTTGCAGGAGATATGATAATGATAATTACAACTGAAATGTTGATGGACTAACCTTCGGCAAGTAAGGAACACATCCCAGACCCATTGACTAACCTCGCAGGAAAGGCAAATATATTAATCATACACGATATTAAAAGAAGAAATTAAAAAAGCAAAGAAACAAAAGAGCACTCCTCATTTTAGTGATACCTTGAATATAAACATAAGGGATCCAACCACCTTCTGGTGGTAACTAGCAAGAGAAGGATCCCTAAGAATTCGCATGAGAGAATTGATTGCAACCTGAACTCAATGGAACATAGAGGATTAACGTAAGAAAGAAAAAAAATGATAAGTGGATGTGAGGTTTGGTTGATACCGTGGAATAATAATCTTCAGATGTGGCAAATGATGGCCAAAGATCCAATGGTAGTTCATCCATTGATGGAATGTGCTGGCCAGAATCACTGGCAGCACGGGTAACTTCTCCATGTGACCCTGATAATAACTGATTTCGTTTGTGCGCATGAGGATCCAAAGCACCCATTATCCCAAGCACCTGAGAAGTCCAAGTTTAGTTTTAGCTTGAGAAACATATAAATGTTATACAACTGAGCATTCCGGTCCATCGTAGCTACCTTTAGCACTTCACGTCTGGTAGACCACACTAACTCACCATTCAACAGTTTCAAGAGCAACCCAAGTAACTGTGGATATTCATTATATGGAGTTATCACATACCTGAAACGCAACAAAAAATTTAAAAATACATGTGGATGATTCCAAACAGAAATCACGGAGACGGAAACCATTTTCTCCAACTGGAATTGTAAGAATTTTACTAAGTCTATACACGGTCCTCATAAATATGGATAATTTATCATGCAGAAGCAATATTTCACCATCAATGAAACATTTAAATGTCACCCATATATATTATTTTTATTTTTCAAGGACATTTAAATGCCTCAATTTAAAGAGAAAAGAAATGTTTGGTTCATGAAACAAAAAAAAAAAAAAAAAAAAAAATGCACACCATCTTCATCATTATCAAAAAGTGACTTAAAATGTTGTAAGCTTAGGACAGCTGGTCTTCCATTCCTCTGTAATTTTCTCTTTGTTAAATACGAGTTTCTGCTTTTTTTTAGAGAAGAAAGTGAAAAATGAAGGCTCAAAACAATCTTAATAGTAAGTCAGATAATAAAATGACAAAAATAATAAGTTACATACCCAGTGCTCTGCACGACTTGACCGAGAGTTGAAACAGCAACTTCACGTTTTGTGGCAGCCGCCCCATCCAACAGAGCATCAACAATTAAAGGCATCAGTTCCGAAATATACTGTCTCATTCCAAAACCACCCTAAACAAAAGTCACAGAAAGAAAATAAATTAAAAATCATTGTAAATTACATGGTAATCAGCCTATCATTCATAAACATGATTATCATCAATAATGACGTAAATGACATACAAATTTGCAAAAACTTATAGATTCATATCAAACAACTAAGCTGTCATTGCTTAATAAGAGGGGATGGGGAAGAGAAACAGCATCTGGAGCAAAAACCATAACATAACAGTTTAACTAGAAGTAACAAATTGAGGTATCAACATATTCCCAAATACAACAACCCGACAGCAATATATTACAAACTACAAAGAGCAAACAAATACAAAAGGTTAGGTATTCCAACCTGGTAGGAGGCTAACCATTAGAAAGTATACCTTCTCACAAAAATCAATAATAAATGTACGAAACTTTCTAACAATCTACCTTATAAAATTAAACAATACATACCACTCTAGCAAGATCCCCAACAGTTACAAGAACACCACTAAGAATGGCATTATTGGCACTAACCCCAGTGCCCTCAAGAAGTCTTGCCACCAGTGCCTGAAACATTAGATATTCACTACATGAGGCAGGGAAAGGCAAAATGAAAACTAAAAAAATAATAATAAATTGTTATCAGAAAGGGCCCAATTAATAGAACAGGATAGATGTAACAGACAACACATGAGTAATCAAAACCTTGTGTACTGGAGCAATGTATGGACGTATAAGTCTTTCACAATTGCGTATTAAACAACCAAGTAACTTTGCACTTTCTTCTCTGCATTTGTTATCTGCACTGCTGACATTAAACATAAGTCAATATCTGGTACAGAAGGATTTGATGTTCTTTCATCTAACTCAGATTACCACAAAATAATTGTTAGTAACAAAAATTTTTTAAGTTACTCAAAAATAACTGTAACTTTATGACCCAACCATAACCTTTGCTCCAGATATGTTAATAACTGTATGAGGTGACGACGAAGTGCTGGAAGAACATAAGCAGGATTTTTTTCTGACAATCTCCCTGCTAGCGAAATTGCATATTCTCGTACATCAAAATCCTATTACAACAAAACATTCAAATATTTACAAAAGCACGAGATAGAAATTCCAAGATTGGATCAAAGTAACTATCATATTTCAGCATGAAATACAACAGAGTTTTTTTTTGTTTGTCCTCCTTTTCATCAGGAAAAAAAAAAATGTATTTTCAAGGAAAAAGGGACAACATGAAAAGAGTGAAAAGCAGTCCACAAAACAATTTTAACATTATGAGAAACTTAAAGGGCAGTCCGCTTCAAAAACACAGCAGCTGCAGCCTTACACAAGCCTATAAAAAAAAATTTTGGAACTTGATATGAACTGAGTGCCCATCTAGAAACAGTAAGTCATCCAAGAACAAAAAGGATCAGCAAAGAACCAGAAATGTACAACAAACACTAAAGCAACTTGAATGAAAGCCAGGACAGAAACAATGAAAAGCTAGCGTACATTACATGTATTTTTTTCCTTTCTGACAAAGCAAGAATAAATTTCATCATATACCAATAGAAAAATGGTACAAAGAAGGAGAACAAGCAGTACACCAATCCTCAGCAACAAACATCTAAATAAGTTCAAAATATAATCAGCACAACAATCAGTTCATAGAACTGCTGTTGGAACTCTGTTCTTGACTCTGATTAGAATGGAACTAAATGAAAATGTACAAGAATTTATGTAACTGAAACCAAGTAGTAATTACACACAGCATAATGAAGCTACAAACACTTTCAAGATGGAACGACATTTCTAGACAAAATAAAGTTAGAATAAATATCATTGTAGACAACTCCAAAAATGTCTTCTATCAAGACTAACCTCATCATTTAAAGCAGCAAAAACTGCACTCAAACTATCAGCCTGTGCTAGAAAATCATCAAAACCTCTATTTCCATGCAGAGAGGAAAAGATAGAATGCCGAACGGTAACATCAGCATCAGCAACAGCTGCAATGAGAAGCTTCTCCACAAGCTGCAGAAGTCAATACATGAGAAACATATTTGAGAAATGACAGCTACAATCAACATATGAAACAAGCAGGATGTGGGCATAATAAATCACAAAATAATTAAAAAAAAAAAAGGTTGACAAAATCCAACCTCCTCAATAAGACGACGCCGCTTTCCTCCAGTTCGACTAGACCTACTAGAACCGAACTGTGAGCATGATACGCCAGAGAAGGAATTTGCAACTAACTTGCAACAACATAAGGCGGCATCTTTTCTAGTGGCTTCATCCTCATCATCCAAATATACAACAACTGATTCTCGTGCAAACTCAAGAAGATCATGACCCTATTCCACATAAGAGCTTCAGAATTAAATAAAGTTTAGATCTGAGTTCATATCAGACAACATCAGTACACAAACCTTGAAATTAAAACGCGCAAGAGTCTGCAAAGCAAGTTGCACAAGGGCTGGACCATTAAGGTCAGAAACTTGCTGAGGGAAATTCATCGTATTTGCTCGAGCCAAGGCCACAGGTTGCCTCGTCTGAAAATAATGGGATTTTGAAAGAACAAGTGAAATGCAATCAAGCAGCCGATCTTGAATAGTTGGTAGCAAAGATGGAATACTGGAACAGTAAAAGTGGCATCAACGTCAATATTTTTATAAAATAATTACCAATAACATCTAAAAGAAGTACAAATATACCCCACCTAGCAGTAATTTGCTCAAGGGCATCTACAAGCGTAGTGGAAAGACCAGCAGAAAACATAATATCTAAAAGACCACGAACATGAGGTTCCATGGCAGAACCCATGGCCTTTGCAATATTTCCAACGCAAGCCAGTGCCTCAAGTGAAGGTTTACCTCTGCGTGGAGCAATCTACATATAATAAGAACCACAATCAGAATCTTATTCGCCATAAAATGAAAAGAGCATGAGTCAATAAATAAATCATATCAACATAAAGGGACAAGAAAAACGAAAACAAAAATCCAGGCACAAGCACTTATGTCAGCAAACAGCCTCTTACAGCTTCACGTAAGTGAGATGTAATTGTCGGCAAATAGTATACAAGTTCCCCATCTAAAGCACCAGCCATCTCCCCAAGGGCAATGAAGCCACTGTCACGTTCAGCTGGTAATCGTAGAACAGTAATGATATGAGCCATGCATATCTGAAGAAATCACAATAAATGCACATGTTATTTGAATAAAACATCGTCATGCATAAAAAAATTGTTACAACCAAAATGTTACCCATATTAGCTACAATTATATGATAAAAAAAACAGAATACAGTTTGCAAACCTTCAAATAGTTTGTAACAAATCTATCACGCAAGAAATGTGCAATGCGAGGTAGTAGAGAAGTTATGCTAAGGCGAACAAGCCGATCCCGGTGCTCCAAGTATCTAAGAACAATTTCAGCAACTTCTCTGTACCTTGACATCATGAACTCGCCCGTATTCCTGTCCCAATAGAGTTTCAGTCACATCCACATCAAACACTAAATCAGTTCAATACAGAAGGCAAACAGCCTGTAATGTGTGTGTGTGGATGCATGTGTGCGTGTTCAGTTTTGGTGTCAACTTCACAATATAATTTATGTCTATAACAACTGGAGCCACTGTCAATCAGTTTTAATGATACATGAATAGCAAACAACATAAGTATCACCAAGTAGTCAAATAACCTATAAATCACCTGAAGTAAATGGTAAAATAAACAGTCTAGAAGCAATTCAGTAATGCATATGAATTAGTACAAAATGAATAATTACAATAGAATTAGCTAAAAAATTAAACCTAAAAAAAAATTAAACCCCACCCCAACCACCCCCCCACCCAAAAAAAATAGAAAGCTGCACATTAAAATATAAGCATGAGAACTTTTCAAAATCTAGTCAAACTAGAAGATCAATTAACATTAGATGCTGAAAATATTTTGCATCAATAAATGTATATATCTACTACCTCAGGAGCTCTCCAACAGCAAGTAGAGAGCCATGAATGCTGTGAATTGGAGCATTTTTACCCAAACCATCTTGTGTAGCCTCAAACATTCGATAATACCTGTTCCAAAGACAAAATAAATCGAGTCATTTTCTAGAGAATAATAATGAACTTCAAGATCAAAGCATGGTAGGTTCTCAATGTGTTTAAAAACATCAAATTTAGAAGTCATGCACATAACTTCCATTTCCTACCAAAAAAAGAAGAAGAAGAAATCATGCACAATGACACGACCAAGGTTTTGCTAATCAATGAAATGAAGGCAACATCAATCTTTGTAACACAACCACCCCCAACAGAGGTGGGCCAAAAAACTAGGACCGACCAAGCCCAAACCGACCCCAACCATATCAACCTGAAAATGTCTGTTTTCATTTATACTTCAGGTTGGATCGGTTTTGAGTTAAAAGAAAAAAACTATTTATTTCAGTTTCGATTCGGTTTTGAGTCAAAGAAACTTACCCGAAACCAAAACTAACCTTATTTTTTAAGGAAAAAACAAAATATAAAAGCCAACACATTCTCTTCTCACTCTCACTCACCCCTCACTCTCACTCTCCAATTCAACACATTATCTTCTCACTCTCACTCTCCATTTTATTTCCAGTTCAATCCTAGTCAACCCCTCCCCTCACTTTCACTCTCCGCATCTCCAAGCCCTTCTCCTTTTCTCATCGTCCACGTTCGCACTCTTTAGACCCACTATTTCCCTTTTCAACGGCTCTCTCTCCTTTGAATTCATTCCCAAACTAGATCTCTATGGTTAGTGCTAAGGTGTGGTGTTAGGATTATGGGCTGAAGTTTGGGATGGAGTGGTGATAAGTTAAAAAGATGAAGTACAATGGTGGTCATGAGTGGTGGCTGTAGATGACGATGGTCGCGGTCAGCTTTTGTAACCAAAATATGGGTTTATTATTGGTAACATTGATGATGATGATGATGGTTGTAGAGACCAAACAACAACCTAGGTTAGTTTTTGTTTTTAGTTTTGGAATATTTTTGGTTTTTGGATTGAGCTTTTAGTTTTTATTTTTTGAAAAAAAAAAAATGACTTGAATTTGTTGGAGATAATTCATCTGGGTTTTGTTGAAGATAAACAACAAAATCTAGAATACTTTTATGTCAAAAATTTAAAAAAGGGGGAATATTTTTGTTTTGATTTTTTATTTTGTTTTGGTTTTTGGAATATTTTTGGTTTTTGAATTGAGTTTTTACTTTAAAAAAAAAATACCTTGAATTTGTTGAAGATGATTCATCTGGGTTTTGTTAAAGATGAACAAACCAAATGATTTTTTTTTTTTTTATTCTTTTGCATTGAAGGCCCAATTGTTGCCCAAACCGAACATGGACCGACCCAATAAAAGTCGGTCCATGTTGATTTTCGTAAGCACCTTGGGTTGGGTTGATTTGTATTTTTGAAAGTCAGTTTTTGGTCGGGAGAACCCGTGCCCACCCTTAATCAACACTATACCTCTTCATTCTCAAAACACAGATAATATAAACAAGATGATCAAAGAAAGATTATTTATTATTATTATTATTTTTAAGTAAAGCAACGTCAGTTTGGATGTGTTTTAAAACAATAACTTCAGAAATTTTGTCCATAAAATTGCACCACCAAGGTCATTAACTTATCACGAAAGGCAACATTTACTTTGTTATAACTTACATCACCATCTCATAGTTTTAAAAGGTGCCCTTACGTGCTCGCCAAGGTTTCGCGCGCGGTGAGGCGTTGTTCGGGCCCCCGAACATCGGCTAAGCGCGGCGACCTCGAAAAGGCAAGCGCCTAAGCATAGGATCCCCAAACCTGTCTGGGCAAGAAAGCCAGATACAAATATCTGGCTTTTGTTTTTTTTTTTCCTCCCATTTGTCATTGCTGCAGCCCCACACGTGATTTGCCTCTCCCTCTCTCTACCCCGACCCCTAAGCTGCCGATTCCGCCTTCCGACCACCTTCCAGCAACCGTCTGACACTAATCTGCTTTACCCCATCACCGGTGAACAGTCTCTCTTCTCCTCTCATCACTTTCAACTTCTTCAACACTAAATGACCTCAAGTGCTTACTTTTTTTTCTCTTCTCTCATCTTTTCTTCAATCTTTTAACCTCAAGTAACCGGTACTCCAGCAGCCGAAACCGGCGGTTCGAAGGTGGCTTTATGGCTTTAATGAAGAATATGGTGAGAATTGAGGAGAAAGAAGGGCAAAAATGAAAAGAGGGAAGAAAGTAAACACAAGGAGAGAGGGAGGGAAGTAAAGACGAGAGTAGAGAAGGGGGGAAGAAAATTACAGTGAAAAGAGAGGGTGAGGAAGAGGAACGTGTGGAGTGGGGAAGAAACAATTGGCTAAACCTACTTTTCTAACATGTCTAACACTTAAATATATATAAAAAAAAAAATTGAAAATAGCCCCTCATTTATGATAAAATACCTAATTGAACCCAAAAAATTATAAATAACTCCCTAATTTATGATAAAATAACTAATTAACCAGAAAAAAAATTATAAATAACCCCTAAGCTATGATAAAATACTCAATCAAACCCTTTAATTTGAAAATTAAATAAAAAATCCCTATAATTATATATACATATATAAATAAGACTCCAATTTTATGTTTTTACAATTTTTTTTTTTTTTGCACCTCACATTCAAAAGACGTGCCTCACGCCTCGGGTTTCAATGCCCCTTTGCGTCTTAGGCTCCACGATCCCTTTGCACCTCGGTGAGCCTTGCGCCTTTTAAAACTATGCACCATCCTCAACACAACACCAATCCCCTCTTAGAATAGATAGTGAACCATAAAAGAAATATTAATAAACCCATTAGGAAGCACCAAAACGTGACACTATCAGCTCACCTAGTTTTCATCTATTTTTCTTAGTCTCTTAATATTCAATGCAACTAAAAAAAATTAATGTTTTATTTCAATAAATTGCAAATCTTTCACAAATTACAGAATCTTGATCCTTATCTAAATTACGCAAGGTTTTCCCTTAATATTATATTGCCACGAGCTAGATTTCGTACTTTTGCTATAGTACCAGCAAATAATCTTGTAAGAGTTCTTGCACAAATGTTTTCCACTTTTTAACTTTCAGCCTTAAAGATTATATTCATTTTCTTAAACTATAGTTTCTCTTGTTTGAGGATTATTGCACTTTCTTCCAGGCTTGGAGGCTTATAGATAATTTTCTTTTGATTTGCTCTTTTTTTTTTTTGTTTTTATAGGAAACAAAAATTTTAATTCAATAAAAGAAAATAGATATAAACGTAAACCAAAAGCCCACCAAAACAACAAACAAAAACGAAAACAAGAACAACAAACTTAAAATGAAAGTACACTCAATGAACAACAGACTTCCAATATAGCAAAATAAAAATCAAAGAAGAATCTTCAAAGTCTTCGCTAGTAGAACCCAAAGAAAAGCCAATAATAAGCCTTGTCCCAAAGAAAATTCTCCTTCTCTTCAATATCTTTCAAAAATTCTTTTGTTTCTCTCTTCCCGAATAACCCATAAAATGGCAAAAACTCCATAATACTAGAGAATACTTGCTCTCTCCTCTACCAAGAATTTTAAAATTTTCCAAAAAGAAGGAAAATAACGATGCAGAAGCAGTTCATTTCAACCCGACCTTAAAAAACAACTTACACCAAAATTTAGTCGCCACTAGACAATGAAAAAAAAGATAATTTACATTTTCCCCTGACCTCTTGCACATGACACACCAAGAGGGAAAAAGATAAAAACTAGGAAATTTTTTCTGGAAAACATCACAAGCATTTAATTTTCCATGAGTGATAAGCCAAACTAAGAACTTGACCTTATTTGGAACCTTTGATTTCCAACTAAAATTAGCAAGATCAAACCTTGACTGACAATCATCTTGAATCAACCAATCAAAAAAGATTTGCAAGAAAAATATTCATTAGCATTCAACTTCCAAACCCTCTTATCTTTTAATCCCATATTAAGAGAGAAACACCATCAATTAAAAGATAAGAGAAGAGAATTCCTCAATCTCCCTATCATTCAAATTTCTCCTGAAATTGAAAGACCATCCTAAAGATTGAGAAGAAATATTCATTCTATTTATAATTTAAGCACTTGGAAAGGAAACAAGCTTATGCAACCTCAAGAACTTCAAGCATAAAGGCATAGAATCCAACCAATAATCCTCCCACGACTTGAAAACCTCGCATAATAGCTTTCCAAGGGCATCGGCTAAAACCAGTAAATGTCACGTTAGAATCTCAACCATTTCCTTGGATACCATATTTATTTATTTATTTATTTTGATAGAAAACAAAACTTTATTAATAAAAAATAATGAAGTTACAAACATGAACCAGAGGTCCATCAACAAAACAATCAAAAACTAAAACAAAAAATAAAAACTCAAAAAACAATAGCCTCCCAGTCAAGAAGAATAACAAATAAATAATAGTCTCCGAAATCTTTACAAAAAGATACCTAAAGAGAAGCTAGGTAATATGTTTTATCTCCTAAAAAATTCGTCTCCTCTTAAACTTCATCAAATATTCTCTTGTTTCTCTCTTTCCAAATTAACCGTAAACTTGCAAAAACTACACAATACCAGCTTTCTTTCCTCCTCCAAGAATTACAAGATCTTCCGAAAGGAAAGAACGAAAAGAATTAAGAGCAGCCCACATTAAACCCATTGAAGAAAACAATCTACTCTATAATTTACTAACCAACGGGCAATGAAGAAAAAGATGATCCAAGTTTTCCTCAGATCTCTAGCACAAGGTATACCAAGAGGGAGAGAGACAAGAATTAGGAAAACATTTTTAAAGAACATTACAAGAATTTAATTTCTTATGAGCAATAAACCAAGCTAAACCTTAACTTTGATTGGAACCTTAGACTTCCAAATTAGATTGGCCAAATCAAATCCTAGATGAGATTCATCCTGAATCAACATCACAAGAATAAAGATACCACATTTACTTTTAATCACCTTATGCCATAAACATAGTTTTAAAAAGCGCGCCTATGCTCTGGGAGTGGCTTCGACACTCGGACGCCTGCTAAGCGCGATGACCTGGACGAGCCGTGCGCCGGCGCAGAAGTTCCAAGCTTGCCTAGGCGTGCCTGGCAGATTTGCCTGATTTTTATATCAAGCCCTGATTTTTTTTACCCATTTTATGCCCCACTCTTCCCGATCTGCCTCTCCCTCTCTACCCCGACCCTCAAGTCGTCGATCCTATCCTCCAGCCATTGGTCGATCGCCGTCCAGCCTCATCCCACCGCCGGTGATTGTCCTCTCTTCTCCTCTAGTCAGTTTTAACTTCTTCAACACTCTCTTTGGCGAACCTGACCCATAAGCTACCGATTCTATCTTCTAGCCGTCTTCGGTCACTTATCAACCTCATCCTACTGCCGGTGACTATCCTCTATTCTCCTCTCATCAATTTCAACTTCTTCGAGAGACTCTCTCTTCCCGCTGCCAACTCTATCTTTGAACCGCCGATCATCCTCATACCGCCACCGATGACTATCCTCTCTTTTTCTCTCATCAGTTTCAGTTTCTTCAACATCAAATGAGGTCAAGTAAGTCAATCAGTTTCAACTAATCAGTTTGTTGAGGAAGAAAAAGAGGTTTATCAAAGGTTAAATGTAGAAGCAGAAGAAGAAGAGAGAGAAGGAGAAAGATTTCCAAAGGAAGAAAGAGAAGATGAAGAGATGGGAGAGGAGGATAATGATTTTGATGATGACCTGGAGGATTCGATTGATTGAATACTATGGACGAACTTTTTTGTGACTTGTGCTAGTCACTAGTTTTTGTTTGCATAATTGCATTTTGGTGATGACTTATGACTTTTGTTGTTTGCTTAAGGTAGGAAACTTAGTTATTGACTTAGTTTTTAGTTGATCTCCGATAATGATTTTTGTTGTTTGCCTAGAATATTTAGTTGTTGAACTTTGATAATGATAATGATTTTGATTATAATTAAAGATTGGATATTTATTTTATTGAATTTTATTTTATTATTGTTGATTGTTTATGAATTTCTAATATTTTGAGTTTTTTTTTTTTTTTTAAGTGCGTCTCGCCTTGAAAAGGAGTGCCTTACGCCTTGCGCCTCGGACTCTACAACCTATCTACGCCTTGGTGCATCTTGCGCTTTTTAATTGCATTTTGGTGATGACTTATGACTTTTATTGTTTACCTAGGGTAGGAAACTTAATTATTAACTTAGTTTTTAGTTGATCTTCGATAATGATTTTGTTGTTTGCCTAGGATATTTAGTTGTTGAACTTTGATGATGATAATGAATTTGATTATAATTAATGATTGGATGTTTATTTTGTTGAATTTTATTTTATTATTGTTTATTGTTTATGAATTTATAATATTTTGAGTTTTTTTTTTAAGTGCGTCTCGTCTTGAAAAAGCGTGTCTTACGCCTTGCACCTTGCACCTTGGACTCTACAGCCCATCAGAGTCTTGCGCTTTTTAAAACTATGGCCATAAAGAATTAGGTTCCAAAGGGAATCTCTACATCCATTTACTAAGCAAAGCCAAATTTTTTTTCATAATATTCTCAACCCCTAAACTACCTTTATCTTGAGGACGGGGAAACAATATCCTAACTTATTAAATGAGATTTCTTTCCTTCATATTTTTAACTCCTTTAGCCACCCCAATAGGAATTCTAAATGAGAAAAGATAATAAGTGGGAATGCTATGCAATATAGCTTGGATCAACACCAATCTCCTTCCCCTAAATAAAAAGCATTAACAACCACTTGCACGAATAAGCAGAATTTTGCCTTTTTGCTATATAGAAACATCAAAGCCATGATATCTCACTTTGTTTCAGGAAAAAACAAGTTGAAATCTCCTATTGGTTGGCCTCAGCATAATTTGAAAGCACAACAACAAACTAAACACTAGAAATTCCATCAATCTTGATTACGTACATATGCGGTAACTCGGAAAAAAAAAACGCCTAACAAAAGTTTCTAATACTGGCCAATGCAAAGGAAAGGAAATAAAATAGAGTTTTTCAGGACAAAATAAGATCAATGACAATCTTTGTAAAAGAAACATACGGTTCCATTTCCTTTCCAAAGGGGAAAAAGAAATAGAAAAGAAGAGGCTTCAAACAACACACGAATCTTAATCAAAAGTATTTTAAACAAATTTAAATTATTAGAAGGAAAGATCAACTTGTCAATGTTATTCTCCTTTCATTAAAGTAACTGATTTGAATGAACATATAGTGTTGGAAACCATGTTGACCAATCACATGTTTCTAGGAGAGAAATATTTTAGGATTTAATGTATATTATAGTATTTCCATGTATAGAAATAGATTAGCTTAATTTGTGTAATTAGTCAACCATCCTCCTAGAAGTTAGGTACTCATTGTCTATTTAAACCAGATTCTAAAACCTAGAAATACACAGTTTTCTTATTCAAAACCTGAGTGTTTTCATGGTATCAGAGCCAGGTTTTAAATCTGAGACTTAAGCTTGCTAATTCTCTGTCCTTATCATGGTGTCAAATACTGAAAACTCATCTAATCAGCCTGACCATCACCCTGTCTGAATCTCAACTATAAAACTAAATGGGGAGAATTTTCATCACTAGTCCCTGTCTGTCCGCATGTATATTCGTGGACGTGGTAAGATAAGGTATTTAACTGGGGATATAAAGGAACCTAAGAAAAATATGGCGTTTGGGAGGCAGAGAACTCAATGGTAATGGCGTGGCTTACCAACTCTATAAAGGAAGATGTAAGTTCCACCTACCTTGGTTATTCAACAGCCAAAGAATTATGGGACAGCTTAACAGAAATGTACTCAAATTTGGGAAATCAGTCCCAGATCTATGAGTTACAGCTAAAACTTGGAGACTTAAAGTAAGGGACAGAGATAGTAACAAAATAATTTTCAGCACTAAAGAGACTGTGGCAGGAGCTAGACATGTTTAAGGATTATACCTGAAAGGATCCTACAGATGCTGCTCATTATCTGAAGGAGATAGATAATTCCAAGGTTTACGCCTTCTTGGCAGGGCTAAATGTTGAATTCGATGATGTCAAGGGCCGAATCATAGGGAGACGCCCTTTGGCACATCTGAAAGAAGTATTTGCAGAAGTTCGCAGAGAGGAGAGTAGGAGGGTTGTGATGCTGGGAAAAAAGGAGTCAGTACCCAGTCTGGTTGAGACTTCAGCCTTGATTCACGAGAGAGTTCAGCATGTAAAGCTTCTCGCAAACCTGAAGCGAGAAAAGAAATCTGGTGTGACCACTGTCATCGCCCCCGTCACACCAGAGAAACCTGTTGGAAGCTAAATGGAAAACCAGAAAATTGGAAGGCTAGGGAAAAAAAGGCTCATCTCATGCCAACTCAACAGAACAAATTTCTCTCACAAAAGAGCAGATCAACTTCCTAAACTGGTGAACAATTCATCAATTCTTAACTGTTCTTTTGTCCACACAGGTAACTTATCCACTAGTTGTTTAAGTTACATTAACCATACACCCTGGGTCATTGATTCGGGTGCATCAGACCATATGACAAGTATATCATCCTTGTTTCAGAACTACAGTCCTTGCCCTGGTAATAAAAAGGTTAGACTAGCTAATGGGCGTCTCTCTCCCATTGCTGGAAAAGGAAATGTGAAAATATCTGACAGCATTACTCTAGAATCTGTTTTACATGTCCCTCACCTGTATTGTAATCTATTGTCTGTTAGTAAACTGTCAAGAGATTCCAATTGTGCTGTCATTTTTACATCTCAAACTTGTGTTTTTCAAGACAAGAATTTGAGGAAGGAGATTGGCAATGCTAGAGAGAAAAATAGACTCTACTATTTTGAAAACAATAAAGAACAAGCAATGGGACTGTCCTGTGATGTAAACTCTATTCCCATTAGAGAGCAAATAATGACTTGGCATTATAGGTTAGGTCATCCTAGTTTTCCTTTTCTGTTTCAAAAGTTAAAAAATCAAACTTTAAAATGTGATATTTGTTCATTCTCTAAAAGTACTAGACATTTATGCCTCAAAACCCTATAGGGCATCAAAACCCTTTTACTTAATTTATAGTGATGTTTGGGGGCCCTGTAATATTACATTTTTAATTGAAAAAACATGGTTTGTAACATTTATTGATGACCACATAAGACTATGTTGGGTGTATTTGATAAAACGAAAATATGAAGTTCAAGACCTATTCAAAATATTTTATAATATGATTGAAACGCAATTTGAAACAAAAATCAGTATATTATGGACTGATAATGGAAAAGAATATTTCAATCAAACTTTAGGTCAGTTTTTAAAAGATAAAGGCATCCAACATCAGTCTACATGTAGTCATACACCCCAACAAAATGGGGTTACCGAAAAGAAAAACCGTCATCTTCTTGAAGTTAGTAAGGCCCTCATGCTAGCCATGAATGTCCCACATTACTTATGGGGAGATGCAATCCTAACAACTGTATATTTGATTAATAGAGTTCCTTCTAGAACTCTAAATCACCAAACACCCTTAAACTGTTTGAAAAAAATATTTCCCGAAAATAGGTTGCACTCAAACTTACCCCTAAAAGTGTTCGATTGTACTATTTTCTTGCATATTCCAGATGTGGGCAGATCCAAGCTTTCACCTAGGTCTGAAAAATGCATTTTCATTGGGTATACTAATAACCAGAAAGGATATAAAGTTTTTAATCCTAGAACTAGAAAGGTATATGTGAGTATGGATGTTGTATTTCTTGAACAGCAACCATATTTTGAAACTCATCTTCAGAGGGAGAAGCAGAGTGTGTTCGAAGATGAGGGAATAGGTACTGGTAGGGTTTGTCAGGGTAAAGAAACTAGCACTACCAACACTACTAGTTTTCCAGCACCCTATCTTCCTAATATCCCAAGTGAACCTAGGCCTGTAGATCAGAACACTAGCACTACTGCAAGTCAAAATTTGCCTATTTCAAGGGGAGAATTGACATCACGGATCAAAATTTGGCTATGGAACATCAACCCACACTTGAAATATTGGTTTATACCAAGAAGAAGTCTCTAAGTAATAGAGACCGTCAATACATTCAAGGCAACTGTCCATCATCCAATCCCACAGAACCTGTTCATGAACAGCCTCATCCAGGTAATACCTCTATGACTTTTGAACCCAGTTTGTCTGACCAGCCTGATTATCCTTCTACCGTGACAAAATTACACATAAAACATAATACCAAAGTGTTTGATACAGATCTCGACATCCCAATTGCCATTAGAAAAGGTGTCAGGTCATGTACCAATCATCCTATAGCCAAATGTCTGTCATACCATAGATTGTCTAGTGATCATCAAACCTTTACTTCAAATATATCTCACCTTTCCATCCCTAGAAACATACAAGAAGCTTTAATGTGTCCTAGTTGAAAAAAGGCAGTTATGGAGAAGATGAATGCACTGGTAAAAAACAATACATGGAAGAGTGCTAAGTTACCTAAAGGAAAAAAAGCAATGGGGTGTAAGTGGGTGTTTACTATTAAATGCAAAGCCGATGGGTCCATAGAGAGGTATAAAGCCCGATTGGTAGCTAAGAGGTTCACACAAACACATGGCCTTGATTATCAAGAAACTTTTGCTCTTGTTGCTAAGGTTAACGCAATTTGAATCCTATTTACTCTAGCTACCAATCTTGGATGGTCATTGAATCAATTAAACGTAATGAATGCTTTCTTAAATGGATTTCTAGATAAGGAGGTGTTCATGGAACCTCCTCTGGTTTTGAAAATCTTGTTGGCAAGGGAAATGTTTGTAGACTAATCAAGTCTATATATGGACTAAAACAATCACTTAGGGCTTGGTTTGAGAGATTTGGGGAGGTTGTTAAAAAACTAGGTTTTAAACAAAGCCAAGGAGACCATACTCTATTTGTAAAAACCTCTAGTAATGGAAAACGGGCTGTTTTGATTGTGTATGTAGATGATATTATTCTAACAAGTGATGATAGCAGTGAAATCAGCAAACTTAAGAGTTTATTAGCCCGTGAATTTGAAGTTAAAGATTTAGGAGTGACAAAGTATTTTCTTGGAATGGAAATTGCAAGGTCTAAACAGGGGATCTCAGTTTGCCAAAGGAAATATGTTTTGAACCTTTTAGGGGAGACTGGTATGCTTGGATGTAAAATTGCCGAGACTCCTATAAAAGCTAATTTGAAATTGGAAGCAACTCTACCAGAAGATCAAGTTGATAAAGAGCAGTATCAGAAGTTGGTAGGAAAGCTCATCTATCTAACTCACACACGACCAGACATCACATTTGCTGTCAGTGCTGTGAGTCAGTTTATGCATTCACCAGGACAGAAGCAACTTGATGCAATAATGAGAATTCTGAGGTACTTAAAGGGGTCACCTGGTAAAGGTTTGTTTTTTGCTAACAATGGACATTTTCAGATTGAAATTTACACAGATGCAGATTGGGCGGGGCACATGATAGACCGAAGATCAACTTCTGGATATTGTTCATTTGTATGTGGGAACTTGGTTACATGGCGAAGCAAAAAACAAAACGTAGTGGCAAGAAGCAATGCTAAAGCAGAATATAGACCAATAGCTCTAGGTATTTGTGAAGGACTTTGGATTAAGAAAATCTTAGAAGACCTAAACATCAAGTCAACTTCTCCAGTTAAAACGTTATTGCGACAACAAATTTGCCATTGCAATAACTCACAATCTAGTCCTACATGACAGGACCAAACATGTGGAAATTGATAAGCATTTTATCAAAGAAAAAATCGACAAAGGTCAGATATGCATGCCTTATTTGCCTACTACAGAACAAACGACGGACATCCTTACAAAGAGCCTTCACAGAAGACAATTTGAAGATCTGTTGTCCAAGCTGGCTATGAAAGATATCTTCAAACCAGCTCGAGGGGGAGTGTTGGAAACTATGTTGGCCAATCACATGATTCTAGGAGAGAAATATTTTAGGATTTAATTTATATTATAGTATTCCCATGTATAGAAATAGACTAGCTTATTTTGTGTAATTAGTCAATCATTCTCCTAGAAGTTAGGTACTCATTGTCTATTTAAACCAGATTGTAAAACCTAGAAATACACAGTTTTCTTATTCAAAACCTGAGTGTTTTCATATAGAAGTCAAACAAATTTTCATATGTGATTAAAGAAAAGAAATACAAAGAATACAAACAACTTTGAATAGCAACTGTCTATACGCAACAGACCCTCACACCATTTTCTCATTAACTGTCATCTGTTGCAATTATACATGCAGCATTGTACTTCCTCCAGTAAGAAACTTCCCCAAAAAGATATTACTGACAAAGATATCCACGAAAACAACAGGCTCTTCATGAGGGAGGCAGTAATGATATTATACTTCCTCCAATAAGAAACTTTACCAAAAAGATGTTACTGATAAAAATGTTCACAAAAACAAGAGACTCTTCATGAGGAAGGCAGCCTCACATAATCTTCAGGAAGAACGCTGAATACCCAGCAGACACTCAGCAGAAACATTTTAATCAAATAATTAGATAACCCGCAACTTCACATCTAACACTTTTAATCCCTCTAATATTCTCCTTTACGAATCCCCATGTGTGTGAAACCATTTTAAACTATATAAATTAGCTCACATCCTTCCAATTTTGAAAATCATTAACTCAGGGAGCTTTTGAAAAGATAACCAACTCAAAACTTCCCAGATTCAAGAAACCTTAGAAATAATAATTTAAAATTACCATCTTAGCAAAATCTTTCACATGAGCCGATATTTCATATCCAGACAGTCATTCACAAAACACAAACCACAGTCCATAGCAATATACAATGAATCTATCTCAAAACAGACTGTAAATTCATACTGCTAATGGAAATATCATCGAAACCTTCATGTAGGAAAAATTATGAAATCCACCTAGTACCTACTACTGGTTGTGTGTTAATTTGGATCTTTAAAAACTAATGACATCCTACAAGGCTAAAGTTTGTATAGTGCGGTTGTCATTAGGGAAAAGGGGCAACAACATAAAAGTTTGATATACTTATTTCATATTAATGGTAAAATTTAAAGCTCACCACATGAAAGTAAAAAGAGATTATAATTAAATTGAGCTAAGGAAGGCACAGTACACAGTCAAACACTATGAAAGTTGAAAGCAAGTATATATCCAAATATTCTTAAATAGATGTTGAGATAATATCGAATCCGATAGTTCCACTTCTCTATCCTCTTGGCTTGCTCATATCATAAGCTCAAAAGGACTGCTCTCTCATTTTAAAAGTGGATCCACTTGCAATGAGAAGTAGGAAACTATAATGGCAGAATTACAGAATACTGAAGATCAAAACATGGCTAGATTGCCAAGGGCATATCAAAACTACATTTGTCAGTCAGTACACGCACTTCATAGCAATGGCTATAATATTTTTGTGAGAATTGTTAATTACTATTGTTGAGCTCTTTTTTATCAATTTAAACTTTTAGATCTAATGGCAACTAACAACTTCATTGTATTTCCTATTCTTTTATTTTTATTTTATTACCTTTACTGTCCCTTCAAAATTTCTTGGAGACAGACAGATTCCCGAAATGTTAAATTTAAAATAGATAACTAACCATTGAACCCGCCATCTTGTCTCACGCTTTTCAATAACACGAAGGCAAGCACGCAATGCCTCTACAGCCCGCTCCCGAACAGCCAATGTCGGATCCCTAAGTGCAACCCAAATAGCATCAACAAACTCAGGTACATGGACGTTGAACACTGTGGATGCATTTTCTGCCATTTCCTACAAGAACAACAATGCCAATCCCATATCCTTAGTAAGCGAAAAAGCTATGATAATTGCACAAGAATTTTACTGAAAATTCAACTACGACAAAAGGACAAGCACTTATAACCCAAAAACAAACATGTCAATTATTCATTATGAACAGCCATCAGCTAATTTTTAATATAAATCACATCCAATTTCTACATAACAGACATTCACAAGCCAAGTTTCCATCTATTCTCCTCGTATGCCAGCCCAACCTAATAGCTCAAACCTGGATACATACCAGGGACAACAAAAATACGATATTCAGACTTACTTTCAAGATTAAGACAGCAGCAAAACGGCGATACTCAACTCTTTCCCCACGAAGCCAATCCAACGCCATTTTCACCTGAAAACAACAAAAACGCACAGTCAACACGCCGCTGCCATTCCATGACAAGCAAAGCTGAGTCAAGAAACCTGAAATTCGACTTCGTCAGCAGTCATTGCACCACCAGCCCGAGCAAGATGACCCAAAACCCTACTGGCAAGGACCAAAACCTCACGATCACGCTTGACCTCAAAGACAGTCCTCATATAATTAGAGAGCTTAGAGACCTTGGATGCGCTCTCACCAAGCCCAACATCTATCAACTCATCAATGGCTCTCAAAGCGCCCAAATTCTCAGCAACATCGTTGCTCTCTAACAGAGTCGAAATTCTATCGTATAACTGATCCATAAACCGCGAAAATGCTTCTCCACTAAGATCGCGCCCTTCTTCCTCCACATGTTTCTTCAAAGCTAAAGAAGCACCTTCCTGAATAACAATAACAGTAACGTTAGTAACTGCTGCCTTTTTTAAATTTAAAAAAAAAAAAAAAAAAAAATCAACAGACCTTGGGATTGGCGTGAGTGCAGAGGTCCGCGAGGATGCGGTTGAGAGCGTCGGAGCTGCCGCCGGTAGCGGAGGAAGCACCGGGAACCAAATAGCGGAGAGACTGTGACGTGGAGGCCATTGATTGGCCTCAAACCCTAAACCCTAATTGTGTGTTTAATAGTGTCAGATCCTTGTTTATGACATTGACAATAAATAAAATGAATTTTGATGGAAGCCAGTAGACACTAGCCAGAGAGACACAGAGGCGAGTGTTTGTTGTGCAAATTTCAGAGTACAGAAGACGTGCGTCCGTGCGTCCGTGCGTCCGTGCGTCTGGTAAGTGGTAATTACGAGCTTACTGTCGATGTTAACATACATGTACAAACCTTACATGGCAATTTTGTTTGTTTTTATCCATTTTTTGTGATTTGGATCGGGACCCGTCACTGGTGACTTTTTTTTAAAAAAAAATAAAAAACAGTTATCTATGGACTTTAGTAGGTATAATACAAAAACTCCTCTAATTTAAAAAATATTCATTTTATCATCCATAATTTTATTTTTACCTAAAATCTCTTCTAATATTAAGAAAAATATTCAAAATATCCCTTAAAAGCATATAAAAAGACAATAATATCTCTAACGGTCATAGATTTCGTTAGCTTGATTTGATTGATTGATTTACTCTTAGGGTAAAATGGAAAATATAATAAAAAATAAGTAAAATATAAAGAATCAAAGTAAATAAAAGAATATATTAATATTAAATATAAAAATATTATAATAAAATTAATAAAATAAATAAATAAAATAAGATTATAATTAAAAAACCAAAAACCTCATTCCATTCGTCGTTTATCATCATAATTCCCATCTTTTCTTCTTCTTCTTCTTTCATTCATCTTATCCCCATCGCCATCGATCTTCACCATTGATGACCGTAGTACATCCATCTCTACCGACGCTTTTAAAACCAGGTTTGGACCCACTTATCTCATCTATCGATTTTGATGCACCCATCCTCTCTCTCTCTCTCTCTCCCACACCCTCCCCCTCCCCCCATCGCTCCCTCCCTCCCTCCCTCCCTCACCTCACCTCACCTCACCTCACAATGCTCTCTCTCATCTTCCTTCACCTTTCTCTTCAACCTTAGCTTCTTATTTGCTTAGAGCTTCAACCCCACCGCGTCGAGTGATGTGTGGTTTGGGTTTGACTAGGGTTGATGGTGATGGGTTTGATTAGGTTTGACGGCAACCGTAGTGGTAGTGATATTGGGGTTTATATTTGATAAAGTTTGTTACTATGAATCGGTGGTGGTGATGGTGTTAGGGCTTGATTAATTGATTTTTAGGTTTAATTGGGTTTGTTGCTGTGAATTGGTAGTAGTAGTGTTGAGATTTGACGACTAAATTTCTGGGTTTGATTAGGTTTCTGGGTTTGTTATTGTGATTGGGCTTCTAGGATTGATGATGATAACTGGGATATTGGATTTGTGAATCCTAGATAGGGTTCATGGCAATGGTGGTAGGTTTGATTGGGTTTGACGATGGTGGTGACAGTGGTGATGTCAGGGTTTGGGTTTGATTGAGTTTGTTGCTACGAATCGGTGGTATGGTGTTGAAGTTTGATGGCTGGGTATAGATTTGATTGGGTTTCTGGATTTGTTGTTGTGATTGAATTTCTAGGATTGATGATGATAACTGAGATATTGAGTTTACGAATGTGGGTTTCCAGTAGCTGAAAACGTAGAAAATTTGTCAATGACAAAATTAAGTTCTTGAGATAATGATGATGGATGACCAGGACATTAGGCATTAGGTTATTTTTTTTATTATTATTTTTTCTATTTTTGGTCAAATTTTTCTTCAATTTCAGTTTACAATGTTTTGATTTTTTTTTTTAATATTATTTGAATATAATACTATTTATTGTAAATTTTAAATTTTATATTATATTATTTAAATCAATGATAAATTTGACATTTTAACTTTTTCTAACATTTTCATTAAAAATTTGATGTTAGTGAGAATTTTGGATAAAAATGAAACTTTAGTAGAAAAACAGACATTTTTTCAAATCAGAACAAGTTTTTTGATATTATCCCTTTTTATTATTATCCAAATAAATTGGAGAGGATCACTATAGGAATAAAACTATATGATCAAATCCGCACTTATTAAAATCCCAACATACATTATTTATGTTGAGAACTTGATGAAGGCAATTCAAGGATTAACTATGCCTCATTAAAGTTGAATGATTTATGAATCAATTACTTATTTGTAGAGGTGTGTACTGGGTTCATACTAAAGTATGTTAATTTTAAGCAGATCTCATCGATCAATTTACTTAAAATCTAGTAAATTGTGTATTGTATAAATCAAACAAAAATAGCGTGATTAATCTTTACACTAGTAGAATATCGACTAAAGGTATTCTAAAGCTCAAATCAGAAAAAGAAATAATATTAATATAGATAAGCAAATAAATACGCTCCATATATAATATATTTCTGTCATTTGACACAAGTATATAAAGTTAACAAGTAAAATTATAAAGAATATGGTGGTGATGTGAAGGTGTTCGAGTGTGGAGGAGGTTTTGGATTGGCAAGGCAAGGTGACAATATAAATAGAGGAAATTGTGTTGTCCGGAGAGGTTAGAGGAGAGTAGCGGTATGGAATATTGGATGTCCTCCTTTTTGTTGGCTCCCCCTATTTGTATAAGTGATAAGAGTCTTAGAATGAAAATAAATCCATAAGTTATTGAAAAGAATCAATAAGAGAAAATCAATAAAATCATCAATGAAAGAGATTCAAGGAGAGGAAAGAATCAATGAGAGAAAATCAATAATAGAATCAAAGAAAAAAATCAATTGGAGAATCAACGATGTCAAGTTATTTTTTTGAGAGATTTTCTCCCTACTAGATACTTTCCTTATACACATATTTTTCCACTATGAAAGTTTACCAGTTTTTCACCGAAGACACATTGCCACAGTTCGTGGTATGAGTGGGCATCTCTAACCCAACCCGACAGATCCAATCTAATCCGATCATTTTTTATTGGATTAAGTTAGGTCAAATCTTAAAAAAAAAAAAAAAAAAAAAAAAAAAACAGGATGGGTTGAGTTAGGTTGGGTTGAAAATTAAATTGGGTTAGGTTGAATTAAAAAATTTTCAACTCAACCCAACTCAAACTCGACAAATGTCTATTCTTAATTCTAAATCCAAGATTTTCTCCTCCCTTTAGAAGACCACTTGCTAAAAGTGAGAATTAAGGATAACTTTGATGATGAATTAAATATTTTATTTATAATCATTGAATTTTTATTTATACTTATTTTAGTTGTGATTAAATTGTTAAGATTATGAAAATTATCAATTAAACCCTGTATATCTTTGTGATGAATTAAGTCCAACTTGATCAACCTAACCCAACCTAACACGACTATTATTAGGTTGGATTGGGTTAAAGAATTTATTAGGTTGGGTTAGGTTGAAAAATTTTTAACTCAACCCACATTGGGTTGTAATATTTTCAATCTAACCCAACTCAAGTCCGAAAATACTCACCCCTAGTTCATGGTATCTATAAAATCGCTTTTCCAGAACCATTTCACATATTTCAACCATTTGCCATTGTGTGTATAGAGTGATGATCCATCACAATGGTAATATAAAGAATTGGTCAAATGAAGAACCTAGATCTAGTAGTTTGAGATGGAATACACGGTTTCCCAAGACAAAAGAATTGATGAAAAACTTCATAATCGAGTGTTGTGATGACTCAAAACCTAGGCTGTCTTCCAAATTGATGTGCTTATGATGACTTAAAACTCACGTTCGTGACATGAATTTGTGGCCTTGGCTATTGGAGCTGGGTTTAGTGGCATCAAATTTGTTGCATGTGCTTGTAATTTTTAGGTTATGAAGCTTTATAAGTAGTAGATCAAATGCCTATTAGTTCCAATTTAAGAGCGTACTTTACTTCCATATGAAATGAAAATAAGTGTCGTAAACCTCCATTGGTAAATTAAGGTGATGGCCTAAGATGAGTGCTTTACTTCCATATGAAACTAAGGTGAGTGCTGCAAACCTCCATTGGAAAATTGGTCCTTTTCTTTCTTTCTTTATTTTTATGTTTTATTTTAATTATTTATAATTTATTTATTTATGATATTACTTTAAAATCAAAAGAACAGGTATATTTGGTCATGCATAGAGTTGAGTTACAAGACATTAACTACTAAAACATTTAAATGGGGCGGACAAACTAAAAAGAGTTTATATACAATCTTTAAGGGGTGTAAACATTGACACTCTAAAACTTATTTTCTATAAAAGCTCAACTTTAATCTTGCAGATTTGAGTCGCTAGTACAATTGGGCTTAACATCAATTAGAGATTGTAAAATTCGACCCAGTCTAGTGCGCACAATAATTGCACGAAAAGCTAAGGCTAAATTCAAAATACGTTGGGCTTAAAGTTTTCGGGTTGGATCAGCCTAACCCAATACCCATTTGACACTTTTAAACCTTTTTCATTGTCTTGAGTTGCTCATTATAACTTCAAGGGAGATTTATTATTTTTAACCAAATAAAAATTTTTTCGTTTTTACCTAATTTTTTTTTTTAAAAAAAAATTATTTTTGACCTCTCAAACAATTTCTATTCTATATCAGAGATTACTAAAGCACTTTTAAGTTAAAAGTACCCAATTGATCTAACCTAAAATAACCAAAATAGTCTTCTTCTTCCTCACAACATCCTAACCTGTTTTCTCTGCTCCATCCATAGTTTTTCTTCTTTCAGTCACCATTGTAGCAAAAAAACAAACCTTCTAATAAGAGATTGTTCATTGAAGCTTCTCCATTCATCGAAAGTTTTTTATCCATTCAAGTTTCATTAATTAAGGATTTTGAAGCTTCTTCTTCCATTTGAAGTAATTTGAGATTTGAAGGTAATGTATGTGTTTTTATTAGTTGATTTGTAGGTTGTTTGTTTATGTTGCAAGTTAAAGACTTTAAGAATGATTTGATTGTGATATATAATATCTATAAGGTAGATCGTAGTTTCTGCAAAATCTGCGATGAAATTGGTTTTTCATTTGACTGAAAAACCGATTTAAATATTAAATCAATTTTTCATTGGGATGAAAAACTGAAATAACCAATTTCTTCATATTTTTGATTTTGTTATGTTTTGGATGTTGTGTATTGAATTTTAGTGTTCTGTGTAGTTAAATATGATTATATTTTATTTTATTTGGTTTGATTTGGCTAAAGAGTGTTATGAGTGCACAATAACTCCATTTAACTCGGCTTTTTGGTGGACTAAAACACCAGTACTGGTTTTTTGGTTCACTTAAAAATTGAGTTAGACAGTGTTAGCATAATTTTGATATTTCTTGCGATTTTTACGTTGAGTATTGATTTATAATATTAGATTTGATTTGATATGGTTGTACTTTGTAATGTTGACCCATTGGAGTGAGACAATTTATTAATATCTTTTCAATAATACAGGAATGACTCAAGAGATGATCGTAATCAACTTTAAGAAAGTGTGAAATAGATGAAACTACGTTGGTGATAAGTCGATCATGTATGTGGTCCCCAAATATAGTAGTTTTGTATAGAGAGACTGACATTGATAAAACAAGGGAGGATATCTATATTTATTATTTACTGTAAGGTATGATAAATGGCCAAATTTAAAAGATATGCATCATGTCCGATTTTTGTGTGATTAGTTTGATGGCGGTGAAAAATACAGATGTTAAAAAGATTTATATTGATAAAATTGCGAGAGATTTTGGAGCTAGAGTTAGTAGGCATATCGTTCGTCCAAATGTCATTAACTCTATACCAGACATAAGTAACGACGTAGATATGGATAGGCTTGTAAATTTACATATGTTTAAAAGTCAATTTTATCTTACTTCAGGTATTGGTAGCAATCGGGTTGATGCTTCTATTTTCCCATTTACATTTATGAAAAAGTCCTATTTGTGACATTAATAATGAATATATAAATTATGCTAGTGATGATAAAGAGCAAGACACAGATGATGATGGTGATGGGTCACAGGATACTAATAAAGAGAAAACTCGAGACAGTGTTGAAGAGAAAACTAGATATGGTGCCTTTGAGGAAGAAAGATTTCTAGAAATAAGATTTTCAAGTTTATAATTTCAGAGTAATCATTCACAACCATATTGGATTGTTCTTAGTATAGAAATGGGTGACATTATTGCTACTTTAAGCGCTGTGTCAACTGTCTATCAACGTGGTACATCGTATAAATATGCATTCTTTAACAATAAATAAGAAATGAGTACAGTAATTAGAGAATATGCTTTGAAAACCAAGTTTGAATATTAGGGTTAAACATTCAGACATAGAACGATTTGAGGCTGATTATAAGGATAAAAGTTGTAGTTTTATAATTCATGTAAGATGCAGAAAGAGCTGTTTGATGTGGTTTATGTGGAAGTATGTGGCAAAATACTCGTGTCGTTAGCCAACTATGAAATCATATATGAAGAGTGTGAAGGTTATTGTCATCAAAAAATTATATGTGAGAAATATAGGGAGAGATATTTATACACTTAATTGTTTAATTGAAGAAATGTTAGAGCAGTATGACGTGTAGATTTTGTACAATAAAGTCTGGAAGACTTTATAATATGCAAAAAACCTAGTATATAGACAAGTGGATGAGTTATATCAATAGCTTCCGTCCTACTTTGAAATGTTAAAACTATCAAAACCCAACACCATAACAGCAATTGAAATGGATGAAAATAATAAGTTCCCGTATTAGTCCATTGCACTTGGAGCTTTTATTGAAGGTTTTCGGTCTTACATGAAATCATAAAATCGATTGTTGTCATTGATGTCACTCATTTGAAAGGTGAATATAAATAGATAATTTTTTTTACTACATGCAAAGATGGATCGAATATGATTTATTCTATTACTTTTGGATTTACTGATGGAAATTCAGACCGTTCATGGATTTCGTTCCTATAAAGATTGTGAGAGGCGATTAGTGTATCGGACAATTTGCTTATTGTATCCTATTATCAAAAAGACATATCGAATAGGATGAGAATAGCCTTTCCTAAAGTACCACACAGATTATGTTTTTTTCACTTGTGGCAAAACTTGAAACAACATTATAAAAAGTATTCAGATGTGGAAAATACATTTAATAATATTGCATACAATTATATGCTAAGTGACTGTAATAGAACATTGGAATAAATTCAGGCGTTACATCTGAAAACACATGAGACTTTGATTAAGGCTAAAGTGAGGAGATGGTCAAGGGTACATTGTCCAAATATATATATATGAAGTGATGATCACGAACATTGCTGAGTTGCTTAACAATTGCAAGATGTAAGCACACTGTTTGCCAATAACAACTGCACATAAACATGAAAGAAATGTGTTATAGAGATGGTTTAATAATAGACGTGTTACTACTGAGAAACTTACAACTTATGTTATCACCGTTGCGTACGATCATATAACGTTGGCAAAAAATTTATCAACATAAGGTATCATACATCCTGTTACAGAACCGATTACGTACAACGTCATACATCTTAGCAAAAGAGATGTGGTGATTGATATTCAAGTGAACAAATGCAATTGTAAGCAATGGAAACTAGATCAGTTGTCATGTGTTCATGCATGTGCTATAGTTAGATATCATAATTGTACGTTGTTGCTTTTGTATTTAATATCATATCGTAATACTTAAAGTTGTGATATACGTCAGATTTAAGGGCGTTAGTTGTGATATATTTTGAAGTTAGTATTATAACGCAGAGTGGCTGAAAGCTGCATATATACATCTAATTAATCTTTCCTTAAATTAGGCAACTGAAATGTTCCTCGTGGAAGTTAGAAGCATAATTGTATTACCACCCATAGGAAAAAGACAAGCAGATAGGTCGAAGGAAGTTTAAATTCCTTCAATTGAGGAAGTTCATCATAATAAAAAGTGTGAAAATATGGTCAGAGGGGACACAACAGTCTTTACTACCTTAAACCCTTACATTCGTTAGCGGAAGGACGAGCACAGTCATAGGTGCGGAAGCCCAGTCGAGTAAAGACGCTGTTACAGAAACTAAAATGAGCACAAATGCTCATAAAAATGCCCCACCCTTCTGAAGATGCCACCTCTACTGGACATAACCAATGTTGATATCCTCAACGATTTCCTATTCTCAATCCAATATTAGGTAATGATGAAAACAATGATTAGACATTAATTTGAAACTTCTGTTTTATGTATATTATTTTATTTTTTTTCAAATGAAATTTTACTCAATTTATATAATACAACGGTACTATCATACTGTAATCGGTTTTTAAGTTACTAATAAATTTTCATTAATTTTTTTGAAAATTAAATTACTAATAAATGTAACTTTAATGAATAAAATAAAGTAATTGACATCAAAATGGGGGAGAAAATGATAACATTAGTGGATATCGTTGGATTGGTTTTTAAAGGGTATGAAAAACTGAAATCGGTTTTTAAAGCTTTTGAAAAACCGATCAACTGCTTCAACATTGGATCGGTTTCTGAAAAGTGTTAAAAAATTGAAATCGGTTTTTAAACCCCTATTAAAAAACAAATCATGATTTTTCTTGATCTCCTCCCCTTCAGATGACTTTCAATAGACAACAAATATTCTCAAATTGCTTCAATTTAATCAATTAAGATGAAATTGTATAAATAACATATATAATGACACTGAAGTAAGACATGACATTAGGTGATAATGTGTCAGCTTGTGCAAATATGAATTTTGATTCATTCAACTATGTTTATTTATAATGTTGATCTATTGTGAGATGTAACATCAGTTCTATGGTTTTTGTGTCTTTTAGATTATTGAAAACCTTCAAATTTGATGGGAAAAGGGGTAAAAATTGGAGAAAATATCGAATCAGTTTTTCAAAGGAATTTAAAAACCAAAATCAGTTTTTTAACCCCTTTTAAAAATCGATCTTGGTTTTTCTTGATTTTCTCCTCTTGTAAAATCAATTACGGTTTTTTAGTTATTATTTTAAAAACCAATTTCGGTTTTCTATTTACATACTTAGCAATACCTGAATAATATAATCGGTATATTATTTTCGTAAATTAATAATTAACAAAATGAATAATTAATATATAAATTTATATGTTTACTTATATACAATCTCTCCATCAGAGTCTAATACTCATTTCCCAAAATTATTTACTTTGTACATTGGTGTCGAAAATATAACTAGATCTCTGACAATCTCTGTCATCAATGCAATGACATCTGCAATCTTATCGGGTCATCTTGATTTCTATGATATTAACATTTAAAATATATATATTAAACCCATCAGGTTGTTGGAGCACATACGATTTGTCAAGATGCTTAAGTTTCCATTGCTCATCCACGAGTGACATATCTATGTGGGTCTTCTCATAAAATCTAATAAACCACAACAAGATGGGCATCAAAGACACCAACAGTTCAAGTGGCTCACTCCATTAAGCAAAGTCAATATATCCAAGGGAATCATATATTAATATTTTCTTCTCTCTAAGGCATACCTAACAGAGGACCCAGTGATTTTGATTCAAACTATACGGTAGCAATATCTGTAGTTTGAAGACGTCAGTGGTATAAGATTAATTGGGATGATCAAATAATAATGCTTAATCTTTTAATAACCCTTACATTTTTAATACTCCACGATGTGATTAATGCGTCTATTTGATCTTAATTAAATGCAAGCTACACTAGGGATACATTAGCCGCAATTGGATCAAATTTTATTCTCGAATGGACGTAATGTCTGCAAGATAAAAATTAAACATGTTACAGCAACTTTAGAGACACATGACAAGAAATTAAAAAGCATAATTGACTGAAATATAAGCGCTCACAAACAAGGAACTCCTATGGACCGCATATATAGTGTCTTCAATCTCATTCCACCATTTATTTTATAGATATATTAGATAATAATCGATGTGCTCTGAACTCAACTATTGGTTCCCGTCCTCGAGGGTTCACAGGATGTCTGGTATTATGCACCATCCACAACAATCAACCGCACGACTAAAATTAAAAAAAAAAAAAAAAATCAATTTATTGTAAATTTTATTGCATTAGTAACTAGAATTTATATCAATACCCGAGGTCCAAAGATGAGAAAGATTTATATTCATTGTAGGCAGCCTCTACGGGGTTTACAAACTCCGCCACCTCCTCAACCTATATTTGAGACACTTTTTTTTTTCTTTTTCGATGGTTCAGGATATGTGTATGACGTCTATAGTGATGCCACTAACTTTATCTTTCGTTTGTCCCATTCCTGGATGACTCGTCCTGCAATTATAAGAAAATCAAAACCATCAATTAAACATTTAAAATTATATGTCATAATGTATCACAATAGAAATACTATATTTACTTGGTCATCACCATGCTCAGTTTCTACATCTAATGTACCGCTTGAGACCTTCTGAAAGTGGTGGATCTCCTAGTCATCATATTGGAGGGGTGATTGGTGGACACCCTGAGACTAATGGACCTCTAAGTCCTTTTGATGGACAGTTAACTGGTCCTTATGGTTAGCTGACTGATGAATTATCTTTTCTTTATGGAGAGGTGACCGATGGACCCCATCATCTTGATGTGGTGGTGGTAGTGGTACTGCTGCTGCTGCTAGTAGTGGTGGTAGGTTATAGGTATGCTCATCTCAAACAAATCTCCTACCACCACCACCATCATCATCGTTATCATCGTTGTCATCATCCGGATTATGCCTACCAACTGGAGACCTAGAAATTTTTAAATGCTCTTTTACCCATCTTAATCTTCTATTTATCTCTCTTAAGATCTCGTGGGTTACCTTCTACCTCTTATTAATCCTACTTACTTTCTTATGCGTTGTCTTCTATTAATCCATAAGATACTCAAACAACTGTTACACCTGTAGAATATATATATAATTTCACACAGTGTACACAATAGTAAAAAAATTTTGATAGAGTCTCATCTGTTTTTTGAGTATCCGGGGAAATATAATCTATATATTTAAATAATTACACTTCGTTTATCTTGTTTAAAGACTCTATCTCTCTGTCCCACTCTATATTATTATACAACATGTCCACAACTTTTTCATATACTAAAATGAATATTCATTTAACAATCAAATGGATATTCATTTAACAACCAAATGGATATTCACTTAACAACAAAATAAATCAAAGATTCGTTGCGACATTTTTGTTTTTTGTTTTGAACTCTGCAAATTTATCCTCTAACTTGGATTGTACACTTGGGATTGCTTTATACTGCTCATCTTCCTCCCTTGTAAACTCCTCAATCATATAATCATCATCACCCCTTCCATGCTTCACCTCATAATCATCATCACCCCATGTACCATCATCATCATCATTATCCTCGCTCCCTTCATCACAAACTTTATGTATCTTTTCGCCAATCAAATGCTTTAGATTAAAAGATTTCTAATAATCCGTATCTCTTTTAGCGTCAATGGGCTTTAGGGTTTATACTATGTCAAATATCTGTAATATGTACATATATATAGTTATATTATGTATATTTAATATGAATAAGGATAGTTAAAACAAACAAAAAAAGAAAACTAATTTAGGTTAGGTTCGCCACTTACAGAGAGAAAACCATTAAGGTTTTGTATGTCTCTCAATGTCCTTTTAAATGTCTATCTCTTGCACCTTAGCAACTCATTTTTCAAGGACTGATTACTTTTCCCTATCTTTTCTCTTTACATCGGTAACTTTTCGACTAGCCATCACTATAATGCAAAAATGATTAAATAAAAAACAAATATATAGTTAGTATGTATATAAAAAAAAATAAAACAAAATATTAACCATATTAGGAGAAAACTATAAATATTAATCGTATTAAGTGCACCTGAAACGCCAGAATATAGTCATAAATATTAATGGTTTTCAGTGGGCTTTTAATTTGCTCCTCAATAATCACTATCTGGAGGTAGTGGACTAGCATACTATAACTTAATGTACTTTAAGGGAACGAGTTTCATACCTCTGCATTTTCTATAATGACCCATATTAAGTGAGCAATGTCAGCCCTATCATCGTGCCTCATGAATAGATGGAATGAGATCCATACATTAGCTAACTTCAACAAATCCTCATAATTAATTACGTCTTCAACGACATGCCTCTGACGCGTTATATGACTCATTACCTTGAGAAAGGTGACTAGATTTCGCACACTCGGCGACACTTCATTAAGCAATCGTCAGAAGAGATTTTTCTTGTCATTTTGCAACGTACTGAAGATTTTTCAGTCGATACCTCAAAAGGAAATCCTGTTATCAATAAAAACTCATGTTTCTCAAACCTATATGTTCTCTTTCTGATTTCAAACCATATTTCATCACGACACCCACCGAAGGGCTCCACTCTCTAGCAAGAAACCATAATATTATGAAGGAAGTAGTAGTATTGTTGCTACTTATCTCCAAAATATGTCCGAATGGGCAATCTTCTATGAACCAGTCGCACAAACCTCATTTAGTAATAACTGCAATTATTTTATCAAGTCATTTGTGACCAATATGTGTATTCTTGCCAATATTCTTGTCAACTATTTGCGAACTATGTAATACTTGAATTTCATTTGTAGGAAAGAAAAATAGCAAACGATTAGTATTATTTTACAAAAAAAAAAATGGTAATAAAATACCCCTAATGTACTTGTATTTTCATTTCATTTCATAATTTTCAATAATCGATTTTTCACAGGATGTGAAAAATCGGTCAATAACATTAACCGATTTTTCACACCCACTAAAAAGCCAATTTCGCTATTTGGTGGATTCCTCAAATTTTCAAGCTAAATTCAACCATATTTAACCTAATCTAACCTATACATCATTATCCAACTTCCACAACACAAAACAAAACTAAAAATGGAAACAAAAATCAACGAACAACAAATTTTCATTAATCGGCCAATTGGTTTTTTACTTGGTGTGAAAAATCAATCAATGTTATGCACTAGTTTTTACATCACAATGAAACAAACCGAAATGAAATAGCGAAGTGAAAAACTGAAGTGACAAACCGAAGCAAAAAACCAAAATGAAAAATCGAACTGATGACGCTAATGTTGATAACATCTGAATTGATCATTTTTAACCAAAATCCAACCAAATCTAACCTATTATAACCCTAATCATCATAACCCAACTTCCATAACACAAAAAAAAAATCTCAAAATCATAAAACAAAATAAAATAAATCATAAGTTTTCAAATGAAATCCAAACTTCATGTACCTTGGCAAATAAAGGAGGTTGTCGACTGTTGGAGATGCTCTGACAAGGTCGGCAACTACGAGAGAATGGAAGAAGATGGTAGAAAGGGCTCGTTTGGTCTCGATCGGGCAAAAAGAAGGGGTCGAATTTCGAGTTTTGCAATCAGTGATAATGAGTTCCATTGATTTCTTACACCTTATATATAGAGAGGTTATTTCGTAATTACACATTTCAGTTTTTTATAAAATTTTAAAAGTTAAAGGTTTATGGATAAAAATACGCAAGGGCATTAGGGGTAATTTAGGTATATGATAGAATTAATTTGCTTCAAGGGTTAAAAATAATTTTTTTAAATAATGGGTAAAAATAAAACTCACCCTTTTAAAATGGGTTATGGTAATTTCCTTTAGCTTTAATAACCAGATCACAAAGGAAAGGAGACTATGAAAGTAACAAGTCTAAATTGTCATCTGAGTCAATTTTTTCATACACAAGATTTATAGACGTTGCATCCTTTTCAACATTTGTAGTAAAAAGGCAAAGGATCAATTACTACGCAATCATCAATTTACAATTTCCTATGAGTCAATGATAATATGCAAGTAGGAAACGATACCAATAGTTGTCCAAAATATGACAGTAGTCAATGATAAATTAACATCGCAGTAGCTTTGCATTTTTCAAGTGCAAAAATTTGCATTAGTATTTTTTTTTTTTTGGTTGGTTGATACTATGGATGCTGAATATGGTTATTTTGAGATAATAAATAAATATTGTAATATTATTACATTTTTCAAATCTGAAAAAACAGCAAGAAGACCTGACCGCAAGAGTTTTCAAATCTTGCAATCGATGAAGATTAATTCACCAATTGGTATCCACAGTTAACAACTTAAACAAAATTCTTTTGTCAAACCAAAATTAAGGTAACAATATGCCTTCTTATGGGCTGAATAGAGCAATGGACTTTCTTGGGCATCAAGTAAATTGAGAAGCAAATATGCAAATTTTGCATGTGCTTGAGCAAATAGATACATATCAACAATCAAGATGTGTTTATTTATTCTAACAATTTTTGTGAGTTGTACAAAACTAATAGAAGCCACCCTAATATTTTAAATGGTTTTACTATGTTGCTCATTATTGTGGGTATTTTGGTGATTATGGAAGGAGGTAAAGAAAAGCCCAAAGATGAGGCCCGTTGTATTGTCTTATAAGAAAAAGCTCAATAAGTCTGATCAAGTTAGTTAAAAGTCAAGGAAAGGTACACGCGGTCGTTTGATAGTTTGTACCCGAGCGCACCTGATTATATGACTGATCGTTTTGATCGTTGAGTAATCAGGTGGACGTGTGATAAAGCATAAAGAAATCTGGTCGTAATCGAAAGATTGCTCGAAAGGTGCCCTCTAAAGGTATTAGAGCAATCAGGAGGTCCCTGCATCTGTTTGGTGGTCAAGGAAGCAGCAGAATCTACTCGATAGAGGTAGCATCAGATCGCTGGAGAAACCTGATCGCTCGATATGCTCGTTAGAGTTGACTAGTTGACCTTCTAGAAGACGAATCAATTCAATTCGGGGAAGGAGACAACTTGCCTATTTTCATGCAAATCAAATTACGATATTATTGACAGATATTGCGGATACAGTGAAAATAATCTCGAAAGATATTATCTTAATTAATGTAAATTATTTTTTGCTTTATCTGTAAGATTTTCAAGTCTATTTCAATTGTAACATCTCCACTATAAATAGGGGACGAAATCTAATGTAAAAGGTAGAGTGAAATATACACTGTTACTTCATGAGAGAAAAGGGGTGACGGTCGTGGACGTAAACTATTATTTTACCGAACCACATAAAACTCATTGTGTTCTATTCGTTTTGGTCTTATTCATATTTGTTTTGTCTGTAGTATGTTGTTTCGCATGTATTGGGTTTGAAGAACCAGGTTGGTCAAAATTGAGTGTCAACACTCCTAATACAAAATGCACCAATTTCATGATGAAGAAAAAAAAATCTAGTGATAATTGCATTTTGTTTGATTGTTATACCAAAAAATAAAAGTAAATGATTGTATAATGTATATATCTTACGAATTCGAGAATTTCTAAGGAAATATGAAATAATGTATCACTACGAACTTTCAAAGAGGCAGCAATAGATAGCTACATTACTGTATTAGTTACAAATTTTAATATTTATATATTGTGTAAAAATAGGAAAGTTGGAAAGCATGATAGACATGGACCTAAAAGTGTTATAATGAAGTTTGATATTGGGTAATGGGCAACAACTATTTGTAAGTGAATTATTAAATTTATTTAAAACTATCCACACTTTATGTTTCAAGCTAGTGATGAGACCTGAACTCTTGATCCTAAGACCTTGTATTTTAGGATAAGAATGAGACTTGAATCATTAATCTCTAAGAATAAACGCAAATGCTTAACCACTTTTACTAAGAATTACACATCACCTCTTAACAGGAATGATTAAGTACTTCTCTTAATTCTAAGGCTTCGTTTGGTGCACGAGATAGGATTGGATAATTAACATGAAACTAGATTAGATTTAATTGAATTAGATAAGATAAGATAAAATGAGATAGAATTGGACGTTATCTTATATTTGATGAAAGTAGGATATAAGTAAAAATAGTGGGTGCAAACTTAAATTTTATAGTAATTTTTGAGGGATTTTTCACAAATTTTACAGACTAAGATTGGTCAAACTTGGCTCCACAACTACCACCGCTGCTTATCTCCTTCATTACCACCCTTCTTTATCAACGATCTACAACATTGATGAACAGATTGGCGATTGCTGATGCCGAACAAATAGTAAAAATCTCTCGGAGATAAAGATAAAGATGGGTGTAGAAACTGCAATGGAAAGTCAGAGACGAAGTCGAAGAAAGAGATTGGTGAGCGTAGATGAAACGGAAGGAGAGAGAGGTGAGTGCGAAGGAATAGTATTAGCATGAGGACGAAGTAGGAGAGGAAGATGAGGGAGGACGAGGAGTGACCGGAGGTGACGACGACAAAGGCGGTAGCAAGGTGTCGAAGAAGGAGCAAGTAATGGGATAATTTTAACCCACGTGATGAACGGGTTAGTTTTGTTCCAAATTAATAAGATAGATTAGTGAATGATTAAATTAGTGAAGGGTGAGTGGAAGCACCAAACATGGGTTTGGACAAAAAAATAGTTCAAACCCAGTATCATCCCAAGTAACAAACAAGGCTTAAGAGGTTAAGAATTTAAATTTCATCATTGTCGAATGTGTGGATAGTTTTCTATGAATTTAATCACCCTTCTCCCATCTCAAAAAATACATCAAGTTATATCACATGTTAGATGAAATGTAAAAAATTGTACAAATATTAATCTTAATATCACATCATTAAAGCATTTCATATGCACCAACATCAAAATATATAACATGAAATAAGTGCCAATGTTCAATCACGAAGCATAAACAAACAAGAGAAGAAGAACCCATAAATAAGTTTCCAATTTCTCATTAATCCTCATCTAAGCACTTTCTCGAATATTAGCATCCTTCCCAATTGATTAAAAAAAATTATTTATATAAGTTTACTGTGTTGTATAAAATATATATATTTTTAAAAAATACTAATACTGGTCTTTGAACAAGTAAAATCAATATTAAATATAAAATAAAATTAAAAGTAAACTCCATTGCAGTGTCAAGAAAAAGAAAAAAAAGAAAAAAGAAAACTCCTTTGCGTTCAATCATTTGAACTAGTAACACTAGTCTCATTAACTTTAATGAAATTTAATATAATTCTCATATTAGTTTAGTATCATTTTGATTTTTTTTTTTTGAAATACTTTTTGAATTTTTTTTTTAATACTTGGAAAAGTTGATAATGTCCAAAATATTAGAACATTGTATAACGAGAAATGTACTGCAATGAAGCACCCCGATTTAAAATGAATATGGAAGGAAAAGAAAAAAGAGAGCTTGGTGTTGATACATGATCACATTTCCTTATTCAATGTAATTGTTATTCCTGCCCTGCTCCCATATAATATAATATGCTTGCTTCATTGTATAAGTTCCTTGCAGGTCATCTGTAAGATTTGAATTTTGGTTATGAATATTATTTGTTTAGGTTGGATTTGTCACACCAATACCTTCCACTAGTAGTTTGTAACATTGTGATCATAAACAAGTAGAGGATGCAGGGGGGGATGCAATGATAAGGAAGTGGGCTTGAGGAGTTGAGGAAGGATCATGTGGATGATTATTATTTGTTTGATAAGGCTAGAGACATTTTTGAGCAAGGCATGTCCAACGTTGTTACTTTGACTGATGATTTTTAATGCATACTCATAGTTTGAGGCTACTCATGAAGTGGCTAATGTAGAGGCTGTGAGGCCTTTGAAGGAAAGCTGTTCCTTGCCGAGGTGTGGCTAGGGGTTGTATGAGAACCACAACCATCTAGCACAAGCACTTCAAAATAATTACATCTCTGTCAGACATCAAAATTTCCATCAAGCCTTGGACTTGATGAGGCAGGCCAAAATTACATACATCATTAACATCAGTATTATATGATGTTTTCATCAATGTTTTTGCATTTAACTTTCAAGCCATCCATTGTTTAAGAGCTACATACGTACGTTGGATCAATGAATCTAGTTCAACTATCTGTATGCCATTGTTAACTTTTAATGGAATAAAGCTTCACAACTGGTAATTGTGGTATTATCCTTTTATTTACCTATTGCTTGCTACTAATTCTGTTTTTACCTTCAGTGGCAACTGATGGAAATCAACCCCATTCGTATGGAGCTGCATAAATCCTTGAGACTTCACTTTTTTTTGTTAATAGGTACCTTAGAGTGTACTTGAGCTGTTTATGAACAGAATTTGGATTTAAGAACTGTGACGCCTCAGATTATCATCGATAATGCTCTGTGTCTCCAAGAAGGGACATATTCTCACAACTAGATGCTCTCTGGTATTCCCTTCAAGATTTACATATTTCTTGATTTTTCAACTTTTACAGAAGCACAAATGCTTTGAAGATGCTTTGACAGTGTACGAACAAGGTGTTAAGATTTTTATGTATCCTCACATGTGAAATATATATGGGAAGACACAACTTGAAAGAGCCAGAAAATTGTTTGGAAATGCTGTTGAATTCTTATGTACTTTATTAATCGTTTGGTCTTAACATCTACATCTGTAGGCTGTAGTGAAAAACTGTAGACTGATATAGTAGATGCAATTTCACCACAACTTTCTTTGTAACTAACTAGATAGTCTTGTTGATCACTAACACACTTGTGCTCTGTACTTGTTAATGAAAAAAAAAAAAGGAAAAAAAATTAAATGTAGACACAGAAATTAAGAAGAATCAGAAGATCTGAATTAAGATCAGAACTGCAATCAATAATAACAAGATGTTCAGACACAATCAATCAAAGTTAAACAACAAACTACCTAAAGCTATAGTCAGCAGCAGCTAAATAGTGGTGCAGAAGAGGCCCAATCTGCACAAAGATTTGTCACGAAGAAGTGACTTGTTTTCTGATCCTGCTCGAACGCCTAACAGGAGTGACCACCTCATCGTCTCCACATCCCTAGAAAAGGCAACACAAGACATAAGAAACATGTTGAAAATGCAACACACAACTACTTATAATGTAAACATGGCAGTTGTGTACTAACTTACCTTGCTGGAAATTTTCTCATAGGTGGTGAAACTACCATAAGAAGGTGACCCCATGGAGAAATTCTGTGATGAAGCAAGCGACTCTCTCCGATAACCATTCCTAGGCTGCCTCCTTTCTTGGCTCTGAGCTTCACTTGATGCTTTGTTGAGTCCTTTCTTGCTATAAGAGGTACTATTGAAGCTGCTCATTTCTGATGGGCATGACTCTCCCACTGTTTCCTCCTCTGTCTGCCAATTGCTGGTATGCTGGGCAGAGACTGATATTGAACTGTAGTTGAATTTCTTGGTCACGGCAGGTTGGTCCACATGACTTGTAGTAGTAGTAGTATTTGGAGTTGATGGCTTTCCTTTCTTTGCATAGGTGATGATGAGAGCGGTTGCCACTAGCACACTGAGAAGCACACTCAAGGAAATCCCTACAACTCTCTTTGTCATATAGTTATTTTCTGATCTGTTTAATGTTGCTGAATTCTGTAGATTAGCCATTGAATCGTCCAATTCTGAGTTTCGATAAACAACGTCTTCAGCTTTGCTTGACACAGTTTCAGCATCAGTTTCTCCTAGAAATTGATGAGGTTCAGCAACCTCCGTGAGAGCTACCACCACCACATCAGGCTGATTTTCAGCAACGTCTGAGAATTTCATCACGTCCGGTTGAGTTCCATCAACCTCTGAAATTAGTATGTGCTGTTGCAGAAGGTCCATGTCGCTTTGGAGCTTGATATCAGATGCAACTATTTCTTGGGGCTTCTCTGCCTCTAAATTGTCTGCTTTGAACACTTGAGCCAATGAAGTTGAGCATATTTCATCACATTGTGAATTGGTGCGATCTTCTGAAGCCACATTAATGTTGTCATGCTCCTCAATCTCTTGGTGCACTACTGCTTCAAACTCTGGGCTATTTTCTTCTTCTAAAATCTCTTCAAGGTTCCTGTTATCTTCAATCTCTTCAATGCTCTCATCATCTTCAATCTCTTCATGACCCTCTTCCAGCTTGACATCTCCCTCCCTTATGGGTGCCCAAAAATCTGCACTGGCATCTTCTTGAGCAAACTTTAGGGCATCAACTGATTGATCCTTCTCGAGCAAAATAGTCAGATTACTGTATTGCAAAGGACCTAGTTCGTGCATTCCTCTTAAACTTGATATCGGCTTGCAAATGTAAGCATAAGAGTGAGCAGACCACAACTGAAATTTTTGAAACAGCTCCTCGAAATTTACTTTTGCAAATTCAGTGATCTCAGGTGGGACATACAAGTTAGAGAAGATTAAATCAGAAACCTGGGAATCGCTGACTGAGATTGATAAACAAGCAAAGACCAAGATCAAACCCAATGCAATAAACTTTGATCTTCTAAAGAGCTTTGATTTGGACTCCCTTTTAACTTGGACACTCTCCTCAGGCTTGTGGGTACCGAAGGGGTTCAGCTCAGATACATTAAGCTCCTCTTCCTCATCTTCTTCAACTGCTTCGTCTTCTTCTTCTTCTGTTTCTTTCAATGTTTCATCTGAAGAAATATCCTCGGATTCTTTCAAGGAATCCTCTGACTGAATTTCACTGACTTCACTGTCTGATAAATTTTCTGATGCAAAACTCTCCTCAAGCCGCTTACCATCTTTAACCTTGTTAAGCATAGACTCAATTCTCTGGTTTGGCCTGTAATGAAGAAACTGAGGCCTTGGAGACAGATAATTGGTTTTAGGATCATAAGGTGGCATTAAAGGATCTGCATCCAGAGGTGCCAACATAGGACTCGATGTTGGACAAGAGTCTCTAGGACTAATCTTGAATGCTGGGTCAAGATTAACACAATCCTTCTCCTCAGTAGCAGGAGCCTCCACCAATGAAGAACTTACATCACTCTTCGGATCGAAAAGTACCTCAGAATCAAGACCTGACCTGCTGTTTGTGATTTCCTCACGACCCAAGTCAGTTATAGTTGAGTCATATGAAGACTCAATCATCTGATTCAAGCCCATCTCTGGCTTTGAAAACTCATCATCTTCCATCATTATGAGGTCTTTTACATCAGAAAACGTAACAGTCTTCTTCTTACCCAAACCTATCTCTGGTTTTGTCTCATTGTCTTCCACTGCTTGAACTTTTGCTTCAGAGAATGAAACAGAAGACCGAACTGGCTCATTTCTCTCTACCAAGATTTTCTTTCTAGATGATGTAGCAAACTTTGAAGCCGCAGAAATTGTGGGAGACATAAAATTCTTTGTGCCCTTTGAAGCAGAAGCCGGAGATCGGACTCTTGCAGTCTTTAAATTTGAGTCTTTGCTATTTTCTTTATCCTCAAACTCCCGCAGAGAAGTTAGACTTTCGCTACTAATAGAGCTTCTTCTAGGAAAATCTGTAAACCATCAACACACAAGATTATTGTCATGCTTTGTTGATCTGCTATTATACCTGACAACAACATACAAATTTATATTTCTCGCTTCATTTGGTGCTTTACCAAAAATGAATTTCAACAGTGTATGAGAAAATTCATCTTCTCAATGTCAACAATCAAGGTATTCCTAGAAACCGATTTCCCACCAAAACAAACACAACAGACACCAAATCCAGTTCTCACATACCCAGAAAAATATGTAGAGCATCAAAATTTCTTTGTTTTATTATATTTTTCCACATTTTCTTGGCATCCAAACACATCATCATCGCAAAAAAAAAAAAAAAAACAGAGGAAATTATAATAAATGAAAATGATACATCAAAGAAGACCACCCCTAAACAAACAGGACGTGTACTTAAATCCAGTTCAATCAATCACAAAAGTTGAATATCTTTAAAACCCAGAAACAAAAACGTATAAAAATTCCAATTTCGTGGAATCTGAACACATTACCACCACCAAAATACAACAAGAAACAAAGAAAGTGAGAGATACCTGTAGGGCTGTTAGCAGGAGTGTTGGGATTGGCTCTTGAGTTGGACACAATGGAGGAGGGTTTGGTGAAGGGGTTTCCAGTGAAACTCCTTCTCATGGGGTCTTTAGTTTCAGAGCTTCTGGCATTAGGGTTTGGTCTGGATGGTGGAGGTATTGGAGAGGACAAAGAAGGTTTGCTTGCGGCCATGAAATTGTTGATTCTTCTTCTTCTTCTATCTGGTGGATTAATTGCAAATATGGAAAGAGAGTGAAAATATGCAGAAGAAATGGTGAGGAGTTTTGAATGCAAAGAATCTGGAAAGATTGACTGATTGTTGTTTGTTGCACTTGATTGGTTTCCCGTTTATGGAAATTGAAGCAAATGTAACGGCTAGTTTTTGGAAGTGTGGGGGAGACTTATATGATGGGATTTTTTGACCGTTGGGATTAAATAATGGATTTTTGTCTGCTAAAAGGTTTCAACCGTTGGATTTCTTTTTCGGAACGTGATTGATCAAGCGTAACGTGTAGCCGTTGAGTTCTTTCTTCACTTTAGTTGCAGTTGACTCTTTTGATTCTACCGTTTTGTCATCTGGTTTCTGGTTTTTCGATTGTCAAGTACAACTGTACAATTATAATGAATCAAGATGTTGTTAGGTTTAATAGCTTTAATGTGTATGTGTATATATATATAATGGCTGGAACAATTTCAAAGATTAACCGGAATTAAACGATGTATGACTCTATAATACGGCTCCCATATAAAAGAGAACAACCTACACGTAGAGGGGGGTATGAGCGTCCACACAAGGTGGGGACAAATCATATATTTGTATATGGTGAAAAAGAAATTGACTTGGATGAAAGTCGAACTTAGGCCTTATGAGGCATAAGGTTAGCGTCTTACCAATTACGCCATATTCGACTATCGTTAACATATCAATATTAATATGAATCAAAATGTTATTAGCTTTAATTTTTACCTATTACACTAATATTACTATGATGTCTGACAGTAGTATTTAGAATTTTAACGAAATTATAGTATATTTATAAATTAGTAACTCTAATAAGAGAAAGGAAATTTGCACTTACTTTTGTACGAGACAAAAACAATTTTGGGCCTCAGTAAGATGAACTCATTACAAAGCCCAATTGACAAGCACACCCATGGCCCATAAGATTGAATTTAATTGACTTGATCTCGCTGACTGAGACCATGTTTGGTTGGGCCTTCAAAATGTCTCTATTTGTAAAAGAAGCTTATGTGTAGTTGATCTATTAAAAATAGGGCTTTAGAAAAAAAAAAAAATTGTTGTCATTTGATTGGTAATTAAAAAAGCACTTTTACATCAATTGAAAATTTGGTTGAATCACGTTAAAAGATTTACTAAAACATTAAATTATCTAAAAAGAAATATTATTAATTCAATATTTTTTTAATTAAGATATTTCTATATTAATCATAAAAATTTAGGGATATTTATGTTAAATACATTTTTTAAGAACTTTATTAAAATGAAATACAGGTTAGTAGGGCTTTTTTTAAGTTAATAGAAAATCCAACCAAACAAGCATTACAAATTCTTTACAGAGGGCTAGTTTAGTTTAACAATATCTTATATTTCAGTCGCCACACATAGTTCAAATTGTTGATAGGTGATATTTCAAAGTAATAATAAAAAAATTTTAGAAATAAAATTCACCATCTATCCATTTAAGTCCACTTGTTGTTAAAAAAAAAAAAAGTCATAATTGTTTTTTCAGAAAAAAAATGTCATAATTGTTTTTGAAAGTATGACAATAAGATTAATTGGGAATGAAATTTTATAAATTTAAGATTCAAGTTTCACATTTATTTGTAAGATTTTACAATTTTCTGTTGCGTTTGTAATTATTAAGTATTGATTTTATAAGGTGGTAAAAAACTCCAACTCTTAAAATAATCAATAAATTGTTTATAAATTCTAAAAGAATTTAATCCAAAATAAAAAATAATGATTATCACTAATTGATTAAAAAGAAAAAAAATGTAGATATTTCGAATTTGACTGAATAATCGTTCATTTTAACTTACACTTACGTAAAACTTAAAAGGTGGTGTAAATAATTTTCTATATATTATTAATATTTTATATTAAAAAATATATCTCTATTTTAAAAAAATAGATAAATATTTTAATTAAAAAAAAAATTTAGGTGACTTGGACAGTAATTGCTTTTAACCTGCTATAACGAAAAACCCTGGTGGTGTGTGACTCAAAACAAGATAAAAGTGGTGTGGAGGTCCAACATGTCGTGTCTGCTCGTCAAGTCCCTTCTTCCTCTGGTGGCTCTCCGGAGCACCCGAAGATCCCTATGCGTTTTTCTCTGCAGACCCACTTTCCCGAGTAACACTTTAGCTTCTTTCTCTGTTTCTGCTTCTGCTGAAACCACCACAACCACCTCCACTGCCCCCGCCACCACCACCACACAACTCCCTCTCAAGGAGCCTCTCCACTGGGTCTCTCGCTCTCGTTACTGCGGCGAGTTGTCTGCCGAAGATGTGGGTAAACGTGTCAGCCTCTGCGGGTGGGTGGCCCTCCACCGTGTCCACGGTGGCCTCACTTTCCTCAACCTCAGAGACCACACTGGCATTGTCCAGGTATCCTTCTATCTATATATTATTGTTTTTGATCACATAAATAGTATCGTTTGTTGGTGCTTAATTTAATTTTAATTACAGATTACGACGCTGCCCCAAGAGTACCCTGATGCTCATTCCACTGTCAATGATTTGAGGTTGGAGTATGTTGTTGCTGTCGAGGGTGTTGTTCGCACTCGCCCACCTGACTCTGTCAATACTAAAATGAAAACTGGTTTCATTGAGGTTTGCTATCTGCATCCCTCTTTTTTTTTTTTTTTAAGTTTTGAAATATGTTGCTGATTGTGTGTGTGCGTGCCAGGTTGCTGCAGAGCATGTTCAAATATTGAATGCCGTGAGATCAAAGTTGCCATTCCTAGTCACTACTGCTGATAATGCCAAGGATTTAGCGAAAGAGGAGATTCGTTTGAGGTTGTTAATTATAAATCTTTTTAATGGTCATATAGTTTTGTTAGTTGTTAACTATGCTGTCAGGTTGGTTGGTGATTTATAAATTCTGTATTTGGTGTTGTCATTGTTGTGGTTTATGAGTTATACTACCGACAATCCTAATATGGTGTCAACTATATTGTCATTGAATTTACATTTACTTGTCTGTTAAAATCCATCTCAATTTGCCGTTGTAATCACCCAAGAAAAAAGGAAGAGAACAAAAAAGGATCCTTTTATGCATGAAGTTTTTCTGGTTGCCCTGAATTTAAAAAGTAAAGGCAAAATCCTTATTTTGCATTGGAAAGTCAGAGGTACTGCTACTTACTTCTTTCATATCCTGTAAGTTTTCTTGGTGATACTGATTGACTTATACCAGTCAGTAAGTTTTTGTTTTTGTGCTTGTTAGATGTGACGGTTGCACCCTACCATCCATGTATGTGAATGGTTTTCTAGTGGCTTTCGGTGTCTCAACTAGTCAAAATTTTTTGAATGCATTTATGATTGTCAATGATTGGAGTTTTTTGTAATCTTACGCTTAGATTAGGCATGTATTATGATTTTTCCAAATGAGTTATTTAATTGTTAAAGTAAATTTGGTCTACAAGACTTATTTTCTGTTGTCTAAAATTCTTTTCTCATATTAGTACCCTAAATCTATTGCATAGTTTCTTAAAATATCTTTCTGCTCCTCTTCAGAGTGGTTTCCTAAGAATTGATAAAAATCTCCAAGTTGGAAAATGGAAGTCTTGTTTCTTGCAGTGATCTTTTTTGCGTCTTCAATAACTGCAAATTGCTTTTCTTACGTGATACTTCTCTCTCTTTTTTTTTTTTTTAATAAATATATGAGTTGTTTCATACATGATATTTGTTGGCTTAAGTTTTTATATGGTGGGTGCTGCAAATGAATTACTGATTGGACTCGAATGGGTGTTCATAGATACCGTTGCCTTGATTTGCGGCGGCAGCAAATGAATCACAACATATTCTTGCGGCATAAAGTGGTGAAACTTATGCGAAGATACCTTGAGGATGTACATGGATTTGTAGAGGTAATGTTTATCGAGATTAAATTATTGTAAACTTAAAGTTATCTTCTTGTTTGCTTCAAGTTATTTCTATCCTTTCGTTGTTTTGATCCTCACTTTTTCATGGTTTTAAGGTAGATTGAGACTCCAATACTCTCAAGGTCTACTCCAGAAGGTGCCCGGGATTATTTGGTGCCCTCGAGAGTTCAGGTACTTCACAATTATAATTTATTTAGCTGCCATTCACTGTAATGTCTTGCTTTTACAACTCCTTGGACAACTGTACAAATTAAGTCACCAATGGTTTAATTGTTGAGAAACATTACAATGAGTTATGTTGTTTAAACAGGACTTACCTTTGTTGTGCTTATAACTTCTGGAAAGCCAAAGCCATGAGATTAGTTTCAGTGGCATTTTTTGACATAGGATTTGGATTTGGATTGCAGGAAAGTCAGTCTTAATTAATTATCCTCCCTTTTGCCAGGGGCCAAGGGGTTTTTGTAATTGAACTTTGAACAAAATATGCAGAACTGATACTTTCAGTGTAATGGTGTTTGTGCTGGCAACACGTCTGTTTTTTGGATGTATGTGGAATGATATTGTTCATTTCTATTGTGTTGTTGGTAATAGAATAAAAGTTTAGTTCATTTACCAATTCCTTTTTCTGGAAAATGCATATTTTCCTTTAACTTTTGATTTTAACACTAGTTTTTGGATAATGAATTCTGTGTTTTTCAGATTCCGTTTCCTGTATGAAAGGTCTGATGTATTATTTTATCTTTTTTTGGATTACTGAAATAGAAAACAGGTTTTAGATTTTCATTAATAGAAATATTCACTATACTGATGAAGTGTGACAACCTTATGCGATGATTATAGACCCGTTGAATTGTATAAACCATTAGTTTTAATCTTTCAATGTTTATGACATTTAATTTTGGGTATTTTTCAATGATAATTTACATAATTTGTTTAAAATTGCTAACCACATATTAACCTTTTCTTTTTAACTCTGTTACTTGTGTATTTTTTGCGTGGCTTTCACATCTGATTCATTCTAATTTGTATTTTGAAGCCAGGAACATTCTATGCTTTGCCTCAAAGTCCACAACTATTTAAGCAAATGTTAATGGTCTCTGGTTTTGATAAATATTATCAGATAGCAAGGTAGGCTTGTTGCTAACTGGTTGTCTAATCATATTCTGTATTAATTGGCATGGCTTATGCCACCTATCTTTTGGGTTCTGTTTTGGCCAATGAACTTGTTATGTAAAGTTCAAATTTTCTTCTGGATATGCATAAAGAATATGTGACCTTTACAGATGTTTTAGAGATGAAGATCTAAGAGCAGATAGACAACCTGAATTTACTCAGCTGGATATGGAACTAGCTTTCACTCCTTTGGAGGACATGCTGAAGCTGAATGAAGATTTGATTAGAATGGTTAGTATACTCTTCTTTGTTTGGTTAAGAACTGGAAGACTTGAAACAGGAACAAGTGTGATTAACGTTTGTCAAATAATGTAGAAAATGATGAGAAGGGAAGAAAAGAGAGAGTATAAGGTTGAGAGCTCAAAGAATTTCTTGGTTTTCATTTTAATTTGTATTAGGGTCCATGCAGTGAACATTCCATGGTGAAGAACTACTAATAAATTTGTAGATAAGCTCACCTCTAGAGGTGATCCCACACAAGACAATTGTGCAAGTTGTCTTAAGTGTAATATACTATCAAGATATGATTTTGCTCTGAATAATTTTGACAGTGCTAGAATTAGGTTGCTTGAGTGAGCTTATTGGCAGTCTGGATCTGGTCTCTGCTTGTGAAAGCTAGGCTCGTTTGATAGCATTTGAACTACTGTTTTGCATTTTCCAACTAACAGAATAGTCGTAAAACTCATCTGTTTTGAAAATTTTGAAATTGAGGCCATGGCAAACGGAAAGTCATTTTCCACTTTTAACACCTTAGTATAGAAAACATCAAAATTATGTTTTGCTTGGTTTTGTTTTACAAGGCCGCAACGGCTGCTTTGTTAATTGTGCCATGGTCATGCATGAATAAAACAATCTTATTTAATTTTTGTTTTAGAGTGTTAATTTTAGGAAAATTTTATAAAATTTGATCTATGATATTAAAAAGTCAAATAATTATATAATATTTTTGTCAAATAATTTATATGTCTTCTTTACATAGGGAAACATAGGACAAGAATTTAAGAACTAATTAAAAAGCAATAATGTTGTATAATGTTTGGTTGTATGATTGTAATCATACAATCATTTTAATTGTACTGGGCGTTTTAATTGTTTATTCTCTTAGAATACTATTTTCAACAGATGCGACTTGATATAAATTTGATTTTGAATCCTAAAAATATGCAATTCAATTTCTCCTTTTAAATTGAAAATCATAAAACGGGAAATGTTATCAAATGGGCCCTTGGTGTTGTGCACTTGTGCTTAGGATCATCTTGTACTGACTCAAGATTCACACAGGTGGCATTTACTGGTTTTGGTCCAAGATAGAAACTGGATGGTTTAAAAAATTATAAATTGGATGGAACTGGTAGTGCTACCTCCTTCTAGCAATCTCTAGTTTACAATAATTTTCAAATAAAATAATTAGATTGAATTAAAAATAACATACATATATATGAATGAATGACTAGAATTAGTGTTGAAAGCACTTATCAACTGATACGGTTCTCAAACTGGTAATGCAGTCCTCATGGTTCCTGCTATATCCATTGTTGTTAGTGGCGCAAATTTTGAAGTTCTAGATGAAGATAATATTAAATCAATTTCATATATTATAAAACATGCATAAACAATCATTTCGAGTATTGGTGTGTTAGCACTTACCAATATTCATTTGCCACCAACCCATTGTCTAAGTTCTGCTGGCCCTTTATAAAAGCTCCCTGGGTAACTGAAATGGTTTTTCTCAAAAGTTTCTGAGACTCAAGGCTAGAACCTTTACTATTTTCCTTGTACAGGTTATTAACTAGGTTGATAGGTTTATAATACTTTGCTTGTAAGGCTTCAACTTTCTTAAATGAGAAATATAGGATTCTTTTGTTGCAGTGTTAATGATCCCATTTTGACGAAGCTCTTTAATGCCATTGTCTACTTTGATGAGCTCTCATCTCAGTTTGGAAAACAGTAAGGAAAAGCCATCATGGCCCGAAGCATTGTCTTACAGCACTCTTTGACAACTTTTTTAACCTTCTCTCAAAATGGTCTCTCTCTCTCTCTCTCTCTCTCAAACAAAACTGCATGGAAGGATAGAATAGGCTGCCACTCCAACCCCTCAATTTAGGTCTCTCAATTTTTTTTCTTCAATAATGTAAAATTAGAAACAATTTATAACACCTCCTTCTCTATTCTATAGCTTCCTCTTCTTTTCAATTTAGATAATTGCTGTATATTTTCAAGTCAACCTTGGAAAATGTTTGGTAGTTTTGGTGTACTCTTGACAGTGGTTGTATGGTCAAAGGACCGAGTTTTTTAATTTTTGTATTTAGAGAAAAAGGGAAAGAAAAGATGGAAAAAAGAATTGAAAAACAAAGCAATCAAGCTTATTACACATGCATTTATTTATTTTTACTTTTCATCTGCTGAATTTGGTATGTTTCGTATATCTATAATACAGGATTATAGGGTATGGTTAGAAAGCTTTTCTTGTTTCAGGTTTTTCTAGAGATTAAAGGCATCCAGCTACCAAACCCATTCCCAAGGCTAACATATGCTGAAGCAATAAGTTGTTATGGTTCGGACAGGCCGGATACCAGATTCAATCTTGAGTTGAATGATGTAATTATCTACCTTCTTTATTATTATTTGGCTTCTCTATTGACATCTATTAGTGAAGATTTCAAAGACACTTCTTAATTTTTCATTATGCTTGATTGGAAGACTGTTGTTTGTTGTTCGAATTTTTTCTATTTTGTATTTTGTTCTTGTTTTGTTTGTTGTTTCGGTGGACTACTGGTTTATTTTTGTACTCTATTTCTTTATTCTTAAATAAAGTTTTCGTTTGCTATCAAAAATAAGAAAATAAAAAAAATCTCCCTTACTGTAAATTGACCAGGCAATTTAATTTCATAAATATCCACTTATTTAGTGGCCTCAAATGTAGTCTGCTAACAACCTCCCAGATTTGATACTGAAATTGTAGTGTCAAATAAAGTTATACATATGTGCATTTTGTTGCATCAGTTAATCTTGTACTGTGCTGCATTTGCAAATACTTTAATCACCCTACACTGTCTCCCCTTTTCATTTGGACATTGTAGTGGCTTGTGCAGTTGTGCTGTACCTTCATTCATGATTGTATTTGGTTGACAAGCAGTATGATAGCCATATTGTATTTGTTTACAATTGAATTTCAGATTTTAGTTGCTCATTTCATTCTGTTGATGACTGTTCTTTATACCTTAATAAATTGTCTTTAGCCTGTTTTTTAAGAAAGTTGTAGATGCACCACTTGCTGTTAGAAACTCTCACTGTGTCATCTGTTAGGAACTCACACTGTGTCATCTGAAGTTTATCTCACACTGTGTCATCTGAAGTTTATCTTTACATACTATAGATTGATGACTGACAAGGGTTTGATCTTCCTGAGTAGTTCAGAATTTTGTCATTCTCTATAACTTAAAAAATGTATCTTCAGCATAAGAATAGGTAGAGCATCTTGTACTTGGCATTTTCTGTTCCAGTTTGCTTAACATTTTCTTGTAGCAGTGGGCATGACTTTGTTTGGTCCAGCTAATGTTGAAAACTGAAACCAAACTGAATAAGGGCAGAAAAGCTGGGTCTATTTGTCCTTGTCACCCCTCTGAAGGAGAGAACTTAATCAATTGGTTTTGTGGCAATTTTATTAGTATGTATTGAATAATTATACTCTTATGTAAAGTTTATATACTCTATTGGTTTGGGTTTTTCTTGTTATAGTACGTATAAAGCCTAAACTGATCAAATTGTGTGCTTTTGAATTTTCCAAACCAAAACCAAATTAATCATCTTGAAAATTCAAATTGAACCAAATAGGTCGGTGTGGCTTGAAGTTTGTGCGTGAATGTTCTATTTTCACTCTGTGTTTCTAATCTAAGGACTTCGGCATCTGGTTTAATTGCTTGACCTCGTGCATGTCCAACCATCAAGTATTATACAGCTTTCCTTTTAAATGCCTTGTATTTCTTTATTGTTGTATACTATCTATTGAGAAGAACTTGATGGATAATATTTAAGAGATTTGCTAAAAAGTAACTTGACATACATAAGGGTCTTTATTTTTTATATTGTTTGCACTTGTCTAGTTGTCTTACAAAATGAGTTTTCCATTGGAGTGCAGGTATCTGATGTTTTTGTAGAGTCTTCCTTCAAGGTCTTTGCAGATACTCTGAAGAGTGGGGGCATTATCAAAGCATTATGTGTCCCTTCAGGTGTTAAAAGTTATTCAAACACGGCTCTTAAGAAAGGTGACATCTTTAACGAAGCTATAAAATCTGGCGCAAAGGGTTTGCCGTTCCTGAAGGTCTCTGATAGTGGTAAAAAGAGACGATTCTCTTTCTTCCTTCTCTTTCATTTTTCCCTTCTTCAAGGTGGATTTTTATGATCCCTGTGTTTCACCTTTAATGGGTTTGAGATTCTTTCAGGAGAGGTTGAGGGAATTGCAGCATTGGCATCAAGTTTGGATCCAACTAAGAAAGAGCAGTTGTTGACACAATGCTCTGCTGGACCAGGTGATCTTATCTTATTTGCTGTGGGCCATCCTGCATCAGTTAATAAAACTCTAGACCGACTGAGGGTGTTTGTAGCGCATGAGTTGGGCTTAGTTGATCATGTAAGTACTTGATCTGCCTTCAATTGTATGTAACTATTGGTCTTGGTATATCTGACATTTGTACCTTTTTGTTGGTACGTAGTCCAAGCATTCGATTCTTTGGGTGACTGATTTTCCAATGTTTGAGTGGAATGATTCAGAGCAGAGGCTTGAGGTTTGTCTCTTGTTTGTTATATGCTACCTGCAGTATTATTAAATGAATGATTTTTTATTTGTTAAATCATTTTCTCTGATGTCGGTTGATGACGGTTTATGATTACAGTGATTTTTCTGCATTATTTATCTGGATTTCATAGTAACTGGATTGTTATAATATTAGTTGATTTTGATTCACTAAAATTTACTCATAAGGTTAATTTTAAACGGATATGTTATTCTTCTTCTGCTTTATGATTATATGGAAATTAGTGCTTGGTTTTGTCTCAGGTCTATTTTGCCCTTGCAATTCCTCTATTTTCTTTGGAAGATGGAATTCTAATCTTTCTTTTTTTACCAAGAAAACCTACTTTGTTGTGTTTTAATATTGGGGATTCCTGCAGTAAGATTAAAATGTTTTGCACCTTCTACTTTGGATCCTGTTATTATGACTATTTGTTTATTATCTGCAGGCCTTGCATCATCCATTTACTGCTCCAAACCCTGAAGATATGGAAGATCTTTCCTCTGCTCGTGCCCTTGCTTATGACATGGTTTACAATGGGGTTGAGGTAACTTGTCTTCACAGCATAACGTTTGCAACCTTTTATACTTTTTGCCAATGTCAAGGCCATAATGAAATATCCAGTTACCTCATTTCTGTGTTATTTTCAGATTGGTGGAGGAAGTTTGAGAATTTATAAACGCGAGGTCCAACAAAAAGTTCTGGAAATTGTTGGCATCTCCCATGAACAGGTGAGTAGGTTCTAAACCAGTTATAGTGCACTTAAGTTTGAATGTAATTCTTAAACGCAAACAAGTTATGGTCATATAACTGTAGGGAGGGACACTAGACTTCCAGCTATTTGGTCATATTTGCTGCAGTTACACCTTACTCTTATGAATTATGGTGGTATTATGAGCTAACATTTGTGGTTCTGTCATGTATTGAGATACAAATTGTACCCTGTCTCAGACATCCCAAAGAGATCATGATACTTCATTCATATTGAAAAATAGTTTTTACATTAGTTAAATTGTTACATGTATCGGAGCTGAAGAACTGTAACTTGCTGTTCTCCTAATTAATACATTTTTAGCTTATGTAAATATATATGAGAAGAAAAATTGGGAATGTAGATCTTAAACATGTTCTGTTTCAGTTTGTAGTGTGATTGTTTCTTTTTAAGTACATAGTAAAACTAAAATGGAAGTAAACTTGTCTGAACATAAGACTTCTATTCTTGAATATCTACCAAATTGAATTTTAAACCTCAAACTTGAGGCCCCCTCTGAAGTACCTTTGAGTCTCAATCCTTGGAGAATCGCTCTGATTATAGCAGATATTGCTTAACAGTTGACATCATCTTGAATATGGTTATTTGTAAATCTTTTGTAGGCTGAGGTGAAGTTTGGCTACCTTCTTGAGGCTTTAGACATGGGTGCACCTCCCCATGGTATGAAACACTTACCCTGCTTGCATTCATTATTTTTTGAGAAATAGAGAATTACTAGCACAACTGTATTACGGACGTATCCCGATTCTGTATACAAGAATCCAATACCCCTTTGACAGGTCCATAGGTCGTTGGGGGCAACTGGCCTGCCTAAATGCCAAGTAGTCAAATTTGGTTGAATCTTCATCACCAGTTAGAACTTTTTCTGTTGCAGGAGGAATAGCATATGGGTTGGATAGATTGGTTATGCTGTTGGCAGGCGCTAATTCCATTAGGGATGTTATAGCTTTCCCCAAGACAACAACAGCACAGTGTGCCCTCACTAAGGCTCCATCAGAGGTGGATCCCCAGCAGCTAAAAGAATTATCATTTCAGGCAAAATAGGTTCCTGTTCTATAGTCTGCGCATCTATGCCAGCAGGTGTTATCATGATTTTTCCTTGGATCATTGAGAACTTGTTTTGCTGCACGACCGTTCCTTATTTGGCTAGGGAATTCAAAGTATGTTTGGGAGCAGAAACTAGCTATGTATATTAGGATCGTGTTCAATTTCTCAAAAGGGGAGGTATTAGGCAGAATTTATGTTGTGAAAATAAAAAGAAAAATTTTCATAAAGTAAATTATAAATTAGCTACCCAGTTTGAAAATATTGTTAGGCGGAGTAAATTTTGTATGTTAATTATAAGTTGGCTATGCGCTGTTAGTTATTGACCGTCAATATTAATGTTTGACAATGTCAAAAGAGTAAAATTGTCTTTCAAAAAAGTAAAATCGTTTTACTTTTTTTTTTTTTTTTTTTTAATATTTTAATTTAATAAAATTAAAAAAAAAAGAAAAGAAAATTGAAAATTGCTCCTTTATAAATTGAAATAAAAATAGTCCGTTAACACAAACGAAGAAATGATGGGGAGGGAGAAAGTGAAGAAATGATGCTCAAAAAAAAAAAAAAAATGAAGAAATGATTGGGAGGGAGAAAGTGAAAACGTGATGATTTGACAGACCTAAACTGATGGCAACTTCAACTACAGGAAATGCGGATACTGATTGCACCTTCAATTGCAAGTTCGACGATGAGTTTAGTGACATTGATTGATTGCATTTTGAGTTTGTTGAAATTGGGGTTAAGTGTTTTTGGGGATTTGGATTCCGAAACTAGGATGGATTTGTGTTGGATGAGTGTAGGTGATAAAATTGAACGTTAAAAATGTTTAAGGAAGCCATGGATGGGGAGGTGCAGCTTGTTTTCGACCGAAGTATGCTCACTGTTTGAATTTGGGGTCATGTCATGTGTTTGTGCCATGTGGTCATATTTTGGGACATATGGTCTTTGTCCAAGATAAGTGCATTTGTTTGAGATATCTTGTCATGTGTTTAAGACATATGATCTTTGTTCGGGGTAAATGATATTTATTCGAGATATGTAGTCATATATTTGGAACATGCGATTTTTGTTCGAAAGGAGTGATATTTGATCAAAATAGTCTGTAAGAGTAAAATGAGAAGTTTTCACTTTTATATGCTATTAAAATTCAAATCATTAATTCAATGATAATGATAAAAATGAAAGGTAAATGAGTGCATTTCCTTCCATTTTCACTAGTTTTTTTTTTTGAGATGTTGTGTAGAATGACATGGTAATAAGTAAGAATAATTATTTGAGTTATTTTTATTTTATTTTATTTTTTTTGTGTGACAATGTAGCTTTGCACCCATCTAACAGAATTTTTACAACAAAAATTTTGGTCAACCTCTTGAAGACAGGTTGTAATTGAAAAAATGAGGGTTAATGTATGTCGTGATATAACTGAAAAACAATTATAGATAAACTCTTACTTGTCTAAGCATTATATATATATATATATATATATATATATATATGTGTGTGTGTGTGTGTGTGTGTGTATGTGTGTGTGTATGTATATAAGATTTCCTTGGGTATACTTGGGTATACATAATAAAGAAATACGTGATTACATTCTAAAATATATGACTGTAGTTTGTTATATATAATTATATCTAAACATGTTTAATTATAATCAGTATATGTGATCACAATTAGTAAATTCGTAAATATGATCATATTTATTGATTGTAATTACACATATTTAGTTGTAATTACATATAATAAATTACAATCACATATTTTATAATGCAATCATTTTTTTTTTTTTATTAAGTATATGCATACCCAAGTATATGTTAGAATATATATATAAAAAGTTTCTTCAAGTTGCAACATAATCTATAATTTGTATATTAGTTCTCCTACCATGTGTATAGGACTCTTAAAACATTATCAAATGCTGATGGAAAACATGTGCATGTAAAAATATATTTTTGATTTGGGCACAAACTTAGTTTCCAAAGCAAGATGCCACGTATGTAAGTTGCCAGTTTTTTTTTTAGTACAGAAACTGTAACTGGGACAGGTCCAGGGAAGACCGGGACCAACCAAGATAGGACACTAGTGGCACGGCCCGGAGGACAACACTCCCAAGTGGGAGAGAACTACCCGCACGAAGGCAGGGAGGGAAACCCACACAAAGGTGGGAGATCAACCCACACACAAGGGTGAGAGACCGAAGACTATATTTATAAGTATTAGTATATTATATGATATTATATTAATATAGTATTAGAGTACAAGAGAATTTGGATTTGTGCGGGAGAGGGGTGTCGAACCATGCCTCTGACAAAAGAGGCATGGTTGGTGGCTGGCGCAAACCAACGGCGCCAGCAACCATTGACTATGTAAGTTGCCAGTTTGTATTGTTGCAATTAGAGATAAATTTAACACAAAATAAAAAATCATTTAAAGTTACAAAATAAAATTTTTGGTTGACAAAGGTACACTTTTTGTTACTAAAAACCTTGCGCAACTAATTTATTTTTGGTCACATGTTAGTAACAATATGGTGGACGCAGAAGGTTATTTGCAACCATTGACCATGGTTATGGAAAGATATATATTTCACAACTAATAGTGATTTTTTTGGTCGGTTAAGATTATAAATAATTTAATGCAGTAGCTTTTTTTTTTTTTTTGCCTCTTTTGAAACAATTTAATGCGGTATTTGTAGTATTTTATAACAAAATATCTTGACGCAGAAACATACATTTTGCAAACAATTAATATTTTATGCTTTTTGTAACAAAACAAATATAGTGGTGAAAATTGTACATTCGTAACCAAATATTTAGTTATAAATATTTCATTCTATTTAATGCCAATATGCATTTAAAGTCAATGTATATTACATTTTGCTGCAACAATTTGGTTAGCAATTGAATGTTTCCATGAGACCATGACTAACATTAATTTGAATTTATTTTATTTTATTTTTGGAACTTGGGGGAGAGGGCTTTGAACATAGAACCTTCAGTTAGTGGAGAAGTATGGTTACCACTGGGCTATATATGTGAGCACATATTAATTTAAATTTGACTAATAAAAAACTTTGATAGAATTTAATATTTTGCATCAAATATATATTTGGTTTCCGATTACATATTTGTTCGAAAATATTTATTTAAATTTATGGCTAACGTTGGATAAGAAAATGAATTTTGTTGTACTTCAAGCTACAAAGGAAAGAGCAAAAAAAAACATGAATTTTGTATTTCTTTTTTTTTTTCTTCTTCTTTTATTATTATTTTTTAAAAATAATATGAGTTTCGTATTTCTTTTTTTGATTACTAACACATGCCAAAATACTATCGAAATCAGCTGAGATAAGACTCTAAAGTACGGTTCGGATTTCTGCTTCCAGATCTGAAATGAGACTTTGAAGCACGGTTTGAATATCTACTCCCAGATGCGTGATAGAGCTGTCTATATAAAGTCAAAAAACTATCTATAATTAATGGAATGATGCGAATCGAACCCATAACTTCGTGCATGGGCGGGGTGACTATACCATTCGATTAACCTCACTTGCAGCTTGAGTTTTGTATTTCAGTCTCACTATAAATGGCAAATTATAAGTTGGATAAATTATATATGGATTTATATGAGTTGTATAAATTATACATGGATTTACAAAACAATATTGTGCATCATTTCGACAAAAGAATTGGTACAAGAATATTAGTAGAGTAACATTCAAGAAATTTTTACTTCTTAAATCTAAATGAATGTAGTCATTGGTGAATCATAAAAGGTGTACCTGACCAAAGTTATATTTAACATTTAACAATTCTAGATATTTATACCAAATATATGTCCTCTCTTACAGATTATATTATCACCCAAAACAAGTAAATAATTAAATTTAGACAGCAGAAATCATGACTATCCACGTCAAACATAATTATCCAGGACAGCTTAAACTGTGAATTTTTAGACCTCGAGCCCTCTATAAAACCCTATGATCTCTTCTCTATACTTTCGCCCCTCAAAATAATATCTTTTCTGTCTTTTTAATAGGTTAATTTTCACTTGTCAGCTAAATCTCCGGGTCATGACGAGAAAGAGCAAGGGTAAACAAAAGCTGGAGATAGTCAAAATCTCTAATGAGAGTAATCTCCAAGTCACTTTTTCCAAACGTCGATTTGGCCTCTTCAAGAAAGCCAGTGAACTTTGTACACTCTGTGGTGTTGAGGTCGCCATTGTGGTGTTCTCTCCCAAGAATAGGGTGTATTCTTTTGGCCACCCATGTGTTGAATCTGTGGTCGATCGTTTCATCAATCAAAACCCTTCACAAACCTCAAGAACCGTGCAACTAATAGAGGATTCTCGTAATGGTAGCATTTGTGATCTCAATGTGCAACTTACTCAGGTATATATATATATTTGAGTTTTAATTATTGTTATTTTATTTTTGATTATCAATAACGAACTCCTGTTTAATTTGGTTTTCAAAGTAGTAGTGAAATTAACATTCCAGATATTATTTGAAATAAAATTTAAGATCTTAATTGCCTTATTTTTTCTTTCTAGGGTAAGGATTCGAGATAGATATACAACAAAACCATATTATCTATCCCAATTGTTTTTTTTTTTTTTTTAACTTAAATCATTACATAAAATTAAATCATAATATTATATGTTTTTGAAGATTAAGATTGCATTAGAAATGTATGATAAATACATGATTACAGATTAAGGTGAGATGTAAAAGTCAAATAATGCAGCCCCTGTGTGGCTGCCTTCTCATCTTTTGTGGGCTGACCTTTCCCAAATCCAGAGAGCAGCTCTCTCATCCTTTATGATTTCGATAGTTTTCTGGACCCATTCTAGTAATAAAAGTGATGACATGTGGGCCCCCCAGCCAAACATACCATTTTAGTGTCCCATACTATATATGTAATAAGATTTTACTTTTTGGTCGGTTTCTTCAGAGCCAATCAACTTTCAATAAATTTTCAACATACAATTTTAGTGTCTCATACCACACATGTAATAAGTTTCTAATAAGATTTTACTTTCTTATGGGTCTCTTCAGAGCCAATCAACTTTCAATAAATTTTCAGCATACCATTTTAGTGTCTCATACCACATGTTATAAGTTTCTAGTGGGTAATTTTTCTTTTGGTTTAATAGGAAGTTTTGAATCATCCAAAGATAAATTTTCAAATAAAAAAAAAAGAAAAAGTCATGCAACCAGCATAACAACCAATACATTCCTGCATGGTCACTATATTTCCTAATATTTTTCATTCTTTTGCTTAAAATTATGATTATTTTAATAATATAACTATTTATATAATTTATCCTAATTGATTTAAAATATAAGACAAAACCTACTCCTTAAAAAATTTAGTTTCCCTTTACTTCTCACACGTAATATATATATATGATTATAACTTCTTCTACATTAATTCATAGTTTTAAGTTTATCTTGCAGTTGTAATGTCTTGACTTATTAAATATTTATAAATATTTTATATTGAAAGAGAAATCTCAAAGAAATTTAGTGTAAATACAGTAATGGATGATTTTTAAAATTTAAAAAGAAAAATTACGAATTCCATTTTGATTCACAAAGCAATGTTTTACTTTATTTATCAATTTATTTATTGTAATAAGACTAATTAAGTATTATATTCAGTGTGTGTGTTTTTTACAAAGAGGATTACATTGTGTGCTCCAATAATCCTTGCTCAGCTACTGATTACAAAGACATCCTATGTCATAGCAAATTTTAACTGTTCACATCCAAGATCTGTAAGTTGAAAACTTCCCTGTTTTAACCAAAAAATGGCTTAGGTGCTTGATGAGCTTGAAGTTGAACGAAAGCGAGGGGCGGAGCTGACCCAGACTAGAAAAGCTTCCCCGAGTCAATACTGGTGGGACACACCAACTGATGAACTCAGCCCACCCCAACTTGCGGAGTTGAAAGCATCTTTCGAAAAGCTCAAAGATAAAGTCACTCAGCAAGCTCAGAAGGTTACAATTCAGTCTCCAAGGAGTTCAAGCACAAGCACAAGCACAATCTTTCAGTTTGATCTAAACAATACCAGCTTCAATCCCCTTAACATGAACATGATTCCTTCTCCTTAATTCTGCTCCTCATCATCAACCTGATCAACCTCAATATCCGCTTCATTTTCCCTTTCCTCCTCACTGAAAATCCTAGAGTCAACCGTACCTTTTACTAGGCTTATTGTTGGTTTAAAAGTTGAGTGTCGGTAAAATACAATTTGCCTTGTATCTTTAATTAATTAGGGTTCGAGTGTTTTGTTTGTTGTACAGAATAAGAGCACATTTGTATGTCATGTACTTGACCTTATTTTGTTTTATTTGATAGATATTATGTATGCAATCTAAAATTGTCACTCATTCGATGGAGATGCTTATAATAATAATACATCACAAACTTTCACACACATATATATATATTCTAGTATACACTTAAGTTGTATACATTTGACGGAAAAAAAAAATTATTATATTATAAAATTACTGATTATAATTTATTATATCTTATTACAACTAAATATATATAATTACAATAAATAAATTAGTTATATATATATTTTCATAGTCTATCTTTTAAAATGACGGCTCTAAACTCCCAGGATAATGAATGTCTATATGATTGTCTATCTCTTATCCATGATACCACATAACTTCCACAATCACGTACGTCAAATAATCTTCTAACTATATTTCTCATATTTTTTACTTTTATTTTAACTCACTTTTATTTTTTATTTATTTTTTTTCGGTTGGTAACTTCCTTATTCAGACACCTCTCATTAACGGTTCCACATTTCTAATCATTGCAGTGCTTTTATTTTAATTTTTTAATTTTTTTTGGCTGTGATCAAATATTGAAAAGTCTAGCTTGACATTATGTCACTGGTTGCAGTAAATTATTTCTAGGGACTTTGTATATTATCACTAGCCTAGCGATGGTTTGACTAGTCTACTTTGGTTTTTATAAGTCTAATATCTTCTAGCGACTTAATGCCACTAGCCTTTCGACGGTTCGAATAGTCCACTTCTATTAATATAAATTTTACATCTTTCCCCTTTTTTTCCCCTACTTCAAAATGTAAACTTAATTATCATATATATAAATATGTACATTTTAAAATTACATACTTTGATATGACTTTGAAAGCTACACAACAATTAAAAACACCAAAACAATTAAAATCTAAATAATGATTAAGGGGGGTGTATTCAATCATGACTATAAAAAACTTTTATAGACTTTTTTAAATGAATGACTTTTATAGAATTTCATAAACTTTTAATGACTTTATGAATTCATGAAAAACTTTTAGAGACTTTTATAAATTCATTTTAAAAAACTTTTATTAACTTATATAGAATGTTATAGACTTCTAAAAAAAATAATATAAAAAACTTTCGTAGACTTCCAATAGATCTTCATAGACATTAATAAACTTTTATAGACATTAATAAACTTTCACTAATTAATATAATATTTACTTTATAAGTTAGTAAAATTATATTCATCATGTTGATAATTGATTAAAAAATATGGTACATAAATTAAAAATATAATTTATTTCAAAATAATAATAATAATAAAAGTATAGTTACCTCAATTACATAAATAGATAACTAAAACATCAAGTATTTCAAATATTTCATTATTCAATTTATATCTTTTATGAACAATAAAATCTTTGATGTCCGTTATTATTAATAATCTCAACATTGTTCCACATATCAGCAGCTATAATAGTCTTCAATTCATTAGTATGCTCTCTTTTTTGTTCTTAAGTCTCAAAAAATGAGGTGAAATCGTTGTCTACATTAATTAATAATGATGATCAAGATGAAGAAGATTCATAGATATTAATAAACTTGTATAGATTTTCATTTACTGCTAAAATAAAAATATATTCCTTTAATAAATTAGTACAAATTACACACTTTATAAATTATATTTTTCATCTCAATGAAAATATTTTTCTTTTGACATAATATAAATAAACAGGTGGAAAACAACTATCAAAACTAATGTTTTACAAAATTCAAGCTGATTAATTTTATGATATTTTATAAATATTAAAATTGATTATCCTACCCCAAATATTAAATAATCAAAAGTAATATGCGTCAAAATTGAAAAAAAATATATCACATGTATAAATATAATTAAATAATTAAATTTAAAATTTTAATTTTCTTAATTAATCACTAGCTAAAAAATTATCAAATATTCATTTTTTTTTCTTCTTTTAATTGAAATAGAGGTTTTTCTTTTTATTTTGTAATATAAAAAATAAAGATTCCATTGATTAATTTCATTAATAAAGTTATGAGATTTTTATTTATACATTGTGAATTCTATTTTCATAATTTATACACAAAAAATAATAAACTATTAGTACAATATAATTATTAATAATAGTTATATTGTTTATTATAAGAATAATGAGATGATTTAAATCAATATTTATCTAAACATTTTTTTTTTGTATTGTATTTATATAAATATATATTATAATATTTTTTTTATTTATTTTGCCAATATCTAACTCCTCAATTTTGATTCAAACTTGAAATCTTTTACAAAATAATAAATTGATATCCTTTGGAAAAGAAGAGGTTTAAAAAGCTAAAAAACTAACAATTTGAACATAGGAAGAAAAATATTGATCATTATAATTCACAATAAAATAGAAGTGAAATATATATATATGTGTGTGTATGTATTTTTAAAATAAGTGAAATATTTTTGTTTATGAGATATTCAAATGTAAAAGTGATGGTGAGGTTTGCTTCTATAATAAAAAATAAAAGTCTACAAAAGTTTTTAAGAGAAGTGGAGGAGAATTTGTAAAGCTTGATTACTATAAATTTAACATAAAAGTCTACAAAAGTCATTAAAATTTTAAATTCTATAAAAGTCATTGACATTTTGAATACATCATAACTTTTATAAACTCTTAAAAAGTTCTGATTGAATACACCTTAACTTTTATAGACTTTGTAAAAATCTTTAAAAGTCTATATTGAATACCAGATGACTTTTGTAGAGTCTTTAAAAGTCTGTATTGAATACACCCAAACTTTTAAACTCTATAAAAGTCATTAAAAGTTTAGATTGGATACACCCCCCTAAATATTAAATACATAAACAATATTTAAAATTGATATGTTGTCAAGATTATTACAAATGTAAAAATCAAGTCACATATCTACAATAAAACCTCTTGTTAACATTAAGTATCTTAAATGACAAAAAAATAAAAATCTAATTTTTTCTGCATAGTTTTTGAACAATTACATTATTAACAATCACAAACATTTGAATCTTTCTATATTATATACTTGTATTTAAATTGTTAAAGTGGGAAATGAAACATGTTTGGATTTAGTTAGGACTGGTTTGGTGTTGTTTTTGGACAAATTATTTAAGATTTATATATATATATATAGAAATTTGAAATTAAATTGTGTTTGGTATAGTATTTAAAAGTAATTATCGAATATGCTAAAACTATATATACAAAGTTATGAAATACTATGTCTAATTTAGTAATGTATAAATGAGCGTTTTTTCTTTCTTTCTTTCTTTTATTTTATTTTTTTAGTATTGAACATAAATGAGTTAAAATGCACTCAAATATCATATTTAATTTAGTCATCATACTTTATAATAATATTTCTGGAATAAAATTATCAATATAAGCACTCGAGTCTCACAGCAATTTGAAAATGCTTTTACTCATGAACTTTTGTCAAATTCACTTTACAAGTTACAACTAATTAGTCTTTCATCATAAATTATAGCGATCATTTTAAAATTACATTTTTGAACTAACTACTATTATGTATATTCTATAATTTCTATAAACAGAACATGATTAATCTTATTCCATCTTTATGTATCAAGGGAAACATTTTATTTTATTCCATAAAATAATGCATGTTATTTGAAGTTAATGATTAATTAACTGGATTCTCAAACGATCATAACACATGATTTGACATTATTTAAATTGCTAAAAGTTTTATCTTTTTTTTTTTTTTTTTTTTTTTTTTTTAAATAAAAAGTTTTCAGTTTTACACCATGTTATTTTGGAGAAATAGTATTTATTTATTTATTTTTGAAGAAAAGTGATCAAGCATTGAGATTTCCTTGGACAAATGCAAATAGACTTGAGTGACAAGGTGCACCAAAAATATGATATATGCACCGCAGACCGATCAATCATGTCTCTTGCCAGAGACACAACTCTTGAACTTAGGATATCTATTGTCAAAGTAACTCTTCAAAGTTATTAATTTATTGCATTAATGTAGACATTCTAAAGTTGCATACTTATATTTCAAATATTAAAGTAGGAAATGACACAAGTTGGATAAATTTTATTTAGGACTTGTCTGGGATTGTTTTTGGATACATATATATATACACTATTTTCAATGAAAAATTTGAATATGATTTGAATAGGACTACTCGAAACTGATTATTAAATACTTAAAAAAAAAAAAAAAAAACTGATTATTGAATCATTTTGGCTAAATGTGCGAAAAGTTTATGTAGTTATTATACACTATCTAATTTCATCATATAAAAATGACTAAAAATGCTCATAGAATATCATATTCAATTTAGTAAGGATACATAATGCTTTTCGGATATAATTATCAAATGCATGCACTATGCTTTTCAGTCTCACAATAATTACAAACGGTTATTAACCAAACATTTATTTGATTAATTTGACAATTAATTATTAATTTTAGCATATATAACTAACTGTGATTATTTTAAGAGTTATAACTTTGCAAATTGACTATTAGATAGTGCATATGAATGTATTCAAATGTTTAATTAGTTTTCGTAAAGTCCATAATATAGAAATAGTGAAGTTCATTTGGTTTATAAGTAGTCCAAGAAACCTAATTATACCTCATAGATCTTCATAGATACGATCTTATCAAAGGTTACCCTACCATATAAGTGTAAAATGTTTCTAGGAAGGATGATATTTCCCCCTCTGTTTTTCGAATAGCTAGCTTTCTAACTCTTTTATAAGAAAGTAAGAAACAGATCGAGATAAAATAAATGCATTTAATGATGTCAGATAAATTTAAAACATTGTGAAAAAGCTTAAATGAAAAAAGATAATTGGGGATACAACTTTAAATTCCTTTATTTATGGTAGACCTAGGTTACACATTGTTGTACATTACTTTGTACACAAAGGGTCTGACATCTGGGCTTGTTTCTAAAATATAAATATATTATGGATTATGCTAACTATGCTCTATGGACACATTTTAAAGAGTGAAAAATGAGCTAACGGCCAGAGATAGGGAGAATTCTAGATGATGATATTATGATTTCATTAACAAAAACAATCTGAATACAACTTATACATCAGATGAGAAAGATGTTAGTTAAAGTTGTAACTAACTCATGCTATGCTGGACCAATAGAATGATGACAGCAAAACAATAATCTTGACCAATTAGAGGATGCCAAATAGCTTGAAGTTTAGTTGGTTAAATAACCAACTGTGAGACTTCACTCTGTTAATAACTAGAGAAGCAAAGGCAATGCTTCAACTCTGTTTCGTACTTAAACTGCTGTTAGCCTTAACAAAGAGAAACTTTTGCAAAAATTTAGGAAGGATAAAAATTTGATTAAATTAGATGTTAAGAAATAATTAAAAATCAGTTTTAGATATTAAACTCTTACTACTCTAAGCATTGTCAAATATTTGAGTTTTTTCAAGTTGCAACATAATCTATAATTTGTATAATATTAGATCTCTTACCATGTGCTTCTGGCTTAAATTTATCAAAAGTTGATGGAAAAACGTGTGAATGGATAGATATGTTTTTGATTTCGCTATACACATTGTTTTCAAAGAAACATGCTATATACATAAGTTGGCAATTTGTATTGATGCAATTAGAGATAAAAATTAGAGTAATGCTAGACTTCTCAAAAATTTTACCTAAATCTATGCCTAAATAATGTGGCATGTGAGTTATCAAAATATTGTAAATCATAAGATAATATGATAATTAATAGTGTCTTAATAACTCACATATCACATAATTTAGATATGAATTTAGACAAAATTTTGGATGAACCTAGCATTATTCTAATAATTAACATAAGATTAGAAATCAATAGAAGATGGATAAGCAGACAAATTTGTACTACTAAGTTAAAATAAAAAAAAAAGACATAACAAAACATGACTTTCAATTTTTTCTTGATAATATGAGTTTTGTATTTCAGTCTTGCTACAAAATGAAATTATAAGTTAGACAAATTAAAATATAGGGATAATCCCAAAACACCATGCATGGTTTGCAAAATCTTTATTTTCCTGCTCTAGTTTGATTATTATCTAAAATCTTCTTTACTATCATTTTTTAACATGAATATACGTTAGATAAAAGTTGAAATATTGAATTTACTCTTGATTTAAATAATATTAAAGTATAACCATATAAAAAAATCCCAAAATCAAAATAAATAATAATAAAATTTAAAATATAAAAAATAAAATAATTAAATAAATAATATAAAAAATTAAAATAAATATCATTAAAATATAAAAAATGATGGGGAAAAAAATCCAATTGAAGAACATCTTCAACCTAAACCAGTTCTTTATTTGTAGTGGATAATGTTAATTGAAGATGATCTTCAATAAACATTATCATCTTCAATAGGCATTGTCATTTAAAAAAATCTAATTATCATTTAAAAATTGATGATTATTGCAAAAAATAAAAAATTTAAAAAATTGTTATAAAATCAATAAATAAATAAGAACTAGAACCATCATCTTCATCAACCTGGAATCATCTTTGACGAAAATGATTGAACATTATCATTTTATTCAATCATTTTCAACCTAGAACCATCATCTTCATCGTCTTCTCTCTCCTTTCTCATCCCTTTTCTTCTGCATCAACTCATCCAATCCGTCATCTTCACCATCAATCAATCTCACCCAATCCATAACAAAAACAAATCATCTTAAACCAAAAAAATCCATCACAAAAAATTTTTAAAAAATAATAAAAACCACTAAGTCTCCATCGAAGACCAAGATTTCTGAAAACCATTAGAGACCTAGATTTTTGATTGGTGGTAGTCTCCACCATTAGACACCCAAAATCGATGGTCTCCAATGGTGGAGATCATCAGTTCTAGGTTTCCACAATTGAGACCCAAAATTGGTGGTCTTCACTATCCTAAACCGATTACGTCGCTACCGTCAAACCCACTTACAAATCCGATCGGAGATAGAGAGGAGAAAAAGAGGAGAGAGTGAGAGAGAGCAAGAGGGAGAGAGAGGTAGTTGAGAGGAAAAAAAGATATTTTTTTCTTATATATATTTTATTTTTTATTTTTGAATGAAAATATCTTATTTTTTATAATTTTATATTTAATATTATTATATTGATTTTTATATATTTTTTACTTAATTTTTTATTGCATTTCCATTTTTGCTCTTGAAGTTGAATGGTCAATCAAGTTAACCTAACAAATTCTATGACCGTCGGGGCAATTATCATCCTTTCATATGTCTCCAAGAGGTGCTTTGAGTGTTTTTATTAACGTGAGTGGTATTTCACATAAAAATGAAAATATAAGTTGCAAAAAGGAGATATTTGCAAATTACACATGGTTTTTTGACATTATATATCTCAATTGTATATGGATTTTTAAAACAATATCGTGATTTGTGCATCATCTCACAAGAAGAATTGGTGCAAGAATTTTTTTTTTTTTTTTAATTGTTTGAATTAATTAATTATTATTTTTTTTTTTAGGGTGGGAGATTAAATTTATAAAAAAGTATTTACAACAAGGAAGAGATTTGAACAATTGACCTCTTAGGATTAAGGAGGGTGTCCAACTATTCCTACTAAGAGGTAATGTGCTGGTGCAAGAATATTCCTAGAGTAACATTCAATAAATTTTTCCTTTATAAATCTATATGAATTTATTTAGTCAATGGTGAATCAGAAAAAGATGTATGAGATAAAAGTTTTAGTAATGTTTAATAATTCTAGATATTCATACCATATATGTCCTTTTGTACAGATTTTATTGTCACCCAAAGCAAGTAATTAAATTCAAACAGAAGAAACCATAACTATCCACGTCGAACATAGTTATTCAAGACAGCTTAAACTGTGAATTTTTATATCTAGAGCCTCCTATAAAACCCAATGGCCTCTTCTCTATACTTTCACCCTTGAAAATAATATCTTCTGTCTCTTTTCAATAGGTTAATTCCCTCTTGTCAGTAAAATCTCCAAGTCATAATGAGGAAGAGTAAGGGTAAGCAAAAGCTGGAGATGGTGAAAATCTCTAATGAGAGCAATCTCCAAGTGACCTTTTCCAAACGTCGATCTGGTCTCTTCAAGAAGGCTAGTGAACTCTGTACACTATGTGGTGTTGAGCTTGCCATTGTGGTGTTCTCTCCCAAGAACAAGGTGTTTTCTTTTGGCCATCCAAGTGTTGAATATGTGGTGGATCGTTTCGTCACCCGAAACCCTCCACAAAACTCAAGAACCATGCAACTAATAGAACATCACCGTAATGCCACCATTTGTGAGCTCAATATGCAGCTCACACAGGTATATATATATATATATTTGAGTTCTAATTGTTGTTAATTCATTTTTTATGATCAGAGACAAACTCCTATCTAATTTGGTTTTCAAATTAATATTATTTGAAATAACAAGTAAGATTTAAAAGCCTTAATTTTTCTTCTTTCTGCGGCAGCAATTCAAGGTAGATATACAACAAATCCACATTGGCAGTCCCCATTTTTTTTTTTTTAACTTAAATCATTATATAAAAATAAATAAATCATCGTATGATAGGTTTTTTATGATTAAGATTGGATTGAAATTCATAATAAATATATGACTAAAAAGATATTCTATGTCGTAGGAAATTTTAATCAACTGTTGACGTAGAAGATCTATGAGTTGAAAACTTTTGTGTTTTAACCGATCGATCAATGGCTTAGGTGCTTAATGAGCTTGAACTTGAAACTAAGCGAGGGGAGCAGTTGACCCAGATGAGAAAAGCTTCCGAGAGACAATATTGGTGGGAAGCACCGATTGATGAACTCAGCCCATTGCAACTTGCGGAGTTGAAAGTATCTTTTGAAAAGCTCAGGAATAAAGTTGCTCGGCAAGCTCAGAATGTTAAGTTCCAGTCTTCTACTGCTATTTCATATTTTCCAAAGAGTTAGGAAGGAGCCTTCAATTTGATCTCAACAATACCACCTTCAACCCCTCCACCATGAACATGTTGCCTTCTGTCTCTACTCCTCATCAACCTCTGCAACCTGACCAACCTGAAGATCCTCTTCATTTTCCGTTTCCTCCTCACTGAAAATCCTAGAGTCTACCGTGCATTGTAATAAGCTGATTATTGGTTCAAAAGTTGAGATTGTTTGTGAAATACAATTTGCTTTGCATCTTTAATTAGGATTTGAGTGTTTTGTTCGTTTTATAGAGTAAGATTATAATTCTGTGTCATGTTTGGCCTTATTTTGTTTTGTTTGGTAAACATTATTATGAATTATTATAATAATAATAAATCACATGTTTGTTTCATTTTAACTGTATGTGTGTGTTGGTGAGTGTACACATATATAATGTAATTAATATTTTTTAATTATTAAAGGGTACTTCGATAATTTCGTTTTAAATAAACAGTCAAATCTAACTGTTTGCTCGTGTTGACTGATGGCTTCAGAGTAATTTGTTATTTAATGAAAAACCTATATTCGTGTTTGTAAAAAGACAAATCTTGGGTTGGTATTGCACTGTTTGCTATTAATTAAACATATGTAATAGTGTTTTTTTTTTTTTTATTTTTAATTTTATAAGTGTGTTGCATGTGTATATATGAGTGATGCAACATCGTACATGTGATATGTCGATTTTGTAAAATTTGGGCACCTAAATTTTCCAGAAAAGATAAACATTAATATTATAATAATAAAGAAGATCAGTATGCTGATATTCACAAGTTCGTGGTTAGGAATTGATGTCAATTCTTAATTTTTCTTTTGATCTTATCCAAAATCTGTATTCAATCCCTTATCTTTTTGCTAGAATTTTCTACTAGTACAATTTTATAATATTGATCAATAGATCTCGAGAAAGTTCTTTATTATATATATGGACACCAACAATATATATATATATATATATATATATAACACATTCTAGAGTACATCTGAGCTATTGATATATTTAACAGAAAAAAAAATGATTGTATTTTAAAATTGATGAATATAATTTATTATATCTTTATTATATGTAATTACAATTAAACACATCTCTTATTACAATCAGTAAATGTGATTTTATCTATTGATTATTATAAATATGATTTGACTCATTTATTTATAATAAGATATAACAAAGATATAATAAATTATAATCAGTAATTTTAGAATGTAATCACTATTTTTTTTTTTTTGTTAGGCCAAGTATAACCAAGAGGACCCATATATATACTATTATTGTGATTGTAATTTATTATATATGATTACAATTAAACATGTATGATTACAATCTGTAAATATAAACATATTTATTTATTGTAATCACATATGTTTAATTGTAATCACAAATAATAAATTACAATAATATATTTTAGAATGCAATTATATATATAGTAATACTACCATCAGTATTTCTTAATTTTAAAAAGTTAAGAACAATAAAATTTATCAATTGTATTTGAATTAAATAAGAAAGAGAATTTGTTTTAGGTTAGAGAATATAATGAATAAATTTGATTGGTTCGTTTCAACTTTTTAAAGTTAGAATATACTGATGGTAGAATTACTATATGTATATATATATATGTAGAGAACTTCTACCATCAGTACCTTCTAAGATGAACCAATCAAATTCATCATTGTATTATCTTTCATATTTAATTCAAATGCAATTAATAAATTAGATTGAATCATTGTAACATTTTAAAATTAGAAGACACTAATGATAGAATCATATATATGTGTGTGTATATATATATATATATATAAACACATATAAGTTTTTCCATTCTTTGTTCACTTTTTTCTATTTCCTTTTCTTGTTGTGCAATTTTATGTCTTAAAACTTGAATTATATATATATATATAGTTTCTGTTTTCCTTCTAATCTTGGTTTGTTTCCTTTTATATCTTATTCCTTTTTGTTTCTTAATTTCTTTTTTCTTTTTGGTTTCATTCCATTTCCTATTTTTCCAATTTTTCTCATTTTTTCTTTTTTCCATTTCAATTCTTTTTTCAATTTTCTTTTATACTATAATTGATTTCCCTTGTTTGAGGTGACTTAAATCACTATACCACTATTACAACATAACATAGACTGTATCTAGCTATACTAATGTTTGTATAACTCAAATAACACTATATAATAAGACATTGAAATTAAACTGGATCTTGTAATTTTTAGTTGTAAGAAAAATTTCGCAATTATTTGAATAATACCAAATGGTATTTGAACTTTTTGTTTGGGAAAAAAATTGAACCAAAACGTTTTATTTTTTGAATAAAGTACCAAAACGTTTTATCGCTGATTAACTATTAAACAAAGTAGGCACAAAAGTATTGATTCTCTAATAAAAATTATAGTTTTAAATTCTACATATATTAATTTGGTCCAAAAAAGTATACATTTGGAGGGAAAGACTGGCACCGATATACTCTTTCCACTTGGTCGAATAAAAATATTAGCAGTTAAAAATACTCATAACCCAAGTAACATTATAGTCATGAATAATATGCAAAAAAGATTATACCTATTTATATAGACTAAATTAATGGTCACAAAAAAAAAAAATTATTAATTCTTTATATTTGGTCTTGAAAAGTATATTATTAATTCCTATGTTGCTGGCCTGTCCTCTGGGCATCCATAGCCTCCTCCAAGTTCGGGTCTGAAGATGAATACGGACATTGTAGTTTGGGAAGGAATTAGTCGTATTGGGAATGGTAGAGTTTTATACGACTCTTTTAGAGCTGTCGTGGCCTACTGGGCGTTCAGATTTTCGGTTGAGGGTTGCTGTTGAATCTGGTTTGGTAGTCTCCAAAGGTGAGTCTGATGCTCTAAATGCAATCAAGGCCATTCAGTCTTGTAATGAGTTTTCTCCTGACTTTTTGATTATTGATGATATTATGAACTTGTTAATTTCTACTGGAAATGATTCTTGTTATCATTGTCTTTGTTTAGAAAATATGGTGGCCCATTCTTTGATATTTTTAACAGTTATAGGTCAATCTGATCAAATTTGAATGGACTGTTGCTCATTTTTTATTTCAAAGGATATAAGAACTGATCTTCTGAAATAAGATTTTCTATCTTTCAAATATATATATAAACACACGATTTCCTCTTTCTCAACTAATAAAATAGTTATAGAAAACATCATTCTGCAACTAAAACTATAGTTACTAAAAATACATACTTATACAAGAAAATAAACACTTCGAGGGAAAGGAAGACACAAAATTTCAAATTCCAATTTTCAATTGAATTAGACATTATCATGAAATATGCATATTTTAAAACTAAATTATTAGTCACAAATCACATAAATTTGATAATAGGATGAACTAAAGATATAATTTGTCATTGTAACAATTACCACTACGTTACAATGGTTGCAGAAAGTAATATTTCGAAACCATTTATTACGTGATCATAAATGTTAATTGGTTACTAAATATCAACTTTCTTGCAACCAAACTTGCCATAGGATTGAATTTATGCTAAGGAGCAAATACACAAAACACACCTAAATCATGCTAACTTAAAAACAAACTAGACATGAGTAAATTCAAGGTATGCATGATACATTGAAACATATGTGTGTGTGCGCGGCTGCGCGCAAACCTATCTCTCTTAAGAAATCAAATCTACATTAAGCACAAGTTAAAATTGACACCTCTTGGAGAGATATAGCACATGCTTATAAAAGATCGACGCCCCTTGTTGCCAAAAAAAAAAAAAAGAAGATGCCTCTTGTTATAGGAACTAGAAATTAAGGAATAAGAGAAATAAACACATTACAAGTAAAGAATGTTTGGTCATAAATAAGCCAACACACTATGAGGTCCAAATTCATGTACCTTACATTCTCCCCTTTAGCTATTAATTAAAAAAAAAAAAATCAATACATCTAGTAGCTCATAAACTTGGAATTGATATTATTAAAATTAATATATATATATATATATATAAATAAAGAGAGCTAGAGAGTTTAAAACACACCTCTTGATTAAAAAACTTTCAAACCACGTTAAATTGTTAGTTAATCCCAAGAATGGAATTTATGTGTGAAATTATAATAATCAATATTAAGGCAAAAATAATGTGATATAATCATATAACTAAAATCCTAGGACTAATGAGTTTATGACGAAATTTGAGGTGGCTAAGGAACAAATCTAGTACACACATTACAATCAAATTATGGGTTTTAGCTTAAATTTTTTTTTCGTAACTTCTAACTTCGTTATTATTTTTTTTGGGAAAAAAGAAAATTGAATATTAAAGCACCTCAACATTATCGCAATAAGATTAACATAAATTAAGGAAATTTTTAAACAAAATGCAGCAACCCAAAAAGGTGAAAAGAAAAAAAAATAGGAGAGAAAACATTTTAATAAGTTTTGAGTGTGGTGAGAAATAGTTTGGGTGGCAATAGATAGAGTTAATATTTCAACTTCATATTCACTTTCGTCCTTCCATAGTTAATTGAGTGCGTTTGTGTTGGTGTGAATTTTGATGTTTTTGGATGCTAATAGAACAGGATAGAATTCGGGATTGAGAATTGAGCAACAGTAGTGAGTTCCAAAACACCAATATTCAACAGAAATTTTATGGAGGAAACTAAGCAATAGTTTATAGCAATATAGTTTGTACAGATTTTAACAACTACATGAACAATATCAAAGTAACTGCTGAGGAATACAGGGCAGGTCACCAATTCTAGATATATATAGGGTCGAAAAAAGTCAATGGTCTAAGCTTCTGATCACACAAGGGATCTCCTTGTACACTTCCGGTACCATATTACAGGAAAGGAAATACTTTATAATTTGTGTCGTCCATCCATAAGAACGGCACCTTGTTGGTAGCAGCTGCTACTTGAAACCTTCAGTCAAAACAAAAACCGTTACTTAAGTCAATAGCACAGGTAAAACAAAAGTGTTTCCCTATTACTTAGATAAGTGTAAGCAAGTTAACAGGTTGAGATGGGGGACATTACCACTTAGTTTGCTCGTGACCGCGACAAATTGGCCTTATTTGAATATATTGAAGATACAGAGCTCATCTCTCATGTCATATAAAAAGTTGAAATAAGCATATCTCCATGACCTGTTTAACATTAGAGTACCACAAACTACCCAGAAGCCTGTGAAAAATCCAAGAAATATGCTGACATATAAACCTTCAACAGCAAATTCTTTCTTATCATCATCCTGCGGAGGAATGACTGCATTATGATCATGATCTGGTTCTTCAGTACATTTATTTGGAAGAGGGGGACCACAAAGTTCAGGATTTCCCGCATACGCTGGGGCATCAAAACTTTGCAATTTAGTGCTTGACGGAATCTTTCCTGACAATTTATTATTCGACAAGTCCAAAACGCCAAGAGAATTCAATTCAGAAAAGCTTTCAGGAATTTTACCGGTAAGCACGTTCTTGGACAAGTCAAGGGAATTCAACGAACTCAACCAACCGAGTTTAAGAGGAATCGATCCACTTAAACTGTTTCTCGATAGGTTTAAAGAGATTAATCCTACAAGACTTGTAATTCCTTCAGGAATCCCACCAGACAATTCGTTGCTTGAAAGATCAATGCTCTTCACAAGGCCCAAGGTGTTCTTATACATAGAATCCGCTCCTTTCCAAACCAACAGGGCATGGTCATGATAATTGCCTTCAATACCATAGGAACGTTTGTAGGACCGATCAAATATAGAGACCGGAAACGGATAGGTGATGATTGCATTCGAACTCTCTTTATGTGACATGGTAGTTAAATTGGCAAGACACTCCGGTATAGTCCCCCTTATATTATTCAAAGAGAAGTCCAAAACCTGAAGCTTAGCCAGATGACAAAGCTGTCTAGGCAACGTTCCATGGAATTGATTGGAGCGTAAACTAAGAACAGCCAAATCCGACAGGCCATCACCTATCCATGCCGGAATCTCCCCAGAAAAATTATTATTTCCAAGATCAAAAACTCTCAGCCAACTGCAGTTGGTCAGAGCTAAAGGCAACTCTCCAACCAAACTATTGTTACGTAAATGTAGTGATTGGATATGACATCCGGAGTTCAATGATTTTGGAATTTCTCCCGAGAAGTTATTGTTTGCTAAATTTATAATGGTCAACCTTTGCCAACGGAAAGAGCATTTATGAAGCGACCCCGATAACTGGTTATCTGAGAGGTCTAGATAGCTAAAATATTTACCACTGATCCCACACAAGAAAGAAATGGACCCGGAGAACTTATTTTTGGAAAGAATTAAAGATGTCACATTTGGAGGAAGGGGTGGTATTGGACCCTCAAGATTATTGTCACTGAAATCAATTACAGGATATCCAACAAATTTCGAAGACAAATCTGGCAGCACACCCCTTATGTGGTTATGTGAGATATTTAGACGATGCAACATGGGGGACAGGTCCCAGAACCAATCAGGAATAGTGTCTGAAATCCTAGAGTTGGAAATATCTAGATAAGAAAACATGTGTTGACTTTGGATCCATTTTGGAAAACGTGGCCCCACTGTGCAATCCCTCGTGATAATGGTTTCAAGTTGAAATGGAGGGATCCAACCGTCACTGATATTCAAAGTCAATGAGGAGGAAGATAAGTCCAAATAATTTAATCTTGATAAATTTGATATGTGGGCTTCAGTGATGATGCCTTCCAATAAATTGGAAGACACGTCCAAAAGCTCAAGCTTTGAAAGGTTTCCTATACTTTTGGTCAAGGTTCCACTCAAAAGGTTGTTGTGGATACTTAGTTCTTTCATGGACAAAAATACACGGAAATTGGGTATTGAACCCTGAAGATAGTTGTTACCTATGTACAGTTTGGTGAGATGAGAAAGTTGTTGGAAACGTTTTGGAAAAGAGCCATTCAACATATTACGCTGGAGTTGCAACTCTCTCAATGATGGAAAGAGTGTGAAATCAGGCAATGAACCACTAAGAATGTTATCATTTAACAACAAATTTTCTAATGTGTGTTTGGTGCAACCAGACAAATTAGAAAAAAGTTGGGAAAGCTGTCCAGTTAGATTGTTGTGATTCAAAGACAAAGTTTTCAAACACAAGCTTCCAAAAGATTTTGGGATGCTATCAAATTGATTATAACCAAGATCAAGGTGCAATAAGGAAGTCATATTCGAGAAAGCATAGTCCGGAATGGATCCTTGTAGCTTGTTGTAAGAGAGGTCAAGATCAACAAGACTAGTACTGAAGTTTGACAACCAAAGATGTATTGAACTAGACACATGGTTTCCAGATAGGGAAAGCTGAGTGAGATTTTTAGAAGAATTAGTGAAAGAAATAGATGAAGGATTGACAGATGGAAGACTGCACCATCTTAACTGCAACTGAGTTAAAGATGGAAGCTCACTGACTACTTGTAGCCAATCAACTGCTTCTGCAAGACGGATCGAATTTAAACGAATTTGTCTTAGAGAAGAGAGATGAGAAAGCCACTTTAGCTTGTCAGCGTACAAGGCATAGTTATAGCTGAGATCAAGAGATTGCAATCTCGAGAGGTTGCCAAGTTGGTAAGGAACTTTACCACCAAAACCAGCATGGGAGAGATTGAGGTGCTGTAAATTCTTAAGTGAGCCAATGTGATATGGGATTTGCTCATCTCCAAAATCATTAAGACTCAAGTCCAAATAATTCAGATGCTGTAATTCAAGCAAGGAAGAGCTGATGTTACCTCTAAGAGGCATGTAATCGGAGAAGTCAGATGTGACTTGAAGGTCGAGTCCAACCACATGGCCAGTTCGGTTGCTACAGCGAACACCTCTCCATTTGCAACAATCCCTTTTGTCATCTTCGTTTCTCCATGAAGAGAGATGGTCATATTCGTCTATGAGGCTTTGTTTGAACTTCAGGAGAGCGTGTCTTTCCCTCTTATTGCACTTAATATTGCCATCTCCGCTTCCTGAATGGGATCCCAAGGCAGTTTTTGCACCAAGTGAAAGCACAATGAACATGAAAATAAGTGGAAAACACCTTTCACTGATGTTTGTTGTAAGCATGATGGGTGATCAAGTTGAAGAGATACGAGCAGTTTTTCCTGCAGGATTGTTTTATAGTTCATTTTTTGAATCATTGAATTAAAATTTATATATAGTATATTAAAGTTGAACTAGAAATTCTTTTAGATCACAGAAGTCAACTCGCTTATCTTTAGTATTTGTGATTTTTTTTTTCTTTGCTTTTCTTTTGTTTTTGACAATGACATGGACGAAATTAATGAAGAATTCATTTCACATTATCGCATCTGAATAATTGCTAGACAAATTTTGCAACTTGATGATCTAGAATTGACAGGACATAAATAATAACAAGAGAAAATTCTCACATAAATTCTTGCTTTTGATAATATTCGGGATCCTCACTTTGTGAATAAGTATGATTACCAACAAACTATAAAAACATCTGATCCTATTTCCTTCATGCCAATTCAAGGTCCAATATGGTTCCAATTCAAACCTTTCGGTTGTTTTTAATTATGTTCGACCAGTAGAATGAAGAGCAACTCCCAGATATATGGACTAATTGATTAATTTGCCAATCAGATCTCTCTCCACTCGTTTAATCGTGCTTATGCCCGACGAAGTGCCCAAAAGAGAGGTCACACTTGTTTTAAATTTATTGGTTAATAATCCTATCATTTTGCTTGCTTTTGTCCATCGAAGTGGCCAAAAGAGAGGTCAAACTTGTTTTAAGTTTATTGATTAATAATCCTATCATGTGTGTGTGAGTGAGTGAAAATGGAAGGAAATAGCAAGGTGAAAAGTGTCCATATTACCCTTAATGAATGGGAATACCGTGTGTGTGTGAGTGAAAATGGAGGAAAATAACAAAGTGAAAAGTGTCCATTTTACACTTAATGTATGAGACAAACTCAAGCTCTATTTTTCCCTCTTCTATAACATCTCTTTCTCTTTCATTTTCTCTTGGGCTTTTCAAACCTATTAATTATAGGGATATTATGAAAAACCCTCATTGAAAAGTAAACTAATCGAAAACAGCTCCTAATTTCTTTTTTATTAAATGAACCGTCTCCTATTGGTTAAAAAAATCAGTTAGTGTTAACTTTGAAGGGTATAATGGTAATTTGATGAGTAATTTTATTTGTTTTAATAAAATTAAATAAAAATTTAATTAATCAAATTTCTACTATCCATCTTAAAATGGACGCGCAATGGAAATTAATTTTAAAAAAAATTAAAAAATTAAATAAAAATAAAAATTTTTAATTTTTATTTAATATTAATTAATTAACACAAATTTTTTTGAAAAAAATAATGTCATATCCATCGTCCATTATAAGGATGAACAATGAAGATGGAAACAAATATTAAAATAAACAAATATATATATATTAAAGTGCAAAAAAAATCACAAGACCAAATCTTGTTTTTCATCTTCATGTTCCATTTTCTCCTTCTGATTTCTTTTTCTTCTTCTTCCATCTTTGCTTTTCATCGTCTTCTTGTTCCTCTATATTTGCTTTTCATCTTCTTCTCCTTCTGTCTACTTTTTCTTCTTCTTCATCCATCACCAACAACCAACACCCAAGTCGGCTTAGTCTCCAACGAAGGAGACCAGATCTAGTCTCTATCAACAACCAACACCCATCAACCTCTTACCAGTTCTTCTATCCTCCATCAAGGCCCACCCACCCCTCAACCTCTATCGTTTTTCTTCTCGTCTCTCATTCCATCTCACTATTCTCTTCCTTTTGGTCTGCAGTGGATTATGGTTTTCTTTGTGTGGTTTTTATGTGGTTTGTTGATGAGAATGAAGAAAAAAAAAAAAGAAATAAAGAAGAAGAATGTTGATGAAAATGAAGAAGAAGATGAAGAATGAAGAAAAAAATAGTACACTATTCTTCAATTTTTTTTCATTTTTTTTATTTTATTTTGGATTGATCATTGATGCTGTTGGTTTGATGATTGATAATGGTTTTTAGTGGTGATCTAGGAGATTGATAATGGTTTGGGAGATTGGGAGTTGATGATGTCTGGAAACCCAAATTTCTAGGTTTCCATTCAATTGGAAACCCAGATTAATGCAGATTCTAAGTTTCCAGTTGAATGGAAACTCGGAATAATTTTTTTTTGTTTAATTTCTATTGTTGTTTTTGTTTTTGTTTTTATTTTCATAAAAAAATTACTTTAATAATCAACAAATTTGAATGATATTTCAGTCATCACATTAATTTAGAGGATATGATAGGAATTTTATAGAAACTCAGTAAAAGTATTTTGGTCATTTCACTATTTTAGATGGAAAATGTTAATATTTTGGATGGAAAGTTAACGGTAGGGGACAGTTCACCTAATAAAACAAAAAAGAAGGAGGTTGTTCTCGATTGGTTTACTTTTCAGAAGGAATTTTTATAATATCCCTTGATTCTACTGACTATGTGAGAAGTTTTCTCTTTCTTCTTCTCTCTTTCTTCTACATCTCTCATTCTTTTCATTCTCTCTTTCATTATTTTGTGTGCAATAATATGAGAAGAAGATTATTGAGTATTTTGAAATTTTTATTTAAAGAAACTATGAATTTCTTGAGTTTTTATTAGTTCATAAGTGCTGACATAATTTGGCTTTGGTTGAGTAAATTCAAGTTTAAATGCTATTAGTTATTACAACAAGACACTGATGAATGTTACAACAACTGGGAGCTGATGAGAAAAACATTTTCTTTTTAATACCTATATTTTATTGAAGTTTCCTTTTTATGGAAATATTTTCCTTTGGGATAAAATTCACTGGTAAATATTTTTAGACTTTATCCCTAACTTTTGAAAGTTAGTCTCCTATTAATCTCTCTTTTATGTTTTAGATATTCATTGACCAAAAACTTGAATGGGACTCTTGAATGAATCTGGATAGAATTGTGTCCAAATTGGGCCAAGGCTAAAAAAAAAAGAATGAATTTTCTATTTTAAAGCAAATTTATTTCATGCTATTTTATCTCTAATCAAAATTTTTCATTTTATAAATATTATCAAAAAGGAAAAAGCCTACATGTTTGTTCCATAAATAGCAGGCAGATCCTTTCAAGCTTTTATCCAAAAATAGCGGGATTTGAGTATACGAAAGATCGTAAAACTTAATATATTTTCTCTAAGTTATTTTTAATCTTAGGAATTGAGTAACTTTCTAAGTACAATTTATAACAGAAGCTTTACTGGAGGAAGAGCTTAATGGTAACTAGTTTCAAGCTATTGAAGGGAGTTCAAAAAGTAAGAGATTAAAGTTAAGGGAGCTCACTAAACTAGATTGGTGGAGAGTAGAAACACATCATGACAATTGTAAAGATGAAGTCTTCCATTGAGTCAGTCAATTGGTGTTTGTACATTTGATTCTTTACTAATCGATTTAAATTCTCTAGGCATGGCCCCGTAAATGTAGGTGAAAACCAAACCACATTATAAATTTTGTTGTCTCCTTTAATCTTCTGTTACAATATTTTTTGTTAAACTGTTACAATAGTTGCTTACATTCTATTACAACAATTTTTAAATTGTGTTACAACAACTTTTATAGTCTGTAGCAACGATTAGTTAATTTAACTTAAGAAATTAAAATTTTGATAATTTTTAAGAAAGTAGATTTTTCAATTTTGACTTTTCGAAATAATATGGATTTGTGTTAAACTAACTTAGTTATCGAAATTGAATAAAAATTCAGGCTAAGGAAGGCATTAGAAGAAGAAACTTTGTTTTGCATTTAGAATTTCAATTTTTATGACCTATTTTTCTTTTTTGGGACTTATTTTTCTTTGTTCAGAACATATTTCCTTTATTTGAGGCCTATTTCCTTTGTTTCGGGACCTATTTCCTTAATGAAAATTCGTCCACCAGGAAAATTGATCCTGAATTCAAGGAAATATAATGGTCTTAAATTTAGAAAAATAGATCCTAAATTTGAAAAAATAGATTACAAACTAAAAATAGGTCCCGAATTGAAAAAAAAAAAATTGGTCCCAAATTTGGGGAAAATTGATCCCTAATTCGGGAAAGCTGATCCCAAATTCAAGAAAATTGTCTCAAATTTAGAAACACTAGTCTCAAATTCGAGGATATTAATCTCAAATTCAAGAAAATAGATCCTGAATTTTAAAAAAAAAAAGTATTGAATTCAAATACGCCCTAAATTCATATTCAACATAAAATGACCTATTTGTTAGATGTAACATGAATGAACTATTCATCTAGGTCCCAAAACATAAGCCATTGGTTTAGAACCCTACCATTTCAATTACTCTCTCTTATTTCAAAAACACGAACATAATAATCTCAATTTCATCAAATAAATTAATCAATCTGTTTCATAAACCCAAACTTATCACCATTGATTACCATTTCACTATCACCTTCCACTGTCATCATCGACGGATCACTAGTTTTTTTTTTTTTTTTGTCTTTTACTTCTCTCTCTTTTTCTTGTTCACTCACTCACTCTCTCTCTATGTCAAGACCTGGGCCCTGGTCATGGCAGAATCATAAATATTAATTGATAGAAATTTTCAATTGACATTATAAAGTTCATGAAATTTTTCAACTTTTAAAAATATAAAAATTTTTCCTGTTTTAGATACTCCGGAGTAACAAGATAAAACATTGAGGAAAATATAATGAAAAACTTTAAAACACTCTAAAATAATTCTGGTGGAAACCATTTCTATAAATATATGAACATTTGTTAGGAATCATGGATTCAAAGTCATAAATAAAATTATGAACACATAGCTATACAATCAGCTTATCATAATTAAGCATTTAATCTACTTAGAATTTTAAATGAAATTCCCCAACTTTGGTGTTCTTAATACAATGTTTTAAATATATCGAACGTAAATTCCCCAAATTGGTTCTAAGGATATTCACCTTTAAATACCAATTTTGAAATAAAATCAACTAATAACTATACCACGAGCAGAGCTCATGATTTCCTTGATCCTCTACTGACTTCACCTGATGGCCACTTAAGTCACCCTGTACATTTCTTGGAGGGGGAAAAATAAAAGAGGGGTTAGCTAATGTTTAGTAGGATTTCATTCCCGATAAAGTTTCGAAAAGAACTTTCTAAAATCATTATTAAAACCCTATATGGTTAACTGTTTTATGTCAAGTCATATCATTTTCAAAACAATGTAAATCCTATCCCCTAGTCATATATTTAAGGGTCTATAATTTCAATAAATTATTTTAAATAAGAAAACAATGTTTGGTACACCATGACCCTACTAGCCATATCAAAAAATATCCTGCATAGTAACCTCGACATAAAGTCGTATAGTCCGAATAGCCAGTGATAACATCACATAATGACTAGGACAATAGACTTTTACCTCATTTAAGTTAACAAAATAATTTAATTAAATTTATCATGCAATCAATACAATATGCATAAGATTCAATATTTCGAAAACTCTCATTTTTATTTATAAAAATTTCGGCAATATAACGGCTACTAATTCAGTAAACTAAATTTGTAAACCTTTCATAAACCAAAATTTTCACCAAGCAAACCATGAAATACTCTCAAAACAATCCATAATATATTTTCACAAATAATCAACACACTTTCAAAATCATATAAATTTTAGATAAACTCTTAACATAAATAATATGGGCTATTAACTACTCCAAAAACCTAGATTCTCAACGTCTTTATCACATTTTCAAATCGAACCTACAAAGTAATGTAATGTGGAAGATTTTTAAGATGATTGTCCTATAGGGAAAATAACCCTAAAAATATATTCTACGCTTAAAAATGAGTACATAGCTTCTGAAGCTGAATTTCGAGTTCGGGAGGTTGAGAAACTTACCTCCACCATACGTGGTGGCCAACGATGGCTTCCTGACGACGGATTTCGATGACCACAGTGGTAGGAGATACGGCTAGTTAGGTTTTATTGTCTTCGACATGCTTGTCATGAAAATGGTGTTGGTCGGAGTTGGAATCACTTAGTTTCGCCAGGATCTTGAAAAATCGAAGTTGGTTAATGGCTGAACTTCATTTACAGAAACGAAGACCCAAACGATGATAAAAATTGACAAAATTATATTTATGGAATCTACGTCACACGAGCTTTCCAACGGTATCAAGTTTGACCAAAATGGAGGTCAGATGTGGTCAAAACAAGTGGTCAAAATTGGGCTCACGGGAATGGAGAGGCTGGAGAGAAAATGAGGAGAGAGAGATAGGAATTTGTCGGCTGGAGGTTGAAGAAGGGTGATGTAATCCGACAAAATTATAATTTGGTTTCCCTTAACTATTTATAAATTACGATTTTAAATTAAAACTTTAAAAATATAACTTTTTATCCTTACACGTTTACAAAATTTTTATAAGATTTTTCAATTTCACCCTTAGTAAAATTTGAGGTTTTACACACACACACACACACACTCTCTCTCTCTCTCTCTCTCAATCTTTACTAGTTGCAAAGTTTTTGTTTCCCTTTTATATAAGGGCAATTTTATCCAAAAACATGAAATATGTGACATATAAACTGAAACTATTAATTTAGTGACATTTTTCAAACCCACTCAATAGAGAGTGCTAGTAAAAAATGGACTATATATAGAGTGTTTCATAATTAGTACCTCATAACTTTGGAAAGTTATGATAAATCAATCAAATTCATCTATTGTATTTGAATTAAATATGAGAGAAAATAGAATAAATGAATTTGATTTGTTCATTCTAACTTTTTAATATTAGAAGACACTGATTATAAAAACACTTTATATATGTGTGTGTAAACCTTCTAAAATAGAAAGTAGTATCATTGAACACTATTTTTTAAGATGAAAATGAGTGATTTCACGTTAATTTCATTCTCAAGGGTTATTTTGATAATATCCTCTCTCTCTATCTCTTATATATATATATATATATGTAGCTTCTAATTGATATTAATTATAATAAAAAGTCTACACATGACCTAACCTAACTGAATGTCATTGGTGATCCTTACAAGTAAGTTCCTCCAAAAATTGAAAAGAATAATAATAAGCCACTAATTTTATTATATTTGAATATGTGGTCCCATAAATAAAAATAATGAATGCAATGACAAGTCTACAATGACCTAACCTAACTATACGTTATTAGTGATCCTTACAAGTAAGTTCCTCTAAAAATTGAAAAGAATAATAATAATAAACCACTAATTTTATAAAATTTGAATATGTCGTCCTATCTATAAAAACAATTAATATAATAGAAGTAGACTTGTTATAATAACAAGTCTACACATGACCTGACCTAACCGCATGTTATTAGTGATCCTTAATTAACTTTATTAAATTGTTGTATGATTTACAAGTTTTCCAAAAAACAAAATAAGATAAAATCATTTTCGTCCCTAAGTTTTGAGAGAGAGTCCAATTTTTTACTATATTTTGAAAATATATTAAATCTTCTCTAAAGTTTTGAAAAATTTCAAATTAGTTGTTCTCGTTAGTTAACTAATGGTCAAACTAACATAAACTATGATTGTCAGTGGTATTTTGGACATTATGTAATTTGATTAATAGATAAAAAATTTAAATAAACAAAATACACAAGTCAACCAATGAATGATGAAATAATAAAAATATAAAATAAACAAAAGATTAAAAATAAAAAACTTGATAAATTTAAAAATAAAATAAAAAAACTTAAAAAATAAGTTCAAATGAACCCAGGAGGATTATGTTTGTTCCAAAAAGATAAACCTAATTGCCTAGCTTCGTTTGTCTTCTTCGAATGAACCCAGGTGCAACCTGGGTTCGTTCATCTTTAGGTTTTTGGGTGTGACCTAGATGCGACGGAGGCTACTAATTCGATTGATTATGAAACCAGATGTTGTGGTGGTCTGTAGGGTAGTGACAGTTGGCTAACAATGAAGGTGGTGATGTTGTGGGTTCAAAGTATCTGGTTGTGGGTTTAAAGCATCTGGTTGAGGTTGAAGTGTTCAAAACATTCACCAGTTCGATTAGTTGTGAAACCAGATTTATGGCTTAAGGTTGAAGGCGAACGTAATGTGACGTTTTGGTTCTCATTGTGGTGATGACACTCTAGTTGAAGACGATCTCAAAGATAGTGATGATCTGGTGGTGGTGACGATTTGGTTGAGGTTAAAGAAGAACCCGTTGTGAGGTTGAAAACAAGCTTTTTTGAAAAAATATATATATTTATGTTTATATTTTTAATTTTATTTATGTTTAATTTTCACATTTTTTGTTTTTTAGATTTCAAATATTATTTTAATTTTGAAGATTTTCCCTTTTTTTTTTGTATTTGTGAATTTTTTTTCTTGATATCACCTTAATTTCTAGATGACATTTTATTAAAATTGTGATGAATGAGAAATTAAATTAGATGCTGTGGGTGTTGTTTGATCAAAGATCATGAAGATTGATGTAGTGATTGGATTGAAGATGAAGATGTGATGGTAAGTTTAGTCGTCTCAGTTTTTAAATTCATTTTATTTTAGGGTTTAGTTTTAATTTTTATTTTATTAATTTTTAACTAATTGCAATTTTGAATTTTATTAAGGGCAAAACGGTCATTGTATGCGTTATAAATAAAGTGAGGTGCAAAAAAGTCTCTTTTTATTTTCTATTAGGTTTGACCATGAGTCAGTTGATTGCATAGACTAATTTGAAACTTTTTCGAAACTTTAAGAAGTATTTGATGTATTTTCAAAATATTGGTAAAAGTTTGACCATTTTTCAAAATTTAATGATGGAAATGATTTTTAACAAAACAAAAAAATGATTGTTACCCTCGCAGTTTACATATAATGTGGTAACAATCATTTTATTGAAAAACTTGTAAATGAGTCAACTATTTAATTAATAAATTATATATAGTGGCCGTAGGTAACAATCATTTTGATAAATATAATTAATATATGAATAGCGTGTAGCTAGAGAAGAATGTTACAATTTTTTTTTTTGTTTAGTTTAAAAAAAAAAAAGATTATTATGACATATAATGAAAGGAATTAAGTTATTGTGATGTGTATAGACTAAATGTCCGTCAACGATTGTGATTTTGATAGAGAAAGAAAATAATTTAAAAGAGAAAAGGAGAAAAAAGGAACAGGAAACAGTCATATATATACAAGCAACAACAAAAGTTTGAATCGTTGAAAACGAAATTGTAACCAGTTTTCCACTAATTAAGTAGCTAGTGGAAGCCTCTTGGACATTGGCCTTAGATGTTCGAATGGTCAAGAAGATAGCAACATTATTCAAGGTAACAATCATTTTGATAAATATAATTAATAAATGAAAAGCGTGTAGCTAGAGAAGAATATTACAATCTTTTATTTTTTTGTTAAAAAAAAGGATTATTATGACATATAATGAAAGGAATTAAGTTATTGTGATGTGTCAATGATTGTGATTTTGATAGAGAAAGAAAATAATTTAAAAGAGAAAAGGAGAAAAAAGGAACATATAAAAGTAACAACAAAAGTTTGAACCATTGAAGACGAAATTGTAACCAGTTTTCCACGAAGTAGCTAGTGGAAGCCTCTTGGCACATTGGCCTTAGATGTTCAAATGGTCAAGAAGATGGCGACATTATTCAAGGACTTTTATTGCTTATTAATACTAAATTAGTCAAGTAGATAACAATACTGCTTGATGCTCAATTAGTCAACTGCGTAACAAGACTGCTTGATTAAAAAACTAGTATGGCTTCTTGAGGCTCAATTAGTCAAGTAGATAACAAGATTATTCAAGGACTTTTATGGCCTCTTGATGCTCAAATAATTAAGACTAAGTAGATGGACTCTGGAGATGGCAAGATTATTCAACGACTTTTATGTATTGTCAGAGAAACTTAAAATAAACCTTACTTTATGATATTTGGACTTTGGAGGTCTCCTAACAAGGAGTTCATATTGCTTCTATAAATTTAGATGTTTTAAATAATAATGAACACTTTGGATGTATTTGGTTGGTTGTATTGAATTGGCTTAGATATAATATTATGTGTTTATGTAACACTTTGAATCCGAACCGGTTTAATATGATATATATATATATATATATATATATATATCTCATATTGAAGATTAGATAGGGTTCAAATAAAAGTTTCACAGGGTTTAATTAGAAACTTTTATTAAAAAACCCAAAAAGAAAATAAATTAGTGTGAGCCCAATTAGACTAGTAAGGTCCAATTAGCTCTCTAAACACACCCAATTGGTTTTCTAAATACACCCACCTAAGTTAAATATGAAAAAGGAAAATTTTAGAAGGATAGAATTGTCTATTCACAAAAGAGGAGGAATTTTAGGATTTTGAAGGGCAATTGATGGAAAAGAAAGAATTCTTTAGAAAAGATAAGAATTGAAAGAAAATGTTATGGAAAGTGCAAGATGGGAAATGCAAAAAGCAATTGGTTAGGCTTTTATGAAATGAGTGGGGGAGAAAATAGTTAAGTGTATTAGTAATTGGCCATATAAGATTTAGTATATATATATATGTGTGTGTGTGTGTGTGTGTGTGTGTGTGTGATTAAGCATGAATTTAGAAGCTATTCTTCCACCATTAAAACACCCTTGGCCAAACCTTACCCAAAAGAGGAGAGAAAAACCAAAAGGAAGAAAGAAGGAAGAAAGGAGAAAGAAAAAGAAAAGAAGATCAAGGAAGTTTGGATAAGAAATTTTGGTGTGAGGCTAGTTTCAATTTAGATTTAGTTTTCTTGGTTTAGTTCTTATAAACGCTAAATAAGTTTTGGTATTATTTTAGTTGAAAAAGGACATAAAGATAAGACAAGCATAAGTGAACTTCCATAAAACTTGAAAGTAAACTAGTGAGTAGATGCATTTCCCTAACTTGATTTATGGAAGCGCTTTTATTATATTTCAACTTTTCTTAATTTTTGAGACTTAAATATGTGTTGTGATATAAGAATTTTGAAGTTTATCTTAGTATTTTTAAGCATGTTTTAAGATTTTGATATATGTTTTATGAATTAAGAAAGATGGATTATGATTAGAACATATGTTATATGGGAAATAAATTTTAGAGTATTGTTTTGGAAACTTTAAACTGTGTTTAGTATCTACAAACCTTAGGATATTGCATTCCCTAAATCCTAAGACATGATTTGTGGTTTATGAAGTATGAATTTTGTTTTGAAATCATAAAATGTATTTTGTAAATTATGATTTTAAGATTGTGTCTTATGATTTTAAATGGTTGATGAAACTAGAAACCATGTCATTTTGATTATTCTAAATTATGTTGGTTAATTTATGAATTTATATTTTATGTTGATCCTAGAAATGGGTTTTATGATTTGAGAAAGTAAGCTATACCATATGTTTTGTCAAATTATTTTTGATTTATGAAATTTGTAAAATGTTTTATAAGTTGCATGAAAAACTATGATTTTGTTTATATGTATAAATGTATATGCATGGATGAGATTTTTTTGAAAACTAAAATTTTAGTATAGAAAGTTTTGCAAAATGCATTTAGAATTTTACAAGTAAAAAATGTTTTAGAAAAGATGGGAGGAAAAAAAGAGAAATAGGAATATTTTAGAACATCAAAGTATACCCTCCCCTCTAATGGTTAGAGCGGGCATCACGTAAGTAAGACCCAGAAAAATTGCCTAACACATGCTTAGCAGAAGTCAGAATAATCGTTGGGGCTTGAGAGAGAGTTATTGAGTGGCCTAGCGTGTGAATGGCAAAATGTTACCCCCACCCTCTATATGTGTGTTGAATATTTCTATCACGTATGACAGAATTCCCAGGTGCAAATTTGGTGTAGAATTCAAATATAAATTTTATTTATGATAATCCATGCAATTGCAATTTGGTTGTTATAATATGAAGTTTTATAAATAAAGTTTTAGTAACAAGTTTAATCATTCTAGAATATGAATTATTTAAATTTTACATTCTTATATGATTTATATTGTATTAATTTTTAGCATAAATGATTTATTTGGTTTTCAAAAATTTTATCTACTTACTGGGCATTAGTGCTCATCTTTTTAAATTTAAAACCATTTTTTCAGGGATCCGTAAGGTCTTAGAGGAAGCATCCGAACGGCAAAGGTGAGCCACTCAAGCAAGTGATGCATGAAAACTATATTTTGACATTGTCTATGTACATTTTGATCATTCCATAGCACATATTGGTAGATGTGTTCTGCATATGCATGTATGTATTAGTATTATAAAGTATTGGGAACTTTTGTTAGTTTGTGTAAACTTTTACCTTTGATACTACAAATATTATGATTATACTTACTTATATTTTATGAGATATGACATTGTGTTGGAATGAGAATTGGAAGTGGGACCGGAGATCTTAATTAGTTGAGAACGGAAATGAATTTTAGGAGTGTATATTTTCTTTATCATAGGGTGGAAAGGTTTAATAAATAACCGTTATGCTGTCGAAATTTTATTAAATCACCCTATTTCTTATCAAGTTTTCTGAAGGATTTTTTATTGAAAAAGTTTAGAATTTGTAAAATTTTCTACTATTATAGGATTTTCTTGGATTTCGAATACGGATCTGGGTGACTCTTGTCAATTTAGATTAGATATTAGTTGACTAAATTATTTATTAAATGAAATAAAAATGTTAAACATTATATTTAATAAAAAATTATTAAAATAGTTTATGTTATGAATACTTTGATATAAATATTTATATTTATTTTTTTACATATATTATACATGAAATAAATTAATATGATTATATTTTTAATATCTTTTACATTTCCAAAATAAAAATTATTGGGTCATAGCACGTACAATTTTGGAGTTTATATCTTTTTCAAGTCCTAGTATGGTGCTCAACATTCATGGTTAGTACATTCTAACTTTTAAATTGTTAGGATTATTAATTTTAGGTTTCATTCATTGCATTTGAAAATAAAATAGGGGAATATTTTTAAGAAAAAAAATGCAATGAATTACTGAGATGAATGGTCTTAATAATTTAAAAGTAAAAACACATTGATCATGAAAACTATATGTTTGTAAATTTTATAAAAGTGCCCTTTTAATTAGCCTTGTTTTATTGTATAAATTCTTTAAAAAAAAAAAAATCCAAAAATGTTTTTCACTGTTAACATCTGTTGGTTCAGTAATCAGTAGTTCGTATGACATTAGTTAATGTTAAAAGTCAAAAATTGACTTTGGAAGATAGATACCCATTTTAATGTATGTGTGAAGTCAAAAATACCATTTGAAAGATAATTAATACCCATTTCAATGAGTGTGTCAAAAATACCCTTTGAAAAAAAAAAAAAAAAATCCTTTTCAATATATGTGTGTACCCTTTCAAAGATAAAGGCCCATTTCAAAAGTATCTTTGAAAGATAAATGCCCATTTCAATACATGTGTGTGACCTTTGAAAGATAAATTTCTATTTCAAAAATATCCTTTGAAAGTAAATACTCTTTTCAATATATGTGTAACCAAAAATCTACTAACACCAATGGTCAATAGTCCATGGAAACCACCAAGATAAAACATGCTAACCGAAAATATACTATCATAGCAATGGGAGAAAACTCATCTCACATGTTAGTAAATATGTGTGACGGAATTTGAACTCTTATCATGGATGTAAAGACAATCCTTTGAATCTCACAAACTGTCCCCAAAAGATAGTCTTCGACCACATCTGAACAGATTTTTCCCCACCACAGGGCATGCTAACTCTGTAGATTCAGGCCCAGCTCTACATCTCATACAAACTGCATCGCCCACTACCTTTTCCGTACCCAGCTTGCACAGAGCAGGGATAGGGTTATAGCATACCCTACATAGGAAAATTCTTACCTTGGGCCGTATATTCAGATTCCATAACATAAGCCACCTTCTTTTGTCCACCACAGAATCAAAACCTACCAGTAGAATAAAACAACTCAGATTTTAATTCGGGATAACTCTGTAGTTTAGCTTTAATAACATAGGTGTAAAAGCCACAAGACCCCAAGAAAAAAATAATTAACTCAATTTGGACAACTAAACGAAATCGTTAGCATGTTTTATTTTTTTTTCAATAGAAAAAAAAAAAAACATAAAACCAAAACAAAACCTAGTCAAGCACATGTTTTCTCTTTTTAATAAGATAGAGAAAAACTAAACGAAGTCAATCACATGTTTTCTAATTTGAAAAATGAAAAACAAAAATAATTGAAAATAAAATCAATCACATATGTAAACATCGCTATATATTCATTTCCATAGATATCAAACTTTCTCCTCATTTGAGAGAGTACACTAACTCAAATTCTATATGTATTATGTGAAAATGAAGGAAAATGATATCGAAGTTAGTTGACTTGTTCAGTAAGAATTAATAGCGTTAATTACCAAAAATTTAAATTGATAGAAAATAGTCTATAGTAGTTAACCCAAAAATTTAAGTTGATAGAAAATAGTCTATAGTATTTAACTCAAAAATTTAAGTTGATAGAAAATAGTCTATAATATTTAATACTTGAGGTAACGATATATTAACACGCCCCCTCATGTGCAATGTGGATAGGTAATAAATAATAGACATATACTAAACGTTTTCTACAGTATAACATATGTACTGAGAATATTTTTAGATAAAAGGAGGAGAAAGGGTTTGAATAAAAAACCTCCAAGTTCTGATACCATGTTAATTACTATTAAATCGAAAAATTTAAGTTGATAAGAAATAGTTCAAATTATAGTATTTAAGATCTAATGTTATGGTATATTAATAAATAGTTTGAGTTTTAATATCATATAAAGTTAGAAACTTCTTTAAATATCCTTAAAGATTGCTTTTTTACTTGTTTTTGTCATTATTGTCATTTTTGCTAACCTCTTCTTTGCCTTCTTTATCTCTTTCTCTTTCATTTTCTCTTCATTTTTCATGTTGCATTTGTCTCTCTCTAAAAACACTCACTTTATCTTCCATCAGAAGTATGACACTATGATACACACCATCCTAAAGTAGAGTTGTTGAGTACCTCTCTTAACTCTAAGAGATCTCGAGTCCCACATTTGTTTTATTAAAATACAAGATGTGGCTGTAAATCTCCTCTTATAAAAGTAATCATCTCTCGATTGTGAAAGTAGTTATCTAGATCACGCTATCAGTAATCGAAGTAGTCATCTCCCGATCATGGGGCGGTCATCTAGATAGCACTATTAGTAATCAATTTCAACAGGTCCCCGCGCTATCGGTAATCAAAGTAGTCGTTTCCCGATTGTGAGGGTAGTCATTCGAATCACGCTATCAATAATCGATTTTGACATATCTCAATAGCCTTTTATGTTTGTGTGTAGTTATTCTATCTTTTGTATGTATAAATATGTATTATATATTTAGGCATTGTATTTGTTTGATAAAATTTGGATCAACACATAAAAGCTTGATAGTGCAAGCGTGCTTACGTTTGTATATGTATGTGTGTGTGTGTGAGAGAGTTTATCTCTTTTTTATGTATAAAAATATATTATATATTTGGACATTGTATACGTTTGACAAGATTTAGGTCAATATAAAAATGACAATTCCATCCACAAATTCGTAAAATCATGGAGTTCCACTCATAATGAACGAATGTGGATTTCATTAAATGGGTTGATGGGTGGGTGTGGATGTGAAATTTTAAACCCGAAGCACGTTTAGGTGTGATGCCAAAAAAATCTTCACCCACACCCGTGAGCCCACATGCAGAAAAAAAAAAATATATATATACCCTCAAAACAATGTCGTTTTGAGCATAGTTTTACGTGCAATTCAAAATGACATCACTTTGAGGCTATATATATATATATTAGAATAATTCTAAAAAACTCATTATAGTTTACAAAAATATTTATTTTATCATAGGTGATTTCATTTTTATCTAAAATCTCCTTTAATATTAATAAAAACACTCAAAATACATTTTAGAGACATATAAAATGACGATAATATCTCTAATAGTACAAATTGATAATGAAGTCATAATGGGTAAAATGATAATTTTATATTAATTTTTAACATCGAAAAGATTTTAGATAAAAATGAAATTATAACGGAGAAATGAATATTTGTACAAACTATAATAGATTTTTTGAAATTATGGCGTAAATTTTTGTTTAAACCTTAATCCTTTCATTCCGTTCAATCATTCCTCTCTTTCCCCCTCCTCTTTTTTATTGCAGCACCTACCCACACCACACTAGTGACCATATCGTCGCTGTCACACCTACCTCGCAACCTTTCGCCACTGTCAACCGACTCTTACTCTCTCTTTTCTCTCTATTTTGGTTATGCTTTTATCTCTTTCTTCTCTCTCTTTTCTCCTCCTTCAGCTCTCTTTTCAGCTCTGTTTTCATCCAGCTAAATCTTGTTTTCAAATTTCTTTTTCATCTCTACTTCTCTCTCTGTGAACTACTGTTCACCTTCTCAGTCTCTCTTCTCTTTTCATTTTGTTCTCAAACCAGTAGTCTATTTCCCTCTCTTATTTTCTATGTTTCCTTTCCTCATCCTTTCAGTTCTTCTATTTTTCAGTTTTTTTTTTTTTTTTTTAATTTTCTTTAAAATTTATTGATAAATGATTTGCTCTGCTTAGTTTTTGATGGTGAGATTTTTTTTTCTCTTTTTAAATCTAGTTTTCATGGTTTTATGAGTGATTTTCTTGCATGTTTGACTTCTTGTTTGGTTACCTAGAAAATTCAAAAAAAGTGAAGTGATCGATGGTTGTAACTAGCTGAAAAAACTGATTATTGTCTGTATAGAATACATATTCATTAGTACATGTTGCGGGTCGATAGATATGGTACGGGTCCACCCGCACCCACACCTGTGAAAATTTTACGAGCGTGGATTTGGGCAAACAACTCAAGTTGTTGCCATTCCTAGGTTAATACATTAAAGCTTGATTAAATTGTTGTTGTATACTTGTAAATGGAGCTCCAAATCTCAAGAAATCAGAGAAAATGAATGAAGGGTTCTCTATTTGTATTGCTTGTATTCTAAATAACAAAACAACTCTGTTTTTCAATATACATACAACAACCTGAAGACCATAAATACCTTTACAGAGTTGGCAATATTTGATTGGTCATTTCCTAACAAACTTGACTCCACTTGGCACTCTATGATTAGTAAATCAAGCTAGTTGGATTAATATGATTGGTTCACAACTTAAGCTTATCTAAGACACTCCTAACAATACTTATTCTATATAATCTTGATGATATAAAATTTTCTTTGATTTTTTGTTTGAAAACTGGACTATGTTAAATTTCACTAATTATTGAATAGTGACGGCAAACTGCATACTAAAGATTATGATGTTTATTTTTTTTTTAAAAAAAACTGAATACTGAATTATATAGATTAAGAATTAAAACATTCAAATTTAATTCAATTAAGTGAAAAGCGAAAATTTTAAATTTTTTAATTCAGTCATTTTAAGAGATATTTAAGTGATTTTATGACTTAAAAAATTAAACAAAATAACTTAATGATGCTTGTTAAGTCGCATTATGTAAAAAGTGAAAAAAATAAAACAAGCTCTAAGAGGTTGTTTGTTTTTAGCATTTATCATTTAATAGGTTTAAATTGGATCAATTAATTTATTTTTGTTTGTTTTTCTAACTAATCAAACTACTTAAAACTACCAAAAAATCACTAAAAATAAAAAAAAAATTACAATTTTTATATGAATATTAAATCACTTAATGATTCCTTAAATAGATTATTCCAAATATATCCTCATCAAAATAATGTATTTCCAAATTTTTCATAATTTTATATTATTAAGATTCCTTTTAATGTACGTTATAAAAAATATTGTTAATAAATAAAAACTCTAAACATCTTATTCTCAAATTTTCTTTACAATTTAAACTTTCATTTTAATAATAATTCAATTTAAGACCATTTTGTTTAATTTTATTTAAATATATAAATTTAATTTATTCTATTATAATAATTAGTCTTTTTTTTTTTGAATTGAATCATATTTTAATTTTTGAATAAAATAATTATTAATATATACGTAATAGTGTTTTAATTGTTGTTAAATAATTTATTTGTAATTATTTGTCTCATATTAAATGAAGTTATATAGCAACCAATAATAAAGTATATAAATATCAAATTTTTAGTTTTCGGATAATTTTAAATTTTAAAAATAAACAAAATTATTATACATTCAGAGATAAGGAAAAAAATATATATATCATTCAAATTTTAAATTTCGGTCACTATCTAGTCTGACTTTCAATACTGTTTAGTCGTCAGATAAAAAAATAAATGTCTCCTAAATCTTGCTAAATGTATACAACTATATATTTGCTCATAAAATAAATTTTCATTACAATTGGCGTTTGCAAATTATTTTAACAAAAACGAGAATATGCCCCATGGGTCACGCCATGGCTAGGTTTTGCGACAGACTAGATTTCTTTTCCCCATTGGATTTGATACTTCTTTAAATCGTCTATTACACAATTTTTTAATACATAATCCTCATGAATATTTTTAATAAATTAAACCTATATCCACCGCCTCTAGGTCATGCATATATAAATAATAAAATAATATATTATATTATATTATATTTAAAAAACTTTGTTTTTCATAATTACAAATGGTCTTCAAATTCTACTGGCCATATTTGGACAAAAGAGTCGTGCGTTATATATGGTCTTTAAATCATAATTTATTAGAAAATCTTGTAGGATGTGTGAACAATTAACAGAAATAAGAAAGATATGGTAATGTCAACTAAGATGTCATAAATGAAGAGAGAGTAAGAAATGCAATTTTTCTAAGTGCACCCTTCAACTCAATAAATATATTTTTATTACTAATAGATGAAAGCAAATTATCAGATCTGAGCAAGGCAAAAAGAAAAATCAAGGGAGAAAAAATGGGCAGAAAGAGGGTTCAACTTAAGAAAATTGAGAGAGACGATTACAGGCAGATATGTTTTGGCAAGAGAAAAAATGGGCTTGTCAAGAAAGCTTATGAACTCTCAACTCTTTGTGATGTGGAGGTTGCTCTAATTATATTTTCTGCGGCTGGAAAACTGATCATTTTTGATGGAAAGAGAAGGTGTTATTGTAGATCTATTTTCATTTGATTAATTTGTACTTAGAATATTGTGATTGTTTTTATTATTTGGCTTATTTTTACTAATTTGTTTAATATTCTTGTACAGGGTAGAGGAAACAATTAGACGTTATATTGATCTTCCTTATCATGAATTTGGACGGTAATAAATTTAAATTTAAAAGTTTTATTGATTCATAAATTCCGCATCTACGTGTCAAGTAATTAAATGTGAACTAAAAATTAATTTGTCAATGGATTTAAAGAATCTTTGATCATGCAAAGACTCCACGTTGTCGTCCTTGAATGGAATGAGATTTAATTCGAGGTTAAGAGTGGGTCAGGGATTATTTATACATCTCTGATCTTGATTCCAGAGTGGAAACAAACCTTTATGGTAGGGTTTGGGTTGGGGTTGGGGATTACTAACCCCAACCTAGAAATACCCCAATCGCATCCCCAAATTAGAGTAATGAGAGTGGGGAATTCTAATAACATAAATGCTATCGTATCAACATAACCTAGAGTTTCTAATAGCTCCAGGACTTGTAATTTGGGTTTCTTTGGTATATCTATAACCTAGAGTATTAAAACCATTACTGAAAATGAAAATGATATTGTTGATGAAAAAGCGTTTGGTAACATTTTGTTAAAAATGGTTTTCGAAATTTTTTTTTTTTTTAAAAAAAAAAATGACAACACATATTGTATTATATTTTAAAAATACGTAAAATGGGAATGAGGGGAAAAAAAAACGATTTGTTATTAAAACACATCTTGAAAATAGTGAAAACAATAAATTTTTATTTTTAACATTTTGGTTATAATAATGAAAACAGTGTTCGTAATTTTAGAAAACAGCTTCTGAAAACCACTTGGAAAAAAAAAATTATTCTCTTTTCCAAGTTTTTTGCTTCTAAAGTAAAAGTTTGTTTTTAAAAATATGTCCAAACCACCACATTTAGTTGATATTAATTTTTAGTTGTCAATAATTATTTGCTTAGCATATGCAATAATGTTTTTATTTAACAAATAATAAAAACATCTGTATTAGTGTAACATAATTTTGATATATATAATGTAATGATAATCTGCTTATGGCTGGTAATGTTTTCTACATATTACCCAAAACTTTTTATTTTAAATTTGTTTCTAGGAAAAATCTAATTGATTGAAAGTAGCAAATTAAACATGTTTATTAAACAAACTGTTTGTTTTTTTGACCAATGTATAATTTGCATACACCCAATACATTAAAACTTTGTGACTTATATTACAGATTTCAATTGTATAATGATTTGGCGGAGTTTGGTGCACTTTTCATTATTTTTATAATAGCTAATGTAACATATTATGAATTTGACTTCGATACCTTTTTGTCATGTATGTACTCAAATATCATACGTATTACCCAATCACAAAGGCTGCCTAATGAAGAGGTAAGCTACATAATTATACAGATCATTCAATATTAATTTTCTCTTTCGGATTTTAATATGTATGTATAGTTTTTAATTACAAAGCTATTGATCTATTGTGTAACTAAAACTAATACCAGACAATTCGTGGACTTATTAATCAAATGAGTATGGAAACTAAGGTGTACCACCAACTAAACTCATCTAGGTTCGTTCTTCTCTTTTATATTCCTTAAATTTGTCGTACATCTTATAACAAACTTATTTCCTTATTAAATGTTTATTAATGGTGACAGAAACAGAAGAATGGTTGATACTCAATTGGAGGTATCTAATTAGTTAATTATTTATTTATTCAGCTCAATAATTTAGTTTATTAATAAGTAATTATATTAGATATAATTAATCATTCTAATTGGAATATACAGATAATTCAAAATCAAATCAGTTTGGCCAATGTTCAACTAGAGAAAGTGGAGAAACAACTTCAGTAAGCTTTTTCTAAATTTAACCATTAACATGACCTAAATCCTGGTATGTTATGACTTTATGAAGTTATATGTATTCATGTGTTTCACTCTCCCAGGTACTTTATGACAAGTCCTTCAAGTTGTATGAAGTCAATCAACGAAATTGAATGCCATGAAACCATCCTAAAAGAAGCCATGAAACGTGTCTCTCTTCACAAGGTAAGCTCCACTCACATCTTATTCATGATCTTCTTGGATCATGAAATTTAAAAAATCCCTTTAAAAGCAATGTTAATGTATGCAGCAAGTGCTTGAAGAAAAAGTCAAAAGCGAAATAGCTTCCGAGGTATGTTCCACTTATTTTGTCATGAAATGTACATTGAATTGAAATGTTCGTTATTGAAAAATAATGTTTAAGAAATGTCCTAATTACCATTATTTATGTAATTTGATAGTAAAGAACACTCGTTCAGTTTGACAAACGCTAATATTCAAGTCGCTCCATTTATTTGGTCATGAAATGTTTGTTAGAATATTGGTTATAGAAAAATAATGTTTAAGAATACAAATTACCATTATCTAATATGGTTTTATGGCTAGGAGTGTTTATTAAGTTTAGTAATCTCTTATATTTGAATTGATATAATTATTTGGTCATGAGATGCTTGTTCGAATGTTGGTTATAGAAAAATTAAGAAATGTTCAAATTAGCATTGTCTAATGTGACTTAATGGTAAAAAACACTTAATCACTTTGACAATCTTCTATATATTTTAGTTACTTCACTTATGTGGTATTTCTAAAAAAAAAGTGAAAAAGACATATCTAAATTTATTTATTTTTCCTGCTTGTGGAAATAGACACTACATCCACAAACTGCAAATGCTAGCAGATTCATGATGGGAAGTCCAAACTATGGCTTGGGATGGCCTCAACAACAAGATCATACCCAATTTCTGACTACCAATTTAGCTAATCCAACTGGATTTCAATCCTTGAGGTGTGTTTCTACTCTGTTTTGAAAAAAAGAAATGCATTTTGTTTTGTCAATTATTACACCTAATTAAACAAAATCCTTATTTTTTGAGCATACAGGAATGAATCAGAAAATTTTGCTGAACTGCTTCCATCCTCAGTTGCCTTTCATGATACCACTGGGTACGTAGTCGGTGGTAATTCCGGTCAGCTTCAATCTTCAGTGGTCTTTCGTAGTGCTGGATACCTGGCTGGAAATGCAGTGAGTTTGGATCAACTCCCACTCGCAATGGCATTTTATGATTCTGATCTGTTTAATTATTGTTTTTTTTTTTTTTCTTTTATAAAGTGCGCAAATTATTTACGAAAGTATTTCAAAGCTCTTTCAATAATATATATATATATATATATATCTATATCTATGTATATATATATATATAACCATCAGATTTTAGGCACTTGCCTTAAACTATTGCTATTCAAAAATTAATTTGCTATATATTTTACTAAATTTCAAAATGTTAGTTTCCATATTTCAACCAAAAAATACATGTAGACAATACAACTTTTTTTTTTGTTGACAATACATAGAGCACTATGTAAATTACTTTTAACTTAATTTTCACCATACTTAATATTACACCACATTAGATTAGTTTAAGGATCAATTTTGATTTTTTAATGAATAGCCAATTGATTTTTATTTAAACAAACAATGGCTTATAACTCAAGAAATCTCAATCAACTAATATAAGTAAATTATTGCAGGGAAGGACTACTGAAATGACTGCAGGACCAAGCCAAGTAGTCAGCGATGCCGCTGAAGGCAGTCAGGGCAACTCTGTCACTCCCATGATTGATCTGAACTTGCCTTTTGCAGTTTGGTAGCAAAATAGTGTCAGAATTTAGGGGAGATGGTAATTATCTTTCTGATCAAAGTGTTGCCTTAATTAGTCGCCTCATTATTATTATTAGTTGCATATTTGCTCGTTTATCATGTTTGTAACCAAAGCTCAAATGATATGTAAGAGTGAAGTACATTTTAAGGAAATTATGATGTAATTTTTATAATCAACTTTAGTAAATCTAATTAAGATAGGTTTCCATGTACTAATGGTGAGGAACCAATAAGTTGTCGTCAGAAAGGAAGATAATGTTATAACATAATATTAAATATTAATTCAAAATAATATATATTTGATATTTGATTACATTAGATAGGTTAGCAGATTGGGAGGGGTACATTCCAAACACAATCCATTTAATTAACGGGTATAACGTATTGACCCATTTGTGACCCGAATCCAATAAAATTGAACACAAATCTACTAATTTTGTATTATGTTTATACCAGATTGTATTAATAATTGTCACTCCTAAATATCAATTTTCCAAACGCCTACATCATCTGTCATCTTTTCTTCATTCTGTATCTTTCATTTATATATATATATATAGAGATGATCTTTTCTTTCATTCTTTATCTTTCATTTATTTATATATGTATCTAATTCAATATTACCTTAAGGCTAACAAAGGTAAACTCTGATGATTTGGGCTCAATTAGTTTATTGAAGTAGATAAATTTTAAATTTTAAAAAGAAACAGAAAATCTAATTAAACATTGGAATGTAATGTTGATAAAAGAAAATTAAAATAGATAGTTATAATTCGTCTACAACAGATATTCGGCAAACCACCTTGAGATCATGGCAAGGCATTCCTTTGGCCTGTACTCTGGAGCTGTGTGCCCTCCTCCCTGCACTACCCAAAACCCCACAATAATTAGCTGTTTACTTATTATCACCATTATTAAAAAAAAAAAATGAATTGCTACAAACGTATTCTTGCCTTTACAGTGGCAAATGTCAAATGGTAATCATTCTGTGAATACACCACAGAGTATCTGCAGAAACCAATTTACATAATGACCATCCATGATATTTTCAAGGCTAATTAAAATATTACAGAGTCACTGACTGGTTTATTTAGATACTAACCCAGCAACTTGGCCATCAACGAACCATGGTTGCCAACCATACTCAATCGTCAAATTCAGAGACTTTATCCATTTTTCTGTGCCCACGTATGGAATTACCATGTCATGATCGCCACTATATTTTGTAAAAAGCAGTAATTATGTTAAAATTAATTTTTAATTTATTTATTAAAAAAAAAAAAAGAGAGAGAGAGAGAGAAGAAGAAGAAAAGGAATTGCCGATCCTATGCATAGATAGTATTTATTACCTGTAAACCAAAACTTGATAGCCTTTCTTGGAAAGGTTTAGGTGATAAACAACACTACTTGGGACATCTTTTCTGTAGGACAAGCTTTTGTTGCATCTAACCCATTGGTTCACTGTTCCCTGCATCTCTTCAAGGGAAATAGGTATACACATGAATTAATGCTACAAACTCAATAAATTAGTCATTTTCTATTGTAAGACTATATAATATATATATAATATATAAACAACAATTACAATATTTTAACAAGAAGTTAAAATAGTTTTAAAAAGTAATGTACATGAATAGGGGAGTACAAAAAAATTGGAAACAATCAAAATAAAAAATGGACATGAAAAATATTTGAAAAACCGAAATAGTCGATGCCGACCCAATCCATGTCCACCCCTAAACATGAATCATATCCGTATTTAAGCTTTATAACCCATCATTAAAAACTACTTAAGGAAGTTTAGATTAACAAAGAATCTTTTAATTGGAAAAAGAATATACCTCTCGAATTCCAAGAGCCTTTTGAACGGTTTTATCATTTGCCCACAAGTATACATAGATATAGTTTTGATTCTACAAAAGGGAGTATTATTAGTATATAATAAAGTTTATCAATTAACTGATAATATATATGACTATTTAATTAATTGATGTGAGGAGTTTTATTTACTCGACACCAGAGCGTTGAAGAAGCTTCATAAGTTGGTGAAAGGAGAAAATCCATGGGATCATCATGTTCATCTATAATGCTGCCACTCCAGCTCATTGGCGTTGGTTTTGGGGCATGTCGGGCACATTTTGGTTCCAGAATTTGTGGCCTATTGATTCTTTCAATGCACTATACATGGAAAATTAGTCGTTAATGTTAAGTCTTCTAATATATTTGACCCTAATTTGTATGGTATTTTACATTCTAATTGATGAGTGTCACTTTAATTTAACTGATATGTGTAAGCTAAATTTTAAAGACATCTCTCCAAATTAGAATATAAGTTGAAATGCTTAATATTATTTTTAATTATTGATAGTGCTAGATACATCACTAAAAGAATTTGTGGCATATTAATTAACGTTTCATTGTTTTGGCAAGGTCAGGTTTATTAATTTGATTTTACATACCTGCGTAACATTTTGAAGATCGGCTTTACATAAACCGTTGTTGGGATCTACATTTATGTACTCGCCCTTGCAATTTCGTTTGACTGACTGACAAAAATAGAACCGTTACAGTTGTCAACATGGTGCAAATACATTAACAGAACAACCAGTTAATTCATAAATTTAAAAATAGCCATTAATTCTTTAGTCCAAATGTATAATTAATTATTGTACAATCATGGTTTATAATTATTAACAAACTAACAAGATAATGAAAGGTGTTCTAGTAGATTTAATTTTGAAAATAAAAGCAGTATATAAAACATGCACAAGAATATTTAATAGGAAAAATTCAGAAAAACCTCCTAAATTAGAAAATAATTTCTGTCAACCCGAACTTTTGAAACTATTAGAAAAAAAAAAAAAAAACAAAATTTTAGCTCAAAAGCACTTCCCATTAAAAAAAATGATTTTGTCACAAATCTAGAAGAGGTCAAAATATCGTTATTTATTGTATTAAAAAATTAATTACAAAATTAAACATTAAAAAAATTAATTAAAGCAAAAACCAAAAATCTTGGTTAAACCTAGATCTAAGTTCATTAAAGCAATAATAATAATAATAAAATAATATTTTGGGAAAAAAAAAGGTGGAAGATTTGGGTTGATTAAAGGAAAAAAATAAAATAAAACTAAAACAAAAAACAGAACAATAATTAAAAAAATAAAATAAAAATAAAAACCAAGACAAAAATTAAAAAACAGTAAACAAACCTAAGCCAAACGAATATAAAAAAATTAAAAACTTAAACAAAAAAAAAAATCAACCCCAGTCTTCAAGATTTTGGTTCAAACCCAAATGAAGGATTTAGATTTAAAAATCAACTCAAATCTTAAAGATCTCTGTTGAAGATCTAGTAACTCAGATCTTCAATATTTGAACTCTTCTTGTATCTTTCATGGTCCCCTTGTTGTTATAAAAGTTTTTATTTCAAAAAAAAAAAAAAAAAAAAAAAGGAAAAAGGAAAACTTTGAAACGAGAGATGAAGAGAGAAGAATAAAGGAGCGGCCTTTCTCTCATATTGAATGACATTTTTGTCCTCACATGGTGACAAATAACAAAATTATGTGAGAGTGGTATTTTGCAACTTAAACATTATAAATATTACTGAACTGAATGAGCCATATCTATCAAAATCAAGGCTAGATCAAAACCTTTCAAATTTTTTCATCTGTGTAAATGCTGGCTTATCGGCATATTTATTTCATCTCTAGGTTAGATAATATTTAGTTTCTTTGATTTAATCAGAGGAGCACGTAAATTTCTCTTCTTTCTTTTTTTAACAAAATTACTTTTAAAATTTTAATTTTATTTGCGTTATTTAAAAAATATGGAGAATTATAAGCAGGAAATTCACCTTGTAGAGTTCATAGGAGATAAGTGCCTTCAGGTAAGCAAACCGAATTCTTGAGTTTAAGTCTTTATCTTCATCTGCAACTGGGTTGCCAATCGTATATCCCTACAACACATAAGAAGAGACATATAATGACATTTATTTGTAATATATTTTGATCCATTACAAATGATAGTATCATTATTCAATAAAATATTATTATTTAACTAAAACTTACTTTAAGATTCACTCTTGGCTCGAGACCAATATCAATACCTACAATAAAACTGCTATGATGACATGAAAGTGGTAATTAATATAATAAATTTCAAATTTATGACCTAACAAGAAGATGCCGGTCTTGGGCATGTAAGTTACCATAAGATATTTCTTGAACAACCATCGGAACAATTTTGCCGGCATATGAGTCTCCGGCAACATAAAGTTGATTTGAGAGGAATTTGGAATGAGTTATAAGCCACTGCAATATTCTCAAACATACATTAAATAACATCATCAGTATCTCTGACTGTGATCTATTAAGACTTAACAGTTAAAACAATATTGTAAAACTTACTTTTTTGAGAAAAGAATAGGTTTGTTCTACTGCAAGTGTGTCACTCACGTCATAGCCTTGCCAAGTTGTGGCGTACGAGAATCCAGTGCCTACAGGTTGATCTAAGAATATTATGTTGGCAACCTGTAGATTTGCATGTATGAGATGCTCGGCATTGGTCTAATTATCTTGATTAATTGCACACAAAATATAACGCAAAACCTTTGTCCATGAGTATGGGTTCAATAAGAACTTTGGTAACTGTCCCCTAGAATTTTTGTAGTCAAATGCTAATGGCCCTGCAATACGTGAACATCTAGTTATGGAGAACCAAGTGAGGAAAAAGAAAACATAAGAAATAATTCAAACAAATTAAGAAAAATAGTAGCTTGAGGATACTGCAATTTTTTTTTATAGAGTTTTTTTTATTAAAAAAATAATAATTTTTGTTATATTCTTTCAAAAGTCAAAAGCGTTCTACTCCCTTACTTTTCAAAAGTCAGAAGTCATGAAGTCCTTTTTTTTTTTCGGTTGTATGTAAAGTGCTTACTTTACTTACCAACCGAAAGGCATTCAGCCTCCTCCCAGCGCGGGAGACCCACTACCTTGATCGACCGACACTTCTACGCTGTTCCTCTGGAGAGGAGCACGCGAAGACTTCTCTAAAATGATTTAGTGCAACAAAATTTGATTTTTTATTACGATATTATTCATGTAAGGGAGAATTGTAAATTATTTATAATGTTTTTATGGATTATTATGGTGATGAAATTATTTTTTGAATTATAATTTATATGTATTTATTATTGTACACTTAATTATATGATTTCTAATTATGGAGATATTATCCAAAATGTCCCTTGAATGAAGTCAAATCATCCCTTATATAATTATCCAAAAAGACCCTGACGTTAGTGGGTTGATGCTTTCTTTTCTCTCCTCCCTCTCTTCCCTCTCACCACCGTCCCTATCTTCCCTCTCAGTGTCTCTCTTCCCTCTCGTCACTCTCTCTACCCTCTCATTGCTTATCGCATGCTTCTTGTTGTCTCTTTCAGTTCAAATAAGATAAAATCGAGATAGGGGATAATGGGAAACAAAAAACATGGGTGAATATGTAGAAGGGATATTATGAAAAACCCCCTGAAAAGTGAACTATTTGAAATTAGCTCTTAGTTTTTTTTTTTAATTAAATGAACTATCTCTTGTTCTCGAAAAAAACCAACCGATGTTAAAATTTAATGGTAAAATGGTAATCTAATAAAATAATTAAAATTTTAAAATAAAAAATTGATAAAAATTAAAGAAAAATAAAATGTAAAAATCAAAATAATTAAAAATTTTGTGAACAAATTAAAAATAAAAAATTAATAATTTTCTAAAAAAAATTAAAATGATTTTCACTGTTCATCATCAAACATGATGGATGGTGGACATTATTTAAACAAATAAAAAAATATTTTTAAATTAAAAAAATTAGGACACCTTCAATTAATCATCAACATCAACAAACAACTCATTCATCTTCAATTCATCCAAAAAAAAAAAAAAAAAACCCACTTCCATTAATCATCCACATCAACAAGAAACAATCCACTTCCTATAATCATCTCCTTCTTCTCATCTCTTTTCACTTTTTTATTTATTTATTTTTTTCCTTTTTTTCTTCGTTTTCTCGGTTTCAAACATGCTAGAAACCATTTCCCTTGAAAATCTGGATTCCCAAAAAGGGTTTCCAACACCCAAAAAAATATTCCCTAAACCCGAAATCATCATCCCTTCATTGATTCAACACATCAATCCCAAAACACAAAACACATCCATCCCAAACCAAACCAACATCACCCAAAAGAGGATAAGAAAAGAGAGAGAGAGGAGAGAAAGAGAAAGCAAGAGAGAGAGGTCTTTGGCCACCATCCATCAACACCGCCGCCATAGAGATCTTTTGCCACTGTCATCACCGGTCGGTGATAGAGAGAGGAGGAAAGACAAGAGAGAGAGAGAGCAAGAGTTTTAATTTGATTTAAATTTTGTTTTGGTTTAATTAATAGTTTTTTAGTTTTTTTTTTTAATTTTATATTTTTATTTAATATTATTATTAATTAATAAATTAAAAGGTAGTTTGGTTATTTTACGATGTTGGACGAAAATTATTAACATTTTGAATGAAAAATTAATAGTAGATAGTGGTTCACCTAATAAAAAAAAAAAAAAAAAAAAAGACAAATCTTGATCTATAATTTACTTTTCAGCGGTGTTGGTTTTTTTTTTTTTTTTTTTTTTAATATCTTTATATAGAATGTGATAGAGGAACATACCCTCAAACATCCTCACCCGGCATTTCCCCCAAATGAGGATTTCGGAAGGAAATATGAGAAAGTCAAAGGCATGGGAATGTAAAATGGTTGGGAGATGGTTTTGATTACCACGTTGACAAAGTTATAGATTTTTCTAAATAAATCTAAACATAATTATTTGAGGCAAGACGACTTGGAACAAAAAGAGAAGTACCTGCTTTTAAAAAAAATAATAATAATAATAAAAATTACCAATTTCGTAAACAAGGCCAGAGAAGCCAGAACAGCCAGGGCCTCCTGTGAGCCAAAGCACAAGAGGGTCATCCTCCGGACTCCTCTCTGATTCAATGAAGTAGTAGAACAACTGCACTTCATCCAGGTCCCCGACCCCAATATACCTTTATTCGCAATCATATAAGTTAAATAAAGTAGGTGATGATGCAAAAGCTATCCGAACAAATTAAATAAATATAATCAAAGAGAAGTATAAACTCACCCAGTTTCAAGCTTGAATGGAAGATCACCGGGAAATCCCGGCAGGTTTTTGATGATTGAATATTGTGATGCCAAAATGTTGTAAGGAAGCAATAAATAACCAAGTAAACATGATAAAAAAGTAGTAGACGCCATGCTGGCTGGTTGTTTTGAGCAACCCACGATTAATAAGAAAAAATGAGACCAATAATTTATCAAGCTGGAAATGATAGAGCTTATGGGGGACAGTGTACTTGCCCTTTTTTCCTAGGGTGTTAAAGTACCAAAATGCCCTTAATGAAGTTAGTTTCCTAGGTTTTGGATTATGAAAACAAAACCATATGTCTGTAAATAGCGATAAAATGATTAGAGATGATAAGAAATAGAACGGGATTTTTTCATATCCCTGCACCCTCTTTACCATCCCTAACCGTACCTTTTCCATCCTTTCACTTTGCATGAATGGCAACAGATTGGATTTAAACGAGTTTGCTCAAAATTGCACTTGAACTAGCTAAAAACTTTTGCACCTGCTTCATACGTTAGGGTGTGGGTGGACTCGAAAGGTACCCACAAACGTCCCATAACATTTCAACAAAATTTTTTTAATATCAACTATCATATAATTTTTTCCTCAAATATCACCTAAATAAGTGCAATGACATAATTTACAAATCCTGAGAATAACATCAATCACAAAATAGAATTAATTTAATGATCTAACTTTTAACATAATAAAATCAAAATAAAGAACATAAATCTCATAAATTCAAATAAAACACGATATGCCAAAGCATTGGCCAAATATACATGTTTAAGGCATAAAAAGTTTTTATATATACTGCTCAAAACGACATTGTTTTGAGGATAGTACATATAAAAGAAAATTAACAAATATAAATAATATTACAAGTTCAATGGTGTAGGCGTGGATTTTTTAGGGCACCCGCACTCAAATTCACTTCGAGTTTTGAATTTAGCATTCACACCCACTCGTAAACCTATATAATAAAATTCACACCAATCCCTTATAGATGGAAATCTGCAGCCTCATGAGTTTGCGGGTAAAATTATCATCTTTACATCTATCGCCTCAACCTCACCTCCTTCTTTCGATAGTTTTAGTGATTCTTCCTCCAACAACCACTTCACCACCATCTTTACCTACACTACCCAAACCACAACAAGCATCCCTTCCACAAGCACCAACTAAATTTGCATACAAACACCAACAAACTATAATATGCAAACACACATTGACCATACTGAAGAACAATCTAGGTTCTTCGATATTGATTTTAACCAAATTGAAATCAATCTGGTTCATTTGCGAATCGAAGAATCCAATTATTTTTCTATTTGGTTCTAGGTTCGTTAATATGATATATTTTTTTTAATTTTTAATTTTTTTAAGGTAATCTCCAACATCCATCAATGTCATGGATAATAGAGATCTATGTATATTTATAAATATGTTTACTTACTTCACTGTATTGTATTTTATTTTATTTTAATTATCTTTTAAGGGTATTAAGGTCTTTACACCAATCGAGGATGGCAACAGTTAAAGTTAACACTCGTTTAGTACCACCGAATAATCAAATTGTAATTATCATATAAACTTTATTCCGTCGGTCAATAGTTTAAGCTAATTTATAATTTTATAAAGCATGATCAAACAAAATTTGTTCAAACGTTGCATCCAGAACTCACTGCAATTTATAATTTTATAAAGCATGATCAAACAAAATTTGTTCAAACGTTGCATCCAGAACTCACATGAGCATCAACCTACAAAGTGGTCCAGGAAGATAGATCTGCACAGATGATGACATGTGAGTGAAAAATAAGAAATAAAAAAGGGAGAAGCAATAAAAAGAAATTGCAAGTGTCCCATTTGTGAACTTAAAAAAAGGGTAAACGAATTAAAAAGGGAATCCTTTACGATCTGTGATCATAGAAATAAATTAAAAAATGAAGGCCCCGCTATGATCTGCAATCATAAAGAGAAAGTAAACAGATAATTTAATCCAGATAATTTAAAAAGGACCACCTGGATCTAACAATTATAAATGTAGTCAACCAAACGCAATGTGCAATGATACAGGCTCTGACAAAAAATAGAAATGCTGCATGACGCTGCACGAGAGTTTTTTTAATTTATAATAAAAAATTACGTTCTTGACGAATAGACATAATCATGGTTCGGTTTAAACTGTCCGGTTCGAAACCGAACCGTGTCTTCAGATCCGATTCTGATTCTTTAAACAATGAAACCGGAACCGCCAGTTCAAAGAACCTATGGAACCGGAACCGCTTTGAACCGGTGGTTCCGGTTCGGTTCCGATTCTAACAAAAAAAAAAAAAAATTGTATCACTTTAAAAAAAAAAAAAATTAAATGTTCACTTTTTTTTTACATTTTACCCCATCCCTTTAATTTCTCTTTTAACCCTTCCCATTCTTAATTTCTTCTCACACCTATCTCTCTTAATCTCAACTCTCTTTCTCTCCATTAATCTCAATTCTCTCTCAATTTTAACTCTTAGTTTCAATATTCGCTTAATTCTCAATCTTAATTTCCTTTAATTTTTTTTAATTATATCTATAAATTATAATTTTCAATTTATTGTTTGAAATTTCAAATTCTTAATTTATTATTTTTAAATTTTTAAATTTTATTTTATTATTTTTAAATTTCAAATTGTCAATTTATTTTTAAATTCAATCAAAGTTCAAATAATTAAATTTCTTATTTCTTTTGTATATAGATTTATTTTTTTAATATCAAAATATAGTTTAACATTAATTTTTAAATTTTATTTTTATTTAAAAAAAAATTATGGAACCGGAATCGAAACTGTTATAGAACTAGAATTGGAACCGGAACCGGAACCGTTACAGAACCGTCGGTTCCAGAACTGAACCGGAACCGTTTTATCTCGGTTAAGGTTTCGGTTCTAACTTTTTCAAAACCGGAACCGAAACCGAACCGAACCATGATCATATCTATTGACGAACTCAAAAATCGAAGAAAGACACCTGCATAGTGCAGATAGCAAAAGTACGAAAAGACCTTTGCATAAACACTCAATCATATCTAATTTCAACCCCAAAAAAAAAACACACTCAATTGTATCACATGAAAATTAAGAAAGTCTAAAACTCATCTTCCCCTAATCACGTGCAAGTCAAACTCGGGGCTCCATGTGGTATGCGGATTGGATGTAATTATTTTTATGAGAATAAATTGAATTAAATAATATGATTGAATAAATTAATATTGTGATGTGTTTGATTTGGTATAGGATTGGATAAATTAGTATCATGATATATTTGGTACACTATGAGATAAAATAAAATTAATTTTAAATAATTAAATTATTTTGAAAAAAAAAAAAAAAAAACCTTTGATAGCAATTAGGAAGACGAAACCTTTTTCACCACCAGGTCTTCGCCAAATTGCAGCATCGAACAACGAAGAATGTGAAGGAAGAGTAGCACCGAACGAAGAAGAAATGGAGGAAGCAGCCTCCACAACTGATGGAGCCCGATGGTGCTGTCAAAATGAAGAAGAAAACGTTGTTGCCTTTACCTTGTCTAAACCTGACTGCGCCGGCAACTGGCCTACCTCGCCAATTAATTGCTCACATCAAAAGATCGAAACCCACCCCATTCTTTCTCCTTCTCTCTATACTTCATCGCCGTGCCTTATTATCTCTCTTTCTCTTCCTCCACTGCCCTGTCTTGCCAAGTTCTGCTCCAAACCCATGTAACAAACATAACTTTAAAGTAATTTGCTTAGAAATCCATCATATACCAAGAATACAACATCATATAAAGAAAATGAAAACCTATGAAGCAACAAAAAAAAAAAAAAAAAATCAAAAGGGTTACAACATAGTGGAATAAATGTTGCCCATCCACCTCTTCTCTCTTGAGAGGTGAGTGGGTCGATGCTTTCTCCCATGTAATATGAGCTTCTCTCTCAAATATATGGATTGTTTCCTCACTTATGTGGGTTATTTGCTCCCGTTTTTAGGAGCAGATCTCTGGACTGCATCCCAACGCCTATCATTGTTGGTCCTAAGTCGTACTCTGGACTGGTTTCAATCATCAAAAAATAACAATAATAAAACAAATATATATATATATATTCGTCATAAATCATGAGTGTGTGAAATTATTTTACTTTTTCCAAATCATATATCATTAATTTTATCTCATTAATATTGTTTATATTGAAATGTAAATGTTGGAAAGAAGTTTACTTGATTTTCGTCAGACATGAGAGATTTTCCTTTTATTACTGTAGACAGAGGAGGGATTTTCTCTTAATTTACTGCAAGAATTGTGGAAGCATTAATCTCGTCAACTATTCTCTGATCTCAACGTGAGGCCTTTTTTATTTTTGAAAGAAAATTAATATCCATTTTCTTTAAGAACTATATATACTATATTTTCTATGAAAATATTGAATTCGATATCTTTAAATGAATTGAAAATCAATCTATATCAGTCAGATAATCAATTGCCACTTTATTTGAGTTTATTTGGTATTTTATTTCAGGGAAAAAAAAATAGACTTTGTGTTTATTTACTTTTATCTGGGAGATGACACATTTTAAAGTGTGGTTGTCATTTGACTATAGCATAATATTGTAATTTGCTTGACTATGTCCATAAATTGTGAGATTCAATAATTGTCCACAAATTATGGAATTCGATAATTGAGAGTGTTACTTGATCACTTTATGATTGTCTCTTTCTCTCTCTCTCTCTATATATATATATATATATATATATATTCATGTTGGACAATAATTGCGATTCAATAATTGAGAGTGTTTAATTCCGGAAACAAAATATTTGCAAGCTTTTTGATAAATCTCATTCAATTAATAACAAAATCTCAAGATGAGAGAATTTTTCAAAATCTAGGAGAAAAAATTGGATCCTAATTATTTACATATTTTCTATCATTTTCTTACTAACATTTGCATATATTTACATTCCTCATTAAGTTAATTCTCTCGAAGTCAACAATGAGAGATTGATATGATTCATTTACCATTTGATCTCAATACAACTATCAATTATTTGAAATCAATTCATCTGCTTATTCAAAAATTTCCTTCTTTTGTAAAGTCAAAATGGTAATAAATCACAATGGTAGAATTTTAGATAATTAACAGCAACATGCATAATCTTCGAAGATTTTATAACACTGAAAAAAATGAAAAAAAAAAAATAATAAGAATATATTCAATTATATATACTTCAAAAATTATACTCCATTATCAAACTACTCCAAGAAAACTTTGTTTTTTATTTTTTTAATTTCAACCTCCTCCATGGTGATCATCAGCAACAACATCAACAATAATGTACTCAAGCACAAGAAAAACAAGACAACCAAAGGCCGCCAGAAGATAGAAATCAAGAAACTGGAAGACAAAAACAGCTTGCAAGTGACCTTCTCAAAACGTCGGTCTGGCCTCTTCAACAAGGCCATGGAGCTTTCTGTTTTGTGTGGTGTGGAAGTGGGCATCCTTGTATTCTCTCCCAACGGGAAGATGTTTGTGATAGGCCAACCCGACTTCGACACCGTCCTGAACTGGTATCTCAACGGGGAGTCTACCCCTCCGGAAATGGCTGCAAGCATCCCATGCGTGCAAGAACACAACAGGCAGTACGAGGAGGCCATTAAAGAGTTGGAGAAGGAGAAGAAGAGAGGGAAGGTGATAGAAGAAGAGAAGAAGTTGAAAAGAAATAATGGACGGTTTTGGTGGGATGAGAGCATTGATCAAATGGGGTTGGCCGAGCTTGAAGAGTACGTGAAGGGGCTGCAGAAGTTGAGGTCGACCGTGGCTTCAAGGATCGATGATATGATGATGACTCAGTATATGATGCCTCCATCTGCAACAATGGCTGCTACCGCTCATGATGTGTTGGCAAATAAAAATGGTTGTGTTATTGATGGTAGTAGTAGTAGTTGTTGTGGATTTGATCTTCACTTCCCTCAACACTTTCGGATGTGAAGATGATGATTTATTGGTGGTAATAAATAATGATTCTTAATTTGATGTTTTTAGGTATAATATTGTAGTTTCCTTGACTATGTCCCCAAATTATTAGATTCAATAATTGAGAGTGTTAATTGATGACTTTGTGATTGCTATAATATTGAGTATATATGCATGTTGGATATTCTATTTATTTTTTTTATAGGTGCACAAATATGAAAATTACTTTTAATAGTAATGTAGATTTGTGGTTGTAATTATTTATGTAACACCCCTCACCCCGATTTCCCGTCAGAGCGAGATTCGAGGCGAGGAGCGTTACGGTTCTAAACTGAAAATTCATTTATTCGTTTATTTAAAAATTTCCCATTATAAGAAATGGAATCACCACTAAATGTTTGACGATATTGAAAAACTAAACTTTAATATTATTTTCTCATTTATAATTTTTAAAAATTCGGCAGAGTCTCCTCTGTTTTTTTAATAATCCAAAATTTAAAAACCTGTAAAAAAAATGATAACACTTCTATAAAATTCATTTCTCAACTCCAATTCGAACCTCCCGTCCGATTTCAAAAATCACTTCAACACGCAACAATTAAAATGAATATTTAATCAAAATTCAAAATCCATCATCATGGACTATACCCTACATACTTATCAAATAATATACCTAACTTACAAATTATTTTAAAACTTTAATACAAATTATGCTTTACAGACGGTTGAATTTAGCATTTATACACATTCATACACATACATGATATATACAGTTTATTATTAAACATATCAATTATATTTGTAAAAATTTTATTACATATAACTATAAAAATACTTTACTATTTATTATACACATCAATGACATAATAATCGTTTTTCATATATATTTATGTATATATATATCTAATATATTTTTCTTTAATTAATATAACACAATTTCATTTAATAATCTTTAATTCTCAAAATACCAGTTGCCAATTAATGTTTTATAAAATTTTAAACTATCATCAATTTCGCTAATGATCTAAGTTACCAAAAATTCTAATTGCAAAACATATGAATGAGTTATATCTATTAATAATTCACATATTTTCTCAATTAATATTTTTAACGCCATTTTTAAACTTTTGTTTGAAAATTTCTAATTAATCGCTTTATTATAATTACACAGACAAAATCAATAAGTCATTTCTTTCCAGTTTTTCATCAGCTTATAATCAGATCAAACGAAATACATAAACGATCAATTTTTTAAAAATACGTCTATCCAATAAAGTTCAATATAAACACAATATTTATTCCAATATAAATTCTCATCACATAAACTTTTCTGAAATCCGTTACTAAACACATTTACATTTTTATTCTTTCAACTCAATTTTCTATCATATTTCAATTATATTTTCGAAACCAACATATTATCGTCAAATAAAAATCAAAACACACTATACAAATTTCAATAATATTTGCGTAATATATAAACTAATCATTTAAAAATTTTAACAAATCGGAGAATTCATCACATAATATCAGTTAATAACTAAAAATCTCAACATTAATATTTTCAAATCTTATTTATCACACAAAATTTCAATATTGCCATTTTTATTTAATTAGAGCCCTTTATAAAATTCTATCACGATACCATGGATCGGTAACGGGTTTACTGGCATCAACCAGACTAAACGGCAACCCCGGCAATGGCCGCTCGGTGTTTATCCACCGGGTTGCATATCACAATCTGTTTCCGTTTCAGGATCGGACACTTGGTGCCTCTCAAAGTCCGTCGTACAACGTCTGATATCAATCGTAACGGTGCAGTACTGCTAAAATTCACCCTATTGGCTAGCCAACTACCAATCCCCACCTACTGATGAATAAATTTACGCGGGCCCTTATAATTTATTTATTAATCACAAATTTAATATTTTGATGACTTTTATTTCTATATAAAGATTTCATTCAGAAAGTAATAAATACAATTTGAGACACGCATTTTTCTATATACATATATATAATCAAATTATCAAGATGAACATCGAAAAATTCTATTTTTCATTCAAGGAACTCATCAAATCCTTCCCAAAACATTCGTGTCTTTCTTCCGATATACGTTCGGTCAAGACACTGAACTTATTAGTTCCTTTTTTTTCGTTTTTATTTAAAATTCATCAAAAGCATATTCAAATAATCCGTTATTCCAATTCATAGAGATAATTTCATAAAATTCATAATCAAACAAAATTTTAATTTAAATTCTATTCTAACATCATTCGAAATATATCCAATTTACACAAAATCAAAAACTCATTATAATTAATATATATATATCAATCAAATTTATAATCTTTCAAAAACTTATAAATACTGATTTTTTTTCAAAGGAAATATACATAGATATTTTTGGGCTTGAGTTTGAGATATCATCTCAAACGCCTACGTACCCATTTTATTATTGGGATAAAAGCCCTCGTAGTTCAACAAACTTTTATTATAATTTATCAAAATAATTTAGTATACACCTAATTTCTATTTTCAGTCAAGCATATATATATTTATTTTTCGCCACGTAATATTACAAAATTATTTATAATATGATTTTTATATAAATATAATTGTATAACTCGATTTCTAAATATTAACGTTATTATCAAAATTCATATTCTATAATCAAAGCATGCAGCATAATACATAATCAATAAATAAATAAACTACTTAAATATATATATATATATATATATTTTTTTTTTTTAGTAACACTTAATTAATGAAATCTGAAACATGTATAAACTTTTATTTCATTCCTAAAACATAATTTACAATCTATAAAAATCCACTAACTTAATCATTTATTTACTTGAAATAAATAATAAGATCTGAAATATAAATAAATATTACTTAATCAATTTTAATTAAAAATAATACTATACACACACATAACTATTTTACTTATTCATGGATGTAAAACAACTTCCCATTTAATTGTTTTATCATCTTGGATCCACTCTAAAATCGTATAAAATTTAACTTCTAACTTATAAAAAAATAAACTGGAATCTAAATCCTATTACAATAAACTTACTTATATTGATAAACATACCCAAAATATATATATATATATATATATTTTTTATTACCTTTATTCTGCATTTTTTTTTCTTCTCTTCCTCCCGCCCCGCTCAGCTCTATCATCTTCCTGCTTTCTTTTTCCCCCCCATCATCTGCCGTCTCTAAAAATGCCTCCTCATATATATATATATATATATATAAACACATGCACCGCCTCATCTATTTCTTCTTTTATTATTTATTGATTATTTTAATATTATTTATTTACTTTCTCTTCTGTCGACATTCAATTGCCTTTGCTTCAATTTCTTTTTATTTTTTTTTTTTTTTTTTTTATTTTACCTTTTGCTCAATCGGCACCGACATTACCTTATCAATATATATACATATATAATTGTTTAATTATTTAATTATTTCTATTTAACAAAAATCCCGCCATCAATTTTTGACTTTTATTGATAATATATGTAAAATTTCATTTTCAACCCTTCTAAACATTTTCCTTTTAATCCAATTTTCTTAATTTCTTTTAAAAACATCCTCCAATGGGATATTTATCTACAAGCTTCTATATTCCTAAAATCGGACCAAATTAATAACAATAAATTAAATTTTAATTAATTCCCATTTTTTTATATACATAGGATCATATATTTTTCACTATAATAACAATAAATTAAATTTCAATTATTTTGTATAATAATTATTTATAATATTTTTATTCTTTTTTTTTTTTAATTCTAAAAAAAATCATTATTCACCCATCACTATTTATCCAAAAATCACTATTTCGTCCGAAATACTATTTATCTGAAAGTCAGGGCGTTACAATTTAGATGCATCTCTATTATTGCGATTTTCGTGTGTGTGTGTATATATATATATATATATATTATTCAAATTTGGACAAATTTCGTGAGAAATTATTTAGGTGTACTCTAACAATTGAAGTTTGATGTACGAATTTTTGTTTAAATTCAAATCAATGTTTTAAAACTCAGCTGAGTTCTGATATAGTCAAGAATGTCAATCCAAGAACCCCCAAATCGGGTAACTACTAACTGACGGCAAGTACTCATTTGGTGGTCGAGTTGTTGAACACACCTATTGAAAAAAGAGAGAAGCAAATCAAAAGTCTAATGAGGGTTTGAGAGGAGAGAAAATCAATTAGAGAGCTAGAAGAATGAGAGGGGCGATATCGACCAGGGGGGGTGGGGGAGGGAAGAGAAAGGGGGAGTTTTGAAAGGAGAGAGAGTTGCTTGGTGGTGGTCGAAACGAGTGGGGGCGGAGATGGCGACAACGTTGTCGGAGTAAGAAGAGACAGCAGAGTGGCATAGGATGACAAAAGCAAAGCACTTGGTGAGCTGGGGCATGATTCGAAAAGAGAGAGAGAGTGGAGGAGGGTACAACATGACTCATGAGAGGGAAGGGTGAGAAAGAAAGTCTTACAGGATTTATATATATAGTGTTTTTACTATCAGTACCTCACGAACCAATCAAATTTATTGTATTTGAATTAAATATGAGATAAATTTTGTTTTAGAGGAAAGAGAATGCAATTAATAAATTTAATTGATTTGTCATAACTTTTTAAAATTATGAGGTACTGATATTAAAAGTACTATATATATATACATATTTGACTAATTAAATAAACTTCCTCTAAGATTTGATGAAATTATATCAATATCTTAGTTTTGATCATAATAATATGAACTTTCCTTGATATTTCGAAAACTTAATAGAAATATCTCTTACCTTTAAAGAGCTACTATGAAATCCTATTGATCAATGATTAAAAGTGTTAAAAGACTAAAATTTTTCGACCTTAAAAAATTAATATATTATTATTTTAATTTTAAATTTGTTTATATATTATTATTTTAATAATTTGATTATGTTAAAGTGACTTTTGAGATTGCATGAGATATGTTTGATGATATTTTATGGTCTTATGATTATATTTTGATCATATTGAAATTTTTTTAAGGTTTTTCTTTTTACAGATTTAACCAAATTTGACTGTCAGTCAATGATTTAATTATTCATCGACGATCAAACCGAATACTCGTCTAGTAATCAAAAACACTATTTGCTACCTCGCAAGTTGAGTAGCAAATTCTAAAATCTTGATTCAAATATATACACTAACAAGGACTATAGACACAAGTTCTCTCTTAAAAAAGATAATTTATTTCCTTTGATTAATTATGTAAGGATAATACCGCTATAAGAAAACATGTAACAATAATATCCAACATATTTCAATTTTTTTTTTGAGCTAATTACAACTACTAGAACCATTATGACAGATACAATGATGTGTCCCATAATACAAGCCTCTATTCAAGGGGAAACCACCCTCACCACCCTGAAGGGGCTTGACCGCGATTAATTCACAAATGCAAAAGGGGTCAAACGGTAAATATCCATATTATTGAGGACGATACTCGAACTTACGCACTCTCGTAGGGTGCAGGTATGTTGTACCAACTCGGCACTGGGAGTAACATATTTCAATTTGTTAAATTGTAGATTTCAAAATTAAAAATCCAGAGTTTGTTTTAAAAATCGAGTTAATGAACTGTTATACGTGAGGCCCATTGGGCTGGCTTTGGGTAGAAGAGCTTTTAAAAGCCCTCATATTCTTTTACTTACCAAATCATTCAAACGGCTCTAAAAGCTGTTTTTGGGTCTAAAGAAGGTTTTCAGCCTTTTAATAGCTTAGCCGAACACGAGAGTAGTGTAATAGCGTAACAACTCCTAACTTAAATGTTTCGTTAAAAGATATTAAGTTGTATATAAAAAGATGTGGACATCATGTTTGAGACACACACAAAAGATAGTGTTTTATTACGTGAATTTAGCATAAGTATGATTGCATAAGATATATGTGCACCAGTTTGCTTAGGTATCTTTTAGCTCTATTTTATTTTATTTATTTATTTTTTAAATATCATAATATTTGAACTTTGGTTTATTATGAGGTTGAATGAGATTTTTGCACAATCAAACCATATTGGATGGTTCTATTTTAATTCTATTTGGATGTCAAACTTCATTTTTTTTTTTTTTTCTGAAATGCTACCTTCAAAGTCATTCAAATCTAAGTTATTGTCAAACTAAATGAAGGTTATCTATTACTAGACTATATTGGGTAGTAGTAACTTCCATTATTCTATGCATTAGAGGCTTTAGAACTAATTTTGAATACATTAGATAACTCTTAGAATAAAGATTTTAATATAAATAAAAAATGAAGTATACATATTAAGAAAATGCAAAAATTTAAAACACCTGTAAACATGTAAAAGGTGCTTCTTTTTATTTAAAAAAAATAAAAAATCAAATAAACAAGGTGATGTTTTATTAGAAGGATATATCATCAAGGTGATGTTTTATTAGAAGGATATATCATCTATGTATTTTTTTTGTATTATTAATATGTAATATAAGACAAACCTTCTCCATTTCTATTCAAGCAGAACTTGAGCTCGCTATTGCTCGAACTCAAATGATATACAATGTACAAATGTAATGTATCTTCACTGTAAAGAATTCTCATTCAACCACATTGCATCACACATGTAACTTCTTGAAAAAAAAGGGGTGTATCATTTAAGTAACGATTACATAAACCATATAGTATTATTATATTATATGCCTTTCTAGTTTCTATTTTCAACCAGAGTCTATCTCGCGTACCGATGTTGCTTATGAAACCAGTAAAATGTGTAAATGCAATTAGGAAAGCCCACCTCAAGTTTGTCTACTTGGGCTCTGAAAGCCCATTTCACTAGTGAAAATGCTTTGCGACATGATACTGCTTGCAGCTAAAAGCTTTCTATGTGATGATATGCAGCAGCATCTTATAGAAAAATAATAACAAGTATTCAGTAGTTCTCCATAAAGCATTTCTGGTATTATTTTTATACCATAAAAATTTAAAAACATAAACAAAAAAAAACCGCAAAAGCAGTTACCAATTTCTCTTTCAGTAGGCATTTTTCCAATGCTTTTTGGTATGAGAATAAGTTTCTCAACAAATTTCATCAGTCATATTCAAATTTCAATTCATGTAACATATGATATATTAATCATATTAATAATGAGTTAATTACAAAGTGTAATGAGTGGTTTTTTTTTTTTTCCCATTTTGAAAGATGGTAGGCTGTTGGTATTTGTTAAGATTGGTTACTCCAAGACAATAGTGTTGTTCTTTCTTTCAATTGTTTAATTATCAAATTCACTGTCTCTATAACAATTCTCGCCCAAAAGAATCAAGTACTAACATTGTGATTTGTGAGTCCTAAGCACAAGCAACGTCAAGCCAGTCTAGTGTCTACGTTAACATATATTAAGAATTTCATCATCTGCAAAGCATCCTTTATCAGGGTAGGGTAGTTAGTCACCTCTTCACTAAAATATCGAGGGTTTAATTCTTACCAATTATATTTCAAAAGTTTATATTGAAATTTTTTTTTTATTATTATAGGAGTAATTGTCTCCTATTTATAGGAATAGAAATTTAAATTACGTTATTAACAGTGTTTGATCTAGATAAATCGTGATACATTCTGATTATTCGATATTATCGTTAAATATATATATTATCTTTTTTTTTCTTTTTACTTTTTCCATTTTATTGATAAGCTATAGAGTGTTTCTTCTGGAAAAAGGAAAAATAATCTTAAATATATATTTTACATAAAAAGATTAAAAAAAAAAATGTGAAGCACTATAGATAGCAAGCAACTATAATTATCTACCATACAATTATATGTTTTTTTTTTAACCCATACAATTATATGTTATATGTATAGGTATTTAACCACTTTTATAATGATTGGATTCAGTTAATGATTTAAATAAATCCAAGTTTTCTAAACTCAATATTATTTGATAAAAAATCAATTCACTTTCTAAAAGAGCTCTACACGGATTCAATATTAGTAATGGGAATTTAGCAAAAATGTCCTAAAAACACATCAAAATTACGTAATTACCCTTTCAAATAATTAAATTACAAAATTATCCCTAATTTACTATAATCACCCTCTGACCCAAAGTCATAACTTCATTTTTTTCCAAACATATCAAATAAATTATAAACTCAAACATAAATACTAACATTTATCAATATCCAAATTTCTTCAACTTTTATTCACAATATTCCACTCAAAACTAAAGTTAAAAAAAAAAAAAAAAAAAAAAGATGATTGTTATTGGAGAAAAATTGTGATGGAGGAATGATTTAATGGGTTAATATTATTTATTTGATGGTGTGTTTTGTTTATTTTATTATAATAATTATGTAGATAAGTAATTAATGTTTTGTATTAATGAGTTAGTTTTAATTTATTAGGGGTATTTTGAGTAATTTAGGGTGATTTTGTGATTTTTTTGATTGAGATAATAAAAAGAGTTAGTATAAAGGGCATTATAGTAAATTAGGGGTAATTTTGCAATTTAATTGCTTGAAAGGGTAATTATGTAATTTTGATGTGTTTTTAGGGCGTTCTTGCTAAATTCCTTTAGTAATTTATTGCAAACACCTTCTTTTAATTTCTCCATTTTTCTGTTTTTCGTTGAATATTAGTGATGCTCATGATTCTGCAGCTTGATTAATTTTTCACTCGACAGATCTTCAGATCAAAATCTACTCTTATTACAAATTTGAAGAATTTATTATAAACCAAGACGTATTGTTATGAAAATGGTTAAATTCATGACATTTAATCACTCTTATTACTGTTATTTAAAATATTTAAAAAATGAAAAAATGAAATTACATTTCTCATGTGAAAAGACAATTACGATGATATGATGAAATTGCTGAAAATTTACTAAAAGAGTCATAATAACACTGTTAGGCTGTTGGTTGCATCGAAAGGCAGCCGCCAACACTCTACTCTCTACATATCAATGTTGAAAATATCAATATCGACGGAAATATCGGTACTACGATTCGGTGGAAATGTCGATGGAAATATCGATATCGACGGAAATTTACGGAAAGTATGGAAATTTAGTTAAAAACATAATATTTTTTAATGAAACTTTTGATAATGTTAAAATAATCATTTCTACAACCAAAAATCATATTATATTTAAAAAAAAAAAACATATTCTATCTAAAAAGTAACAACTAAAAGGTATAAATATAGATATAATATATAGAGTAGATATATGAAAATATTAAAAGTTTCCTTTAAAACTTTTCAATTAATTTGCATCACATAAATCATGTAAATTTTAAAACCAAAATGAAGTCCTAGGTGGTTCATAGATTGTATAGTTAGCATCTAGATTTATACAATACTGATACCATGACATATAATTTGAATGATTTTGAATATAATCATGAACATGCCTGAATAAACTTCTTGATTTATTTTCACAATCTGTCCATAGATAGGAAATTATGTGTAAGGATCATTGGAGATCACAAAACTTATATGGTCATCATCACTAGACCTTAAACTAATAGATTTAAAAGTAGTTGAAATGTTATCTTCATTGGATGATGACATCCCTAACTGCATTTGATGGATTCTCCTTGTGTAATCCTTACTAATAACCCCTATGTTTAAACCCGCAGCTCTACACCCATAGTCTTCATCTTGTGTGCAATGAGTGTATTGTTCTTCACAAGTAAATGGGTTCAATGACAAACCTGTATCAGTATCATTTCTTTGGGTAAAAGCATAATTATTTCCTCCATTGTTATCATCATCATCATTATTGTCGTCGTCATCATTGTCATCATCATCATCATCAGCATCATTATCTTCATTATGAATTTCATCACTAGCAAGGGTTTAGGAGTTTTTGTTTTTAAAATAGAATAGCAATTATGAGATGTTTGAGCTTGATTACAAAATGAAATATAATAATGAGATTCTTGATGAAAATAAGATTATTCACGTGGGTTGAAAACTTATTTTATTTAGGGTTTTGTTGAAAACTAACCCATTTTTGATAACTCATTTGAAAAACAATCCTTATTGTTTTAATCTTCGCTCAATGTCTTTTTTTGGACGAAAATGCCTTTGACCCATCATTTTTTATCGGTCACTCTTTCTACCAAACGATCTGGTTGAGAATCCCAACCTCGAAGTTGAGATCCCAATCTACATCCCAACTTCGAAGTTGGAAATCTCAACCTCGAGGTAGAGAATCTCAACCTTGATAAAACATCCAAGTTCACATTCTCAACCTTCAAGTTGGGAATCCCAACTTCTAGGTTGGGAGTCCTAATCTTGATTCAAATCCACATTTGGAATCTCAACCTTAGGGTTGAGATTCCCAACCTGGATGTTAAATCAAGCATTCGGAATCTCAACCTTAGGGTTGAGATTCCCAACCTGGATGTTAAATCAAGATTGAGAATCCCAACTTAAAGGATGGGGCTCCCAATCATAGTTTAAAATATCCGGGATATTCCCGATATTTCCGTCGATATTTCCGTAAATTAAGGGTACCGATATCGATAGGGGGTGTAATCTCCTATCCGTCAAAATATCTTGGAAATATCCGCGATATTTCCGTAAAATATCATTTCCGTGAGCTTGTAGTATAAATTTTACAAAATATCGAGGAAATTTCCGGAAATATCCGTGAAATATCCTGAAAATATCGGTTAAATTTCCATAAAATAAAAGTGAAATTTAAGTTTTTCAAATAAGAATTTGTTAAGTTTTTATTAAATAAATAAAAGGAATAATTACAAAAAAGACTCATTTGGTAAGAATAATCTCTAAAATAACATTTCTTATTTTATTGTTATAAAAAATACATTGGGTGGACAAAAATACCCTTAATAAAATGATAGTAATTTGAATCACTATTGGGATTCCTAACCTTAAAGTTAGGCATCTAAACCTCTATATTGGGAGCCCCATCCTTTAAGTTGGGATTCTCAATCTTGATTTAACATCCAGGTTGGGAATCTCAACCCTAAGGTTGAGATTCCGAATGCTTGATTTAACATCCAGGTTGGGAATCTCAACCCTAAGGTTGAGATTCCAAATGTGGATTTGAATCAAGATTAGGACTCCCAACCTAGAAGTTGGGATTCCCAACTTGAAGGTTGAGAATGTGAACTTGGATGTTTTATCAAGGTTGAGATTCTCTACCTCGAGGTTAAGATTTCCAACTTCGAAGTTGGGATGTAGATTGGGATCTCAACTTCGAGGTTGGGATTCTCAACCAGATAGTTTGGTAGAAAGAGTGACCGACAAAAAATGATGGGTCAAAGGCATTTTTGTCCAAAAAAAGACATTGTGCGAAGATTAAAACAATAAGGATTATTTTTCAAATGAGTTATCAAAAATGGGTTAGTTTTCAACAAAACCCTAAATAAAATAAGTTTTCAACCCACGTGAATAATCTTATTTTCATCAAAAATCTTATTATTATATTTCATTTTGTAATCAAGCTCAAACATCTCATAATTGCTATTCTATTTTAAAAACAAAAACTCCTAAACCCTTGCTAGTGATGGAATTCATAATGAAGATAATGGTGCTGATGATGATGATGATGACAATGATGACGACGACAATAATGATGATGATGATAACAATGGAGGAAATAATTATGCTTTTACTCAAAGAAATGATACTGATACAGGTTTGCCATTGAACCCATTTACTTGTAAAGAACAATACACTCATTGCACACAAGATGAAGACTATGGGTGTAGAGCTGCGGTTTTAAACATAGGGGCTATTAGTAAGGATTACACAAGGAGAATCCATCAAATGCAGTTAGGGATGTCATCATCCAATGAAAATAACATTTCAACTACTTTTGAATCTATTAGTTTAAGGTCTAGTGATGATGACCATATAAGTTTTGGGATCTCCAATGATCCTTACACATAATTTCCTATCTATGGACAGATTGTGAGAATAAATCAAGAAGTTTATTCAGGCATGTTTATGATTATATTCAAAATCATTCAAATTATATGTCATGGTATCAGTATTGTATAAATCTAGATGCTAACTATACAATCTATGAACCACCTAGGACTTCATTTTGGTTTTAAAATTTACATGATTTATGTGATGCAAATTAATTGAAAAGTTTTAAAGGAAACTTTTAATATTTTCATATATTTACTCTATATATTATATCTATATTTATACATTTTAGTTGTTACTTTTTAGATATAATATGTTTTTTTTTTTTAAATATAATATGATTTTTGGTTGTAGAAATGATTATTTTAACATTATCAAAAGTTTCATTAAAAAATATTATGTTTTTAACTAAATTTTCGTACTTTCCGTAAATTTTACGTAAATTTCCGTCGATATCGATATTTTCATCGACATTTCCACCGAATCGTAGTACCGATATTTCCGTCGATATCGATATTTTCAACATTGCTCCCAATATAGAGGTTTAGATGCCTAACTTTAAGGTTAGGAATCCCAACAGTGATTCAAATTACTATCATTTTATTAAGGGTATTTTTGTCCACCCAATGTATTTTTTATAACAATAAAATAAGAAATGTTATTTTAGAGATTGTTCTTACCAAATGAGTCTTTTTTGTAATTATTCCTTTTATTTATTTAATAAAAACTTAACAAATTCTTATTTGAAAAACTTAAATTTCACTTTTATTTTATGGAAATTTAACCGATATTTTCAGGATATTTCACGGATATTTCCGGAAATTTCCTCGATATTTTGTAAAATTTATACTACAAGCTCACGGAAATGATATTTTACGGAAATATCGCGGATATTTCCAAGATATTTTGACGGATAGGAGATTACACCCCCTATCGATATCGGTACCCTTGATTTACGGAAATATCGACGGAAATATCGGGAATATCGCGGATATTTTAAACTATGCTACATATAATATTCCGGACAATGTATTATAACCTCCACGATTGTTCTAACGGTTTACCCTCTATTATTTGTGTGTTCACTTGAGACCTTGGAGTCTCTCTTGACAAGAGCCAAGATTAAATATTAATATAGGCGATGCAGCTCAATGACACCACTCCCTTATTGTGACTCCTCTTAAGTCTTTATTCAAGATTCAAACTATAACAATGTTTCCTTGATTAGTAAGGTGATTTTTTCATATAGATTGTTTCTCTCTTTTTTAGAGTCTTTATCATGGGTTGTGTCTTAGTGTCTCAATCAAAAGAGTTTGTTTAACTATGAATGTGCCTGTAATATGTGATATTAAAACAAAAAAAAGTCATATAAATATAAAAAAAAAACGATGGGAGATGGAGATCCGAGGCCCCCGGCTCGTTCATACTAACCCCACCACACCAAACAATCCAAACCCATGTGGCTCCACGGCTTCGCTCCTATGTACGAAGAGGATCCTAGACATATAAAAGCTCTAATTAAATGAGCTATTGTTTTAGACTAATCAATGAATTTGATTAGAAATATCGTACATTTCAAATCATATATACATTTGGCATTAATTTAATTAGACATCAGAAAGCAACTATGAATAATTTCAGAATTATAAATAAAAAAGTATTGAGGATATACTGATTTGATTGTAAGTGGGGATTTACTGATTTAATATTGCTATAAATTAACATTGAACGCACGTGTCACTTATTCGAGGATATTGGCCTCCCAAAAATAGATGCAGAAAGATCTTTTAAAAAGCATCAAGTTTGTCTTATCTCACCTTATCAAGTTTGTCTTATTCGAGGATAAGTTTGTCTACCTTCGTATGAGTTTTTTTCCACCTCCGTGTGGGTGGTTCCCTTCCAATTAAAAATTATCATCCGGACTGTGCCATTAGTATCTTATCTCAATTGATCTCGATCAACTCTGGATCTGTCCCAATTATAATTCATGTATTAAAAAAAATAAAAAACATCAAGTTTTTTTTACAGGGACAGAAGAGTCTAGTCCCATGCTCGTACACGCATGTATATATATCTCAATCTAAAAATCCTGAAACGAGTGTCATAAAAAGAAAAAAAATCCTGAAACGTGATTAGTGGGTTAAGTTGGTAGAGTGGAACCACTTGCCAAGTCTCTTGCGGGTCAAAATGTAAATTCACCAGAATCCAACCACGGTCTTGGTGGCCACAGCTGTTGCCAGGCCGACACAATTCTGATCAGCTTCATCTTCAGTGGCCTTTCGTAGTGCTGGATACCTGGCTGGAAATGCAGTGAGTTTTGATCAACTTCCACTCTCAATGGCATTTTATGATTCTGATCTGTTTAATTATTGTTTTTTCTTTCTTTTATAAAATGTGTAAATTATTTATGAAAGTATTTCAAAGCTCTTTCAATATATATATACAGACATAACCATCAGATTTTAGGCACTTTGCTTTAAACTATTGCTATTCAAAAATTAATTTGCTAAATAATTTTACTAAATTTCAAAACGTTAGTTTCCATATTTCAACCAAACAATACATGTAGACAATACAACTTTTTTATTCTTTTGTTGACAATACCTAGAGCACTATGTAAATTACTTTTAACTTAATTTTCACCATACTTAATATTACACCACATTAAATTAGTTTAAGGATCAATTTTGATTTTTTAATGAATAACCAATTGATTTTTATTTACACAAACAATGGCTGTATAACTCAAGAAATCTCAATCAACTAATATAAGTAAATGACTGAAGGGAAGGACTAATGGAATGACAGCAGGCCCGAGACAAGTGGTCAGCGATGCCGCTGAAGGCAGTCAGGGCAACTTTATCACTCTCAGAGCATCTGGCGTTTTGCAGTTTGGTGGCAAAATAGTGTCAGAATTTAGGAGAGATGGTAATTATCTTTCTGATCAAAGTGTTGCCTTAATTAGACGCCGCATTATTATTATTAGTTGCATATTTGCTCGTTTATCACGCTTGTAGCCAAAGCTCAAATGATATGTATGAGTGAAACACATTTTAAGGAAATTATGATGTAGTTTTTATAATCAACTTTAGTAAATCTAATTAAGATAGGTCTCCACGTACTAATGGTGAGGAATCAATAAGTTGTCGTCAGAAACAAAGATAATGTTCTAACATAATATTAAATATTAATTCAAAATAAAATTTAAAATAATATATATTTGATATTTGATTATGTTAAATGGGTGGTACATCCCAAACACGATTCATTACTTATCGAACGTAACGTATTGATTCATTTGTAACCTGAATCTAAAATTTAACACAAACCACTAATTTAGCATTATGTTTATATCAGATTGTGTCAATAATTGTCACTCCTAAATATCAATTTTCCAGATGCCCACATCATCTGTCATCTTTTCTTCATTCTGTATCTTTCATTCATATATATATAGATGATCTTTTCTTTCATTCTTTATCTTTCATTTGTTTATATATGTATCTAATTCAATATTACCTTGAGGCTAACAAAGGTAAACTCTGATGATTTGGGCTCAATTAGTTTATTGAAGTAGATAAATTTTAAATTTTAAAAAGAAACAGAAAATCTAATTGAACAGTGGAATATAATATTGATAAAAGAAAATTAAAATAGATAGTTATAATTCGTCTACAACAGATATTCGGCAAACCACCTTGAGATCATCGCAAGGCATTCCTTTGGCCTGTACTCTGGAGCTGTGTGCCCTCCTCCCTGCGCTACCCAAAACCACACAATAATTAGCTTTATACTTATCACCACAATTATTTAAAAAAAAAAAAAAAAAAAAAAAACAGAAGAAGAAGAAGAAGAAGAAAAAGAATTGCTACAAAAGTATTCTTGCCTTTACAGTGGCAAATGTCAAATGGTAATCATTCTGCGAATACACCACAGAGTATCTGCAGAAACCAATTTACATAATGACCATCCAATGATATTTTCAAGGCTAATTAAAATATTGCAAAATCACTGACTGGTTTAGTTAGATACGAACCCAGCAACTTGGCCATCAACGAACCATGGTTGCCAACCATAATCAATCGTCAAATTCAGAGACTTTATCCATTTTTCTGTGCCCACGTATGGAATTAACATGTCATGATCGCCACTGTGTTATGTAAAAAGCACTAACTATGTTAAAATTAGTTTTTTTTTTTTTTTAAATAAATTAAAAGAAGAAGAAGAAGAAGAAAAGGAATTGCCGATCCTATGTATAGTATTACCTGTAAACCAAAACTTGATAGCCTTTCTTGGAAAGGTTTCGGTGATAAACGACAGTACTTGGAACATCTTTTCTGTAAGACAGGCTTTTGTTGCATCTCACCCATTGGTTCACTGTTCCCTGCACCTCTTCAAAGAAATTGGGTATATACATCAATTAATGCTACAAACTCAATAAATTAGTCTTTTTATATTGTAAGAATATACATAATATAAATAAAAACAACAATTACAATATTTTAACAAACAGTTCAAATAGTTTTAAGAAGTAATGTTTATGAATAGGAGTGGGCCAAAAAAAGGACCGGTTAGACTTGAAAATGGATATGAAAAATCGGGTTGGGGTCAGTTTTTTATTTGAAAAACCGAAAATAGCCGATACTGACCCAAACCGATTCATGTCCACCCCTAAACATGAATCATATCCATATTTAAGCTTTATAACCCAATATTCAAAACTGCTGAAGGAAGTTTAGATTAACAAATGATCCTTTAATTGGAAAAAGAATATACCTCTCGAATTCCAAGAGCTCTCTGAACGGCTTTATCATTTGCCCAAGAGTACAAATAAACAAAGTTTCGACTCTACGAAAGGGAGTATTAGTATATAATAAAGATTATCACTCCTTCAAAAATAAAAATAAAATAAAATAAAGATTATCAATTAATATGACTATTTAATTAATTGATGTGAGGAGTTTTATTTACTCGACACCAGAGCGTTGAAGAAGCTTCATAAGTTGGTGAAAGGAGAAAATCCATGGGGTCATCATGCTCATCTATAAGACTGCCACTCCAGCTTATTGGCGTTGGTTTTGGAGTATGTTGGGTACATTTAGGTTCCAGAATTTGTGGCCAATTGATTCTTTCAGTGCACTATACATGGAAAATATTCTTCAATGTTAAACATTCTAATAATTTGTATGGTATTTTACATTCTAATTGATGAGTGTCACTTTAATTTAACTGACACGTATAAGCTAAATTTTAAAGACATCTCACCAAATTAGAATATAAGTTGAAATGCTTAATATTATTATTAATTATTGATACATCACTAAAAGAATTTGTGGCATATTAGTTAATGTTTCATTTTTTTCGCAAGGTCAGGTTTATTAATTTGATTTTACATACCTGCGTAACATTTTGAAGATCGGCTTTGCATAAACCGTTGTTGGGATCTACATTTATGTACTCGCCCTTGCAATTTCTTCTGACTGACTGACAAAAATAGAGCCGTTATAATTGTCAACATGGTGCAAATACATTAACAGAAAAAACCAGTTAATTCATAAATTTAAAAAATAGCCACTTAATTCTTTATTCCAAATGTATAATTAATTATTGTACAATCATGGTTTATAATTGTTAACAAACTAAAAAGATACTGAAATGTGTTTTAGTAGATTTAATTTTGAAAATAAAAGCAGCATATAATACAACACAATGACATTTTATAGGGAAAATTCAGAAAAACCCCTAATATAGAAATGTCACTCCACCGTAAATTTTCAAACTATTAGCCCAATAAAAATGCAAACATTAATCCAAAAGCAGTTTACATAAAAAAATGGCTTTATCACAAAACCTATAAAAGACCAAAATACCCTTATTGTATTGTATTAAAATATATTGAAAAATTAAAAATTAAACAAATTAATTAACGCCAAATATAAAAAAATAAAATAACTAGGTTCAACCTAAATCTTTAAAGATCTTCGAAGTTTGAATATCTAAGTTTTTAAAAGCAAAAAAAAAAAACAATAATTTGAAATAAAAAAAGAAAAAAAGTGGACAGATCTTCAAAGTTTGAGAATCTGAATTGAACCCAAATTTTTATTAATGCACAAAAAAAAAAAAAAAAAAAAAAAAAAGAGAGGAGTAAGCAAACCTAACCCAAATGACTATAGAAAATAAAAGAAAAAAAAAAAATCAACCTAGATCTTAAAGATATGAGATCAAACCAAAATGAAGGATCTAAGTTTGAACTTAGATCACGTTGAAGATCTGGAATGAACCCGAATGAATTATCCCAAAAATATTAAAAAAAAATCAAAAACCAAAAAAAATGAATTATTGTTTATGTTTTGTTTTTTGCAACCAAACACAAACAGAAAAAAATAAATAAATAAATAAATAACACAAATTGAAATCACAAGCACACTAAACACACATTCAACAAAAGTACAAACCTATATGTGTTCATCATCGAATTAATCCTTTTATATTGGACAATCTAGATGAACCCACCTAGGTTCGCCGTTGAATGAATCCACTTGGGTTTGTCGATGAACCCAATGGGTTGATTTGATAATCTAGTTTCATCTGGTGATCTGGTTTCCATGAAAACTAGATCGATATCGTTCTAGTTTTCATAGAAACCAGATCTAACCGACAGCAATGCCTGATAGAGATATTGTGAGAGAGAGAAAATGAATTAGTTTTGTGTGTGTGTATGTGAGTGTGAGAGAGAGAATAGGTTTTGTAAGAACACATATGTCCCTAATTCACCAAGTTAAGAAAATTTACGTTAATACCCTAATACATTAATGGTTCTGTCAATTTATGAACGTAAATTACCATACAACTAATGCTAGGGTTTTTTGGATAATATTTAGAAATCAATGTAATTTTGTATTATTTTTATTTTTAGGGATATTTTGATAATATCCCTATTTAATATTGTTTATGAACTAGTACATTTTATATATGAAAACAAATTTTGTTGTAATATTTTTTTTAAATATCGTCTTATTTAAAAAAAAAAAAATTGCACGTAGAAAGAAAATTCATACCATAGAATTCACAGATGATAAGTACCTTTAACCAAGAGAAGTAAAGTTTAACTTGACGTCTATATCTTCATCTATAGTTGGGCTACCAAGCACAAAACCTAAGACAAAACCCCTAACTCGCTAATTAACTATGGAAGAAGCTTTAGATAAGCTATAAATCCTGAAAATTCTGAATTCTGTGCAACTGATCAAAAGGACCTTGGAGTTCTAAGAGACATCACTTCGAGTTTGTGATTTGTTAAAACCTCGAGGAGTTGGTAAATTTATGACAAACAAACAAGAATGAGAATTGCACATTTCACAAGAATCGAACTTAAGACATTTCATTGATTGAAGAAAGATGTCCAAGATACATGAGATGAAGCAATAAACATGACTGCATTGGGCTGGAAGGAACTATTTTGTTTGGAATGAAATGCTAAAGCAGTACTTTTGTGTTGTATTTCCATGCATTAAGAATCACAAAAATTACTTCACATTCTAGCAAGGCTTGATTTTTTGACGATGTTGAATTTTCTTAAGTTTATACTTACACGAAATTTCATGAAATTATATAAATTGTTTTAAAGATGAAAAATAAGTCTCGCAAAAATATATGAAGAATATATAACTTTTGACTTGACAACCTTATGTGTTGTTGGGCTAATATAATGAGTTAGGATCTTTAGATCTTTAGTAGACTTTGCTAGATTTTATTTTAGAGATATAAATCTAATATGATTTTTATTGTACATCACATGAATTTAAAGCTGTAACAATGATAGAGAGATATAGTAAAAGGAAAACTTTGAAACGGGAGACAGAGAAAAAAAAAGAGCAGCCATTCTCTCTTATTGAATGAAATTTTTGTCCTCACATGGTGATAAAAGAATAAACTTATTGTGAGAGTGATGCTTAGCTATTTAAACATTAAATATTACTTCTTCTTTTTTTTAACATTAAATATTACTTAACTGAATGAACATTATCTATATCATTAAATCATTTTGGACTCTCGCTGTGTTAGGTTATGTTAATGATATTTGTTCAATTTCTACCGAAAGGCTTTCCAGTATTGATTGCTAGGAATGCTATAAAAGCTTAAGTTTTTTTTTTTTTTTTCCTTTCTATCTTATTTATTTAAATCTTTATCAAGGTTTTTGATAGCCTTGAGAACATTAATATATGAGTTTAGTCTTCGGTTTTGTTTTCCAAAATCAAGGCTAGATGAAATCCTTTCAAATTTTAAGAATTTTAAGTATGAAACTGAACCGAATCAAATCGAATCGACTTAGGTCCATTCGGGTGTTCATTCTCATGATATTTGGACCCTTTACTCAAAAAACATCGTATTTCATGGATCGATTGGAATCCGGATGTCTAGCACGACGTGATCCATGAATAGAGGTAATAGGTTATTTTGTATGCCCCTATATAAACCCACAAACCCCAAACGTGACAGACCAAGCCAGGCCTTCTTCAGTTCTTCTCTTCTTCGTCCAGCCGCATGCAGCCCTTCCTCTCATCTCTCATCTGTCGCCGTCGCTGTAATCTTTGGGCGTGTCCTCGCCGTCGCCGGTGATGATGGTTGTGGGTAGGTTACTGGCCCGTGAGAAGAGAGACTCTCCTCTCTCTGTCCCCATAGAAAAAAAAAATCGAAACTTTATGAAGTTATATGCAAAAAAAAAAAGAAAAATTTCCTTCTTTTCTCTCCAGAATTTCGGGCAAATACCCTGATCAACAATTCAATTTTTTTTTTTTTTATGAACCCTAATTCTGATCATATATATATATATATATACCCACTTCTGTTGGTCTTCAATTTGGATAAAATATGTGTGTTTTGTTGGTTTGGTTTGACAGAATTGTGTAATTTCTCTTCAGTGATTGACAGATGCAGATGGGTTTTGAGCAATCATGGGTGTCTTTGACATGTAATTTTCGTTTCCCAGTTTTGATGATGTCTCGATCGGTGGCGATCATTAGTGTAAAGATGAGAGAAAAATGTTGTGTTCTGTTTTGATGATGTTTGGTAACCAGTATCTGGGGTTGTTTGCTGGTGATGATGGTTTTGGTATTTGGGTATCTTTGGTTTGGTGTTTAAGGTTTGCTGGTTCATGATTGAAGATGAAAAATTTTAGATTTTTGATTGATTGATTTTTTTTAAATGATTTTGTTTTGATTTATTGTTTTTCGATCAAAAAAGTAGCTCAAAATTGGGTCGAAAACATGGAGACCGAACTGGGTGCTCTGTTCTGTTCGGTTCCTCCCCTTACTGGATCATGTTCGACTCTGGAACCGAACATGATCATGCCCATGCCCGCCCCTATCTGTGTAAATGCTGGCTAATCGGCATACTTGTTGTAGAAGCATGTAAATTTATCTTTATTTATTTTTTAAAAAAAATTACTTGTAAAATTATAATTTATTTGGGTTATTTAAAAAATAAGGAGAATCATAAGCAGGAAATTCACCTTGTAGAGTTCATAGGAGATAAGTGCCTTCAGGTAAGCAAACCGAATTCTTGAGTTTAAGTCTTTATCTTCATCTGTAACTGGGTTGCCAATCGCATATCCCTAAAATGCATAAGAGACCTATAATGACATTTTGTAACATATTTTGAATGCATTCCAAATGATAGTATCATTATACATTTATTTAACTAAAACTTACTTTGAGATTCACTCTTGGCTCGAGCCCAATATCAATACCTACAATAAAACTGCTATGATGACATGAAAGTGGTAATTAATATAATAAATTTCAAATTTATGACCGAACGAGAAGATGCTGGTCTTCGGCATGTAAGTTACCATAAGATATTTCTTGAACAACTATCGGAACAATTTTGCCTGCGTATGAGTCACCGGCAACAAAAAGTTGATTTGAGAGGAATTTGGAATGAGTTATAAGCCACTGCAGTATTCTCAAATATACATTAAATAACATCATCAGTATGCATTCTCTGATCTACTAAGACTTAACAATTATAACAATATTATAACAGTTACTAACCTTTTTGAGGAACGAATAGGTTTGATCTACTGCAAGTGTGTCACTCATCATGTCATAACCTTGCCAAATTGTGGCGTAAGAGAATCCAGTGCCAACGGGTTGATCTAAGAATATTATGCTGGCAACCTGTAGATTTACACTATTTTCTATATATGAGATGCTCGGCATAGGTCTAATTATCTTGATTAATTGCACACAAAATCTAAAGAAAAACCTTTGTCCATGAGTATGGGTTCAATAAGAACTTTGGTAACTTTCCCTTAGAATTTTTGTAGTCAAATGTTAATGGCCCTGCAACACGTGAACATCTAGTTATTGAGAACCAAGTGAGGAGAAAAAACATAAGAAAATAATTCAAACAAAGAAAAGTAGTAGCTTGAGGATACTGCAATTTGTTTTATTGAGTTTTTTTTAAAAAAAATTAATTAATTTTTGTTATTTTTGTCAACCGAACTCAAACGACCCTGATGTTTAAGCTATTACCCAAAAGGAACCTTGACGTTAGTGGGTTGGTGCTTTCTTCCATCTCACCACCGTCCCTGTCCTCCCCCTCTCTGTCTCTCTTACCTCTCATCACTCTTTCTACCCTCTTGCCGCTCTCTTTCAGTTGAAATGAGATGAAATCGGGATGGGGGATAAGGGGAAACAAGAAAAACGGGTACGTTGAATATATAGGAATGTGATAGAGGAACGTGCCCTCAAATATCCACATCCGACATTTCCCCCAGATGAGGATTTCAAGAGGACATATGAGAAAGGCAAAGGGATGGGGATGTAAAATGGCTGGAAGATGGTTTTGAGTACCACGTTGACAAAATTATAGAATTTTCTAAATAAATCCAAAAGTAGTTATTTGAGGCAAGATGACTTGGAACCAAAAGAGAAGTACCTACTTTCAAAAAAAAAAAAATACCAATTTCGTAAAGAAGACCAGTGAAGGAAGAACAGCCAGGGCCTCCTGTGAGCCAAAGCACAAGAGGGTCATCTTCCGGACTCCCCTCTGATTCAATGAAGTAGTAGAACAACTGCACTTCATCCAGCTCCCCGACCCCGATATACCTTTATTCGCAATCATATAAGTTATATAAAGCAGATGATAATGCGAAAGCTATCCGAACAAATTAAATAGATATAATCAAAGAGAAGTATGAACTCACCCAGTTTCAAGCTTGAATGGAAGATCACCGGGAAATCCAGGCAGGTTTTTGATGATTGAATATTGTGATGCCAAGATGTTGTAAGGAAGTACTAAAAAAACAAGTACACATGATAAAAAACTAGTAGACGCCATGCTGGCTGTTCGTTTGCAGCAACGCACGATTAATAAGAAAAGATGAGACCAATAATTCATACTGGAAATGACAGAGCTTATCCCTTTGATTGACCACCATGTTAACATAGGGTATTAAAGTACCAAAAAGCCCTTACTTTTATGTAGTTAGTTAGTTTCCTAGGTTTTGGATTTTGAAAACGAAACAATATCTCTGTAAATAAAGATGAAATTATTAGAGATGACAAGAAATAGAACAGGATTTTCCATATCCTTACACCCTCTTTACCATCTCTAGCCTTACCTTTTCCATCCTTACACCCTCTTTACCATCTCTAACCGTGCCTTTTCCATCCTTTCACTTCGCATACACCTAGGGATGGCAACGGATTTTGCTCAAATCTGCACCTGAACTAGCGAACAACTGTTGCACCAGTTTCATAGGTTAGGGTGTGGGTGGACCCGACTCTCATCCACAAACCCATAACATTTCAACAAATTTTTTTTTTAAAATCATTTTCATACAATTTTTTTCCTCAAATATCATCTAAATAAGTATAGTGATATAATTTACAGATCCTGAGAATAAAATCAACAACAAAATAGAATTAATTTAATGATTCAACTTAAATACTAAGTTCTAATATCTAGCATAATAAAATCAGAATAAAGAACATAAATCTTATAAATCCAAATAAAACTCAATATGCCAAAGCATTGGTCAAATATACATATTTAAGGTTATAAAAAGTTTTTATATATACTATGCTAAAAAAAAAACAAGGTTGTTTTGAGCATAGTATATATAAAAGAAAATTAACAAATATAAATTTTATTTAATATTATAGAGAAAAAAAATTAATATTGTAGGTTCGAGGGTGTAGGTGTGGATTTTTACAACACCCGCACCCAAATCTATTTCAAGTTTTGAATTTAGCATTTACACTCATTCATGAATCCATCTAATAAAATTCACACCAGTCCCTAATAGATGGAAATCTACGGGTTCGTGAGTTTGCGGATAGAATTGTCATCCCTACATCTACTGTCTTAATCTCATCTCTTCTTTCGATGCTTTCGATGATTGCTCCTCCAACAACCACCTCACCACCATCTTTAACTACACTACCCATACGGCCATACCACAACAAGCATTCCCTCCACAAACACCAACTAAATTTGCATATAAACACCAACAAACCATAATATGCAAACACACAAACCAGATCAAAGAACAATCTAGGTTCTTCGATATTGATTTGAACCAAATCAAAATTAATCTGGTTCATTTACAAATCAAATAACCTAATTGTTTTTCTATCTAGTTCTGGGTTCTTCAATATAGTAAATAATTTTTTTAATTTTTTTTTTGTTAAAGTAATTTTCAATATAGTAAATTAATCTGGTTCATTTACAAATCAAAGAACCCAATTGTTTTTCTATCTAGTTCTGAGTTCTTCAATATAGTAAATAATTTTTTTAATTTTTTCTTGTTAAAGTAATTTTCACCATCCATCAGTGTGATTGACAATAGAGATCTAATGTATATTTATAAATATGTTTAATTACTTCACTACATTTTATTTTATTTTAATTATCTTTCAAGGATATTATGGTATTTACACCAATCCACAATGGCAACCGTTAAGGTTAATACTTTTTTTACTACCACCGAGTAATCAAGTTGTAATTATCATATAAACTTTAATTCGTCCGTCAATAGTTTAGGTTAATTTATAATTTGCTATTAAAACATTGGTCAAACAAACTTGTTCAAAAGTTGCATCCAGAACTCTTGAGCATCAACCTGCAAAGTGGTCCAGCAAGCAAGATCTGTAGAGATTAAGCCAGATGAGTGAAAAATAAAAATAAACGATAAAAAATGGAAAAGCAATAAAAAGAAAGGGACAGTTCTGATAGCCAAAAAAAAAATATTCTTGACTTTTAAAATCTTTTAAAATTTTTTGTAATTATAAAAATAATTAAAAAACTCCTTACTATTTATAAAAATAGTCAAAAATTTCTTATCGTCAGGGTTTTTTTTTATTATTTTTATACAGCAGAGGTATTTTTTTTACTATTTTTATAAATTATAAGAATTTTTAACGCTTTCTGAAGTTATAAGATTTTTTTTAATATTATACCAAATTATAGGAAAAAATTAGAATTATTCAAAAAAAAAAAACAAAATTGCAAGTGTCCCATTTGTGAAGTAATATATATATATATATATATATCTACACTTCATATTCCATGTCCGAAATATATTCGTCATAAATCATGAGTGTGTGAAATTATTTTACTTTATCTAAATCTTATGTCATTAATTTTGTCTCGTTAATGTGTTATATTGAAATGTAAATGTGGAAAGAAATTAAAATTAACTTGATTTAGGACAGACATGAGAGGTTTTCCTTTTATTTACTACGGACGGAAGAGGGATTTTCTCTCAATTTACTGCAAGAATTGCGGAAGCATTAATCTGGTCTACGATTCTTTGATCCCAACATGAAACCTTTTTTTTTTTTTTATTTTTAAGAAAATTAATGTCCATTTTCTTTATAAGAACTATATGTACTATATTTTCTAGGAAAATCTTGAATCCGATATCTTTAAAAGAAATGAAAATCAATCTATACCAGTCACATAATCAATTGCCACTTGATTTGATTTTTTTTTTTTTTTAAAGATTTTTTGTTTATATACTTTTTATTTGGGAGATGACACATTTTAATGTGTGGTTATCATTTGACTATATTATAATATTGTAGTTTGTTTGACTATATCCACAAATTGTTGCGAGATTCAATAATTGTCCACAAATTATGAAATTCAATAATTGAGAGTGTTAATTGATCACTTTGCGATTGTCTCTATATATTCATGTTGGACAACAACTGAGATTCAATAATTGAGAGTGTTTAATTCCAGAAATAAAATATTTGCAGCCTTTCGATAAATTTCATTCAATTAAGAACAAAATCTCAAGATGGGAGAATTTTTCAAAATCTAGGAGAAAAAATTAGATCCTAATTATTTACATATTTTCTGTGATTTTCTTACTGACATCTGCATATATTTACATTCCTAATTATGGTAATTCTCTCGAAGTCAACAGTGAGAGACTGATATGATCATATGATTCATTCACCATTAGATCTTAATACAACTATCAATTATTTGACAATTCATCTGCAAAAATTTCCTTCTTTTGTAAAGTCAAAATGGTAATAAATCACAATGGTAGAATTTTAGATAATTGACAGCAACATATACATGCAATCTTTGAAGATATTATAACACTGGGGAACAAAATGAAAAATGAAAAACGAAAAACATATTCAATTATATATACTTAAAAAATTATACTGCATAATCAAACTAATCGACGAAAACTTTGTTATTTATTTATTTATTTATTTTTAATTTCAATCTCCTCCATGGTGATCATCAGCAACAACATCAACAATAATATACGCAACCACAAAAAGAAAACAAGACAACCAAAGGCTGCCAGAAGATAGAAATAAAGAAACTAGAAGACAAAAACAGCTTGCAAGTGATCTTCTCAAAACGTCGGACCGGTCTCTTCAACAAGGCCATGGAGTTTTCCGTCTTGTGTGGTGTGCAAGTGGGCATCCTCGTATTCTCTCCCAACGGGAAGATGTTTTTGATAGGCCAACCCGACTTCGACACCGTCCTGAACTGGTATCTCAACGGGGAGTCCCCTTCTCCGGAAAATATGGCTGCGAGCATCCCATGCGTGCAAGAACACAACAGGCAGTACGAGGAGGCCATTAAAGAGTAGGAGAAGGAGAAGAGGAGAAGGAAGGTGATAGAAGAAGAGAAGAAGTTGAAAAGAAATAATGGAGGCTTTTGGTGGGATGAGAGCATTGATCAAATGGGGTTGGACGAGCTTGAAGCGTACGTGAAGGGGTTGCAGAAGTTGAGGTCGATCGTGGCTTCAAGGATCCATGATATGATGATGACTCAGTATATGATGCCTCCATCTGCAACAATGGCTACCACGGCTCATGATGTGTAGGCAAATAATAATGGTTGTGTTATTGATGGTAGTAGTAGCAGTGGTAGTGGAGTTGATCTTCACTTCCCTCAACATTTTCGGATGTGAAGATGATGATTTATTGGTGGTAATAAATAATGATGCTTAATTTAATGTTTTTAGGTATAATATTGTAGTTTGCTTTAGATTCAATAATTGAGAGTGTTAATTGATGACTTTGTAATTGCTATATTAAGTATATGTGTGTTATGGCTATTTTGGAGTCATCTAAAATGGGCTGGTAAAAACCCACTGGCTCATTAGAGTCGCCCAACAATCTAGAAAGTAAAGAGCTTGTTTGCCCAAGTCTCAGCTCATAGAAGCTGTCCAACTCGCTAAACTGAGATCGTATACTATTGCAACTACTGGATTTCCAGTCGTCCTTAGCAGCTACAAGTTGTCCATGACCTACCTCAAACCTCATACTCTCAAATTCTCCAAATACTTCATCCGCGCAGGCAAACTCATGATCAGACTTTGGACATTTCAACTCGCAGAAGCGAGCTATCTTTTGTTGTAGTTCGCAGATCGCAAGTCACCTTCAATCAGAATTGTCAGACGAAATTTCGCTAAGCGTATCGTATAAGCTAATCTTTTAAGATATTACAACGTAATTTAAGGAAATTTCACCTAACCAACATGGGTTTAGCATCTAAAACATGTTTTGACAGAGTTGACCTGACAAGTGTAAGTCTTGGAAATGTAATTAATCATAATTTTACTTTGTCTTATTATACATTACTATAGTCTTTCATTCTCTATAAATAGGTGATGCAATTCATTTGTAAAGAGGAGAGCGAAACATTTAGAGAAGATACTGCCACCCTACCCAAATAGCTGATGAACAGTCATGGACGTAGGCTATTCTTTGGATCGAACCACGTAAAAAACTTATTGCAATAGTGCTTCTTCCTCTTCCCTCTCTTCTTTTTATCTGCCATTTCACTCACCTTGCAATTTAAGCTTCAAAGGATCTAGTCAGCTAATTTCAGACGTCAACAATGTGCATGTTGAATATTCTCTTTAATTTTTTTTGTATAGGTGCACAAATATGAAAATTACTTTTAGTACTAATGTAGATTTGTGGTTGTAAATATTTAGATGCATCTCAATGATTGCGATTTTCATCCATCAATGTAAGGATTTAAAAACAAATCACGTTTTCCTTATAATATTTCATATATATATATATATATATTGTAATTGTAAATATTTAGATGCGTCTCTATGATTACAATTTTGATCCATCAATGTAAGGACTTGAGAACAAATCACAATTTTCTTATAATATATATATATATATTTTCAGAGATTATGTATTATCCAAATTTGGACAAATTTCCAGAGAAATTATTTAGATATACTCCAACAACTGAAATTTGATGTGCAAATTTTTGTTTAAATTCAAATGTGCACACTAACAAGGACGGTAGACACAAGTTCTCTCTTAAAAAAGATCATTTATTTTCTTTGATAAATTCTGTAAGGATAATACCGCTATAAGAAGACATGTAACAATAATATCCAACATATTTCAATTTGTTATTAAAAAAAATTGTGGATTTCGTAATGAAAAAAAAAAAAAATTGTGGATTTCAAAACTAAAAATCCTGAGTGTGTTTTGGAAAACGAGTTGATGAACTCTTCTATGTAAGGCTCATTGGGCTGGCTTTGGGTAGAAGACCTTTCAAAAGCCCTTAAACTCTTTTACCAAATCATTCAAACAGTTCTAGAAGTTGCTTTTGGGTCTAAATAAGGTTGTCTGCCCTTTGATAGCTCAGCCGAACACAAGACAAAGAGTAGTGTAACAGCCAACAACTTCTAAAATTAATGTTTCATTAAAACATTTTAAATTATATATATATATATATATATAATGTGGACATCATGTTTGAGACACTCACAAAAGATAGTGTTTTATTACGTGAATTTACCGTAAGTATGATTACATAAGATATATGTGCACCAGTTTGCTTAGCTATATTTTAGCTCTATTTTGTTATTATTTTTGTTAAATATCATAATATGTGAACTTTAGTTTATTATGGGGTTGAATGAGATTTTTGTACCATTAAACCATATTGGACGGCTCTATTTTAATTCTATTTGGATGTCAAACTTCAATTTATTTTTTTTTGGGATATATCACCTACGATATATTCACTCGAACTTGAATTATTGTCAGACTAAATGAAAGCCATCTACCATTAAACTGCATTAGGTAGTGACTACTTCAATTATTCTATGCATTAGAGGCTTTAGAACTAGTTTTGAATACCCTATATAACTCTTAGAATAAGGATTTCAATATAAATTAAAAGAAAAAAACAAATAAAGTATACATTTTAAGAAAATTCCAAAATTGCACTTCGACCACTTGTATATGTGTAAAAGGTGATATATACATATATATATATATTTTAAATAAGGTGATGTTTTATTTTAAGGATATATCATCTATGTATTTTTTATTATTATTATTACTATATTATATAATAAAAAGCAAATAACAAATTAGCTATATGATTAAAACCATTTTTTTATTATTAATATTATTATTACAAACCTTTCTCCATTTTTATTTAAGCAAAACTTGAACTCGCTATTGCTGGAACTCAAACTATATACAATTTACAAATGTAATATATCTTCATTCTTCATGCTAAAGAATTCTCATCCAACTTGAGAGTCATTGCATCACACATGTAACTTTTTGAAAAAAAGGAGTATTTCATTAAGTATATGATTACATAGACCATATAGTATATATGCCTTTCTGGTTTCCACCGTTGCCAATGACACCAGTAATACGAGTAAATACAATAACGAAAGCCCACCTCAAGTTTGTTTACTTGGGCTTCGAAAGCCCATTTGACAGCACAACACATTAGGATGTGTGAAAATGGTTTTGCAACAAAATACTGCTTGTAGCAAAAAGCTTTCTATGTGATGATATTTAACAGCATCTTATAGAAAAATAATAACCAGTATTCAGTCGTTCTCTATAAAGCATTTCTTGTATTCTTTTTATACCATGAAAAAAAAAGAAATACGCAAAAGCACTTACCAATTGCTCTTTCAGAAGGCATTTTTCAAATGCTTTTTGGTATGAGAATAAGTTTCTCAACAAATTTCATCCTCATATTCAAATTTCAATTCACGTAGCATATGATTAATTAATCATATTAATAATGAGTTAATACCAAGTGTAATGAGTGGTATATATATTTTCCATTTTGAAAGATGGGTTGTTGCCTGTTGGTTTTTATTAAGATTTGTTACTCCAAGAGAATAGTGTTGTTTTCTATTTCAGTTGTTTAATTATCAAATTCACTGTCTCTATAACAATTCTCGCCCAAAAGAATCAAATTCTACCATTGTGATTTGTGAGTCCTAAGCACAAGCAACGTCAAGCCGGTCAAGTGTCTACATTAACATATTTTAAGAATTTCATCATTTGCACACCATCTTTTAACGAGGTAGTTAGAAATCGTTTCACTAAAACATTGAGAGCTCAATTCTCACTAAGGCACATTTCAAAAGTTTATGTCAATAGTTTCTCTTTTTATAATAGGAGTAGTTGTTTCCTATTTATAGAAATAGATAATTAGATTACATAAATAGTATTTGATATTAGCAAGTTGTGCTACATTTGGACTCATTTGACATCATCTTTAAAAAAAAAATACATGTTTCATTTTTTTTTTACTTTTCTCTTTTATTGATTAGCTATTGTGTGTTTCTTCTCAAAAAGGGAAAAATAATCTTAAATATATTTTTTACAGAAAAAGATTTTTTTTAAAAAAAAAAAAGTGTGAAGCACTATAGATAGCAAGCAACTATAATTATCTGCCATACAATAATATGTTATATGTATAGGTATTCAAACACTTTTATAATTATTGGATTCAATTAATGATTTAAATAAATCCAACTTTTCTAAACTCAATATTGTTTAATAAAAAATCAATTCACTTTCTAAAAAGAGAGCTCTGTACGGATTTCAATATCAGTATACTAATGGAATTTAAGTCAAAAGTTTTTACATCTCACCATCCCATCTCACAAGATTTGGCTGGTTGTGTTAGGTATATATAATTGTAATGCGATTATGGAAGGACAAAACTATTTAATTAAACACAGCTAAGATCCCAAGACTGTATGGACCATTACATTGCGTTACGCTTCAATATTCTTTTTTTCCTTTTTTTTTTTTTCATTTATTTCAATTTGATATTTGAAGAGCATTTGTCGTCTACCAATAAAAAACAAGAATCTCAATCCATTATTATTGCTTGCGTGACATAAACTAAATAAATTTAGTAGACCGCAATAAAAGTCTTATAATGTCATCTTGGAAATTAATCAAATTATTGCTTCCCGGCTATGTTTTCATTTTTTAAAATAATAGTAATTATTGCAAAAACCTTCTTTTAATTTCTCCATTTTTCTGTTTTTTGTTGACTATTAGTCAAGCTCAAGATTCTGCAACTTGACTAATTTTTCGCACGACAAATGGTAGGTTTGTGATGGTTATATACAGATCTTAAGATCAAAATCTACTCATATTACAAGAATTTAATATACACTAAGACGTGTTGTTATGAAAATGATTAATTAAATTCATGACATGTAATCACTCTTATAACTTTTATTTAAAATATTTAAAAAATTGAATTACATTACTCATGTGAGAAGACAATTACAATGATATGATGAAATTGCTGAAAATTTACGAAAAATGTCATAATAACACTGTTAGGTCGTTGATTGCATTGAAAGACGTCCGCCAAACACACTACTCTCTGTATATAATAATCCGGACAATTAGACTATAATTTCCGCAAGTGTTCTAACTGAGTTTTCCCTCTATCATTTGTGTGTTTCACTTGAGACCTTGGAGTCTCTCTTGAGTAACCGTCTTTAGATATACTCACTTATAGCTGTTCATGGTGGATTCGATGGTTCATAACAATTGTATATCTTCCTAGACATTTATGTCCATCGGCCATATTTCATATCTTGTTATTAGCGTCAAGTGATCTACTGAGTAAGTGCAGTGCATTATTTTTGTGGTGCATTCTCAACCCCTTTTGCATGTGGCTCCATGCATTATATTATATTCCATCGTAAATAAAAGTTCACATTCCGGAATAGTTATTTTATAGATAGATTATATTGTATATGAATTTTATTATTAATGTTTTTTTTACATATAAAAACAGAATTAAACACACTCCACTTTAAGCATAATTAGATGAACTTTTGTTAATAAGATTAGGCCAGCGTCAACCATATTAAACTGGGGTTCATTATAAAAAAATTCTAAGATTTACAAGAGCTAAGATTGGATAACTAAAAGGCTTCAAATAAATTTCAAAAAAAACATGATAGGGAGATGGAGGCCCGAGGCACCCTACTCGTTCGTACTACCCACCCACATCAAACAATCCAAGCCTATGTGGCTCCACGTCTTCGCTCCTAAGTTAGCACGAAGGGCATCCCTGGACATATAAAAGCTCTAATTAAATGAGCTATTGTTTTAGGATAATTAATGAATTTAATTAGAAATATCGTACATATCAAATCACATACATATAATTAGAGATCAGAGAGGGACTATGAATAATTTCATCATAATTTAAGAGTTATAAATAAAAAAGTGTCGGTGATATATTGATTTGATTGTAAGTGGGAATCTACTGATTTAATATTGCGGGGTGAATCTGTAAAAAGAGAGGTGACAAAACCCCGTAAATTAACATTGGACGCACGTGTAACTTATTCGAAAATTATTGACCTCCCAAAAATAGATGCTGAAAGATCTTTTGAAAAGCTTCAAGGTTTTTACGAGGACAGAAGAGTCTAGGCCTATGCTCGTACACATATATATCTCAATCTAAAATTCCTGAAACGTGATTAGCGGGCTAAAGTTGGTAAGTGGGACCACTTGCCAAGTCTCTTGCGGGTCAAAATGCCAACCGACCAGAATCCAACCGCGGTCTTGGTGGCCACAGCTGTTATCCGCCCAACAAAAGTCTCGCTTCCCTTACGTATATATCGCACTTGGATTATACGAATACGATCAAAACTACGAGAACAAGGAAGCCACTAAAGGACAAGGCGTATTTAATTAATTAATTAATTAATGAGAAGAGGGAGAAAAAGGAGACAAAGAGTTGGAATATTTTTTGACACTGATGCTGCCTGCTGGCATCTTGTGTACGTGCGTGTTGTTTTCCAACTCATCCTTCATCATCATCTCCCTTTCTTTCTTATTATTATTATTGCTTCTGTATGGTCCTACCATTACTTCTATCATACAGCTCATTTCTTCGTCCTTCCTTTTTTTTTTTTTTTTTTTTTTTTTTTTTTTTATGTTTTTTAATTTTTACGATTATAGTTTCAGATTTTCATGAGAGGACACTTATAATTTTATTAATATAGGGTAAGAGATGCTCCATTAGATAAGTAAATTATTTATTATTATAATACATAATAAATTATATAATTGATATATATATATGAAAAAAGTATTATTTGATTAATAGCATCTCATCAATGATTCTTTATTATAATGTAGAAAGAATTTAAATTTTCAATAAAAAAAAAAAACACATTCAAATTATGATTTTCTTAACAAAATGATATAAAAATTTTAAAGGAAAATAATGGTTGTGTATCACCTATTTGTTTTACAATTTTTTTTTAATATATATGTATATATATATAAGACTTTGGTGGGATTGGGTCTTACTCAATAGAATAATTATTAATATTGTCAATGTGATTTGGTGTTAAATAACGTTCATTCAATCTAGTAATGTGTCATGCTTAAATCATCACTATCACAAACTGTATCTTAAAAAAAATATTTCTATACATTACAATTTTAATAAATTAATTTTTTTAAGGCGTTTTAATATTGACACAACTTGATGAATATTTTTTATGATTTAAAATTTGAAAATGGAGACAAATTTCAAGTCATAAAAAATTTGTCTAAATTCATGCGTAAATAACATAACATAGAGTTGTCAATATTACATTAATTATCATATTATTCCATGATTTATAAAATGTTGACAATAACAATACAATAACAACTCACATGAAATGTCATTTAGATATGAATTTGAATAAAAAACTTAGGAAACCTAGCATTATTATGATAATAAATACTAATTATTTCATATTAATCATGGTCAAAATGCATGTATATCAGTAATGCATTTTACATTCAAATTTATTTTACAGGTTTGTCTCTTTTCACAACAGATCACAGGTTTTATTTTCCATTTGCTTCTTTTTGAACTAAAAGGATTCTATTCTACATGAAATAGTCAACTAAAATATCGTTTGTAACAAAATTTCCCACTTAGAAAATTCATCCTTGAATATGAAGAGAAAAGTTGATTAAACATTTCAACCCAAAAAAATAATAATAATGAATTAAACCACACTGATTACTTAACTAATCAGTATATTTCTCTGTCATATCTATAACTAATTAATATATTTCTCTGTCATATCTATAATCGACCCCATCATATATATTTATTAATAACGTTTATGGAAAGTCTCGTTTTATTACCGAGACAATAGATTTTTAATTATATCATAATTATAATAAAAATAATAAATAATTAAAAAGGACAAATACCGCAAAAGAGAGCGACTCGTGAAAGGAAGATGGGGGTGTGCACTCTTTCCAAAACAAAAGGCCCAGCTATTTGACAGGCTGTTGCATCATCGTATCTCTATCCATCCCTCAAGTCTTTCTGTTTTCGGCTTTTTGCGAAGCCGGTAAACCCCCTTTTATTTGTGGAGACTCCACCCATCATCAGTCATCAACCCCCAGCCCATCATTCTAACCAATCATGGATCCCTGTCCTTTCGTCCGGCTTCTCATCGGCAACCTCTCCCTCAACTACCCTCCCTCCTCCTCCTCTTCCTCCAGACCACCTTCCTCCTATTGCAAGATCAAACTCAACCCCTTCCCCGACCAACGCGCCCCACTCCCTCTCACCCACCAAGAGAACTCCGTCGCCGCTTGCTTCAGTCTCGACAAGGCCCACATCCACAGAGTCTTGCAGAAGAACAACTCACAATCTTCCAAGGGCGTCACTTGTCTGAAGATTGATGTTTATACGGGGAGTGATGGGAGTTCGTGTGTGGGCAGTGGTGGGAAGCTGCTTGGGAGGGTTTCTCTGCCGTTGGATCTCTGTGGGGCCGAGTCGAGGTCCTGTGTGATCCACAACGGTTGGGTTGGGGTTGGAGACAACAACAAGGGGTGGAAGTTGCATGTCACTGTCAGGGCTGAGCCTGATCCAAGGTTCGTGTTCCAGTTCGGAGGAGAACCTGAATGTAGCCCTCAGGTTTTTCAGGTTCAGGGTCGTGTCAGGCAGGCTGTTTTCACTTGCAAGTTCGGTTTCAGGAACCTCACAGACCGGAACGTGACTTCCAGGTCAGTGTCGTGGCCTTCAATGACCGAAGACAACAACACTAGAATCACTTGTCTACCGTCTTTTGGAGCCGAAAAGGACCAGCCTTCCAAGGAGAGAAAAGGGTGGTCTATTACCATACACGACCTCTCAGGGTCGCCTGTGGCCATGGCGTCGATGGTAACCCCTTTCGTGCCCTCCTCAGGCTCGGATAGGGTCAGCCGCTCCAACCCAGGTGCCTGGTTGATCCTCCGACCCGGAAACTGCACCTGGAAGCCCTGGGGCCGTCTCGAGGCCTGGCGTGAGCCCGGCAACTCTGACGCTCTCGGTTACAGGTTCGACCTCTTGCACGACGCCACGTCAGCAGCCACCACCACCCTCGTGAACTCCACCGTGAGCAGCAAAAGAGGCGGGAAATTCACTATCGACACCACAACCAGCCTTGTAAGTACTCCAGTACATAGCCCGCAAAGCAGTTGCGATTTCGGATCCGGGTCATGTTCCACACCTGGATCGAGACCGGGGTCTTGGTCAGGGTCGGATTTTGTATTCTGCTCGTGGCCGAGCTTCATGTACAGAGGATTTGTGATGTCATCGAAGGTGGAGGGAGTGGGGAAGAGAAGCAAGCCAGAGGTGGAGATAGGGGTACAGCACGTGACATGCACGGAGGATGCAGCTGCATACGTGGCATTGGCTGCGGCCATGGATCTGAGCATGGATGCTTGTAAATTATTTTCTCAAAAGCTAAGGAAAGAGTTGAGGCAGCAGAGTCAGCTGAGTGTCGTTTGACGTGGAATGGTTTGTCGCTTTTGGGGTTGTCGTTGGGATTCATTTTGGCAGATAAACTAACAGCAGTTTTTGAGCTGTAGCCTATATGTTACCAGATTATTCATTATTTTTGTACAGTGAGGAGAATTATAAAGTGGATTTTCATTTTTTTTTTAATGCCATTCTATTTATATATTTTTTTAATACAGGTCTTGTACGAAGTATAAACCAAATTATCCTCCCATGTCCCATTTTCTAGTGAGCGGAATTTTTTGTGTTGGCCTAATACATAAACATAAGCAGATTAATCCATTAATCTATGAGCATGTTTGATTCATATGATTTGGGATGGGATTGGAAAAAAATTTCCCAATCCCACTCATTCCTGCGTTTGGGCTTGGGAAGAGACTTTTCCTGGCTTGCCACTCATTCCTACCATGATAGGAAATGAAATCCCAACCAAAATAGTGGGATTTCATTTCCTACCTTAATAGGAATTGGTCTTCCTCTCTCCCACCACCAATCGCCGTCTCTCTCTCCCATCACCAGTCAGCGTCTCTTTCATCCACCACCACCACAAACCACCCTAAACAACCAATATCATCTATGTTCCACAATCAACCGTAACAATAGACCCATCAATTCCAAATGTAAAAAACCCAAATCAATCGTAACAAACTCATCACACTAGCAACAAACCCATCAACATCCATCATCATCGACAAGAAAAAGAAAGGGGAAGAGAAATAAGTGAGAGAGAATGGGTTAGAAATCCAAAAATTTGCAATAGACCTAGGTCTCCAATGGATTGGTGCAGGATTAGTCGGTGGTGGCAGAGGAGAGGAGCTCGTTGGGGAGGGCGATGAGGACGGAGATGTTAGAGTTGGATGGGGCAGTGAGGACGATGGCGACGATCTCGTAGAGCTTGACATGATTGATGTTTCGTGGTTTAATGGGGGGCACCACTCTCTCTGGTAGTGACAAAGAGAAGAGACAAAGAGTTGAAATGGAAAAAGAGGAGAGAGAGAGAGAGGTTTAGATTAAGACCAAGGTGAGAGGGATTGATTTATTTTTTATTTTAATATTAATATAATTTTAATTCAATTTAAGTCTTACCAGACATACATGAGACGATAATTTTTTAATTCAGTACATTCCATTCTAATTTCAATCTCATTCTTATTTCTAATTTCAATCCCGCATGTTAAATATAGCCTATATGTTATTCACAATTACATATCGTATAGGTTTGAGTCCCACCAAATATATTTTTGTAAGAATAGTTTATGTCATTATAAGAAAAATAGTTATTTTTTGATGGATCCTCACAGACCTTTAATTTAAAACAAAATATGTTATTCATAACTATTTTATTATTATAATTATTATTGAAACTCAACATCACTGGAGTACTAGTTAAGGTCAATAAACTGTAATCTTAGTCAAATATTACATGCGTAGTTCACGAATAATCTACTTGTATGTTTTTGACGGAACTAATCGAATATAGATACTAATCTAATCCTCAAATAAAATATATCAAGAAATCTAATTTTCACAACATTTGAGAGAATTCTGGTAAATTTATGTGATGGAATTTGAACCTTAAATGCATCAAAAGGGGTTGAGGTGTGCAAGGTGCACCACTCAGTTAAGAGTAGATAAATTATACAACAATTTCTGTTGATAAAGTAGCATTGAATCATAACTTTCGTTGTAACTAAGGTGACATTCGTATTGCACTAACACGTAAATATGTATTAATTACCTATCTTTTGTTCCAACGAAGGTGAAATTTGTATTACACTGAGATATGAATATTTCAGCTATGACATTTGTCTCACGTAGTTTTTCAATTTTACACATATAAAATTCTTATCTCACCTCACTTGGGATAGCATCACTATAAATCTTTTCTTTTCTTTTCTTTTTAATTTAGGAAATATATAAATCAATTTTTATGTTTGTTTATTGGGTGTATACTGGTGTTTGCCTTGCCCGTTTGAGGCTGATTTGCTCCGCTATGGGGTTGTGTGTCTACGAATCCAATGTTGGTGCACATGTTCCACTGTTCATTCCACGTACATATAAGGTGACAAAACTTGATGATCCAGATGACTTTGAGTTGGACAAGGTGGTCATGTCAATGTAAAATAATAGATATTAGGACAAATAGTAAGCTACAACCTGGAAGAAGAACAACCCCACCTGATTTTGTATCAAAATCTGGGCCCAAATTACTTTTATTAGGCATTGTATATATATCAATAAGAAATGAGTGACAATCCAGAAATAATATTCTATTCAAAACTAGTTCTAATTAAAATGTAGAATATGCTTTTGAGTATAGAGCCAATTTCTCTACAAGAAATTAGGCCTACGACAATGTGTAAAATATGTTGTCGAAGCTTTTTGTAACATAAGGGTGCATGTTGCTGATGTGCACGTTGCCATAGTACCGAAGGCTAAGGTATCGACAACGTACAACATATATTGTCCTACAACTTATGACAATGTGTATGTAGGAAGTCAATTACAGATTACAAGATTATGTTTCTGCACATACGCAGAGTAAAGGAAAAAAAAACAAACAATACAAAAGCAAAAACTAAATAACAAATTACTTCAAAGATACAATAAGCTTCTGAATATAACTTGAAGCAGTCGAGGCCTGTAAGAATTACAGTGTCCTTAAAACGAATTCGCAGTGTATTACTTGCGTTCGTCTCCCAGGATACAGCGGCTGAAACTGTCCGACGAACCGAGTTGAATCTGATCTCTATCACACTAGAAGCCTAAACTAGAGTTGAAATTGTAAGAAAACAAAGAAGATTATTTCTCAAAAAAAAAAAATCACTCCCTTTCTTCAACTTGAATGCCAATATAAATCATTCAACTTTTGGGGAATTAAAACTCTCAATTATGGTCATTATTTTGATTGTTACAATTCTGATTTAAAATCAGAATTTACTCACCTTAAATTAGAATTATATTCTAACAATTATGGTCATTACTCATGGCTGTTACAATTCTGATTTAAAATCAAAATTTAAATGTCTCCATTCAATTCCATCCATAATTTTATTAATGGTTACAAAATTTATTTAAATTAATTTGCCATTAAAATTGATTTGTTAATTGAAAATCATTAAAACATGATTGTTACAATTTTAATTTAAAATCAAAATTTAAACACATCCATTAACTCATAATTCAGTTACAAAATCATTAAAATTTGATTTGTCAACTGAAAATTATTAAAATCAATTAATGACAATTTAATTTAAATTGAAACAAAGAATTTGAATGGAAAACAACCCAAATCCCTTTTCATCTTCCAATATGGGATTAATGATCATTCCTTGCATCAAAGAGTGCAATTTGAGATTCAATTTCTCATTCATTTAATCAACCATGAAAATGATTATTGATGACCATTTTCTAACAATCCCCCACATGAATGAAATTGACAGAGGAAACTATAACACACGGACACGTATGACTTGGTGATAGAGCTCAACGGTCAAGATCTGCATAGGATAGGTAGGTGTTTACCTTTGAACCTTCCCTTGTGAGAATATATTTACTTTACTAGCTGATCAGTAGACGTGATGTCTTTGAACTGTTCTGCCGTTTGTGTAAATGATTATATACTCCACACAGATATCTTCCTAACACAAATCGGTTCTCATTGTTATGTTCGTTTTGGCCATGAACATATGCCTAGTTCTGTGAAAGTTTCTAAAGAATTAAGCCCCCACAATTCTCTTTAGAAGCGGCCCCACTTCTCTTTCACATAGGTGATCTCTTAATTTAGAGTAACCCGCATTACTCCGCTCGGATTCCCGACGCATAAGAATCATTAAAAGCATAGCTTATCCTAACTCTACGGGTATTACTATCTCATCATAGGAATGGACCAGAGGATAATCTCTATATAGTGATACAACCAAGTCTTTACAATTAGGTTGTCCCATTGAACCTAGATCTTGGGATCTCCAGTCATATAGGTTGGGTTTTCCTTTGTATTGACTTATTCTTTCATGGGCTTCAGTCACATTCCCTTAGATGATTTTTCAACCAACTCTCTATTTAACCCTTTGGTTAGTAGGTCCGTAATGTTATCCTTTGACCTTACATAGTCAACCGAGATAACTCCAGTTGAGAGTAGTTGTCTCACGGTATTATGTCTACGACGTATATGTCTAGACTTACCGTTATACACATTGCTCTGTGCCATTCCTATTGCAGACTGATTCTCATAGTGAATGCAAATTGCAGGAACTGGCTTTGGCTACATTGGAATATCCTTTAAAAATTGACGTAACCATTCAGCCTTTTCTCCACATTTATCCATTGTGGATATGGCTATACACGTTTGTTTAGAGGATTTCCATGATACGGCTGCACCTACTAGTGTGAAAACATATCCACTAGTAGATTTAGAATCCTTCATATCAGATATCCAGTTCGCATCACTGTATCCTTCTAAAACAGCCGGATATCTACCATAGTGCAACCCATAATTACGAGTAAACCGTAAGTACCTTAGTACTTTAACTATTGCTTTCAATGATTAGCACCTGGATTACTCGTATATCTACTCAGCTTGCTAACTGTGTAAGCTATATCTTATTACTACCTCTTGATTTCCAAACCATTGAATTTATCTGATTTTTTCAAATGATTCATAGAAACCGTAACTAGTATCATTGGGTTATCCAACTGTGTAACAGACAAAGTCATTATCACATATGCACTTATAAAACCAAAAATTACTGGTCTTTTAACCCATTATTAATTCTATTGATTTTGTAGTTACAACGTATTAATCCAATAATTAATACTGTAAATTCAATTCAGAATTAAACATGACTACAATTGCAAATTCAAAAATTAATACTTCAACATTTACACAACATAATTACCATTTACCATTGCAATTATTCAGATTTATTTTATCTATAAATCTTTCCGTTACAACCATAATTGCCACTCAACCTTGCAATTATTTCATTCAAATGCATTCAATTGTAAATAATTGTTACAATTGCAATCCAAAACTTATAGCTTCATGAAATAATTAACTTATTAAACCAACATAATTGCAATGGAATCAATTGTAATATTCAGTTACAAATGTCATTCAAAATTTAAATAAAATTATTTATTTCATTCATAACTGAAATGAAATAAATAAGTTATTAATCCAATTCATTATTTCATGAAATCAATTGCAATTTGTTGTGGGTATTTTCAGTAATGCCTATGGGGCCTGATAAAAGCCCAATCAACTGGCCCATCTGGGCTAAGCCCAAGATCAACTTATTCATCAGAAGAAATCAACACTTTCCTGTATAAGACTCGCGGCGTGCTCCAACACCTTCAGCGAAGTGCAACCCCAACGGAGCGGGATTCATGACCATGTATTGAGATATCTCACCTAGTGTTGTGCGGAACCCGGAGTCCGAACCGTTCACTTCGCAGAGTTAAGTCCGTTCCAAGTCAAGTTAAACCCATGAGCGAGGAGCTGAGGTCGCCGTTCAGCTCTCTCTAACGACAATCTAGTCCACCTGGAGCCCTTACTTCGCTTACTACTATGTCAAGCCATGCCAGATCATCACTTAGCTTGCCTTGCACGTCAAGCTTGTCAGAGATTACTGTTCAGATTACAGATCACCACACCTAATCCGCGTGGGTTAGTCATGTAGATCTTCCACCTGTCCCTTGCATTTAATGTAATCCGGCTGCATTAATTGGGGGTCAAGTTCATTAACTACTGTAATCATTCTAGTTTAACGCATTGAACATCGCTGTAGCACTTCTCCTTCTATAAATAGGAGAAGCTCTTCTCTGTAACACAAGAGTGAAAAACTGGCTGTTACTCTGTCCAGGTATTGAGAGAACAAACAGTGGACGTAGGCAAGCTTGGCCGAACCACTTAAACACCTCATTGTCTTGTGTTCTAGCTTTGCCATCTTTACTCTTATTGCTTATTACTTGCTCAGTTTATCGTTCGTGCAGTGTTGGGCCTGGAAGAACTTAGTTGACCAATTCCATACGTCAACACAATTATTTGTTTAATTCAAAACCATAAATGAAATAGTTCAAATGAAGTTAATAGCAATCATTCTATCACTATTTCAATACTTAATGGCAATTTATTCAAATTCAGATGAATTTCAATTCCAACGAATGATCTTCGAGCTTCAATTTATTATTCACTCAATAACCATTTTGGACTTATAATTTCATCAATTCGATGTTCTCGTAAAGAATAACACGATTACCTTGATCTTCCAAAACCGAGATCAAACCTCAATAAAAATTGTTCATAAAATTGGACTTTAATGTCTCAATTTCCCAATTATTGACTTAAACAAACATTTTTTATAAGTCAATTATCACAATTGCTTATTAATAATCAACAAATTGCAATTTGATTTTAGTATTTGAAATAAATCTAAAATCTCAAATTCAATATTTCAGTGATTGTATCAAACTCGAAACAGAATTTTAGTGTTTGACACAAACCTAAAATCTCAACAATAATCCAAAAGATTATTTTCAGAGTGTGTATCATACTCGAAAACAAATATTTCAATGTTTAAAACACACCCAAAATTCAAACCCAATTTCTTTGAGTTAATTTTAAAACCAACAAAGAATCTCAAAATTCTTGTCTTAAATTCAAATCCAACTAATTAGAATCGAATTTTAGTATTTAGTATATAAACATAATCTTCCCAAAATCAATTGTTCGATGTTTGTAATAAACCCAAATCACAATTTCAGTGTGTGTATGAAACCCGGAAACCATAATTCCAGTGTTAAATACAAGCCTGAAAACTAAGAAATCAATGATATTTATCAAACCCGAAATCTGAAATCTCAGTATTTGATTGAGTGAAAACAAATTTCTTGAGAAACAATGATATTTATCAAACCCGAAATCTAAAATCTCAGTATTTGATTGAGTGAAAACAAATTTATTGAGAAACAATGATATTTATCAAACCCGAAATCTAAAATTTCAGTGTTTGAATAAATGAAAACAAATTTCTTGAAAAAAAAAAATAATATTTATCAAACCCGAAATCTGAAATTTCAGTGTTTGAACAATTTTGTTGGAAAAATTTAAATCAACAAAGTTTTTAAAACATTGTATGAGAAATAAAATTTTTTCCAGAAAATTTGTAGATGAATATTTCAGCAGGGGAAATTTTTTTTTTTTCTTTGTCCAATGGCCAACAAGAACTTAAGCTAAGGTTTTGAAAACAAGTTAGCACAATCCAGTAATCGTTAGTAGTTAGGAATTCGTTTTAAGTTGTAGGAAGTCAGTTACAGATTACAAGATTATGTTTCTGCACATACGCAGAGTAAAAGAAAAAGAAACAAACAATACAAAAGCAAAAACTAAACAACAAATTACTTCAAAGATACAATAAGCTTCTAAATATAACTTGAAGCAGCCGAGGCCTGTAAGAATTACAGTGTCCTTAAAACGAATTCGCGGTGTATTACTTACGTTCGTCTCCCAGGATACAGCGGCTGAAACCGTCCGACGAACCGAGTTGAATCTGATCTCTATCACACTGGAAGTCTAAACTAGAGTTGAAAGTGTAAGAAAACAAAGAAGATTATTTCTAAAAAAAAAAAATCACTCCCTTTCTTCAACTTGGATGCCAATATAAATCATTCAACTTTTGGGGAATTAAAACTCTCAATTATGGTTATTATTTTGACTGTTACAATTCTGATTTAAAATCAGAATTTACTCACCTTAAATTAGAATTATATTCTAACAATTATGGTCATTACTCATGGCTGTTACAATTCTGATTTAAAATCAAAATTTAAATGCCTCCATTCAATTCCATCCATAATTTTATTAATGGTTACAAAATTTATTTAAATTAATTTGCCATTAAAATTGATTTGTTAACTGAAAATCATTAAAACATGATTGTTACAATTTTAATTTAAAATCAAAATTTAAACACATCCATTAACTCATAATTCAGTTACAAAATCATTAAAATTTGATTTGTCAACTGAAAATTATTAAAATCAATTAATGACAATTTAATTTAAATTGAAACAAAGAATTTGAATGGAAAACAACCCAAATCCCTTTTCATCTTCCAATATGGGATTAATGACTATTCCTTGCATCAAAGAGTGCAATTTGAGATTCAATTTCTCATTCATTTAATCAACCATGAAAATGATTATTGATGACCATTTTCTAACAGTGTACTGTTGTGGCAAGTTACAACAACGTAAATTTAATATTGATATAGACGTCTACGATAATATTAGATGCGTGTTGTCATAAATGTTCTCATCAAAAGTAGAAGAAATAATTTTCATCATATTAAGATTTCGAATCAACTTTTGAGTTTGTATATGAAAATTGTTTTTCGATACAATCCAGACCAACCAAATTGTTTTCCCTAAATTTTTATATCCCTGGTCTTTAAAGAAGCAGACATTGTATCTGGATTATGCATGAATCAAACACATAAAACGGTTTCTATATACAATAATTGCATGATCATATGCATATAAATATTGTACAATGGAAATGATGTGTCACCTTCTGTTTAACTCTTACTTTTAAGAAGAAAACAAATGGATAAAATGTAATCTACTAACACCAAATAATGACATTGGATAGCAATGATAAAACCAAGGAGAAAATGTTGGACTTGTTCTAAGAGGACCAACAAAAAGAGTCCAAAGTAAAAGTAAAAGAACCGGCCGGCATTATTTCATTCTAATTGTGTTGAATTCTCTATAATGTACAGATTCTGGTGTTTTGAAAACAAACACATTAATAATACTCAATCCAATTCAAAGAGATGAGGCCTTTAGGATGGTGGATGTTGGTGGTTGGTTTATATGAGTTAGCCTTTATCTGGTTTAGGTTCTTTAACGTCTGGTATGAACACCATGGTGGTCCCTGCTCCAAATACATATGTAACTTCTCAACTTGCATCTCTTCTTCTCTCATTTAATCATCTTAAATTTGATTTGATATAAGACCTTAGGAGATTAGGAAATTACAGGTCAGAGATTTACAATCGCTAGATACATCTAAGAACTGAGAGAGCACTGAGAGATTTGAATGTCCCAAGAAAGCATAATTTATTTAGTAAAGTTTATTTGATCAGTCTTATATTAATTGTTTACTGATAATTGTTTTTATTTTTGTGTTTTGTGTAGTTACTGATACTTATAAATGGACATTGGCGAACTATGGTCTTCTCACATGTGCAGTCTGCTATATATTGGCGTTCAAACTTGGAGACATTAAAGAGAAGACACTCTATATGGCCATCTTTATTACATTCATTACTTTCCTTACCATTGCCCTTACTGAACTAAAAATCAATCGAACTGTAGACGTCGGGCATTATTCACCTGTTAGCTTTCTCACAAGTAAGGCCATATATTGTCAGTTTCACTTGGAAGAATTTTAATATCAATTCATTGCCTTGTTTTATTTGGAACATGTATGGTATAGTCCATATTGAAAAGGTTGTAATCAGAAGTCCTATAAAGAAAAAGGTGTGTATATGCCTATATATAGTTTGGGGATTCTTTCTAACTGGGTGATATGAAGCTTATGATACTAGCTGCTTAGCTCCCAATTTTAAAACCTTATTTTGAAAGCAAGGATAGGGGTCCGGATTATGAGAACAAATATTGAGCAAATAAATAACAGATAGTTAACGATGAACGACTTTTGATTCATGTTGTTATATACTTTTTTGCTTCGATAACGATGCACATAAGCATAGGCTAACGCTTTCCCAACATATGTGGTAATACTTGAGGATGCAAGCGTTATCCGGAATGATTAGACCCAGAGCTAGAATATTAAAGTTGTAATAAGCTTTTGATATTTTGTAGTTTTAACAATTTTGTGCCTGCCTAGATCAGATAGTGAGGCTGGATTTCTCCGTATAACTTGTTGCCTGGTAGCATCTCTGTCAAGTTTTATGTCTGGTTGCTGATTATGTATTCTAGCACTGACATGCTCACATTTTGGTTGTCATGAAAGTTAATCATGTCTGGTTTGGATAGGAAATGAACATTCTGCTTAATTATTATCTTGAATAACATATATTTTCATGATTTTGAGCAGGCACACTGGTGGTTTGGCTGTTGCTGCAATGAAATACACTTCAACTTGAAAGTTACGCTTGGAAGCCAAATAAAATATTTCACCATTGCTGCGTCGTATCCGCTTGTGTTTATAGAGCTCCTTGTTTTGGCAATGCTTTTGTTTTGATAACCTGTAGTTTCATGACTTTCACCCTTAACATAAACGTCCATTTAAGATGTGTGATTGTTTCTAATTCCAGGACTTATTACCAAAATAGGTAAGTTTGGACATGAAAAATTCTTGGTTTAAGAGCTTGGTCGTTGTATTGTATCTCTTACTGCCCCAGTTCAGTCTGCAATAAATCAAAAGACACCATCCATCTAAAACAGACATGCTCAAATGATGCACTCAAACATGAAGCAACACATTGCAGATCATGATTTCATTATTGAACAAAGATTCAAAATGCACCAGTTGACATTATACTACTACTTACCATTAGTTTGAAGAAGAAATTTATCTATTCATACGTGAAGGAAAAATAAACTGGAAGACAATTGACAGTTAGAAATGCTTAATTAAGGCTAACCAAGGTGTCTGAAATCTGTGACCATGTTAACACTGCATGGAGCATCACTGCAGTAACAAGGAAAAGAACAAAAAAGAGTCACGGTGTATGCAGCATGGGCGGTACTACTTCAGCTTCACTTCTAGCAAACACCTAGCATTAAAAAAAGGCCATGCCACACAGGAACTGAGTAATCAGAAGCATGAACAACAACTATACAACGGTATCATAGCAAGTTTTTATAATTTACACATTAAATACGATCATAATATAAACCGGCCTATGATTTCCGAGCAAAGTGTGAACCTTATCCTCTAAACATAGATCAATTCAGACAAGCAGAAATACTCTAAAAAACATTACCTGCTTCTGTATCAAAATCAAGAACGAAAATTACAGTTTTCTTTTGCCTGAAAATTACAGTGAAAAACCTAACAGCAGCAGGAAAATCCATTAAGCTTTTTACCAAGTTTTTATTCTGCTGCAGCATCATCACTATTTCCCACATCCGTTCTGATAGGCAATGTGATTCTGTCCAGATCAATCTGAGCATCGTTTTCAACTTGGACAATTGAGGAATCTGAAGAATCAATGGGGTCCTCGTTTATCACCTCCACAGCCTCATTTGTGGTGGAAGCACCTTGGCTTTCATTCATTCCACCTGACTCATTATCAGTATTTGACTTTTCTTTCTGAGCATCATCAGTCATCTCCTTCATAATGGAAGAACCAGAAGTTACTTCTCCTTTAGCTGTTGCATTAAAGGTTATGATATTTTCCGATTCAGTAGACCATGAGTTCTTAAAGGAATCTCCAGTGGTCGCATCTGCATTCACAGTCTCACTGGAGATAGTGGAGTTAGAATCAGATTGATCACTGTTAGAAACCGTGTTAGACATATTGACCTGATTCGATTCAACAGTTTGCAGGTTGGTGGTTTCTGTATTAGTTGCACCATTGACTGTTGCATCTTGAGTTTGATTTGAAGCTAACATAGTCTGTGTCTCGTGCTGCAGAGCAAAATCAGCAACTTTGGTACCCAATCCTGTAGAATTGTTGGTTGTTTCTCCACCAGCAACAGTAGTGTTGTTGCTTGCATTTAAAAGTAAGCCATCATCAGAATTGAATGATCCAGAGTTATTACGCATTTCTTCAAAGGTTGTCACATTCAACGGACTGCCATTCTCAGCCATTTGACTACCTCCTAATTTCGATTCTTTATCATTCAGGTTCTCATTGATGTCCTCAGTTTTATTTAATTTATTTGCATCTTCTAGAGCATTCCTTTCAGAGTTCTCATCAGAGTTTTCTGAACTTGCTTTCTCAGTCTCAGTGGTTATAATTTGGTTATCATGGGAGACTGCACTGGAAGCATCATCCGCCTTATAATTTTCTTCCCGTGCCTCATCAACATCCTCATGGCCATCACGATCATGAGCATCAGACAAATTCTCATTTTCTGCTTGATTACCTTTCTCTTCACCCTCATTCCCTTGGCTCTCTTTACCATCACCCTTTCCCTCCCTTTCCTTCTCTTCATCTATTAATTCATCTTCACGGTCAGCTTCACCTTTTGTTTTTACTTGTTCCTGTTCATCTCTCTCATCATCTCCATCTCCTCTTTCCTCATCTTGTGCCTCTTCATTTATTCCATCTTCTTGCTCTTCTTCCTCGTGCTTGCCTGCTGCTTCTAGCTCCTCATCTTCATGCCTGCTTGCTTCTTCCTCTTGCTCCTCTTCATCATGTCTGCTTGCTGCTTCCTCTTGCTCCTCTACATCATCACGCCTGCTTGCTTCTTCCTCTTGCTCCTCTTCATGCTTGTTTGGTTCTTCTTGTTCCCCATCTTCATTCTTGTTTTCTTCTTCTTCATGCTCTTCTTCTTCTTGGTTGCTTGCTTCTTCTTGGTCCTCTTCTTCAGGCTTTCTTACTTCTTTATCTTCTTCTTCATGCTTATTTTCTTCCTCCATTGCAGTATCTTCTTCTTCTTCTTCCTCATGATTCTCATTCTTACTAGCTTCCTGCACCTGAGGAAGGTCTTTCCGTCCCAATTTCAGAATATTATCATGTTGCACTTTGTCCGAGATTTTCGTGTCTTTCACATCAAATTCCTTCTTCTTGTCATGGGAATGCTTGACTTGGTAGATTAACCAAAAGCAAACTGCAACCAACACGCAAATCTGCAGAACATGTTTTACCTTGATGCCTTTAGATCTTTGGTTTCTACTCGGTGATCGCTTGATCATGATGGACTTCCCAGAATCCTATTATCTTATTTATACCTCTTGTATAAGGAAACTCCTGCCTCTATGGTAACATGATAAACATAGTTAATCAACCATTCAAACCAATCAGATTCAGATGACATACCTAAACAATAAATTAAATTTAAAGATGAAATTAAATAACCGAAACATTTCTATCAAAGAAAAACAGAGGGGAATTGTTTCTTTTATTAATCCATGAATCAAGATCGGTGTAAGTAACGGCATCCTAATAACAATACAAGTATTAAAAATCTTACCAAGAATTGAATGATTTCGATTCTAAATCCTTTTATCTGAATTTCCTCAAATTACCAAACTGAAAAAAGGCTAGAGTCTTGTAGACGTGCTTTTATGGCCATTTTGCAGGTGCTTTAGTTAGAAAGAGAGAAAAGGAATTTTGAAGAGTATGCCAGGGAGGAAACTCAATCTATATGAAACTGAGTTCATTTTGGCTGTTTTCCTCTCCTGAGTTTATAGATGTTCCTTTATTCTTCGTGGTCTAACTTTTGAAGTTCTTGAATACAAGTCCTACGTATCTACAGGAAAAGGTTCTTGATGAATTTAAACTACTCTTTATATAAATTTTTACGAAAAACTTAAAATAAAACTGGTTCGTAAAGTTTCTATGAAAAATCCAATTCAAGGAAGCCTAGCATAAAGATCAGATTCAATAAAATAAGCATAAAAACAAAGCAACATAACACTTGAAACTGATAAGAATTGTCGATTCCACAAAAGAACTAAAAAGGCGACAATAATTTTAAAAATGAAAAATTTGCAGGCTGTCTCAAATCAGAAGACGATTCCAGTTCTCTAAAACACAGAACACAACCATTTACCAATTTCTCTACTTACATTCTATCGTCCAAAAAACATCCAACAGCAGTGTTCACTAAGCCCGAAAAACCGAGTAATCAAATATAGAAAACAGATCTCAAAACAAATGCCTATAATATTTTCATTCTACTTTTTCCCCAGCCCTCATTATGATCGTAAACAATGGACGAATCACCTATCACCCAATTGGCCCAAAATTAAGAACCATTTCACAACTAACTAATTCAATAAACCCAACTTGCCATTTACCTCCTGACCATAGCCACCATCACGTCATAGTAAACGAGTATAATTAATTTCATTAGACAAAAAAAAAAAAAAAAAGGAATTTTTTACTCAGAAACAGAATCAACCAACAAAATAGCTATATCCCCAAATGAATATGTCCCATTACAAGTAATATAATAATGTTGAATAAATATCAATACTCTTCATAAACAATCAACCATTAAAACCCTAACCAAAAGAAATAAAATTTAGAGATATAAGAAGCAAACAGACAAATTAAACCCTAGAACAGTATGAGAGCAAAGTCAACATCAAGTGAAAAACATGGGCAGCAAAATCCATTATCCATCTATTCAGATTCAAACCCAAAACCCACTTGCCAAAGTTGCTTATAATGAGCAATAACGTGAGAAAAACAACAAACATCAAGATAAATCCATGCTTGAGTTATAAACAGGAACTAGTTGAAGCGAAGTAAGTTTGGAAACAACAGAAGATTTTGTAAATTAGACAAGTACCTCCGGCTGCTCCGGGAGACAGAAGAGAAGTAGTTCGAGTGTCGAAGAGAGATTTGGGTGGGCTTGGGTTGTTGCAGTTGGAGACTTGGAGTCGCCGGGAAGTGGATCTACTCACGAGTAGTATTACTCTCAGCCTCACAGTTCTCCCCTGGGTAATTTCCTCTAAGTGTGATTTTTAATTTAGGCTTTTCATTTTGAGTATTTTTTTTTTTTTTATAGTAATATTAACATTATTAAATATTTTAACCTAATTTATATCTAAATATTATGAAATATGTGTTATTAAGATAAGATCTTCACAACTTATATATCACATCATTCGGATATGAATTTAAATAAAATATTTATTAGACTTATCTTGACAACTTATATATTATTGGACATATATTTAGATAAACTATTTGAAAAAATTAGTATTAATGTTTTTATAAATCACCAAAATATAGGTAAATCTTTGTAGAAAAGCTTTAGAAAATTAGAACGAGATTTAATATTACAATCAATAAAAAAGTCCATTTAAACATTAAAAAGAAAAAAAAAAAAAAAACTCAAAGTGTAATTGAAAATAATAACAACATATCCATATGAAATTAAGGTTATAATAGAGTGTTTTTATCGACGTCTGGATTTAATCGACTAGGTTCTTTTTGGCCCAAACTGCAGATGATGTTGGAAATGGTGCAAGAAACATGCAAAATGAAAAGAAATAAAGCAGAGGAAAAACACGAGACAACAGAGTTTTAGAATGGTTCGGCCCCATTTTTGCCTACGTCCATTGTTCTCTCACTATTTTTGCAGAGCAACGGTACTCAAAGTGTTTCTCTCTTGGTTTACAATGAAAATCCTCCCATATTTATAGAATGAGAGATGTTATAGTAGTGTCTAATAAGTTAAAATACAATGATGATCACATTTAATGCTCTCGGATTACATTTAATACACCCGGATTACATTTAATGCACCCGGATCACATTTAATGCATCTGACATCTGTCAAGTTAATTATGTCAAAGCAGGTGGCTAATCCACGCAGATTAAGTGAGATTTCCGTAATCCACGCTATAATCTCTGATGATGTTAGGCGTGTACGATACGCCTTGTTGACTTTTGCTCTAACGATTCTAACAGTGTCTGACTCGCATCCTGCGAGCTGTAGTAGCTGAAAACTCATCTCAACGAGCTAGAACGTCTGAAATCTGACTGAGTTTTGCCTCTGTGGGCTGATCATGTAGTCTGAGTCTGCGAGCTGGCCGTCTGGCGAGCTACATGTCTAATGAGTTGGATTATTAGGCGAGCTATTCGTCTAATAAATTGGATCCCTAGACAGGCAGTGTCTTGCTAAATGTGCAGTCTTTTCTTCTTGAAAAGTCTTGGGCTTCTACTTGTCTTGGGCTTTTATTAACAATATTGAGTTTTTGTCAGCCCATTTAAGGTAATTTAAAAATACCCATAACATCAACCCCCCAGCTTTCAGTGTGATCTGAGACTGGAAGCTGATATTTTACCGATAAAAACTGGCTTAGCGAGAACAGTTACTTAACAATTTTCAAACTGTCATGTCTCTGGACACGTGGCGGCTTTTCTGGCTATCGCATAGGGCACGTCTGATACTGGGTGCATTTAATGTGCACGTCTATCAACTGACAGCGCATGATAATCGAATACCGAGAATCACGCTCAGCTACTGAATTTAGGGCGGTTGGTGAGCCCCCAAATCTGACGGTTGGGGTTTCAGTCTCGTATCCTTATATAAAGTGGATTTCTTGTCATTTTCAACTTCTAATCTGGCCGACTGGAGTGATGGCATATCCGATGAAACCATTAAGAGGTTTTGGGGAAGGTCTCAGCTGTTCTGCCTCCAGTCCCATCTGGTCGTAGTATCCCTTGTACATGACATTCATCGAGCTCCATGTGTCAATTATGATCCGTTGCACCTCAGTGTTACTAATCTTTGCTCGAATGACGAGTCCATTATTGTGGGGCCAACGTACACTTTTGACATCCTACTCAATGAAAACAATGTCATCCAAGGTCGTTCTTGCTTTCTTTGTAGGTCTTTCCAGCTTATTATGACCTGTGAGCAGGACATGATTCGCTTCCCATACATAACATTCATGCGATCTGTTAGATGTCCTTGGTGAAAAGGGCCCTCTCCTCATATTGATCACGTTAGTTTAAGGTATCGGGACATGCCTTAAGTTGTTGAACCCTCTGAATGAGCTCATCTATCCTTAGGTCCTGAGGCCTATGTCTTCTATTGTGTTCGCGACCTGAAGAGTGGTGGTCTGGTATGTATCCCTGACTAGCCCTTCGTGAGCCACCAGCTCAGTGCCACTCCGCACGTTATTGATGGTTTACTTCATCCTCTTCATACCGAGATACGGCTAGAAATTGGTCGCGATCACCTTCTACGTGGCGTTCCCATCCTAGCTTACTCTCACTCTTAAGCTTACAGGACGCGGAACTTCCTCCTCTTCACGAGCTCGACAACCTTCAGCTCTCAAACATAAGTTGGAGGAACGAACTAAGTCGGTAGGTCACGTTACCTCTCTGATAGGTCTTTTAGGTGCTGACATTTCCTCTCGTTGCTGCTGGTAAATTTCTCTAGGAATAGCAGTCTTAGATCTTGGCGCGTTTTGTGTTTGGGCCTGTGCCAGCACCCTGACTGCATCCGCAAGTTGCCACACCGTATTTTCCAACGCCTCCTGCCGCTGGTGCTACACCTATAGCCCCTCGGTTGTAAGGACCATCGGTGTTGGTTGATGAGGGGCTAATGGAAGCATGCCCACGATAGCGTCGTTTGTGGGGACATGAGACACATCTGCTATGGGCACAATTATATCCTCCATCAGTTGGATGTCATGCTGTTGCTGATCCATCTTTTTTTTTTGGTTGATCAGTCACCATGTCAGAACTTCTGATGGTTCTTCCTCTTGCCATGACAGTTGAAAATTCAAAAGATTGTAGCTTGGACTCTTCTTCTAGAGCTAAAATGTCGACGTCTAAATTCAATCAACCCAAGTTTTTGACCAAATATTACAAACTAAGTTAAACAAAGGCAAAGACAAAAGAAAGAGAAGAGGAAGAACAGTGAATACAAGGAGATCTTTTACATGATTCGGCCCAAAAAGATGCATTTGTCCACGACTGTTTGTCTGATTATTTGACAGAGTCACAATCTATTATTGATTGTTCTCCCTACAGTGAATTTTCAACCTCTATTGATAATGTGAGGTGTTACAATTTGAGTACCATAAGAATAGGAAGGAATTCTACGTTAATTATACTTCTAAAACCGATGTCCATTAATTTAGGGATAAATTCAGTCAAAATAAGAGTTTGATTTCACTTCCAATTCTGGTAGTTGACTCTTCTTCAACTTAGGCTGTTACCTTTTTGAAAAAATTTCTTTAATGAGCATTTTGAGCTATGAGTTGGACCTCGCTCTGAATGACCTAGAGTTGAGTATAGGGCAACATTGACCAAGGTTGACCAACGACCTGAGAGCTGTAACATCGAACTGGAATTTATCTATTGGGCTTTTGTCTATTGGGTCAATCTATTATATCAGTTCGTTGGACTTTTACAAGCCCACTTATGCACATCTAAATATACCTACAACACAAACTGAACCGAACATCCAAACATCCGAAATTCGATTTGGGTCGGTTCGTTTTCAAATGCCCACTTTTAATGCCAATCGTGTACTCTCTCTTATGGGATGTGGTATTGCAATATAATAACTTTGAAATTATAGTATTTTAATTATTAATAAAATTTATTATATTCAAATATCTTATTCAATTCAATATCATGTTACACTAAATAAAAATTTATATCTTATAATTGTTTTTTCTACTATTAATATATTTTAGGGTTTGAAGGAGGGGGTCCGAGTCAAATACATTAATACAATATTTGAAATAAATAAATTAATAAACAAAAAAATAATTGGAAATTTGGAGTAAGTGATTATATTGAAAGATTTTGATTCTTTCATCACCTAAGCTTTTGTTAATACGATAACACATATGTACTATAATCAATAAATAGTTGGAATATTATTGCTTCCACTGTTACTTTATTGGCTAGCAATTACATGTTTAAAAAAATTTAGGATAAACCTTTAGGTGACATGTATGAAAGAATTCAAATCCCATATTAAAGCTGGTAAAACTCAATAGAATTTTTTACACGAAGACTCTCTCATCTTTGCACCCTAAAATTCCAAAGTTAAAAAGCTTTATTTTTTTTTAATATTATAAATCCAAAAAATTAGTTTATCAAATTTAAACCAAATTCACTAAAGTATGCAACTAGTTTTCAAGCCTTTAAAGAGAAAAAAACAATTAAATAAATATTCTGTTCCTTGAATTTTGGTTAGTGTGATTGTTTTAATTGGAACCTTTGTGTCAAAAACTGATATCCATGAAAATTTCTTTGCTAATAGAAATTGGCCTTAAACTTGGTTCTAAAAATTAAAATAAAACTAAATATTCAAACTGTATATCTTAACTTGTATATTTATTTATGATGTGTCAATTGATAAATGAATACATATTGATGATGACTTAATTTACTTGCAACATGTCCATATGAATTAAATTATCACTTTATAAGTTGATATATAAATTAAGATATGAATTGAGATAGCTAGCATTAAACCTAAAATTGTTGTCTTTGATTGAATCATTTATTAAGCTTTTTGTACTTTTCATGATTTTTTTTTTTAATGTCCGACTATTTTCACTTCTTTTTATTTCAATTTCTAATTAATTAAGTAGTATAATATATTTTTAACTAGCTACCATAAACTGGTGTGCTATCATTTTAACAAGACATTTTTTTTTTCTTTTAATTTTCAGGAGAAGAAAGGTTTGAATTTCCGGATCTCAACTTTTGTTACAGAAATAATTATGACCAAACTATGTTTAATATGATATTAATGACAACACAATGCCTCTAATTCAATTTATTTAATCATTTGTGATATATCATTAATTATCCAATATGACCGGTGAAAGAAAGCCTCTATTCAGCTTAATAATGATTTAAGTTATAGCACGAGTGATATTTTTTTTTAATATTTTTTTTTAAAAAAAAAAACCAATCATTTGTGTGATATATCAAAAGAAAAAATATATATATATCGTTTGTGATACTATTTTAGTTCATGGCCATATTTAGTTATGTACGTTTCGGAAATATTTTGAAAACTCTACTACCTAACTTTATATTTTAATTAGTGATAACCAATGTTCAAGTAAGTTGGATTATATATGTATTCATTTGTCAACTTTCACATGAATGAACCGAAGGATATATTCCATTTGATTAGGATTTAATCAAACTTTACCCTTTCTTGGTTCACCTGCAAATTATATATAATTACCAGTTCTTTTTTTAACATCATGTTGTGATATAATCACTAAATTTGAGAATCACATTGGGCGGGGTAAAGAACCGATTAGACTAATTTAATTAATGTTAATCATTGGAAGTTGGATTAAAGCTACAGAGACCTTTTTTTTTTTTTTTTTTTTCTATGTTCTTGCTTTATACTAGATAAATTAATCAAACCCATGATATCACAAGTTTATATTAACAAATTAAGAAGCTGATAAATGGAGTTCCCTTATGCCTTTCTTGTACCCACGTTAATCAAGTTTTGAGTTTAAATAGTATCATCTTTATGTAAACTCCAAATTTATAATAATTAAGAAACAAAAAAAAAATCAAGTGAACCTAAATCAAATCATTAACTCACAATACCAATAAAACTGTAAACTGAAATAGTTTAAAGACTACTTTTGTCCATCTTGCTTTAAAGTCACAACTCCACCCACATTGTAAAATTAATCATGATTTGCACCAACTGGTAGCCACCGGGTGCCTTTGTGTCACAAATAACCTTTGTTTAAGGCGGCACAAATAATAAATCAGAACCTTTGATTTGTTTATACGGGTGATTTTTGTACATAGTCCTTCTAAGTTATGCACGATAGATTAACATACATTACTGTTATAACTTAATATTGTTGCTTGGTTCTAATCTACAATTAGTGAAACTTTTTCTTTTTTCTTTTTTTTGAATGAATAATTAGTGAAAGGTTAAGTAGACATGGTATGTGAAATTGTATCTATTGATATTGAAGGCAAACTACAATACAAATAAATAAATAAATAAATTGATCGGTCAGGAAATCCCACCATTTGTGTTAAAGTTGTAGGTAATCTTCTCTCAATATTTGAAAGTAATCATCCAAGTTGTGCTACTAGAATTTCATCTAAATTGATCTCGATGGTCCTAGGCTGAATTTCATCTAAAAAGTACACCATGAACTAGGCTGAATTAATTAATAAAATTCCAACCAAGGGACAACAGAAGAAAATTAAGGAGGTAAAGAATAAATAGAAGTCCTTGAAAGACAACGAAAGGCTAGCTTGAAAGACTAAGTTATCTTGAAAAGTAAACAAGAGAGAAAAAGAAACCAAATGTCCATTGAGTTTGTTCTCACTTTCCTAAACTTTTTGCTAACCAGACAGAGAAAAAGGCTTCTATACAGAAAGCCTGAGAGTATTTTCAAAGCTTGGTATATAATGTCTGTCCTTTTCGTAAAGCATAATTAGAAAAGCAATTCTTTTGTATTACGTACGTCAAAAATTAATATAACTATTTTAGTCGGGCTACTGATTTATGATGAAATTAATATTTAGAACCATTTAATAAGTTTATGTGTATTTAGCTAATTGAAAATAAAGAGAGGTCATTGATATTCTCCAATCAGCTTTTACTCATGATTAGTCACATTCATGTGTGAACAATAAGTCTGTAACAATCCAACAGAAGCTAAATATACTCAATTGATAAGATGCTAACAGCTTGATATATCTCTTTGCTTCCCTCTAAAGATATTCTTTCTTAAACAAAACCTTGCTTCTACCCTCACTTTTTATTTCCCTCCCATGCAATACCTATATATAGCAATTACCTACCATCTGCTTAGCATTCCCTTTTTAATCAAATCAAACAAAAACCATGAACAATTTCATCAAATTCATTGGGGTACTTCTTAGCTTATATCTACTTCAAATCTCATCAGCTTCTCTAGTTTCCACTGGAGATTTTAACAAGGACTTCTATGTAACATGGTCACCTACCCACATAAATACCTCTGCGGATGGCCGTGCTAGGAGTCTGAAGCTTGACCAACAATCTGGTATAATACAATGCATTAAGTTAATAATTTGTTAGAGCTTAACATGCTTGTAAGTTTAAGTTTTTTGATCTAGTATTGATAACTTAATTAATATAGTATCAAAATGTATTTTATAGGGGCTGGTTTTGCTTCAAATGACATGTTCTTATTTGGACAAATAGACGTCCCAATCAAACTAGTACCAGGTTATTCTGCAGGGACAGTTGTAGCCTTTTATGTAAGTAAAAAATTTTCTTGCCTTTATTTATTTATTTTGGGGTGGCTTCTCTCCCTTTTCTTCTTTATTTGACACTTGTATATATATACGTGTGATTGCTAAAACAAACTGATTGGGGAATGCAGCTATCGTCTGATCAGCCAAACCGAGATGAAATAGACTTTGAATTCCTTGGTAATGTAAGTGGGCAGCCATACATCCTTCAAACTAATGTTTTTGCTGATGGGTTTGGCAACCGTGAGGAAAGGATTTATCTTTGGTTTGATCCAACCAAGGACTTCCATACTTACTCTGTCCTCTGGAATCTTCACCAAATTGTGTAAGCAATTTGTCATTAATATATCTCTAGGTTAGATAGATTTAGTCATGTATGTTTTAAGATATCATAGAAGTTTACGATTTGGTTTTATACATGTATACAGATTCAGATGATTTTAAAAACTCATTGAAATTACCTCAAATTTTGAAGTTTTTAAAGAAATCATTGTAATTCTTTTAAAATGATTATGGATGGAATGATCATGATGAAATTGGTTGTGTGGTTTTCAGGTTCATGGTGGATAGGATACCCATAAGAACATATAGAAACCATGCAGACAAGGGAGTGGCATACCCCAGATGGCAGCCCATGAGCATAAAAATCGCCCTATGGAATGGTGACAGCTGGGCAACACGTGGCGGAAAGGACAAAGTTGATTGGTCAAAGGGCCCCTTCATAGCTTCATTCCGGGACTACAAGATTGATGCATGTGTTTGGAAAGGAAATGCAAGGTTTTGTAGGGGTGATAGCGCCACCAATTGGTGGAACAAGGAAAGATTCGACTCTCTCACTTCTACACAAAGAAGATGGTTCAAATGGGTCAGGAAGTACCACATGATTTATGATTACTGCCAAGATAATGAGAGATTCCAAAACAGTCTTCCAAAGGAATGCTCTCTTCCTAAATATTGAGACTATTAAGATGGATTTTCTTTTTCCATCTCCATTTTTCACCACTTTAATTTACTATGACTATTATGTTGTTGATTGATAATTATGTGATGTACTAATGCAGCATGTTTAATTAATTGGTGAAAGTATCTTTATTCTTGGAAGCAAAGCAACCTTTTCAGTGCCTCTCTACACTCTAGCTAGGTTTGCTTGGAGAGTTGGGTTGCCATATTTGTAATAAATATTGTTTTGATGATAAAATACACAAACATTGTTTCTGTGTAAAACTCAAACATGAAATCCATATTTTTCCCTTCACTGTTGCTTTGAGGCATAAATTTCGTGCTTTTTTGCCTACAATTTTACTTTGGAACTATAGTTTTAAATTTTATTCTTTTTATTCTTATTAGTTCACAAGATTAGAAGGCAAGACCAAGGGGTCAACTAATACATTACAAAACTCAAGTACCCACGACTTACCTCACTTATTGTCTAGTTAATGGATGATTATTGATTGTTAGACTTAAATTTAATGGTTCATAAAAATTCATGATCTAAAAATTTAAAAAAAAAATACTAATAAAAGAAAATAATCCTTCTGGTAACTATTGCGTATTGATAATAAAGTACCTGTATGTTAGCATAATTTAATAAATAAGATTGACATGATTATAAAAGATTTATAACATTAACTTATATTGGTATTTCTTGAATAAAGTTCATGTATACTACATCGTAATCTTATAAATAATATTTGACATAATTATAAAAAAATTTGTAACTTTAATTTATAGACATTTCTTGCTCATTTGTTTCTTTATTTGAAGATTGAATAATCCTAAAATTTATTGAATATAGATTAAAACTTGAATCTAAATAAAATGTTTTTTTTTCTTATTGTGTTGTTAATTTTTTAATATAAAATTATTTGAAAACAATAATTAATTAAATATTTAATACCTTTTGTTATACATTTTTATTTAATATGATACTAAAAACTAAAAATAAATAATTTAATAAATTCTACCATTCTTATTTAAATATCGATTAATTTCATTCATAATTAATATATAATAGAAAAGGTAATGTAAATTTGGTTTTTCAATTTTTTTTTTTTGAAAAAAATAAATGATGATGAAATGTTAATACCTAAATATAATAATAATTTTCTTTAAAAAAAAAAAAAAACAGAAAGCTATGGCAATTAACCTTTGTTTATTGCAACTTTTGCAAGAATTAAGTAGGGAGGGCAACGGGTAGGGTTCGGGCCGATTTATGAATATCCAAACCCAAACCCGTAAAAAATTTGTATATTCCAGGCTTTCCAGCCGCTTCATCGTACGTCTCTCCGTTCCAGCCTCTTGTCACCCTCTTCTCCGCCGTTCAACTCCACTTCTCTTGAGCTCCGGCCTCCTTCACTCCGTTTTTCTCTGTCAGTTGGCCCTTTTTTCGTTTCTCATCCTCTCCCTCCACTTGCCGACGGTCCTCTGCAGCCTTTTTGGTATCTTTTCTCTCTTTTTTCACTTGCTTTTCATATATTATACTTTGGATATGTGTTGGTGTCTCTGATATGGGTTTTGCGGTTGTTGTAGCGTGAGTTGTTTTGTAAACACTTTGCTGTGGTTGTTAAGATTAGTGACTTTGTAAACACTGTGCTGTGGGTTTCTTGTCTCTGATATGGGTTTTGTAAGCAGTTGATTCAGTCTGATATGGGTTTTGTAACTAGTTGATTCAATCTGTTATTGTTTATACAGGTAGGTTCAAACACTTTGCTGTTGTATGAAGATTAGTGACTTTTGGTTTGAGTAGCCTGTTAATGATGATGAGAATTGAACTGTTTTCGAAGTTTTGTGTTTGTTAAAAGCTGAATTTATGGAGGTTTGAATAATGTGTGTGTGATATGTTATCAGGTAGACAATTGCTGTTGTTTATTGGTATTTTTTTTTTTTGTACAGAGTACTCGCTACTCTGTACAAAGAGTGGGTTTCTTTTGTTGTCTACAGTGAGTCTCTACAACACCTTGGAATTTGATTGTATTATAGCTCTTTGACTAGGGTCACTTAGGTATCAATATTTAATTGAGCTTGAATCTGATTAAATTTTGAATAAGTATCATGCAGTTGAAAGCTAATTTATTTAAAATCAATTGTCTAAAACTGCATGTGATTAGCCACAATGTTAAACCTGCTTGATGTTTGCTTTGTAATAGGTTTGGTAAAAAATTTTAGGTTTGTTGTTATTTCTAGTGTATTTATGTTGTTTGTTGAAATTTATTTATTTATTTTTTAATGAATCAGATCAAACTGAGTTCAGGTTTAGGATATAAATTGAAAACTCATTTTGGGTCATGGGTCGAGTTTTGGGCATCAGTTTCTAGGTTGGGTTTGGCTTTGGAGCAAGCTAATCTAGCCCTGATCTGACTTGTTGCTATACCTAGTGCTTTCAACCAGCAAACCATATTGGGTGGTGATAGATGGATTCAATGTTAAACCAATTCGATCCATGTTTCTCATATTAAAGAATAAAACTAGATTCAATAAGTTTTAAAGGTACTTAATAAGAATATGTATTAACTTTAACTTTCTCATCTTGAGCAAACATGTAAAACCGACTGTTTGCTGAAGTTCAGTCTTGTTTCTCTTAGGCTTTTGGCCATTTATGCAGTTTCTGATTGAATGTGAATGCTATCTCTTCTGGTACAGAGAGAAAGAAAGAGATGGAACATACTAGTAAAGATCTTTTGCGTTTAGAGCGCAGGAATTCCTCCACCTCGTCCATAGGTATTCATATTCTCTTTCTCTTGTTCTTTCAATTTATGTGTCTACAGAAAGTTCATTGTTGGATTGTCTGTGTTAATGTCTGCAGAATCTGCACTTCTTGTTTGTAACAATAAAGATTTGCCGTCACAGTCAAAGAAACCAAACCCTGATAAGAAACCCATCTGCAATCCAGTTGCCAAAAGCCAAGGTACTTATAAATTTCACTGTTTTTGTGAATTGTGATTCTTGAACTTGTGTTGGTTTTTGTTATTTGACCTAGAAAATTATGAATTTCTTGTGTAGCAATTTAGTTTACATGATAAATTCTCGGATTGGTGTTTAATCAGGTTTTAATGTATTTTTGGGTTGAGGGTGATATAGTATTATCAACAAAATAAAAAGAGATAGTAAACAATTTGTATTTGGAAAAATAAATTGTCTGTGTTACAGTGTTAGTGATAAGTGCATTCGTGCATAATGGAGTTATAGTTTCTGTTGCTTTTGTAAGATGCGGTTTCGTCATGCAGTCATATCATTTGAATCATTTTTTTCATTTTGCTTATATGAAATTCTGCTATATAATGTTTACCATTTTGATTTGGCTTATCTCAGAGATAATGTTAAGGCTTGGCATTTGAATTCTCAAAGGATTTACAATAGTTCAAGTTTGTTTATAATTTCGTTGATTTAAGACCTAAGAAACCCTCAAATGTAAAATTTTTTATTTTCTTTCGGAATTGGTGGACTTGTTTTGGAACCTACGACATTCAAGTTTTCAACCGGAAATTACCGTGGGACTTGGTATCATAAATGATATTTTTAGCATTTTTAATTTGATGAATGATGAATCAGTTAAGAATTATGGACGTTGTGAGAATATAACATTACTAGGCTATGTTATGTCAGTGTATTATTAGCGCTAGATATAATGAAAATCTGTTCTATTCTTGCATGAAAAAGGTCCTATATATAGATCAATATGAAGTGGAAGAAAGAAATGTTGATTTTTAAGCAACTGCTTCTAAATTCTTTGCCATTATTTGCAGTTTTGGATAAAGTGAAAGGCTTTTTAGGAGTAATATCAGAATCTAATAAAAGGCTCCAGCTTGATGCCAAGGTTTGTGTATTGATCATATTACTAAATCTTGACAATTCTGTATATTCTGATCATGCTTTCTTGATCAGTAACTTGTTTTATCATTTATAATGTAGGGAAATGCTCAAGATTATGATATTGAAGTGCTCACTGGAAATGAATCTGAAATAATTGAAATGGTACAATGAGGGTCTCCTCTCCCTCCTTCCCTCCCTCCTTCCCTCCCTCCATGTGTGTGCCTATCTATCCATATATGTATATATCTGTTTTCTATTCCTTCTCTTATTTATGGCTCATTGTGTCAGTTCATGATTTAGTTTTTGGTGCACCTTCATGACAGGATTTAATGCTTGGTGTAGCTGATCTTCATACACCTGAAGCTGTGAGTGCTGCTGAATCTGTAATTGCTGGTAATCAGCCAGTGATTCCGTTGGCTACTAGCAGTAGCGAAACAGATACCAACGACGACAGTGATGATAGTGATGGTGATGATGATGAGGACACTGATGATTATGATGATAACAAAGATAATAAAACTGATTTTCCACAGAACCTCGAAAGATCTGAGACAAGCAAAGGCAATTCCGTGAGTAAAGCTGCAGAAAAGAAGCAGTCCAAAAAGAGGCCAAAGATTGTTGAGCTTTCATGAAAGCATATTTGTTTGAAAGGAGTTGGTTAGAAATTTAAATTTGAAGGAAATGTTTGGAAGATTCCATATGCAGGGACTTCCCAAATCTTCATAATAGTTCTAATGAGGTTCAAAGCACCTGTCTACTGCAAGGACGAATTTTCATGAACGATGTTGGAATGTCTGTTGGGGATCCAAGTTATACAGAGGAACAGTCTTCTTGTCTATTGTTGTTCTAATAGTCCTTAAGACAAGGCATTCGCTAAGGAAACAGGTGACGCGGTCCTCACATATATGATGTAAAAATTTTATTATGGTATAAGGTGTTTCTATTTTACATGCTTCAAACTTTCAGCCAGTATGCCAATTTTGTCGTGCAATAAAGTTCTGCATGTTTTTCTCTTTTAGAAATTTAATCGTTGATTGCAATACGATAAGATCTCTTGATAATAGAATTTTCTTGTTTTTGACAAGCGACACGAATTGATAATGTGGTGTGAATTGTTTGTAATAATTAAAGGTGCTCTCGAGTTTTTATTGTGATTATAAGTGAAAAATAATAAGTCTAATGTACTCTGTAATTGTGTTTGAAAAACAACTTAATTTTTCAGTTGAATGTAATAAGTATTACCAATAACACAGTTCTTGACCCAAGAATTAATTACATTTATAATCATGACAACTAGTAATAACAAAAGGATGGTACAAAATTACTGTATCTGACTGATGACTTGGGTCACTTGACCAGCTTTTCTTCATCAGAAAGTTCGTTTCTAAGTAATTTATCTCAATTCTTTGGATTTATTATTCAGTCTGTTAATACGTGTAAGGTTGTATGGGAACTATTCTTTTGTTTCTTTCTGATAGTATGTTCTTGCTCAAATTTAACAGTTGTTCACCCCCAGTTTGGTTCCGATGGTTTTTGAAACCTTGATATATCCTTCTTTGATATATGAGGCTCTTAGACTGAGCTTCACATTCATTAACCTTTTATATGCTCAAAAAGAAAACCAGTTTTTGAGCAGCTTATAGCACAAGCAGCTTAAGTTTAATTGAAAATCAACAGACAGACAAACACAAGATCTTTGGAGAGTACCTTATGATTTTCTTATGCTATAATTTCATAATTCATCAACCCGGTTGAAAATGGTTTATCATTATATACTGTGGGGAGTGGTAGCTTCTCTGTGGGGCATTGCATTGCTGTACCATTCAACAGGAAAGAAGAAGAGCATAGATTCTTCAATGGAGGTCCAAAGAAATGAGTGTCCCAAAAGCTCAGAAAATGTAGCATACCCTTCAGATTTTGGTGGAAATGCAGACATAGTCATTGTTGGGGCTGGTGTTGCTGGTTCAGCTCTTGCTTACACGCTTGGCCAGGTCTGTGTCTGATTCAAACTTCTGTTGCTTGATCTTGAGGTTTCATTATATAGTTTGAAGATTTTTCTCTTTATTTATTTTATTCTGTCATTTTTAAGTTCTGTTTGGCTACCGAGAAAATTGAGAAAGAGGAAGACTAACAACAGAGACTAAATAAACTTCTCTAGTGAATGATGTTTCAATTCTATCTTGTATTTCTCCATTTTCTGCCCCAATAAAGTGTAGTTAGTACTGGATAGTTACAGGAATCCTTAAATTTTTAAGGTGTAATTGTTGAAGTGATAATCTCTTCATGATTGGTAAACTTGGAAAATCTAGCTGAAATTGTTCCTATAATACGGAATGGTGAGTGTATCTCAAGGCTGAAGAACCATAGGTTCTCGCTGTTAATACTTAAAACTAATTTTAGGTAAAATTACATAAAAAATTTGTCTCTGTTGTGTAATTGGTACAGAAATTAACAGAGTTTGTATTCATAAAAAAATGACTATCTGGTCTAGTTGGAAATCTTCATCAAAACACTCCCTCTGCATTATTGTTGGCTTATTGGTGAGTATAATCTGTGAGCTTATCTGCCTCTTTCTAATTTTCATATTGTTTTTTATTGCAGGATGGACGCTGAGTTTATGTGATTGAAAGAGACTTAAGTGAGCCTGATAGAATTGTTGGTGAATTGCAGCAACCAGGAGGCTACCTAAAGTTAATTGAGTTGGGTCTAGAAGGTAAACAAGAGCAATCGCTTTATTGTTTAGAAACTCTAATTATAAACTAATTTTTTCTTTTGTCTATTCCATTAGACATGAGTGATGCCAAGTGAATTTTAATCATGTGGTTGCAGATTGTATTGGCGAGATTGATGCTCAGTCTGTGTATGGATATGCTCTTTTCAAGGATGGCAGAAGTGTTCAACTGTCCTATCTGTTGGAAAGTTTGATTCAGGAGTGGCAGGAAGAAGCTTTCACCATGGACTCTTTATACAAAGAATGAGAGAAAAAGCTGCTTCTCTTCCCAAGTATCCACTCTTTTCCTTAATAGATATTTATCTTCCTCTCATTAATGCTGTTTGTTATTTAATCTTGGGTAAAGCAATAGATTAAGATACATTGTCATTCCAAAGGGTTTCAGGTTTTTGAATATGGGACTAATGTACTAGTACAATTTGCGTGATTTGAATTTTGGTTTTAAAAGATTTTTGTGAATTCAACTGTAATCTTGCAACTTCTTATTTGACCATTTAAGAGTAATTTTGCAGAGCCATTTCTTACCTTGCGTAACTGCACCTTTTTCTTACCTTCATCATCTATTGGAACTATTTGATTCAATATAAATCAGAGGATTTGCATATTTCTTTGCTCACATTATTAGAAGTTACATTTTCAAAATCTTATTTATGTTTTGCCACAAGACTGGAACAAGGAACAGTAACATCTCTACTTGAAGAAAAAGGAACGATCAAAGGGGTGCAATAAAAAACCAAGACTGGCCAACAACTGACAGCATATGCTCCCTTCACGGTGGTATGCGATGGTTGTTGTTCAAACTTGCGACGTTCTCTCTGCAATCCAAAGGTGAACTTGTGTGTCAATCTATCAAATGAAAAAGATTACTTTATTCTAAAAAAGATACAAAATCATGAATATTCCTATTTCATTTTACAAGAATTACATTGAAAGTTATGTTTAACTTTCATCTATCATGTCTGCAGGTTGACAATCCTTATTGTTTTGTTGGTTTGGTCTCGGAGAACTGTCAACTTACCATACAAAAATCATGGACATCATGTTCCAGCAGATCCTTCACCACTCTTGTTTTTTCCTATCAGTAGCACTGAAATTCACTGCTTGGTAGATGTACCTGGCCAAAAGTTACCTCCATTTCTAATGGTGAAATGGCTAACCATTTGAAAACTGTGATGGCTCCCCACGTAATCCATGTTATTTTGGTGATGAAAAACTCAAATCAAGTTTTGAGTATTTAGTTATTCTGGAATACTGGGACTATGCCCAATGTTTTAACTGGTTCTTTTAACTTGCTTCTCCCACACATTTGGATTTCAACAAAACAACGTTTGCTAATCAATTTGCACTAATTGAGGACCTCAAATTTTTAGATTTCCCCTGAGTTGCACACTGCTTTTATATCTGCCATTGATAAAGGAAACATAAGAGCAATGCCAAATAGAAGCATGCCAGCTTCTCCATATCCCACTCCAGGTGCTCTTTTAATGAGGGATGCGTTCAACATGAGGTATCCTTTAACAGGAGTAGGAATGACTCTATCTTTATCTGATGTCTTTTTACTGAGGGATCTTCTTAGACCTCTAGATGCTCTGAGTGATGCATCCACCCTTTGCAAATATTTTGAATCCTTCTACACTTAGTGTAAGGTAACCAGCATTCATATAATTCCTTTTAAATACATTTGCAGATCAGTCTTCATGCTATTGCCATAATTACAAATGTGATAGAATTTAGATATGAGAATTGAAATATTGCTCACGGAATTAAAATTAACAAATTTTATACAGCAATTATTTCCATAGCTTCTGTAAAAGCTTTGGGCATATTTTTGTTGAAGATGGTGCTGATTTTGTTTGCAGCCAGCGGCATCTACAATAAACACATTGGCAGGTGCCCTTATGCAAAGTGTTCTCTTCATCTCCCGATCCCTTGAGAAAGGAAATGCACCATGCATGAGCCTTGGAGGTGTTTTCTCAAATGGACCAATAGCCATACTTTCAGGTCTCAACCCTCAGCCATTGAGCTTGGATCCCCATTTCTTTGCTGTGGCCATCTATGGCGTTGGGCGCTTGTTAATCCCATTTCCATCTTCCAAACGTGTGTGGAGTGGAGCTAGATTGACTTCAGTACGTATCTCTGGTCCTTTTGACTTTAACTGGAATTCATTTTCATGATTTGTATTTCCAGATGGATTCTGCATATGGAAAGATTAGTGAATAAATGAGCAATGTTTTCTTATCTATATTTAATGTTTCAATGTGATTTAACAGGGTGCATCTGGCATTATTTTCCCCATTATAAAGGCATAAGGAGTGAGACAGATTTTTTTCCGTGCAGCTGTACCTGCACACTATAGAGCTCCTCCTGTTATGTGAGATTGTGAATACAACATCAACCAAATTATGGGAAACAAAATTGGAAATGTGATACGGAAAGTTTCTATGTTCGTAACAATGAGTTGAATGGTTCTTTTATTTATACTGAAAATATGATTTGAGTTGTTCTAGTCTGTATACATTTCTTTTAAGTTATTTATTTATTTTTTTCGTTATTTATGGATTGAATTTGTATGATTATTTGAATTAAAAGTTGAAATTATGAAAATGTAAGAAAAAACTCAAATCTGGAACAAATTTATATCTGAAAAAAAAAATTACAGATGTAATAATGAAAAACATAGAGAATGAAAATTTATTAACTCTGAGAGGAAGGAATTTTCCTTCCCCTTCGAGAGTTGACGAAGAAAAATTTTCTAAGAGTTAATTTTTTTGTTTTTTTATTCTTGAGATTGTTAAAAAACGAAGTGAAAATCAAATTTTGTGTAAAGATAACTTTAGTTTTGTGCATCGATAATGATGTAAGCGAAACTTAAATTATTAATTAATTGATATTAAAAAAGAATAAAACTAAAAAATAAGTAAACAACCCGATGTCATATGTACAGCGACACAGGCACAAGTACAGCGACAGAAAAGAAATTTCTTATATTGTCTTATAACAATTTGTTTTCGTCAATGTTGTCTTGTCTCATTAATTATCTTTTATTTAAGTTGTTAATATTTTATTCTTACGCCATCACATCAATTGACATCAACCTTCGCTTCGTGAGAAAATTTTCCTACTATAGTTGGTGCAACTTTTGTCAAATTTGCCATGCTAGCCTCTCAAAACAAAAGAAAAAACCTTGTTAGCGGTTTGACCGAAATCTGATGGTTAAAATTTTAAGACTAGATTTTATTAAAATTCCCTGAGAATTTATACAAAATAATTATATGACATTCAAATTTACCGGTCGATCCTTTGTTTCAAGAGGGAAGAATCAATTCTTTCAAAAAAGTAAAAATAAAAAGGGAAAAATCAACTATTATTGTAATTTTAATAGACTAATTTCACAACTTTTAAATCATTTGATCAATATAATTGAAATCATATTTGATATGCATTATTAAGGCAAGTAAAAAAAAAACACATAATAAAATTCAAATATAACCATCATTTCAAAAGATACAAATCACGCATGGTGATATCATTATTGTCTTACACATAACCATGTTCACTATTATTGTAATTTTAATAGACTAATTTCACAACTTCTAAATCATTTGATCAATATAATTGAAATCATATTTGATATGCATTATTAAGGCAAGTTAAAAAAAAAACACATAATAAGATTCAAATATAGCCATCATTTCAAAAGATAAAAATCACGCATGGTGATATCGTTGTTGTCTTACACATAACCATGTTCACTATTACATGCATGGCTTTAATTTATTTTTCATACACACTCAAGCTAAACGGGCTCCTTATTATTTGCTCACATAACTTCTGAATAGGGACGTTCGTACATAACTTCTGAATAGGGACGTTCGTTGATGAAGTTGCCAGGGGGGTCATAGTTGCAGGTGATGAAGGTGCCACGATTGTTGTCGCACCTCACTTTAGCACATCCTAAACGAACAGATTTGCGCCACACGACTTGAGTGTAATGTCTGCATTCTCCACCAACACAGGTGTTGGAGTTGTAGTCGTACTTAGGCTTCTCATCCACCCACAGCTTCACGGCAGCCGTGCCCGTCATGTCACCGCTGCTCCATGCAATGTTCTCGCCGTAAGGACCACCCGAGTGCACCAGCCTGCAGTCACGCCTACGTTGGTTGGCGTAGGTTTTTGCATAAGCTGCCACCCTATCGTCCCATCTCATCGGCCCAACGCGTACTTGTGCCCGAGCTGCATTGTGTGCTCTCAGGTAGTCTTGAGGTGTGTTTTGGGCATAGGAGAGATGGAGAGTGGCTAAGCCTATGAGACATAGAATTGCTAGTGAAATCTTATCCATTTTGATTTTTTTTTTTTTTTTTTTGGTTTTTTGCTGCGACTCTAATGAAAAACTTTGAAGATATGAAGAGGTTTATATAGATGATATGGTGTGTAAAATTGTTGAAGAGTCTTTATTGTAATATGTTCAAAAGCATTATTGTTTGCCGGCCGGCATACTTTAATCAAAATATCTCATGAGGGGTCTAATGGTTTTGGCTCATTAGGTATACGTAACATCATGTTATCTTATTACAAATTGCATTTCAAAAATAAATAATTAAATAAATATTAACTCTTCTTGCATTGAATTAATGTTTCCCATAAATTTTGTCTTATCTTAATTAATCAAGTCTTCTCTTTATCTAAACTCTCATAAGTTTTAAAGATCACCCACCGTTAATATTAATATTAAGCACGTCTTTGACAATTAATCATAAGTTTGTATTTTTCACAAAATAAAATTCAAATTGCATGTTGAGAAAATCCTTATTATTAAGTTTTTAATAAAAAATAATAATAATATTTTATTCTTAAAAGTATATAGTCGATCAAATTCATATAATTGTTGAAAGTGCTTATTCATTTTGATAACAAAAAAATTGAGTGACGTTGTTGGTAGTATCTTAAAAACCTAATCACGTAATAATCTTTTTTTTCAACATTATTTTATTGAAACACATAAAAATTAATAAAAAAATATTAATTAATTAAGTTAATTAAATAGTAAATATTTGCCCTATTTATGGTCGTTGCACTGGCAGACCCTGTATTATTCAAAGTCAAGATCATATATTCAAGTTAATCCACTTGTAACTTTGTCGGCCTAATTCGATTTGTTTACGTCTAGTATATCTTCTACATATTTTCTTTAGGAAAAATCGACCCTGTTGGAGGATATTCGTTTTGCTTGTCTTCTTCAACTTTCTTTCTTCTAATTAAGTTGTTGGTTTATTCATTAATTAAAAGGAAAAAAAAACCTACAACATGTATCTAGTCAATGTTTGCATTTTATTATATTATCCGGACTTTTAAATCTCAAATGTTATACTTATCTACTGGTTGAGAATTGTTTATCCTTTACTTTGCTTTTTATAGAATTATCTCCATTCCAAAAAAAATGAGGCAACATCAATCTGAATCATCTAATTATAATCACTAAAAAATTAAGGCTGCTTTATTTTTTAATTAAGGCTGCTATATTGTGAATGAAACTTTTAGGGGATATATTCAATATAAGATTCCATTGGAATTTAAAAGATTTTTTAGATGTATTTCATCTAAATTTGAATTAATTCCATTGAAATCTTGATGTATTCAGTCCAGATTTGTATAAAATCTATTAAAATCTAGGTATATTCAATTCAAATTTATATAGAATCCAATTAAATTTATATGTAATCAGTTCAAATTTATATGAAATCCAATAAAATTTGAATGTATTCAAACAGTTATTGACTTCATAAATTTTATTTAATTGATGAATTTGGATTGAGTTTAAAATGATTTTTGTTGATGAATAAAGTTTATCACAAATCTTACTATTCTCTTCAAGATTTTATTGGCAAAATCAATATGAAGTCTAAAATCTCTACATTCTACCAAAATTTATCATTAAAAAAATAAAAAATTAATTGAACTCCAAAAAACCTTAGATAGAATGCACCCACATTAAACTATTAAAACTTTAAAATAACGGGTCACTACATATAATTTTGGTCCCGGTCAATTATCCCTTGTTAGGTTGCCTTCAATTAAGGTCAGTTGTATATTTAAATAACCGTTGACACAGGGGTGGAATTAGCTTAGGGTCAGATGGGGCATATGCACCCCCTAAAATTTTATGAAAAATTATTAAGTTTAATATTAAATATATAAATAAATATTATATAATGCTACAAAGCGAATATTATCACAAAATGATGATTAGTGCTGTTGGTGAGATGCGTTTCCTGTCTTTCCCCTAAACCTGGCTCGATCGTCACTCTTGCCTTCTGTGTTGTGTCCCTTTTTTTTTAAAAAGAAAAAAAAGTGCAAATAATCTCGCAACAAGGCGATTCGTCTTGGTGGAATGATGTGTTTCTTCCTTCTCCCCGAACCTTTGTTCAATCCTCACTGTTGCTTTCTCTGTTCTGCCTTATTTTTTTTTCCAAAACAAAGACAAAACATGCATGGATATGGTTCAAATCGAGACTTGGACAGACACGACACAACTACTTACCAATCCAACTGATATGCAAATTTGTCGTAGTTTGATTCGAAAACTTTTATATCATTTCACGTATCATGAACAATTATTACTAACTACATAATTAACACGAACTATTTTTCAAGTTTGAGTTATGTCATATATATTTACCAACATGTAGAAAAAGTTTTCTCCTAGTTTTAATAATTTTACAAATTAACAAATTAACACAAATTTTAGAAAGAATATTTATTAATTTCATAGCTCAAACCTGATAAGCCAAGATGTCGCAACCCGTAAGTCAAGCTTAATATTAAGAATGCAGTGTAAAGAAATAAAAACTGCAACACAAGAAATCTAAATTTGCTTACCATAAGTTAGTTAAAAAAAAAAAAAGTATAGATATATAGACTAAACTAAGGAATAATAAGTGATTTAATAGGAAACTAGCCTATTGTAAATTGAAATAATTAAAATATTTAAGTGTAATATTAAAAAATATAAAAGTTTGAAGCAAATAAATAAGAACATTTCCAATACTCTCATGGATTGTGTTTTGAAAAAAAATATTATGTAATTAATGTTAAGAGATTTGCTTCATACATAACATATATATTATTTAATAATTAAACAGTCAAATTGAAAAATTGTTCTTCAATGTTTTCATATATTTTCATTTAATGTCTCCATGTGTTTCCATTTAATGCTTTAATAATTTTCATTTAATGTTTTCATTTTTTTTTCACTTTTAATTAGATTAAAAAATTAGAATTAAATAATTATTGATTTTTTGATATGACCGTTTAACATACCCTCTGAAAATAGATAGTTATAATGACAATGTCTATTTTTTTTCTTGCCACTTTAGCTTGATATTGATGAACAACAATTACATTGAAGAGATTTATTTTAACTCAATATTTATTCATTCTATATGACATATAATTTTTTTACAATTCGTAAGAACATTAGAGATGTTCTAAGATATAAAAAATATGGATGAAGACACATATTTAGTAATTTCATTTTCCAGCTTTTATAATTTGTTTGTACTTGATCTTATTTTTCAATAATAATAATAATAATAATAATAAAATTGGCGGTACCCATTTGTAGTATTTTTTTTTTTTTTTCATTTTCGTTTTCGTTTTCGTTTTTTCAGTATGGGGCTTATGATTGAAAGTTATTATTTGTATTGCATAAGATAATAACATTGTACATTAAAAATATTCCAAAATTTTATCACTACTCAACTCAAAATAAACGTAGAATGAAAATTGATTGTCGACGGCCCTTTGGGCACCCCACAAATGTTAAAATTTTGAGGCTCCGTGTACCAAGTAAGTATACAAGTAGTTAAGAAAATCTCTAAACAAATAGAAAAATATTCTCACTAAATGAATTAAAAAATATTTTATCTTGTATTGGAAGCAGTCAAGGTGGTGGAGTCAATTATGGGACTAAAAGATGACCATTAAGATAAAAAGATGGATATTTGGGCAGTTGAGGATTTGTATCCTCCGAAAATATAAATATAAAAGAACAAGCGAGGTTGGATATTCTTCTAAGGTGCTTCTCCGCTCAAGATCAATCTTGGATTTTTTTCAAGACCAACGATCTTGGATTTTTCTCAACACCGATGGACTTCGAAAAAACTCAAATCTAAAAATACTTTACATCTGAAAACAAAAATTGTAGATCTAATAATAAAAAACATAAACAATGAAAATTTATTAACTCTCGAAGGAAGGAAATTTCCTTCCCCTTCGAGAGTTAAGGAGGAAAAATTTTTTAGAGTTATTTATTTATTTATTTATTTTGAGATTTGTAAAATATTAAGTGAAAATCAAGTTTTGTGTAAATATATATTTACTTTTGTGTATTTATCATGATGTTATTGAAACTCATATTATTATTCCGTTGATATAAGAAAAAAAACAAAAAAACTGAAAAAAAATAAATAAATACATAACCCGACGTCACATGTACAGCGAGTCAGCGACACGGGTACAAGTGCAGCAACACAAAAGAAATTTTTTACATTGTCTTTGTTAAGCCTTCTCCAATTTATAAGTACCAAATTTCACACTATTTTAATATTTATATCAAATTTTTTTACATCAAATTTTTCTATACTTCAATATACTCTACACCAAATTGATATAAATAATATCTTCAAAAAATATTCTATATATAATTCTTTAATTAATATATATTAAAATTTTTAAAATATATTAAAATATATTCAATATTATACTCATTTTAAAGGTATTAACAAATTATTTTAGATGATATATTTTTTTATAATAAATTAATATATATTTTTAACTAAATTAATTTTTAGATCCACATCAAATTTGGTGTAATAAACAGTGCAATATCAAATTTGATGTTGCACTGTTTATTAACACCAAAATTTACCTTGAAAGAATATAAATGGTGCTCACGTTGGAGCATGAAAATGCACTAAAATGGTTTACACAATCTGTTTTCCTCAATGTTGTCTTGTGTCAGTAAGTACAGTTTGTTTAAGTTGTTAATATTTGATTCGTACACCATCACATCAATTGACATCAACCTTCACTTGAGAAAATTTTCCTACTTTAGTTGGTGCGACTTTTGTCAAATTTGCCATGCTAGTCTCTCAAAATAAAAAAATTAAGTTTTTAAAAAAAAAAATTAAAATTTGTAAAAAAAATTCGTCTTGTTAGCGGTTTGACCAAAATCTGATCGTTAAAATTTAAGATCTGAATTTATTAAAATTCCCTGATAAAATTTATACAAACTAATTATATAAGATTCAAATTTTTTGCTCGATCTTTTATTTTAAGAGGAAAGAATCAGTTTATTCAATCGAAAAAGTAAAAATAAAAAGGAAAAAATCAACTATTATCATTCCATTTTAATAGACTTATTTCACAACTTTTAAATCATTTGATCAATATAACTGAAATCATATTTGATATGCATTATTAAGGAAAGTAAAATAACACATAATAAGATTCAAATATAGCCATCATTTCAAAAGATAAAAATCACGCACGGTGATATCATCATTGCCTTACACATAACCATGCCCACTATTACATGCATGGCTTTAATTTGTTTTTCATACCACACTCATACTGTCCTTATTTGTTCACATAAATTCTGAATAGGGACGTTCGTTGATGAAGTTGCCAGGGGGGTCATAGTTGCAGGTGATGAAGGTGCCACGATTGTTGTCGCACCTCACTTTAGCACATCCTAAACGAACAGATTTGCGCCACACGACTTGAGTGTAATGTCTGCATTCTCCACCAACACAGGAGTTGGAGTTGTAGTCGTACTTAGACTTCTCATCCACCCACAGCTTCACGGCAGCCGTGCCCGTCATGTCACCGCTGCTCCATGCAATGTTCTCGCCGTAAGGACCACCCGAGTGCACCAGCCTGCAGTCACCCCTACGTCGGTTGGCGTAGGTTTGTGCATAAGCTGCCACCCTATCGTCCCATCTCATTGGCCTAACGCCTACTTGTGCCCGAGCTGCATTGTGTGCTCTCAGGTAGTCTTGAGGTGCATTTTGGGCATAGGAGAGATGGAGAGTGGCTAGGCCTATGAGACATAGAATTGCTAGTAAAATCTTATCCATTTTGATTTTTTTTTTTTTCCTTCGGGGGGTTTTTTGATGTGACTCTAATGAAAAACTTTGGAGACATGAAGAGGTTTTATAGATAATATGGTGTGGAAAATTGTTGAAGAGTCATCATGGTAATATGTTCAAAAGCATTATGGTGTGCCGGCCGGCATACTTAAATATAAATATCTCATAAGAGTCTAAGACCTCGTTTGGCAAGCGGGATTGGATTAAATAATTTTTATGAGATTAGATTTAATTAGATATATATGATTGGATAAATTAATGATATGTATATGTTTGAGGTAGTATGAAATTGGATAAATTAGTGTTGTGATATGTTTGGTTCAATATGGGATTAGATAAAATCAAATTTAATTAATTAAATTATTTTTAAAAATAAATAAATAATGGTTAAAAAAAACAAACAAACAAATCGGTCGATAGTTAAAGAAAATCACCCCAATTCGTTACCACCAGGTTCGCTGCTCCACCTCCACGTCTCACTAGCACCGCTGTTGACTAATTTTTTATCATCGGCGCTGATCGATTCTCTAGTAATTATTCTTCATTAGGGCCAATCAATTCTCTAGCACTACCAATCGTCTACCACTGCCAATTGATTCTCCACGTTGATTGCACAAACCGCTTCCATTCTCTCTCTTAATTCTTTTTCTTCTTCTAGTTCTTCTTTTTCCATGGTTACAAAAAGATTTTTCAATTTTTTTTTTTAAATAAAAAAAAAAAGGTTGAAGGATGTGGGATTCATTTATCCCAACTGTGTGGGTGGGTTTCATTTAACCCACCACAGCAGGTTAAAAAATTGAAGTAGGATTTATTTTTCCAATCCCATGATCTTCTCTTTATCTAAACTCTCATAAGTTTTAAAGATCACCCACCATTAAATATTAATTAAATGCCTCTTTAACAATTAATCATAGGTGTGTATTTTCACAAAATAAAATTAAATTGCATGTTGAGAAAATCCTTATTATTAAGTGTTTAACAAAATAATAATAATAATAATAATTGATCCTTAAAGATATAGAGTCGATCAAATTCATGTCATTGTTGAAAGTGCTTATTTACCTTGATAACAAAAAAATTGAGTGACGTTATTGGTAGTATCTAAAAAAACCTAATCAGTTAATATTAATCTTTCATTCAACATTATTTTATTGAAACACATAAAAAAATAAAAATAAAAATTATTAATTAATTAGTAATTAATCAGTTACTGACTTACTGCTATATATTCGCCCCATTTATGGCTGTTGCACTGGCAGACCCTGTATTATTCGAAGTCAAGATCATATATTCTAGTTAATTCACTTATAACTTTGTCCTAATCCGATATGATCACGTCTACTAAATCTTCTACATATTTTCTTCAGGAAAAAGCGACCCTGTTGAAGGTTATTCGTTTTGCTTGTCTTCTTCAACTTTCTCTCTTCTAACTAAGTTGTCGGTTTATTCATTAATTTAAAAAAAACGTGAAACGTGTATCCAGTCAATATTTGCATTTTATTATATGATGCGGACCTTTAAATCTCAAATGTATTGCTTGAGAATTGTTTATCCTTTACTTTGCTTTTTATAGAATTATCACCATTCAAAAAAAAAATAAGGCAACATCAATCTGCATCACCTTATAATTACTAAAAAAGTTAAGACTGCTATATTGTGAATGAAACTTTTAGGGGATGTATTAAATATAAGATTTCTTTGGAATTTAAAGGATTTTAAAAGTTTAGATAAATTCAATATAAATTTGAATGAATTTCATTTAAATCTAGGTGTATTTAGTATAGATTTGTATGAAATCAATTAAAATCTAGGTATATTCAATTCAAATTTATATGGAATTCAATTAAATTTATATGTATTCAATTCAAATTTGTATGGAATCCAATAAAATTTGAATATATTCAAAAAGTCATTGACTTTATAAATTTTTTTAAGTGATGGAATTGGATGAAATTTAAAATGATTTTTATTGACAATTTATAATAAATTTTACTATTCTCTTCAAGATTTCATTGAAAAAATCAATATGGAGTCTAGAATCTCTAAATTCTACCAAAATTTATCATTAAAAAAAAAATCTCTAAATTCTACCAAAAAACTCTAGATAGAATACACTCACATTAAAGTTTTAAAACTTTAAAATAATGGATCACTACATATAATTTTGGTCCCAATCAGTTATTCCTTGTTAGGTTGCCTTCAATTAAGGTCAGCTGTATATTTAAATAACCGTAGACATGATATCTATTCTAATTAATTCTTTTTCTTATAATCATTTTTAGAGCATCTCGGTTTATGTTATTAATTTATAACGTTTAATTAGTAACACATCAACAATTATTTTGAATATGAATCCATTTTTATCACAAAAAATATATATAGAAATCATATTGGATCTCATCTACAGATTTATAATGCAATTATGTAAAGAAAAATATGCGTCAAATTTTGATCAATCACTATAGAAAATGTGTCTCACTCTCCTTTTATAATTTGCAATTAGGAGAAAAGAGAATGAGACAAATTTTCATATTTTTAATTAGTTAAAAAAAAAAAAGAGAAATCCTAGTCATCATTTTTAAGAGAGTTTCTCGATTAAAAAATCCTCATAGTCTCTCTCTCTATATATATATTTTGCCACATTAACTCCATATTTAGATTCGATAATTGTAAACAGGATTTTTTTTCCTCATTATCTATCAATTTTATGTGACAATAAATTTAACTCAAATGTATAGATAATTACAATGCTCTAAGAAATTAAACTTGTTCATAAATAAATTAATAAGCAAAGCCTGACATGAGGAAAGTAGAGCCGGGATTTTTTTATTTGGGGGCTAAACAAAACATAAATATTCAAATTGAGGCAAAAATAAATAAATTAAATTAATTGTATGAGTATTGCTTACAACCAATCATTAGAGGACACATGAAGCCAATAAGAAAATAATACGTGTTAATGTACCACTACCTTCGATTAAGGGGTCAGTTTACCAAGTCTTTGAGGACTAATTAATTTAATGTAAGTAGAAAAGGGGAACAAAGGAGGAGAATTGTAATGGGCTAACCCACCCCCGTTTGACCCAATCGGACCAGCTAGATGGTAGTTTGGTCATCCCACGCCCGATTGACTAATCTGATCCAACCACATGGATGGCAGGTATTGTCTCCTCCCCTAAGGGATTTTACTCGCCTCTCACACCTCTCAAAGCCATTACTTAGGGGTTAAGTACAAATGGAAAGTAGTTCAAATAGTACACACATTGTTTTCCATTTGTACTTAACCCTTAGGTCATAGGTTCGAGGGTGTGAGAGGCAAGTAAAACCCCTTAGGAATGAGACAATATCTGCCATCTACGTGGCTAAATCGGATTGGTCGATCAGGCGTGGGATAACCGGGCTACCACGTGGCTAGGCGAGTTGAGTCGAACGGGGGTGGGTTAACTCATTATAAGAATGACGACACACTGAATGTCGTCCATCAATGAAAGGAGGCAAATATAAGACATGTAGTTAACATTTGTCATCCAAAGAATAATGTAAATAACAAATGGCAAGCATATCAACATGTGTTAGAACATTTAGAAAGGTAAATTTTGTTTCCTTATAAAATATGGTTTAGTGATTCATTAGACATACAGAAAAAGATAACTAAACATTTCGAGTGAGATATTTTGATTTTAGAAAGATAAATGTTGACTTAAGCATCAAATGGTGCTTTCAGATATTAACTTTGGATCATATTAATGAAGGTGTTATTTATCTTTGCAAGAGCAAATGAAGGTCGTTAAGCGAAGGAGAGAAGTAAGGCGTTGACTCATCAAAAAGGCTGCAATAAACTTTGAGAACCCATCTACGTCGGAATATTAATATTCAAAAACTTATCGATAAACTAAACATAATATCGTTTAAATCTTATATAAAAATAAATTATAATTCGAATCTAGTGAATTAAAATGCAATTCCTTGATATTTCAAGACTCAAATAATATATAATCAAATTATATTAAATTTTTTTACAATTTTTCTTTCAATATGCAAAACAAAAAATTTGTTCAAAAATCATATTTCATCTTATTACGAAACCTAGTTTTAATAATTTTACAAAATAATAAATTGACACAAATTTTAGAAAAATATTTATTAATTTCATAGCTTAAGCCCGATAAATCAGGATGTCATAGTCCGTAAGTCAAGCTTAATATTGAGAATGCAGTGTAAAGAAATAAAAATTGCAATATAAGAGATCTAAATTTGCTTAGCATAAGTTAGTCAAAGGAAAATATATATATATATATATATATAGATATATAGACTAAACTAAGGAATAATATGTAATTTAATAGGAAACTAACCTACTGTAAATTGAAAAGATTAAATTATTTAAGTTGAGTATAGAAAAAGTTTGAAGCAAATAAATAAGATATAAGAAATATGGATGAAGACACATATTTAGTAATTTTCATTTTCCAGCTTTTATAACTTGTTTGTACTTGATCTTGCTTTTCAATAATAATAATTGTTAGTTACTGTTGACGTTCGAATCTGTTCAATTGGGTTTTTTGAAGCCCAAAACTACAGATCAATCCAAAACAAAGCAAATAGAAGAGAGGAGTGGCAGAGAGAAAGAATGAGGGACAAGAGATTTACGTGATTCGGCCTTAAAAATGGGCCTACGTCCACGGCGCCGACCCCCAGTTAGGGTCAGCAGTCACTGTTACTATATATTTTGTGTAGTTACAGCGAGAGAGAGAGAGAGAGAGAGAGAGTAGAGAATCAGAGACTTATCCCTTTACAATGATTTTGCTTCTATTCATAGAGAGGGAGATGTGCTACAGTTGATATAAGTGGAAAATCATTAAATGACAATTACAATTCTCGAGACTGACACTTACCATATTTGTCAAAGTCTTCTGCCAAGGCATAGACTTCTGACACCGACTCATGTTTGGCGGTTGATAAAGTCAAACTGACACTGGTTTGGAAATGTTAAATGTGTACGTCAAGTAATGAACTGATTCTGCTCCGGACGGACTGGTGCTCGTTTTGGGCGAGTTGATGGATGAGCTTATGTGAAGAGCTGATGAGTTGATAAACGAGCTCATGTGGAGAGTTGATGAGCTGATGGATGAGCTTATGTGAAGAGCTGATGAGTTGATGGACGAGCTCCTGTAAAGAGCTGATGAGTTGCTGGATGAGCTCATAGCTAACCAGTTGGGTCTCTGCCTACTAGGCCGATTCATTGGACCAATCTTTTGAGTTTTTGCCAGCCTATTTTGTACAGTCCAAAAATATACACAACAGTTACCATCAAACTCAAAAGTTTAAACTAATAGAAAAAAGGCCTAACTATAGTATTTAAGACTTGAGGTTGACACGTAACACGTCTCCTCACTTGTAATGTGGATAGAAAATGGATGATGGATACATGCTACATGTCTATTCCTGTATAACATATGTAATGAGATGATTTTCAGATAAAGGGGGAGAGAGTATTGTATAAAATTAAGTGGAATGAAAATTGGTTGTCGACGGCCCCTTTGGGCACCCCACGTACAAATATTAAAAAGTTTTGAGGCTCCGTGTAAGATGAAAAGAATATTTTATCTTGTATTGGAAGCAGTCAAGGTGGTGGAGACAATTACGGGACAAAAAGATGACCATTAAGATGAAAAGATGGATGTTTGGACCCGCAGTTGAGGATTTATATCCTCCGAAAATATAAAGTGGACATAAAAGAACAAGTGAGGTTGGATATTCTTCTAAGGTGCTTCTCCAGTCAAGATCAATCTTGGATTTTTTTCAAGACCAATGATCTTGGATTTTTCTCAAGACCAATGGACTTATAATTGTGTAGATAATTTTGATGCGTTAAAAAAACACTCATGATGTATCATCGCAAATTGATTAACTAATGCAAGTTGATTGGTTTCTGTTGCGCAATAGAGATGCATAAATAAAGTAAGAAGAAAAAAAAAAAACATAGAGAATTCTAATAGTTCAATATTGTGTTTATGTTCACTTTTGTATTGTTGAAAAAATTTTCATTAAATTTTTAATAGGATTACAACAGATATTTATATTAAAACCCTAGTCGTGAAAATACTCTTACAAATATTGGACTATACCTTCAGTAATACAGTATGAGTTTATAATATCTTTATCAGTAAACTAATATTTAATTTGTAAACAAAAGGAAAAGTTTGTATTCGAAAACTAATTAACTTAGTCGTCAACAAAGAAATTGGGTTAAAAAATTTCATTATCTTCTCATTATATCGGTGCTAGTGTAAAATTTTATATTATTTTATGATATTTTCACTGTACAATTTTAATATATAAAGATTCTAAAACAAAAATATATATATTATAATATATAAAGTCAAACATTAAAAACATGCATGATGCATGTATAAACTTTACAGTGACATATTAGCTTGTATTCATTTTTTTTTCCCAATCTTTAAACGCAATTTGAGCTAAAAGTATACATAGTTCTCTTTGGTCACTCAAGATTGATTGATACATCCAAGCCCCTTTTAGTTTTCTTAATTGTTACTGAACTTCCAAAGATATTATAAATCAAAATATCAAATATATTTTTAGCACAAACATATATAATTTATTCATCAAATTAACTACTGGTTGTTTAAATAAAAAACCAATGCTTCAGTTCCAGTGATGAATTATAAGTAAACAATCACGGAGGGCGAATCGATTTTAGCCCTTTTATTTATTCAAAGCTATTAGACATGTTCCAAAACATGTTATCTAATAAGGACTCTGGCCAACATAATTGCCTGGGGGATCATAGTTGCAAGTGACGAACCACCAGCCATTGTTGCATTGAACCCTAGCACAACCAAGACGAACCGAGTTGCGCCAAACAACTTGCGTGTAATGCAGGCACTGTCCCCCAACACAAGAATTCGAACTGTAATCATAGTATTGCTTCTCTGCCACCCACAAGTTCACAGCAGCTGTGGCCGTAAATGAACCACTGCCTTTGGCTAGGTTTTCGCCATAAGGTCCATTTGAATGAACAAGATTGCAGTCGCCCCTTCTCGAATTTGCATAGTTCAGTGCATATGTTGCTACGGTATTGTCCCAAGTGATATTGGCTACACCAACTTGGGTTCTAGCTGCATTGTGGGGATTGAGGTAGTCTTGTGTGTTTTGGGTATGGGAGGGCCGGACTAGGGCTGATCCGAGGGCACAAATAAGAGCTAGGAAAATCTTACAAAGCTTCATGTCGATGGTTTCCTATAATGTATTGCTTACTTGATTGATTGATGAGAATTGAGGGATGTTATAATGAGTATTTATAGAGAATATTTGTGAGATGATGTGTTTAAAGTTGCATGAATTCATTGAATTGCGATGCTTTTAAGCAACCTAGATAAGGAAAACGTCCCCCTTGGACATGATAACTTTCTAGAAATGATAAAACTAGCAACCATTGCATCGATCAGTGAATTCCATGTTCTAACATACACGAGTAAGAAAGAATTTTTGGGAAAAAAAAAAATAATAGATTAATAGGAGTACAACATTAGTTATCCTAAAATATTTATTATATTAGAGATTAGGAATGTTAAGTGCATCAAAGAAAATGTATACATCCAGTTTTAGGAAAACATCCCTCTGATACGAGCTTGAAATGACAGTTAAATAAAGCATTATTCCCCCAAAAAAAAAGTGTTCTATAATTCGACATATTCATCAAGATCCTCCTCTAGTTTTCCATAATATACTTTTCCCCTGCCGTTATTTTTCCAACGGAATCGCACATGTGAGGGTTAAAAGACTTATTTGCCCACTATATATTTATAAATAGAATAAATATTTATAATTTGATATATTCATCAAAATCCTCCTCTAGTTTTCCACAATATACTTTTCCCCTACCGTTATTTTTCTAACGGAATAGGCGGCTTGTAAGAAGATTAGCATAGCATTGAGCAGTGGATACGAAATCACATTCGATCCAAATGTTAAGATATTAAATAATCATTAACAGTCGATAAGAACAGCAGCGAGCATAGACTGAGTAAGTTAGCCTGTTATTCAAGGTAGCCATGCTAAAAGCTGAAGAAAAGGTTGTTGTCTTGTTACTCAAGAAAGCTGTGTCAGTCTCATTAGCTTGTTTCCAAGTTTGATGAAATGATAACGTGGGTTATTGACACGTCAGCAAAAGTTAGTTAGGAGTCAGGAGTCTGAAAACAAGAAATATAGGTGCATTTATAATCGATTTTGAAAACTATTTTAAAAAATGAAAAACATACTTTAAAATAATATTTTTGAAAAGGTAATATGTTTGGTAGAATTTTTTAAAATTTATTTTCAAAAACAGAAAATTATGTAAATGTGTTTGATATTGTTTTTAAAAATGTATAAGATAGTTGTTTGGAGAAAAAAGTAATGTCTACTTTTGAAAACATGTTTTGAAAACGGTGAAAAATATAAAGCAAAAATGAAAAGAAAATTCTCTCATATGGCTCTCAAATATTTCTCTAGTTTCTTCTAATCTTCTTCTCTCATATCCTTCAAATCTTTCACCAAAGATGAAACCAACATGATCATATGCCTGTTCAACTGCCAAAATAAGAGCAAAACATTCTGCACAAAAGGGAGTTTGATGACCCAAAAACCAAGAGAAGCTGCCATAACAATCACGAAAACTCAACCAAAAACAATCGTTAGAAATTTTAGGTATTTTAGGAAATTAATAGCCCTTTCACACCAAAAAACTATTAGAAACTGTTTAATGTCTGTTTTAACAAGAGGAGGTGTTTTAGGTATTAACTAAAACAAGTAGGGAGTTTTATTTATGTTATAAAACACTAGGCGGTTTTTAGGATAATTTTTAAACTAGAGGGAGATTTTGATGAATATGTCAAATTACAGGCATATTGGGGTAAATAACCCTTAAAATCAGAATATTCATATGATTTATTTATTTATTTTAAATCATATGATTTGTTTTGAAATACAGAATAGTCATACTTGTTCAAATTAAAGTCACATGAAATCCAAAATAACATAAACTCTTTTTTTTTTTTAATCTTCAGAATCATAGCTATAAACATTTGAAACTGAATTCATAAAAAATTAAATGAAAAAAGAATAGAAACATAAGTGGGGTTCTTAATATTAATTATTTGTTCTGATTTTTTCCTGTTTTAAGTCTTCTTTTACTTCCCAACTTTTGAATATTATAGGCGTTTAAATCTACCTTCCTTAAATTGCATATTGCTTCTAGACTTTTCAAGATTATTGATGAGGAATTTCATTGTCGGCGTTTATGCTAATCCATACGGAAATTTAACTGCGAGAAAGTAACAAAGGACAAGTAGAGGGGAACTTTTCAATAGAAAGACTAGACAGTAATAATAATAAAAAAAGTCAATGTTCATTACGAAAATGCAATAGACAATTGATCATTCGTAATTTGTCACTAATAGATCAACCAAGTATCAGAACATATAGTGTTTAGTTTCAAGATTATTCAGTCATAAGGTAAACGATCATTTCACACACAAATATCCAAATCTTGTTGTAAGATCGAAGTAATAAGAACCATGTGGAACTCCCCTAGTTAGTCTATACCGACCTACGTTAATAAAAGAAGTTTTTTATATTATTTTAAGTGAAATGGATCAGTTTCCTCAATTTTTGAAGTAATCCCTCGTAAATTTAGGTAAAAATTCATATAAATATTAACTGATCGACTTAATAACAATATGACTCAACTTTTCAAAAAATTTTAACATTAAATAATAAGGTTGGTAAACGAAAGATGTAATAGCAGTTCTAGGAATTAAGACATTATTCATTCATTCGTCTGTTCCAAGTACAACAGCAAATGCTTACCATATAATTTATTTAATGGCCTTGTAAATAGCTCAAAAGACGCTATGACTCTTATTTATTTATTTTTTTCCAAGTGGAACATATACATATTTTTTGTCGAACAGCAAGAGAGCTGGTAAATATCTGCTATGTAGTTGTAGCAAAATAACAAAATATAACAGTTTCTTTTGGCAAATAAAGTTGCATGCCTTTATTCATTCATTTATTTCTCGATAAAGCAACAAATGCTCACATTACATGCGCATAATTTAAAATTACTTATAATTAATAAGGTTTCTGCCCAATAATGTTGCCTCGGGGAGCATAGTTGCAAGTGATGAAAGTTCCTCCTGTGTTGCACCTCACCTTTGCACATCCAATCCTAACCGAACTGCGCCAAACCACCTGAGTATAGTGCCCGCACACCTTGCCAGGAGCGCAAGAATTAGAGCCGTAATTATAATTAGCCTTCTCATTAACCCACAACTGCACAGCCTCTTTGCCGGAAAGCGCACCAGAGCTCATCGCAAGGTTCTCTCCGTAAGGTCCGGTGGAGTGCCTAAGGCTGCAGTCGCCCTTGCGTTGATTAGCGTAGTTTCGTGCGTAGGTAGCTACCTGCTCGTCCCAGGTGACAGGGCCAACATTGACCTGAGAACGAGCTGCGTTGTGAGCATTGACGTAGTCCTGTGGTGAGTCTTGGGCATGGGATGGCAGGACAAGGGCTAACCCTACAAGACAGAAAAGAGCCAGTGAAATCTTAAACATTTTCATTTTGGTTTGCAAGTTTTTTGATTAATGTGAAGGAAATCTTGAAGTGTGATGACAGAAATGAGACCACTTCATGTGTATTTATAGCATTTAACTCTGGAAAATGGACAGACGAACTTGGGAGAAGAATGTTCAAAAATAACGTGCGCGGACGAACCAGGGAGAAGAATGTTCAAAAGTAATATATTATTAAAAATCAAAATAGTTAAAAGTAATTAAAAAAAAAAGAATTTCGAGAAAAGGTGATTACGATACCAATTTTCGTGTGGTTGATTGGGTACCGTTTTCTTTTTTATGGGATATGAATTTTATCATACTCGCAAAAATACAACTCCGGAAAGGTTAGACCTTATTTGCAAGAGCATGTACCTCTTCGTTTATAGGAGTTGATTTGGGAAGATTGTTTTCCAACCTGGTTGTTGTCTTTGATTCAAGCTGATGTAATGTGTTCTAACTCTGTCTCTTCTTAATAAAATCTTTGTTTTAATTTCAAATAAATAAATAAAGTTAGCTTACACTTGAAATAAAATAAAATGAAATAAAACTCCAGAGTCCATAAACCATATCCAATTTAGATAACAGCAATCCTCCACATTCCTTATTGTATTTCAACTCATGATGTTCTATCGTCAGGGTATAGTTTTTATTTAAAGATATAAGGGCAAGACAGACTTTTTGTTTTTGAGTTGAATTGAAGTTGATGAAGGGGAGAATTTGGGGATTTTTGAAACTGTGGAGGGTAAAACAATGTATTTTGCTCAAACAATGGGTAAAATGATAATGCTCTTGTTAGGTTTTTCTTTTTTTTTTTTGTCCTCCGGACATTTGAAATCTGATTAACATCACTTGTGATATGTCATTGAATAAAATTTCATTTTACAAGTTGGAATCCCTAGCATCATTGAATTTAGGAAAAAAGTTAACTAATATTAACATACAATCATTGATATAACAATTTAATTTATATGGTCATGTGTTAAGAGATAAGCCATCATTAACATTAATATATTTGTCAATCAATATTTTATCAATTGAGATACAAATTGAAATATGAGTCGAGATTTATAACATAATTACAAATTGAAGATACCAATTATATGCAATAACATTGAACTTCAGGATTTTTGTTTCTTTCATTTGATTTTTGCTCTCCCTTCACCTTCCTTTCATATGAAAAAGAGAAAAAAGAAAATGGTTTTTGAGGTTCAAATAGACTGATTGATTTAATGTTTGAATTAATGCGGCGGTGTGATGGGATGAACTCCTAAAAATGCCCTTCGCTTCAGTATTGATGGGTGTATATGCTAGAAGTTAGTGGCTTCATATTATCTGACAAAAATATCTTATCGGGTTGAAAATTCCCTCAATATGATTGTCTTGTCAATAGATTTGGCCGCACACTGCGGACAACCTAAAATTCCATCATCTCACCATGACACATATAGTGTACGAGTTCTTACTTCTCATGATGAAAACGTGACCCCATAGGAGTCTTGGTTGATGCACGGCCACTCGCTACAAAATGCCCCTCTAAGCACGATAGACACAGGGCCGGGTTAAATAGAGAATGTGAATTTTTAGCCTTGTACTAGACTTGAATTTTCAAGCTAGCTCTATTGCAGTCAATCCCGACAACTCTTGTAATGCCAAGTCCTCGATAATAAGCTTGGATTGGACCTAATTACGATGTAACAAAGAACATGAAGACAACTAACTCCCTTTGTTATCTTTAGTTCCGAATAAAAGAAAAAAAATTGTTTTTCTCCCTATTTATTCTCTTAAACATTATTTGTTACGAAGGTTTGATCTCGGTATAGATAATTTCCAATCCAAAACAATGTTTGATAAGAACAATGGGGGATTGAAAAGTCAATCTCATACCTTTTTTCGTATGCAGCTGTGGTGGTTTTATTCGAACCAAACCTGCCACAATTTATGAGAAAAATAAGGGACAACGTCCCTTGCTTTGTCATCTCTTTATTGATATATATATATATATATATATATATATATATATATACATAGATATATATTTCCTTTCCTTTTAATAATACTAAATTTATTTAATTAGTTTAAAGATTAAATTAATATAAGCATTAATTATCTATAAAAAAATTATTTTTATAAATATTATTTTATTTAAAATTGATAATATATAGTTATATTTATTTTTGAAAGTAATTTAATACGTTATATTATTTTAAAACAAGGCAAATATTAGATGTAATCATAGACAATGTTCTTTTTCAATGAAAAATAGCATTTATTAAGGGGGAATGGGTTGTGAAAAATGGTTATTAGTGAGACAAGAAAATGAGAGAAAAAAGAAAGAGAAAAGTGAGTGAAAATAAGTGGTGGATGTGTTTAATATATTAAGACTATATTTGGAACATAGGATTTAAGATGGATTTGAAATTCAAAATATTTCAAACTTTCAAATCTCATGTTTGGAGAACAATGGATAAGATCCCAAACCCGATCCCAAACTTACTCAAATCCTCCCCTTATAGGAATGCAACCAAAATGGTGGGATTTGGGGATGAGCATTCCATCTCCATTTTTTTTTTTTCAATTTTTTTAAATTAAATTTTAAGTATATTATAAAATATTTAAATTAATTTTATTCCAATTTGATCCCAATTTAAACCAAACGTCTCCACTTTTTTAAAAAAAAATAAAGAATTTTTTAAAAATAAATTTTAAGTATATTATAAAATATTTAAATTAATTTTATTTCAATCCAATCACAACCTATATCAAATATAATATGATATAATTTTATTCCAATCTCAAGTTCTATCAAACATGAGATAATAATTTTTCAATCCAATCCAATATCGTATACCAAACATAGCTTAGGGTAATTTCAGTAGACTCTCTATTTACATGCTATTCAAACTTAAATTATTAATCTGGTAACGTGGACACAAAAAACAGAAATATAAATGACAAATTCTACTATTTCACTATAAAAAATTATAAACTTCTAGACTCATGACATACGACAACCCTGCCCCAGTCCCACCCTATTAACATCCCTATAGATGCTGCCAACCTCACCCTGCGTGATAACGAAATATAAATTAAGCTGGGTGACATGCAATTGCATTGAAAGCTGCTAGACTGTTGGGTTTGAAAAATAACTGGTCTTGGGCTTGGTTATTATGGATCCGGGTACATCATGATCTTATACCGTGCCAACGGAAACGTTCTCAGGGATAATCCTCAAAAAACTTATCTAAATTTATAAAAATATTTATTTTATCACCTATGATTTCATTTTTATTTAAAATCTCCTCCGATATTAATAAATTAATAGAAAATATCTATTTTATCTCTTATAACTTCATCATCAATTTATGAATATCAAGACATTATCGTCATTTCACATACTTTCAAGGGATATTTTGAATGTTTTTATTAATGTTAAAAGAGATTTTAGATAAAAATAAAACTATATATGGTACAATGGATATTTATGCAAATCACAATAAATTTGTTGGGATTATCCCATGCTCTTAAGTTAACCAAATTGTAAATTAATATTTGTTCTGTTTGTAATCAAGTGGAAGCCATATAGATATTTCGTTTTGTCTTTTTTTTTTTAAAAAAAAAATGAATTAAATTACACTGAGATGGATTAAAGTTTATTAGCACTTTTTCTGGATCAAAGCATGGTTTGAATAACTACTTTAACAATAAAAATATCAATTTTCCCCACATTTGACTGTTCACGAGTGCGATAATTAAACACCAATTGCCATAACAAATAGGGGTGAAGAACGCATTATACTAAAGCAAGAATAGATGTAGTTTAAACCTTATCTCATATAACTCATTTATTAGATTCTCACATCTCTTTGTAGTCTGCAAAGAAGTTGTTGATGATACCTCTTATATCTTCATCTCCTTCTACATGAAATTCTTATCCATCAATTCAATAAAATCAAGACGTGTTATATGCACTTTTCCGTGCATGCCATAATCCTATCAAATCAAACCATATATATTATTATGTAGGTAAATTTATCAGATGTGCATAGACTCTCAGAAAGAGGTTGAGTACCGTTTGCTAAACCGAAGATGTTTATTATTCATTTATTAATATTTCTCCAAGGACAGCAGCAATTGCAAATGCATACATATAACTTTAAATTACTTATAATATGTTAATAAGGTTTCTGCCCAATATAGTTGCCTGGGGGATCATAGTTGCAGCCAATGAAAGTTCCTCCATTGTTGCAGCGTACCTTGGCACAACCGATCTTGGCAGTGTTGCGCCAAACCACCTGAGTATAGTGCCCACACATCTTACCTGGAGTGCAAGTGTTAGAGTTGTAATCATAATCGGCCTGCTCATCAACCCACATCTGCACAGCCTGTGTGCCTGAAAGGTCTGCGCTGCTCCACGCAAGGTTCTCGCCGTAAGGGCCGCCGGAGTGCACGAGATTGCAATCGCCAACACGTTGATTGGCGTAGTTTTGAGCGTAAGCAGCTACCTGGTCGTCCCAAGTGACAAGAGGAAGACTAAGCTTGGAACGAGCTTCGTTGTGAGCATTGACGTAGTCCTGTGGTGAGTCTTGCGCATGGGCTAGCCCCACGATAAGAAAGAAAAGAGCTACTGAAATCTTACACAAATTCATTTTTCGTTAATGTGATGGAAAAATGAATATCGTGGGTGTTTGATGGAAAAACAGGACGATTTGTTAGGTATTTATAGCGATAAAGTGTGGAAAATTATTGGACGAAAGAACATGGAAAATAAGAATATATTATAACTACCATATATATCAATTATATATAAAAGAACAAATGTGTTTTGTTTAAAGAAAAGTAAAAATAAAAATCAGCTGTCCCCACTCGAGAATAAATTATTTAGGATAAAATGAGGTTAATTTCTAGTTTACGTTTTGTCAAATAATTTCCAAATTCAGCTTCTAGGAAGGTGCAACCAAATAGATAATTACATTCCTATACAAGAGTTTATTGAAGTTATAATATTTTATAAGAGTAATGCTAGATTATAACCATTTACATAAGAATTTTTTTTTTAATGATAGATTTGGGAGGAATTCACAAATTCTATAAACTCCATATTAATTTTTTTAGAATCCTTTAAAATCAATAAATTTTTTAGGAGAATGCTAAAATTAGTTATAAACTTTGTTTCTCAGAAAAATCAGTTTAAAATCTATCAAAATTCATAATTTAAATGAACTTTGTGAAGTCGATGAGTTTTTTTTAATACATTTAGATTTCATTATATTTCATATAAATCTAAATTGAATACACTTAAATTTTAATAACTTTTTATAGAAATTTAAATTGAATATACTTAAATTTTAATGGAATTCATTTAAACTTGAATTAAATATACCCAAACTTTTAAATTCGAATGAATTCTAAATTGAATACACCCGAAACTCTATAAAGTAAATGATTTTTTTTTTTAATTTACCTAGATTTAAATAGATTACATATAAAAATATATTTTATTGGATTTTATCTAGTTTATACACTAAACCAAATCTATCACTTAGGCTATATTTGGCACGCAGGATTAGAATGGATTGAATTAGAATGAAATAGATTAGATTAAAAAATTGGTGTATCATGTTCAGTGGCGGACCCAGAAAATTTGTTTAGGGGGGGCACATAAATAAAATAATAAAAATATCAAAATTTAAGAATATACTAAATGTATAATATTTTTATGTAAAACAATATTCAATAACACTATATAGTTTAAATAAAATAAAACATACATTATATTTAGGCAAAACAAATAATCATATGTTTAAAAATCATAATAAAATCATTAAAATAAATAAAAAATAAAAAAATAAATTACATAAAATTATAATATTCCTCGACGAGGCTTCATAACTTGAAATCGTTTCATGATAACTTCTTTATCAATTTTGTCAAAAATATCTTTCTCCACATACGCAAGTAAGCTATCATTTAACCATTGATCTCTCATTCGATTACGTAATTCAGTCTTCACAATATTCATAGCAGAAAATGTTCTTTCAACGGTAGCAGTTGCAACAGGTAGTAATAATGCCAATATCAAGAGCAAGTAAATTAATGAAAAAACTTTATCTTGTTTTTTCTCAACCATCTTTTATGTCAAATCTATAAGACCATTTAATTCTGAAAATTCAATATTAAAGCGCATGACTGCAATATAATTCTTAAGTTGATCTTCAAGTGTCAAAAGTTCAGTAGAGGAGAAGTCTTTTGGATAAAATTGAGCAAGTTGAATCAGTTTTTATTTGTCAAATACACGAAATTGAATCATGACAATATATTATACATGGATAATTTTAATGTAATAATTTAAAGTTTAAGATTTTTGGGTTTATTGATAAGATATATATTAAATTTAAAATATTAAAAAATAAATAAATTAAAAAGGTAATTAATTTATAGGACTAACTTGGTAAGTCATAAGATGTCGAAGTAAAAATAAAGAGATGCCAGATAAAGATTATGAGAAAAAAAAAATAGTTCACTAAAATTATAAATTGTCAATGTAAATAGTATTTATATAGAAAAGAATTAAAAGAATAAAATTAAAAAAAGAAAATATTAATTAATTAGGAGTAGGAAAAATATTAGAAGTAGAAAACTAAGTCTAATAGGAGTAAAAAATAGGAATGCAAGTTAATCTATTAGAAATAGAAAAAATAAATGATTAAATAAGAAAGTAATAAATAATAAAAAAAAAAGGAGAAATAGGGTCCGAAAGCAAAAAGAGGGGCCTGCTGTTATGCAATGTGTGCAACAGTGCAGCACAAATCAAGTTTTTTTTTTTTTTTTTTTTACTTGTTTGGAATTATACAATAAATTTATTAATTTTTTTTTTTTTAAATTTGAGGGGAGGCACTCTGCCACTGATCATGTTTGATAGAACTTGAGATTGGATTAAAATTATATTAATATTAAAATCAAAATATTAAAATAAAATATTTTAATATTAAAATGTTTAAACAAATCAATCTCTCTCTCTCTGTCTCTCTCCATTTCATCTTCTCTGACCAAACTCTAGAAACCACTCTCTTTCTCTCTCTTCCTCTCTTCTCTTTTGTCTCTTTTCCTTTTCTCTATAACCAACCACCTATCATCGTCGTTTTCATCACTGACGTCTCCATCTTCGTCTCATTTCATCTTCATCGTCACCCAACTTTGTTGCGATTCTTTCTCAATTATTTCTCTCCCCCTCTCTCTTTCTTGTCAGTGATGATGGACGTTGATGGGACTATCGTGGTTGTGGGTTTTTTAAAATAATTTGAAAATTATTTTAAAAAATAAAAAGCATACTTTAAAATAATATTTTTGAAAAAGGTAATATGTTTGGTAGAATTTTTTAAAATTTATTTTCAAAAACAGAAAATTATGTAAATGTGTTTGATATTGTTTTTAAAAATGTATAAGATAGTTGTTTGGAGAAAAAAGTAATGTCTACTTTTGAAAATATGTTTTGAAAACGGTGAAAAATATAAAGCAAAAATGAAAAGAAAATTCTCTCATATGGCTCCCAAATATTTCTCTAGTTTCTTCTAATCTTCTTCTCTCATATCCTTCAAATCTTTCACCAAAGATGAAACCAACATGATCATATGCCTGTTCAACTGCCAAAATAAGAGCAAAACATTCTGCACAAAAGGGAGTTTGATGACCCAAAAACCAAGAGAAGCTGCCATAACAATCACGAAAACTCAACCAAAAACAATCGTTAGAAATTTTAGGTATTTTAGGAAATTAATAGCCCTTTCACACCAAAAAACTATTAGAAACTGTTTAATGTCTCTTTTAACAAGAGGAGGTGTTTTAGGTATTAACTAAAACAAGTAGGGAGTTTTATTTATTTTATAAAACACTAGGCGGTTTTTAGGATAATTTTTAAACTAGAGGGAGATTTTGATGAATATGTCAAATTACAGGCATATTGGGGTAAATAACCCTTAAAATCAGAATATTCATATGATTTATTTATTTATTTTAAATCATATGATTTGTTTTGAAATACAGAATAGTCATACTTGTTCAAATTAAAGTCACATGAAATCCAAAATAACATAAACTCTTTTTTTTTTTTAATCTTCAGAATCATAGCTATAAACATTTGAAACTGAATTCATAAAAAATTAAATGAAAAAAGAATAGAAACATAAGTGGGGTTCTTAATATTAATTATTTGTTCTGATTTTTTCCTGTTTTAAGTCTTCTTTTACTTCCCAACTTTTGAATATTATAGGCGTTTAAATCTACCTTCCTTAAATTGCATATTGCTTCTAGACTTTTCAAGATTATTGATGAGGAATTTCATTGTCGGCGTTTATGCTAATCCATACGGAAATTTAACTGCGAGAAAGTAACAAAGGACAAGTAGAGGGGAACTTTTCAATAGAAAGACTAGACAGTAATAATAATAAAAAAAGTCAATGTTCATTACGAAAATGCAATAGACAATTGATCATTCGTAATTTGTCACTAATAGATCAACCAAGTATCAGAACATATAGTGTTTAGTTTCAAGATTATTCAGTCATAAGGTAAACGATCATTTCACACACAAATATCCAAATCTTGTTGTAAGATCGAAGTAATAAGAACCATGTGGAACTCCCCTAGTTAGTCTATACCGACCTACGTTAATAAAAGAAGTTTTTTATATTATTTTAAGTGAAATGGATCAGTTTCCTCAATTTTTGAAGTAATCCCTCGTAAATTTAGGTAAAAATTCATATAAATATTAACTGATCGACTTAATAACAATATGACTCAACTTTTCAAAAAATTTTAACATTAAATAATAAGGTTGGTAAACGAAAGATGTAATAGCAGTTCTAGGAATTAAGACATTATTCATTCATTCGTCTGTTCCAAGTACAACAGCAAATGCTTACCATATAATTTATTTAATGGCCTTGTAAATAGCTCAAAAGACGCTATGACTCTTATTTATTTATTTTTTTCCAAGTGGAACATATACATATTTTTTGTCGAACAGCAAGAGAGCTGGTAAATATCTGCTATGTAGTTGTAGCAAAATAACAAAATATAACAGTTTCTTTTGGCAAATAAAGTTGCATGCCTTTATTCATTCATTTATTTCTCGATAAAGCAACAAATGCTCACATTACATGCGCATAATTTAAAATTACTTATAATTAATAAGGTTTCTGCCCAATAATGTTGCCTCGGGGAGCATAGTTGCAAGTGATGAAAGTTCCTCCTGTGTTGCACCTCACCTTTGCACATCCAATCCTAACCGAACTGCGCCAAACCACCTGAGTATAGTGCCCGCACACCTTGCCAGGAGCGCAAGAATTAGAGCCGTAATTATAATTAGCCTTCTCATTAACCCACAACTGCACAGCCTCTTTGCCGGAAAGCGCACCAGAGCTCATCGCAAGGTTCTCTCCGTAAGGTCCGGTGGAGTGCCTAAGGCTGCAGTCGCCCTTGCGTTGATTAGCGTAGTTTCGTGCGTAGGTAGCTACCTGCTCGTCCCAGGTGACAGGGCCAACATTGACCTGAGAACGAGCTGCGTTGTGAGCATTGACGTAGTCCTGTGGTGAGTCTTGGGCATGGGATGGCAGGACAAGGGCTAACCCTACAAGACAGAAAAGAGCCAGTGAAATCTTAAACATTTTCATTTTGGTTTGCAAGTTTTTTGATTAATGTGAAGGAAATCTTGAAGTGTGATGACAGAAATGAGACCACTTCATGTGTATTTATAGCATTTAACTCTGGAAAATGGACAGACGAACTTGGGAGAAGAATGTTCAAAAATAACGTGCGCGGACGAACCAGGGAGAAGAATGTTCAAAAGTAATATATTATTAAAAATCAAAATAGTTAAAAGTAATTAAAAAAAAAAGAATTTCGAGAAAAGGTGATTACGATACCAATTTTCGTGTGGTTGATTGGGTACCGTTTTCTTTTTTATGGGATATGAATTTTATCATACTCGCAAAAATACAACTCCGGAAAGGTTAGACCTTATTTGCAAGAGCATGTACCTCTTCGTTTATAGGAGTTGATTTGGGAAGATTGTTTTCCAACCTGGTTGTTGTCTTTGATTCAAGCTGATGTAATGTGTTCTAACTCTGTCTCTTCTTAATAAAATCTTTGTTTTAATTTCAAATAAATAAATAAAGTTAGCTTACACTTGAAATAAAATAAAATGAAATAAAACTCCAGAGTCCATAAACCATATCCAATTTAGATAACAGCAATCCTCCACATTCCTTATTGTATTTCAACTCATGATGTTCTATCGTCAGGGTATAGTTTTTATTTAAAGATATGAGGGCAAGACAGACTTTTTGTTTTTGAGTTGAATTGAAGTTGATGAAGGGGAGAATTTGGGGATTTTTGAAACTGTGGAGGGTAAAACAATGTATTTTGCTCAAACAATGGGTAAAATGATAATGCTCTTGTTAGGTTTTTCTTTTTTTTTTTTTTTCCTCCGGACATATGAAATCTGATTAACATCACTTGTGATATGTCATTGAATAAAATTTCATTTTACAAGTTGGAATCCCTAGCATCATTGAATTTAGGAAAAAAGTTAACTAATATTAACATACAATCATTGATATAACAATTTAATTTATATGGTCATGTGTTAAGAGATAAGCCATCATTAATATTAATATATTTGTCAATCAATATTTTATCAATTGAGATACAAATTGAAATATGAGTCGAGATTTCTAACATAATTACAAATTGAAGATACCAATTATATGCAATAACATTGAACTTCAGGATTTTTGTTTCTTTCATTTGATTTTTGCTCTCCCTTCACCTTCCTTTCATATGAAAAAGAGAAAAAAGAAAATGGTTTTTGAGGTTTAAATAAACTGATTGATTTAATGTTTGAACTAATGCGGCGGTGTGATGGGATGAACTCCTAAAAATGCCCTTCGCTTTAGTATTGATGGGTGTATATGTTAGAAGTTAGTGGCTTCATATTATTTGACAAAAATATTTTATCGGGTTGAAAATTTCCTCAATATGTTTTGTTTTGTCAATAGATTTGGCCGCACATTGCGGACAACCTAAAATTCCATCATCTCACCATGACACATATAGTGTACGAGTTCTTACTCCTAAAAATGCCCTTCACTTCAATATTGATGGGTGTATATGCTAGAAGTTAGTGGCTTCATATTATCTAACAAAAATATCGTATTGGGTTGAAAATTCCCTCAATATGTTTTGTCTTGTCAATAGATTTGGCCGCACACTGCGGACAACCTAAAATTCAATCATCTCATCATAACACGTATAGTGTACGAGTTCTTACTCCTAAAAATTCCCTTCGCTTCAGTATTGATGGGTGTATATGCTAGAAGTTAGTGGCTTCATATTATTTGACAAAAATATCTTATCGGGTTGAAAATTCCCTCAATATGTTTTGTCTTGTCAATAGATTTGGCCGCACACTGCGGACAACCTAAAATTCCATCATCTCACCATGACACATATAGTGTATGAGTTCTTCTCGTGATGAAAACGTGACCCCATAGGAGTCTTGGTTGATGCACAGCCACTCGCTACAAAATGCCCCTCTAAGCACGATAGACACAGGGCCGGGTTAAATAGAGAATGTGAATTTTTAGCCTTGTACTAGACATGAATTTTCAAGCTAGCTCTATTGCAGTCAATCCCGGCAACTCTTGTAATGCCAAGTCCTCGATAATAAGCTTGGATTGGACCTAATTACGATGTAACAAAGAACATGAAGACAACTAACTCCCTTTGTTATCTTTAGTTCCGAATAAAAGAAAAAAAATTGTTTTTCTCCCTATTTATTCTCTTAAACATTATTTGTTACGAAGGTTTGATCTCGGTATAGATAATTTCCAATCCAAAACAATGTTTGATAAGAACAATGGGGGATTGAAAAGTCAATCTCATACCTTTTTTCGTATGCAGCTGTGGTGGTTTTATTCGAACCAAACCTGCCACAATTTATGAGAAAAATAAGGGACAACGTCCCTTGCTTTGTCATCTCTTTATTGATATATATATATATATATATATATATATATATTTCCTTTCCTTTTAATAATACTAAATTTATTTAATTAGTTTAAAGATTAAATTAATATAAGCATTAATTATCTATAAAAAATTATTTTTATATTAATTGTAAAATAAATATTATTTTATTTAAAATTGATAATATATAGTTATATTTATTTTTGAAAGTAATTTAATACGTTATATTATTTTAAAATTAATTTAATCATCTTAATTATAAAATATATTTATTTTATTCATATATTTTGTTTAATCTCAACCTCAGCCAAATGAAAAATAATATTATTTTTATCCAATTTCATACTGCACCAAATATATTACAATATTAATTTATTTAGTCCAATCCTATCAAAATAATCTAATCCAATCTCACATATCACAAGTATCAGTGAGTAAAGATTCTAGTGTTTAGATAGGAAATTGTAATTAATCTGCATGTTCACGATGATAACATTACAAAACACAAGTTTACTGTTTTTTTTTTTTTTTGTGAAAATAATTGTGGAGTGTTATAACATGACCAACCATTAATTTTAAATTATTTCTAAATTTATTGAATGAAAGATTTGAGTTATTATTATTACTATTATTATTATTATCTTTAAGAAAGCATTAGTCGACCGCCTAACGACTCGTGTCTAGTCAGCTAGGCAACGAGTACTTGGCGATTAATTGGTTTGACCATCAATCAACAGTAAATCCGTTGATCGATAATCAAAGTTGATTAAACTTGTAAAAAAAAATAAAGAAAAAAGTTGATATTTTTTATTGCATTTGATGAAATATGTGGTTTAATTAGATATTTTTATCATCTTGATTTAGTGTATTTTAATACTCATAAAAATTGATTTTGGGATGATGGTGCGTTTTAGCGAGCAATTCAAGTGACTTAAATCAAGAGTATCAGGCTCAAGTCACCAAGTCCATCTGCCCCTAAATCTACTCAACCTAAATCACACCAAATGTCTTCTCTTTCAAACTGTTGACTTGCAACTTAGTTTCATCAAGCAACTGTCGCAATCCCCATGGTCGCTAACCGCATCTTTTTCTTTTTCACCACCATCATCAATTGCAACACCAAGCTTTGTCAAGTAATCGTCGCCACAACCTCTATAGCTACCACTAAATCAACAGCTCTCCCATCTACTTGAAACCACCGCTATCACCAACTAAATAAAGCAGAGCTTGAGGTAGAGAGAGATGGGGATAAAGCTAAAAGCTTAAGGAAGGGGAAGAAAGCTTGGAGAGTCAACATCGACACAGAAGACAATATTAAATACTTCTTTGAAAAGTCTACTAAAGATGCTCTCTCTGGCGGTTCTCTTTCTCAGCTCCTCAACGAGTCATTTTTCTATCTAGACAACTCCACAGGTTGATTGTGATTCAATTCCATCTAGTTTTGCTTTTTATTCCATATTTTTTCTTGTTATTAGTTGTCACTTAAAAAAAAAAAAAAAGTAGCCGACTAGGCCGACTAGTAGGTCCAACTCAGCCAAGTAATCGGCCCAACGACTAGAACCACCGATTTTGTGGTTCTCGAGTTGCCAAAGTACCACCGAGCGGCCTATATATCACATAACAATAAAAACATTTAACAATATAGCAGAATTTAGTTAGTGATTAGGGATACAATTTTCAAACTAAGATACAATTTCGTATTCAGTCACTTAAAGAACATAAAAGAGAATAAATATGATTACTTTTATATTTAAAAATATGAAGAAGATTGAGATAAAAAAACATTTAATTGGATTCTATATAATTTAGTAGTATAATTAACCTAAACAACTTTGAATTTCACTATTTTCTTTTATTTTGGCTTTTAACAGTAAATTATTAATTTCTTTGGCTGGAAGCCAGAACTAAAACATGATTCTCAACTTCTTTACATCTATGGTCAAAACTCAAAATTAGAAAAACTTTTCATCTGGTCAAGTTTTATGGGCTTGATGATGTCGCCGCTGTCGATAATCATGAGTCAAATTCAACATGAATTTGTGATTTCTTGTGGAACTAGCGATGGACCCGCTAGCTTAGCAAAATTAACGGATAATTTTTCTAGTTTGAACTGAATTTTTCAATTTGTGTTTTAAGGTTATGGTACTACTTTTAATTTTTTTATGTCCTCAAGAAAATTATTACATTTTGAAATAATAGTTTCCCATTATGTAGTAAGTTTTGCATAATTAATGAATAGATAAGATTATAATACTAATAGTTAAGATTATAGCATTGCTTCTCTTAAGAAATCTATCCAAAAATTGGTAGTGTTTAGAGTTTGTATATATAAATGAAAACGTATTTAACTACTAACATGATTAAATTGTCATGCACTGTGTTAAAATCATAATTATACTTATAGAAAATTCTGATATTTTATAAAAAGTAGAAGATTAATGTGTAAATTTGTAAAGTAGGTATATGTAGGTGAGAGGAGAACTTTTTTAGAATAGCAATTAAACCACCCTTTAATGCAATATATGCTTGTAAATAAGTTTCTATTGTAATAAATATTAATTAAAATCACAATAATAAAACGTCACGTTTTTATTATTGAGGCATAATAAAGCTGACTGTAAATGCTTGCTTCACGAATTTACATATATTTCCATAAAGTTTAGAAAAAAAAAAAAAAAACAAGGCAAATATTAGATGTAATCATAGACAATGTTCTTTTTCAATGAAAAATAGCATTTATTAAGGGGGAATGGGTTGTGAAAAATGGTTATTAGTGAGACAAGAAAATGAGAGAAAAAAGAAAGAGAAAAGTGAGTGAAAATAAGTGGTATTAAGACTATATTTGGAACATAGGATTTAAGATGGGTTTGAAATTCAAAATATTTCAAACTCTCAAATCTCATGTTTGGAGAACAATGGATGAGATCCCAAACCCGATCCCAAACTTACTCAAATCCTCCCCTTATAGGAATGCAACCAAAATGGTGGGATTTAATGGATTTGGGGATGAGCATTCCATCTCCATTTTTTTTTTCAATTTTTTTAAATTAAATTTTAAGTATATTATAAAATATTTAAATTAATTTTATTCCAATTTGATCCCAATTTAAACCAAACGTCTCCACTTTTTTAAAAAAAAATAAAGAATTTTTTAAAAATAAATTTTAAGTATATTATAAAATATTTAAATTAATTTTATTTCAATCTAATCACAACCTATATCAAATATAATATGATATAATTTTATTCCAATCTCAAGTTCTATCAAATATGAAATAATAATTTTTCAATCCAATCCAATATCGTATACCAAACATAACTTAGGGTAATTTCAGTAGACTCTCTATTTACATGCTATTCAAACTTAAATTATTAATCTAGTAACGTGGACACAAAAAACAGAAATATAAATGACAAATTCTACTATTTCACTATAAAAAAATATAGACTTCTAGACTCATGACATACGACAACCCTGCCCCCAATCCCACCCTATTAACATCCCTATAGATGCTGCCAACCTCACCCTGCGTAATAACGAAATATAAATTAAGCTGGGTGACATGCAATTGCATTGAAAGCTGCTAGACTGTTGGGTTTGAAAAATAACTGGTCTTGGGCTTGGTTATTATGGATCCGGGTACATCATGATGTTATACCGTGCCAACGAAAACGTTCTCAGGGATAATCCTAAAAAAACTTATCGAAATTTATAAAAATATTTATTTTATCACCTATGATTTCATTTTTATTTAAAATCTCCTCCGATATTAATAAATTAATAGAAAATATCTATTTTATCTCTTATAACTTCATCATCAATTTATGAATATCAAGACATTATCGTCATTTCACATACTTTCAAGGGATATTTTGAATGTTTTTATTAATGTTAAAAGAGATTTTAGATAAAAATAAAACTATATATGGTACAATGGATATTTATGCAAATCACAATAAATTTGTTGGGATTATCCCATGCTCTTAAGTTAACCAAATTGTAAATTAATATTTGTTCTGTTTGTAATCAAGTGGAAGCCATATAGATATTTCGTTCTGTCTTTTTTTAAAAAAAAAAAAAAAAATGAATTAAGTTACACTGAGATGGATTAAAGTTTATTAGCACTTTTTCTGGATCAAAGCATGGTTTGAATAACTACTTCAACAATAAAAATATCAATTTTCCCCACATTTGACTGTTCACGAGTGCGATAATTAAACACCAATTGCCATAACAGTTAGGGGTGAAGAACGCATTATACTAAAGCAAGAATAGATGTAGTTTAAACCTTATCTCATATAACTCATTTATTAGATTCTCACATCTCTTTGTAGTCTGCAAAGAAGTTGTTGATTATACCTCTTATATCTTCATCTCCTTCTACATGACATTCTTATCCATCAATTCAATAAAATCAAGACGTGTGATATGCACTTTTCCGTGCATGCCATAATCCTATCAAATCAAACCATATATATTATTATGTAGGTAAATTTATCAGATGTGCATAGACTCTCAGAAAGAGGTTGAGTACCGTTTGCTAAACCGATCGAAGATGTTTATTATTCATTTATTAATATTTCTCCAAGGACAGCAGCAATTGCAAATGCATACATATAACTTTAAATTACTTATAATATGTTAATAAGGTTTCTGCCCAATATAGTTGCCTGGGGGATCATAGTTGCAGCCAATGAAAGTTCCTCCATTGTTGCAGCGTACCTTGGCACAACCGATCTTGGCAGTGTTGCGCCAAACCACCTGAGTATAGTGCCCACACATCTTACCTGGAGTGCAAGTGTTAGAGTTGTAATCATAATCGGCCTGCTCATCAACCCACATCTGCACAGCCTGTGTGCCTGAAAGGTCTGCGCTGCTCCACGCAAGGTTCTCTCCGTAAGGGCCGCCGGAGTGCACGAGATTGCAATCGCCAATACGTTGATTGGCGTAGTTTTGAGCGTAAGCAGCGACCTGGTCGTCCCAAGTGACAAGAGGAAGACTAAGCTTGGAACGAGCTTCGTTGTGAGCATTGACGTAGTCCTGTGGTGAGTCTTGCGCATGGGCTAGCCCCACGATAAGAAAGAAAAGAGCTACTGAAATCTTACACAAATTCATTTTTCGTTAATGTGATGGAAAAATAAAAATCGTGGGTGTTTGATGGAAAAACAGGACGATTTGATAGGTATTTATAGCGATAAAGTGTGGAAAATTATTGGACGAAAGAACATGGAAAAAAAGAATGTATTATAACTACCATATATATCAATTATATATAAAAGAACAAATGTGTTTTGTTGACAGAAAAGTGTGAATAAAAATCAGCTGTCCCCACTCGAGAATAAATTATTTAGGATAAAATGAAGTTAGTTTCTAGTTTACGTTTTGTCAAATAATTCCAAATTCAGCTTCTAGGAAGGTGCAACAAAATAGATAATTACATTCCTATATAAGAGTTTATTGAAGTTATAACTTATAATATTATATAAGAGTAATGCTAGATTATAACCATTTACATAAGAAATTTTTTTTAATGATAGATTTGGAAGGAATTCACAAATTCTATAAACTCCATATTAATTTTTTAGAATCTTTTAAATAAAATTTTTAGGAGAATGCTAAAATTAGTTATAAACTTTTTTTCTAAGAAAAATCAGTTTAAAATCCATCAAAATTCATAATTTAAATGAACTTTGTGAAGTCGATGAGTTTTTTTTAATACATCTAGATTTCATTATATTTCATATAAATCTAAATTGAATACACTTAAATTTTAATAACTTTTTATACAAATTTAAATTACATATACTTAAATTTTAATGGAATCCATTTAAACCTAAATTAAATATACCCAAACTTTTAAATTAGAATGAATTCTAAATTGAATGCACCCGAAACTCTATAAAGTAAATGATTTTTTTAAAAAATTTACCTAGATTTAAATAGATTACATATAAAAATATATTTTATTGGATTTTATCTAGATTATACACTAAACCAAATCTATCACTTAGGCTATATTTGGCACGCAAGATTAGAATGGATTGGATTAGAATGAAATAGATTGGATTAAAAAATTAGTGTATCATATTTGATAGAACTTGAGATTGGATTAAAATTATATTAATATTAAAATCAAAATATTAAAATAAAATATTTTAATATTAAAATGTTTAAACAAATCAATCTCTCTCTCTCTGCGTCTCTCTCCATTTCATCTTCTCTTACCAAACTCTAGAAACCACTCTCTTCCTCTCTTCTCTTTTGTCTCTTTTCCTTTTCTCTATAACCAACCACCTGTCATCGTCGTCTTCATCACTGACGTCTCCATCTTCGTCTCCATTTCATCTTCATCGTCACCCAGCTTTGTTGCGATTCTTTCTCAATTATTTCTCTCCCCCTCTCTCTTTCTTGTCAGTGATGATGGACGTTGATGGGACTATCGTGGTTGTGGGTTTTTTTTTGTTTGATTGTTGTAGTTGTTTAGAGTGGCTTGTGGTGGTGATGGAAGAAAGAGACAGTGACAGAGAATGGGTTCAACAGTGATTACTGCTAGGCTCAACAATGGTTGATGGAGATGGGTTTGATAGAGAGAGATAGATGGAGAAGAAGAGAAAGAACGAAAAGAGTGAGATATTCCATTCTGGTCCAACCCACCAGTTAGAATGGAAATGATAATTCTCGTGAGAATGGGAATGAAAAAAGGTTGGGATTGGGTCTTGAATCCCTTCCCAACCTCTCCAAATGTCGGATTTCATGGGATTGAGAATTTCAATCCTAATCTCACAAAATGTCCAGTGCACCAAACACAGCTTTAAATAAAATATGTGTAGTCAATGAGTTTTTTAATACGTTTAGATTTCATTAGATTCCATATAAATTTAAATTAAATACACTTAAATTTTAATGGATTTCAAACAAATCTGAATTTAATATATCTAAATGTCAATGGAATCCATTCAAATATGAATTAAATACACTCAAACTTTTAAAATGTTTTAAATTCAAATGAATTATAGATTGATTCTTTTATTTTTTAATTTGTTTGTGGAAGTGAGCAATTCTGTCTTCCAATGGTGTTGGTTTTGGTCATGAACTCATCCAACTCAAGGAGGGGGAGGGATTGCTTCAGTATTGAGTAGAAATGCAGTATGATAGAAAAATGCAATTCTATTGTTGTAATTTTAAAGTACATGTTTGCAATTAAATTTTCAAAATGTGACACATAATTTCTATCTTGATGTTATCATCTTGGAATTATTGTAGTCATACTACATATAGCCGAAGAAAAACAATTTTTTCTTTTCATTTTTATATTTTTTTTAAATAAAATATTTGAAACAAAGAGGAAATGTTTTTTAAGTTTGGCAGTAGTTGATAGTTATGATCGTTATCGGTCACATCACATTTAATGGTAGTCTCTGAATAAGAAAAAATCTTCCAAGAAACTATTCTACAGCTGATCTGATGTCACAGACCAATAAAATTGTATCATTTCATTTTCTCTTACTATTTCCATTGGTCATTTTCTCTTACTCTTTCCATTAGTCTTTTTTTTTTTTTTTTTTATTGGTCTATCATATCACATCAATCATGGTACAGTCCTATAGAAGATTTTCTCATAAATAAGTTGGTTTTGTCAACAGTAATTTTTGAATAAGTTGATTTTCTTTTTCTTTTTTAATTTTGTGTTGAAAAATAAACTTATGTAGGTTAATACTTGATATAATATTTTTTTTAATTACCCTTTAAATGCCAACAATTGTAAGAGAAATAATGAATAAGGTTGTTTTATCATTTTAATTCTATATTTATGGACAGATTTTGTTACAAATTAAAAACTTATAAATATTTTTTTATTCATAAATTTTACTTTATAATCCATCCAAATCCAATAAATTTCATTTAAAATAATATATTCAATTTAGAGTTTATTAAAGTTTCATGGATTTTTTTAATAATAGATTTTGGTGGAATTCACAAATTATATAAACTTCATATTTGATTTCCTTTTTTTAAAAAAAAAAAAATTCTTTAAGACCAATAAAATCTTTAAGAGATTGCTAAGATTAGTTATAAACTTTTTTCCACATAAAAATCATTTTAAAATTCATCTAAATTTATCACTTAAATAAAATATGTGAAGTCAATGAAGTTTTGAATATATTTAGATTTCATTGGATTCCATACAAATATTAATTGAATAAATCTAAATTTTAATGGATTGAATATACCTAAATTTCAATGGAATTCATTCAAATCTAGATTAAATACATCCAAACTTTTAAAATATTTTAAATTTAAATGAATTTTAGATTGAATACATCCCAAACTCTCTAAAGTAAATTACTTTTTAATTCACCTAGATTTAAATAGATTACACATAAATCCAAATTCATCACTCAAATGAATGAGTTTTTTAATAGATTTCATTGAATTTCATACAAATCTGAATTAAATGCATTTAAATTTCAATGGATTTCAAATAAATTTGAATTGAATACACCTATGATATATTTACTTTAATTGTTGAAATCGAAATGAGAATCAGAAATGGTTTTGAATCGAAATGATTTATCGAAATTGGAATAAGTTGTTTACTTCAACTACATGAATTGGAATCAAAATTGGAATCAGTAATATTCCTATTGAACTGTTTGCTTTATTTTAAAATTAGACTGGATTAATTATAAGTTATTTATTTTAAAGTTTAAATGGCACTTAAGCTTCCTAAGTATTTAGGTAAGCATTTTTAAAGTCAACAAGTTTTATAAATTTAATAATAAAAAACTAGCTCTATTAGATGGTGTTGGTGGCTTATTTTCCTTTCATCTTTCTTGGTCTAGGAGTATTGTGATTTTCAGTTTAGGTGGTCTTCTATATAAAATCTACTTGCGATTGCTGATAATAGTATGCATAGTATATATGAATATAATATGCAGACATGTATTTATAATAATAATTAAGAAATTGGTGTTGAAATACCAATGGCATGCAGTTTTTTCTATAATATAAATGATGTATTTATAATATGCAGTATTTTTTTTTTTAAGAGCAAATAAAAAACCAATGGTGTCAGTAAAGAAACAAACAAATAGAATTTTTTTATTAATCCACCAACCTGTGATGGTGATGAAAGATGCAGAGAATGGCAACATCCAACACAAACTTGTCAAAATAGGTTTTATTTTATTTTATTTTTTTTAAAAAAAATGTATAAGGAATTTTTCACTTTGCAAAAGGGAATGAAAATTGGAATGGAATTCCCGAATGGGGTAGGAAGAATGAGATTCCTATTCCACAACTTTAAATTAATGTAGGACCTACACTTTCATTCTCATTATAGAATGGATTTTATACAAATAAACATCATCAATTAATCTCATTTCACATTCTCATTCCTAATCCATAAAATAAACACACCACTAAATTTCAATAGAATCCATTCAAATTTAAATTAAATACACGCAAACTTTTAAAATGTTTTAAATTTGAATGAATTCTGGATTGAATACATCTCAAACTCTGTAAAGTAAATGACTTTTTTAATACACGTAGATTTAAATATATTACACATAAATCTAAATTGAATACAATTAAATTTAATTGAATTTCACATAAATTTGAAATGAATACAGCTAGATTTGAATGAATTTTATATGTCTAAATTTCAATGAAATCCATACGAATCTAGATTTAAAAAACTCAAAATTTTAAAATATTTTAAACCTCAATTAATTAAAAATTGAACACACCCTCTTTATTGTTTAATGTGTCTTGATGGATAAGAGTACTTATTGGGTCTAACAATACTGCAGATTGAGTAACTCAATCATAGGTGATATTTCAGATAAACTAAACAAAAGATCCTAATTTAAACTATGCACTTTTTGTGGGTGTTATTGAATTTAGGTGGTAGTATTAAATTTAGCATATGTAAATCAAATTATATTTCCATTGAATTCAGGTATTTGTCTTTTGGTGGTGCAATTTATTTTGGTTCTCTTGTTCTCCACACCTCTCGCATAATAAAACCATTGAACCAATATACCTATTCATCTAAAAAAATCCATACCTAATCTAGTATAGGAATTAAACTTGGATGCACTGAAAATAGGCAATAGGGACAACATTTTTAGGAAAAAAATAAATAATCCTTAAAAGGATTTCTATATGACAAAACAACGCTTGGTCATGAAGAAAAAATTTGAATATTTATTTTTTTAAAACTATTGTCAAATGGGTTAGATGTCTATTGTAATACATTAAGATTAAAAACTATTGACGTAATCTAGACATTTGCTTCTATAAATGTTAGATAACTACTCCCATAATAAGAGGCGAAAACAAATTGTATTATGTTCCAAAAAGTTGGGAAGGTAGTACCACCAATACTAATAGATAATATAAAATTAAACAGTCACTTTAAAATCATCTTTATGAATGTGTATTAATAAGAATAATTTTAACGTATATGGACTAATAACTAGTAAAGTAAATCAAATCGAAAATACCATATGAAAATAAAAAGAAAGATAAAATATTAATATTTAGCAATTCGAATTAGCTACTAAGTAGTTGTATAGTTTAGACCTATTTAATTTATTATTCAAAACAATCTTCACACTACTTTTTCTTTTTCTTTTTTCTTTTTTTGATAAATTACATGACTTTTCTTTTTATTATATCATTCGTAATTTTTTTTTTTTTAAAAAAAAAAACATTTTTGAGGTTGAAATTAGACAGATTGACGGTGTGAATTCCGGAATAAAAGCCGTGGTGTGTGGGGTGTGTGGGGCAAAAACTTTTAAAAATACGTTACCATGACATCTATGTATGACGTATAATTAATGTGGCCCCCCAATGGTTCATGCATGTTACAGAGCCAGTCTCTAGAAATATTTTTAATTTTATTTTAGTTCTATGTTAGATTTCATAATTTTTAATATGCATTGCAGTCAATCCGGGCAACCTTTTTAGGTTAGAGTTGAGTAATCACAATTTCTTAGCTCATATAAACAAGGTAATTGCTTTTTTTTTTTAAAAAAAATAATAATAACTTTTAGTTTAAATCTAATGTAAGTATCCAATAAGGTAACTTTAGAAATATAATTCAGAATAATTTTAATGTAAGGATTCGTATTAGTATTTTTTTTTTTTTTTAAATATCACTTATGTTGAGGGCAATTTGAATTTGATACATTGTCATAAGCGACGGCCACTCTCTATCATTTTTAAAAAATTATTCAACTCTAATCAATTCTCGATTAAATGGACCCTTAATGTGAGGAAAAAAAAAAGGGAAAAGGAGACGATTTAATAGGGTGTTAAAAGGGACAAAGTGTGCGGAAAATTAATGGACGAAACAGATATGATAAGAAGGTGTGCAAGACTAAAACTATAACACACCTGTAAAGATAATTTACCGGTACTGATATACGTAGCATCACCCTACGTCACAGTGACGAATTGATGGAGAAAATGAGAGAATTTGAATAAAGGTGTGAAAAATCTAAAAGTAACACTTGGAAAAAGTTACACCTATAAAGATACTTTACCGGTACTACTGCATTAGCGCTCATCAAAGTCCGAGGGATAATGTGAATGGGCATATTTGATATAAAAAAAATGAAATAATATAGATAAGATGCGAAAAATCATGATATATATATATAATATATCAATATTTTTATAATCAGGTATATCTAATTATAAAAAATATGGATCAATCAGTTAAATTCATCAATTGTATTTTAATTAAATTGGAAAGATAATTTATATTAAAAGAGAGAATGCAATAGATGAATTTGATTAATTGATTCTTACTTTTTAAAATCAAGTATATCTTATTATAAAAATCTTATATATATATTGTAATGATCTTTGATCACCATAATGACCATTGGTCTACATGGGGTTTTGGCCTTACTTCAGAGCGGTACAATAGAGGTTAACCTTTCTTGAACCATAGGTTTGAGATTGTACTGAGTAGAATATGGTGAAGGTACATCCTCCTTGAAATATAAATAAATGGATAAAATAACGTTTTTAGGATTTAAACCAAAGATCTATAAGTATTTTTATTGTAAAGCTGATATGACCAAGGGTCTAAAGATCACAATCGAACCTAACCGAAAAAATCAGTTTTGTAGGAAGGTGAACCAAATAGAATCGATATGGTGCCTATAACTGACCCAAATACACAAGATTCGGGTTGGTTTGGGTCGATTCTATTGGTTTGATTCATTTAAGCGTCGCTCTGAAAAGGGGTAAGGTAAAATGCGTGGAATATTATAAGATTAAACAGACTTAGAAAAGAATGTACGAAAGCACACATATTCACACTCGATTAAAACTAAGGCATAAAATCAGTGGTAACTTCCCTCACACTTGTATGTTTTTAAGTTGTTTTCTTTCTTAATTTTTAAATTTTTGTATAATAATAAGTGTCACACCTAGCACTTGAACAATTGGACGAACGAAAACATCTAATATTTATCATATTCACTGTTATATTAAGTAATTAGTAAAGTTCCTTTATCATACAATTAATATGTATTTACCATTATATGTTCTTTATCATGAACGTAAATTTTTATGTCATATATAGTATTTAATATCGATAAATTCAATCATTTCTTTGTTAATTTCCATAAAATTTAGATTATATTATATTTTAAAAAATAATGCGAACAGACCTTTTAAAACAAAATAACAAAAGCAACAATTGAACCATTAAAAAAAAAAAAACAATTGAAAAAGGTTACAACTATAGCATAACTTTATCGTCACTACTCGCTACCATAAAGATTGAAGCATGATAACCCCACGTCAGAAATTCGCAATGTTTGTCGCAATAATGTGACTGGACCTGCTTGATGTGAAAACCAGACAATTTGATTTTGATGGATGTTGAAAGAGATAAAGTGTGTGAAAAGTTATTGGTCTAAATAGACTGCAAAGAGTGTTCGAAATTATCTCAGACCACAAAATTGAGATGTCGCTTTCTGGTCAGTTTTCTATACCGGGGCGCTGAATTATGGGTTTCAATAGACAATAATCTTCTCCTGCTATATCTCAAACTTATATTTATAAAATATGCAGTTTTTAAAAATTACAAAACTAAATACATATTTATAAAAAAAAAAAAAAGGTGATTAAAAAAAATGTTGGAATAGCCATTGCTCTTAACATAACTTTACCGTTACTAACCACACAAAAATTGTAGCATAACCCCACATTACAATCTTTGTAGGTAGCGATAATGTGAACTGGCCTTTTGATGGAAACATGAGACAATTTGATGGGAATTGAAAAGGATTATTTCAAAGTATCAACGCAGAGCAACTAACTAGAGGAACTATAATATCAATTAAAAACAAGCAAACAGATATTTTGCCAAAAAAAAAATGAAAATTTTGCATGATTTATGTATTATTTTATTTGTAACATTATAAGTTCATATATTTTAGGTTTTATTTGCATGATTTTAGAATTTAATGAAAAATTCGGTATTAGAACTTGTCATCTTTCATTTTCCACATTTTTGAATAAAAAAAAAATGTTAAACATCATGTGAAAAACATGAAACATCACTAAAAATTTGAAACGCGCCATTCATGCCAATAACTTAGCTGACTGTCAGCCGTGCGTGATAATACAATGAACCTCTAATTTTAATGTTTTATGAAGAGTCAGATTTCTGTTGGATTCCTCTTTCAACTGTATCTTTTGGACCACTTATGCATTAGTTGAAAATTGAAATTCGTTATCAAATATATAATATCATACAAAAAATATTTTTTTAAAAAAAAGGTGAATCATAATGCTGCTAACACGACTGACTTTCAATGGTACGTGATGTCACAACGAGCCTCTAATTCCACTTTCGTCATACGGTATTGGATTCCACTTAGATTTCATAGTTAATAATCTATCGTCATTTAGAGCACGAATAATGCTATAGTTCATAAAATTTATTCAAAAATCTTATCAAAATAATTTGATAAATTTATTCGTAACTACCATTTAATTTTGAGATGATGCATAAATGATGTAATAATTACATATAAATTTCTCACATCATTTCAACAATAAATTTGAGTAAATTTTATTAGATAGTATAATATTATTCACCTCATTTAAAGATACCGAATTCAAGATTTTCCTTAAAAATATAATGTGTATAGTTCTTAACGAAAATGGATATTAAATTTCTTTAAAAAATAAAAACAGTTTCATGTTGAGATCAAAGAATAGTTGACCAAATTAATACTTCCACAATTCTTGCAGTAAATTGAGAGAAAATTCCTCCTCTGTCTGCGGTAAATAAAAGGATAATCTCTCCTGCCTGTCGTAAATCACGTAAACTTCTTTCTCTCTCCTTGTTTACAATTCAATATTCTTATTTTTTTTTTTTAAGTAATTTTTGTTTTTTAAAAAACATAAATCAATAAGTGTTTTTAATGTCACCGGTATTTGCAAACTATTATTCCTAAATTAAAGTATTAGTTCACGAACTATGGACTTAAAATTATTTATTTACGAATCATTGCCTATATTTACAAAGTATTAAAAAAATCATTTTTAAAATTTATTGTTACATCAAAAGTTCATGCTAATTTCAAAATTACAAAAGATATTTTGTTTATTTAAAAATATTATAATTATTTTTAGAGATATTATAACCTTTGCTGTCTAATCTGGGTAAGAAATTATTGTGGTAAGACACCAATTAATTTCCAGCCTCCATTTTAGGTTGCTGTATTGCCACCCAAGATATTTCTCTGTAAATCTATAAATAGACAAAAAATTCTTATTACTAAAATATCTTTATATAAAATTAGCTGAAAAGTCATTGTTGGTTCATCTTCTGGACAACTTCAAAATAAGTTTTGATGGCTTTTGCAAAACCCTTAATTCCCGATTAAATCCTAATCTCTGAGAAATATCTTGCCAATAACCCATTATTGGATTTTTTTTCTTGACTAAAACTAGGAGACTGAGTTGAAAATTTTTTTTAAAAAAAAAAAAAAAGTCACCACATATGGGTGAAATGAAATGACTAAGAAAATTCAGAAAAGCCATGAAAGAATCATATGACTCAATCCTAAAGTGTGATCTTCATCAATCTGCTTTTGTCTTTTTTTTTTTAATTATTATTATTATTTTTGAAGTAAAGTTATTTCCATTAACAACAGCCCTACAAATGGAAGGCACCAGGAATGATACATGAAACATTGGTTGAATGCCAATGAAGCTCCTTGAGGACATGATTAGGGAGGTTAACTTGTGTGTCAAACGGTTCCATTTCAAAAAATGGCCAAACACTTTTTGACGCCTACCTTCTTAAACAAAGCCACAGTATCATCAACTACACAACTAGCTTCTCCATAGGAAGAATTTCAGGAGTTAACCTTATAAGCTTTTGTCTTCAATTAGCCTGTAAATGAGGGCACAACTTATTGCTTGGATTGACTTAATTTTATTTTTCTTTTTATTGAAATTATTTGGTTTCCATTATTGAGAGTTGAAAGTTAATTTTGAGGATATATTTGAAATTTAAAGGGCGTAATTTTTTTTTTTTTTTTTGTAAAGAGATATGTTTTGGGTGACAATGGAGCCACCCCTTGATTTTTCTTTACTATAAACATGACAAGTGTTCCCCTTAAATCCCTAACATAATTGAACAATTTTCAGTCAAACTTGCTCAGCTGCCGGGTCCATCGCTATATCCATTTTCCAAAAAAGAAAAAAAAAAATCCTAAATTCATGCTTAATTTGCCCCATACTTACGATGAAATTTCCTGGATTTACGGTCTAAACATTCATGAACCAGGACACCTGAAATTGTCTCTACATTTGACCGTATAATTTAAGTGTTATGAAAATTTTTCGAGGTAGTTTCGATTCCCTGCCATACAAATTAATTTAAGAGCCATTTGATCCGTGAACCAAATATAATCTTTTATTGTTATAAACGGACAATTAAAAAAAAATTATTGGAAAAACAAAATAAAACTTTGAATGGGTAGAAATCAGAAAAAAAATTTCCACTATATTTTAAATATTATAAAATCTTAAAATAAGGCAAATTATCATTTTACATTTTCAAGGAAGTTGTTCATGAAGTGAACATTGGCATAACTTTAATCACACATTTGTATAAAGTAATGTTCGGAGTTCAATATATCATCATGGCATATTAATTTTGGAATATTTGGATAACTTTTCCTTAAAAATTTGAGTTCAAACCTGAATAATTTTTAACTACCTACCATATTAATTTAGGATAATATCACGTTACCCTAAAATTTATTTAAATAATATAATAAATTTATATATAATTATCAAATTATCAATACGTTATCCCAAAATTGATGCAGTAGTTACAAATTAATTATTTACCACATCAAACAAAATTTTTTGGATAAATTTTTGAAAAGTGAAATATTATTATTTATTTGTTTTCTGGAAACTAGCATCCTGATTTTTGTAAAATCACACCCAATATGATAAATGTAGGGAGGAAAGAGTGGCGGCCAGGAATGTTTCAGATGACCAAGGAAAAGTTGGAAATTTGAACGAAATAGAGAATTAAGAGAAACGGTTTTTTTCTAGCAATAGCCTATAGATGCTTGATTTCTGTATATATATCATCAACATGGTAATATTAAGTTTTTTTCAGCACTTAAAGTGGTTTTTTTTTCTTTTACAAAAATACCGTTATTTTACTTTACATGAGAACTTTCTTAATTTATTTCAAAATTAAAAAGAAAAAAAGAGAAAATAAATATGAAACCAAAAAGAGAAGAAGAGAGAAAAAGCAGACATGAAAACCAAGAAAATAAAAGAAAGAAAGAGCAATTATTGATGGCCTAGACACATCACGTGATCCTTAATTATTTTCTTTATTGTGTTTTGAATTTAAGTTGGAAAAAATATGAACTAATAATTGCATGTACATGATTCAAAATTTTTACTCTTGACCGATGTAGTTGAAGTTGAAGACGATGTTACACGACCTAACAACTACAGAAGTAGAAATTTAAAATTTTATCTCTTGACTCTTGATCAAGACCAAGACTTTTGATCACGACCAAGACTTAAAAATGTAAAACAAAGTGTACATATTTATAAAATATAAATGGTAAAATGATGGATGAGAATGTACATAATCACTTGAAATAGGAGGAAATGTTGTCCTGTTGTTAAGGTTAGCAATATGCATCGCATTCATAATTTCATATATACATCCAATCTACTTAAGTTATATGGCGTAACATGAAAAATTAATCATATGAGAGATTATATTATATAACATGATTTGAGTGGATTATAAATAGGATTTGACTATTTTACTGGTTAGATAAGATTAACCATTTATAACAACTCTTGAGAATTGTTATTAATTTATAATCTTATCTAATCAATAAGGTAGTCAAATCCATTTATTTATTTTTTTTGTTTAGCCAACAATTTCTTCAAAACCATCTTTTCATTTATGGATTAGAATTCATTTGGTTGACTGCATTAGTGGTAATTGGTACAATGCTTCAATCTCTTGTAAATACTGAGTACCAATTTTAGGAAACCTACTTCGATGGTGGGCTTCAACAAATATAATCATCACTGTTTCTTTACTTTTTTTTTTTTTTTTTTTTAACATCATGGGTCATTAACTTATATATTTATTTAATCATTTTTCTTATTACCTCTTTTGCTGTTGGCTGCCAAAATTAATTATTCTATTTATTTAATTTTAAATAGTTATATATTTTTTTTAACATACTTTTTATATCTAAATTTTCAAATTTATCAAAAAACAATGGTTGTATTTTGTTAACATAATTTTTATATCTAAAATTTTAAAATTTATTAATAATATTTTTTTAATATTTTAAAAACATCTGATTTTTTCTATCTAAAAAACATTAAAAATGATTTTATTTAATAAAATGTTGTTAATCCAATTATATCTAATCATGCACTCATTCCGATTCAATTCAATTCCATAATATACAAAACAAGAGATTGTTTTATATCCAATGCAATCTTAGCTAATCTAATTCAATTTGATTGAGCATGGCATGCTTAAAGGTTTGGCCACTAATTGCATATGCTCACTTGTAATATTTAAAATAGTAGTTCACCGAACGGACTCATATCTTCTTTCGATTTTATAGCTGATTATTGACTGGCCCATGATTTATTGATGCAGCCCACGTTAGGTGCAAACACTTATTGTTTTGTACAACATGTGGGTCATGTTAGAAGTTGCCGACCTAAATTTTAAGAATCGATATAAGATGATTGCAAGCCTCATCTTGGGATACGAATACGACACAATCTTTATTGCCACGATTTTCCAAAAGCAATGTTAATTTCTGACGCGTCAATATTTACGTAATTTATAAAAAAAATAAAAAATTACATAATTTTATTCAGTTTATCCGGATTCCATCACAATTTAGATAGTGTTATTGAAATTAATTAGGGATAAATTAAGTATAACTGTCTTTTTCAGACGATATATCCTACAATTTCAATCTAAAAGGTAGGACAGTTAATTTGTAACCTACAATAAATATACACTTTTTCACTTGTATATCAACTTTTACATTTTCACCACAAGAGTTTTTTATTTTTATTTTTATTTTTTATTTTTATTTTATATATATCACTTGCCGATCCTATTAGTCGATCCTAATAACATAAATCTAACAACTGCTTAACATGATATCAAAATTATTTCTACCTATAGATTTGAGTTCTCACAAACCCATTTAAATGAGAAAATTAGATAAAGCTATACATGAGATGACAAATATAAATGATTATTTATAAATTGCTGCTTTTTCTTCTTTTTTTTTATTAAACTTGTTTATTATTCTTATAGTAATAATTAATTATCACGATGATCATTTGTCTATATAAGCTTTGATTTTGTCCCTAGATGAGTGTGGTGAAGGTAGAGTACTGTCGTGTCTTCTTTTAACCCCAAATTAAGTTTTCGCCTTCCTATCAAAAATGTGTGATGAAAGCGGAGTGTTGTCATGTCATTTTTGAACCATAGGTTGGGTCGTTGGGGCATGGTAAAGGTAATGTGCTATCTTATTTTCTTTGAACCACAGGTGTATCACAAGATAACATCCCCAGAATTTGAACAAGTAACCTTATAAATATTTTAGTTGCAAACCTAGCATTACTAAGATAACAACTTGTAATAAAGTCAAAATACAGTTTTGCCACTCAAACAATTAACGTTAATAGACTTGGACTAACGGCGGACAGGTAATTTGTAATAAGACTAAAAAGTTTGCTGCACTTAAAAATATTGTGGAATTGAATAGCTAAATTATAATTTGTTCATTCATAAAATAGAAAAGTAAACCAAGCAAATTACAATATAGAAAATAGAATCTATTGTACATAACTATCCATGTTTATTTCCACTCAATCTAAGCAATATGATTTGAGGGGGATTAATCAGTAATCAGTAAGGACGCTGACCCTCGATATTCCCCGGTGGATCGTAACTACAAATAACAAAAACCCATCCATTCTTGCATTTAACATTACCACACCCAACATGAACCGTTGTGCTCCAAACGATCTGTGTGTAGTGTAAGCACTCATCACCAACACATGAATTCGAGTGATGGTCATAGTGAGGCTTCTCGCTTGCCCAAAACTTGACTGCGTCCGCTCCATCAAGTTTTCCATACCCTTCGGCTAGATTTTCCCCGTAAGGCCCCATCGAGTGCTCCATTTGGCAGTCTCTTATTCTCTGATCGGCATACTTTTGAGCATAGGCCGCGACAGTGTCGTTCCAAGTGACCATACCGACCCCAACCTCAGCCCGAAACGCATTGTGAGTGTCCACGAAGTCTTGTGGGGAATTTTGTGCCAGGGAAGTGTGTGCTAGAGTTAGACACACCAAGTAGATGGATAATAAGAAATTATTGAATCTCATTTTGCTAGCTAGCCTCTAATTATGCAAGACTAAGATGGAGAGCAGGGAGTGCAAAATCTTTATATAGAGGGAAAAGACCGGTAAAAGTTGTTTCTTAAATGCATTAATTTATAACGAATCCATAGATGAAGCCTGTAATTATGTTCTGTAGTCAAATACATAACATGTGATTCTACAGTTGGGCCATAAAGCGACAACAATTTTTAAAATGGAATAAAATCCAGGTTGGATCACATGTCTAATATATGTTCAAATGGGCATTTCTCGTAATTGCATCGAGGGAAAGAGAGAAGGAGATATGTCCAATTTAAAATTTGTTAGAGTTTGATGTTTTTTTCTTTAAATAACAGATTTTGTTGAAATTTACTTATTCAATAGATTTTATATAAATTTTGTTAGAAATCTATAGAAAATCTAATAAAATTTATGAAATCTAACAGATTTTATGAGAGTAAAGAAAGATTCATTATAAATATTTTTATTTATAAACTTCACTTTAAAATCCATCGAATTCCATTACATAATGATTAAAAACTATTTTTCTTTTTGAAAAGATGAATACACCTAAATTTATTGGACTTTATAAAATTCTAAATTGAATATGATTAGATTTTAATAAAATTCATAAAAATCTAGATTTAATACACTCAAACTTTTATAATTTTTTAAAAGTTTGCATTGAATAAAACAAAAATTTTAAAATATTTTAAATTTCAACAAATTCTAAATTGAAGATAACCCCTAAATAATTTAAAAATATTTTTTCGATTGTTCTTTTTTGTTGAACTTAATAAGACTATATAAGGTAATTAACATTTGAGAGCACTCAAACAAAAATTAGTGTTAGGGGTCACCTGTTTTTTTGAGCATTGACCGTTAGGATCTAACGTTAGTTGACTAACTACAAGGAGTATTTGTGTTGGATTTGGGAAAAGTTTCATGTAATTATGGCCAAATGTGTCATATTATGCGATTTTACCAAATCTCAGGAGACTTTGTGTAATTTATCCTAATCCTTTATTTAATTATTTACTTAAATAGAGCTCATCAATGTCTCAATAAATATATATATATATATATATATTGCTCATTAAAAGTATGTTAAATTATCTTCTAGAACCACAAAGCAAAAGCAATGGTGTCACATGACAGTAGCCTAGGCCTTTTAATATTTTTGTTAAGAGATAATTTAGTTTCAATCTTATAATTAAAGTATTATTTACCCTTGTTGTTGCACTTAAGAAGTTGAAGAATTATGACATACCAATGATACATTTGCTCGTAGAACATAGTCATGATTTTTACATCAATGTCCAATCACCAAGTGTTTTGGCATGGTAACTGTTTTTGAAAGATAAATTTAACTACCATAAGTTTGACCAGATAGCAAATCCTACTGTAAGAAAGAGACTTCCACATGCTTTATGATTTCCCAAATAGCAACCCACGACACTGATAAACTCGTCAAATAGCAACTTCCACTTTATGGAAGAAGTCTCCCTCTATTTTGTAATTTTTCTAATAACAACTATCGTAACGGGGGAAATGACTTGCAACTTTATGATGATTCATGATTGGCTCTTCTAATGTTATACTTCAAAATTTCAAATCTGAAAAATGGATATATGTGCCAATATTTGGCCATATATTATATGAATCTCAAAAGACTTTATTTCTCAGCCAGTTGAGTTCTTATTAAAAATTTAAAGATACAGTAACATAAGCATTGTTATTATTTAATAAACAAATCATGATTCTTTTATGTTTTGTCATCCTTTATTGTAGGAATTATTATTTTTTATTATAGGAGTAAATATTTAGATGATGTAATTAGTGATTTAAACAGATTTCTATTAATATACGTTGGTGCCGAGTTTAAACAAAACTTAAAAAAAAAAAAAAAAAAAATTTGTAGTGACATAGTGTCTATGATTTACCATCAGATATTAAATCTATTAAATGCAGGCCTTTAGATATTACATTATTCATATGTTCCTTCTGTCCTTCAATAATTTACCATCGCATATGACATAGTGTCTATAAATATATAACTGATATGATATGGTTACTTATGGAAATAATTCTCCTCATTAGCATAAGTGAAAATTGTGATGTCTACAAAAATCTGAAAGTGCCCAGGTGGCTAATCAACATCATATGGTAATTTAGACCACCCAATGTTTCAGGGGTCTATAACATATTTTCTTGATATCTTTATTGCTTTTCTGTAAATTTTATGTTGGTGCTTCTGGAGCCATTGATTCTAGACAAGATTTAGTGCCAAAAAAGTCAAAAAATGGATGACGTATAATTATAACCAAGATAAATAATATAATCATGCTTTATTCAATTACCTTTTTACCTTAATAGGCGGAATCGACAGGACGAACCAGTTTCTTTAAAACAAAAAGTAATCGTGTCAGATGTTTAGCAGACGAACTGACCACAAAATCAACAATTTCAGCCATACATATATTATATTGTTTATCTTGGTTTGTATATATTTGGCCTTTTGGAATTCTTGGCTAGATTGTTGCCTCATGTCATGGAGCTTGAACATGTGACCGTTGAAAAAATCTTCAGCCTGGATATCATGGCATCTATATCAAACAATACACTTTATATAAATGAATTTATTTTGTAGTTTTTTGAAAAGATCATATAAATTAATTTTTATTTATAATTTGATAAATCTATCACTTTAGGACGACTCAGTAAGAAGATGTGATATATCATTTCTACAATATTATAAATTTTATTGTAAAGATGTTAGGAAAATAAATCCACATGGGCTGGGAAGGACCTAATACAGGCCCGTGCCCCACCTAAATTATTGGAAAAAATTTCAAGTTTTCAAGTATTATATATTTAATTTCATAAATAAATTTAATATAATCTATTTTTCTATTTTTCCCTAAGTTTTATGATTTTTTTTATCTCTTTTACTTGTTAACATTTTTTTAATATTTATTTTTAATTATGGTTGCGAAAATAGATTGATTGGTAAAAGTAAAACTGAAGTCCCAAGTTTAAATTCCCTTTCCCCAAGTTTTTTGTTAAAAAAAAAACTTATTTTAATTAATTTTTATTAATTAATTAGCATTAATCTTTTTAAATATTTTTGTTATTCATCATAATATTTTAGCTTAAACGAGGTCTTAATACTAAAATTTTAAGTTAAATTTATAATTTTTAATATTATGCGTTTATAATATAAGCTTGTTTGTGTAGAACTCAAAGAATATATTGTATTATTGTAACTAGAGTTATTTAATACAATTCAACTTTGAGAATTAAATCACTATTTTTTAAATAAATAATCCTAAAAATGAATAATCCTAAAAAATCTATTGTAGTTTGTAAAAATATTATTTTTATTACATTGATTTTTATTTTTATTTAAAATCTCTTATGACGTTAATAAATTAATATAAAAATTATATAAAATGAAAAAAAAATTTTAATCCTAAGATTTTTATTTAAAAATAAAATAATTATAAAATAAAAATATCTCCATCTTCTTCGATCTTTATCATCAACCTTTAATATTATTTATTTTATTTGTTTATATTTTAATTAATATTATTATAATTATTTTTTATCGCATTTCTTATTTTGTCACTAGATTCAAACGGTAACCAAATCAACCTAACTGAATTTGTGACCGTTAAAAATATTGTCGTTATTTCACGCATCTTCAGAGGGTATTTTGAGTGTTTTTTATGAACGTTAAGAGGGATTTTTAATAAAATTGAAACCGTAGGTGGTAAAATAGATATTTTTCCAAACTATTATAAATTTTTTTGAGATTATCCATTTTCTTAATTAACAAAATATGTAATGTATGATTTCCTTAACTTCATATTGCATGTCTTAATTTAGTAATTAATTTTCTAAATTTATATAAATAAAAATAATTTAAACTAGATAATCAATAGGGAGATTAGATAGAGTGAAAGAATAAAAGTGGAGATTAGTGAATGAAAAATTGATAGATATATACTCTAAACTCCGAATCCTAATAGACCCAGGAAATTATTAGAAACCTAATTATTATTATTAATTTGACTCAATCCAAGTTTTAGGGAGAGAAGGGGGCATGTGGATAAATTAGTAGACATTTTTAAGAAAAACCAAAATTGGGTGTGAAATTAGAAAGATTATAATTTTCACGACATCTTCCTAAATTTGAGAGAGAAGTCAGGATAGGTCTTGTTAGATGCAGTATTTTTTATAGTGCTCTATAAAATATAGTTAACATATAGAAAATCTTGCAAGTTAAATTTATTCTGGAGTGAATAAATAATATGACCTTTTTAATAACATAATATTTCAGTAGACTATTTAGATGATACAATCAAACAGTCTATTGTTATAATTTTTCTTTTTTTAATTACCAACTAAATAATCATATAGAACTTTTTTTGTAAAGTTTGTTTAAAAAAAAAAAAAAATTCTTTTGAAAAGCTCAATTTCTAATAAATCTATTCGTAAAACTTTTACAAATAGATGTATTTCAAAGGCCCAACTAAACAGGCTCTTAAGGATCACAACATTAATGTTGTTTTATACATAAACAAATTATAAGAATATTAATTAGTAAGGTTTCAACCCAACAATGTTGCCTCCTGGAGCATAGTTGCAAACAACTATAGTCATTCCTTGATCGCATAGCGGTGCGGATTTTGCACAGCCAATGCGAGTTGTGTTGCGCCAAACCACCTGAGTGTAGTGCCCACACTGCTTGTCTGGATCGCAGCTATTGTCATCGTAATGATAATAAGCCTTCTCTTCAGCAAACATTTCCACAACATCTTTGGCCGAAATCTCATCCCAAGAGCCAGCAGCCAGGTTTTGACCTATATAATCAGTCGGGTAATTATTTGGAGGCATACCGTGCTCCCACACGCATTTGTCAGCCCACGCTTGCGCGATTGCAGCTAGGCGGCCGTCCCACGTCACAGGGGGGACACCAACCTTGGCCCTAACAGCATTGTGCTCAGCCACATACTCATGTGGTATGATTTTGTTCACAAGTCTAATTGCATGGGCACCGTATGACCCTACCACGATCACACACAAAACGACCAATGAATATGAAATCCGTGACATTTTCTCCATTGGCGTTTTATGTGCTACTTATTTTAATTTAGATAAGTATATATATATACAACATTCTGATTAATTTGATAAGTATTTATAGGGAAGGAATACTTAATTTGGATAGATTAGTTACTTAAAAATGAGAGGTTTTCACGGTATTTGGCTCGCTGATATTATCTATAAGCCTCTACCGGCTGGTATTCGGAATCCTTGCTTGGAGCTAGTTTTTTTATGGTTAATATTAGAGTGTTGTACCATAAATGGTTCGAGTATTTTAGTTTTCTTAGATTTTCAGTTTTTCAATTAGCTCCGTATGGTATAGTGACACGTGAACGATCTCTCTCTTCTTCTTACTTATTTTTCTCATAATTTTTTTTTTAATAGAACATATAAAAATAGAACTTGCAACCAACCCACTATTGGGTCAAAGAGACACACGTGACTCCCTGAAATTTTTTAAAAAAAATTATAAAATTTACCGTATAATCCAAAGATAATAATAATAATAAAAAAAAAAAAAAAAAAATCTTAAGCTGTTCTGCCGTTGTCCTGTTGCAATCTACGAGCAGTGCAAAAACTGTCAACTTTTTACTTTTAATAATAATAATTATTATTATTTATCTTTTACCATTTTATTTTAAAATCTGATTTAAAAATTACAATTTTTTTTCCGGACCCCACCTTTGGTTCAAAAATCATGCCTCATTTCTCTCTTTTTTTAATTATTTATTATTTTTTATTTAATTATTTTTATTTTTTCTATTTCTAATAGAATTAACATCATTTCTTATTGGTTACTTCTATTAAATCTAGTTTTCCTACTGTTAATATTTTTCCTACTTCTAATAAATTAATATTTTTCTTTTTCAATTTTATTCTTTTGGTTCTCTCCTATATAAATACTATTTACTTTTACTTTTGTGTGCTATATAAAATCTGTCGATGTTAATTTTTAGTTGACCCGATTCTTTAAACCTAATATCTGTGAATAATTGAAAACAAAACAAACAATAATAAAAGAGAGAGGAAGAATATGATACACATAATAGTTTTTTACGTGGTTCGATCACATCAATGCATACGTCAATGACTGTCACTCTCAAATTTGACAGAATAACAATGCATATTTTTCTGTATCTGTTTTACGATGAATTTGCACCCCTCTTTATATAGTGAAAGGTGACACAGTTTGAGTTGATTTGAATTATATACAGATAAGGTAAAAAAATATTTACATTAATTATGATTTCAAAATAATGTTCATAGAATCAGCAACCGATCCCGAAAATCTCGAAATTTGATTTACTTTAAACTAGTAAAGTTGACTTCCTCTTAAATTAGGCTGCTTCAAACTTCTAAAAGGTCAACTGGATGAATCGTAGCGAGCTCGTGAGCTAAACTTATCCCAAGTAGCTAACCGGAGTAATCAACGGGCTAGTAATAATATTGAAAGCTCACTGAATAGCGGTCTACTGGTTAAGACATAACAGCTTGCATTCCTGCGACGTCGTCTTGACCTTCAGGCCCGTTGGGTTTTTATCCACTTAAGCTGATGTATTGAGCCGTAACAGCCCATTTTTTCAAGTCGCTAAAATATATACAACAAAATCCATTGACAATTTGTAATTTTAGTGAACCTTTATTTTTTCTCTTCATCTTTATTGGCATCTCTTCATTTTCACTTTGACATCTTGTGACTTACCAAGTTAGTCTCCAAAATTAATTATTTTTTTAATTAATTTATTTTTTAATAATTTGAATTTAATATATAATCATCGATAAACCCTAAAATCTTAAACTTTAAATTATTACATTAAAATTATCCATGTATAATGTATTGTCATAATTCAATTATATATATAATATTGTTTACTTTATAATTTTATTTTATTTAGAATCAATAAATTATTATTAAATTTTTTATTATGTTTTTATTTGTTATGAAACAGTTATGGAAAGATATATGAAAAGAAAATCATCACTTGAGTTATATTGCTAAGAATTATATTGTAGTCATACGCTCTAATATTGAATTTTAAAATTAAATGGCTTCATAGATTTGACACAAAAGATGGTTGAGAAAAAACAAGATAAGGTTTTCCTATTAATTTACTTGCCATTGAAATTGACGTTATTACTATCTGTTGCAACTGCTACAGTTGAAAGAGCATTTCTACTGTGAATATTGTGAAAACTAAATTACATAATCGAATAAAATATCAATGATTAACTGAGAGCTTACTTGCATATGTGGAAAAAGATATTTTTGATAAAATTGATAAAAAAGTTATCATGAAACGATTTCAAGATATGAAGTCTTGTTGAGAAAGATTATAATTTTATGTAGTTTATTTTGTTTTATTTTTATTTATTTAAATGATTTTATTATAATTTTTAAGCATAAAACTATTTGTTTTACCTAAATATAATGTATATTTTATTTTATTTAACTTTATAATGTTATCGAACATTGTTTTATATAAAAACATTACATATTTAATATATTCTTAATTTTTGATATTTTTATTATTTTATTTATGTGTCTCTTCTAAATAAATTTTCTGGATCCGTCACTGCTCACAACCTTAATCAATGTTGTGAGTGAAGCCCTCACTTAACCCAATAAAACGCCGATTGTCTATCCTAATTTCATTGTCAATTTAAATAATAATTTCATAAACATTTAAATATTATTCTCCTGTAAAACTACATATATACATTTCAATTTCATTGTTTTTATCATGCGTAATATATTTAATGAATCAAAATGTATTAAATTTGTTTTAATATAATCAAGATAATCACGAATTTAAGTGTAAGTCGACATTTAAATATTAAACCATTATCATCAAGATAATCATGACTGAAAGACTATACATATGGGTTGCTTTAGTGCCATTCAACCCATTTTTTAACCAAAAGTTACACTATTAAATCACCCATATGTGGCATAATTTATTAAAATGGAAAAATAACTTAAAAGAAAAAACGTTATTTACTCTCAACAGTTGCTTCATATTCATGGATCTATATAATGAACCCCTAATTGGTTTCATCAGCCATATTTATCATCTACCAGAATTCTCTAAATTGAAAATCTCACAAGATATTCATCTTTTAGTCATTAAGGTACATTTGAAATTGCTCAATTTATAAAATAATCACTTATTCCATAAGTTTGGAGGTCTTCATTAATTGTAAATCATTGATTAAATATTATACAACGGCTTCTTGTTGTCATGAATGAATTATCTATGCAATATGCATGGACATCATATGGTAATAAGGCTTTTGGGAAAGAGTTGCTGGAATCGTTTTCATGGCAATTAACTTATTTTAATTTAAGAAAGACAATCAATTATATCCCAAAATGTAAAACTTAAAGACTGCAAGTTTACAAAAGTTGGTATTCGAACTATTGATGCCACATTGAACCCTTAGTTGAAGTTTTGGGGTTTGTTGTCTTGCCTTGGAGGGGTGTGGCGGAGACTAAATGTTGTTGTGTTATCCTTGAACTACAATGTGACGTCACTAGGATTTGAACCAATAACTTTATAGGTATTTTACTTGTAAACCTAGTAACATCAAAACTTGCCAGCAAAACACCTATAAGATTTGTAAGTAAGGCCAAAAACCTCAATGCTTCGTCTAAGGATCCCAATTTAGTGTTTTATATTGGCGCCATGTGTGGATCCTTAGTCGGAGCGTCAAGTTTTTGGCTTTGCTATCGGAGGGGTGCGATAGAGGCTAGATGCTGTTATGTTCTCCTTAAACCATAAGATAGCATTCATAAGATTTAAATCATTAACTTTGTAAGTGTTTTGGTTATAAATCTGGTACCATCAAGATAAGTTGCCTATAATTGGATTTGGATATTTCCTTAAATAACCATGGGTATTTTGTCTAATCAATCAAATGATAGGCAAGTTCGTAGCGATTTCCAAACAAATGAGGGATTTTGGCTATAACATCAAACGATAAAAGGGAAATAGGATTTTCTCTTGTTTTTAAGCTGTAATTTAGAGACTAAAATTTTGTTTAAAATTGAATAGTCTATCCTAAAATAGACCTTATGATAACGAATTAATTCTCATCCATTATATACATAAGACACGTGAAATTGTGCTTATTATTATACATTACTTTTGACAAAGCAACTTAATGGAAACACTTTAAGAGGTTAAGAGTTCGAATCTCATTTTTATTCTGTTAAAATATAAAGTATAGGTGTGAGTCTCCTCTTATGAGAGTACTCATTTTCTGATTATGGAAGTAGTCATTTAAACCACGTTATCAGTTACCAAGTAGGTTCTAGCAATTCTTTAATTTATAAAGTATTAATGTTCAAAAAAAATAAAATTAATTAATTAATTAATAGAAAAGCCAATCATATTGCTTCAAACGGCTCAAATTTGTCATCTTAATTTTAACCAAGGATAAAAAAAAGAATGATTCTATATGTAGGTATGTTGTACAATTATAGCCAAAAGACCTTAAAACGAGGTCAATTGTGTTCTAAATTTCTAACTATAAAGTTATATTTGAAACATGGGATTTAAGATCGGTTTAGAATTTATAATATTAAAAATTCTCAAATCCCATGTTTAAAGAGCAATGGGTGGAATTTCAAATTCAATCTCAAACTCCCTCAAATTCTCATCTCATGGGAATGCTCATTCCCAACCAAAATGATAGGATTTAATGGGTTTGAGAATAAGCATTCCATCCCTCTCCCTCCTCCCCCCTTTTTCTCAAATTTTTTAAAGAATATTTTTAAAATTAATTTTAAGCATACTATAAAATTTTTAAATTAATTTTATTCCAATCCAATCTCAACCTATACTAAATATAATATGGTAAAATTTTAATTCAATCCTTAGTTCTATAAAAAATGAGGTAGTAATTTTTCAATCCAATTTATTCCATTTCAATCACACGTGCCAAACATAGCATACATCAAAGTCACAGACCTGTACATGTCAATTGTCTGCACGTCTTGTTTGACTTGGTAATTGTTAACCTATGCTAAAATATAATATGATAAAATTTTAATTCAATCCTTAATTCTATCAAATATGATAAGTAATTTTCCAATCCAATTTCAATTTATACTAAATATAATATAATAAAATTTTAATTCAATCCTTAGTTCTATTAAATATAAGAAAATAATTTTTCAATCCAATTCATTTCCTTTCAATAACATGCGTCAAACATAGCATGCATCAATGTCATAGAACTGCACATGGCAATTGTCTGCACGTCTTGTTTGACTTGGCAATTTGTGACCTAAAAAAGTGCCATACCAGTCTAGCAATATACAATACTTATATAGGAGGTAGGTCGTTAATTACCTGTCCAAGTTCCATACGTGGCCAGCTATAATTAGTTCACTTTCAGCATATGTAACCGTCAATTGCTTGTACACCATCCTTGGATGCTAATTACTGCAAATTTCACTACCTTTTTGAGGATTTAGTTGAACCTTTTTTTTGTTGGTTCCCCTACATAAGACCTTGGCTTCAAGCCTGCATTACCACTACAAAACTTGGCCATTTTGTATCTTCCAAATTAAGGGTGAGTCATTTGTCTACTGTTTTTATTTTATTTTTGAAAAATAAAAGATTGATTTAATTGACAGTACCATATTAATTCTTTCAAAATTATTTGAGCCTTCAAACTTATGACATAGATTTAGAGCTAACAGTTCTTTTTGTTTTTTTAAATCCAGGAACCCTTGATACAGTGACTATTTTATTGTTTAAAGCAACCAATTACTTCGTTAGCAGCTATGGCTCCACCCTCTTCTGAATCAACTGTGTACAGGTACATCTCTTGGATTGGTTGTAAGCGTGCAGAGCCCATATCAATAGTTATCATAATAAAATTTACTTGTGCACCAAACCTGAAGGATAAGTATGGAGTTGCGGGGCCTGAACATGCGGGGCATCAAGACCTTTTTCCATCTCCTAGCTAGTTAAATGGGCTACTTTTCATTCTCTGCCTTCCATTAGACCTTAGATTATTGAGTTGTCACGTTGTATATTTAGCATTCTCTTACAAAAGTTTCACAATTTGGCCGAGTAAATCTTTGTTCTTGAACACAGCAATGGTTATGAAACAGATGCCAACATCAACTGGGATGAGCTTGGATTTGGTTTGACTACAACAGATTACATGTATGTAATGAAGTGCTCGAGCAAAGAGAACTTTTCTCGAGGACATATTACAAAATTTGGGAACATAGAGATGAGCCCTGCCGCTGGAGTCTTAAATTATGGACAAGTAAAACAACCCATCAGAAAATTCTATAATATTAAATCACGAATGTGATTGTAAATTTAGCTGAACAGGATGATGTTACTTAGTGACATGAATATTTGGTAATTTTAGGGACTGTTTGAAGGGCTTAAGGCATACAGGAAAAAGGACGGCAGCATTCAGCTTTTTCGGCCAGATGAGAATGCTCTGCGCATGCAAATGGGTGCTAAGAGATTATGCATGCCATCGCCTTCTGTCGAGCAATTCGTTGAGGCTGCAAAGCAAGTTGCCCTTGCCAACAAGCGTTGGGTATTGGAATTCTTTCTCTCTCAACTCCTGTTCAATTCATGCATCCGATTAATTAAGAGACTTATATATGTATTGGACTGAAACACAGGTGCCTCCTCATGGAAAAGGGTCACTGTATCTTAGACCTCTGCTCGTGGGAAGTGGGCCAGTTCTCGGTATCGGTCCAGCTCCTGAGTGCACTTTCCTCGTATACTCTTCTCCAATCGGAAATTTTTACAGAGTACGTCACATTCTTCAAGAAAATATATTGTTATTACTACATTCTTCACAAAAATAAATTGATAATTGTTTTTTTTTTAAATTTCTTGATGCCTTTTTGACATCAGAAAATTACCGAGAACAGCTCAAATGAGATTGAAAATAAATTGTTGTTACTCTTCAGAAGATAAAAACATTCAATTGAAACAGTTTTATTTTCTAATCACAGGGTAAGGAATCCTTGAAGTTGTTTGTGGAGGATAATCTCCACCGTGCTCATCCTAGTGGAACCGGAGGCATCAAAAGTATCGCCAACTATTCTGGGGTAATCTTTTGCGTATTGATATTGATGATATTCACCTCATTAATTTGAGTTGATCTAATCTCAACCCTGCATTGAATCAGCCTTTCTGTTCCTAATAACTTTCACATTGTTGCAGGTTTATGAAGCGGTATCTCAAGCAAAAGCCAAAGGCTTCTCCGATGTCTTATTCTTAGATGCTGCGACTGGAAAATACATTGAGGAGGTTTCTTCTTGTAATATTTTCATTGTCAAGGTAATTAATTATGTCCCCTTTGAAATACAAGATTAATTATAGGTCAATCTACAAACAATGAATATACACCTTTGCCTTCTCTCTTGCAGGACAATCTTGTTTCAACTCCTTCAACTCATGGAACCATTCTGCCCGGAATCACCAGGAAAAGCATCCTTCAGTTGGCTGAGGATATTGGTTTTCAGGTGATCATCATAGATTAGAATTCGAAAACAAAATGTTTTAACTCAATACCAAACAAAACATTGAAGACACATGTTTTGCCAATAATGTTCAGGTCGCAGAACGCGATATCCCCGTCGAGGATTTGATGAATGCAGATGAAGTTTTCTGCACAGGAACTGCAATGGCTGTGACCCCAGTTAGCTCTGTTACCTACCAGGATAAAAGGTACAAACAATAGTGCCACTAAATATAATGCGATTGTTATTAACATATTTCCCTTATTGTTATTCTAACGAGTGGATTATGTCATGCATGCAGCGCTGAATATACAACGGGAGAAGACTCGGTGGCACGTAAACTTCACTTACTGCTCACAGGAATTCAGACCGGAATTGTTGAGGATAAAATGGGATGGACCGTCCAAGTGGATTAACCAGCTTTTTCTCCTGCCTCGCTAAAATTATGGACAAAACTTAGAAAGTAAACTATATACATATATCGTAACTGCGTGCAATAATAGGCTGATTGTTATATCCATCTAAAGCTTGTAAAGCCCACCACTTTTCAGCACATTTTGTTTGCAAACCCCACCTCTTTTTTGTAAAGAGTTTCCTAGGTTCTGGGCCTTAATTGATCCAGAGTTCCAGGCCTTTTTTTTTTTTAATTTTTTTATTTTTTTCGAAGAGTAGACCTTTTAATGTTTGAAAACGAGTTGAACTTTTAATTTAATTGAATTGCCTTAACTCCACCATGTTTACGTGATCACTATATATATATATATATTGTTTTTCTAAAATATGTAAGGACTAAAACGAAGTTCTCAAAAAATCAACCTAAAAGTCAACTAAAAACAATGATGTTATTATATATATTTTTTTATTTATCCAAATTCATTATTCATATAATATAAAAACTTATTTGTTACCATCATATCATCGATACATCAACTCATAATTAACGTAGTCACTATAAATAAATATATTATATCATTTAGACAAACTATTTAAATAAATTTTTGAAAAGTATAACATTATACTTTGTTGAGTCTAAATAAAATAAGGGTAGAGTAGGTAAAAAGTCATATGGGTAATTTGCAATTTTATGCAAAAAGATGCTTGTATATAGGCTATATTTATTTCATGGGACTTAGGGTGGGATTAGAAAAACTTTTTCTCAATCCCACTCAAACCCGCATTTGGGGTGTGAGAAGGAAAGAGATATTTCTCTTTCTAGGCTCAGCAATAAGTCTTCCTCTCTCTCTTTTCTCCCTTTTTCCTTTCTACTCTTTCCATCTTTCTCTCTCACCACCGTCACCACCAATCTTTGATCCCTCTCTTCTTCGTTTTTTTTTTTTTTTTAACTTTTACTTTTACTTTTTTTTTTTTTTTTTTTTAATAATGGCATGATGTTCATCTAAATGAACCCAACATCATCTGGGTTTTGAACCCATATAAACATCATTTGGGTTTCGAACCTGGGTGAACATCATCTGGGTTCCAATTAAAGCCAGATAGTGTTTATCTAGGTTCAAAACCGAGATAAACATGATGGCTGATGTTGATGTTCGATTGATTTGACTAGGTTAATGTTTGATTGGTTCATCTAGTTTGACTGGTTTGACTAGGTTTGATGTTCTATTGGTTTGTGATTTGATGTTTGTGGTTTATAAAGAACCCTATTTTTTATGATTGATGAGCTTGTGGTATGTGGTTTGTGGTGAATCTTGTTTTTGATGTTGATGTTTGATTAAGTTTGACTATTTTTGTGACTTGTGGTTTGATGATTGTTCGACTGATTTTGATGTTCGATTAGGAGATGATGTTGTTGAGATGAACCCTATTTTTTATGATTGTTGAACTTCATCTAGGTTCGACAAATGAAGAGTTTGGGGCTAAAAACAATAGAGATCTATCAAATTGGATTTTCATCGTTTATCTAAATGGATGAATGGTAGAAATCCAATCCGGTGGAGAATTGAGGGTGGAAGTCCAATCTGGTGGGGGATGAACGGGGGAGATCCAATATGGTGGAGATCCATTTTTTTTCATATTTTGAAAAAAAAAAAAATTAATTTTAAGTTAGGTTACATGATATGGTTTTTTGTATAAATAGCTATTTTTTTTAGATTCAAGTTGAATACTAACTCTTTTTTCAAAATCATGCAAAAAAAAAAAAAATGTTTTTGGACAAAAATACACTTGGTAAAAATAGGAAATTTTAAAAAAAGTTACTTTTCAACTTCAACCTCAAGAAATGGTTATATCCATAATTTTCTCTATATAATAAAATATTTAAATTGATTTCATTTTAATCTAGTCCCCATCTACACTAAACATGGGAAGGTAAGTTTTAATACAATCAAACCGAATCCAATACTAATTCTTTCCATTCTCATTATTATTTTCAATTTTAATTCCATATGCCAAACGTAGCCATAAAGCCATATATATTTGCATGCATTACGGTAAGCTCAATATAGATTACCTTAAGGCCTCGATTGGGTGAGTATGATTGAATGAGAAGAGATTAATGGTGTGTTTACTTCATGGATTAAACAAAGAGAATGGGGAATGAGATTGATTGATGTTGTTTACTTGCTTAAAATCCATTCCGTAATGGGAATGAAAATGTGGGCCCCACATCAATTTGGGGTTGTGGAATGAGAATCCCATTCCCCCCAACCCACTTGGGAATCCCATTCCCATTCCCTTTGACAAAATAAAATGTCCCTTATACCCCTTTTTAAAAAAATAAAGAAAAATCTATTTATTTGATGTTAAAAAAAAAAAAACTACATATTGTAATAAAAAATTGCGCACTATTAATTTTTCATCACCAATTTCTTAATTATCATGATGGACTAATAAAATAATATGTAATTTTTTTTTATTATTATATGTAGTTTTTTATTTAATATTAAAAAAATTACATATTATAATAAAAAACTACACACCAAGTTAATAAACTATTAAAATAATATTAAATTTTTTATTATAATATGTAGTTTTTTATTTGATATTAAAAAAAAGAGCATATTATAATAAAAAACTACACATTATTATAATTAATCCATAATTTTAATTAAGGGTATTTTTGTAACTTATAATTAATTTATTCCGATTCCAAAGTAAAGTAAACAGTTTAATGGAAATAATATTGATTCCGATTCCGATTCCTGTAGTTGAAGTAAACAACTTATATGATTCCGATACTTCATTCCAATTCCAAGTCATTCCGATTCCAGATCATTCCGATTCCTCCAAGTAAAGTAAACGCACCATAAATAGGAATGGGTAGAGTAAGGTGGGATTATATGAGATTGAATTTAATTAAATTAATAACATAACATGTTTGATGTAATTGGGTTTGGATTATATTTGATTAAATTAATTTAGAGTAAATTGATTATTAAATAATACATAATGAATTACCTTTTTTAAATTTTTTTTTGAAATAAGTACTGAATTAATTTTTAAATGCATTTAATATAAATAATAAATATAGATAAAAAATTAATTAATGAAAATTCCAAATGGTTGGGTTTCACAACTACCAAATGAGTGGGATTTGACGGTGGGACATGATTTTTCCCTTCCATACTTGCTCCAACAGCAGCATGGGCAGGATAGGAAAATTATTTTCCCAAACGGGCACTGAAGAGTTTCAGTTTCTACTTCATAATTTTATACAATCAATCTCTCTGTCTCTCTCTCTCTCTCTCTCTCTCTCTCATAGTTGGGTGCAAGCAAAACCATGGCGAGAGCAAGTATTTGTGTCAGAAAATGGGATCAACCTTCAAGAATCGGATCGCTTTTCGACCAGGTATGTGCTCATTGAGATGGAACTTACAAGATCTGTATATATTTTCAATTTCTTTTTTTGTTTTTTTTAATTATAATAATTTCATATATCTTTTGATGAATTGTGCTGAGACTCCATGGTTATCCTACAAAAAAAATTTGTGATCAGTACTTTTTTTTTCCTCTCATTTTCTCTATCTTTAGAGTGTTGGTTTGATTTTGTCTATATATATTCACTTTTTTTCCCCTCTCATTTTCTCTGGCTTGGGAGTGTTGGTTTGCATCAAAAGAATAATTCTCGGTTTTATGTTCAATACAAGCAAATTTTCTCATTTTTAAACTAATAAAAAAATTAATCATATCATTTTCTTGTTGATATTCACAAGAAACTCCTCCTAAAATTTATTAAAAGTAATCAGAAACTCTTTTTACGTTATCAAATTTGACAAGAACCGCCCATATATCCAAGGCAGGCTTTTTTTTTTTCCCCTCTCTTATTTTGACAAGTTTAATCAGAAGCTGCCATTTTACCTATATTTAACCCAGAAAGAATGTATGGTAGTTATTATTATCATCTTTTTACTTAATTTGAGGTTGAGAATTAGAGTTCTAGACATCGTTGATTTTCTTTTGAATTTTTTTTTTTTTTTTGGGTATAAGTTTGTTAACAAAATAGTAGCCCAACATGCAATGCATGTACCCAACTATATCCAATTTGAAAATAAACCCGCCGTTATTTTTTCATTCTTCAATGAGCTAGATAGATCTCAAGATTAATTAGTAACTTTCTTCAAAAAAAAGATTAATTAGTAGCTGTTTTTGTCACGCTAATATGCTTCGACTGGAATTATCTTATATCTGTTTTTCATTTCCCTTCTTGACTACAGTTAAGACATCGGTCCCGGTATGCAGCTTTCGTCCAAACATGTCAGCCAAACAGTGACAAGTAAGTTTCAAAAATATATATATATATAGAGAGAGACAAAATCATACGTGGATTGAAAAAAGAAAATATCGTACGACGTTAAGTTTTTAATGCCTTGGACCACCTTTTCGGAGGACGAGAACCTCAGTCAGTGTCAGTAAAACCCACATGTAAGTGACGCGATACCTACATGTTACAGTACGTAAGTGATGCGATACCTACATGTTACAGTGCTGTAACATGTAGCTGTAACATGTAGGTATCGCATGGCCGACAAACAAACATGTTTGCAGTGTGCTCTGGTGTGCATTTTCTGGACTTGTGAAAACTTATGTTAATTTACTAATGTATTATATGATGTCACTCCCATATCACCTTCTAACATAGTTTAATAATGGAAAGAAATTATGACAATAATTTAAATTCAATTGAGTGTATATATATATATATATATTCTAGTGAGGAATTTTTATAATACACAACTGTAAATATCACTATAGAAATCTAACTAATTTCATGAATTTTGATGTGGTTTTGTGTATGAATAATAAAAAGAATTAAATAAATTTTCAAAAAATTTGATTTTCTTTTTTTAAGTTATGAACTATTTTTCTCAACTTTTTTATAGATAAAATATTCAAAAAATGGGAAAATATAGTTAAGAAATCCGGAAAATTTTTAAATTTATTTTAAATGTATATTTTAATTATTTTAGATTCCATACAAAATATGTTATCAAAATTTATAAAATATCATGAAACTTCATCAAAGATGCTTATTATATAAAACTAAGGGAATTATCTTGAAATTTTATTAAAGATACTTATTGTATTAAAGTAAGAGGGTGCTCATGGGAAAATAATTCTATGTGTGTGTGTCTCAAATTTCTTCCCATTTACTCTTGATTTTTTCCTGCTCTTGAACTACAACCAGCAACGTCAAAGGAGAACGTGCAAATTTCAACTGGGACGAGCTTGGATTTGGTATAGTTCCGACAGATTATATGTATGTTATGAATTGCTCTAAAGAAGAGAATAGCTTTTCAAAAGGAGCTCTGGTTCGGTTTGGAAACATGGAGATGAGCCCTTCTTCAGGAATTTTAAACTATGGACAGGTATTTTAGCATGATCATTTAATTATTTAGTGAACAAAGAATTAAACCTGCATTTTTTGTCTGCACATAAGCCATATTCGGTAGGTACAACATGAATTCAGTAACGGACCCACGTTTAGGTTCAATTGGGCACGTACCTCATTTTAAATGCGAAGAAAAACTTATTTCATATTAATTTCATTTTATTAAAAAAAAAATTATATTTGTATATATATAATTATAAGCTCAGTGTATTTCATTATACTTTTTTAATAACAATTTCATTTTTATGCACTAGCAATAACATTATATCTCTAGGAATTTTTATTCTTTTATCAAATCATTAGATTCCTTGTGAGTGTTTGTGTAAATAGTATTATTATTTTTTTTTTTGGTTTGACAAACTTCTAATCAATAAACCTTAAAACCTCCTACTAATTTAAAATTGTTAATAGTTTAGTATGTTTCAATTTTTTCCATCTCACTCTTTTTTCTTTATTTTACAAATTTTACTTAAATCATCTGATAAAACTTAATATAGTAATTAGAAGAAAATAAATTAAAGGACAAAGAATTATGTATTCTTCATGCCACTTAATATCAAATAAGATATTAAATCTTGTTGAGAGAATTTGTAGCAGTTTATTTTTTTTTATTGTTTTGTTTATTTATTTTTAAAAATATTTTAATTACAATTAGAGTGTAATGTTATCTAAATCCATTGATTAGGTGGCTATTTGTTTCAATTTGATATTAACTTTCCCATACAATCATTCGAAAAATATTATGTATATTATTCTATGATGTTGTCTACTGGACCTTGTAGTTAATATTAGCAGTAGATAGGACTGGTAGGGACCCCAACTTGAAATAGAATAGTTTAATTCAACTTACTTGATAAGTATAATTAATAGGTATTCACATATCAATAAAAAATATTTACATCATAGGTTGGATCCTAAAATTATTGTATCATATTTTGTTACAATGGCTCTTCTTATCTAAATTTTTGAATCTATCACTAGTTAAAAAATGGATCACACTACCTTTAAACCATGCCACATGAGCCATCCTCACCTAAGATGTTGTAGACCATCACCAAACTAATTCAACCTAATTGCTTTCATATAGTTCCAATCAAGGAGAGTAGATCCCCATCACCCCCCACTTTTTTTTTTTTCCCCTTTCTTTTTCTCTTCATATGACAGATTTGGAGGTAAAATTAGGGATTATTGGAAGGCCTGAAGGCGTATAGAAGAGAAGATGATCAAATTCTTCTGTTCAGGCCAGAATTGAATGCCCTGCGCATGACGATTGGTGCAGAGAGATTGTGCATGCCTCCACCAACTGTAGACCAATTTGTCGATGCTATTAAGCAAACCGTCGATGCTAACAAGCATTGGGTAATAATCTTCAGTCTCAACCATTATACATGTACATGATACAAAGTTTAGTCATTAGATCGATGTATTTTGAATGAAATATATAAATCGTAATAATTTTTGGTATGTGCATAGGTACCTCCTCCAGGGAAGGGATCTATGTATATTAGGCCATTGCTATTGGGAAATGGACAAGGTCTAGGCGTTGGACCAGCCTCCGAATACACCTTTATCACATATGCTTCTCCTGTGGGCAATTACCACAAGGTGCTCATTCTCCTTTTGTTTTTCAATAACCAAAGGATTTTTTGTTATATTTTTTAAATGAAATACCAAAAATGTTCTACAACAATTGGTTTATTGACATAATAGGGTACCTTGAATTTGGTTGTTGAAGAAAAGCTTTATCGAGCTACTCCTGGTGGAACTGGAGACATCAAAGCCATCGTCAACTATGCATCAGTAAACATATATATTAAAATATATATCACATTTGTTGTTTGGTCATTATAATATTTACAATCACAGTGATTGTTACAAAGCATTATTATTAAATATTGAGTATATAACATTAGTCTTAATTACAAAAATCGTGCACTGGCTGTAGATTTTCAAAACAATAACTGAGGCAAAGGCCAAAGGGTTCTCCGATGTGTTATTTTTAGATGCAAAGACTGGAAAAAACCTAGAGGAGGCTTCTACAAGCAATATTTTTGTTGTCAAGGTCTGATTGAAGTATAATATACTAGTTGAAGAAAGTTCTAATTTATTTGATTTTACCATCAAGTTATCAACTGAATGTTGAGTATTTTGAAACAATAAATTTCAGGGAAACGTCATCTCAACTCCAGCAACTAATGGAACTATTCTTCCTGGAATCACTCGAAAAAGCACCATTGAAGTTGCTCATGTTTTGGGTTACCAGGTGACATTTATACTCTCTCTCAATGGAATTTTATCATTTTTTTTTTAAATGTGAACTAATATTAGATATCTTATTTTAATAATTGAGTTTTAGTTAGTCTATTATGCAAGCGGTCTAAGAATTTTTTATTTTTTTTACTAATATCCATAACTTACTTTATTGTTCCATAGTGTTAATTTATATCCTGTGATTATATATTAAAGAGCGAATTACAAAATAGCTACCCAATTTAAACTTATCTACTGAGGGAATCAACTTTATAGTTTTATTACTAATTAGCTACCCACTTTAAACTATGTCTGTTAGTTTTAACAGCAAATCATGTTATAGTGTTAAAAAGACGGAAATACCCCTAACTGATTTGTTGACTTATTTGACCAAAAATGCCCAGCTTCAATCTACAGTATTTTTCAAGTGTTCTTCATCAATTCATCATCAAAAAATCACCCAAAATCATCAGTTAAATATAATCATCAACCCAAACAATCATCACCCAAAATCATCAGTTAAATATAATCATCAACCCAAACAATCACCAATTCAACAACAACAAAAATTGCAAAACAAAATCTGAAAATGAACCCAGATTCTGGGTTCATCAGAACCCAGAATCTGGGTTCTAACGAACCCAGATCTTGGGTTCGTCCGAACCCAGAGATCTGGGTTCTCTTACGAACCCAGAGATCTGGGTTCTCTTACGAACCCAGAAATCTGGGTTCCTAAGAACCCAGATCTGGGTTCGCGAGAGAACCCAGATCTGGGTTCGCGAGCAAGAAGAAGAAGTGGAAGAAGAGAAGAAGTGCGTTCGCTCCGAGGAAGAAGAAGAAGTGGAAGAAGAGAAGTGGAACAATGAGAGAAAGAATCTTAGAAGGGAAGAAGAAGAAGAAGCGGAAGAAGAAGACGCGGAAGGCAGAATGAGAGACCGGTGAGAGAGAAGGGATAAAAATGTAAAATATAGTTGAAAGACAAAAATATCCCTGGATATATTCATGTTGACTAACTAAAATTAACTTTAGGTAGCTAAATTGTAATAAAACTATAAAGTTGATTCCCTCAGTAGATAAGTTTAAATTGGGTAGCTATTTTGTAATTCGCTCTATATTAAAATTTAAGATAATCGATAAATATATATAAAAAGGAAGAAGAAAAAGAGATAAATGAAATACATTCATTGATTAATTGTGGCTTTCATTTCAATTTTTTAGGAGTTAATTGTGCTTCAATTTTGTTCAGGTCGAGGAGCGTGCTGTTCCTGTAAAGGAGTTGTTTGAGGCTGATGAAGTTTTCCTGACAGGAACCGCTATGGTTATTAATTCTGCTAATAGCATAACCTATCAGGGTAGAAGGTATTGAATAATGCACGTTGATTATTTTACTGATTGAATAAAGTTACCCATTAATAACAATATTGAAATATTCTTTAATAATAACTCTTATAACTAATTCAAGGGTTGTTATTGATTGATAATTTTACCTAACCAGGTAGTTAACAAAACCCAATAAATTATTAACAGTCTCTTATTCTGGATCTAATTGATTATAAAATTATGGAATTGCTAGTTTTCTATCCAGTATCGTAGTCAGTATTTTGGGGCCTGCCTAAACTTATAAACAATCTCGATGCAGGATTGAATACAAAAAAGGAGCAGATTCTGTGGCCCATAACATATACAAAATGCTGACAGGAATTCAAACTGGTCGTATTGAGGACAAAATGGGATGGACCCTGGAGCTAAAATGAGATTCTCTGCCCTTATAAACTATAATACTTTAATTAGAATATGTTTTGATGAGTTACTACATTTCTTTTGTAGATTAGACAGAAGATGATTATGTTAATAAATCATGTACGTGAGAATTCTGTTTTTCATATATATATATATATATATGGAATGCAGAATCGACGGGCCCTAAAAGTTATATAAATTCTTATGAAGTTGTTGAACTTTGGATATAAATGAGATAGATGTCTAATTTACACTCATATCCTTAATTATATATACATTTATACATTCAAAATAAATATGTATTATTTTCGCTCTCTCTTTTAATACATTATCTTTCCTCTTTCATTATTCATAAAACAATCAACTAATTAATTAGTTTTTCTCTTTATTCTCTCCTTCTTTATATATATATATTGTTGTGAGTGTTTTTCTAATCACTTAAATGGGCTGGTAGGAGCCCATGAGATCAATGGCCCAAGCCACTAGACCCAATAAATGAAGCCCAATATAGAAGCACGCAAAAGCCTGATGGAGCCATCTACGAAGTCAAGTTCGTTGGCCGGCCATTGCGACGTCAAGATCGTTCAAAGAGCATTCTTGCTATAACGATGTTGAGTTCGTTAAGTCAATTCGTTTATAGGACCAGCCCGCTTATTCAACAGATTCAGTCCACCTTTTGTCCTTGTTCGCCCAGTGCCAGCCCAAAATAGCAAGTTAGCGTGTCGTGCCCGATAAGAAGGGTTATTTCATCTAATGGACAGCCTAATTTCAGGAAATCTCACCTAATCAGCATGAGTTATCATTCAGTCCCACGTGTTGACAGAGTTGACTTTGTAAAAGTCAGGAACATTAAATGTGATCCAGAAACATTAATTATAATTCATTATGTCCTTCTGTCTTATTATTCTCTTTTGTAGCTCTTCCTTCTCTATCATCATTCTGTAAAAAAGAGAGAACGAAACACCTGAGAGGAAATATTGCCACCATTCTACAGAAATAGAGAGACAGTGGATGTAGACAGATTAAAAAGGCCGAACCACTTTAAAAATCCTGTGTTGTTTGTGTTCTCATTTCCTTAGCTTCTTCTTTTTGCTCATTTCTTCTGTTTCTTGTCTGTGATCTTCTTACATTGCAGGTTGAGCTTAAAAAATCTCGTTGACTGGTTTCCCACGACATCAACATATATATATATATATATATATATATATATATATTCTGAGTATGGAATTTATTCTCAACCTCTCCAACCATTCGTCATAACAAAATTAATAAATCATTAGCCTCATAATAACCTTTTAGGTGATCAACGTTTTTCAGGTTGATTTTGATGTGATATCATGGCATCTTCAAATTGGACCAAAGAACTTAATCCTTTCCACAATTGTGATGCTTCTCCAAAACAAATTGATCAAGCCAGCACATAAATTAATAAATAATTCTTTTTATTAAAAAGAAAAGAAAGTATTTCTGAAATTGGAATAGGGACCAAAGGCCACCAATTATTAAATATGATTTACTGTTAATTTTTAAAGCATATTGTGTTTAATTAAATCTTGAGAAAACCAAAAAGAAGATTTAGGGACTAAAAGAGAATTATATCTTGTGTTTAGATTAGGCGGGGAATTATGGAAGCTCTATTTAGTTAATTATTTGTGACATTTTAATGAATTTATCAATCTACTTTCCCAGCATAAGTATTGATGCAACTCTATACTATAATTCATATGATTTTGTTGCTATACATAATCTATATGATTATAGCATAAAAGATTATCAGTTTTTTTTTTTTAATATTATTCTTTTTAAATCGTTAAACTTCAATATATTAATTATATTTTTTCTTTCTAAGGTATTAATTATTAACAATTATATCATAGCCAAATCATATTTCTACTATAAATTTAATTTATAATAAAAAATTGCTCTAAAAAAGTTGATTATTTTATTAATAATGAAAGAGAAAAAAAATATATTAAAGAAGGGAGAGAAAAGAACATAAATTTATTTTGGATGTATAAATATACATGGAATTAAGCATATGAGTGCATCTTAATCATCTATTTTATTCAAATTCAAAGGTCAACAATTTATGTAAGAAATTGCATATTTTTTATGGACTATCGACTTTACCCCTATATCACAATAATAGGACCCACTAAAAATTTATTAGGATATACTTATATATATATATATATATTATATTTGTCTGTGTGTGCGTGCAAATTATATGTATGTATTTTTTTTTCTTTTCTCAAATAATTTTAATCAATGTCATAGCCTATGATTGTTGGATATCTTCAACCTCCAACGTGTAGCATATATCAAATTTTACTTATTTGATGAACAATAACATTTAGAAAAAATAATAAAAATTAAATGACTTTGAACCTTTTCTATTTGGGCCCCCGTTTATTGTATCGGGGCTCACGTGATTATTTCTTAGCCCATTCGCTTTATAAAATATAATTTTACAAAACTAGTTTACAATGAATAAAATCTAAGGTGTAGAAAATAATATTTTCTTAATTATTAAGAATTTAGAGATAAGACATAACTCAAACCATTTATCTTTTGAGGTGAATGTGAGAAAAAAATGTCTCAACTTTTATAACGTTCTTATTTTTCTTGAATTAAAAACCTTACACAAAGGGTTTTGAAAAGAAGATAAAATAATTCCATTTAAAAAAAAAAAGAAAAAAAAAAAGGAAAAGAAGATAATTAAGGGGTACTTTCATTTTTGTTTATAATTAAGGGGTACGTTCATTTTTGTTTAAAGATTGGATAGTCATTAAAACCTCAAACCTAAATGTATGTTTGTACATTATTTTTTCATCTCTCTTGATTAATTTTTCCTCGTTTGCTTTTATATATAAAATTATATGAAAATAAGTAATTTGACATATACAATCTTATCTATATTCATAGTTATATATATTTTATTTAATATGATACATATTTTCCTAAAAAAAAAAAAAACTACAAACAAATACTTTAAACTAATTTCATATAAATGTTGGTAAGATTTTTTTTTTTTCATGATTAAGATATGATAAATAATGATATAGATTTTTTTTTTCTTAAGAAAGAAATGAAAATTTTAAAAAACTTTGCATTCAAAATTTAACATCCATACCCATTTACGAACCCATTTAATTAAATTCACACCCCATTCATTGTGGCTAGAAATCCACGGGTTCACAATCGGAATTGCCATCCATATTTGCTTTTATGTCATCAGCTAGCTGCTCACAAACCTGTGAAACACTTGATGTGTCATCAGCTGACTGCTCACAAACAGGTGTGTGAACCATGCCAGCTTTTTTTATGCTCAACGTATACTTAATTCTCATGCTGCTGGCCAAAATAATCTCAACGGTGGACCCCGTACCTAAATTTAATTGTTTAAATGTGTATATACTGTTTTTATTTTATTTGCTTTCATAGTTTTAGAAAGAATACCATAGTTTGATGTATTATTCTTATATAACTGATATTTGATATATCAAATTCAAGATTTTCTATTTAGTTTTAGAGATTTTCAAACGATGTTCCAGCACTTTTGAATGAATTTAAAAATTGAGCTTAAGATAATTAACTGTATGTTGAATGGGTGATGGAATTGACGATTAAGAATTAGGATTTATATGATGATAAAATGTATATTAAATAGGTGTAAAAAGTAATTTTGTTTAATTTATTTACATTATTTTTCTTTTAAGCAATTTTTTGGATATTTTAATAATTAAAAAATTATTAAAACATCTCAAGAATGTAAAATTTTTATTTTTATAAGTTATATTATTGAAATATCATACCTGTAGGAAGATATGAAGGAGACGATGAGCAAAAAAATTATAGAGAACAACATGCAAAAAGAGAATGATATTTTAGTAAAACCATATAAATTCTCCTTGTTATTAGGATAAATTTCCCATTCCAACAAAAATTTAATTTTCAATTTAGGTGTGAGGTTCACGTAATTTAATTTTATAAATTTTAGTAAAGATAAAATTCAAAAATTATAAATTAAATTTTCTTTTCCATAAGTCTAAATAGACAAAATAGAGGTAATAATTTAACACTTGATGGAAGAGAAATCATGCATATAATTAAAAAAATAAAAAAATAAAAAAGCATTCCCATGCGGCACAGTGTCCCGATCCTACTTTCTAGAAAGAAGAGGGACAAAGTTTGAGCATTATAACTTACAAAGTGTGGGTAATTTTTTCACTTAATGTGAGTAGACCTTTCCTGCTTCTAGGAGTAATATATTAGGCTATGCGTTAGAGTTCTATTTCAACTACATCCCAACAGTTATCCGACATAATATCAAAAGATAAAAATAAATAAATAAGCGAAAAAATAAACTCAACATGGATAATCTCAATTTTTCCCTTGTTGTTTGATTTAATCACTAATTACCCCTTAGAGTTTGAAGAAATCTCATTTTCCTTCTTCTGTTAACTCTGTTACTAAAAATAGTATTTTGACCATGGAAGTATGCGAAAAGATCAAACTAGTCCTGAATCATATAAAAAGCTGAAAAAATAAAAATGATTTATTAAAAAAAATTAATCTCTATGATAGATGACAAAGATTCATTTTAATTTTTTTTAAAAAACTTAAAATGAAATTAAAGCACACATTTCTAAGTTGAAAACCCAAAAAATTCATCTTCATCAACTCCTACACTAAACCCAAACCAACCACAATTCATTTTCTTTGCCTAGTTCATCATCTTGAACTATCACCAATGGCCTAAACCAAACTCAAATCAAATCCAGTTCATCATCTTTAACCATCATCAATATCTAAACCATCATCAACCCTCAAACGTCAACAATCTCTCCTCTTTCTTCCACCATGAACCACCATGAACAAATTATCAACATCATCAATATCAACATAATTTTTTAAACCAAATTTCAAAAAAAGAAAAATAAAAAATTGGGTTTCAAATAAAAAAAAAAAAAAAAAAAAATCTTCTTTTTCATTTTCATCAATAAACATCAAATCAACAATAACAAACAACCATATTGTATTTGAAAAAAAGAAAATGAAAAAACAACACCCAAATTCATCACTTGATTCTCAAAAAATCGAGAAAAAAAAAAACCGAAAAAAATGCAAATATTGAGTCTTCTTTGTCGGAGAGTAGAGGTTTTCCGGCAAAGGAGACCCAACGATCTCCTTTCCGATGCCACTCTTGAAAATGGAAGAAGAAGAAGATATGCTCCATGTTGATATGTAGTTTCCAACGAAGAAAAACAAGAAAAAGAAAATGGAAGAGACAAATGGATATGGAACTGTCAAATGGAAAAAAAAGAATAGATTTATTTTTTTTTTTTAAAAATCTTTTTTAATTTTTATATTATTTAATGTATATTTTTTTATTTTTTGTTTTTATATCCATCATCCATCTTTATTTTTTATTGATGGACGGTAGAGATGATATTATTTTTTTTTAAAGAAATCTATTTTAATTTAATTAGTTAATTAATTATTATTATTTTATATTTTATTTTACTTGATAATTTTGTTCTTCTACGTTAATGACCAAACATTAATTTCGAATTTTCAAATTGACAGCAGAGAGTTTTTTGGATATTTTGATGAACTACAGATATTTTTTGGATATATCAACAAATGATAAGGGGATATTAACTATTTCTCAAAATAAGGTTTGGTTATTTGATCTTACTGTACAAGGGAAAAAGTGGGATTATCCCGTTATAAAATCATAGTTCGCATCCAGCTCAACATGTAGCCGTAAAGCGTTGTAGTTTGACTCCAAATCACTATCTTTTTCTCTCTAGAGACAACGCCAGCACACACCATGAGTATGTCTCCACAAGCTGGTCATGATCAGCAAGTTTCCGAACCAACCGTGAATAGGTAATTCTGATATTTGAAACTTCAATGTTTTTGTTATCAATTTTCTCGTCTTTGCTTTGCAAATTCTATTCCTTTTTCTTTCAATTTTAATGTTTGTAATGAAAGCAGTACAAATGGTAAAAAGGAATTATATGCAAATGTCAACTGGGATGAGCTTGGATTTTCTCTAACCCCAACAGATTACATGTACGTAATGAATTGCTCCAATGGTGAGACTTTTTCACAAGGTACTCTCACTCATTTCGGGAACCTGGAGATCAACCCTTCATCGGGAATTTTAAACTATGGACAGGTATATATATGCATTATTTCATTTTTGGCTTAACTATACAAGTAGACTTCCACATTCATCACAATACGTTACCCTTGAATTCTGACATTGTTTTAGTGCGGTATCACTTTCCAGTGTAGAATCCTTAATTTTCTATCTCACACTCAAAAATCTTAGTGCAATATTATTAATTTAGACTTCAAAATCCAACACACTAAATTATTAATTTTTAAATTAATCTAATGACTGAAATTTTTGAGTTTGGATGTTAATAAAATTGGGGATTCAGCATCTTATAAAAATTAGTACAGTAGTAAAACTGCTTAAGTTTATATGTATATGATCGATTTTGTTGTATATATATCTAGGGATTATTTGAAGGTCTGAAGGCGTGCAGAAGAAAAGATGGGGTTATTCAACTATTCAGGCCAGAAGAGAACGCGCGGCGCATGAAAATGGGTGCGGAGAGAATGTGCATGCCCTCACCTACTGTAGACCAATTCGTTGATGCTGTAAAGCAAACTGTCAACGCCAACAAGCATTGGGTAACTACCTCTCTACTACCAGCACCTTGTAGGCCTTTATGCTATTACCTTAAATATTTATAGTGCGTTTCAGGTGCTGGTTGTTTGCACATTATTTTTGTATATAATTCCCAAATATTTCTCGCAAATTGGGTGTTTGAATTCAATAGGTACCTCCTCCAGGAAGGGGATCATTGTATCTTAGGCCTTTGCTAATGGGAAGTGGAGCTACACTGGGTGTTGGACCGGCAACTTCATATACATTTCTTGTATATGCTTCTCCTGTGGGCAACTATTACAAGGTAGTCTTTGGCATATTATTATTATTTTTTAATAAAGAACCAATGTACTCATTTACGTTGGATTTGTTTTATTAATATGCAGGGTGTCCTGAATTTGATTGTTGAGGAAAAGCTTCATCGGGCTGCTCCTGGTGGAACTGGAGGCATCAAATCTATCAATAACTATTCTTCAGTAAGCGTACAATTTCTATATCAATTCACAATATCTTAGCATAGTAATTTCAATTTACCTACTCTAAGGTATAACTTAGATTTTTTTTAAGGTCTTCACTCTTCCCTCGAAATCTCTTCAAATCTGTCGAGAGTCCCCTTGTAAGGGAGGTTGTTACGAAAAATTGAATCCATTACATGCACTTAAATTCTAGCTATAATCCTCAAGAGATCAGGCCCTTATAGTTTACCTTCATTCAAATTGCATTAGCAGGAGCTGACCTATATGAAAACTAAGGGATCATGGTTATTGCCCTGGCTTTACACATCGTTCAATGTTTGAGTGTTAATAAATTACTTAGAACTTTTTAATGTGTATTTAATTCTCATGGCTGTAGATTTACAAAGCAATTACCGAAGCAAAGTCCAAAGGATTCTCTGATGTTTTGTTCCTTGATGCCGTAACTGAAAAATACATCGAGGAGGCTTCTACAAGTAATATTTTTCTTCTCAAGGTAACATTACTCATAAAAACATGGAACATGTTAAAATATTAACATTGGTACATTTATATTAAATTTATGGATTTCAATGTTGCAAGTGAGCTTTTCTTATACGCTATAAATATTTTGTAATTTAAAACTTATGTTTTTCAATACTGTCCTTGTATATGTGTACACACTAGAATTAGTACTTTAAAAGCTAAAATTACTTCTTTTGTTTTGATCTGAAGTTTCATCTTCAGAACTGTAGCAGCAGATTCCTAATGTTTGATTGTTTTCCAGGGTAACGTGATTTCAACTCCAGCAACCAAAGGAACTGTTCTGCCCGGAATCACTAGAAAAAGCATCATTGAGATTGCCTGTGGTTTGGGTTACCAGGTAATATACTCTGCTATGAGATATTCAGATAATGTAAATAGAAACACTTTGATTTTTAATGTTAACTTGTGTTTAATTTCTTATAACAATTTATGTGGAGTTGATTAAGGTTGAGGAACGTGAAATACCAGTAGATGAATTGTTTGATGCTGAGGAAGTTTTCTGCACAGGAACTGCGGTTGCTATAAATTCTGTCAACAGCATAACCTATCAGGGCAAAAGGTATGCAAAAGCTAGCATATGTCATATATGTTATTTACTGATTAAAGTGTATATACATATATATATATATATATATTTTATAAAGTATGTTAACGTGTGTGATTGATTTGAAGTTACGAAAATTCTATCTTACTGATATATATATATGTGTGTGTATATTGATTTCGTGTGGATGCAGAAGCGAATACAAAATAGGAACAAACACCATAGCTGGACAGCTATGTGAAATGCTAACAGGAATCCAAACCGGCCTTGTTGAAGACAAGATGGGATGGACCATGGAGCTTATTTGAACTCCTGCTGTGTGTTACAACAGCAAACAAATATTATAATAATCCTTTCAGGTTTTTCTTTATAACATCTTTATTTGATGAACCATGAGATGAAATAAGATTTTCCAGTAATGGCTGAGGATTTTACGATTATCAATCTTCTTTTATTATTTATATCTGTTTTTTATTTGTTTTCATGTGTTGTCCTGCTGTTGAGTGTTAGATTTGTTCACACCATATGAGGTGATTTACATGGACTCTTGTTGATATGAGAAACAGCTTGACAATTGTAATCACTAGTCAATAATAAATAATAAGGAGATGAAAATAAATTTTAACCATACATTCTTCCTTCTTAATAAAAATTATTATTATTATTATTTTTAACCATAATTTTTTGACAAATAATAGGTTTTTTCTTTTTTATTTACATATTGGATTTCTAATTAATATTGCAACTAAGATCTTCTAAACTAAATCTCAACTGAAAATATTTGGGTTCCTCAAATTAGAAAACGAACTGAATTAAAATGAAAGGATAAAATTCGGATCAAAATTTGGTTTGTTGGCTTAAGTCTAGTCCTTTTATCCACCCAAGTTAATACGAGGAAAGAATACAAATTTATAATTAAAAAATAAAACATAAGGGATTAATGGCTCAATGTGTATAGTGTATACACATTTAGACTACTTCACAACTTTGAACAATCACAGGCACAGTAATTTTTTATTTCATAGGCAATGTGAGGTTCATTGGTTCCAACTTCCAAAAGGCCTTTTCAGGAGCATCTAAACTAGTCTAAAGTCTAGGTTTTTCTGCATCCGATTCTTCAGTTATTGAAGAAACATTAATTCAATTAGATTTTGTTTTGTCCCCCTCTTTTGGTTCACCATTAAAAGTTAGATGCTCCCACTAATGTTGTGAGATTTTCCCCCCACTCCTTGTGGACTGTCCCCCCACTTTTTGTGAATCAGTCTCTTCCATTGCTACGAGCTGATCATCTGATCGTGTTAGAATACCTATCGTTGCTGGTCTCAATTGTACCCTAGACTAGTCTCAATCATTAAAAAAAAAAAAAAAGAGTTAGATGCTTTTAGGGTATAGTTGTTACAAGAAATGAGATCGATCAGAAGTTGGACTAGTAGTCTAATATGCATTTGTTGGTTAACTTCGTTGCATGTGATTGCACACAAACCCCCCGCAGCCGACTAACTCCTCTCCGAGTGGACAAATTTGTCCTGCCACACATAATGAGAGATATACATACATACATATATATATATACACACACATTAATTTCATTTCATTGTGTTAGACAAAATTTTCCTTTCATTTATCTTTTTCTTTTTCTTTGATGATTTTTTTTTTTTATTTTAAATGTTCTGATTTTTTTTTGAAATAATTTAAATGTTCTTAAATTATTTAATTATTTATAGCTAAAATATGAAATTGATTTAATATATTTTATTAAAAAATTTTAAAAAGTAATCTACTTTCAAAAGTAATTTTATTTTATCAGATTAATTTAATATAATTTATAATAATAATTTTCATATTACTCAAAATATTAGACGCAATTATATTTTATTCTATCACATACTATACCAAATAGAAAATAATACTATTTTTAATCACATCTCTACTGCACGAAGCATATTATTTTACTGTTTATTTTAATTCAGTCCCACACATTAATGAGACCTTGTAGAGTTGTTTTGACTTGTTAACTAATTATTCTTTATCTCTTCCACACAAAAAACAAATAACGAAAAACAAAAAAAAAAAAGGAGGAAATAAAGAAAGAAAAATTCTAATTATTCCTGCTTCTGATTTTTCTTTACAATGAAGCATGAATTATATTATTGAAGACATATATTTGGTGGATGAAATGAGATTTCAAATCTTAAACCTACCAAATCATATGTTTGGACTTGAGAAGAGAAAGGATATTTCTCTCCCTGGGTCCACCTCTATTTCCTGTTAGGTGGGGAATCTATGGCACATTTCCAACTCCTACTTGAGAGGAAAGAGAGATTTTTTTTTTTCCTTTTTTTTTCGATGATTTGTTTATACTAAAATATATAAATGATTTATTATAATAAATATGTTTAATATAATTAATTAAAAATATTTTTATGAGATTGATAATTTAAACATCAATTAGTAAATAAAATTTATTCTTCTTTATAATTATTTTTTAAAATTAATATATTCAAAAATTAATTTAATCTAATATATATATATATATATATATATATTTGTTCATTTCAATCTAATCTAATCTTAACTATATCAAACACATTACAACACTAATTCAATCTAATTCTATCACATCTAATCTTGCGTATCAAATGGAACCTCAAAGGTAAGGTTTTTTCTTCTCTTACTAGGTGTAGTTTTCATTTTATTTTTAAAAATAAGTTCTTTCCAACCATCTAGACTCAAATGCTTTGCTCACTATTATTTTATTTTTATTTTTTATTTTTTTTTTTGAAATCTTATTTTTATGAGTTTTGCCAACCACTAAAATATACCAAATCACAAATGAATCATGAAAAACTACTTTTAAGATTACTGGTCATGTTTGAAATAAGTATCTTTCCAATAACCGAATGGATACATCATTTGAAGAGAGTCATATTGTTTATACAAGTATTTTGATATGTTATTTAAAAGTATTGAGCACTCTGTTAAGGTTTTGGAGGCAACTAAAAGAAACACACGAAACTAATTGAGCATTTGTCACTGAATTTTGCATTCCGTCAAGTCATCTAGAATATCATTTCATATACCAAGTGATAGTTTGTTAAATATTTGTGTGTAAATTTTTAATTTTTAAGATTGTATTTGTTAATCTTGTGTTAATCTTTAAATTCGGGAAGTTAGAACGAATAGTTGTATTGTTTATATACGTATAATCCTACGGAAACTTAAAAATATTTTTGAAGAATATATTTTATTAGATTTTTAAAAATTAAAAAATAGACAGATACAAAAATAATACATTAATATATATTAGTACTTTTTCTTAAAATTTAATTAAAAAAGAAATGGCAATAGGAAGAAAGAAATAAGTGACTTCTATTAGACATGGTGAAGACTGAAGGGAGAATATTTGTGGCTGATTGCTTTGTCCACTCATATTCAATTTTACTGTCAGAGACTTGAACTTATGTGTTGAATTATTAGAATTGTTTTTGCTTTGATGACCCTCAGAAGTTTGTCCAGAATCTGAGAAAGTTGTATAATTTTTGGCTTTGTAAATTTGGAGTTAGCCAAATATTCTTGAATCAGGCCAGCCGCAAGAGCCTTGTAATGTACTTCCTCATTGGACTAAGGAGTTAGCCAAATATTCTTGAATCAGGCCAGCCGCAAGAGCCTTGTAATGTACTTCCTCATTGGACTGGAGTCTCAGGCTGTGCCACCATTGCGCCACAGGTCAATAACTGGGTTGGTGATCAAGAATACACTGAACCAGCTGGATAATGGTGCCAACAAAATGACTCTTAACCATTGATAATTATTGCGGGACCTGTCTGGGGTGAATTCCTGTTATGTGCCTAATTATTCTTCCATTGTTCGTATTAATGAAACTCTTAAATTATAAAATCAAATAAAATTAATAAACCGAATGAGAATACAATCTGAATACAAATAATTCGTACATCAACTTTTGTCCTTAATATTGTTCAGATGTGTTACGAACAAATCGTTCCAACTATCTGCAAGTCCTGGCAAGCACCAATGCATGCAATCATCATGTTTCTTTCCACCGGCTGTTGAGGGATGAGCATCTGCTCTGAACTCACTCATACGCGAAATGTCCAAAATACTAAAATCAGACCCCTTCAGGGCCCCATACAGGTGCTGATTCACCCACCGTTCTTCCACATTTGTTCCATTATTTTTCAGTGAGAAGATTTCTTCAACCTGAAAGTGATCCAAGGAATTAAAACTAATAACCTTAATAATAGAGTGTAACAGAATTGAAACAAGGCACGAACATTTATAACAGATAACTCAGGTATTGATTCATTCTACAGTAGTATACAAGTTGTGTTCCAATTAGCAGATTTATATTGTTCAATCAGAGACCATAATATGTGACTCACTTCCTCTGACGACAAAGGCCGCTGCCTTTGACAAGAACCACCCTGATCCCAGTCACCTCCTTCAAAATGTCTTGGAGACTGCGAACGAAAGACTTTGATTGCACCTGGACGTGCAGTTTTGTCCACAAAATGTATCTGTCATCGAATCACAAATACTATAAGAGAAAATAGACATAGCCCTATGTTAAGATACCCAAGAGTCATTACTCCCACTAATATATTTGATCCTGTCAGGAGTGGTCATTTTTAGTATCAAGCTGGCTATACCCAAATGTTAACTCATGCTAGAGCATGTAGGATCATGAAGGGCTTTGACAGCAGTTAGAGGAAGTATTTCTAATGAGTTATTCTAAATTGGGACATATAAAAAAGAATAAATGAGACTGATGACATTTTAACAGAGTTTTGTCATGAGAAGGGCTGTCACAATGGTTAAGAGGAAGTATTTCAAATGAGTTATGCAAAATTGGGAAATATCAAAGTAGACAAGATTGATAACATATTAACAAAATGTCGTTATCAAAAGGGCTTTGACAACAGTTAGAGAAAGAATTTCTAACGAGTTATGCAAATGCAAAATTGGGAAATATCAAAAGAAGTAGCCGAGACTGATCACTTTTCGACAGAATTTGGTCATCAGACACATGTTTACTTTGGGTAGGTGACTTTCTCTCTTTTTCCTTTTTCCAGAGGGTAAACACGGATTAGCCACTGTCATCCCATTCTAAATTGCTTTGAAGATTATGCCACCCAGATTCTTCAATAAGTGAGATTTGAATGTTGTTGAGTATTATAACATTGTATGTATGTAAAAAGTAAAAAATCTCAAATTAAAAGCTAGTAGATAGCCAGTTCCTACGAAGACTTCACTATGTAAGATTATGATGACCTATAAGAACTAACTAAAACAGAACAACTCAATAACATACTGTGTGCTTTAAAACCTCCTTCAGACCAACATCAGGAGGAACAGGAGGGATTACAGGCTGATCCTTCTTAAAGAAAAGCATGGGTGATTTTACAGGGTCAAATTTTGAAGGAGCCCACCACCTATCAACAAAAGCCAAATTTGGTTAGCAAATCAGTTGTGCAATATGAATTGTTCTTAATAAGAGCAAGAACAAGAACAAAATATGAGATTAGCATAAACAGGAAAAGGGTGCATGTTGTCCATAACGGCATAACCTATATTAATTGCTTTTCAATATCAAGCGGATCATCTCATTCAGCAAAACACGGGCAATATACCACACAATACTTCCAAATAGAGCCAAAAACTTAAAACAAAATGCAAAAGTGCCAATCGCTATAATATGATTAATATCCCAGAAAGCGAAGGCCGCCCATCAACTTTGGTACTCTAAACTGTTACACAAGTAGATTCTACAACCATGGTTACAAGCTCCCTTGACAAAGCTTTCACAAACATGTTTTTAATTGCTACCACCATTTAGAAAAACATAAAATGCAACATCCATATCCACAGGGACAACAGCCAATGATATTACAAACAAAAATAAGTTTACCAATGTCCTGTGTTGAAAATTAAAATATCATGGAAGCTTGGCGCCTTTGCCCACGTGCCTTCTGGAACATCAATATCTACTCTGTAGCCCTCTTTATATCCAAGAGCTTCCAACTCACCGCCATTAGCATTTGCTGACCACCTACATTACAAGAAGAACAGGCATAAGTTAAATGCAACACGAACATCAAATGCATTTGTGCTTGATAATGAATCGTGAACCAAATCAACTTAACTACAAATTGCTTAAATCCATAATCCAATAACACATAATTTATGAATATCTGTGCAATCTCAAACACATGTATTAGTTTCCTCAACAAATGCTTTAACAAACCATATTTCACTGTCATTACCTACCTACTCATCCTACTAAGCAAATACTAAACATTGTTAAACAACATAAAAAAATGTGTAGAAACAATGGTCTAGCTTACCTACCATAACGCGCCAAAAGATTGGTCCGATGATAGGCAATAGTTAGGTTATACTGAAGAAAGGTAAAGCCGCGATCAGCCGCAGCGGGTCGCCACTTCTTGACTTCCTTGGACACGGTTTTCAGGGTGCAAAACAGCGACACAAACATGTTCCTATTCAAGGAGTCACCCACAAACCCTGCACTGTTGAATACTCATAAGATGTACAAAACAAACAAAACCCAGATGAGAAAATCAATCACCCATTAGTATTATGCATACCGATGTTGGTGTGGCTGAAAGTGTGGAGAAAGCGGAGGGGATCGAGAGGTTGGAGAAGACAAGCGTTGGGTTGCCAGCGCCAGTTGGGGATGTGAGGGGCGTTGGATTTGTTATTGAGAAGACAGTTCCACCCTTTGAAGATCTCCTTACAAGTGGAGTCGTATCTATGATGGGAACTGAAGTTGGGGTCGTAGATCCACTGGCCGTTCGAGTAGTTGCAGGGCTTCGATCTGCGTGGGGGTTGGAAAACATGCTTGCCAGATTCTGAAGAAGAAGAAGAGGAGAAAGATGATTTGCGGGAAAGAGAGAGAAGGAGGAAGATGGAAGTGAAAATAACAAGAGAAAGTAAAGGAAAGAGAGTGAGTTTTCTTGTTTGGTTCTCCTTTTGCTGCCCTCTGTTACTTCCCATTGAGGACCCAGGACTCACTTTACCCACTCTCAGCTCCGATTCGCTCCTCTTCTATATATATATATAAAAACAACTACCGAAGCACTACCTCATCTAATCAAGAAAAATTTATTCAAATGTGCTGCTATTCAGAGATGTCGGTATCTAGCAAATATATATATGTATATATTTGCTATATATGTATATATTCATCTTTTTTAAGTTTACATTTTCCATTTTCGTTTTCATTATTATTTTGCTTTCTTGGTCCAATTTAATAGTAAAAATGTAAAATTCAAGTTCCACAGTGGATATTTTCAAATATGTGCAGGAAATTTTATATCCAAAAATAAAAAATATGTGTAGGAAGTTCTTGTTTTTCCTCTTATTGCAAAACTGTGTCATATTCTGAATATGAAAATAAATATCGGATTTTAATAGATCTCATTAAACCTTTAACACTGCAAATCAATTTTTAAAAATAGTTAATTGACAAATAAATTAATCATGCCAAAAATTTCTTTTTATAACTTTCTAAAATAATATAACAATACAACTCAATGTAAAACTAGATCTCTCCCAGCCAGTGTCAATACTGAATATAATTTGATCTTGTTGAGACAAAACAAAGGGTGAATATATTAAATGATCGTTCGATGTTTATAATCCCAAAGTTTAGTCTCTAAAACTTTCAAGAGGAGACCAGCGTTCTTCCCGGTCTTGCTGGCAAGTGGCTATTTGCATCAAGCCATTAACTAACATGTCCCGGGTTCAAGAACGGTCGGTACATGTACACCCCTTCAAAAAAAACTTTCAAGAGGAGACTAAATGATATATAGATATATATAAAAGTAATTTTCTCCTCGATGCGATATTATATAAAAAATTTAGCACCTCAATCATCAATCATGACATATATTTTATAATATGAGCAATTGATGGGGAGTGAGGGAGATCACAGCTTCAACTCCCCATAAACTGGTTTGGTTCGATTAAGCTTCACATGTAGCTCTTAACTTGGACGCGTAGACAGACCATAATGTATAGGTATCTTGAAATTGAGCATATAATATTGTTGCATGTTTCTAATCCAATGGAAAACATGGTTCCTGCAAAATAATACTCTCATTCGAACTTAGAGCACAAAGTTCAGAAATTTATGTCAAATATAACAGACAAGTTAAACCCACAGCATTCTCACCATTGTTGAAATCAATCAGAGAGCTACTTGTTTATCTGAATTCTGATCAACTGAAACCCAGAGAGAAGAAAATTTCAATGTCACTATTTTAAGTAGTAAATTTTATTAACTGAAAACAAGATTTATGAATCGATCGAATTGCAATCTTACAACAGAGAAGGTTCAAGGATCAATAGGCAAAAAGCAAAACAATTAATGCAAGTCTAGTAACAACCAACAATCACACAGAGACAGATGCCTGCCAACTACCATAAAACTCCAGTGTAAAACTCTCAGCACATATAATGAAACTAACTACACAACCATTTCTTGCCATCTTAATATACAGATACGCAGACAAATCGTAAAGCCTCGGTAAAGGTCTCAAAGTCTAGTTCAGTATCCAGCTTCCTTCCAACCCACTCCAGCGTGAGATATATAAGATGCCACATTTAATTGTGAATTATATCAAGACATATTTAACCAATAAGAAAAAAAAAAAGTAATTACATGTTCTTCTTATAAATATGTGGGTGACATATTACCATATCATTCCCCTACAAGTGAGATAGAATAATCAAGAGTAAATACCAAAAATAGAATACATAAAGGCAGAAGCCAATTCATGTGAACTCACTTGGCCAATAAATATTTTATCAAGAGATCTACCGTCTCATGATTGGTATACAAAACAAGCCTATGTAATTACTACAAAACATAACATACTCTTTGTGTGCATAGACACCTGATAGCTTGGTTTTCAACAGCAAGTTCAACGAGACAGGATTCGATGCTAAGAGGCTCAATGATTTGAGGTGGAAAAGTTGGCAGGCTGGTTTATAAGACCTCTTTCGTGAAGCCTATTCAAACTTTTCACTGCAGCTTAATTCTCTTATAAGCTATTCTGAAGAAAATACCTTATCCACCGAGATGAACTCTGTAATTTGGCTTACACAAAAGTAGCATTTCACGATGTCACCTTTCTTCATCAATTATTGGAAACTAACTTGCTATACTACGAAACAAGATAATCATAACCCCACCACCTTCCTCCTCCCCCTCCCCACAAAAACAATATGATAAATAAACAAAATTGTGCAACAACTTACATGTAAACTGCCTCCTGATTAGTTAAATAAAGATCTTAGTATCCTGACTAACCAATTATTTCCCATCACAAACTTCCTGGTTTCATGATTTTCCAGTCTTCGTTTCTTTTTATTCCTCAATTCTAAATTAAACTAACTTTTCCTGTGTCAATTTCAAATTGTTTCATTTTGTATCAGAAATTACTCAACCAAGTGCATCCATTCCCACTTCAAGCACTCCTTGATAAACCTATGGTCCATTTCATTGACAAATCAAAGGTTGCAAAATAAAAGGTCTTCAGAACCCAATACAACAAACCTTCAGTTTTTTGGCATTATTGCAAAAGTATTTGCTAATTACTGGTATCAATATTTAAGCATTTGCTAATAAGTATTAATGCTTTTTTTGCACTATGATCTACGCTAATTTCACTCAATTTCTTGATTTTACCCCAAAAACAAATCTATCAAATGAAATGCACAGTATTTCAAATCTAATAACTTACCAGGTTAATTTTTCAATTTCCACGTGTTCAAAGATCTCAAGTTAGTTGACACGTAAACAGCTTTTAAATCACTTAATGATACAGTAATCGAACTGCTGTTTATTCAGAGCAATAACAGGTTCTTAATAGTAAATTGAAAGAAAATTACATCTTCCACAATTTTCATTATAGCCAAGCCTAAATCAGAGCATGAATGATAGAACTTAAATTTATGAAACCACAATTGTTTATGCTTCATATGTGGCAAAAACAGTTCTCAACTACTTCAATGAAAGAATAAGGTAGGACCGAAAATTGAAAAGGCAGCATTCAAGTAACATTGCAAGTATTCAGACTATATTTCAATCCACTCCCCATATAACAAAGACCCAAATTTGGATAGTTGTAAAACTTTAGCTCTATGCTGACCTTGATAACCCACAAATGAAATGACATGCCGGTAAAAAGTTAAGGGAAAAAAAAAAAACAAATTTTCATGTGAGGTTAATGCATAATGAAGTACCAAAGCAAATGTAAACAAAAGAAATAGTTCAGATGAGTTGCATCACATTCAAATGACTAAGCAGTACATTTAAATGATGCTATATCTCATTCTTCATAGAGTTTGCTTTTTAGAGTATTCATGTGATTACACCAGCAAAGCAACAAAATGTTTACTATATCTGCACTCTTTATTCAATTCAAAGGAATAAACTTAAGACACTGCTAATATCAGCAACATGTTTACTATATTCTCACTCATATTTATCAGCACACATGCACAACTGCACTGGCACTCACAGCATCTTGAACAGGAACTTAAACAAAAGCTAAATAACGATTTACCATCAAATATTACTACACCATCAGCAGATACCCTTGCCAATTGCACAAGAGTTTTGTTGAGGTATTTTAAGGACAAGTAATTCACAGCATCTGACACTACAATTAGAGAAAACGACTTGGGCATGCAGGGGCAGAGAAACTTGATATCAGCCACCAGCACAATCCTTTGCACACAAGACCCTTGCAGTGGGCATCAACATCATTCAAGTCATATGGTTCAACACCCCAGGCTCCAGTATCGTCCTCTTTCAACCATTTAGATACCACTGAACAAGTTTCAGGTCCTACATACAATACTTTTTCCATACTGTCACCATTCGCCTTCTTACGTCTCTCTGAATCATCATTTAGTAAAACCTAATTTGCTTCTTTAATCTTCCCATTCTTACAAAGCTCATGTAGTAGCACATTAATGTCACTAAAGCAGCAGGCTGTACACCTTGATTCAACATCTCTATAAAAAGGCTTTTAGCCTCCTCACATACACCAATCCAACACAAACCATGAATTAATAGACGTATAAGTGACCGCATTTGCAGGGATTCCCCTACCCTCCATTACGTTTTGCTTTATCTATAAACCCATCTTTGCAAAGACCACCAACCATAACACCAAACCAAACAATGTCAGACTTACAAATAACACCATACTTACCATTCCCATTAACCATTTCTTCATGTAATTAAGGGCAACAATCACATCACCACATTGCCTCTTCAACACAGCCCATGAATCCAAATGTAACCACACTATGCCCATGAATCCAAATGTAACCACACTAGGCATACAACCAAAAGCAATCATTTGCTTACCCGAGTTGCCCATACAAACACCTTTAATCAAACAAGTAGAGTGCTTCACCAATGTTGACATTACCTGACTTACATTTCCCATGAAGGAAGGAATTCATGAAGCCGAGCTTTCAAAATAGATTTTGGGGTTGAAGTGGCAAAAAGCTTGGAATGAAGATGTTAGTATGTATAACTTTGAAAGCTGTCATTTTCAAACTTGCGCCGACGAAATTGGAGACGACGTCGAGGTGGGATGGGAATCACTGGCAAGTGGCAACGTAATGGAAAGAGACGGGCATCGGGCATGGACTTAACAAAGTGTTGGGTCCGATTGGCGGGTCAGATTGGCTGATTGCCTCATTGTTATGGTTATAGTCATTAGGTTTGCACATGTTAAACAAATTGTATGAACTACACACCCCCTCTTATTATTACAGCGTTGGTGGAAATTGATCACTCCACCGAACATATTCTTAAGTTTGAGCGGATAATATCAAACCGCACAATTAATGTTATATCATGGTAAATTCTACCGGTTCTCTAACGTATTTAATATCACTTTTTTTTCCATTTTTAAATAACTGTATGAACATCTCTTGTAAGTACACCCTATTAAAAATTTAAAAATTATTATAGTTTATAAATAAATCACAGCTGATACTAAAATTACTCTTTTTGAATTTTACTGTATTTTTTTAAGTATAATCCTACCGACACCTATTTTATTATTTATGTAACTTTATTATTATTCAATTAATTAGTTTGAATCTTGCACGTCACCCCTTAATAAAAATAATTGAATACTTTTTAGATCCTAAAATATCAAAGATTTAAATCTCAACTTTATCTTAAAATAAAAAGGAGTGAGTAATTTTCTCTGAATAAGTTTAAATCTTATCCTTTCATAACTAACTTCATCTAATTACTTTGATTTACAATCAAATTATATTTTTTAAAGGAGTATGTGTTTGAGATCAGTATTTAGGAAGAAAGTTTTGTTGCTTTTGTACATTGCATTAGTTGAATTGGACTCAAACAATTGATCCAAAATGTTTAGGTGATGTCTTTTCACAATGAAAAAATAAAATAATGTTGGGGTAATGTTGGGACTGGTGATGCTGACATTACGAAATTATGATGATTTAAAATTATTGTAAATTCTTAAGGATCTGCCGTCGTAAAGTTACAAGAATATAAACCATTATAAAACCACGAAAGATTTCTACAAACCATCATTTTGAGAGTTTTTAAAACCATCATAATGTTATATCATTAATTTATATTTTTCTACTAATGTATCACCAATCATTTTCATATTTTCAATTATCCAAGAGTAATCATTTCAAAATCCATTAAAATTAGATCTTGAAATATCCAGACCACAGAATGCTCATCATGAATTTATAGATCTCTCCTCTACCGTAAATCTTGGAGTGATCCCTGTAAGGATGCAGTAACCTTGCATTACATGGGACTGAGATAGGTGATGATGTCTCCGTCACTTTGGTGGGATGGCTCCAGTTTGTAAACCAACAGTAATAGCTGTGCTGGCTAACTTGCAAACCACAATTCCATTGCAAAGTCAAAATTGGTCTGTCCTCATCCACAGTATACTAGATTAAAAGATCTCAGCCAAAAATATCTGTCATTTGCAGCCCAGTTTTATATCTTTTCACGCTAACTCCTAAGTGGGATTAAGTGAGATCGCCACTTCCACGCAACTTTGCTCCTTTTGAGTTGAAGGTTAGATTCGAACATCTTTACTGATAAAAGTTAATAATTTTTCAAATAATTCATAAGTATAGATAATTTTTTTAAAAAAATTCCACTAATATATGAATAGTTTTTCTATTTTATGTGGATCACTATCTTCCATCTATTCAGAAATAAAGATCCGAATTTTATAATCTAGAGATCTATATTAAGAGATATCGATTGTTGTATATTATATTTATACTAACAAAAAAATATATCTGTTCACTCTATTTTCCTAATATGTTTCATTTTGAAAAAACTTTTAGAGAATATCGAAAAAATATATATATATTAATATCATCTTATTATGTTCTAATATATCTCAATACTTAAGTAGTTAGTACATATTTTTTTTATAAGAGTTTAAGTCCGATAATATGCCATTACCAATTGTGTTAAGAATTTTCTCTCCCTGCTGTGGACATGTGGCTGCAACTTTGCCATGTCTCATAGTCACATACTCTCTTGATGTTAATATATGTTGAAGTGTGTTTTGATTGCTGCAAGCACTTTTGATAGACAACAATTAGAGAAGCAACAATGAAATCACTCCGAACAGCAATGCTACATTTTAGTTTTTTTTTTTCCCCAACATTTTTATGTTTTCGATTGCGAGCTTAATGCATGCACCTACTTTTCCGTGAATTGAAATATCTAGTAAGAGAGCATATTTGCAGAACAATATACTCTGACCCACATTTGTAGTTTTTGATTGCGAGCTTAATGCATGCACTTACTTTTCCGTGAATTGATAGTATATTTACAGACCAATTCTGACCCATCTCAGTTTATATTGGCTCAACTTTTTTGCGTCAACATTAAAATGAGCATCGTCTTTTCATTGTCATGTCCTGATTAAAGTGGTATTTTGGGTTATAATCAATCATAAAGGTACGTAACCAATCTCGATTTTTAATGCCAATCCTTTTAAAATCAAAGCCTCCACTAAAGTTGGTCTTATACATATACGACTTTGGATGATAACGCAGCCACTGTAACTTCAACATGGCCACCTTTTTACTAATAGCACGGCGCGTTCATAATCGTAACACAACTTTCTATTACAGTCCATTGCATTGTATAGTATCTTTTAAAATTTATTTTATTTTAAAAGATTAAACCTATAAAATATCCAAAAACAACCCAGTCTGTTTTAAAGTTACCCTTCATTTATATTTTCACACTTTTCTTATAAAAAAAATGTTTTAAAATATAATAATTAAAAAAAAAAATAGAAGTATCGTACTGCCAGCTAGGTAATTACAAACGATACCCTTCAACATCAATAAACTATGAGGAAAATATTTTGAATGCAACCATAATATTATACAACAAAATGCGTTAATAAAATGTGTTCAATCAATTATATAATATTTCATGAGCTATGCTAGCAGCAGTTGCCTTACTTGACTGTGCAACTATTCCTACACAGTCACTCGTGAGGAGGAGCCATGAACATCCATACATTTTTTTTAATATAAATTTGTTTAAATTACATTTGCGCTCTCATTCCTAACATGTCTTTGTATTTTTTTAATTCCAAATGTTTTTGTTATAATATGAGATTTGTATGTGTATGAGGTTAACCCAATGGTATTTCTCTTCCCTCTACATCATGAGGTCATAAATTCGAGTCTTGTCTTCCTTTTTAAATCAGAATTAATTGTAATAGTTTTTTAAAAAAAATGTTTATATATACAATACAAAGTTGTTAATAAAAATTAATAATAAGTCCAATATCTTTAGATAAAATTAAAATTATAACAACAAAAACATATATATTTTATTAAAAAAATACATTCTAAAAAAATGAAAACATAAATATAAATGTTTAGTTATCTTACTAATTGGGTAAGATTATTTATCAATAATAACTCTTAGATTGATTCTAATAATAATTATTAAAGAATATTCAAGAGTTGTTATTTGTGAATAATTTTATCTAATCACGTAGTTAATTCTAAATATAATATTACATAAATTAAAATTTAAGTACAAAATTAATGCAAATGTGAGGGGAAGCGACTGTGCGGAAAAGTCTTAAGTGAGTTTTCATAGCACAGCTCAACATTTCATACTGTAATTGTCTCTAGACTGTTGAGCAGCCGACAGTCGAATCCGATCGAAGACCATTGGTCTCTACTCTCTAGATTTTGGCAACCGTGTTGAAGTAACACGCACGTGTGATAACAGCTTCTTTAAGAAATTGTTTGATGGGTGTGGCGACAGATGCAAGAACATGCCAGGTGATGTTAGATGCAGAAAGTGACGCTAGAAGTCACCAAAATGTTGAATAAAAAATTGAGGAAAACAGTGAAGCCAATTAATTCTAATCCTAAATGGTTACCACAAAGAAGTTATTATGCATGAAATTAAAATGGAAGACTCCTCCTCAGATTCCACTTGTCACTTTGCATCAACATTTGCTTGGTTACTAGCTACTTTACCACCTAAGTGGGCTTCAAACGCCTTTCCTTTTATACGTACTTCAAATTGATACGTATAATTAGCTTTAGTTTGTTTAATAAACAGTAGTTAATACGTAAGAATTTCTAATCTGTTGTGTTTTATCACTTTATTGTACGTCTGCTCTCTATATAATTAAGTATCATCACAACCCCATTTGATTCTCACAGCTTCTATCTTTGGCTTCCAACTCAACGTTTCTTCTCTGGAGTGCTAGCTTTCTCTGCTGACAACTTCGAAGAAGGAAAACAGGAAGACACATTTATATATACATATTCAGTGATTTCTCGTTTGGTACTTGCTCTCTGTTTAAGATGGTGGAGATGGGGCCTGTTTGTGATTTAATAAATGGGTTGAAGCCAGCTTCGATGATGGTGGTGGTTCAGGTGGTGTTTGCTGGGGTCAATGTGCTCTATGAATTGGCTGCTAATGATGGAATGAGCTTGCAGGTTATTGTTGCCTACAGATTCATGTTCGCTTCAGCTTTTATGATCCCTCTTGCTCTTGTTCTTGAAAGGTTTGCTCTTTCTCTTCTCAATATTCCTGTATACTGTCTGCCTTTACCTATCCGAAATCTCTTGTACAAATTTAAGAGACTTTACAAACACATATACAAACTTACCGCTTTATTTTCTCCATGCATGGCCTTCAATATTGGAGTCTTCTTTTAGCATAAAGAAAACAAGAAAAATCACTTGAACTTTTTTTTCCCCTTGAATTTTTTTTTTTTTTATATGTTCTTTCGATTCTTATTTGGTAATCATTCTTAGTCGTTCTTCCTGTTTTGGGGCATGTGCTTAATCAAGTGCTTTCTTGTTCTATTGGGAAAGTTGTGGACCATTCTCTTGTTGAAACTTACAAGAAACAACGTATATCTTGAAGCTCATACCATATATGAAAGCTAAAATATTATTAGATAGAAGATTATTTTGAAAACAAAATAAGAATAAAACTAAAAAGACATTATTAGCCTTTATTTTGCAGGAATAGCAGACCAAAGCTGACTAGGACGATCGTTTTTCAAGCTTTTCTTTGTGGGTTATTTGGGTAAGTAACATTCACGCATGTATGCTTGTGTATACCGTGAGGTAAAACAACAACTTGAAATGACAAATTGGTGTGATACAAAATGTTAGACAAACTTGACCAAGGGATTGATCACGGTTAGCACGATTTATTATTAGAGGTTTAAATTTTACCGGATTAACAAGTATAACCCAACTTAGTATAATATATGCACTGCTTGGGATGATGATACAAGTTATGTGAGTCATAAAGGTAACAACTTGGAATAACATGTAGACGTATGGTACAATATGTAAGTCGACAAGCATATTGGTCACAGTTGACATATGATAGTCAAGATTAGCAAAGTCCCCATGATATCATTTTCTTATATATATATATATATATATATATATATATATATATATTAATTTTTACCTATTTTTAAAATGAAAGGTATGAATTAACATAAATTTGCAGGGGATCACTATCTCAAAATCTGTATTTGAAGAGCTTGGCCTTAACATCTGCAACATTTGTTTCAGCCATAAATAACCTTGTTCCAGCCATTACCTTTATTTTATCCATTTCTTTCGGGTAATGTTATTATTTTTATAGCTATGCATGTATCACGTAATTTGACTTCAATCATCCTTATATAATTCATAACAATTGATCTTCGTTTGGTGGGTTTACAGATTAGAAAAAATGGGAATACGAACATTGGCTGGCAAGGCAAAAGTTTTAGGAACATTAATAGGAATAGGAGGGGCAATGCTTCTCACTTTCTATAAAGGAATCGAGTTTAACATCTCTCCAACTCATCTTAATCTTCTCCACCATAATCACCTACATGTTGGCCAAGTGGCATCATCACATGCTTCCACTGTTGAACATCTTTTGGGTCTTTTATTGGCCTTGGCTAGTTGTTTCTCTTATGCCGTATGGTTGATCATTCAGGTAATGATTTTTCCGTTCACTACAATTATACATAATATAGATAAAGAAAAATAAAAAACTTGTAACTCATTTTAATTTTCTTATTAGATTTGGTTTAATTTGTTTGCCATAGGCAAAGATGAGTGAGAGGTACCCATGTCAATATTCAAGCACAGCTTTAATATGTCTGATGGGATCAATTCAATCCACTATTTACGCTGTTTTCATGGAAAAGGATAAAGATCAATGGAAATTAGGATGGAATATTAGGCTTCTTACTGTAGCTTATTCGGTATGTAAATATATTAACAATATATATATATGGATATATGAGGGTTTTTTATGTGTAATTAATATATTGATGAGTTGGGCTTTGAGATGCAGGGAATTGGGGCGTCTGGTTTGATGGTGACACTAATAGCATGGTGCATAAGGATGAGAGGACCTCTCTTTGCATCTATATTCAATCCACTTATGCTTGTGGTAGTAGCCTTTGCAGGTTCTTTTATATTAAATGAGAAGCTACATCTCGGAAGGTATTAATTTGTTTCATTTTGTTATATATGAATTCATTTTCATGTCATGACAATTCAATGACAAGGTGATACAATATTCAATTACAGCATACTAGGATCAATGTTGATCGTGTGTGGACTATATGCCGTGTTGTGGGGTAAAGGCAAGGAGATGAAAAAAATAAGTCAAGTAGTGCCTTCTCAACACTCTAAAGAATCTCAATCTATTGAGATTATTATCACCTCTGCTATTGACCACAATATTTCCACCAACAACCATATAAACAATAATAGCGACATCTTTGATGAATCAGATACATCACCACAGAAAATTGAAGAAAGATCAGAAAATGATAAACAACAAATTCAGGGCCGGGGGGCAAGACTTTAGTTACAAAGCTTACAATAGGTTACTACCATTCACTAGTGTTTCTTTCTTTTCATTCTGTTCATATTCTTTTCAATTTTTTTTCTCTTATTTCCACTTAATTATTAATTAGATAGGTAAAAATAATCATCCTCTTTTTGACAAATTCTTTCACAAAGCTGTGGCTATTAATTCATCGTAGTCTGTGGCTATTAATTCAACGTAGTTATATCATTTGAGAATGCACATCATCATGAAAAGTATGTAAATAGATGCAACCATCGTTCACAAATTATATTAAAGGGATGTTATTATTTTATCCTTGAATGCAAAATAATGTCAAACCTGGTTTTGAAAATATTATTAAAAAATCTTAACCGTTAATATGAAGATTTTTTCATCCAATATTTAATGGTTCCATTAGAAAGAGTAAATGGATAAATGAATCGGTATTTTAGGCATGTGAGAACACGGTCTAAAAATTAATATTTAATTAAAAATGAAATAAAAATGAATGGATGATCTTGTGACACTTGGCATCCAAATAATATGGTTTTAAAAATCAAAGAGAAAATGGCACTTTTTCTACCGGTTCACTTTCTCTTCAGTCTCACCCCACCGGCCATCTCATTTCCTCCCATACCTCACCGTTTCTATTCACTCTTACCCCACCTCACCAGTTCACTTTCTCTTCAATCTTGCCATTTATTTGATGGTGGTATGAATGTGGTTGTGTCGGCAAGATTTATTTGATGGTGGTATGAATGTGGTTGTATCCAATGTTTAAAATATCGATATCGACGGAAATATCGGTACTACGATTCGGCGGAAATATCGACGGAAATATCGATATCGACGGAAATTTACGTAAAATTTACGGAAAGTACGGAAATTTAGTTAAAAACATAATATTTTTTAATGAAACTTTTGGTAATGTTAAAATAATCATTTCTACAACAAAAAATCATATTATATTTAAAAAAAAATATTCTATCTAAAAAGTAATAACTAAAAGGTATAAATATAGATAAAATATATAGAGGAGATATATGAAAATATAAAAAGTTTCCATTAAAACTTTTCAATTAATTTGCATCACATAAATCATATAAATTTTAAAACCAAAATGAAGTCCTAGGTGGTTTATAGATTATATAACTAGCATCTAAATTTATACAATACTGATACCATGACATATAATTTGAATGGTTTTGAATATAATCATGAACATACCATGAATAAACTTCTTGATTTCTTCCCACCATCTGTCCATAGATAGAAAATTATGTGTAAGGATCATTGGAGATCCCAAAACTTATATGGTCATCATCACTAGACCTTAAACTCATAGATTCAAAAGTAATTGAAATGTTATCTTTATTAGATGATGACATCCCTAAGTGCATTTGATAGATTCTCCTTGTATAATCCTTACTAATAGTCCCTATGTCTAGACCCACAGCTTTACACCCATGGTCTTCATCTTGTGTGCAATGAGTGTATTTTCTTCACAAGTAAATGGGCTCAATGGCAAACCTGTATCAGTATCATTTCTTTGAGTAAAAGCATAATTATTTCCTCCATTGTTATCATCATCATCATTATTATCGTCGTCATCATTGTCATCATCATCATCATCACCATCATCAGCACCATTGTTTTCATTATGAATTCCATCACTAGCAAACGCTTAGGAGTTTTTGTTTTTAAAATAGAATAGCAATTATGAGATGTTTGAGCTTGACTACAAAATGGAATATAATAATGAGATTCCTGATGAAAATGAGATTATTCACGTGGGTTGAAAACTTATTTTATTTAGAGTTTTGTTGAAAACTAACCCATTTTTGATAACTCATTTGAAAAATAATCTTTATTATTTTAATCTTCGCACAATGTCTTTTTTTGAACGAAAATGCCTTTGACCCATCATTTTTTGTCGGTCACTCTTTCTACCAAACGATCTGGTTGAGAATCTCAACCTCGAAGTTGAGATCTCAATCTACATCCTAACTTCGAAATTGAAAATCCCAATCTCGAGGTAGAGAATCTCAACCTTGATAAAACATCCAAGTTCACATTCTCAACATTCAGGTTGGGAATCCCAACTTCTAGGTTGGGAGTCCTAATCTTGATTCAAATTCACATTCCGAATCTCAACCTTAGGGTTGAGATTCCCAACCTGGATGTTAAATCAAGATTGAGAATCCCAACTTAAAGGTTGGGGCTCCCAATATAGAGGTTGAGATGCCCAATTTTAAGGTTAGGAATCCCAACAGTGATTCAAATTACTATCATTTTATTAAGGGTATTTTTGTCCACCCAATGTATTTTTTATAACAATAAAATAAAAAATGTTATTTTAGAGAATGTTCTTACCAAATGAGTTTTTTTTGTAATTATTCATTTTATTTATTTAATAAAAACTTAACAAATTCTTATTTGAAAAACTTAAATTTCACTTTTATTTTATGGAAATTTAACCGATATTTTCAGGATATTTCACGGATATTCTACGGATATTTCCGGAAATTTCCTTGATATTTTGTAAAATTTGTACTACAAGCTCACGGAAAGGATATTTTACGGAAATATTGCGGATATTTCCGGATATTTCCAGGATATTTTGACGGATAGGAGATTACACCCCCTATCGATATCGGTACCCTTGATTTATGGAAATATCGACGGAAATATCGGGAATATCGCGGATATTTTAAACTATGGTTGTATCGGGTGGTGTTAGGTGGTTTTATGATGGGCGGCGACAACGTAGGTTTGCTGGCAGTGTGTCGATTTGCGGAAGAGAGCGTTGGTTTGATGCCATCGATCTTGATTAATAAACGGTGGCGATGTTGGTTTGTAGAAAGTGATGGGTACTAAACAACTATGATTCATTTTTTATTATTTTTAATTTTTAATTTTAATTGTATTTTAAAACAGATTCTCCACCATCCATCAAGATTGATGGACGGTGGAGATCGTAGCTAGATCTCCGTCGCTAATTTAATTAATTTAATTTGATGATGAGACCGTGGATGGTGGCTGATCGTGGATTTGGTAATAAATGGTAGATGATGAAAGTTTGATAAATGATAGGTGATAATGGATGTGATGAGTTAAGAGTAACATGGTAATTTAATAAATTATTATTATTTTTTAACTTTGTAATATATTAACATTATTTTTAATTCGTAAGGTTATTTTTGTGTTTTCTTAAATTGGCTCAAATACCACTTATTTGATGGATCAAACCACCGTCCCATTAACAGTAAGGGTTTTTCTATTAGTATTTGAAAGTTTCAAATTAACTGGCATTATTTTCTATTCTAAGGGGAAATTTTATATTTTTTCTATATTAAAATTAGGGTATTATTATCTTTTCACACATCTTCAAAGAGGATATTTTAAGAGTTTTTATTAATGTTAGAGAAGAATTTTTATAAAAATGAAATAATAAATGTAAAAATGATATTTTTGCAAATTACATACAGTTTTTTGGTATTATTTCTTACATAAATAGTATGTAATGTTATAAATATATTTGAATTTATTTTCCTTAATTATTTTCACTAATTAAATATGTAAATTTTACTTACTTTTGGTTAATATTTTTTGGCTTTAACAGCAATTGAAAAGCAATTTAGCTGGCTCGATTACCACAAAAGAAATTTATCTCTATAGGTATTGTTAAAAAAAGTTTTACTGATTAAAAATATGTATCCTCATATTAAATTACTTAATAGGGCATAACTATCCAATCAATTTGAAAGTTACTCTTTGCACCTATATGTTCATCCACTTTATTACTAATCATTAGTCATGTTCATATTCAAAATAAAGAATAAGATATTGTTGTTTTTGGATGTCCTAAATAATATTATTAAAAGTCTAAATCTATCGTGAATTTTATAACCAACATGGAACTATGAAAATAAGTTTTATGACACCAATAGTTTTCAAAAACATCATTTTAAACATAGTTCTAAACATGTTATTTTAACGTGAGATTTTGTTCACAAATCTAAATTTTGCTAATCAAGTTAGCTTTAAATCCTTCCACATGGAATACTTTTGTCAGTTTTGGAAATCCCTCAACATTCAAAGATTTATTTTAGAAAAATAAATACAAAGGATCGTTCCAAATTTTTTTTTTCAATAAATTTTATCCCAAAAAGAAAATATCTGTTCAAATTAGAAAGCTTCAATAAAAAGATATTTATTAAAAGTGATTATTTTTCTCACCAGATAAATATGGAACTAAACTTGAGAAAAATCAGAAAAATTTACTCAATTCATGGAATTAAATTAAAGCAAGAATTTTTTCATTTTTACTGCACATTGATGAGAGTCCAAAACATGTTCGAAGTTGTTGTAACATTGAGTCAATTATTGTAATAACTTTAAGTGATCTGTTGCAACATCTTTCATAAAAAGTTTGAAAAAATCAAATCATAAGTTTGTTTAAACTGCTGCCATATAGTGATGTCAAATACAAAAACACTCAAACACCCTCATATATCATATAATACCAACACTTATACGCTAACATGTTTCATACTATATATGGTTAATTACATGAACGTATCCTCACTTTTTATCCTCGTGTCATTTTTTTTAAAGTGCCCTTGTATTATATAAATTTCTAAAGACATTTGGTCAAGTATAAGAAAAAATGTGTTCATCTCTTCGTTTCAATCAAGTATTGCGAAAAAATAATAACAAATAAATAAAATAATGAATACCGTAATAAAATTATCGTTGTAGCCACTAGCTAGATAATTCTAGGGGATGAGCCAACATTGGCTAACTAGGAGGAAAATTGGATGTAACGCTAGACGTTCTATGCAACTAATATTTAGGAGTAACGACAACATGAGTCAACATCAACATCATAATGCAATAATGTGCGTAACCCTTTTTTCACATCTATTCACACTATACGTTCCTAATATATTCCATTATAAAAATTAAATTTACAAAGTATCTAAATATATTTTATTTTATTGTTATGTTACCTTTTTTTTTGTACATCTACTGATAGTTTAAATAATAAACGTATTTTCATTATAGGTTTATGCCTCATAATACATATTTATCAAAATAAATTGAGGTATTGATCTGTTATGGGCTTGTGGCTCCGACTTTCGCATGTCTGGTAGTCTCATACTCTCATGCCTTCAAATTAAACAAATGAAAATATGTTAATATACATTGAAATGTATTTTAACTGTGACGGGCACTTCTCAATTTTCATTGACGACACAATTAGGGAAGCAACAACGAAAATCACTCCAAACAGCAATGCCATATTAGTTTTGACGTGAGAAAGAGGGATATAAACTCAAGACATTCACTTTATGAAGAAGTATGATCAACAAGAAACTATGCTTATGATCACGTGATATTTTAGTTTGGATTGCTAGCGCCTTAATATTGCACATACTTTTCTATGAACTGAATGAATAAGAGAGCAGATATGCAGATCCATTTCTGACCCATTTAAGTCTATATTGGCTCAACTTTTGTGCGTCATCATTAAAATGTACTACCATTTTCGTTGTTATATCCTAATTGAAGTTGTATTTCTTTTTCTTTTTCTTTTTTTAAAAAAAAAAACAATTGAAATGGTATTTTGGGTTAGAATCAAGCAAGAAGTTAACCAAACTCAATTTTAATTTTAATCCTCTTAAAGTCAAAGCGTCCACCAAAGTTGACAACTTTTGGTCTTTGGATGATAACGCAGCCACTGTACAACTTCAGTACGGTGACGTTTTTACTAACAACATGAAGCATTCGGACCATATATTGTATTGTAAATTAACATATAAGGGACGCAAATTTCTAACTATTTTATCTTTTAAAATTTATTTCATTTTAAAAAATTAAATCTATAAAATATACAAAAACAATAGTGAACGGTCTATTTTAAAGTGACCTTTTCTTTCATACTTTCACACTTTCTCTACAACAATTAAAATTTTTTAAATATTAGTAATTAAAAATAATAAAAGTACTATAGCCCTAGCTAGGTAATTATGAAGGATACTGTCGATGTCTGGATTTAGCCGATCAGATTCTTTTATAGCCCAAACTACAATTTTGGGTTGTTGTTGTAGTATAGTAAATAAGGTAGAAAGTAAAGGAGATGAGGTCAGAAAAGAACAAAGAACACAAGATATTTTTAAGTGGTTCAACCTCAAGAAGATGTCTACGTTCACTATTCACACTCTCACTATTTTAGCAAAGTAATAGTACTTAAGATATTGTCTCCTCTTACAATGAAAACTCTCCTCTATTTATAGAGAATGTGAGGTGTTACAGTAAAAGATAATAAGATAATATACAGTAAATCAATATTGCAATGATGGGTTATATTTAATGGGTCTGGATTATATTTAATGCAGATGATAGCGTCAGGTTTAATTCTGTCAAAGCATAGGTTTAAGCTGCTAACCCATGTGGGTTAGGTGATAGTTCTGTAATTCAGGTTGTAATCTTTGACAGGATTGATATGTACGATACGTCTTGAGCTGTAATTTACGTGACACCTCTGATTATAGTTGACTTACATTCTGAGAGGTGTGACAGGAGTAAGCACCTTAGAAAGAAGGATGTCTTGTCAGGCTGATAAATGAGTAGGGTTTTACTAAACAGACCGCATTAGGGGCTGCTGATAAAGGTGATGAGCGAGTTGTATAGTAATCAGATGTATTATTAATAAACAATCAGCTTCATAGGCAAGCTGATAAGTGAGCACATACAGAAAGGGCCGGGTTGATTGATCAATCAAATAAACGGGCTCATTCTCAATTTAGTGAACGAGCACATAGACGATCTGATATGCGAACAGATAAACGAGTAGACTAGTGATTAGACGGGCGATTAGAGAGATGGACAGATTACTGGGTTTCTTGGGCCTCTGGGTCATTGGGCCCATGCTTTGGACTTTCTTTGGTTCAATCGATTTGATCGTAAAAATATCCATAACAGATACCAATCGACATTGATAAATTATGAGGAAAAAAATATTTGAAGACAACGAAATTAAATAATATACAACAAATATTTAAAAAATATAACAAAATATATTTCTTGATATTATATAGAATGATATTACACTACTCAAAATTTTATATAAATTTATTATTGAAATGATGGGGTAAGTTTATTTGTAACAATCACATCATTGATAGTATATCATCCTATAATCATTATGCTTGTTATAAATCATCTTATCATATTATTTGAACAAAAAATATGAATAAATTTTTGGGATGTATAACATTATTCTAATATGTGTATTTAGTTAATTACATAATATTTCATACTATAGTGGTCTCTTGACTCTTGAACAATCGACAGTCGCATTAGGAGGCCATTGGTCTCTAGCTTTTGTTAACCATGTTGAAGTAATGTGCACATGTGATTAGCTTCATTAAGAAAGTGCTTGATAAGGGTGGAGACTACAATTTTTTAAAATTCATTATTCGCTACTCTACCGGTGACGTAACAAATAGTGAGTACATGGTTTAACCGTTAGTCAACGATCAACCCATTAACTGATGGTCAAACGTGATCAATCTTGTAAAAAAATTTATATATATATATATTATCTCCCCTACAAACCAAGATAAACAACAACTGAGTAGCCTCTACAAACTGCATTACACTATAAGCTGAGGTGCTTTTTTTTTTTTTTTTTAATTTTATATTGCTTTTATATTTTTAATTTTTTAACTTTAAAGAATAGTTATTAGCTTTAATCTCTAATAAAATTAACATATGAAAATAACAAAATAATAATAATAATAATGTACACATGATTATAACTCATATAACATAAAAAAAAAAATTACAAATGATAAACATAATGAAAATATCAAAGCAAAAATAACATACAATTAACATAATAAATTATATGATACTTAAAGAAAATAAGAAACATTTAAGTGATTAAAAAGTACTAAATTATTAGTAAGTTAATAATTAATAAAAAAAAAAATTCAAAAAGCTTTCTATGTACCTGCAGAATTAGTGATGGAGTTTGCTCAAAGAACTTACACGCACCACGAGCCTTGCACAACAATTTAGGACCAGTAATTATAGGATAATTAAATACTAACCTAAAAAGTTTTGTGATGGACGCAAAGAGTACATGCATGAGCACCACTGGCTACGACAATTTTGATAATTAAAATGAGACAACAGAATTAAAGACTACATGCATGAGCATCACCTGGGCATAACAATTTAGATAATTGAATTGTAGAAGACTGTAGAAACTTTTCAGGACTACATGACTGCCAGGCACGACCATTTAAAGGCATTAATGTAGGAACATTAAATATTAAAATAATTAACATTTGTTTAACGTCTTTACAAAATTTAAAGAGTGAAATACTTGTAGCAACCCTCCACCGTTTAAAACCATAAAAAGACAGACCCTAACAATAGTTTTCCTCCTCTTTCTCTCCTGCTTCTGCAACACTGCCATATCGTTTTGTAGCAGCTTCCATCTCTCTCTTTGTGTTTCTCTCTCTGTAACACAAACCCGGTCTATGTGAAGAAGAAGAAGAGGAGGAATATCGCAGCCGTTGAGAGAGAAGTTGAATACGGGCTTCGATGGCGACGATGACGGCCCAATGCGCGGAGCCCGAGACTCAACTCGATGAGTACTCACCGGAGGCAAATAGATCCTCCGATTTCAGATCGGCCACCAAGAACTTAGCGCGACTCGCTGAGTTCTACAAAGTTGGGAGACTGATGCAAGAACATGCCAGGTGATGTTAGACGCAGAAAGTGACGCTAGAATTCACCAAAACGCTGAATAAAAATGTTTCGAGTAAAAAAGTGAGGCCAATTCAATCAAGGAGAGAGGAAAAAAAAGAAAAGAAAAAAAAGGCCAATTCAATTCCTAAATGGGTAACAAAAAGCAGTTATTATGCATGAAACTGAAATGGAAGATTCCTCTCCCACTTGTCACATTCCATCAACTTCTGCTTGGTGGCTACTTCAACACCTCACGTGGGCTTTAAACGCCCTTTCCTTTTATATATACTTTAAATTAATTAATATAAATCGTATTATTATTATTATTATTTCTAACAGTGAAGGAGAGAGATTAAATACAAGTAAAACTAATCAGACATTGTATTTTAAGATTAGGGTGAGATCTAAATCGTTGACATCTCAGGATTAAGTAAGATGTTCAACCACTTCTACCAATGAGTGATGTATGAATTAAAAATCAATACTTATTTTTTTATATACTATATAAGACATATATCATATTTCTGTCTCACTTACTGCATATATAAACTGATGGCGGAGACAAGCTCAATGATCAACGAGATTTGATTTTGTAGCGCGATCCAAGAAACAGCTCCCATATAAGCGGGAGAAATCTAAACATGGTGGGAGGAAGACCCACTCGAGGTAGAAGGACAGCCCGTGTATTTTTATATATATGGTGGGAAAAAATCTTCCTTTATTGAGAGTCAAACGAGAGACATGAGGACCCTAAAATCAATGGCTTACCAATAAAGCCACTGGCCGACTCTTTACTGCATATATATATTTGGCATGATAAACTAATATTAGTCTAGCATTATTCTATATATATTACTTTTTTGGAAAAAAACGTACAGAAATTTTTATATATTTGACATGGTCAACTAATATTCTATATATATAATCTAATTTTTGGGATAATAAACTAATATTTTAAATAATAAACTAATATTCTATATATATTTGATAAATATTTGGAAAGTCTAGTATTTTTCTTTATTGATAACAGTAAATAACACATCTATTTCTGTTGTGGGTAAAATCAAGACTACTTAATTGGACTAGTAGAAGCCCAAGGAACTGATTTAATGGACTGGCCTCGTAGACGAAAGGCTCAGTTGGTCAATATTCAGCTCTCCACTCAACAGCTCGAAGAGATGAGCTTGGAGATCTAAGCCATCGGATCACATGAAGCCCAGCTCGTATATACAAGCCTTTAATATACCAGATGATCAACTTACACAAATGAGATCTCGACTCGCATAAGACAAGCTTTCAGATCGTTGAACATGATCAAAGCTGCCTAATAAGCTTCAGCTCGTCTAGAACGAGGTCCAACTCGTAACATGACATACACGTTGAATATCTCCAAAATGGCAGCAGCTTAATTTGTGGAGCACTCAACCACCAAATCAGAACATAAGTTAAATATCTGATTTTGTTAAATCAAATCCCTGAAATCACAGATATATTTTTGGGAAATGTAATTAATATTAACTTATTATCTATTTGTATTTTACTAAAACTGTAGTACCTCTCTCTCTTGATAAAGAGAGGGCTGTAACTCATTGTAAGAGAGGGGGATTCTTCTCTTTCTGGCTCTGACACGGAAACACAAAATAAAAAAGACTGTCTCTCTAACCAAAGAAGGCACTGTGGACGTAGACATTCTTGAGGCCGGACCACGTAAAAACCTTGTGTTCTTCCTCTTTATTTCCCTTTCTCCTCTATTTGCTTTGTTTTCCAATTGATTGCAGTTTTGAGCTCTAAAAAACATGGTTGACCAAATTTAGACGTCAACAATTTTTGACCCATTTTAGTCTATTAATAATTATTATTATTTTATTATAGAAATTGGCTCAGGAGACTACAAAACCAACCGGGATAGGATACTAATGGCACGGTCTGTGAAACTGCTCTTATACGAGAAAAATTGGCTCACACGGAAGTGGGGGAGTGGCCCACACGAGGATAGGAGGTTTGTCCACATAAATTAATAGGGGAAATATTATTATTGAGTATAGAATTCATGTCATAAGACATGGGGTTGTGACGCTTACCAATGGTAGCTACTATAGTGGCTCAACTTTTGTTGGTCAACATTAAAATGAATACCATTTTCCTTGTTATATCCTAATTGAAGTGGTATTTTGGGTTATAATCAAGCATAAAGTTAACCAAACTCAATTTTGAGTTTTAATCCTTTTAAAGTCCTCCACTAAAGTTGGTATTTTACAACTTTTGCATAAATACAACGGAGCCACTGTGGCTTCAACATGGTGACGTTTTCACTAATACCATGACGCTTTCGGACCTTATATTTTATTGTAAATTAACAAATAAGAGACGCAAATTTCTATTTACAGACCATTTTATCTTTTAAAATTTATTTCATTTTAAAAAATTAAATCTATAAGATATACAAAAGCAACATAATCTGTTTTAAATAAAATTTCATTCATATTTTCACACTTTTTCCAAAAAATAATAATAATAATAAAATTTTTAAATATTAATAATTAAAAAAAATAATATTATTATAGCACTAACTAGTTAATTACGAAGGATACTAGTTAACATCAATAAATTACAAGAAAAAAATTTTGAATGCAACAAATATATTATACAACAAATATTTAAGAAAGATAACAAAATATGTTAATTAATATTATATGGAATAATATTACACTAACAAAATATATTAATTAATATTATATGGAATAATATTACACTATCTAAAATTATATCCAAATTTATTGTTCAAATAATATGGTAAACTTATTTGCAACAATCATAACATCAATAATACATCATTTTATAATCAGTTGATTGTTATAAATCATATTTAAACAAAAAAATTTGAATAAATTTATGGAATGTATAGTATTATTCTATTATATGTTTTCAGTTAATTACATATTATTTCGTATTATGGTAGTCTCGAGGCTGTTGAGCAGCCCGCAGCCGACAGTCGCATCGGGAGACCGCTGGTCTCTAGTTTTGTTAACTATGTTGAAATAATACGCACTTGTGATAATAGCTTCATTAAGAATTTGCTTGATAGGCGTGGAGACTAACGAAAGAACATGCCAAGTGATGTTAGACGCAGACAGTGACGCTGGAAGTAACCGAAACGTTGAATGAAAATGTTTCGACTAAAAATAGTAAGCCAATTCAACCTTAAAAAAGAAAAATGAAAAAGGGAAGCCAATTCAATTCCTGAATGGGCACCAAAAAGCGGTTATTATGCATGAAACTGAAATGGATGACTCCTCCTTAGCTTCCACTTGTCACAGTCCCCCAACGTTTGCTTGGCGGCTACTTCACCACCTCACGTGGGCTTTAAGCGCCCTTCCTTTTATATATACTTTAAATTAATTAATATATTTTTGAGAAATTTAAATTAATTAATATAAATAGCTTTATTTATTATTATTAATTTTTTTATTTATTATATAAGGTATCATATTTCAATCACATCAATGCATATAAAGTAATATTAGGCTTCCTAAATATTTTACTCAAATTCATACCCAAATGATATGACATGTGAGTTGTTAAAATCTTATAAATTATAAGATAATATAATAATTAATAGGATTTTAACAATTCATATGTCATATCATTTAAACATAAATTTGAATAAAATATTTGTAAAACCTAATATTACTCTTATATATATAGATCTATAAATATTCAGATCTTATAAATCATAAGATGATATGATAATTAATAGGATTTCGATAACTTATATAATTACATGACATGTTATTTGGACATGAATTATATATTCTTTTTCTTAAAAGAATGTTCTAAAAATTTTATTTTAAGATCATTTATTATAATAAATATTTTGTTTAAGTGAATCTCATTATTACGAGGAAATCTGTTAGAGACGAGTGATTATTGTCTGTAGTTTAGGGTTTGAAAATAAAAATCTTTATCATATGTGATTATATAGGTATATTTACCCCCAAAATAAAATAATAATTATCTTGTATTTATAAAATAAAAACCGTTTTTACAAATAACAGTAAATAACTCAAGACATATGCAGTGACGTCACTTAAGAAATTCTGATCTTCAGTGTCTACGTACTCTCTATATAAATATCGTCACTTCCCATTTGATTCTGGCGGCTTCTATATTTTTGCTTTCAAGTCAATATCTCTTCTCTCAAGTGCTTGCTTTCTCTGCTATAACAACTTCGAAGAAGAAAACAGGAAGACACATTTATATTTACATATTCTGTGTGATTTCTCGTTTGGTTCTTGCTCTCAGTTTAAGATGGTGGAGATAGGGCATGCTCATGATTTAATAAATGGGTTGAAGCCAGCTTTGATGATGGTGGTGGTTCAGGTGGTGTTTGCTGGGGTCAATGTATTCTATAAATTGGCTGCTAATGATGGAATGAGCTTGCCGGTTCTGATTGCCTACAGATTTATTTTCGCTTCAGCTTTTATGATCCCTCTTGCTCTTGTTCTCGAAAGGTTTGCTCTTTCACTTTTCAATTCTTGTATATTGTCTGCCTGTACCGTTTGAATCCCAAACCTCTATGAGAGATTTTACACACATATATAAATTTACTGGTTTATTTCCTTCCTGCATGACCTTTAATATGCGACGTTACTTATTGCATGAAGAAAACAATAAAATTGGACTTATCAGTAATCATTCTTAGTGGATCTTCATGTTTTGGGACATGTGATAATCAAGAGTTTTCTAGTTCTATTGGAAAAGTTGCGGACCATTTTCTTTATGGAAACTTTTAAGAAACTAACACATATATCGAAGCATATACCGTATATGAAATTGAAATCAATATTAGATAGGAAACTTTTCAACAAACAAAGTAAGAAAAACCTAAAATATTGCCGTTTATTTTGCAGGAATAGCAGACCAAAGCTGACTTGGGCGATCCTTTTTCAGGCTTTTCTCTGTGGGTTATTTGGGTAAGTAATATGCAGACACGCATGTTTATGTATATTGTACCTGTGTGTTAATTAGTAGATTAATTATTTTAATGACTAAGAAGAATTGGTAATTGATGATTTTGCTAATTAAGATGCTTCAAGAAGGAGAGTGCGTTTGGTAGTCATATCGAGCAGCCAGCAGTATCAAAACAAAAATCGAACACATATTGCATGGCCTTGTACATATATTGTTCCTTGTTAATAGCTTTAGCCTTTATGCAACTTACCTTATTATAAAAGTAATATTAAGCTTCTCAAAAAATTTACCCAAATTTATATTTAAATGATATGATATGTAAGTTATTAAAATTCTATTAATTATCACATTATCTCATGAATTACAAGAAACATTTTGATAACTCCCATAACACATCATTTGAGCATAAATTTTGATAAAATTCTTTGAACACCTAACATTACTCTTATTATTAAGCAAACTTGTCATTTTTTCAAATTCTAACGTGTTTTTTCTCTCTCTATCTCTGTTTGGCTTACTCTCTCAAGTTTTGTTGATAATTATGCTTAGTTGGATCAAATGACAAAAGACTTCAAACACCTTGTAAAATGAATATATATATATATTTTAACTTATTAAACTTTTAAAGAATATCCTAATTAATATTAATAAACATATATAAACTTGGCATGATAATACACATTATATGAGTCGTACTAAGAGACAAGGCACAAATGAGTCAGACTTAACTTAAGGCATTGGTTACGACTAGCAAACATTTATCACAATAGGCACAATTTATTATTAGAGGTGTGAATTTTAGTGGTTCAACAAGCATAACCCAACCTAGTATGATATTTGTAGTGTTGGGGCAAATGGTACAAGTTTTTAAGTTATAAAATTAACCATTCAGAATAACATGTTGACGTCGTTCATTATGTCAGTCCAACTTAACCAAACATATTGATCACAATTAGCATGATTGTACAATGGGCAACATTGGCACGATTGACACAATCGGCATGATTTTATTTTCTTACATATATATATATATATATATATATATATATATCTGTAGTTTTAAAAGAAAAGTGATGTAATTTAACTTAAATTTGCAGGGGATCACTAGCTCAAAATTTGTATTTGAAGAGCTTAGCCTTAACATCTGCAACATTTGTTTCGGCCATAGCTAACCTTGTTCCAGCCGTTACTTTCATTTTATCTATTTCTTTTAGGTAATATTATTATTATTTTTTAGCTATGCGTTTATCGTGTAATTTGATTTTGATCATCCTTATATGATTCATAATGATTGATCTTGTTTGGTGGGTCTTTAGATTAGAAAAATTGGGAATACAAACATTGGCTGGCAAGGCAAAAGTTTTGGGAACATTAATGGGAATAGGAGGTGCAATGATTCTCACTTTCTATAAAGGAGTTGAAATTATTATCACTTCAACTCATCTTGATCTTCTCCACCGTAATCATCAACATGCTGGCCAAGTGGCATCATCACATGCTTCCTCTGCTGATCATCTTTTGGGTCTTATATTGTCCTTGCTCTATTGCTTCTCATTTGCTTTCTGGTTGATCATCCAGGTGATGATTTTCCTGTCCATTACTAATATATAACGTAAATGGAGCTTAAAAAACTTATAATTCATTTTAATTTTCTTAACAAATTTGGTATAATTTGTTTTGTTATAGGCAAAGATGAGTAAGAGGTACCCATGTCAATATTCAAGCACAGCTTTAATGTGTTTGATGGGATCAATCCAAGCCACTATTTATGCTCTTTTTATGGAAAAGGACAAAAATCAATGGATATTAGGGTGGAATATTAGGCTTTTTACTGTAGCTTATTCGGTATGTAAATGTATCAACACTGGTAATATTGTTGATTGCTATTTGTGCAATTAATATGTTGACGATTGGGTTTTGAGATGTAGGGAATTGTGGCTTCTGGTCTAATGGTGACACTGATATATTGGTGTGTGCGGATGAAGGGACCTCTCTTTGCATCTGTATTTAACCCGCTTATGCTTGTGGTAGTAGCCTTTGCAGGTTCTTTTATATTAAATGAGAAGCTACATCTCGGCAGGTATTTATTTGTTTCATTTTGTTGTATATGAATTTCACTTTCATATTATGACAATTCAAATAACAATGTGATTCATAATTTATTTACAGCATATTGGGATCAATATTGATCGTGTGTGGACTATATATTGTGCTATGGGGTAAAAGCAAGGAGACGAAGAAACTAACACAAACATTGCCTTCTGAACTCTCTGAAGAATCTCAATCTATTGAGATTATTATCACCTCTCCAACTGACCACAATATTTCCACCAATAACAATAATGGCAACATCTTTGACGAAGAAGATACCTCATCTCAGAGGATTAAAGAAAAGTCAAAAAATAATGAGCAACAAATTAAGGGCGAGTTGGCAAAATTTTAGTTACAAATTACAAGAGGTTTTTATCACTCATCAGTTTTTTTTTTTTTTAAATCTTTTCAGTCTTCTTCTTCATTTTTTTTTTCATTGTTTCATTTTTCTTTCTTCCTTTTATTAATTAGATAGGAGAAACAAGCATCTCTCTTTTTTGAACAAATTCTTACATATACCTTAGGCTACTAAAAAAATGTGTTGTATCATTTGAAAATACACGCCACCATCAAAGTGTATATGGATGTAACTACAGCTCACAAATTGTGTTTAAATTTGTGTAAAAAAAGATAAGAGAGGGGTTTTCATTATATAAATTAATATGTAATGTTATAAATATATCTAAATTTTGATTTCCTTATTTTTAGTAAATATGCAAATTATACTTAAATCTACATCAATTTTTAACATTAACAACAATTTATAGGCAATTTAGCTAGTTCTATTGCCACTCAAAAAATTTATCTTCATACCCTTTTTTAAAGATTTTTTTTTTTTGAGTAAAATATGTATGTTTTTACTAAATTACTTAATAGGGTGTAACTACCACCGCCTAATGTGGTTTGACAGTAGAGAATTATCGTTCAGTATGATAATGACAAAAGTTGAATGATTACACTATAGATGATATTAGAAAAATAATCATATATAACTATCTAATCATAGGAAGTTACTCTTTGCACCCATATATGCGCAACCACTTTGTTACAAATCATAAATCCTTGTTCATTCAAAATCAAGGTCAATATATTCTATTAGAATATTGTCCTAAGTAATAGCACTAAAATTGTTGTTAGTTTTATAACTAGCATTGAACTATGAAATTGATTTTTGTGGCACCAATATTGTCCTAAGTAATAACACTAAAATTGTAGTTCGTTTTTTATAAAGACTTCAAAATTCTCACTCTTAGCTCTTCTATTATGTTTATCTTTTCTCATTCAGACTCTCTCGTACAAATTCTCTCACTCAAACTTTCAATTTATTATCGATAAGGTTCCAACAACTTATTATGAGTCCAAATTCTATATCGCTTGCCCCATCTATGACCGTTTGAAAGTGTCATATCTCATCAGACCCAAAAGAATATATAGTTCCTGAAAAAAAGCAAAACAAAGATCTTTGAAAAAGCGAGAAACTTTTGACACTTTTATATAACAGTATAATGAGCATTTACATACTTCGATATTAAAAACTTCTCATTTTCATTAATTATTAGGTGAAGGCTACAAAAATCCATATATATATAATGCTTTCAAAATCAGATATATATGATTTTAAAAAGTAAGAACTAACCAATCAAATTCATTCATTATATTTGAATTAAATGGGAAAGAGAATTTATTTTAGGAGAGAAAATACAATAGATGAATTTAATTGATTGGTCCTTACTTTTTAAAATCAGATATACCTGATTTTAAAAACTATATATATATATTAAGATTGTTGGATATTACAGAGTACAAATATAATCTAATTGAAACATACTTCAGTTTACACCACAATTGTAAAATTAAACATTGCACATAATATAAACAAAGATACAAAAATTGGAAAATAGTCGAGGCTCGTAAAACTATGGTATCCTTAAAATAAATTCGTGTTTGGACCACTGTCTGTGTTATATGTGTGTCTCACAGACTCACAGTATACAATAATAATTGAAAATCGAAGAATCAATTTGTGTCAGAACTCAATTACACAGAAAAAATGATGAACTTTTAGAGAACATAATATGGAGAGGAAAAGCATTGCTAACCAAATCAAAATATGGATGGTAGTATATATATCATTCAAAAATGTGAAATTTTAAATTCAGATTTGTTACATCAATAAATCCATATATTTAGTTACAATCCACAATTAAATTATCATTCAAACTTGTTATGGATAAAATAGCGATCAGAATATTCAAGCCCAGACGGATCTACAGTGCAGGCCCAATGGCCCAGAAGCCCAATTATTCGCCATCATTCCGGTCCATTCTCCTAGAAAAGGGGCCCATTAGTGGGCGCTTGTTGTAGCCGCTGACCGCTATCGCTCAGCCTGACCGCTCATTCTGACCGCAGACCGCCTATTCCGCAAGCTGGTTGTGACCGCTATATTCTCCGTCATTCAGATCGCCATGTTCCCCGTCAGCTTTATTTGCTGAGGTGGATCGTTGGTCGTTATCGCTGGCCGTTGGCTCTCGTCCCTCAGACCTGCTCGCCAGAATATTCGCCACCCGTGACAGCTGAGCCTGCCCGCCAGATTATCCGCCATGATTGACCGCCTGTCTGTCCGCCATCCCTGTCCGATCGGGGTATCCGCCAAGAGGAGCCACCAATAAGAGATTTCCGACAAATCCTCCTCGTCCAAGACAATGTGACTGAGCTGACCGCTAACCTCTGAGCGTGGCCGCTTACCGACTCCTTCACTCATGATGTTGTCCACCTCATCGCCATGACCAGCTGCGGACGCGCCGACCCAGAATCCGCCTCATCGACTCTCCAGGAAGTCAGACTTATAAGAGATTCTCTTGTTTCCCCCAACCGACTCAATTCTCAGCCTGCTGGAAGATCTGTCTCCGCCACGCTTCTGGAATTCTCAAGTCAGCAAAAGTCAACAGGACCGTGCAAAGTACAGTTCCGAGGCTTGCCATGCACGCTACATCCGACAGAAACTGTGACCTCAACCTCGACAACCCATCATTGCGTATCCAACCAGGTCAGCTGAAATCTCCCTTGGGCAGACCTCGGATGCGACGGATTCGGTCGCATTTAATATGTTTTCGACTGCATTTAATGCACTGACAGTCGCATTAAATGTTGTTTGTCAGTGTAACTGTAGTTAACTGTTTACCTTTGTTTTATTCTGTTTACTGTAGCATGTCCCATTCCTCTATAAAAGGGGACGATTTTCACTGTAAAAGGTGTGGAATTTTTCTGAGTGTCGTTACTCTGTCGAAATAGTGAGAGAGTGAACAGTGGACGTAGGCATCTTTTTGGGCCGAACCACTCTAAAAATCTCCTGTGTCTCCTCCTCCTCGCCTCTAACCTCCATTTCTGATTCTCATTGTTTTGCATGCATCCCATTGACTGTCCAAAACTAGAGCTTGGGCCCGAAAACAACCTCGTTGACTAAGAAAAACCATTTTTCGACGTTAACAAAACTTAAATAAAATTATTTATTCCATTCAAAACTTGAATGAAATAATTTAATTTATTAAACCAACATAGTTGCAATTATTCAGTACTTCATTCAAATAAAATTAATTGTAATTATTTATTTCATTCAAAATTGGAACGAAATAATTAAGTTATTAATCCAATTCATTACAATTATTCATTATTTCATGAAATCGATTAAATTATTTATTCTCCACATTCTACTATCTAAAAGTTCATCATTCCTTTCAAGTGATTGAGTTCTAACACAAATTGGTTCGCTGACTTATGATAGTTGATTTGAGTTCCAACACAAATTGGTTCGTTGTATCTTAGGGGATAGACGCAGAACATAAATGATGGAGCGCTAATATGTTTTAAGGACACTGTAGTTTTACGGCCTCAAATATTTTTCTATTGGGTCACAACTAGAAAGACCATCATCTTTGTAATCCCTAGACCACCTTTGCTCACAATGATGACCTTTGTTGATCGATTCTGAATAGTGGTTTGATCTATGGTGAGTTATGTTCCTATATGGATCCAACAAAGGTGGAGACCCACTTGGGGTTGCGATAAAGATAAAGGTGTGATTTTGCAGCAGTGGCAGAGGTGTGGGTTTTCACCTCTGCTTGTGGTTTCAATAGAGATGGAGAATCCATCTCCATCGTATGGTTTTGTAACAGCGGCAGAGGGGTAGGTCTCCATCTTTGCTTAGGGTTACGACAGAGATGGATAATCCATCTCTGTCATGCGATTGTGGCTGAGATTGATACCTATAAGGTCTCTACCTTATTTCTGTTGAAGATAAAATTGTGAAGACATAGAAAATAGCTCAGGTGGTTATTTGAACTCATCTTTCCCACCTTTCTCTGCTTTATTGTCAGATTCTGATTAGTCTACTTTGCATTCTAAGATTGGTACAACTGCTGCTTTATAATTGGACTAGCTCATCTGCAGTTAGTTACAATTAACTAACTTTAACTATCCATCTATATAAATACTTACGATTGTATTAAGAGTCAATATATATAAAAACACTTTGTGAAAGAGCAAAAGAAAAAGCTTTACATCTTATTTCTTTGTTTGTTGGGGTTGTGTTATTAATGTTGTTCTTCTCTGAATCATAGCTCATTTATATGGTATCAGAGCATTTGGATGTTGAAATTGCCCCTAAAAGTTAGCATGAGCTACTTGTAGACCTGCTGAACCATTCATCATATTTGCATTTTGATAGAACATCTTATTGCCTCCAAAGTTTTGATCAAATCAATGAAAACATATGACTGAGTAATGCCCTGACTTCCTACATAATTGACACATTGTCCTTGAGTTACTCCTACCACCTGCTCTACCTCTTCCTCTTCCTCTTCTTCCATGATTGTATTAGTAAGAACCATCTCTTGGACTAATTTTATCACTATATTTTCCATTTGAACGACACTGCAAGACTAAGCACCATCATGATTGTAGAAGCTTTAACAACTGGACTAAACGTTTCAAATTAATCTAGCCCACCATTTTAATGAAAACCCTTTGCAACCAGCCTTCCCTTATACCTCTACACACTGTTATCAGCATGATACTTCACTTTGAAAACCCACTTGTTACCTATCACATTCATATGTGGCTGGTGGGGAACTAAGGTTCAAGTGTTATTTTGTATAAAAGCCTTGTATTCCTCATCCATAGCAGAATTCCCATTTGGAGAGGACAAATCTTCCTTAATTGTTTTAGGTTCAAGAGAGCAAAGTTCTACCGTGTTCTCATTAACAAAGACACAAAGAAGTTTAGCTTTACTTCGAGTTAGCATAGGATACTGAGATGGTAAACGTGGTTTAGTAGTAGGTATGTTGATGGAAAATGGAATTGCAGGGTCTGATATTTTGAGTTTTAAATTGATGGGAATAGAAGTTAGGATAGGCTCAGAAACAATAGTAGAAGATGAAGTAATGTTGCATGATTGTGGATCATTATTTGAGTGTTTATCACTTGCTCACAATCCTGTGCTACATTCTCACTCAAAACATATTGAGTTTGATATTCACTTCATCAGGGATCATGTTGCAGCTAATACCCTTGATGTTCGATATGTTCCATCTGAGGAACAAGTTGCCGATATCTTTACAAAGCCATTGCCAAATGCACGTTTCGAAAAATTGAAAGACAAACTGATTCAGGATAAATCCAGTATTAGTTTCCTGGGGGGGGGGGCGTGGGGATGTTGAAGATAAAATTGTGAAGACATAAAAAAATAGCTCAGGTGGTTATCTGAACTCATCTTTCTCGCCTTTCTCCGCTTTCTTGTCAGCTTCTGATTGGTCCACTTAGCATTCTAAGATTGGTACAACTGTTGCCTTATAATTTGACCAACTCATCTGCAGTTAATAAACTAACTAACTTCAACTATCCATCTATATAAATACATACAATTATATTAAGAGTCAATATATATAAAAACACTTTGTGAAAGAGCAAAAGAAAAATCTATGTATTTGATTTCTTTGTTTGTTAGGGTTGTGTTTACTATGCTGTTCTTCTCTAAATTATAGCTCCTTTATAATTTCATGTGTTTTTAAATTTATATGTAGTTTTTTTTTTTCGCTTATCAGGGTTGTTATATAATTTTGATTCTCTATATTGGGTTGTTTGTTTCTATTTCTGGTGTTGATTTCGAGGTTTGAGATCGAATAAAAATTTGATGACAATTTTTGGTTTTGTAATGGTTGATGATCTAAGTACCGAAATCTTTATCAACAAATAACTGATGATTTAGGACAAAATATCATCTTTTTTTAATTTTTGTTTTTCTATTTTTTAATATTTATTTATTTATTTATTCAACTTTTGCTTTTTTTTTTCCCTTTTTATTCAACAAAATTTTTGGCCATATCTTCATTTGTTTTCTAGCTATTGTTTTAAATTCTAGTTTTGTTTGAAGATCTTCAATTTTTGATTTATTCTTTTTTTTTTCAACAATTTTTTGTTAAATTTGATTTTGATTTTGATTTTGATTTTGATTTTCCATTCTATTTTATTTTTATTCCAAATTATCATATTCGGATATGTATCAAGATCTTGGATTGCAATTTGAAATGACAAAATTACCCTTGCCTACCATGACGTTCATTTGGTTTGACCATTAATTGATTGATGAAAGCAACTAATTTAACACTTTTTTGAAAAATTAGAGATGATTTGAGTCTTTTTCAAAACATAGTTAAACATTTGACCCTTCCCCAGACTAAAATAATTTTAACCATTCCTTTTTAATAATATGTTAGTATTTACCAACAATCTTACATATATAAATATATATATATGGGCAGGATCGATGACACAAATTTTGATACAATTTTTCAACCATTGGATTGAAAAGCAAATAATGGTGCAGATTTATTTATTTATTTATTTTGAATAGGAGAGTTGTTAGAAAGTTGTGTAATTACAAGTACACCAATTTCTCTCTCTTCATTCATGTTCTTTCCTATTATATCTTTCCTCTATTTATTTATTTTTTAATTGATTTTTGATTTTGGACTATTCTGATTAATATGTTTATTTGAACACATATAATATAAATCTTATTTGAAAGTTTATGTTGAGAGCTTCGAATCTATATATTGTTTGCAGGATTTGGTTGACTGAATAAAGAGAAAAAATTAAATGAAAGTTAAATTAATAATTTTTTATTTGGTCTAAAGGTAGAGATAAAATAGAGTGATGTGTACTAATTTAAAATTAACAACTAATCTACATCATTCAATGTTTTTTAATCCAATAATTGAAAAATTATGTCAAAACTTGTATCTCATGATCCTATCCCATATAAATATATGTATATATCATAATTTTGGTGATCTTAATGTCATGTCTAATTAGACGTTATATTTACTTTTCAATCTTAGAAACAAATATAATTATTAAGTGTCAACCTTTTACTTGCAATATAACATGAATTTGCAACTTTTATGTTTGTATGATTAGTAAATATGTCCATCTGAGTGTATTCAATGTTTTACTTACTATATCACTTTAACATATGACATAACATTAATTTACAATATTTATATTTATATGATAACTAATTATGTTAGAATAATTATATTTAACATTTTACATGCAGCATTACTTTTATACATAACATCACGTTAACTTATAATGTTTACGTTTATTAGGTAACTAATTATATTTACATTAAAATGAGTATATTTAACCTATTAATTGCAACAAAATGTTAGATTATTTTATAAATATTATAAATTATTCGTATATATTATAAACTATTTTTATTAATTCTTTAATTTTTAAACTATTAAATGCTTTTTATTTTTTATTTTTACTTGAAGACTGTTAATATACTACCTTTTCAATTATTGTATTAGTATTTTTTAACTTTATTATTTTGAGCGCTTCTATTATAGACTACTTATTTATTTATTTATAAGCCATTAAATATTTAACTTGATTAATTTATTGAGTGGTAACACATTATAACCTGTTATTGGCTGCTATATGGTAGCCAAATAAATAATGACTTTCAAATTGAGAGTTGGATAACCTTACTAGAATGGAATCCCAGTAAGTTAACCAAATTTGGTTAAGAAATATACTATCATAATAAGAGAAAAAAACCTTTTTTACGTCTTATAGCCTATGATATTATTGTAAAATTTTCAAGTTCGGTAATATTTATTTTTAGATATTTTCATTTATTTGAGTATTTTGATTGACATTTCAAAAGTATATAAATCTCAATCTATATTATCATATAAGTAATGTTATATTTACCAATTATCCAAACTTATGTTCAAATAACATGACATGTGAGTTATCAATATCATATTAGTTATTGTATCATTTCATTATTTATAAGATATTAACAAATCACATGTTATATTATCTGAATATAGATTTTAATAAAAAATTTGGGAAGTCTCGCTAAGTATGTTTTCTTTTTGCAAAATTTTAAGTGAAACGGGTCAATACAGTATTAAAAAATGAATATTATTGAATACTAAAGCAACAAAACTGGAGGGAAAATGGTTTCCTTCATAGTTCATATTCGATCATGCCAAAAATGAGTCAAGGAGTCTTTGTATACAAGTCAAAAGAGTTAGTTAATTACCCACTATCTATCCTCTATAAAGCTACCATCTGTCACTAACTCTAATTAACCATCTGGTGTCCTAGCTGTTAACTTATACTAACAGCCTATGTACAAGAGCCTAAATACATAGCACTTACATTAGCACATAACTTTACAAAAAAAGTTCCAAATTTAAGGGTTCTGCACTATAAGACAGACCAAAATACTATACAAAATCGATTTTGTTAGGGTACTTCCAGAGTTTATTTAATTCACAAAATTTTTGGGGTGGGAGACACGTCCGGTTACAACAACAGCAAATAACGTAAGACAAATGCAATGGCATCACTTCAAGAATTTCTGATCTGTTGTCATTATCAGTGTAGAGTCTACTCTCTATATAAGTGTCATCATACATCATTTGATTCTCACGGCTTCAAATATTTTTGCTTCCCAGTCAATATTTCTTCTCTCAAGTGCTAGCTTTCTCTGCTAACAACTTCGAAGAAGAAAACAGGAAGAGACATCTATATATACCTATATATTCTGTGATTTCTCGTTTGGTTTTTGCTCTCGGTTTAAGATGGTGGAGATAGGGCATGTTTGTGATTTAATAAATGGGTTGAGCCAGCTTTGACGATGGTGGTGTCTCAGGTGGTGTTTGCTGGGGTCAGTGTGTTTTATAAATTAGCTGCTAATGATGGAATGAGCTTGCCGGTTATGATTGCCTACAGATTCATTTTCGCTTCAGCTTTTATGCTCCCTCTTGCTCTTGTTCTCGATAGGCATGTTCTTACTCTTTTCAATTCTTGTATATTGTCAGCCTTCACCGTTTGAATCCGAAACCTCCATGAGAAATTTTACACGCATATATAAATGTACTGTTTTATATCCTTCATCCATGGCCTTTAATGCGACATTTCTTATTGCATAAAGAAAACAATAAAATTGGATTCTTACTCAGCAATCATTATTAGTGGATCTTCATGTTTTTGGGCATGTGATTATCAGGAGTTTTCTAGTTCTATTGGAAAAGTTGTGGACCATTTTCTTTTTGGAAACTTTCAGGAAACTAATGTATATATATATGCCAAAGCTAGTACCATATATGAAAACAAAATCATTAGATAGGAAACTTTTTAAAACCAAAAGTCTACCCACTTGCCTCACAAAAGTTGTGGGTATCACTCACAAGTCCCACTTAGGGATCGTTTGTTTTTTAGTCTAAAAACTAAACAATACTGCTAAATATTGAAGACTGAATAATGACTGAAACCTGAAATCAAAATAACATGTTTTTTTTTTCTCTTAACTCTGAATATGTTATAAATTTGTTTGTTTTTTAAATTTAAAATTATTTGAAAACTAGTATGTTGACATTTATACACTTTTACTATTTATTGTTATATAATTTTAATTAATTTAATACAAACATCTTAAATAAATAATTTAATAAATTCTAAACATATTTTATGAACATATTAATAATATTTTGTTCATAATTAAAAAATGATTAAAAATATAATAGTATTAACCATATTTATATATTTAAATATATTAATATATTTAAGAAAACAATTAAACACATAAATGTTTAAACTATAAATTAAAATATATTAGTTTAATTCCAAGATAATTTGAGGTGAGATGTATTTAGATTTTACTTTTTAAACATATTTTTTGTAAGTATCAAGACAAAAAAAAAAAAAAATTAAGTAATATAAAATTAGAATGAATTTGAAATTATGTTATTTTGGGAATGATAGATTTAGAATAAATACTTTTAAATGTCATTAAGTGATTTATAATTAAGTAAAAAGTTAAAAATTCTTACTTAATATGGGTAATTTTCCCCATATACTTTGTTTAGAAGTTGCTCCCCAGACTATACCTCATAATCATATTGCAGTTAGTCCCGATAATACCTTGAACCACTCCAATAACCAAAAAAGAAATGTAAGAAAAAAGCTAAAAAGATATTGTCGTTTATTTTGCAGGAATAGCAGACCCAAGCTAACTTGGACAATCCTTTTTCAAGCTTTTCTTTGTGTGGGTTGTTTGCGTAAGTGACATTCAGCCATGCATGTTTATGTATATTGCACATTTGTGCTAATTAGTGGATCAATTATTTTAATGACTAAGAACATCTGGTAATTGATGAAATGCTAATTAAGATGCTTCAAGGTGGATAGTACATTTGGCAGTCATATCGAGCAGCTAGCAGTATCAAACCAAAAATGGAATACATGCATGACCCTGCACATATATTATTGAAAAAATTGTGGTAATAAATTTTTTTGACGTTGAAGTTGAAAAATAAAATTTTGTATTTTCATCAAATATATTTTTATCCAAAAACAATTATTCTTACAGGATTTTAAAAAAAGAATTAGCGCTCAATTTGAATCTAAACAAATAATCATTTATGGAAAAAAAAGAAAAACCTATATTTTTCCTCATTGATAGCTTTTTGCTTTACGAACTTACTTTATCAAAGCAAATTTGTCGTTTTCCAATGTCTAACCATTCTTTTTTCTCTCGATCTCTGTTTGGCTCTCTCTCATGTTTTGCTGAAAATTAAGCTTAATAGACCAAATGATGCAAGACTTCAAAAGCTGTGTAAAATGAAAAAAAAAAAACAAAAAACAATTTTAAGTGTAAAAAGAAAAAAAAAATAAGTTTAACTTATTAAACTTTTAAAGAATATCCTAATATTCATAAACTAATATAAACTTATCTTCAAAATAAATAAATAAACTAATATAAACTTGAGACGATAATACACATTACGAGTGATACAAAGGGCAAGGTGCGACTAAGAATGCCATATGGCACTGTATGTAAGTCAAACGTAACCGAAGGCTTTGGTCACGACTGGCAATCATTAATCACAATTGGCACGACCCGTCTTTAGAGGTGTGAATTTATTGGATCAATAAGCATAACCCAACCTTGCATGATATTTATACTGTTGGGGACAATGACACAAGTTCATAAAGGTAACAATTGAAATAACATGTTGACATCGTTCATTATGCGAGTCAAATTTAATCAAGCATAGCGGTTATAATTGGCATAATTAATTGTACAGTGGGCAGAATTGGCATGACTGGCACAATTGTCATGATATTATTTTCTTATCTATTTTTTTTTATATATATTCTTTTAAAAGAAAAGTGATGTAATTAACTTAAATTTACAGGGGATCATTAACTCAAAATTTGTATTTAAAGAGTTTGACCTTAACATCTGCAACATTTGCTTCGGCCATAAGTAACCTTATTCCAATAATTAACTTCATTTTATCAATTTCTCTAAGGTAATATTGTTATTTTTATAGCTATGCATGTATCGTGTAATTAGACTTTGATCATCATATATGATTCATAATAATTGATCTTGTTCGGTTGGTTTATAGATTAGAAAAATTGAGAATACGTACATTGGCTGGCAAGGCAAAAATTTTGGGAACATTAATAGGAATAGGAGGGGCAATGCTTCTCACTTTCTACAAAGGAGATGAGATTAAAATCCCATTGTTACCTCAACTTGATCTTCTCCACCATACTCGCCAACGCGTTGCCAAGTGGCATCATCACACGCTTCCTATACTGAACATGTTTTGGGTCTTTTGTTGGCCTTGGGCAATTGCTTCTCATATGCATTCTGGTTTATCACTCGGGTGGTAAATTTTCCCATCCACTACTATTGTATATATAATATGACAGAAGCTTAAAAAACTTATAAATTTTATGTATTTCGATTGTTGTAGGCAAGGATGAGTGAGAGGTATCCATGTCAATATTCAAGCACAGTTTTAATGTGTCTAATGGGATCAATCTAATCCACTATTTATGCTCTTTTCATGAAAAATGACAAAAATCAATAGAAATTATGGTGGAACATCAGACTTCTTACTGTAGCTTATTCAGTATGTAAATATATTAACACTAGTACCTTGTTATGTATATTTATATATGATTATGAGACGGACACCATTAATATTGTTGGTTGCTTATGTGTAATTAATATGTTGATGAGTTGGGTTTGAGATGTAGGGAATTGGGGCGACTGCTCTAATGGTGACATTGATATCTTGGTGTGTGCGAATGAGGGGACCTCTGTTTGCATGTATATTTAACATGCTTGTGCTTGTGGTAGTGGCCTTTGTAGGTCCTTTTATTAGACGAGAAACTACATCTAGGTAGGTATTCAATTGTCTCATCATATTATATATGAATTTCACTTTTCATGCTATGATAATTCAATGACAATGTGATACAATATTCAATTACAGTTGGGATCAATATTGATCATGGGTGGACTATATGCTATGTTGTGGGGTAAAGACAGGGAGATGAAGAAAACAACATAAACAGTGCCTTCTAGACACTCTAAAGAATCTCATTCTACTGAAATTATTATCACCTCTTCCACTGACCGCAATATTTCCACCAATAACAACAATAGCAGCATCTTTGATCAAATAGATACATCATCACATAAAGAAAAGTCAAAAATTGAAGAGCAACAGATCGATGGCGAGTTGGCAAAAGTTTAGTTACAAAGTTTACGATAGGTTTTTATCTAAGGACAATGGGTGGCCTAATGGATAAGGCTCGCTCCACCTGCTTTCTAATAATAGGTTCGGCCCTCACTAGTCATAATATGTAGACAATTTTTTCACTTATTTGTGAATAGTTATCTTCTAGTTTTGAGAGTATATTTTTAATCCAAACACTAAACAGATTTTATTAATAGGTTTTGATAGATATCTGACCTAATTTAAAGAAATGTAATATAATAAAAGTATATATATCAATCACCGGTATTTTATCTTTTTAGTATATTCTATATATAACTAACATAACCAATTTAAATTGATTTAACCACATACAATGTGATTATTACTCTTATGCTATTAAAATTTATTTAATTATTCCGTAATTTTTTTTTTTCATTTTAATTCTAAAAAAATTCCACCATTTATTCTTATAGATGGATGTTATGATAAGATGATTCCCTTTTTATTTTTACAACTTTTTGCTTAGTTTTTAATTTAATATATTTTATCATTAAATATCCACAATTCATCACAATTTTGATAGATGGTGAAGATTTAAAGTTTCTTTAATTTTTTTTTTTTATAAGTATTTTTATTAAATCTCCAACATACACATATTAACCAAATAGTTAATGTAAAATATCTCTTATAATGGTCAACTACCGATAGAACCAGTTGAGTTCGCCAAATAGTTAATGTAAGGATGAGAGGACCTCTCTTTGTATCTGTATTCAATCCATTTATGCTTGTGATAGTAGCCTTTATAAGTTCTTTTATATTATATGAGAAGCTACATCTCGGCAGGTATTTATTTGTTTCATTTTGTTATATATGAATTCACTTTCATGTCATGACAATTCAATGACAAGGTGATACAATATTCATTTGCAGCATACTAGGATCAATATTGATTGTGTGTGGACTATATGCCGTGTTGTGGTGTAAAGGCAAGGAGATGAAGAAAATAAGTCAAGTAGTGCCTTCTCAGCACTCTAAAGAATCTCAATCTATTGAGATTATTATCACCTCTCCTATTGACCACAATATTTCCACCAACAACCACAAAAACAACAATAGCGATATCTTTGATGAAGCAGATACATCACCACAGAAAATTGAAGAAAGATCAGAAAATGATAAACAACAAATTAAGGGCCGGGGGGCAAGAGATTAGTTACAAAGCTTACAATAGGTTATTACCATTCACTAGTTTTCTTTCCTTTTCATTCTGTTTTTGTTCTTTTCAATTTTTTTTCTCTCTTATTTCCATTTAATTATTAATTAGATAGGTAGAAATAATCATCCACTTTTTGACACAAATTCTTTCATAAAGCTGTGGCTATTAATTCAACGTAGTTGTATCATTTGAGAATGCACATAACGATCGAAAGTATATAGATACATGTAATCATCATTTCACAAATTATATTAAAAATTATTACTGGTTTTAAAAATATTATTCAAAAATATTAACCGCTAATATGAAGATTTTTTCATCCAATATTTAATGGTTCCATTAGAAAGAGTAAATGGATAAATGAATCGGTATTTTAGACATGTGAGAACACAGTCTAAAAATTAATATTTAATTAAAAATAAAATAAAAATGAATGGATGATCTTGTGACACTTGGCATCCAAATAATATGGTTTTAAAAAGCAAAGAGAAAATGGCACTTTTCCCACCGGTTCACTTTCTCTTCAATCGCATCTCACCATTTCATTTCCTCTCATGCCTCACCGTTCCTATTCACAATCTTACCCCACCTCACCGGTTCACTTTCTGTTCAATCTTGCCATTTATTTAATGGTGCTATGAATGTGGTTGTATTGGGTGGTGTTAGGTGGTTTTATGATGGGCGGCGATAACGTTGGTTTGATGGCAGTGTGTCAATTTGCAGAAGAGAGCGTTGCTTTGATGCCATCAATCTTGATTAATAAACGGTGGCGATGTTGGTTTGTAGAAAGTGATGGGCACTAAACAACTATGATTCATTTTTTATTATTTTTAATTTTAAATTTTAATTGTATTTAATTGATGGACGGTAGAGATCGTAGCAAGATCTCCATCCCTAATTTAATTAATTTAATTTGATGATGAGACCGTGGATGGTGGGTGATGGTGGATTTGGTAATAAATGGTAGATGATGAAATTTTGATGAATGATAGGTGATAAAGGATGTGATGATGTAAGAGTAATATGGTAATTTAATAAATTATTATTATTTTTAACTTTTAATATGTTAACATTATTTTTAGTTCGTAAGGTTATTTTTGTGTTTTCTTAAATTGGCTCCAATACCACTTATTCGGTGGATGAAACCACCGTCGCATTAACATAAGGGTTTTTCTATTAATATTTGAAAGGTTCAAATTAACTTGCATTATTTTCTATTTAAGGGGAAATTTCATATTTTTTTCTATATTAAAATTAGGGTATTATTGTTTTCGTTAACATCAGGGAAGAAGTTTTATAAAAATGAAATAATAGATGTAAAAATGATATTTTTGCAAACTACATACCCTTTTTTGGTATTATTTCTTACATAAATAGTATGTAATGTTATAAATATATTTGAATTTATTTTCCTTAATTATTTTCACTAATTAAATACGTAAATTTTACTTACTTTTGGTTAATATTTTTTTGGCTTTAACAGCAATTTAAAAGCAATTTAGCTGGCTCTATTACCACAAAAGAAATTTATCTCCATAGGTATTGTTAAAAAAAGTTTTACTGATTAAGAATATGTATCCTAATATTAAATTACTTAATAGGGCATAACTATCCAACCAATTTGAAAGTTACTCTTTGCACCTATATGTTCATCCTCTTTATAATTAATCGTTAGTCATGTTCATTCAAAATAAAGGATAAGATATTTTTGTTTTTGGATTGTCCTAAATAATAGTATTAAAAGGCTAAATCTATTGTGAATTTTATAACTGACATGGAATATGAAAATAAGTTTTACGACACCAATAGTTTTCAAAAACATCATTTTAAATATAGTTCTAAACGTGTTATTTTAATGTGAGATTTTGTTCACAAATATGACTTATGCTAATCAAGTTAGTTTTAAATCCTTCCACATGGAATACTTCTCTAAGTTTCAAAAATCCCTCAACATTCAAAGATTTATTTTAGAAAAATAAATACAAAGGATAATTCCATTTTTTTTCCAATAAATTTTATCCCAAAAAGAAAATATCTGTTCAAATTAGAAAACTTCAATAAAAAGATATTCATTAAAAGTGATTATTTTTCTCACTAAATAAATATGGAATAAACTTGAGAAAAATCATAAAAATTTACTCAATTCACGGAATTATATTAAAGCAAAGAATTCTTTTATTTTTACCGCACATGGATGAGAGTCCAAAACACATTTAAAGTTATTGCAATAGTTATTGTTATAATTGTCAGTGACCTATTGCAACATCTTTCATAAAAAATCTGAAAATATCAAATCATAAGTTTGCTCAAACTACTGTCATATAATGATGCCAAATACAAAAAAAATTTAAATACAGTCATATATCATATAATACCAACAACTATGAGCTAACGTCTTTCATATTATATATATATATGGTTAATTACATTACGTATCCTCACTTTTTGTCCTCGTATCATTTTTTTTAAAGTGCCCTCGTGTCAATATTATATAAATTTCTAAAGACATTTGCTCAAGTATAAGGAAAAATTGTGTTCATCTCTTCGCTTCTATCAAGTATTGCGAAAAAATAATAAGAAATAAATAAAATAATGAAAACCGTAATAAAATTATCGTTGTAGCCACTGGCTAGAAAATGATAGGGGATGAGCCAACATTGGCTAACTAGGAGGAAAAAATTTTGGATATAACGCCAGACGTTCTAACTTCTATGCAACTAATATTTAGGAGAACGACAACATGAGTCAACATCCACATCATAATGCAATAATGTGTATAACCCTTTTTTCACATCTATTCACACTGTACGTTTCCAATACATTCCGTTATAAAAATTAAATTTACAAAATATCTAAATATGTTTTATTTTATCGTTATGTTACCTTTTTATTTGTACATCTACTGATAGTTTAAATAATAAACGTGTTTTCATTATAGGTTTATGCCTCATAATACATATTTATCAAAATAAATTGAGGTATTGATCTGTTATGGGCTTGTGGCTCCGACTTTTGCATGTCTGGTAGTCTCACACTCTCATGCCTTCAAATTAAACAAATGAAAATATGTTAATATACGTTGAAATGTATTTTAACTGTTACGAGCACTTCTCAATTTTCATAGACAACAATTAGGGAAGCAACAACGAAAATCACTCCAAACAGCAATGCCATATTAGTTTTGACGTGAGAAAGAGGGATATAAACCCAAGACATTCAGTTTATGAAGAAGCATGATCAACAAGAAACTATGCTTATGATCACGTGATATTTTAGTTTGGATTGCTAGCTTAATATTGCACTTACTTTTCTGTGAATTGAATGAATAAGAGAGCAGATATGCAGACCATTTCTGACCCATTTTAGTCTATATTGGCTCAACTTTTGTGCGTCAACATTAAAATGTACTACCATTTTCGTTGTTATATCCTAATTGAAGTTTTATTTACTTATTTTGAAAACAATTGAAATGGTATTTTGGGTTAGAATCAAGCAAGAAGTTAACCAAACTCAATTTTAATTTTAATCCTCTTAAAGTCAAAGTGTCCACTGAAGTTGACAACTTTTGGTCTTTGGATGATAAAGCAGCCACTGTACAACTTCAACATGGTGACGTTTTTACTAACATCTTGAAGCATTCGGACCATATATTGTATTGTAAATTAACATATAAGAGACGCAAATTTCTATTTAACTACAAACTATTTTTATCTTGTAAAATTTATTTCATTTTAAAAAATTAAATCTATAAAATATACAAAAACAACAGTGAACGGTCTGTTTTAAAGTGACCTTTTCTTTCATACTTTCACACTTTCTGTAAAACAATTAAAAATTTTAAAATATTAATAATTAAAAATAATAAAAGTACTATAGCCCTAGCTAGGTAATTACTAAAGATACCAATCGATGTCGATAAATTATGAGAAAAAAATATTTGAATGCAACGAAAATAATATACAACAAATATTTAAAAAAGATAACAAAATATATTTCTTAATATTATATAGAATGATATTACATTACCCAAAATTTTACCTAAATTTATTCTTGAAATGATGTGATAAGCTTATTTGTAGTAGCAATAACATCATCAATAGTACATCATCCTATAATTATTGTGGTTGTTATATATCATTTTGTCATATTATTTGAAAAAAAAAATATGAATAAATTTTTGATATATATATCATTATTCTATTATGTGTATTCAATTAAGTGCATAATATTTCATATTATAGTAGCCTCTTGATTCTTGAGCAGCCGACAGTCGCATCGGGAGGCCATTGGTCTCTAGCTTTAATTTGTTAACCATGTCATATTGGGAGGCCATTGGTCTCTAGCTTCACGTGTGATAATAGCTTCATTAAGAAAGTGCTTGATAGGGGTGGAGACTACAATTTTTCAGAATTCACTACTCGCTACTCTATCGGTATCGGTGACATAACGAATAGGGAGCACGTGATTTGACCGTTAGTCAACGATCAATCCATTAATTGACGGTCAAGCGTGATCAATCCTATAAAAAAATCAATATCTATATACTCTCTCCTACAAACCAAGATAAACAACAACAACTGAGAAGCCTCTACAAACTGCATTACACCATAAATTGAGGTCTTTTTTTCTATTTTCTATCCCTTTTTTATTTTTTATTTTTTAACTTCGAAGAATAGTTATTAACTTTAATCTCTAATACAATTAACATATGAAAATAACAAATAATAATAATAATAATGTACATACGATTATAAGTCATATAACATAAAAAAATATACAAATAATAAACATAATGAAAATATCAAAGCAAAAATAACATACAATTAACATAATAAATTATGTAATACTTAAAGAAAATAAGAAACAATCAAGTGATTAAAAAGTACTAAATTATTAGTAAGTTAATAATTAATAAAAAAAATTCAAAAAGCTTTCTATATTAGTGATGGAGTGCACAAAGAACTTACACGCATCACGAGCCCTGCACAACAATTTAGGACCAGTAATTATAGAATAATTAATACTAACCTAAAAAGTTTTGTGATGGACACAAAGACTACATGCATGAGCACCACTGGGCACGACAATTTAGATACTTAAAATGAGACAACACAAAGAGTACATGCATGTGCATCACCTGGGCATAACAACTTAGATGATTAAATTGTAGAAGACAGTAGAAACTTTTCAAGACTACATGACTGCCAGGCACAACCATGTAAAAGCATTAATGTAGGAACATTAACTAATAAAATAATTAACATTGTTCAACGTCTTTACAAAATTTAAAGAGTGAAATGCTTGTGGCAACCCTCCACCGTTTAAAACCATAAAACCACAGACCCTAACAATATTTTTCCTCTTCTTTCTCTCCCGCTTCTGCAACACTGCCATATCATTTTGTAGCAGCTTCCATCTCTCTATTTGTGTTTCTCTCTCTGTAACACAAAGCCGGTCTGTTTGAAGAAGAAGAAGAAGACGACGAATATCGCAGCCGTTGAGAGAGAAGATGAATTCTGGCTTCGATGGCGACGATGACGGCCCAATGGCCGGAGCCCGAGACTCAACTCGATGAGTACTCACCAGAGGCGAATAGAACCTCCGATTTCAGATCGGCCACCGAGAACTCAGCGCAACTCGCCGAGTTCTACAAAATTGGGAGACCGATGCAAGAGCATGCCAGGTGTGTTAGACGCAGAAAGTGACCCTAGAATTCACCATAACGTTGAATAAAATTGTTTCGTGTAAAAAAGGGAGGCCAATTCAATCAAGTAAAAAAAAAAATAGAAAAGCCAATTCAATTCCTATATGGGTACCAAAAAGCAGTTATTATGCATGAAACTGAAATGGAGGATTCCTCATCTTCCACTTGTCACATTTCATCAACTTTTGCTTGGTGGCTACTTCACCACCTCACGTGGGCTTTAAACGCCCTTTCCTTGTATATGTACTTTAAATTAATTAATATAAATCGTTTTGCCCTTTTTTTTTTTTTTTTTTTTTTTTTTTTCGTAAAAGAGATTAAATTAAGATAAAACTAGTTATATTTTATGTTTTATTTGTGTTTTATGATCAAAGTAAGATTTAAATCATTGATATCTTACGATCAAATAAGGTGTTTAATCATTTCTACCAATAGATATATAAATTAAAAATAAATACTTATTTTTTTATATACTATAGAAGATATATATAATATTTCTATCTGGCTTACTGCATATATATATATATATATATATATTGATGGCTGAGACAAGCTTAGTAATCAATTGAAATTAAATCAGATTTGACTCTGTGATGTGATCTAAAGAACAGCTCCCATAGGAGAAAAAGAATCTAAACATAGGTTAGAAGGAAGGCCCACACAAGATAGGGGAATAACTCATATATTTTTATATGGTGGTAGAATACATTCCTTTATTGAGAGTCGAATGAGGGATTTGAGGACCCCAAAGTCAGTGGCTAACCAACAAAGCCACTGACCGACTCTCTACTACATACATATATTCGACATGATAAACTAATATTAGTCTAGCATTTATCTATATATTTTACTTTTTGGAAAAAAAAATGTTTAGAAATATTTATATATTTGACATGATAAACTAATATTCTATATGTATATATATAATATCTAATTTTTGGGATGATAAACTAATATTTGACATAGTAAACTAATATTCTATATATATTTGATAAATATTTACGAAGTCTAACATTTTTCTTTATTGGTAACAATAAATAATACATCCATTTCTGACCCATTTTAGTCTATATAGGCTCAATTTTATTATTATTATTATTTTATTGCTAGAACTATCTCAGGATACTATAGAACAAATCAGGATAAGATACTAATATCACGGTCTATAAAATTGCTCATATACAAGAGAAATTGGCTCGTACGGAGGTGACACTACAACAGAATGAGCCTACAAAGGCAGAGCAAAAATACCGTCATATGATTTCAGCGACATTGGTCCAACATGTTGTAATTTAGGATGTAGTGAAAACTTGACTATTTTATGATAACAGTTTACAATCATTAAATAGTTTATCACGACAATACAGTTATATCGTTACATTGATTCAACGACAAAATAAATTTGCCATTATATTGAAAAATAATTAATCACCAATTAAAATTTGTAGACCAATTTAGTTTTGTTATAACGACTCAAGAGGATTTATTACTGATCATTACAATATCATTGATAACAATGTCAAGTTGCTATTCTTCACTAAATACAAATAATTCAATAATATTAAATCATTATAACTATTAATTGTGTCCATCAATTTAATGAATAAATTCAATGCATTGACACATGCATACACATATGTATATAAAATAAACATTTGATTATATTATATTAAGTTGATACATATAAAAATTTGTCTTTCAATCCTAAAAACATCTAGTACAATTTGTTTCCTTGTCAAACAAATTGTCATAGATGTTCCCAAAAACATATATATGATATGCAATATAGCATTTACATACAACTCTGTTTGGCATATATGTATATACATTAACAAACTATTAATAGATGATTTAAATATGAGTTATCATATCTATTAAGAAAGTGTCTTAACAAACTATTAATAGATGATATAAATATGAGTTACCATATATATTAAGAAAGTGTCCAAAACAAAAAAAAAAAAATCAAAAAACTCTTCCTTTTCTGGGGTGCAATGTTTCTGTTTACTCCAGTTCCCTACAAAATGAAAAGAATAAATAAATTTAAGAAATCAAATAGAGTATATATGAAAGTTGAACTTTAAATTATAAGACAATTTTAACACAAGTTAATTAAACTAACAAAAGCAAAACATACAACCACATAAATGAAACAAAACTACATAAGTTACACCAACAAAAAACAAAGATTTTTTGCTAAAAAAAAGAACATAGAATTTAATCTAATAAAACTACTACAACAGTGGGCTAATAAGTTGAATTTATTAATTTAAAATTTAGAGAGAGGTTGGTCTATTTCCCGAAACACCATAGTTATCAAAAGTGAGTATCTGGGACACCATTTCAAAATGAATTTCTGAAAGTATAATAAATCAAAGGCAGTTACACGGCCACCCACAACATGCAAGATAGTAATCAAACCAAGTGAGTATGAACAACAAAAAAATCAATCTCAACAATAATTGCCATGAGCAACAATCTCCTCTTCAACAATCCTCACTAGCAAGTTATGATTCCATAATTTGCCAAAACCATCCTAGTACAAATATTAAAAATGAATGTTTTTCAAAAATGAAAAAGAGAAACATGTAAGTTATGGAGAGACAGATGCTCACCTAAAATTTACATGATCAAGAACCTTCACTTGTTTGAGTGCAATCTGTATAAACGGATCATTGTTAATAAATAAAAACTGACGCTAGGTAATAGGTTCAACACCCCAGAACTACTATGCGCTGGCTGGCATGTAATGCAAAATTTCTCTTGTTTTCTTGTGATAAATTACACATTACCTTGAGAACCGCACAGACCTGATAAAGTTCATCACTTTTGATATTTCTAATTCCATTTGCATTACCTACACGAAACAACAGCTCAAGGAAGCTCAATCAAATGCATACTAAGGCAAACGCGCCTTAATGAACATAAATTGAAAGACAATCATCAATCATAGGTGTCGAATTACCCATTGAAATACATAATACATGAACATTCCCTCAAAATTAGGTAATTGATTATTGGAGAAAAAAAATTGTTTCAACCAAAAACACACATATGAGCATCAAAACTATAATTGTAAAAATTGGTAAATTCCCAATATTATAATCTATAATCTTATTATACATAAATAAGATTATAAATCTATAATGATTATATATATATACACACAGATTATCCATCTAAGATACTCCCAAGTCATTATTTTAGCAGGATTTTAACATGTACCTAGAGATGTTCAACTCTGTTGTCATTCTCATGGAGAGCAAAAGCACGCTACTGAATTGGCAGAGAGCACAGTCTTTTAAATGGCCCATCCACGGTCTTTTAGGTGACTAAATCAGCATAAAAAATATTCACATAAATTTAAACACGTAGCTCAAGCTAGTTCTTTAAATAAACATCATAAATAGTGTTTTTTTATTCCTTTTCATATAAACAAATTACAAATTATATGTTAGAGACATATTCAATTCTAACAACACCAAGTAAACGAAATTCCAAAAGAGAGGACAACAGAGACAATGACCTATTTACATACTAGTTATGCAAAACTCACAACCTAAAATCCTCAGTATGACAAAGATGATGACACATTAAACAAAGAGTCATACATTTATGAGTCCGAGCAAAGCAATACCAGCCAAAACAACAAGAAGAAGTATATAATTACTTTCTATACTTTCATGATATTTCACAAACAATGCATAACAGAGGATTACTTTACAATTCTTCAAAAAAAAAAAAAAAAAAAGAGAACTATTTTATCCATTAACTATTTTGATAATTTCAAGTTTCTAGATAATTTTAAGTTGAACAGCAAGTTTCTTACTATTTTTCCCTAAAAATGGGCACTCACAATTTTAATTAATAGTATGTTAGGGCATCGGATCAAAACTGTAAAAGCTTGTAATAAATTCCCAGCAAACCAAGTATTAGAGCTTATTACAACTGCAAACTTCAAAAATTATGCATGATATTGAAGTCTAACCATTTCATTAATGCATAAAAATAAGAATTTACAGTTGAATACACCATTAACTAATTCTTAAAATAGAAGGAGATTTAGCAAAAACTTGGTCTATATCAATCTGTATATGCTTTTAACATTTCCACATTGAGACCGTTGCCACAAGGTCCTAAAAAAGACTAGAAATATTACCTCATTTAATACAGAACGTATCTACTATGAGATTTTCCAAGCAACAGGCAAGCAAACAACTCACTAATATGCAACACTTATCATCCAATAATTGAGATTTTCCAAGGTAAACAAGTCACATATACATACATACATACATATATATATATATAGAAGAAGGTTCAAATAGTTACCAGATTATTGTCAATCTCCAGAATTTCAAAGAGAAGTTGAATCTCCTCATTCTCAGAAAAGAAATCATTTCCTGAAAACAACAAATAAATTACGCTACATGTGCTCAAAATGTTGTAAGTACGTATCAAACCTATTAGTCCCTAACATTCAGTGCACCTAAGTTGACAATTCTAAGAGGCCAACACCGAAAATTAGATATAAAGCGCATGCGCGAACACACATAAATATGTATAATCCTTCAAATTAATTAGTTTAATCTTGTTTTTTATATTAGAATAGTTGACAAACTATTCTATTTTTTGTATTAGAAAAATAGACTCATATCAGTCCCTAATATACAGATTTTTCAAATGATCAATCCAAAACTTAAATCCATATGTCAACACTTAAGAAATTGAAGATGTACTAACCAAAATAACCTAAAATGAACCCAACTAATAATTCCAATACTTGCAATGGTGCAAGAAGCTCAACTAACCAAAATATTAACTATTTTCTTGAAATTCTTAATGGAACTAACCTAAATGAATAATCACTACATATTAGACCAATTTTATATTAAGACTCAAAAAAAGCCTAGGTATGAAACTACACCTACCCCTTTGCAGTCAGCCAAGCATGTTTCTAGCTTCATTTTACCATCATTGCAAAATACACGCTTGGTGCCACCTATATATATCCACCACAAAAGTACACTAATTTATGCAAATAAATAAATAGAATACACTGATATTGTGAATAAAATAAAAGTGCAAGGCATTGGGTATGTATGATGCTTCTCAGAACAAACAGTAATAAATAGGAGTGACAAGGAACAATTTTCAATAGGAATCAAGAGGAAATAATGACTTTAAGAACTTGTGTGATACTATTATACTCATCGAAATTCGAAACTATGTCATGTTATATATTATTAAACTACCATTTTCAACCAAATTTACTTCAACTGTAGATGCTTACAACTCATTGACCATGTTACAAGAGAATAAAACAACACATTTATTGGCCCATAATAGATTTATGCTATACATAATAATTATGTCAGTAATTTTCCATAAGTCCATACAAACACAACACATATTCTATATGGAACAAATACAAACACAATTATTAATAAATTTTTTGAATCCAGATTAATTTCCATGTCTGATGCAGACCATAGTTCCAGAATGAAGCACAAGTCTGATGAAAATCAGTAAAAGATGGATGAGAATGAAGCACAAGTTAGAGAGGCAGGGAAAACAGCGAGAGTGAACTAGATAGCTCTAGAAGAAAAGTTTATTATTTTGTTTTGATGGAATCTGTGCACCCAATATTAGGTTTTGTTAAAACAAATAAAAAATTCATTAATTTTGGTGGGATATGACCAAGCAATGGGTGGCGGGAAGACCAAGAGGGAAGGAAAAGCAATTGGTGGCAAGCCAAAGTGTTTTTATATAATTTATTATTCTATAGTGTTGACCTGTAGCCATTTTGAATAGGTTACTTGATTTTGACGGCAATTTATAACATAATGCCATGATTTTTTATTTTAACTCGTTGTTTCGATGAGATATCATAAACATACGCCGTGATTATATTTTTAGGATAATAAAAAAGTCTTATTTATTACATAATTATATTTTAACGATAGTTTTTAGTTTTATATAGTAAAATCTCTGTAGTGAACAATTCATTTTCTTATAGTATGGAGGAGTGATCCACTCAAAAGTAGGAGATCTACTTACACAAATTGATGGGTAAAATATTATTATTTAATGTAAAATCCATGTCATAAGACATGGGGTTGTGACGTTTATCAACGGTGCCAATATCCAGCTGGTATAGTGGCTCAACTTTTGTTGGTCAACATTAAAATGAATAACATTTTCCTTGTTATATCCTAATTGAAGTGGTAATTTGGGTTGTAATCAACAATGAAGTTAACCAAACTCAATTATGAGTTCTAATCCTCTTGAAGTCAAAGCCTCCACTAAAGTTGGTATTTTACAACTCTTGGAGAAGTATGACGCAGCCACTTCTTAAACGTGGTGAAGTTTTTACTAACACCATGATGCGTTCGGACCTTATTTTTTATTGTAAGTTAACAAATAAGAGATGCAAATTTCTATTTACAGAGCATTTTATCTTTTAAAATTGATTTGATTTTAAAAAATTAAATCTACAACATATACAAAAGCAACATATATAATCTGTTTTAAAGTGACATTTCTTTCATATTTTCACACTTTTTCCAAAAAAATTAAAATTTTTAAAATATTAATAATTAAAAATAATGACAATACTATAGCACTAGCTAGGCATTACGACGGACACTAGTCGACATCAATAAATAACGGGAAAAAAAATTGAAAGCAACAAATATATTATACAACAAATATTTAAGAAAGATAACAAAATATGTTAATTAATATTATATGGAATGATATTACACTATCTAAAATTATATCAAAATTTATTATTTAAATAATATGATAAACTTATTTATAACAATCAATCATCAATAATATATCATTCTATAATCAATGTGGTTGTTATAAATCATATTTAAACAAAAAAATTTGTGGAATATATGTATTCAGTTAATTACATATTATTTCGTATTATGGTAGTCTCCTGGCTGTTGAGCAGCCGACAGTCGCATCGGGAGACCGTTGGTCTCTAGTTTTGTTAACCATGTTGAAGAAATACGCACGTGTGACAAAAGCTTTATTAAGAATTTGCTTGACAGGTGTGGAGACTAACTGACTAAGCGACAACATGCCAGGTGACGTTTAGACGCAGAAAGTGACGCTCACCGAAACGTTGAACGAAAGTGTTTCGACTAAAAATGGGAATCCAACTCGACCAAAAATACATATATAAAAAATAAAAGATCAAAAAGGGAAGCCAATTCGATTCCTAAATGGGTACCAAAAAGCAATTATTATGCCTGAAACTAAATGGAAGACTGCAGAGGACTCTTCCTCAGCTTCCACTTGTCACATTCCACCAACGTTTGCTTGGTGGCTACTTCACCACCTCACGTGGGCTTTAAACGCCCGCCCCTTTATATGTACTTTAAATTAATTAATATATTTTTGAGAAATGTTATTATTATTATTATTTTTATATATTATATAAGGTATCATAGATGCATATAAAGTAATATTAGATTTTCTATATATATTATTCAAATTCATATTCAAATTATATGTCATGTACATTGTTAAGATCTTATAAAATAATTAATAGAATTTTAACAACTCATATATCAATATAAATTTGAATAAAATATTTAAAAAAATTAGTATTACTCTACATATATATGCTCAAAATCCTATAGATCATAAGATGATTTGATAATTAATAGGATTTTGACAACTCACATATCATATTATTTAAACATGAATTATATATTCCTTTTTTAAAAAGAATGTTATAAAAATTTTATTTTAAGATCATTTATTATAATCAATTTTTTGTTTAAGTGAATCTCATCATTACAAGGTAGTCTGTTAGAGACCAGAGACTCTCGTCTATAGTTTAGGGTTTGAAAATAAAAATCTTTATCATATATGGTTATATAGGTATATTTACCCCAAAATAAAATAATAATTATCTTGTATTTATAAAATAAAAACCGTTTTTACAAATAACAGTAAATAACTCAAGACATATGCAGTGACGTCACTTAAGAAATTCTGATCTTCAGTGTCTACTCTCTATATAAGTATCGTCACTCCCCATTTGATTCTCGCCGCTTCTATATTTTTGCTTCCAAGTCAATATTTTTTATCTCAAGTGCTGGCTTTCTCTGCTATAACAACTTCGAAGAAGAAAACAGAAAGACACATTTATATTTACATATTCTGTTTGATTTCTCGTTTGGTTCTTGCTCTCAGTTTAAGATGGTGGAGATAGGGCATGCTCATGATTTAATAAATGGGTTGAAGCCAGCTTTGATGATGGTGGTGGTTCAGGTGGTGTTTGCTGGGGTCAATGTGTTCTATAAATTGGCTGCTAATGATGGAATGAGCTTGCCGGTTCTGATTGCCTACAGATATATTTTCGCTTCAGCTTTTATGATCCCTCTTGCTCTTGTTCTCGAAAGGTTTGCTCTTTCACTTTCAATTCTTGTATATTGTGTGCCTTTACCGTTTGAATCCGAAACCTCTATGAGATATTTTACACACATATATAAATTTACTGGTTTATTTCCTTCCTGCATGACCTTTAATATTCGACGTTACTTATTGCATGAAGAAAACAATAAATTTGGACTCTTACTCAGTAATCATTCTTAGTGGATCTTCATGTTTTGGGACATGTGATAATCAAGAGTTTTCTTTTTTCTTTTTGGTACAAATCAAGAGTTTTCTAGTTCTATTGTAAAAGTTGCGAACCATTTTCTTTATGGGAACTTTTAAGAAACTAACATTTATATCGAAGCATATACCGTCTATGAAATTGAAATCAATATTAGATAGGAAACTTTTCAAAAAACAAAGTAAGAAAAAACCTAAAATATTGCCGTTTATTTTGCAGGAATAGCAGACCAAAGCTGACTTGGAAGATCCTTTTTCAAGCTTTTCTCTGTGGGTTATTTGGGTAAGTAGTATGCAGACACGCATGTTCATATACATTGTACATGTGTGTTAATTAGTAGATTAATTATTTTAATGACTAAGAAAAATTGGTAATTGATGATTTTGCTAATTAAGATGCGTCAAGGAGGAGAGTGCATTTGGTAGTCATATCGAGCAGCCAGTAGCATCAAAACAAAAATCAAACACATATTGCATGGCCTTGTACATATATTGTTCCTCATTAATAGCTTTAGCCTTTATGCGACTTACCTTATTATAAAAGTAATATTAAGCTTCTCAAAAAATTTACCCAAATTTATATTTAAATGATATGATATGTAAGTTATTAAAATTCTATTAATTATCACATTATCTCATGAATTACAAGAAACATTTTGATAATTCACATAACACATCATTTGAACATAACTTTTAATAAAATTCTTTGAACACCTAGCATTACTCTTATTATTAAGCAAACTTGTCATTTTTTCAAATTCAAACGTGTTTTTTCTCTCTCTATCTCTGTTTGGCTTACTTTCTCAAGTTTTGCTGATAATTATGCTTAGTTGGATCAAATGACAAAAGACTTCAAACACCTTGTAAAATGGATATATATATATATATATATTTAACTTATTAAACTTTTAAAGAATATCCTAATTAATATTAATAAACTTACATAAACTTGGCATGATAATACACATTATATGAGTCGTACTAAGAGACAAGGCACGAATGAGTCAGACATAACTTAAGGCATTGGTTACTACTAGGAAGAATTTGTCACAATAGGCACAATTTATTATTAGAGGTGTGAATTTTAGTGGAGCAACAAGCATAACCCAACCTAGTATGATATTTGTAGTGTTGGGGCAAATGATACAAGTTTTTAAGTTATAAAATTAACCATTCAGAATAACATGTTGACGTCGTTCATTATGTGAGTCCAACTTAACCAAACATATTGATCACAATTGGCATGATTGTACAATGGGCAACATTGGCACGATTGACACAATCGGCATGATTTTATTTTCTTACACACACACACACACACACACACACACACATATATATATATATATATATATATATATCTGTAGTTTTAAAAGAAAAGTGATGTAATTTAACTTAAATTTGCAGGGGATCACTAGCTCAAAATTTGTATTTGAAGAGCTTAGCCTTAACATCTTCAACATTTGTTTCGGCCATAGCTAACCTTGTTCCAGCCGTTACTTTCATTTTATCTATTTCTTTTAGGTAATATTATTATTATTTTTTAGCTATGCGTTTATCATGTAATTTGATTTTGATCATCCTTATATGATTCATAATGATTGATCTTGTTTGGTGGGTCTTTAGATTAGAAAAATTGGGAATACGAACATTGGCTGGCAAGGCAAAAGTTTTGGGAACATTAATGGGAATAGGAGGTGCAATGATTCTCACTTTCTATAAAGGAGTTGAAATTATTATCACTACAACTCATCTTGATCTTCTCCACCGTAATCATCAACATGCTGGCCAAGTGGCATCATCACATGCTTCCTCTGCTGATCATCTTTTGGGTCTTATATTGTCCTTGGTCAGTTGCTTCTCATATGCTTTCTGGTTGATCATTCAGGTGGTGATTTTCCCGTCCACTACTAATATATAACGTAAATGGAGCTTAAAAAACTTATAATTCATTTTAATTTTCTTAACAAATTTGGAATAATTTATTTGTTATAGGCAAAGATGAGTGTGACGTACCCATGTCAATATTCAAGCACAGCTTTAATGTGTTTGATGGGATCAATCCAAGCAACAATTTATGCTCTTTTCATGGAAGAGAACAAAAATCAATGGAAATTAGGGTGGAATATTAGGCTTCTTAGTGTAGCTTATTCGGTATGTAAATGTATTAACATTGGTAATATTGTTGATTGCTATTTGTGCAATTAATATGTTGACGATTGGGTTTTGAAATGTAGGGAATTGTGGCTTCTGGTCTAATTGTGACACTAGTATATTGGTGTGTGCGGATGAGGGGACCTCTCTTTGCATCTGTATTTAACCCGCTTATGCTTGTGGTGGTAGCCTTTGCAGGTTCTTTTATATTAGATGAGAAGCTATATCTCGGCAGGTATTCATTTGTTTCATTTTGTTGTATATGAATTTCACTTTCATGTTATGACAATTCAAATGACAATGTGATTCATAATTTATTTACAGCATACTGGGATCAATATTGATTGTGTGTGGACTATATGTTGTGCTGTGGGGTAAAAGCAAGGAGATGAAGAAAATAACACAAACAGTGCCTTCTGAACTCTCTAAAGAGTCTCAATCTACTGAGATTATTATCACCTCTCCAACTGACCACAATATTTCCACCAATGACAACAATGGCAACATTTTTGACGAAGAAGATACCTCATCTCAAAAGATTAAAGAAAAGTCAAAAAATAATGAGCAACAAATTAATGGCGAGTTGGCAAAATTTTAGTTACAAATTACAATAGGTTTTTATCACTTATCAGTTTTTTGTTTTTAAATCTTTTCAGTCTTCTTCATTATTATTTTTTTTTTCATTGTTTCATTTTTCTTTCTCGCTTTTAGTAATTAGATAGGAGAAACAAGCATCTCTCTTTTTTGAATAAATTCTTACATATACCTTAGGCCACTAAAAAAATGTGTTGTTTCATTTGACAATACACGCCACCATCAAAGTGTATATGGATGTAACCATAGCTCACAAATTGTGTTTAAATTTGAGTAAAAAAAGATAAGAGAGGGGTTTTTACTATATAAATTAGTATGTAATGTTATAAATATATCTAAATTTCGATTTCCTAATTTTTAGTAAATATGCAAATTATACTTAAATCTACATCAATTTTTAACATTAACAACAATTTATAGGCAATTTAGCTGGTTCTATTGCCACTCAAAGAATTTATCTTCATACCCTTTTTTAAAGAATTTTTTTTTTTTTTTTTGAGTACAATATATATGTTTTTACTAAATTACTTAATAGGGTATAACTACTACCATCTAATGTGGTTTGATAGTTGAGAATTATCATTCAGCATGATAATGACCAAAGTTGAATGATTACACTATAGACGCTATTAAAAAAAAATAATATATAACTATCTAGTCAATAGGAAGTTACTCTTTGCACCCATATGTGCGCAACCACTTTGTTACAAATCATAAATCCTTGTTCATTCAAAATCAAGGTCAAGATATTTTATTAGAATATTGTCCTAAGTATAGCACTAAAATTGTTGTTAGTTTTATAACCAGCATTGAACTGTGAAATTGATTTTTGTGGCACCAACATTGTCCTAAGTAATAACACTAAAATTGTAGTTCGTTTTATAAAGACTTCAAAATTCTCACTCTTAGCTCTTCTATTATGTTTATCTTTTCTCATTCAGACTCTCTCACACAAATTCTATATCGCTTGCCCCATCTATGACCTTTTGAAAGTGTCATATCTCATCGGACCCAAAAAAATATATAGCTCATAAAAAAATAAAAAACAAAACAAAACAAAGATCTTTGAAAAAGCGATAAACTTTTGACACTTTTATATAACAGTATAATGGGTATTTACATACTTCAACATTAAAAACTTCTCATTTTCATTAATTAGTAGGTGAAGGCTACAAAAATCCGTGTATATGTATATGTGTATATATATATAATACTTTTAAAATCAGGTATATCTGATTTTAAAAAGTAAGGACCAACCAATTAATTAAATTCATCTATTATATTTAAATTAAATAAAAAACATAATTTATTTTAGGAATGAGAATACAATTGATGAATTTGATTGGTTGGTCCTTACTTTACCTGATTTTAAAAACTATATATGTTTATGTATAAATATATATATTACAGAGTAAAAATATAATCTAATTGAAACATACTTCAGTTTACACCACAATTATAAAATTAAACACCGTACATAATATAAACAAAAATGCAAAAATTGGAAAATAGTCAAGGCCTGTAAAACTATGATGTCCTTAAAACAAATTTGTGTCTCACTGTCTGTGTTGTGTGTCTGTATTCCAATAAACAACAATAATTGAAAATCGAAGAATCAATTTGTGTCAGACCTCAATCACACACAAAAAAAAAATGATGAATTTTTAGAGAACATAATATGGAGAGGAAGAGCAATGAACTTGTTAACCAAATCAGAATATGGATGCTAGTATATATATCATTCAAAAATGTGAAATTTTAAATTAAGATTTATTACATCAATAAATCCATATATTCTGTTACAATCCACAATTAAATTATCATTCAAACTTAAATAAAATTATTTATTCCATTCAAAACTTGAATGAAATAATTTAATTTATTAAACCAACATAATTGCAATTATTCATTATTTCATTCAAATAAAATTAATTGTTATGATTTATTTCATTCAAAATTGGAATGAAATAATTAAGTTATTAATCTAATTCATTACAATTATTCATTATTTCATGAAATCAATTACAATTATTTATTCTCCACATTCTATTATCTAAAAGTTCATCATTCCTTTCAAGTGATTGAGTTCTGACACAAATTGGTTCGTCGACTTATGATGGTCGATTTGAGTTCTAACACAAATTGGTTCATTGCATCTTAGGAGATGGACACACAACATAGATGATGGGGCACTAATATGTTTTAAGGACACTGTAGTTTTACGATCTCAAATATTTTTCAATTTTTGTATTTTCATTTATACTATGTTCAATATTTAATTTTGAAATAGTAGTGTAAACTAGAGCTTATTCCAATGAGATTATATATATATTTATTTATATTCGATTGGTAGTTGACTTGAATTTATTTGACAAAGAATTGAACTTTAATAAGTTGATATTCTTAATTAATGAAAGGGTAAAAATTATTTTAGTCCCTAAATTTTGAAAAATTATGAAATTTTTAACTTTGTTTCAAAAAATGATCAAATCAAACGTTTCGAAAAAATATTAAATTAGTCAATTACTTTAGTCAACCAACAGTTAAACCAAACATAATATTAAAAAGATTAATTTGCCCCTCACTTTACTTAATAATATACTAGTTTACCACTCATGAGCCTATAAAATTACCTTATTACCCTCAATTTAATTTATACTTTTAAGTTAAATAAAAAAAAATCTTGAAATAAAATTAAACTTAAAAGAACAAATCAAAACTGTGTCAAATTAAATTTAATAAAAGAAAAAAAATGTGGATACAATCATTAAACTAAGATTGTATTATACTATCTGCATCATCTTTGTGATGAAACAATTGGCAAATCCTTAACAGCCAGATTTTCTCTTCAAAAATTTGGTCTTTCTTTATTAAAAAAAAAAAAATCAAAGAAGAAAACACCCAAACAAATCTTAGACAATGAAGAAGATGGTGGAGAACAACTTGAGATGTGATGTAGAAAGAAAGGCCACTAGTGACGCATAGTCAGACAAATCCTAGTCAACGAGGATTCACGGCGACAGTGAACTTCGACCCACCAAATCGATGGTTGCGAATCCCTCCGACGAAATAGAATGAATAAGAACCCCAACTATGAAGTAGAATGGCGACCACGAACCCCACCCGTGAATCCCACCAACGAAGTAGAATAAAAAAGAACCCCATCCACTCTACCTCGGCGTGTTGATGTAAGGGCTGGCTGTTGATGTAGGGAGAGATGGAGATTTTTTTTTTTTGTTTTGAAGTTATTGTTTTGATTTATTGTGTTGGGTTTTGATATGGGCATGGCAATGACATTAAAATGGTGATGGGGTTGAGGCTATAATGTATGGAATTGATTAAAAAGAAGGCATTTTTTAAAGTTTTTGGTTTGTTAAGTTTTTGTTTTGATTTATCTTTTATCTTTTTTCTTTTTTTAATTTTTAGTTTTCAAATTTTCAATGTTTCATTGAACATGTGGGTTTGTCCAAGATTGAAGATCCGAGATCGTCCTAGATCTGTTTCCAAAACTTCAATAAACATCCCAGTTCTTCAATGAACTTTTTTTTTTTTTTCTTAATGCTTATATATGTTTTTTAGATGAAATATGGGTTCTGTTATGGGTATTTTCTATAATGACTACGTGGCCGAACCAAAGTCCAAGCAAATAGCCTATCTGGGCCAAGCCCAGGTTTCACTCGCTCACCACTCATTCCCTTTGGGGAATCGGCGAAGTCCTGTAAGGTAGCCTACGGCGAACAGCATCGTCCTAATATCTTGAACACGGTGAGACCTCAGCAAAATACATGAACATGCGAAGGATAGCGCCCGGCGAAGTGCGAAGTCCGGGCTGCCCACGTCGCTAAGGTGAGCCCACTCGTAATCAAACTAAGCTAGTCCGAGAAGGTGAAGCTACTAAGCGATGCTCCCCATCTCTTCAGATCGCAGCTCGTTCAAAACCCTCACTTCGCTCGATAACATGCCAGCTCATCACTTAACTTGCCTTGCACGCCAAATTTGTCAGAGATTACTATTCAAATCACAGATAACCACACCTAATCCACGTGGGTTAGTTAGACAAATCTTCCACCTGTCCCTTGCATTTAATGTAATCCGGCTGCATTAAATGAAAGTCAGGTTCATTAACTATAGTAATCATTCTAGTTTAACATGTTATACGTCGCTGTAGCATTTCTCCTTCTTTAAATAGGAGAAGCTGTTCTCTGTAATGTAAGAGTGAAACACTTAGTGAAAAACTGGCTGTTACTCTGTCGAAACACATAGTGAACAAACAGTGGATGTAGGCTAAGTTGGCCGAACCACTTCAACACCTTCTTGTCTTACATTCTGCCTTTGTCATTTATACTCTCATCATTCCATATCATTTGTTATCGCATGTTTCAGTTTCCGTTTATGCAGTGTTGAGCCTGAAAGAACCTGGTTGGCTGATTTCATACGTCAATATTTTGGCGCTAGAAGGAGGGCTCATCTGTATCTTTCTTTCATCAAGATCATGGCAAAAGGTAGAATCACCAGAAGCTCAGACGTGATTATTGAAAGAACAGAAGGGTCACACCGCAGGCGGGGCGAAGTACCAGTAACTCTGGGTGCTGGTCCTTCTTGTGTTCATACGGACATAACAGCTCAAGTGGGGAATTTTATGCAAATTTTACAACGACAGGAAAGATTGGAAGGTACCGTTCAACAATTAGCTGAAGCTGTGAGAACATTGACTGAGGCTCAAGTTCGGGGTCCTCACAGGCCGGACGACATCCCTGCAGCTGAAAGAAGAAAGGTAACCAGGAAAGTGCCACCTTTCCAGGGGTCCAACTTGTCATCCAATGTACGTTCAGCAGCTCGGACTCGGCGAGCTTGTGAGAATGAAAATGAAGCCCAGCCTTCAGATTTACGTATAAGGGTGGACACCGGAGAGTCGAGGTGAGCCATAGGGCTGTCCAGGAGTCAGCTCGGAGAAATGAGAATGAGCACCCACGTCGTCAAGACTCTCGCAGAGAAGCTCCATACCGGTCACTTCGGAGACGAGAGCCCAATCATCATTCCCCTGTTCAGAGAAATAGGAGGCATGAAGAAAGTGATCAATATCCTCCTAATATGGAAAGCAGATTAAATAGGCGATCCCCTACTAGACAGCCTTCTGTGCAAGGGTCTGTTATCCAACATCTTCTCCAAAGAATGCAATAACTTGAGGCAAGGCCAGGAGTTCAGGAGCAGAGGATACCAATAGGAGAGCGGACTCCGTTTTCGGTCGAAGTCGAAGCAGAGCCTATACCTCCCAGATTCAAAATCCCCAGCATCCCTCAGTACAATGGCAACTCTGATCCTCATGAACATTTGGATGCTTTCAATGTTAGAATGGATCTACAAACCACCAGTTCGCTGGTCAAATGTCGCGTCTTCCCTGCGACGCTCGGGAACATTCCTCGATTGTGGTTCAAAAACCTCCCACATCGCAGTATTCGTGGTTGGGAAGAATGCTAGCAGCTGTTCTTGAATCAGTACAAAGCGTTGAAAAGGCAGTTGGTGCCTCCCTGTCATCTGGCCACCATTTTCCAACGCCGTGAGGAGTCCTTGAAGGATTATATTGACAAATTCAGGCCCGAAGTAAACAAGGTTGACAGCCCAACTGAAGAAGGGATCCTGAACGCCATCTCGTCAGGATTGCGAAAAGATGGAAAATTATATGAAACCATCTACAAATCTCCTGTGAAGACCTTGGGTGCTTTCTATGAGCAAGCCGAGAAGGAGATACGTTGGGAAGAGGCCTTTGGGTCCAAGAAGTCGGCTGACCAGAAGGATAAAGCTAGCAGTTCCAATCAGCGAAATCAGAAAAGAAGTAATGAGAAACATAATCACAATGGACAAAGAAGTACCTACCAAGTTGCAAAAAAGGCACGAAGTGACCCTAGGTACAGATCTGACAGGAAGTCTGAGCGACCTCCCCGCAAAGGCCATTACGAGCATTATGCCCTTCTATTTGACTCTGTGGGCAGAATCTTCGCTGCTGAGAAAGATAGAGAAGACTTTGGGAAACCTGCTCCCACAAATGTGCCCAACCGATTCAAAAATAAAAACAAGTACTGTGCCTATCACAATGAGGTAGGACACTTCACCTCGGAATGTCGGGCACTAAAAAATGTCATCGAAGAAATGATCAGAAATGGGCGTCTTCATGATTATGTAGTCCGACCAGCGAACCAACGACCTCAGAATCAGAGGTCTCAGCAGCGTTCACCACCCAAATCTGGTAGACAAGCTGTTGAACGAGAACGAAGTCCGGAGGTAAGAACTATCTTCACTATCCACGAAGGACCTCACATCGCAAGTACATCTAATAGATCCCATCAGCGTTATGTACGCGAAGCCAATCATATGCAGGTTGTAGACCCTAGAGGAGCGGAAGAACCTTCCCAGCGCATTAAAATAGCCCCAATGGACATCGTGTTCACAGAAGACGATGCCCAGAATATCTGCTAGCCTCACAATGATGCTTTGGTAATCCGAGCTCGAATTGGGAACATTGAAGTCAGGCGTATAATGGTTGACACCGGGAGTTCGGTAAACGTAATGTATAAAGGGTGTTATGATCAAATGGGAATTGGAGATGAATAGCTTCAGCCTTCTCCAGAGCCGTTGTATGGATTCACTGGAGATGCAGTTATTCCCATGGGGCAGATCAGGCTACCTTTGACCTTAGGCGATGTCAAATGTCAATCTACCGTGCTTACTGATTTTCTCATTATCAATTCATCTTCTGCCTATAACTTAGTGCTCGGGAGGCCAGCCATGAATGAGTTAGACATGATCACATCTACCAAGACCCTTACAATGAAGTTTCCTACTCCCAACGGCATCGGATGTGTGCGAGGTGATCAACGCGTAGCTTGTCAATGCTACGAAAAGGCTGTAAAATTGGGCACCCAAGAAGCCATAAAGATCAATGTAGTATCTGGTGGTGAAATGCGTGTGATGACAGAAATCGGGGTGGCTCATGACCTAGATCCTCGCGAAGTAGATGCTGACAAAACTACAGGCCCTGTAGAAGAACTGGAGGATATACCAGTTAGTGAGACTGACCTTGAGAGATGCTTAAAGCTGGGAACCAGACTAAGCCCTGAAGTGAAGGTTGGACTAATCGCTTTCCTAAAAGTCAACCTTGACATTTTCGCCTGGAATCATGAAGATATAGTGGGAATCAGCCAAGAGGTGATGTCTCACAGGCTAAATATCATCCCCCACTATAGACCAGTTCGTCAAAAGAGGAGACCGATGACGCAAGAGCGATATGAAGCCTTAAAGGATGAGGTGGAGAAACTCCTAGCCAATAACTTTATCAGAGTTGCTCATTACCCTTCTTGGGTTGCTAATCCTGTGCTCGTAAAGAAGAAGAATGGTAAATGGAGAACTTGTATCGATTTTACCAACCTCAATAAAGCTTACCCCAAAGACAGTTTTCCATTACCAAGGATTGATCAGCTTGTTGATGCTACCGCTGGTCACGAGCTCCTCAGCTTTATGGATGCGTACTCCGGTTATAATCAGATCCCAATGAATCCTGCAAACGAGGAGCACACGTCGTTTATTACTAACCGTGGTCTGTTCTGTTACAAGGTTATGCCCTTCGGACTGAAAAATGCAAGGGCGACCTACCAAAGGTTAGTAAGTATGATGTTCACAAATCTCATTGGGAAAAGCATGGAATTCTATGTTGATGATATGCTAGTAAAATCTGCTCAAACCACTGACCATGTGCGCGACCTAGAACAGACCTTTCAGGTATTAAGAACTTATAGGATGAAGCTTAACCCGTTGAAGTGTGCTTTCGGAGTAGCGTTGGGTAAATTCCTTGGGTTCCTTGTAAACAATAGAGGCATCGAAGCCAACCCCGAAAAGATACAAGCTTTACTAGATATGAAGCTTCCAGCTAGTAAAAAAGAAGTACAAAGTCTAAATGGCCAGGTTGCAGGGCTCAATCGATTTATTTCCAAGGCTACCGATAAATGTATTCCTTTCCTTAATATGCTGAAACAAACAAAGACCTTTGAATGGAACGAGGAATGCAAAGAGGCGTTTCAGCGATTGAAAGAGTACCTGGGGCGAGCTCCGCTCCTGGCAAAACCAAAAGAGGGGATGACCTTGCTACTCTATTTGGGGATCTCTCCATGTGCCCTAAGTGCTGCTCCAGTGCAAGAAAATGAAGGTGTTCAGCACCCAATATACTACATCAGCAAAAAGCGGTCGACGCTGAGATAAGGTATACTCCCATGGAAAAACTAGCCTACTGTCTGGTGGTGGCATCCCGGAAGTTGCGCCCATATTTCCAGGCCCATACCATTTCTGTCCTCACCAAATATCCTATAGGTCAAATTCTGCAAAGGCCAAAGACTTCGAGCCGCCTCCTCAAATGGGCCATTGAGCTGGCTCAATTCGACATCGAGTACAAGGCGAGGTCTGCAATCAAGGGGCAAATCTTAGCTGACTTCGTCATTGAGTTTATAGGGCCTAGTGATGAATCTGAAGCTGGGATCTCGGAGGGCCTTTATTGGGAATTGTATGTTGACGGTTCCTCCAATGACCGCAGGGCTGGAGCTGGCATGTTATTGGTTAGCCCGGATGGACAGAAAATTCTTTATGCTCTTCGGTTTGGATTCAAAGCCACCAACAATGAAGCTGAGTACGAAGCCTTACTGGCGGGACTCCGTTTAGCAAGCGAGCTGTCTGTTAAGCAGCTTAGAATCTTCAGTGATTCTCAACTGGTGGTATGTCAAATACAAGGAGAATACCAGGCCCGAGGGGCAAAAATGGCGGTCTACTTGCAGAAGGTACAAGAGTTATTGAGACGATTTGACAAATATGAAGTAAACCAGATCCCGCGAGCTCAGAATTCTTATGTCGATGCCTTAGCCTGCCTGACAACGGTGTAGAACGTGAATTTCTCTGAAGAAATACCAATAGAATATCTATCCAGGCCCAATACTGATTCTCAAAAAGAGGTCATAACGCTGACAGTGGCTGCTGATTCCTGGATGAGCCTGCTTATTAGCTACTTGCAAGAAGGAAAATCACCCAGTGACAAACTAGAAGCACGCCGTCTACGAATGCGAGCTGCTAGATACTGCCTCTGCAACGATGTGCTCTACAAAAAGGGATTCTTCGCTCCTTTGTTAAGGTGTGTCGATGAACCAGTTTGTACCAGTATCTTAACTGAAATTCATGCAGGTCACTGTGGAAATCATGCTGGGGGAATCTCCCTAGCCCAAAAAGCCCTAAGGCAAGGATACTACTGGCCCACCATGAAGCAGGACGCGGTCAATTTGGTGAAAGCCTGCGATGTTTGCCAAAGATTAGCTAAAGTTCCACGAGCTCCGCCTGCCTATCTACACCAGATGGTCAGCCCATGGCCCTTTGCGATCTGGGGTATGGACTTAATAGGGCCACTTCCTACAGGACGAGGTAGCTGCAAACATGCCATAGTAGTTGTAGACTACTTCACTAAATGGGTTGAAGCGAAAGAGCTATCTCAAATCTCCACTGCGAAGGTAGAACAATTTGTATGGAACAACATTATTTGCAGGTTTGGAATCCCTTAACAACTGGTGATTGACAACGGTACCTAGTTCAGCAGTGAAAAATTCATCAGCTTCTGCAGCAATCTGGGTATCAAGAAGAGTTTCTCTACAGTTGATCACCCTCAGGCAAATGGCCAAGTGGAAGCAGTCAACAAGATAATCAAGCACATGTTGAAGACCAAGTTAGAAGCTCGGAAAGGAGCCTGGGTGGACGAACTACAGCAAGTATTATGGGCTTACGGAACAATAGCCCGTAGTACCACAGGAGAAACTCCCTTTTCTTTAGTCTATGGCTCCGAAGCTATGATCCCTGCCGAGCTCGATGTTGCTAGCCACCGACGAACGAACTTCACTCCAGCAGATAATGATCAGCTCCTCACTACGAACCTTGACCTCCTTGAAGAACTAAGAGAGAATGTCAACATGAAAGCTGCCATCTATCGACAAAAGGTGGCCAAATACTACAACAAAAAGGTCCATATCCGGAAGTATAACCCTGGCGACCTCGTACTCCATCTTATTCTCCCTGGAGCCCGTCAACGTAGCGAGGGAAAACTAGGTCCAAACTGGGAAGGACCATACATCATTCAAGAAAGCCTGAAAAACGGGGCGTACCACCTGAAGACGATGGAAGGAGATGTACTGACACGAGCTTGGAATACTGAGCATCTCAGACCATACTTCCAATAGTCTCGTCACTTTTTGTACATATATTTGCACAAATAAATAAAAGCATGTTTATCCATGATTGACTCATGTTGTCTGTGATTGTCATTTATAGATCCTATTCTTGACCATTCCTGACTATGGCACTAAGAATGGCACATCGTTGACTTCTCATTGTAATTAAACTACAAGGGTTAAGGGCCAACTATCGATATCTTAACCAATCCTACACCTACTTCGTGGTTAGAAGTTTGGTAGGCCGCGTACGCTCACATCGTCAACTGTTGTTGACAGGCCACGTGCGCTCACTTCGCCAAACCCCATTGGCAGGCCGCGTGCGCTCACATTGTCAACTGTTGTTGACAGGCCACGCGCGCTCACTTCGCCAAACCTCATTGGCAAACCAAGTACACTTATATCATCAACCTTGGTTGATAAATCACGCACATTCGCTTCGTTGACGTTTAGTCAAAATCACCATGTTGCGTACAATAAGGGTAACTATTAGTATGACGGTGTTAATGCTTACATGCGTGAGTAGCCTCATACTTATTTATTCCTCTTGGCTCGGGTTTCTAGTAATCTTCATTTTGTTACTTTGAGTTTCTTTTCACAAGGTAAATAATATTGCTTAAGACATAGAAACTATTATTCTTTCGGCATTTAACTTAAGATATGGAGAAGTAAAAGTTAAATTCATAAGCGAGGTCAACAAAGCAATCATTGTTTCATCACAAAAACTCAACAACTAAAACAATTACATGTATACGAAAGAATGGAAGTTATGATGTAGGGTCTTAAGGAGTGGACGAAGAGGGCGCTACTTCCGTTGTACCCACAGCAGGAGGATCTTGAATACTTCCCCCAGGTACGGCCCCTGACGCTTGGGCTTGCACCTCAGCTTGTTCCTCTGCTGCATACTTAGCGAACTGCTGAACTTCTCTGACTCCACCTTCACCAAAAATGGAGTAATCAATGGTGGGATAGGTGTTCCATAGAGTGTATAGTATTCTTGTCTTCGTCTCCATCCTGATTTCCTCCACACGAGCCTCCGATGCGGCGAGCTGCTCTTTCAGTTTAATTATCTCATGAGAAGCAGCCTCTATTTCCTTCTCTCACTCTCCCAGTGTATCTTGCACGTTTTTGAGCTGAGAAGACAATTTAGAAGAGGCCGACTCGTGAAGTTCTTTCTTTCTTGCATGAGCTGCCTCAAGAGCGCATTTAGCGGCGTCAGCAACATCCAATTTTGCCTGAAGCGCTATGGCCGTATCATTAGCCTTCTTCGTCGCCTGATCGGCCTTATTCACCGTTTCCTGAGATGTTTTTGCTACCCGTTCAGCTTTCTCTGCAGTCTCCTGAGCTTTTGCAAGCTCCCCCTTCACGAAAACAAGCTCCTCGTCCTTTTTCTTAGACGCTTCCTTCAGCTTCTTGTTAGCAGCCTGTAGTCTGCTGTATTTATCCTCTGCATAGCCTTCCTCATCCACGGCCTTCATAAGCGCCATAGTAGTCTGCGAAAAATACACATGGTTATAAACCAACATATGAAAAAAGAGTAGCAACTGTTGTCTCACCCTGATTGACTGGCGAAGTCCCCATGAAAGTAGCCTGGTTCCAGTGAAATCCTCCTCTTCAAGTCTCTCAGATGATCGGCCCACGAGAGAGGGAGCCTGTTTATTAGCGAAGTCCAGATAGACCCCTCCAAGAAAAACTCCAGGAGCCAGATCGACAGGAACTTTTGGCCTTGACTTGGGGGGCTGCTCAACAATCTGCTTACCTTTCTCTTTCTGCATTTTCTTTGCAGGTGGAAGTTTGCTGGCCTCTCCGGTCTCTTTCCTCTTCGTCCCTGCCTTCTTGCCTTTGGCAGCAGCTGTATTCTTTGGACCTTGGGAGCTCGGAGGAGGAACACTAGCACTAACCTCCTGTGCACTGACCTCTTGTGCAGTGGAAGTTGGAGGCCCTATCGGAGCAACGGTAGCAGGAGATTCCGTCGTGCTCAAATCCGGCACCTCCTTTGCCATTACTGAGGAAGAGCCTGGGACTACGAAAGTAGTAGCCATTGAACTCCCAGGTTTGGCTTTCCTCTTCGGGAGCGACAACAAACTTAGCTTCCCTCTAGGCTCCGTCATCTCTGTTGTGCCTCTGGGCTCCACTACCTCTGTTATGTCCTCAGAAATCACTTGTACTTCCACTTCGCTGGGGGAGGTCGGCCTTTCTAGAGAACTAGAACTTCCACTGATATCCTCAGCAGTGAAAACGGACCCTATCTCATCAATTCCTTGAGCTCCCACGTGTTTGCTTCTGATAAGGGCACTATCGGATGGCGGTGCGAGTTCATAAGTCTGAAGAAGCTCAGTTGTCAATTTGACGTCGTCCTCCTCTGTTTTCCTTATCAATAGGATGTCCAACTAAGCTTCCTTTTTCGGCATCAAGTCAACCTTTTTGGCCTTTAAATCTACAGAGAATCGGAAAAAAAAAAAAATTAGAACACCTAAAATCACTCATATTACCTACGGTAGCATGCACGATCTTGTACTTGACTTAGCTTGAAAGGTGAAATATTGCAAAGTAACAAGCGAAGGACAGGAAATATAAAACCATTGTGTTTTGTAATCTCCTACGTTAGATTTCCCCTTTGCTTGTCCTTTAGGCAACACATCTTTATGACGGGTTCAACGAGGTGAGGAGTAATAGTACCCGTCTCTTGGTTGCCCCGCACTAGTCCCTTTAAAGGTTAGCAAGTGTTTGATTATATTTGGGCTAGGAAAAGGAAGGCCATTCTTCTTAAACAAAATGGCCAGCGAGGTGATTTGGTTGTAGGTGTTCGGGGTGAGTTGAAAGGGAGCTAAGCCCAGCTCGTTTATAATTTCAATTAAGTAAGGGGGAATTGGAAATCTAAGTCCCGTTTCTAGATGCTGTGTGCTCACAGCTATGAAACCATCAAGGGGGTATGCTACATGGCCCTCCTCTGAGGCCGATAAGATACGACAGCCTCTGGGAAAGTGAAATTCAAGTACTATCCCCATAAGGTCTATTGTGGCCACTTTAGAAGGATGGCGCTTGAACATCTCCCTTGCCACTCTCTCTTCGGCAGCTCGCCCAGCCAAAGTAGAAGCCTGAGCTAGAGGAGTGGGGTCCTAAGGAGGATAAAAACTTGAGATATCCTCCCTAAATTGTGGACCTGATTCCTGAGGAGCCTGTTCTTGGCCTATCCGCTCTTCTGAGCCAGAGGAATCCCCCTCTCCTATTATGTGCTGGTGTTTGCGACTTGAAGCCATCTACAATATCAAACAAGGAATGGTCAGTCCGCAGAACGCAGACTCGTCCTACAAACTTGCCAAACTTCCTAATACTAAAGCACTTATTCTCCTATAAATCTTCCTATGGTCGCCAGGCCGCAGACACTACCCAAAGCTAATCAACCCTGGCCACTATATAGCGGCCTCCGAACTGCCTATGTATGTGACTACAAAGGCTCCCTCGTCCTGGGAAACAAACAATTAACAGACCGCTTAAAAACATTTACAAAGATCAAAGATTGATCATTGCTCTATTTGATGTCCAGATTATCATCAACTTATCAAGAACTTGAAGAACAGCCTAGAGTTCAAGCAAATTCCAGGCACCTATACCTACTCAGATATCAAAGCAAAAGAAGTACGAGTTCAGCGTAACTTACTTGAATAGTGTGAAACAAGAAGAACCGAAATGACCCAAGATAACGGAAGACTGAGTACTGGTGGGAGGTAAGGCTGAAAATCGCGACGGCAATGGGGAACTAGAAATTCTCTCTGCATCAATGGCTGTACTTCAAGAAGAAAAGGGTAAAGAAAGAACGAGACCTTAATAGTCACCATCTTTATTTCATTCCCTGAATCACCCCCAACAATTGGATCTTGTAACCGCCCCAGATCTAACGGCACTGCGCGATGTCAGGGATTGTTATCATGACGTCGGCGGTTGAAAGTCGTGCATTTAATGCACACTTTGCATGAGACACGTCTCTTCATATCCCCTGGGTAGCTGCCATGTAGCAAATAAGACAGATTTGAAAAATAAAGAATAACGGTTCCCGCCTTTTCCACTTCTCCCAGTCCAGCTCGGAGTTCTCAGTCCGCAGCACGCCCTAAGAACTGGGAGGCTTGTGTTATGGGTATTTTCTGTAATGACTACGTGGCCCAACCAAAGTCCAAGCAAGTGGCCTATCTGGGCTAAGCCCAGGTTTCACTCGCTCACCACTCATTCCCTTTGGGGAATCGGCGAAATCCTGTAAGGTAGCCTACGGCGAACAGCATCGTCCTAATGTCTTGAACATGGTGAGACCTCAGCAAAATACATGAACATGCGAAGGATAGCGCCCGACGAAGTGCGAAGTCTAGGCTGCCCACGTCGCTAAGGTAAGCCCGCTCGTAATCAAACTAAGCTAGTCCGAGAAGCTGAAGCTACTAAGCGATGCTCTCCATCTCTTCAGATCGCAGCTCGTTCAAAACCCTCACTTCGCTCGATAACGTGCCAGCTCATCACTTAACTTGCCTTGCACGCCAAACTTGTCAGAGATTACTATTCAAATCACAGATAACCACACCTAATCTACGTGGGTTAGTCAGACAAATCTTCCACCTGTCCCTTACATTTAATGTAATCCGGCTGCATTAAATGGAAGTCAGGTTCATTAACTACATTAATCATTCTAGTTTAACATGTTATACGTCGCTGTAGCGTTTTTCCTTCTTTAAATAGGGGAAGTTGTTCTCTGTAATGTAAGAGTGAAACACTTAGTGAAAAACTGGCTGTTACTCTGTCGAAACACATAGTGAACAAACAGTGGATGTAAGCTAAGTTGGTCGAACCACTTCAACACCTTTTTGTCTTACATTCTGCCTTTGTCATTTATACTCTCATCATTCCATATCATTTGTTATCGCATGTTTCAGTTTCCGTTTATGCAGTGTTGAGCCTGGAAGAACCTGGTTGGCTGATTTCATACGTCAACAGGTTCAATTCACCAAAATCTCAATTTTTTTAAAGGAAAAAAAAACATTGTTTTTTCTTTAACAATTATATATTTTTTATTTTATTTTGATTAAAATTAAAATAACACTATTGAAAAGATAACACTACCCTTATATCTATTAACTTTGACTGACAGTTGATTGATTTGAGGAACTAATTTGATTTTTTTTTTTTCTAAACATTAGGGATGATTTGATCATTTTTCAAAACATAGTAAAAAATTTGACTATTTCTCAAAACTTAAGGATCAAAATGATTTTTATCCTTAATCAAAAATAGTATTGGAAATTCAACTTAAATCAATTGGGTCCAATTTTCAGAATATTGAAATTGATCTTAGTTAGTTGAATTTGAATTTTAAAACAAAAATATTGAGATTCTTGGTTGATTTCAAAATTAACTCAAAATAATTGGGTTTGAATTTTGAAGGGAAAAAAAAAAATGTTTTTTGAATAAATTTCATTAACCTATAACCTACTAAACATGTTGCTTGAATAGGTAATTAATGTGTTGCCATTCTGGTTGTCAAATTAAAGCACATTAATACCTTTGAAAGTCACAACATTTATATTTAAAAAAAAAAAAAAAAAAAGTCAGATTTAAATTGTACAGAGCCAGATAAAATTTAACGAAGAGACATCTATTTACATCAAAATTAAATAAATAGTTAGATTCTTAAGCTACCAAAGAGTTCATTTCACATCCATTTATTTTTGACGTTCTTATTAAAATTTTATGAATATAATATTTTTACTTTCCACGCCCTTAAAAATATCAAAACTGGCTCTAAACATTATAATTACTTTAATTATTATATTTTTTTTCTTCATTTGAAGCTTCAACGCAATTTTGTTTTCACACTCTTCAGGTTCCCAAAAAACCAACAAACCTTAGGTAAAGAATATTCATCCGGTCATAATTCATATCTCACCTAATTATTTTATTTATTTATTTTTTTCTAAAAGAGATGTGTCATCTCTACTTGAAGCAAATAAAGAAGTAAAAATATTTACATAATAAGAATGAAACTTGGTGAATATTATATGTTCTACATAGAGAATTGAAAGACTTTAAATGAAAATTTGGCTAACTTAGTAATTTGGGTAATGTTACCTAATAAGATTACAACATTTGAATGACTTAGAATTAATCTAAGTGTTTTTATTGAAAATCTTAAAAATAATTAAATAAATCGTGTTAACCTATAACCTATAAAACCTATTACCTACACTATTATTGATGTATGTGCTAGTCATTAAATTTTAGCATATTAATTAATACCTTTAAATATCTAAATTTGCAAAACTAAAAGAAAAATAAAAACAAATGAGTATTTTGGGTAGAGGCAAATGAACAGACATTATATTAAAAAGTCTGTACACTTTTTAAGTTTCATTAAAGTTCATTAGTTTCCTTTTGCTTTACGTTTGTCAGTTAAAAATTAATTAATTTGTAATTAAAATTTATGAAAAATAACTTGATCAAACTTGAAGTTCATAAAAAATAAGGGTTATATAGAATTTAGTGAATGATCTTTTGGCTCTGCGTCAGCTCCATATTCTAGCTCATTCTCTTAGAGCTCCTTGCATTATAGAGGTTGTTTGGACTCCTCATCCTCTGGGTTGGCTGAAGATAAATACTAATGGTTCTGCTTTTAAGCTTCTGGTTTGATTGGTTATGTCGGAGTTTTTCAGACTTGTCATAGTTTTTTCGAAATCGCTTTTATTATTCTTTTAGGAATTGATTATGCTTTTGAAATGAAGTTGACTACTACTATTCATACCATCCAGTATTATTGGATTTATTGCTGGACGAAATTTTGGTTAGAGAGTGATTATGCTTACATTATTTCTATTCTTTTTGCTCACTTTTCTAAGGTTCCCTAATGTTGGTGACTCATATTTATCATGACAGAAATTCTATTACAGATGTTTTAGCTTTTCGTTCACATTATTTTGTTTGCTTCACTTAGTGTCGGACAACTCCTTTTTTTTTTCTTTTTTTTTTTTGGGTCTCCATCTTTCTGATGATTTTCTTGACAAAAGTCATTATTGGTTTAGTTGGTTTTGACTTTGAAGGATGGACACTCTTTTTCCCTTACTAGATTTTTTTCATTGGGTTTTTCCAATAAGGTTTGCTATAGGGTTTGATCTGTAAAGGTTTGGTTTCGACTTAATCTTTTATTGTCTTTCCCTTTCCATAGCCTGATTATAATCTTTTTCATTATGCTCTTTGTTTTGTTTTGACTTTGTGTCTTGTCCTTCTTTGCATGCTTTTTCCTTTTTGGGAAAAAATAATTTTTGATCCCTAGGTTTTGAAAAATAGTTAAATTTTTAATTATGTTTTGAAAAAGATTTAAATCAACCTTAACTTAAAAAAAAAAAAAAATCAAATTAGTCCAACCTGTTAGTCCAATTGACGGTCAAATTTAACAGAAAATATGAAGAGACCATTTTACTCCTAATAAAACTCCTCCATAGTTTAATATTACAATAATACCCCGTCAGTTCAGTTATAACATATAAACTTGTTATTTTACCCCTAATAAAACTATAAAGTCACAATTTTAACATTTTTATAAATTAATTTTTTTAAAAAAATGCAACTTTAGATCTCCACCATCTATCAAGTTGAGATAGATGGCGGGAATCTAATTAAATATAAAAAATATAATGAGAATTAAAAAAATGAATAAAAAAGAAAAAATAAAGAAATTAATATGTCAAAAAAATTAGAAAAAAAAAAAAAAAAGCAAATCATTTAGAAGATCTAGCGGGTTATAGATCATTCTAAAATGATCTGGTCTAGAACCAATGGCTGTTCAAATCATTTGAACATTCTAGTAGGGTAAGGTTGCTTTGAAGGATAACTTGATGTTGACGGGCTAACTATTGGGTCACAACCAGGAGGACCATCATCTTTGTAATCCCTAGACCACTTTTGCTCACAATGATGACATCTGTTGATCGATTCTGAATAATGGTTTAATCTGTGGTGAGTTATGTTCCCACATGGATCCGACAGAGGTGGAGATGCACTTAGGGTTGCGACAAAGATGGAGGTGCGATTTTGCAGCAGTGTAGAGGTGGGTCTTCACCTCTGCTTGTGGTTACAACGGAGATGGAAAATCCATCTCCACCGTATGGTTTTGCAGCAGCGGTAGAGGAGTGGGTCTCCACCTTTGCTTGGGGTTGCGACGAAGATGGAGAATCCATCTCTGTCATGTAATTATGGCTAACATGGATACCCACAAGGTCTCTACCTTATTTCATGTGTTTTGTAATAGTTGATGATCTAGGTACTCATATCTTTATCGACAAATAATTGAAGATCTAGGACAAAATATCATCTTTTTTTAAAATTTTGTTTTTCTGTTTTTTAATATTTATTTATTTATTTATTCAACTTTTTTTTCCTTTTTATTTAACAATTTTTTTGGTCACATCTTCATTTGTTTTCCGGCTATTGTTTTAAATTCTAGTTTTTGTTTGAAGATCTTCAATTTTTTATTTATTCTTTTTTTTTCAACAATTTTTTGTTAATTTTGATTTTGATTTTTATTTTCCATTCTATTTTATTTTTATTCCGAATTATCAAATTCGTACATGTTTCAAGATCTTGCATTGCAGTTCGAAATGACAAAATTACCCTTGCTTACCATGATGTTCATTTGGTTTGACTATTAGTTGACCGATAAAATAGACTAATTTAACACTTTTTTGAAAAGTTAGAAATGATTTGAGTATTTTTCGAAACATAGTTGAACATTTGACCCTTTCTCAAAACTTAAAGATTAAAATAATTTTTACCATTCCTTTTTTTAATAATATGTTAGTATTGATCAATAATCTTACATATATATATGTATATATATATATAGGGGCAGGATCAGTGACATAAATTTTGATATAATTTTTCAGCCATTAGATTGAAACGCAATTAATGGTACAGATTTATTTATTTTATTATTATTATTATTATTATTTTGAGAAAAGGAGAGTTGTTGGAAAGTTGTGTAATTACAAGTACACCAATTTCTCTCTTTTCATTCATGTTCGTTCCTATTCTTTTTTTTCCCCTATTTATTTATTTTTTCATTGAGTTTTTATTTTGTGCTATTCTGATCAATATGTTTGTTTGAACATATACAATAAAAAACTTATTTGAAAGTTTATGTTGATAGCTTCGAATCTATATATTGTTTGCATGATTTGGTTAACTAAATAAAGATAAAAGATTAAATGAAAGATAAATTAATAATTTTTTTTATTTGGTCTAAAAGTAGAGATAAAATAGAGTGATGTGTACTAATTCAAAATTAACAACTAATCTACACCATTCAATATTTTTTAATCCAATTATTAAAAAATTGTGTCAAAACTTGTGTTTCCGTTCCTGTCCCATATAAATATATATATATCATAATTTTGGTGATCTTAATATCAAATCTAATTAGACGTTATATTTACTTTTCAATCTTAGGAACAAATATAATTATTAAGTGTCAACCTTTTACTTGCATTATAACATGGATTTGCAACTTTTATGTTTGCATGATTAGTAAATATATCCATCTGAGTGTATTTAATGTTTTACTTACAACATTATTTTACAATATTTATATTTATATGATAACTAATTACATTAGAATGAGTATATTTAACATTTTATATGCAGCATTACTTTTATATATAACATTATATTAACTTATAACGTTTACGTATATTGGATAACTAATTATATTTACATTAAAATGAGTATATTCAACCTATTAATTGCAACAAAATGTTAGATTATTTTATAAATATCATAAATTATTCATATATATTATAAACTATTTTTATTAATTCTTTAATTTTTAAACTATTAAATATTTTTTATTTTTTATTTTTACTTGAAGACTGTTAATATATTACCTTTTTCAATTATTGTATTAGTGTTTTTTAACTTTATTATTTTGAGCGCTTCTATTATAAACTATTTTTTTATTTTTTTATTTATAAGCCACTAAATACTTAACTTGGTTAATTTATTGAGTGGCAACACATTATAACCAGTTATAACAGGTTATTTACTCTTAATAATTGAAGTTTGGCTGCTATATGGTAGCCAAATGAATAATGACTTTCAAATTTAGAGTTGGATAACCTTAAAAGAATGGAATCCCAGTAAGTTAACCAAACTTGGTTAAGAAATATACTCTCATAATAAGGGAATAAAACTTTTTTAGGTCATATAACCTATGATATCATTGAAAAATTTTCAAGTTCGGTAATATTTATTTTTAGATATTTTCATTTATTTGAGTTTTTTTATTGACATTTCAAAAGTATATAAAATCTAAGTATCTCAATCTATATTATCATATAAGTAATGTTATATTTGCCAATTACCTAAACTTATGTTTAAATGATATGATATATGAGATATTAATATTATATTAGTTATTGTATCATTTCATGATTTATAAAATATTAACAAATCTCATGCAATATTATCTGGATATGGATTTTGATAAAAAATCTAGAAAGTCTCGCTAAGTACGTTTTACTTTTGCAAAATTTTAAATCCAATTTTAAGTGAAACGGGTCAATACAGTATTAAAAAATGAACATTATTGAATACTAAATCAACAAAACTGGAAGAAAAATGGTTTTCTTCATATTCGGTCATGCCAAAAATGAGTCAAGAAGTTTTCGTATACGAGACAAAAGAGTTAGTTAATTACTCTAACTATCTATCCTCTACAAAGCTACCATCTGTCACCAACTCTAATTAACCATCTGGTGTCCTAGCTGTTAACTTATACTAACTGCCTATGTACAAGAGCCTAAATACATAGCACTTACATTAACACGTAACTTTACAAAAAAAATTCAAATTTAAGGGTTCCCCACTAGAAAATAGACCAAAATACTATAAAAAAATAAATTTTATTAGGGTACTTCCAGAGTTTATTTAATTCATAAATTTTTGGGGTGGGAGATATGTCCGGTTACAACAACAGTAAATAACATAAGACAAATGCAATGGCATCACATCAGGAATTTCTGATCTGTTGTCATTATCACTGTAGAGTCTACTCTGTATATAAGTATCATCATACCTCATTTGATTCTCACGGCTTCAAATATTTTTGCTTCCTAGTCAATATTTCTTCTCTCAAGTGCTAGCTTTCTCTGCTAACAACTTCGAAGAAGAAAACAGGAAGAGACATCTATATATACATATATATTCTGTGATTTCTCGTTTGGTTTTTGCTCTCGGTTTAAGATGGTGGAGATAGGGCATGTTTGTGATTTAATAAATGGGTTGAAGCCAGCTTTGATGATGGTGGTGGCTCAGGTGGTGTTTGCTGGGGTCAATGTGTTCTATAAATTGGCTGCTAACGATGGAATGAGCTTGCCGGTTATGATTGCCTACAGATTCATTTTCGCTTCAGCTTTTATGATCCCTCTTGCTCTTGTTCTAGAAAGGTATTGTCTTTCTCTTTTCAATTCTTGTATATTGTCTGCCTTCACCGTTTGAATCCGAAACCTCTATGAGAAATTTTACACGCATGTAGAAATGTATTGTTTTATTTCTTCATCCATGGCCTTTAATGCGACATTTCTTATTGCATAAAAAAAAACGATAAAATTGGATTCTTACTCAGCAATCATTATTAGTGGATCTTCATGTTTTTGGGCATGTGATTAATCAAGAGTTTTCTAGTTCTATTGGAAAAGTTGTAGACATTTTCCTTTTGGAAACTTTCTGGAAACTAACATATATACCAAAGCTCGTACCATATATGAAAATGAAATCAGTAGATAGGAAATTTTTTAAAATCAAAAGTCCACCCACTTGCCTCATAAAAGGTCGTGGGCTTCACTCACGAGTCCCACTTAGGGATCGTTTATTTTTTTGTCTGAAGACTGAACAATATTACTAAAGATTGAAGACTGTATAGTAATTGAAACCTAAAATCTAAATAACATAATTTTTTTTCTCTTACCTCTGAATTTGTTATAAACTTGTTTATTTTAAATTTAAAATTATCTGAAAACTAGTAAGTTAATATTTATATATTTTTTTTACTATTTATTGTTATGTAATTTTAATTAATTTAATATAAACATCTGAAAATAAATAATTTAATAAATTCTAAAACATTTTTTGTATACATATTAATAATATTTTATTCATAATTAAAACAAGATTAAAAAAAATATAATAGTATTAACCATATATATATCTAAATATATTAATATATTTAAGAAAACATCTAAAAGCATGAATCTTTAAATTGTAAATTAAAACATATTAATTTTAATTCTAAGATAATTTGAGATGAGATGTAATTGGATTTTACTTTTCAAATATATTTTTTGTAAGTATCAAGACAAAAAAAAAAAAAAAGTACTATAAAATTAGGATGAATTAAAAATTATGTTATTTTAGGGATGATAGATTTGGAATAAAACCTTTTAAATATCATTAAATGATTTACAATTAAATGAACAGTTAAAAATTCTTATTTAATTTTTTCAATTGTTTTTTTGATAGTTTTAAATTGTTTGATTATTTATAAAAACAAACGAAAACAACTTATAGTTGCAATTCAACACTATTAAGTATTAAGTAGAAAAAACAAACGATCCTGTAATATGGATAAATTTTCCCACATACTGTGTTTTAGAAGTTGCTTTTCAAATCACGTTTTATAGTCATATTGCAGTTAGTTTCGATAACATAATGAACTAGTCAGGTAACAAAAAAAAAAAAAAAAAAAAACTAAAAAGATATTGTCGTTTATTTGGCAGGAATAGCAGACCAAAGCTAACTTGGACGATCCTTTTTCAAGCTTTTCTTTGTGGGTTGTTTGCGTAAGTAACATTCTGCCATACATGTTTATGTATATTGCATATTTGTGTTAAGTAGTGGATCAATTATTTTAATGACTAAGAACAATATCTGCTAATTGACGAATTGCCAATTAAGATACTTCAAGGTGAAGAGTACATTTGGCAGTCATATCGAGCAGCAAGCAGTATCAAAACAAAAATGGAATACATGCATGACCTTGCACATATACTGTTGAGAAAATTTCGGTAATAATCATTTTTTGAGGCTAAAGTTGAAAAATGAAATTTTGTATTTTATCAAATATATTTTTATTCGAAAACAGTCATTAAGATTTTAAAAAAAAAAAAAAAAACGATTAGTGTTTAATTTGGATCTAAACAAATAAACGTTTAAAAAAAAAAAAAAATTATGTTATTCCTCATGGATAGCTTTTATGGGACTTACTTTATTAAAGCAAATTTGTCGTTTTCCAATTTCTAACCTTTATTTTTTTTCTCTCCCATCTCTGTTTGGCTCACCCTCTCATGTTCTGCTGAAAATTAAGCTTAATGGACCAAATGACGCAAGACTTCAAAGTAAAATGAAAATAATAATAATAATAATAAGTTTAACTTATTAAACTTTTAAAGAGTATCCTAATATTCATAAACTAATATAAACTTATCTTCAAAAAAATATAAATAAATAAACTAATATAAACTTGGCATGATAATACACATAATATGAGTGATACAAAGGACAAGGTGCAACTAAGAATGACATATGGCACTATATGTAAGTGAAACCTTACCGAAGGCATTGGTCACGACTGGCAATCATTAATCACAAGTGGCACATAATATGAGTAATACAAAGGACAAGGTGCAACCAAGAATGACATATGGCACTATATGTAAGTCAAACCTTACCGAAGGCATTGGTCACGACTGGCAATCATTAGTCACAAGTGGCATGACCTGTCTTCAGAGGTGTGAATTATTGGATCAACAGGTATAACCCCAACCTTGTATGATATTTATACTGTTGGGGACAATGACACGAGTTCATGAAGGTAACAATTCGAAATAACATGTTGACATCGTTTATTATGTGAATTAAATTTAATCAAGCATAGTGGTTATAATTGGCATAATTATTGTACAGTGGGCAAAACTGGCACAACGGGCACGATTGGCATGATATTATTTTCTTATCTATTTTTTATATATATATTCTTTTAAAAGAAAAGTTGCGTAATTAACTTAAATTTACAGGGGATCACTAACTCAAAATTTGTATTTAAAGAGCTTGGTCTTAACATCTGCAACATTTGCTGCGGCCATAAGTAACCTTATTCCAATCGTTACCTTCATTTTATCAATTTCTCTCAGGTAATATTGTTATTTTTATAGCTATGCATGTATCATGTAATTTGACTTTGATCATCCTATATCATTCATAATAATTGATCTTGTTTAGTGGGTTTATAGATTAGAAAGATTGAGAATACGTACATTGGCTGGCAAGGCAAAAGTCTTGGGAACACTAATGGGAATAGGAGGGGCAATGCTTCTCACTTTCTATAAAGGAGATGAGATTAAAATCCCATTATTACCTCAACTTGATCTTCTCCACCATACCCACCAACGTGTTGGCCAAGTGGCATCATCCCATACTGAACACGTTTTGGGTCTTTTATTGGCCCTGGGCAATTGCTTCTCATATGCATTCTGGTTTATCACTCAGGTGGTAAATTTTCCCATCCACTACTATTGTATATATAATATAACGTAAGCTTAAAAAACTTATAAATTTTGTGTAATCCGTTTGTTGTAGGCAAGGATGAATGAGAGGTACCCATGTCAATATTCAAGCACAGCTTTAATGTGTCTAATGGGATCAATTCAAGCCACTATTTATGCTCTTTTCATGGAAAAGGACAAAAATCAATGGAAATTAGGGTGGAATATCAGGCTCCTTACTGTAGCTTATTCAGTATGTAAATATATTAACACTAGTACCTTGTTATGCATATTTCTATATGATTATGAGACGGACACCATTAATATTGTTGGTTGCTTATGTGTAATTAATATGTTGAGGAGTTGGGTTTTGAGATATAGGGAATTGGGGCGTCTGCTCTAATGGCGGCAGTGATATCATGGTGTGTGCGGATTAGGGGACCTCTCTTTGCATGTATATTTAACCCGCTTATGCTTGTGGTAGTGGCCTTTGCAGGTTCTTTTATATTAGACGAGAAGCTACATTTAGGCAGGTATTCAATTGTCTCATAATGTTATGTATGAACTTCACTTTTCATGTTATGATAATTCAATGACAATATGATACAATATTCAATTACAGCATACTGGGATCAATATTGATCGTGGGTGGACTATATGCTGTGCTGTGGGGTAAAGGCAGGGAGATGAAGAAAACAACACAAACAGTGCCTTCTAAACACTCCAAGGAATCTCCTTGTACTGAAATTATTATCACCTCTTCTATTGACCGCAATATTTCCACCAATAACAACAATAGAAGCATCTTTGATGAAGAAGATACACCATCACATAAAGAAAAGTCAAAAATTGATGAACAACATATCGATGGCGAGTTAGCAAAAGTTTAGTTACAAAGTTTACAATAGGTTTTTATCTAAGGACAGTGGGTGACCTAATGGATAAAGCTCGCTCCACCTGCTTTCTAATTATAGGTTCGACCATCACTGGTCATAATATATGGACAATTTTTTTTACTTATTTGTGAATAATTATCTTCTAGTTTTGATAGTATATTTCTTCTCCAATTACTAAACAAACTCTATCAATTGATTTTAATAAATATCTGACCTAGTGTTAAAAAATATAATATCATAAAAAAAAAATTATCAATCACTAGTTATTTTTCTTTTTAGTATATTCTATATATAACTAACATAATCAATTTAAATTGATTTAACCACATACAATATGATTATTACTCTTATGCTATTAAAATTTATTTATTTATTCCTTAATTTTTTTTCATTATTTGCTTTATAAATTTTTTTTTATCATTTTAATTCTAAAAAAATTCCACCATTTATTCTTATAGATGGATGTTACTATAAGATGATTCCCTTTTTTATTTTACAACTTTTTGCTTAGTTTTTAATTTAATATATTTTATCATTAAATCTCTACAATCCATCACAACTTTGATAGATGGTGAGGGTCTAAAGTTTTTTTTTTTTTTTTAATTTTTTTATAAGTATTTATATTAAATTTCCAACATACACATATTAACCAAATAGTTAATGTAATAAAATATATATATATATATATATATATCTCTTACAATGTTAAGTTGACCAACGTTCAACTACCAATAGAACCAGTTTGATGAATTCGTCAAACATTAGGGATGACAATACCAAAAAGGGATTCATGAGTTAAAAAATGATATTTTACAGAAACATCGGGACTAAACAATATTTTCCCTTAAAAAAATGTGGGTTTGGACACACCAACAATTTATTCACCTACAAGTGAGGTAACAGAATAAGGAGTAGACGCCAAAAACAGAAGAATACATAAATGGCGGAAGCTAATTCATGTGAACTCACTTCCTCAATAAATATTTGAATTAAAAGATACACTGTGTTTCATAATTGGTGCACAAAACAAGGCTATGTAATTACTACAAAACATAACTTACCCTTCGGGTGCATAAGACACTCGCTGGCTTTGTTTTCAAGGTTCAACGAGACAGGATATGATGCTAAGATGCTTAATGATATGATTTAAGGTGGAAAACTTGACAGGCTGGTTTATAAGACCTCTTCTGTGAAGTCTCTTCAAACTTTTTCATTGCAGCTTCGTTCTCTTCCAAGCTATTCTGAAGAAAATACCTTATCCACCAAGATGAGCTCCGCAATTTGGCCTACACAAAAATAACATTTCAGGATGTCATCTTTGTTCAATCAGTTATAGGAACTTGAATTCATTAATAAGCTACCAAAATAATATACAAGCATTTGCTGATAGGTATTAATGCTCTTTTTCCGCATTATGATTTTACCCCCTAAACAAATCTACAAATGAAATACACAGTATCCCAAATCTAATAATTTGCTAGGTTAAATTTTCAATGTGTTCAAAGATTTCAAGTGAGTTGACACTCAAACAGCATTTAGTGCACTCTATGACGCAGCATAACAGGAATTGGCATCAAAGTTTCCGATGACTGTTTATTCAGAGCAATAATGGGTTCTTAGCAGTAAATTGAAAGAAAATTACATTTCCACAAATTTCATTCAAAAATATCGCAAAGCCTGAATCAGAGGGTTAATGATATATCTTGAATTGATGAAACTGCAACAGTTTAAGCTTATTGCTTCATATGTGCCAAACACAATTCTCAACTATTTCAACGCTAAAATAAGGTAGACCTAAAAGTGAAAAGGCAGCACTCAAATGACATTGTAAGATTATACAGTATATTTCAATCCACTCCCCATATGATAACTAAGAATAAACATTAACCACTTACTGGACGACCAAATTTGGATAGTTCAGCAACTTTGGCTCTGTGCTGACCTGGATAACCTACAAATCAAATGACATGTCGGCAAAAGCTTCAAAGTCAATCAATTTTCATGTGAAATAAAAACATGATTAAGAACAAAAGCACAAATAAACAAAAGAAACAGTTCACATGCTGCTGTATCACATCCAAATGACTAAATAGTACTTTTATGAGGAGCGATAACGGAAAGGATCAAAATCATTCATGTGTTCCAGAATTACAATAGTCCCAGATAACAGATTGTGAAGAAAATTGGAGGAGGAGCACCAGAAGAGCATAATGCTCCGAAGCCAACATACTCACCAAATGAGTAAAACAAGAGAAAGTCATGAGTCAAACAGGAGAAAGTAATCATACAGACTGTATCTGGTTCTGACAGCCTCATTTAGTTGACTGTTGAATGTTGTTCTTTGCTTAAATTCCAAAGGGAAGCAACAAAAGGTGCAACTTCATTTAGGCATAAGTACCAACAGATAGAATTTAAGGAAAAATACTGAAAGATTAATGTTGCTTTTAGTAGACAAGAAATGCATTAAGAAATCAAAGGGCAAAAGCAAGGGAAAGTATCAGCAAAGAATAGGAAGGTTGTCAGATATCTCATTCTTCACAAAGTGCTCATGTGATTATACCAGCAAAGCAAAATACAGGACACTGACTAAAATTAACAAAGTAATTGAAGCCCAGCACAAAATCTACTTACCTCTGGTTAGCCAAACAGACAAAACTGCCCAGTCAACTTTCTTACTCAGATTTATGTTTTTAATTCAATACACATGCACACAAGACTTGCACTCACAGAAGCTTAAACAGGAACTTTCAAAAGCTAAATAAGGAACTTACCAGCAAATATTACTACACCATCAGACGATACCCTTGCCAATTCTGGAAGAGTTTTGTTAAGGTATTTCGGAGACAGGTAATCCACAGCATCCGACACTATGACTAGAGAAAATGACTTAGGCCTGTAGGGCAGAGGAAACTTGATATCAGCCACCCGCACAATGCCTTTGCGCACAAGACCCTTGCAGGTGGCATCAGCATCATCCAAGTCATATGGCTCAACACCCCACACTTCAGTATCCTCCTCTTTCAACAATTTTGATACCACTGAACAAGTTTCGGGTCCTACATGCAGTACTTTATGCATGCTGTCACCATATGCTTTCTTAAGGACAGGTAATGCCCTCAGGACTTCTAGTGTGCATGAAACACCACCTGCACACACGTACTTCAAATTTTGAAATTGAGGTAGCTGTCTCAGACAAATTTACACGCCCATACAAAAACAGAAAGGAAAAAGGAAAGAGACAGCAGAACCAATATTTCTTGGCAAGATATCAATCATGCCAAACTGATATCATTCACAAGTTTTAAAATTTTCATTATGCAATCCGATACAGAATACATACATATTACCATGTGCAATTAAACTACTCTCAAAAGAAAAGTGAAAGTGAAAGACTAGTAGGACAACAGAATCACATACTCAGTACTAATGCCAAAACTATCTCCAGCTGGTTATCTACAGTAAGAGTAAAGCACAATTCTATGTTTCTAATCAAGGAAGATAAAAACACAAAATTTCTTTAAGGAAAGTGGGTAGCCCATTTGGTGGGTTTCTAACAAGCTAACAGTAATGATTTTGAATCCTGTAGTCGTCAATAAAAAAACCTGAACCCAGCAATCTTAATCCTGTATTAAGAGACAACCATGACTTTTTGCTCAACTGCAGTGCCATATATTAAGTAAACTACTACATGTTGAAAAACATCAATTATAAGTGAAGATGACCCATAAATTACAAGCACCAGAATGGATAACACACATTTTGTCATGCCAAAGATGACTTTGGCAGGTATTACAACAGTGAGTTAACCTACTGCCTTGAAGCAAACGAAGAAGAGCGTACAGATCATAAATTTTAAACCATTACATCCTTCCTGGTCAAAATTTATTAATTTCCTTTTTCAAACTACAGAATCAGACACTGCCAAAGTAGTTAAAAACTGAATCGAGAACAGAAGCCAGCATACACTTTGTTCACAGTGCAAAGCACGGAAACCCAAAATTTCTTTAAATTGACAAGTGCATTCTAACATATTCAATTTCCACAATCTTAGCTACCATATAAGTCAAGCATGAGGGAGCTGTATATTTGCATTACAAAGACCAATGATTCCATAAATAAGTAATGTTTGCAAACCAACAAAAGTAAAAAATGTCAGTATCAACTACAAACACCACTTGATAGAATAGTAACAAACGTCTAATATAATACACACATTTCTTCATAGGATAACATAATCATCATACACACCATAATTGACAATAGTATTGAATATGTAAGAAATTTGATAATTTATACAAAAACCAGAACTACTGAAGAGAACCATAACAAATTACCTTCAACCTTACTTAATGCCTCTCTTTCACTGACTCCGCTACCTGTAATAGAAGCCTATAAAGTGAACAAAAGGCGCTGATTTGACATAAAACAAACTTTACTATTAATTACAATCCTGGTGTTACATTACAATAGAAAGGGAGAGAATCACAAACAAACCTGAGCCACTATATAAATAACATATAAGAAGAACGGCACCCTGAAATATCCAAAAACACAAAATCAATTAAAACTTAACTTGTATAAAATTGCAAACATGAAATGGAAATTGGAAGGGAACATACCACAACCAAAAGTCCAATGGACAGTGAAGGAGAAGAGCGTGATTTGGAATGCAATGCACCAACAAAAGGTATGCTTCCACCGTCGGACAGGCGTCGATTTGGATTTACTGGCCTCCTCGACATCACCACTATAAAACTATTCAAGCAAAAAGAAAGTTCAATCAATGAAGAGAATACCTGAAATCAATTAACAGATCGGTCAAGTCAGGTTGCGATCCAGATCTGTTCTGCTTTTACTACTAGAGGAAGATGGAAACCGTCTTCTTGCTATTGTTTATTTATTATAACTTGAGGTTGTTTAATAATATAGTGGTTGATATTCAATTGACTATCATTATCATTTGGGAAAGTAGGATTTTAAGCCCTCAACTATCACTATATTGCAGAAGAAGACGTACTTTTGGTTTTTCTACTCGTACCGGCCCTGAATATATTTGAATGGCGGCGGTGAAAATTTTATAAAATAAAAGAATATGGAATGAAGTAGACTAAACTTGAGAGTATATTTAAGTAGAACTACGTATTGAGTAGAAAGCAAAAGCAAAATAATTTTTTTTTTTTAATTTATTCAACCATTGCACTGAATATGTAGAATAATTAATTTATTATGTAATGATATTGAGGTAAATCATGACATTAAATAATAGTGAAAATCTAATAAACTATATTACAAGATATATTACGATATTTCTAGTAAAACCTAGCTTACAGTATTAGATATCAACATATATTATGGTAGTAGTAATAATAATAATAGTAATTATTATTTGCTTTGGATTAATCCTTTTTTTCTCTCTTTTGGGAGTTTTTCCAACTTACTACATTAGTAGAAGATGGGGCATTAGCATGCAATTAGCACCAGTCAATATACATTGATGTATATTGATTTTTATTGATATAAATTTAATTCTATATGATATTAATCAATGCGTATTAATACATATTAATTGATCTTGAATTAAAGAAAAAAAATGATGAAGGATTATTAATATATGTATATACATATATATATATATATACATAATGATTGTCAAACTTGCATTTGAGTAGATTCATATAAGTCTTATTTTGTGACTTTTGATGGAGAGATTCTGGTAACAAAGATACATTTTATATTGATTTTAAGAACTTAATATTTAATATCTTTTATATGATCTCTTCGGTTGCAATATTGTCATAGTTTGAGGTCCTCCACTTTATTTTCCCCTTCTATTTTTTAATTTTGGGAGTTATGGCTTGATTCATCGAGCATTTGTCTTATCACAAATAAATCCAAGTTGAAAACATCCGAAAAAGTAATAATAATAATAATAATAAAATCCAAAGTTGAAAGATTATTTAATGAGATGCTAAGTAATTTAACAAACTCAAATGAAATCTAGATTGAATACACCCCCCTAAGGCTGCGTTTACTTCACTTAAAAGAATCAAAATAAGAATCGAAATGACTTGGAATCGGAATGAAGTATCGGAATCAGAATAAATTGTTTACTTCAACTGTAAAAATCAAAATCGAAATCAGCAATATTCTTATTAAACTGTTTACTTTACTTTGGAATTGGAATTGATTAATTATAAGTTACCAAAATACACTTAATTAAAATTACGGATTAATTATAATAATGTACAATTTTTTATTATAATATTTTTTAATATTAAATCAAAAATTACATATTATTTTAACAGTTTACTAACTTAGTGTACAGTTTTTTATTATAATATATATATTATTTTATGCGTATTATAATTAAAAAATTACATATTATTTTATTAGTCCATTATGATAATTAAGAAATTGGTGATAAAAAACCAATGGTATGTAGTTTTTTATTACAATATGCCTTTTTTTGTAACATAAAATAAAATAGTTTTTTTTTTAAAAAAATATATATATATATAAAGGACTTTTTATTTTGATAAAGGGAATGAGAATGAGATTCCCAAGTGGGTTGGGGGAAATGAGATTCTCATTCCACAACCCCAAATTGATGTGAGATCCACTCTCATTCCCATTACGGAATGAATTTTAAGCAAGTAAACATTATCAATCAATCATATTCCTCATTCTCATTCTTCAATCCAAGAAGTAAACATACCATAAGAGTAATGCTATTATAACCGAAATTTTGTCCAAATTTATTATTCAAATGATTTAATAAGTTTACATGTGTCAACATTGGAAATTAGTCCCCCGAAATTCGTTTTTGGGCCCAAGCTATAGTTTCATGTTGTTCGTTGTAAGATGGTCATTAAGTGAAGTAATAAGTAAAGGGGAAGTGGTCAAAGAAGAAGAAGAGAATACCAGAGGATTTTTTAAGTGGTTCGACCCAAAAAGATGTCTACGTCCACTGTACACTCTCTCACTATTTTGGTAGAGTAACAGCACTCAAGATTTGTTCTTCTTTTACAAGGAAATTTTCTCCCCTATTTATAGAGAATGAGAGGTGCTACAGTTAAAATTCTGTAGTACAAAATTACAGTAAACTGAGATTACAATGATGGACTACATTTAATGTGTCGAGATTTCATTTAATGCGGTTGACAGTGCATTTAATGCTGTTGAAACTACCTTAAATGTGGTTGAAACTGTCAAGTTTGAGCTCTACCCAAGCGTGATTTCAGGAGACTAACCTGTACGGATTAGGCGAGATCACCGTAATCTTGACTGTAGTTTCTGATAGAGATAACGTGCATGACACGTCTTGAGCTATATCTTACATGACATCTTTGACTTCTGTTGACTCGCGGTTTTAGAGATATGGCAGAAACTGGATATTCAACGAGCAGGGTACCCCATCGCACTAGCGAGCAAATAAAGCTCTGGGGTATAGGACGTTCCGAGGATCGATGATGTAGATCACGACTGAATTCTCTCACAATCAAATAGATTAATAAGCGAACAGCCTCATAAACGAGCAGATACATGATCATGGTCAGAAACTGTTGAGCAGTTGCGCGAGCCGATAGAATGAGCAGCTGGCCAGATTACAGATGGTGCTCGCTCACGAACTAATAAATGGTCTGAAGAGAAAACTGGATGAGATTACATTCGCGATCAGAGTAACGAGTAGATTACCAAGCAGACTATCGGGCTTATCGATGATTAGATTATTGACCAGCGGGGAGACTCCAATTATGACCAGGATGGCAAACAACCAAGCGATCGGATTGGCGATCAGACACGCGATCAGAAGGATTGATAGATTGTTGGGTTTTCTGACCATTGAACCCGTACTGTAGATCCTTCTCGGCCCAATTAGCTTGATCGCTAAATTATACATAACAACATGTAACTACTATATTACCTATACATTATCCTATAATTATGGTGGTTGTTAATTGTATCATTTGGCCAAAAAATTTTGGAAGATTTTTTAAAATATGACATTATTTTTTAACTAATTATTTCAAAAATCAATCCAACTTATGTGTGATTTAATTATAGCATTTTCTGTTAATCCTATAATTTAAATGTGACCAGAACTAGTAACTTGTCAATCATTTGATATAATTTTAGTCTAATTTATTAAATTTTGTAGCATTAATTTTTTAAAAAAGTTATGAAAATTCACAATGGTAACCAATTTTTGGCAAAATGTCACCAAATGCACGAGACTAAAAGTAATTAGTAAGGGATTGAGGTTAATAATACATTTCAATTATTATTTTTTTAAATTACAAAACTTTAAAGAGAGAGAGTGAGAGAGAGAAGGCAACGGCATGGTCTATTTAGCACCACATATAATGGGAGGTGCGGTCTCATCCATGGTTCCAGTGTGGTTAAGGTTTATAAACACTGAATTGAAAAATATTATTCGTAGGCATGATTAGGTCAACCCGGTTGAAAGTTTCTGGGCTTCACCCCATTTAATTTCCCACAAACACCTTCTTAGTATGGTATTGTCAATAAACTATTTCAAGAGTATGAAACTTTTGATTGTTATTCTAATCTTATAGAATTGATCTCTCCAATAATTTACACTAACAGATATGATTTATCAGGTCCCCACTTTCCTCTATTATATGCCCTTTAAATCGAATAAGCCCCACCAGTGTAGGAAATAGCATCACTTTATTTATTTTTTGCATGCCTTTCCACATCGTAGCAAGCTTGGTGAGGGCAATGTGGCTTTTGAGTTATTGATGTGACAAGAATGAATAGTTAACAACTGTGAGGAGTTAGTGAAACTTTTTCAAGCAGGATTGTTTTGTATTTAATTATCATAAGAAAGGAGATAATGTGGCTTTTGAGCTGTTCAATGGTCCAAGATTATGACTTAATCAAAGTTCAAAACTATTGTTTGCTTAAAACTAAAGAGGCTACTATGTTTTGTAGGCAGCCAAGCACTAATTGTCATGAGTAAGTTAATTTGTTGAGCTTGAAGTCTAGAAAAACAATGCCATTTGACATATTCATACGTAGTAACTGGTCTGGCTTGCGCTGCTCCAAAGTGGATGGCGGGAGTGGCAATTCTCACCTTACACTTTCTACCAAAATAAAGTAATGCATGAGTTTGAGCATCCACGGCCACAATAAAGGCCAATACTTCTTTAGTCTATCATGTGGATCGATTTTCAATTTAGTTCACTTTAATCGGATGGTAGACTTTCCACTTAACGTGAATAGATATTTAAGCTGCTCTAAAATATCTTAGTTTGGGCGGTCTAGATAAATGGGTATGTACCTATATTATATAATAATAAAAAAAATGGTAGTTTGGTTTGTGAAATCAAATTTGTAGTATAAAAGGTCTTAGGATTAATGACAACCCCGCATCAAGATTAAGAAAAATTTTGCATGCTTAAATCGTTTTGTTTTATCTCTATATATATATATTTACTATCCATTGTATAAACCCACAACTCCACTGACATGGATGTAAGTGGTTAGCAAGTTAACTTTTGTCCTAAAAACACGTACTTGGACACTTCAATTTCCATTTTGCTTTATTGTTTTGAACATTCAATGATAACTTAATTATAGATCCAATACACATAATCCAAGTTAAGAACTTAAAGTAACCTCACTATGTACAGAACCATCTTCCATCCTAATCCACGACTTAATAGAGAAAGGCTGTTCAGTGATCTCCAGAATTCTAGCTCCTCTCGGCCAATTTCCGTAGCCGCCATAACCAGTATGTCTAGCAAAACAAAGCCATAGCTTCCAGTAAGGACAACACCAGTCCAATCCATGGTTGTGTCCAACAAACACTGCCTGCCACATGATAAAAATGCAACTCAATTGAACACCCATATTAGCATACATTAAAGCAAAGCCACAGCTCATTTGAGTTCCCATTATCAGGAATCCAAACAACCAATGTGGCACATCCAAGATTTGGTCCCTGCGAGATTCATGAAAAGGAATTCCAAAAAAAAAAAAAACCATCACAATCGAACAATCCAAACATATCTTCATGGAAGTACTAACCTATCGTATAATGATTTTTCTATACCTTTCCAAATGAATATTTGCAAAAAAGAACCTGACCATGTATCATCCAAACATTTGAACTTCTAAATTGGTGAATCAACGATCGTTGGTTCTTATCCTCTCATTTTGCTACAAACGATTAAAACAAGACTAAAGACAAATTAGGCCTGGCAAGAAGAAATGATAGAATCAAAAGCAAAAATGTGTGCAAGGAGTCCAAAAACTTGTCACACTGGATAAGCAATTTGGAGATGGCTGACACTAGACACCTCCATGTAATTGCGAAAATATGATGAGGAAAGCAAAGAAAACTCGAGTTTTCCCACAGACACCACCCCAATCCAAATGACAAAGTTTTCATTCTTCCTCCATGTGGTAGCACTAGCGGCTAAAAAGGAGAAGGTAGAAACTGCCATATAGGTTTAAATACACTGACAATATAGAATTCTAACCAAAAGTTTTTCCTGTTGCTGTGGAAGGGTAGGAAATTCCCTCTGTCTGTGTGTACACACTTTCCCCATGCAATGATCCAACAAGATTTTATAAAGGCTTGTGAAATCACCAATCTAAGGCCACAAAATATAATCAGTAACCAACGAATTAACTAAAATGTCTCCTCTAAGTTAGCTGGATTCTTGCTTCACCCTGCTAAAAGCTGATCATTCAAGAATATACTGATCAGTATTTGAATCATTACCGGTTGCCTTTTGTGATTACCTACACCTTTAGACAGAAGCCTTCTTCCATGTATGATATCATGTAAGTAATTGAGTATGTAAATAAGCAATGTCTTTGTGATCTCACCTTGACCGAAGGCCTTTTGACAAGAATCTTCATTATACCCGTTTCAGCTTCTTGAGCAGCGACACGTTCTTTGTTAATCGAACCAACACATGGCCTGTGTACTCTGAACATAGGAGCCACCTTCTTGTAAGCTTTACTTGGTATATGCCAAAATACTATCTCAGGAACCCTGCCAACGTATATTTTTTATTCATGAAAAGAAAACACGAAAATGGTCAATATAAAAGAAGATACAAAATCTACCAGAATATTGACTAACACATTTCCCAAATGAATGACCAATTCAATGTTCAAATATTTGTTCCAGTGTATCTATGCTATACAGATAATCTTCAAAACAAATGTTCAACCTTGAATCAGGATTGATCTCTTGAGACTTGCACTGGAACCATTCTGCTTGGGCACTAGATATAACTTCAGGGTAGGAGCCCCCACCAGAATCTAGAAAATACATATAGAGCACTACCGCCTGTGGATCCTTTGATGATGAGACTTGGAGAACATAGTTGGAAATACTTGGCCAAAGATCTTTAGGACCACTTTTCGAAAATGAAAGTATGTTAAAATTAATCTCTTTCTTCATCAGTTCCACACGACGTGTGCCTCTAAAGTCACACTCTTCTTCCCCTGGCATGCAAATCATCAACCGGTTTAAGAGAACAAAATATCAACCTGCTCTATGCAGCGTGAAGTAAATAACATTTTATAAAGCATCACCAGAATGATTGTGTAGTCCAGAAGAATTTTCATCATAAACATAAAGATATCTTTGAAACTATGTTATCTATCAATATTTTGGAAATATAACTCAAACCTGGCATTTTCTCAATTAATTGTGACAAAATTCTCTTCAAACCAAGGCACATATATATTTGCTAACACCAGCTAATAACACATGAACAAAAGTGACATTATTCCTCTAAATACTTTTATAGTAGATCAATTTTTGTTTTTCTTCTCCAGAATATACTTAAATTAGCAAATCTCTTGTGTATCTATTAGTCACCATCTAACCTGCCAAAAGAAGATGATTAGTATTCAAAAGAAGTAATGTTTGGTACATAGAATCAATCAAATGATGCAAATTTTTGTTTTACAATTCCGCGCCATTATATATTGGACAACAATCATAATCCTGTAGAAGACTAACAACCTGACGTAATGCAGGTAACAAACAAAAGGTCTACTCATTTTCTAGCCATATTGCACATATCAGAATCATGCCAACCTGAACATGATATGTTTGATAAAGGACAATGAAGTTGTGGAATTCCAGGGGCCGAAAACCATTCTAAAGGCCACTCAAACGGCGCATCATCATGGTTCCCAAATACACTAGACCAGGGTATACCCCTCTCTCTTGTGGGAGAAATGGCTTGATCCCAATACAAGCTTGCATTTGCTATTGCTATGTTGTTGGCTGTAATCACATCTCCAAGGTACACCACAAAATCTGCCATGGTATATATATTCAGTTGATAAAAAAATCACAGACACGCAACGGTTGAAATTGAGAGGCAAAAGAGAGAAGAGACAAATCACCTGGGGTTTCATGGTCAAGCACGGTGGACATGACTTTGACAGAGTTGACATCCTGCAATGGACCCCAGTCAATCCAGGCGTCCTCTCCAAAGTGCAAGTCAGCAAACAGAGCAATCTTGAAGCTGTTGCTGCCGGGTTGTATCCGGAGACCGTTTTCCGGGGTGGTTCGAAGACTAGCACTCTGTTGGAGTTGATGGGGATGATCATATCCAACGGCCAGAATGGCGTGAAAATGTAAGAAGAGATTGATGAAGGACAATAGGGTCCAATGATTATATGAATTTGCCATGATCAAGCAATGAGTGAAGAGTAGAGGGGTTACCCGGTTTTTATTATTTTTTTTTTTTCACTTACAGTTGGTTAGTTATTGGCATTAACGGATTTTTGTTTCTGGGGATACCGGGTATATTCTCAGTGGGAAATAAAACCTAGCAGGTGCTAAATTACCAAAATATCCCTCTGTTATTCTCTTGGTTGGTAACCTGTCTTTTTGGAATGACACTTCACCGTGAGGCTTGACACGAAGAGTTTCGTCATCCAGGAATGGTGGGTACACTAGCTTACCTCATTGTTCATTCCAAATTAAATGTGTTTATAAATGTTTCGTTTCTTATTTCTCAGATCATGTGACAGTTTCGTAATTAAGTTAATGATTATGGATTGGTGTCAAATTATCTCGAGTGTTTCCTACATTTTTATGAGAAAATTGTAAGAACAAAAATATGACTACAAAATATATAATAAATATCGAAGAATATTCAAAAGTTATTATTGGTTATTAAATAATATCTAAAAGTTATTAGTGATAAGTAACTTTATTCAATTAATAAGATAATTGTAAACTGAAGTAAGCAACTGTCAAGAAATTCAAATATAATCGTCAATAAAATATGAATACTACTATGTAAAACACAATTGTACACTTCATTACCGAACATGTTTTTTTTTCTTTTTTAAATTACCGGAATTCACACACCCAATAGCCAATAATTTACAAGCATGTAAAATGGATTGAAATGTTGCAGCACTGATATAAAAGACATCTACAAAAGCTCATGGACTATTTGGAAATGGAGTTATGTCTTGAAAACCTGCAATCCATTTCTCCTTTTCATGTAATGTTCTTGTAGGATGCATAATCCCTATCATTCATTGACTACATGGAATGCATCAATTTCGGCCTCCATTGGATCTCTAGAGATTTTTGGATTGAGTGGCAATGTTTTCACCCCTAAAAAATGGTATGTACACCCCTTTTGTTTGCATGCCTAATAAAAAATTTAATTTTTTTTTAATTTGTTTATAAACCCCACTTAATATCAAAACTATGAGATCATTTATTTTTTCTATTTAAGATTTACTAATATGAAATTGTATCTATTAAATTGTTTTCATTTATTTTTTTAAGTGATCAAATCACTTAAAACTACTTAAAAACAACTGAAAAATTATATAAGAAATGTTAACTTCTTATTTAATTGCAAATCACTTAATAATATTTAAAATTTTTTATTCTAAATCTATCATTTCCAAAATAACATAATTTCAAATTTATCCTAATTTTATGTTATTCAATTTTTTTTTTCTTTTTTTTCCTTGATACTTATAAAAAAACATATTTAAAAAGAAAAACCTAAATATATCCTATCCCAAATTATTTTGGAATTAAATTAATATATTTTAATTTACAATTTAAACATTTATTTTTTAAATTATTTTTTAAAATATATTAATATATTTAAATATATAAATATGGTTAATAAGACTATATTTTTTAATAGTATTTTAATTATAAATAAAATATTATTAATATGTATATGAAAATGTTTTAGAATTTATTTAATTATTTATTTTTAGATGTTTGTATTAAATTGATTAAAATTACATAACAACAAATAGTAAAAATTGTATAAATATCAATTTACCAATTTTAAGATAATTTTAAATTTAAAAAACAAATAAGTTTATAATATATTCATAGATAAAAATATATATATGTGATTCAAATGTCAGGTTTTAATCACTGTTCAGTCTTCAACGGTACTGTTTAATCTTCAGACGTAAAAACAAACGACCCTTACCTTTTTCTCATAATTTTATTATATATACTTTTGTATATACACCCCTTAAAACAACAAACAAACTATAATATATGTTCGAAGTAAATTATTTTGTTGTCACTTGTTAGAAAATTTTTATCTTATTATTTATTTTTTCTTTTAACATTTTTATTGCATATAAAACGAAACTTATATTAAGCAAATAATTTAATACAAACAAATTCATTCAACGTATTAACTTTTTTTTTTTTCCTAATTAGATATTTGTGTATAAAATAATATCTCTTTTATTATTTACTCTTTTAAACCCTAATTTTTCATTTATATCATCAGATTTACATTTTTTATTAAATTATGATTGCATGAATTATTGTAGATTTACATGAATGATTAAAGTTAGGGTTTGATGATGAACCCTTTTTAATTTTTATGATTAAAGTTATAAACTCTTTTTACTCTTTCAAGCTTTAATTTTTCATTTATATCTAATTATGTAGAACCTTAAGTAACATTTTTTTGATGATAAATTATGAATATCGATTTAGATATATAGTTTTTAGATGATTCGAAGCATACTCCTTTTACTTATTTACTAATATGATGAAGAAATTGCAACAAATAAGTTATATTTTTGTCTGATTTATGAGAAAATCCGATAAGAGAATGGGAAAAAATAATGATATGGTGACTGAATGTTTAATAATATTTTTTATGATTAAATTAAGATTATATAAATGATTAGAGATTTTTCAATTTTAGAGATGGAGAAAAGTTAGAGTTTTAAATAGTAAACAAAAAAGAAAAATTAGGAGTTGAATAAGTAAAAATGTTTATGATATAAATAATATTTTAATTAATAATTGAATGAGTGCACGTATAAAATATTTACCCTTTTAATAATTTTATTAATGGGACAAGTACAAAAATAGCACATTAAATCAATGACTTAACATTTATATCATTTTTAAAAAAATGAAACAATTGAGTCATAAATCATATGTAAAAATACCAAAATATCCTCACAATAAATGTAATAATTAAGTCATTTTTAAAAAACTGTAGTCCTCTCACCAATTTTATCAAGAGTATTTATGTAAAAAAATATAAGGCTTGTGACTCAATTGTTAACTTTATTGAAATGAGACAAGATTATCAATCAAATATTCAAAAGTACCGTCTGGTGACATTTTTTCTTAAATATAATATTGTATACTAAAAAAAGATGCTATTTCGCCCCCTCAAAAATATTTTTAGTATACAATACTACCCTTTAAATTAAAGCCCATTTGCATTCTTCCTTTCGGCCCATGATGACCCAATAAATGACTAACTGTCTGAGCCCAACAAATGATTGAATGTAGGCCGATACATATATGCATGTATCAAAACAGCTCCTTAAAATGTTACTTTTCTGAACGGACCCATCAATCTTGTCAAACAAACAGGGCGGGTTTGGACAATACAAACTGATAGAGAGTTCTGAACCGACCCGATCCGTATTACTCTGGTAAATAATTTAAGTATTAAAAAAAAAAAAAAAAACACCTGTCTTCCAGTCCGCATTGAAGCGCCGCTCCCCTCTCCAGTCGCTGGCCGTGGTTGGACTGCAGCTTGGTAGTGGTTCGAGTGTCTTAAGGGTTTGGTATTAATTTGAAGTAAGTGGAATCCAATCCAATCCTACTCTCGTTTACTTTCTTTGTCTTTTTCTCTAATTTGTTCATACATGTTTCATTAGTAAATTGTATGCTTTAATATGGAGTTATTGTTGTAGTATGCTTGACTATTAGTTCTCCAACCTTTTTATAAACCGATGATGTTTAGTTTAGGACTTCTTCTGTTGGTTTCCCTGCAAATCTTTAGGTGTTTTTATATCGAAATAGGGTTGGTTTGGCTGATGAAGTGGTAGTAGTTACTGATAATAGGGTATATCACATTTCCTGGTCGTTATTTTGTATTGTTTTTAGTTTGTTTTATTATCCGATGAGTATTTCTACAAATGCAATCGATTTGTATCATACTGTGTATTTAAGTTTGGTTTGGTGTTTCAGTCTTTCCTACAAGAAATTCTGCGTGTACTTGATAACTTTAGTTTTAATTTGTTTAATTAGGCGTCATGGAGGTTGAAGAGGAAAACTCGGTGTCAACTTCACTGGCCGAGACATCTGCTGAAGTCCTTGACGCTCAAAGCTTGATATCTGAAACAACTCCACCTCAATCAGTTCAACCTATTATTCCGCCAGTAATGCCACCAATAGTAGCACCGGCTATTGTGCTTCCTATAGCTCCAGTACCAACAATTCCTCCCCCTCAAGTTCCTGCTCCGTTAGCACCTCTTCCCGTCCGGCCCCCTGTCTTTAAGCCACCCCAAAATGGGGAGGTGAGGACCAGTGACTCTGATTCTGACCATGATGACTCGGGTCCTCGAGGCACAACAGGTGGATATGAGATTTCTGAAGAGAGCAGACTAGTAAGGGAGCGACAAGAAAAGGCAATCCAAGATCTTTTGATGAAGCGGCGTGCTGCTGCACTGGCAGTGCCTACCAATGATATGGCTGTACGGGCTCGACTTCGTCGGCTTGGTGAACCCATAACGCTTTTTGGAGAAAGAGAGATGGAAAGACGGGATAGGTTGCGGATGCTTATGGCAAAGCTGGATGCTGAAGGGCAGCTTGAGAAGCTGATGAGAGCTCATGAGGAGGAGGAGGCTACAGCAACTACTACTGCACAAGATTTTGAGGAAGAAATGCTCCAGTACCCATTTTATACCGAGGGGTCGAAGACACTCTTGGATGCTAGACTTGATATTGCAAAGTATTCTATTGTTAGGGCAGCTTCTCGTCTTCAACGTGTGCGCAGGAAAAGGGATGACCCAGATGAATCTATGGATGCAGAAATTGATTGGGCTCTAAAGCAAGCTGAGAGTTTATTCCTTGATTGCAGTGAGTTTGGAGATGATCGGCCGCTCTCTGGTTGTTCATTCTCACATGATGGGAAACTGCTTGCCACCAGGTATCTTTTTCGCTCTCATTATGCAAATTCATAAATAAATTCATCCTCACAATTTTATGGCCATTTGTAGTATTCATCTTGTTAAGGAAGCAATTTCCTTTGTTTGATTATGGTACATGAAAAGTCCTTATTAATTCGGGTCATCTCCATTTCTCTATTTGAGGTTAAAAATAGATAAATATCTATTTTCTATAAAATTACATTGGGAGTTTTTATTTCAGCTGTTGAAAGCTGGTTTGGTTAGTTTTTGTATAGTCTTTTGAATTTTGACTTTCTTTAGATGGCCGTGTTTTGTTGACTTTGTGGGCTTCTGTTTACTTGTATGGACATCTTATGTTTATAGAATGTTTTTGTTTCCTTTAATTAAAAAATTGGGAGGGTGTTTTGGGTTAACTTCTATTCTTTTGGAGTTTTTGGTAATGGGACAGTTCAGTGCGAATGTAAAGATTTCTTTCCAGGTTTTTTGCCTGGTTCTTGTGAACAATTTGTCCTTTTGCACTTTATTTTTCTATAAAAACACAAACACACACACACATATATTAATCATTGGAAATTCATTTGATAATTTTGACTTACATTTATGTATTATTCAATATATGCTAATTAGGGTTTATGAAATGTGGCACTGCATTATTAACCTTGTACAACATTATATGAAAATAATCCAATTTGTTTGGTCCTTCTGAATTTTTAGTGCTTTAAGTGGAGTTGCTAAGATATGGAGCATGCCGAATGTGCAAAAGGTTTCTGCCTTGAAGGGACACACGGAACGTGCAACTGATGTAGCATTTTCTCCAGTGCACAATCATTTGGCAACTGCTTCTGCTGATCGGACTGCTAGGTTGTGGAATATTGATGGATCTATCCTGAAAACTTTTGAAGGGCATCTAGATCGACTTGCACGAATTGCCTTCCATCCATCAGGTAATTACTTAGGAACAACCAGCTTTGACAAGACATGGAGACTGTGGGATATAGGTACTGGAGAGGAGTTGCTTCTTCAGGAAGGTCATAGTAAGAGTGTCTACGGGCTTGCCTTCCACCATGACGGATCTTTGGCTGCTTCTTGCGGATTGGATGCATTGGCTCGTGTTTGGGATCTCCGTACAGGGAGAAGTATTCTTGCATTAGAAGGCCATGTCAAACCAGTGGGACTCTAAACTTGTTCTCTCTCTGTAATCGAATCATGATTTTTTCTTTTTAATATTTGATGTGTAAATGTTAATGAGAGATGTATATGTGCTCTCTTTTTCAGGTTCTTGGCATCAGCTTTTCACCTAATGGATATCATCTAGCAACAGGTGGTGAGGACAATACTTGTCGCATATGGGACTTACGGAAGAAAAAATCTTTATATATCATACCAGCGCACTCAAATCTTATATCACAAGTGAAGTTTGAGCCTCAAGAAGGATATTTCCTGGTGACGGGGTCATACGACATGACGGCTAAGGTGAACTTTCTTGTGACAAATTGGTGGTCTCATGGATAAAGAAGTATTTTCAATATAAGTTTTTGTTTGTTGTTTCATCTCGTGCAACTCTTTTACAGGTTTGGTCAGGCCGAGATTTTAAGCTTGTAAAAACCTTGTCCGGACATGAGGCCAAAGTTACTTCGTTGGATGTCGGTGCAGGTAACTTCTCAAGCTGTAGGAAATTGAAGTGCATACCATTGATGTCAATTTCTTTTTATCTTACTGACATATCAATCAGCAGGGTTGAGAGTGTCTGTGCTGCAATAATCAATAAATCTTGCTCTATATTTTTTGAATTTTGATTTATCTGTTAGATAGATACTGTACTAAGTACCCTTGCTTAGAAAATTGCCTTCAGATCTCTTTGATTTTAAAGTGATACAATTGAAATTTACGAGTTTGTATAAATTAGATATAGTTTGAATCATGAGTTGTTGGTACTCAAGGTTTTGTCAGTACAGAATCCAAGTTTTTTTTTTTTTTCGTTTCCATTTCTTTCCGTTTTGCAACTGTTGGGAATTCCATTTTTATATATACAGTTTCATACTTAAATATAGCCTAGCAGCTGATACTTGAGTCATAGATTAGGATTGGTGGTATCAAAGTCTGTTTAGTGTCACTTCCTACTTGCCAAAGAGTTTTTATAATGCCAAAAGCTCTTTTAAATTTGTTTCTGTTTTCTGGTTGTTTGCCATCCATTCAGGAAAAGCTTTTTTAATATTAAGACGCCTCTTTTATGTCTACAGGGAGAAGTTCAAAATTTAAGCAAAGCCCTTCTTTAACAAAGAACAAATTGTCTTGAATGATTTCATACTATTCCAGATATTCCATGGCATAGTATTACTTTTCAAACTGTTTATTATTCCATTTTTGTATTTCATCACTAGAGAAGCTCTTTTATAAATATATTGCCAAACAATCTACCAAATTAAGGTACTTGTTTAATTGGATACCAAACAATATAAGGCTTTTGTTGGTTAAGAACAACGGAGGCTCTATTTATATTAAATCTACTTTCAAAAGCCATACTTGAAAAGTCATTCCAAACGTACCTTTAATTGATTCTGCCGCATTCTCATACACATTTTTTAATTGGTTTTGAATCATTTGTTTTAAGTATTCTTGCTGATTTGAGCATGTGTCATACAGTAGGAGCAAATTGAAAAATATATAGGAGAGGAACTGAATGGATGTTTGGGACTTTTTTATTAGGTTTAAAAACTGTAGGAACTACAGTTTTCTTCATGTACATATGTGCACCCAAATCTTGGAATCCTCCTCTGATATTTGTATGTGCAAGGCACCTGGTGTTTAGTTCATAGGATGCATTTAGCTGACCCCGAGAATGTGTGGCAAGCAGTTGCAGTAGTGCAAGCATGTTAGGATATGAAAGTTACATTTGCATTTAGAAAGTATAATGAAACATTATATCAGTGCTTGAAAATTATATGTAAAGGATAATATTTAGAATTATTAAGTGTATGAAATTTGATGATATTTTTCTGGTTAAATAGTCGACCTAAATGGACTGGAAGAAACATGGTTTGTTGACTGTTTCATTGCTTAGTTGGATTGTCAAAATATGCTGTCTTATATTTTAGATTGATTTGGTTTCATAATTGGAATATGTGATGGTTTTACATGGTTTGCAAATTTATGAAGTTGATGTAGTTTTAATTAGCCTTGATTTTTGTCTGTGGAATCAATTTAGTGTATTTTGTCTGGTCTGTCGGACAGTCTTCTTGAATGAATAAGTAATGTTGTTGTTTGATGGCAGATGGAAATTACATTGCAACTGTCTCCCATGATAGATGGATTAAGATCTGGTCGACCAGAAGTAACGGAAAGGAGCAGGCTATGGACGTCGACTTCGACTGAGTTGTCTTTGACATTTTATGTTTAGCTTCTCCCGATTTTGCTTTCAGAACATGTAGACGATGGATACTCCAGTTGTTTTCAGGCAATATTTCTAAATCCTAGTTCTTATAGAGGACAATGCTTATTCTTAGAAATTTGCAGCGCCTTGTATCCTATCTGTATTAGAAGTTCGCTTCTTTTGCAAAAGGTCCCACACTAGCAATTATCTGTGTATATAAAGATTCAGATCAGGTGATTTGCTTGTAAGTTTACAGTGAGAGGAGGGTCCATGCTAACTTCACCAGGTATTCAGTTTGGTACCATCTTGACAGAGTTACGGTTGTGCCAGGTATGCATTCACCAAATGGGGTTTGGTGAAATGCTAAAGAACCATTTTTGCTACTTATTGTAAACTTTTACTAAATTAGTCACATTATTGTCTGAAAATGTATCCTCATTCTTGATTGGTGCTTCCAAATTCATCACGTTCTGAGAATTGAGAATCGGGGTCCGGATAGATGATTGATACGACTGCTATGGCCATGTCACATGGGTTAAATATTCACATCCAATAGCGCAGAGCTCATGTTACATGTGTCATAATTGTATGCCTGCCCGACCATGTAAGATGTTACAATTTTACGCTCCCAGAGATTTTCTTCCCCGCTGAATCCATCCTAACTTTATAATGGTATATAGATGCAAGACAGAACCCAAATATATGTTTACGATCCCTGAAAACATGCTAGATTTTATCTTGGATCTCGTTCAAGGAGCAAAACTACATCAAAAGCATGTCACAAAAGTACTTTGCTGCGTATATTATGCTGGCATCCACACCAGGGATGTAAGAGTGTCAAAACTTCATGATTTGTCTCCCCACTCAAAAATGTATATTTCTGTCACTGAATTACTTTTTCTACAAAAACAAAAAAGATAAAAAAAATGCATCGTACAACAAATCCAGCTAGTAGACAGTTCTGGCGTGTCGTTATGACCCGAGGATGCTTTGCATATTGCTGCCTCATTTGTACCAACCAGTGAGGTAATACCTCAGCACAAAACATAAGCAGCACCCAATAGCCTGTTGAAACATGAATAGGTATATATATGTATGAGCCATAAAAATAAAAGAGAACAAATGTGACACTAACACAAATAGACTGTAAACATCCAAAAACGACACATAATCAAAACGTTTCCATGAAGCATTATGTCTCAACCAGGATAATAATGGGAAACAAGGATTCAAATGGAGCAAAATCCAGTTTACCAAGATACCAGGGAAGTCAACCAGTTCAGAACATCATAGGTAGAAATATTTTATAAATACTGCAATACAGGGCTGATTTCACATTAGGTAGATCCAAAGCCTTGACAGAATGCATGTTTAAAATTAAGTAAACTGAACCACACTTATTTACAAAAGAGGACTTCATTTTATAGGTTTGGAAAAGTCAGGCAGAACCTCTTACATCTAGCAATAAGTAAAAGGGAAACAGTTAGCAGATTGCATGCACAATTGCACACGCTAGTCAATTCCATCACCAGTGAGTTTGTCATTTGCATTGCATTCCACATACCAATTACTTGATTAGCACCTAGGAACTTGGATTTACAACTACAAATATACAATATACACATTCAAGGACATGGACACAAGCATAAGCAATTCACCTGGAAAATAAGAAGTCCGGCACAAAGTGACTTTTCTGACATCTTGCCAAATAGTCTTAAGAAAAAGTTAACAAGTGTCCCATCATTAGTCCCAGTCAACAATCCAGTCTGAGGATCGAACCTGAAGAGTTAAGTACCCAAAATATGCATCAGTAAACTCTCATAAGATGCCAGCAATGGTTATTACTCAAGCAATAGTTGACAGATATCTACTTAGGCAGACGATGCCGTGGACATTTGATGAAGCCAAAAAGCTGAAGAAACCAACAGCAAATTAGATGCCTACCATATCTAGAAATATGTGAAGGTTGAGAGACAGAAAAGAAATGAGTTTGAAAGTTCATTAGGTCAAACCTGAGGGACCGACAACAGAAAGTTTAAAACTTGAGGAGCAAAGAAAATCAGGAGTGTCTCACTGTAAAAGGGGAAAAGAAAGAAATCACGTACCATAATAATGATAAATATGATAAGACAGGAACATTTAAGCTTAGTGCCCATGAATATTAATTTTGGAGGGAGACTCATGCAGCAGAGTTACAAAACCGTGGGAGAATGGTTATCTTAAAGTCCAACTAATGGTTATATCAATAGTTCAGTAGATTACATAAGAAATGACTCTGAGATATGGCATCATGTATGCAAGATTCTAGTTGAAGCTGCAATTTAAGTAGGTGATGAAAAGTAACTAGTTTATTTCTGTACAATTCTTTCAAATTATGAGAAGGGGAAAGGTCTTTTAAGTAACATAAACCTGTTAACAATTAGAACTTATTTTCGTAAGGGCTACACCGTTCCAAACATTGATAAGTGTGTGTATGTGGATCTATGATGTTAGGCAAGAGTTCCTTATAAGTAAGTACCTAAGGCATGTGTCCTGCATCTTATACTGTTAGCAGAAAAGAAAGTTTAACATCACTTTCACAAAAGAGCATCCAAGTTTTTAAGGAATGTTTAATCTGATCTGATCCCGCAGAAGATTCTACTTATTAATGATTATTTTCTGTTGAGTTGAAATTGATCCTATCATATAAATATGATGACTTGTAAAGTAGTCAAATATATCAAGACATCAAAGGAAACACACCTGAAATGGCCTAGAATCCCAACTACAGCCATAGTCATTCCGGCAAAGTATGTGTAAGTGTCTCCGACAAAAACCGATGAAGGATACCTAAAATAAACAAGACAACGTCTTAATGTTTAGAAGGTTTCATGATGCAGTAAATTATTACAAAAGAGCAAATAAAAGAAACACTGGATCATTACCAGTTATAAGAAAATAAAGCCAAGGAGGTTGCCAATAAGGGTTGAACAAGATAAATAGAAAATGCATGGGCCTGTTTATACTCAGGATCTGCAGATGCTCCAATTTGCATGAGATTATGAATCAAAATCTGCAAACGGCTAAGACATGTCAGATTCTATAAAATGAGTTATATTTAAACTAGTTAACCAGATGTTTGCTTACAGCAAATGCAATAACAACAGTTTGTCCAACTTCAAGGCCATTGAGACCAGCATGAATGTTGATGGAGTTTGTGCAAAATACTGCCAATAGTCCCATATAAAGTTTATATATCCATCCTGTTCCATGAAAAATGATTATGAGTTACTACAAAAATGAGCTGTTCTTGCGTTGTTGTGGGTAATTTGGCAAAGAGAGAAATAGTAGAATCTTTGAAGAAAGATGAGCGGAAGACATTATTTGTTAATGGTATTGAATCAAATTCTCAGCTTCACTTTGGGCTTACATCTCCAAAGAATTCCAAGATACTTCATTTCTTTTCGTACTTCTAAATTGGGAATGGTTTTGGGGTAGCTTTGTGTACAATACTTTTGAAAAGAGATACTTTTCTTATAGACATATTATGGGTTTGGAGCAAAGATCATACAATTTCCCATTCTTAATATTTTTTATGGTCTACAAAAATTTTTTGAGTTGTGTATATCTTGTTCACCTTTGCATCTATTTATTTCAACAAAATCTTCTAGTTTCTTATCAAAAGAAATAACTTACAGTAGACAGCAAAATTATTAACTAATCAGCAAAATTGTTAACATCTCGAAACGTATTGTTGACTAAATGAAACGAGCATTGGAATTCAAGATTCCAAAGCATGACAAGCAATCAAAAGGGAGAGAGAGAGGAGCAGTTTCAATTTGACAATATATCAATTCCCATTCTACTTTGTCAGACTGACTCAAAATATGAAACCATACCTAGATCCAAGATTTCGAGCCCAACATAAGGAATGAGAGGCTTTGGTATAATAATCGTGGTATGTCCAGCATATGCCATCAACAAGGGAAGAGCAGCAAATGAAGGCAACAGTAATTTCCTACTCTTCACAATTACACGAAAGCACAAATGTATTAAAACAAACATTAGTTTAAAAGGCCACTGAAAGAAAAGCTCATGCAACAAATATAAAATATTGGAAGTCTTGAAAATGATCAGACACTCACACTCTCCAAGGGACATCAAGGACATCATCTACAAACCCAAGCAAAGTCATGAAGCATATTGATGCTAACGCCGCATTGTACTCAACAAGCCACTGCATGCATGAAATAGTCACCACCTTAATCATACTAAGTAGTATATAAACTTATAACAATGTATAAGGGACAGAGTTTTACTACCTCATACTAGTTAGAGAATATGCTCACAATATTTCATGCTGCTTTGTCTAGGATTACATAAATTCTAATGATAATAAGCCATATTGGTTTTCTCATAATCTAATGCAGTATCTTTTCATTACTTCCCTTGTCATTGCAGCTCCTTCAAACTCTTACTCTTGAAAGGCGTTAGTAGAACAGTCTCCAGTTTAAACTGTCTTAGCTTCCTCTTATATAGTCCTCATTGATGCTATGCCTAATTCTCCACAATGCATACATCTCCCCTCTTATTTTCCTGCTCAACCATGTAAACATCCCCTACCTAGCAGTTTTATTCATGATAAGCATCTACTTCCACCACTAACATCTTTATCAGAAATAAAACAGGCAACATTGTTGGCCATAGAGCTTCTCTCCAGTATGAAAAAACCTTAATTGGTCAGTTACTCTATTCAAACACTTCTCCACGGAATCTACATGTTCTACTGGTACTAATGGCATCCTTAATTTTATGATATAGATAATCAAATATTCAAATACAACAAAAAGGAATATGTTGGCATCCTTGTCCATCATCTATTTCTAGTTTTTACTCCTAGTTTCCCCACAATCACAATTGGTATACTAACACTTAAGTTGAATGATACTTATACCATACAATATATTGTCGAAAACATAAACTTGAAACTTTTACAATATAAGACACTTACATTTGAGTCAGCAGTGAAGTTAAAGTACTGAAATAAGATGGCCAAAACCAGAAAAACTATTCCAACAACAATGCCCAATGACTCTGGCCTGCATAACAAAAAATGCATGACTGACTGAACACTCATTAAAAAAACTAATTAAAAGAGATCAACAGGATCCAAATGTATAGATCAAGGTCTTACAAAAGAAAAAAATAAAGGATTACTTATCACTTGAACAAATTCCGTGTAAATTTATATTCTAGTTCAGAGGCTCATGAACCAAACCGGAAGGCCAATAACTACGTTGAAGTTAAGAATGTTCAAACTTTAATTCAATGTAGCATTGTTTACTATAAAATTTCACTTATCAGCTCTTCACATTTCCAAAAATAGTAAGATAAATATATACCAAAAAGAGCATTTCATAGTTTCAGACATCAAATAAACAATAGTAAAGGATGTAATGACTATACATTTTAATACACAACCAGTTCACAATTTGATAAAACAAACAATACCCACTTCATTAACTAAACCAAATTACAAATCTAACGCATACCCACATCAAAAAAATAGATATTCTTTAAAAAATAAAAACTTACACTTTGACAGTTCCTTGAGGGGTGTCCTTCTTGTTGATATCAAAACCGAACAAGTTCCTCCTCAAAACGTAAGTAGAAGCGACAGGGATCATCTTCTGGGTCACAAAGAAGCCAGCCAGACTGAGGCCGCCATTTATGAGGATGGATCTCTTCAGCTCCGATTCAATATTGTACCGGTAAAATATCAGGTAGAAGTAAGGCACCGAGAACAACGTACACAGCTTCAAAATCAGACCCGACTTCGGCGGGGCAATTGGCGGGTCAGTGGGCGGAATTTGGTGGTTGGTGGCGGCTTCTTCGGGTTTTGTGGCGTCGGTTGTCGCTGAAGCTCTCTTGCGAACTGCCATGGTGATGCTGATGCCTAAATTCTGTCTTCCTTTTTGTTCCTCTGCAGCTGAGAAACGCTTCAAATGGGCTTCGACTCTCTGTTGGCGTCATTTGGACCAATGAGAGTTCGCCACGTTGGAAAGCTTAGTACACGTGGCTGAAAAGGCCCAATAACTGCTAACTATCCTGTTGATGAAGGCTACGTCATCGTATTTAATTTAGTGTTAATGGAAACTACTTGAAATAATTTTACGGATTACGGAGGATTCTTTTTTTTTTTTTTGTTTTTTTTTAACAATATAGGTACATATCCATCTACTAAGACCATCTAAGTTAAGATATTTAGTACAATCCGGATATATACTTATGTTAAGTGGAAAGTCTACCCTCTAATTGAAGAGAACTAAAATAAAAATCAATCCACATGAAGGACTAATGAGGAGAAATGAATCTTTATTGAGGCCATGAATGCTCGAACGAGCCCGTGCATTGCTTTCTAAAAGAGCAGGGTGGGAATTACCATATAAGCAATCCACTTTGGAGCTGGAGGATTCATTTTTAAACCAAAGAAAATTTTGAATTTATTATCACTTTACAAATTTCATTTGGGATCTTTGATTATTTAATAATTTTTACCGTCCTTTTGTGTCCCTGCACCAAATTAATAATTAAAATTTCAATGGTGACAAAATGTATCTACACATAAACATATCCCCACACCGAACTTGATTTTGAAACTCTCTAAGGAAATAAGTTCTTTTTTCTAGAGTTTTTTTTTCTTTTTTCGAGAGTAAATAATTGATATCTTTGATAGTTCTAATTAGATGTCACATTTATATAAAATTAACAGTTGATTTAGTTAGGATCTGTTATGAATATTTTCTAGAGTACCCAAATGGGCTGGTAAAAGCCCAATTAATTAACCCAACAGGTCAGAACCAAATCGTCAGCTCGGAGAAACAAGCTTCTAGTCCGTACATTTTACAAACTCCGGCTATCCTAAGCCTGCCTACTACCAGTTCATATGTCATTTAAGGAACTGAGATCTTCAGCTCGCGAACTAGATCGCATGAAAGCTCGCCCAAAGTGGAACCAATCCAGATTATAACGTGTTGTGCACGTCAATACCGTCAGAAATTACAACTAGGATTACAGAGATTTCATTTAACCCACATGGGTTAGCCGTATAAACTCATACTTTAATAAAATAAACTTGACAAATGTCAGACATATTAAATGTAATCCTATTGCATTTATTGCAGTTCCAGGAGCATTAATGATAGTAATCATTGTATTTTGACTTATTTTACTTCACTGTAACACCTCCTATTTTATAAATATTGAAGGATTTTTATTGTAAATCTAAGAGAGAAACACTGAGTGTATACTTGCCTTACTCTGCCTAGATAGTGGAGAAAAACAGTGGATGTAGGCACAATTTGGCCGAACCACTCTAAATCCGTTGTCTGTTGTTCTTTCTTTTTTACTTTCTTCTTCATTTCATGTGTGTTCTTTGCATCACTTTATACATATTGTAGTATTGGGCTCAGAAGAATCTCGTTGACTGAAATTGAACGTCAACAGAATCTTTCTATATATTTGTATCGTTCATGATTCCAAGGTACGTAGAAAAAATTATGATCATTTTTAGGGAGAAAAAATTATGATCATTTTAGTAATGAATATCATATCGTGGGAGATTGTGTTCGTATTGAGGTGCACGCTCACCCGCTTCAGTAGAAATCTCTAGGTTTTTCACAAGCTAAGTTGCATGTTGGAGAGCATAAACTCACACATGCATGTTGTGGTGCGCACAATTCCATTCCTTAATGTAGAAAGCTTTATGTTTCATATTTTGTGCGCTTTTTGTGTTATGACCATATCTTGAGCTATAAATATTGAATTGATGCAATTTTTATGTTGTTGCAAAAAAATTCAAAGATATACAATTTGGTTTCTTATAGGTATTTCCAATTTCCAATCTTTTCCAGGTAATATATAGGAAACAGTATAATGTCTTTTTGCTCTTCTCGAAATTGATTCTCTTTCTTTCTTTCCAAGGATTTCTTTTTCAACTCTTATAAATATTGAACTTCGTTTTTGAGCTAATTTAAGATTTCTGTAGAGTTGTAAGGAATTTTTATGTGCTTTAAGTGGATTTTTTTTAAAGATTTCAAAGACATAAAGAGCTTCATATTTTTTGTTATTTAATTGCTTTAATTTAGAATAGATCCTTTTGTTTGTGTTTCATTTTCTAGCCGACATACAGTATACTGATCATTTATTCTATTTAATATTTATTTATACATGAGCACTTAATTCATTCTTTCAAAAAAGCTAAAATTGTTTCCGAGGAGGAGTCTAAAAATATGAGTAAAAGAATTGCTTCTTCGTTGAGGATGAAGCAAGCGATCAAAGGGTATTCAAGAATCACAAGTAAAAGGGTTAGATTGATAAAATATAATATAATCTAGAAGGAGTGTGATCGAGTGAATCAACTTGAGAGTGTAATTATTCTATCAATTAGTGGATGTTGCAATAAATTGGCCAAAGAAATTTGGTCCCTTGGTTTTTAACTGTTGAGTTTTTTTATGTAAAAGTATTATGTCAATCTTTCCATTGCTCTTTATTTACTTTGTTGTGGTGTTTGATTTTCATTTTAATTTGCAAAAAATTGGAGAAACAGTACTTATTCATCCCTTTTGGTTATTTGGCTGATCATAATTGGCACTTTCAATTGGTATTAGAATGTATTAACAGATTTACTTAGTTAATCCAGGCTTTGTCAATCATAATCCATGGGAAGAATTGCAAAGAAAAGTGCGAACCTTAAAAAGAAGAACAAAACAGAAAAAGTTATGAATGCTACCTAGAATGATAGCAAATTAAAAAGTCCAAGGTTGTGAAACATTGAGTAAGGAAATTTTCAAAAGGCTTAGAGCAGCATTCAAATGAAAATCTTGAGTTAAAGTAAGATAATACCAGTCTCAAACTCAACATGGAGGATCTAGGGGTCTAAAAACATGTAGCAATTACTCATGCTAAACAAATCAAAGATGTCATCTTCAAAGTTGATAAAGAAGTTGAAGATTACGTGTAATGAATCAACTTGATCAAAGATGAGACTATATAAAAAGAGAATGCACTACAACTTGTTAAAGAAATATACAACAATGCTAATTAAGGGGTTGACTTGTGAAGCTTAAAAGTTGATGGTGTAATTAATCTTGGTAAGCCTAGTGAAGGTAACTGAGGCTTGGGCTACATCTATGAAAACACTGAGCCATCATCCAAAAAAGACCATCTTTTGAAATGAGCAACTACAAGATAACAACATATGCTAGGTAAATTCTCTAAATTTATTCCTACTTGTCACTTTTGTAGAGTTTAAGCATAGTCTTTAAATATTTTTGTATGTTAATATTATATATATGTATATGTATATAGCACATTCAACACTGTTAAATCATAAGTACAAACAACCTTTAAAGATGTCGTGAAATTTTCATTTTAGAACCACTAGTTAGTACAATTACTTAACAATAGTTTGCACCTCAATGTGTATTGAAATTAATTATGTTAGTGTATTGTATGTAGCTTGCTGATTAAGTATAAGTGGGTGTTGATTAAGTCAAAACAAACGAAATAAGTAAATATAATGACTAATAATTGAGAAACTAAAATTTTTATATCGTTTTGTGTACACATGTATATGTACAAGTTAAACTTGTCATTTCTATCTACACTGGTGATCCATGAAATTATATACACAAAACATGCAATTTCTAAAATAGATAATCGCATGCTTTATGTTTTGATTAGAACGCGTACATATTTGAATGATTTTAATATTTATTATATCATATTTATTGATAACATTATATTAATTAGGTTTCAAAGGTCTATATAATTTGATAGGCCTTTTTCTGACGTGATTTAAAAATTGAGAGACGGAAACTCACTTTCTTAATTTAATTTTCACATATAATATTTTAAAAAGATATTGAACTGAAATCTAAGGGGTAAGTGGGTAACTATTCTCAGTAACCTTATTGATAACACTTTCTTAATTTAATTATATATATAATGTTTTAAAAATATATTGAACTGAAATCTAAGGACTAAGTGGCTAACTGGTCTGGGTTCGGTAAGTACACAGCATGCACTTATCAAGAAATATTATATAATAAATATTAAAATCATTCAAATCTGCACATATAAAAATAAAAATTAATTCACATTAAAAGAAAAAAGCTGACTGATTAGTTGATTGTTTTATTAATAATTTAATAAAAGAGGGAAATATAATGTATTAATGAAGAGCGCAAAGAAAATACATTTACTTCAGATATATTAATGTGTACGTATTTAAAGATATAAATGCATCTTAACCATTTATCTCATTCCAATCCAGAGGTCAATCATTTATGTAAGGAATTGTTTTATTATTATTTATTTTATTTTATTTTTAAGGACCACCAATCTCGTCCCATATATATAAAAAATTTTATGATCAATGTCTCATAATTTTAAAAAGTTATGACAAATAAATCAAATTCATCGATTGCATTATCTATTCTAAAATAAATTCTTTGTCCTATTTAATTCAAATACAATTAATAAATTTGATTGTTTTATTATAACTTTTTGAAGTTATGAAACAATGATGGTAAAATTATTATTATTATTATTATTAGAGAGAACTTAATTTTGATCTCTATGTTTTTAAAAAATTCTCATTTTTAAATGTGAATCCGTTTATAGCTTTCATGGTCCCTTACCTTTCAAAAACTTATCAAATTAGTCATTTTAACATTATCTTTAACTGTCAACATCAATTAAAAATAGTAAAATATTGTTTTGCCCTTAACTTTATATACATGTGTTAAAATAATGTATTTACCCTTTTAAAAATTTTAGAATTACAATTTGAATGGGTGAAATTAAAATCTTACCATTCAATTTATATATAATATTTTTAATTACTAAAATAATAATATAATATTTAAAAAAAAAATCCCTCATTTTTACCTCTCATCATCTTCCTCTTCTCCAATTTCATCCTCTACATTCATCAAAATCATCATCTCTATCATTTTCATCAAATCAATATCACCCAAATTAAATATTAACATCAAACCAAACATTTTCCAAATAAAAAAAAAAAAATCAAAGATTAAACAATTAAAAAAAAAAATTAGAGATGACATTGCCATCTTCAACCAGTCTCCACCGTCGAAGACTGGTCTTCGATGGTGGAGACCCTCTAGTCTCCATCACCGGAGACGCATCTCCATAGCGTCTATGACGATGGAGATTGGTTGGTCTCTAACGTGAAGATCAATGTCTCCACGAGAGACCCTTCCCATGGAGACCAATTCAGTTTTTTTTTTTAATTAAATTATAAAAATTCGGCATATTAAATTAAAAGTATATATATTATATTAATTTTTTAATTTATACATATGACGGATTTTTTTTATAAAGTATTCAAGTTAAATTGTAATTCTAACATTTTTAAGAGGATAGACAAGTCATTTTAACATGTGCATATAAAATTAAGGGTAAAACAGTCTTTTACTATTTTTAGTTGATGTTAATAGTTAAAAATAATATCAAAGAGATTAATTTGATGAATTTTTTAAAAGTGAGCGACCATAAAAGTTATAAACAGATCCACATTTAAAAGTATGAAATTTTTCAAAAATATAGGGACCAAAATAAAGTTCTCTCTTATTATTATTATATAACTTACTGTTATATATATATATATATCTTACTGTCATCTTCAGGTGGCACATAAAAAATGCTAAATAGCTCTTTCCTTCCTCCGGGAGTTAATTTGGCGTGGAGACATTCCGGCAGAAGCTAAAATAGCTCTTCCTCCCACCTGGAGTTAATTTGGCGTGAAGACATTCCAGCTTGCGTTGCTTCTTTTCGTTTCTGTTGATGCAATTGACTCCTTATAATGTTGTGTTATGTGAAATGGCATCCCCACTTCGATGTAAAAATAATAATAAAAATAATAAACAACCAAATGTAGTTGAGTCTTACGCTAATCGATTTAGCGTCAGACTTTCCTTATAAAATAATTACAATAAGTAGGATCACCTTCACCAATAATTCAGTTATGGTGATTGATATAATTAGAAAATAAAGTAGTAGGTTATGACTTTTAAGGATGACGACTGTATGACCCCAGCTGGTGGGTAGCCCGACGAAAATCGAAACGTCAAACCTCAAATCAAAAGAAAATATGAGGGTCGTTTTCGAAAAAAAAGAAAACCTCAATCGTTTATTATTGAAAGAACAATATATTATAAAAAAATATGTGGGTAGTTTAAAAAGGTGACGACATTAAATTATATATAAAGATGAGAAGAGCACATTGAGAAGACGTAGGGCAGTCAGCAAGCCACATGTCGCTCTCACTCAAAAACCTACTTTTCCGTCCATCGTTTCCTCGCCGGTCGTCCGTCAGCAGCCATTCTCTTCTTTTTACAAATCGGTCAATTTTCTCTCTCCATATCTCCAAATACGACTTAGGAATGTTGTCATCCACTCCCTTTTGTCCACTTTACAAAAGTAATACAGTGCCATCCAACAACGTGGGATACAAAAGTTTATTAAAATACTTTTCCTTTTTTTATTTTTTAATTATTATAAATGATAATGATCAGGATCAATCAGAATAAAACATTTAGTAGAACGGTCCAAAGAATTATTCTCATATAATAAAAATTGATTTATACGAAAATAAAAGAGTAACTCATATAAAGATCGAAAATATTATTTTTGGATATAGAAATCAATACATAGGATTGAGGTTTTGCCAATGACACTAATAGTCAACTACTTCTTATAATAAGAGCAAAAAACTATCGATATAAAATTTATAATATGACTTGAATTTCAACCATTAAAATAAATGGAACACTTATATTAAGGTGAGATGTGTAATATAAATAGTGTTATATTGCTCAAATTATTTATTAAAACAATGAGAATTATATGATAAACTAGTTCGTAACTACCGTATAATTATTACGAATGAACATCTTTCTCAAAACAAATTTTAGATTGTTGATATTGTTAACCTCCTTTATGAAACTTCCACATAACTAAGTGATTATTTTATATTTGTTTGAACTACTATAAATTTAAGATTATGATAAGAGAATATAACTTTAATTCATAATTTTTAGAGATTTATCTCCTTCCAATCTAGTTTAATCTTTTGACACTTCTTTTTATAAGATAAAACATTCAGAAAATATAATTTAAAAAAGAAAAAAAACCTGAAGACACTTCATTCTATTTCAAAATTATCTTTTTAATTTTTTAGCACTTCTATTCTAAAGACACTCCATTTAATAAAAAACTACATTTCTAAAAACACTGCATTTTATTTTAAGATTACTCATTATAATTTTCCAAGCTCATACTAAATTATAATGATCTAGCAAACCACTTTTGAATGCTTAAAAGAACCTATTTTAGTTAGAGGTCATACACACACACACATATATATATATGCATTAAGCATGCATGCATTAGCTGTGCCAAATTGCGAGCGCAGGTAAGAAGATGTAATATATATTGGGATGCCAAGCATCCCACCCGTCGAAATCGAATTTCTAGTTTTGGTTGTTATCTGCTTTTGCCTCTATTAATTCAATAATTCTCACATGCTTATTTAAATTTCATTCTCATCTTTACCTGTGTTAAATCTTCTACACAAAAATAATTCAAAGCGTATTTTGAACTCTTAATGTTGCTCACCTGTCAGCTTGTGAATTGTGAACCAAATGAAAAGTTGAAAACAACCCATATGAGGACCTCACTAAAGAAGAGTTCTACTTAAAGCATAACCCTTCATCAAGAAAGCTTCATGGTAAAAGAAACTTAAAATTACACTCAATCCGGTCAGCTCAAAGGCTCTGTATCCATGGCCACACCTCTGACAATGGCTGCCTGACAAGGCTTGTAGCCAGAGCCAAAGCTAGGTTTATTTATTTGTTATAATTTGTGGTGTCTTTAGCAATTTTTATCCAATTTAGTAATTTTAGTTAAGGTTAAAATTGTTATTCAAAAAAATTAGTGAAGTGTTAACAAATATTTGTCGGATTGTGATTAACATCACTATAATTTTTATTGATGGGAATGTCGTTAGAAATTTTACACTTGGCCACCTCAATTTTATCAATTGAGGGTTATACTGAAGACACATGTGTTAAAAAAATTTGCTGATTAATTATCAATATGATGCAATATTTTTAGTTTTTTTGTATTATTTGTTTCTAATGTGTCATGAGTTAATATATCATTCAGTGATATATATATATATATATATAACTTTTTCATTTCATTTATCAATTAACTGTATAATTATCAATTATATTAAAAATCATAATCAAACCAATTTAATTAAATTATATATTCTATTACAGTTTAGAATTCCACCTATATTCTGTTAGAGTTTAAAATTTCACTGCACAATAAAGTGAAAATTATTGTTATTATTATATAAAACGTTATCAATTAACTGTATAATTATAAATTATATTAAAAATCACAATGAGACCAATTTAATTAAATTATATATTCCATTACAGTTTAGAATTCGACCTATATTCTGTTAGAGTTTAAAATTTCACTGCACTATAAAGTGAAAAATTATTATTATCATTATTATTATTATTATTATGCTTTTGTAATAAAGTATATATGATTTTAAAAAGTAAATATCAATCAATCAAATTTATCTATTGTATTTTAATTAAATATGAAATAAAATTTATTCTAAGAGATAATATAATTGATGAATTTAAATTATTGGTTGTTACTTTTTAAAATTAAGTATATATATATAACTTTTAAAATTAGATATATATATAATTATATATATATACACATATATAGTGAATGCTTACGAATTAGACCTCACATGCTCGATTTGGGTTCTAGCGTGTCCATTATCTTCCCCGATGAAACTTTTTGGTATGAGTCAGCCAATCAACATGCGAAATTATTTAATGGCCCGTGATACATGAGTCATGAGTGTTTAATATATCATTTTATCATCCCGTGTGAGAATTTTTGATTGGCCTATGATACACGAGTGTTTAATATATCATTTTATCATCCTGTGTGAGATTTTATTAATCACACATTCAAACTCATATCTCACCATGGCTATCTTGTCTATAAAAATAAATTACTTCATTGTTATTAATTTATGTTAGTTTATGATTTTATGGGGTTTTAATATTGTAAATAAGATTTTTTTTTTTTTTAAAAAAGAAGTATAGTTTTTTAAATTTTAAAAATTTACATTTATTAACTATCATGATTTAAAGTCCACATGTGGTGTTACTACGTTATTAACATTATAAGATGCTTCCTATTTGGTTAATAGGGTTGTACATCTTCCCATTACTAAGATTCAAGTCTCATCTACATTTTAACAAGCATATACATGAAGAGTTTTCTATTTTTATTATAAAATTATCTGTCTTTCAATTACATAAGTTAGATAGTTGGAGTAGTAATTAAGCATGTGTGGGGGATTTATTATAATATTGTAAGAGTAGATGTTTCTTGTTCGTGACAGTAGATATTCAAACTCTATAAGTAACGATTTATCTTAACTGGTCCAAATAGACTTCTGATTGATTCAATATTAATTTTCAAAACAATAACAATAATAATAAAAGCTAAATCCATATGATTATATCCAAATTGCGATCAACAAGCAATAATTGTAATGTTGAATTTGGATTAAACTCCGAGCAATTCAACATAGATAAAAAAAATTGATTTAAATTTATTCTAAAATGTTCAAAAGATTGCCCGTTTTTTATGAATCATAAAACAATGTGATAAATAAGGTGAGAGTAACCCAGTAACAAATTTATTAACTATGTTATTTTACAATTAAATCATAACTTCAATTTTTCCTCAAAAAGTTGACATCAAATAAGTTAACTCTATTAGGACCTATAATGATTAAATCACTACAAAAAGAGAAAAAACTCGCCACATATACTGGTAAAATATACATGGTAGGTCTTGAACTCCACTATTAATGTGAATAGGGAGATATATAATCGTATAATTAGGGGAAGATGTGCTTATGATTTACACGTCCCTTTTATCTCTATAGTTAAACTAGGGAAAACTTTATTTAATCATCGAGATTTTGAAAAATATCAAAATTTTAGAACTCTTTTTGAAATAACTATTTTCATCTCTATATTTTTCAAAACTCTTTAAAAAAATTTAAACCGTCAGTTAATTGATGGATAACGGTGACTTTAGGTAATTTAAATTGTAATTTAGTAACTTAATTTTATGAGTATTTGAGGAAATTTAACATATAATTTTATTATTTTACGAGAATCTAATAATTTGTATGCCATTAACAACCATCAATATGTTGATGTTAAACATAAGTTGATTAATGGTTTGCATTTATTTTGAAAAATTTTAGAAAAGTTAAGGATTAAAAATATTAATTTTAAAAGAGCTTTAATATCCTGATATTTTTTAAAAATATTACGGAAGAAAGCGAAGTTTCCCGTTACATTACCTTTACTGGTACACCATGCTTGAACCGGACTTGGAGCCGATGGGTTGGTGTCAAAATTAATAAATAATAATAAAACAAACCAAAATTTGATAAGAGTAAAGATAGGCATATGAATACTAACAAAATTTACAAATTTAGTAAAAAATTCGATTATACTTTGAACTCACACGTACCGTCTCTCTCTCTCTGCCCGGAGCCTCTCTCTCTTCCTCTGGGCTTCTCTGGAAGAATCCATCAACTTTTATCTCGAAAAACCAGACATTTCCTATCCTTTTTTGTTGGTTTTCATGCTGTATTACTAATGGAGCTGCACCTGCGGGTGTTTTAGTATTTTTTTGGGGTTTTGTGTTGTGAGTTTGGGGTGGTTTGGGATGGCGGTGGAGTATACCTGTTGCAGCTCTGATTTCTTCATACACATATTGATAATAGTGTTGTTGGTGTTGTTTGCTGGGCTCATGTCTGGTCTCACTCTGGGGCTTATGTCTATGAGCCTCGTTGATCTTGAAGTTCTTGCCAACTCTGGCACTCCCAAGGATCGCGAACATGCTGGTAACTTGTTTTGTTTTGTTTTTTTTTGGCTGTTTGGTAGCTGAGAAAATGAGAGAAAAGGTTTATGTTTTCGACCCTCAAGTTATTTTTGATTGTTGAGACTGATTTTTAATTGTTTTTGCTTATTTGTCTGAATTTAATTTTGATGTGTTTGTTGTTTGGGAGGAAAGGAAGAGCGAGCGAAAATCTTAAGTGGGTTGATGATTCTTTTGGGTTGGTGTTTGTCCAGCTTTGTTTGTTTGTTTGGTTGATGAGAAAATGAGGGAATAGTTGAATGAATGGATAAGGATTTTGGTAATTTTAGAGCCATGGATGTGAAATTTTTTAGACGGAGTTGTGTCTGAAAAAAATGTTAGAAAAGGAAAGATATTTGGATGGTTATGTGGTCATTAATTGGGAACTGAAGTTTTGATTTTTGTTGAAGGTGTTGTTGTCTACTCTACGTTTGTTTGATAAAGTTTGCTTCTTTCGAGCTTTGGTTGATTTTTGTTGTTGAGAAAGATAGTGGAAGATGTAGAAGAACATGGATAGTGAATGGTCGAAACTTCGTTATCTGGAAGTGTTGTATTTTTGTAGATTTCCACCTTATTTCTGTTGGTTGATGTGTTTTTTCCTCACATGTTGATTCAACATGTGAGAATCTGATTTCTTCGTTTCTATATCCAGTTTAATTGGAAGATTTATAGTCATTAGTGTTTTGAAGTATAGGTATGGATAGCGCTTGACATTTTAGAAGGAAAAAAAGGGTTATTATGATAATGTTTAGTGATACCAAATTTCGAATCTCTTAATTACTTTTTGATTTTAGATTTTAATCCCTACGGTCCATGCATTCATTACCTTTACTTAGTATAATTTAATCCAGTAGTTATTTTGAGGTTAGCAGTAGAAAGAATAGATTAAATATTTAGCAATTTAATCCGGTAGTCATTTTGAGGGTAGATTAAATATATAGCAATTTTACCTCTTATATTGTATCTTGGCCTGCCAATGCCTACTCTGTATGCGTGATATGTTTTACTAGTAATTTTATGGTATGATTACATATTTGTTACACTGAAAGCATGTGGTTTCTTGTAACAGTGAAGATACTGCCTGTTGTCAAAAAGCAGCATTTGTTGCTATGTACCCTACTTATTTGTAATGCTGCTGCCATGGAGGTAGATATTAGGATGTTGTGAAATAAGCTATTTAGTTAGATGCACTGAAAACTAATGTATGTATGAAATGACCGTTAACTTTTCCATTTTTTAGGCACTTCCCATCTTTCTTGACAGTTTGGTTACAGCTTGGGGAGCTATTTTGATTTCGGTTACATTGATTCTTCTGTTTGGTGAGGTGAGGGATCAACCTAAAATGCATTTTCATTTGTTCTGGATCTGTGCAATTTGGACATGTACCCAGGCATATGGCGAAAGTGAAGTTTATGAATCTTATTTTATTTGGTATATGTGCATGTTTATAATAGACTATATCTTTAGGCTGAGCAGCTTTTTGTGGATCATACCACCAAATGATGGATTTGAGTTCCTGCAACACTGCTGTGTATGCTTGACAGTGGAATATTTTTCGTCTTATCCTCATATAAAAACATGTGGAAGACCTGCACTGCCTGGCAATTTGATACAACCACATTTATATTAAAGCTTTCAAGCAACATGGTCCATGTGCATACTCTAATTGCTATTTATGATCTACTTGTGTGTACAGATCATTCCACAATCTGTTTGTTCCCGATATGGTTTGGCAATAGGTGCAACTGTGGCCCCAGTTGTCCGTGTTCTGGTTTGGATATGCTTTCCTGTTGCTTTCCCAATAAGCAAGGTAATTATGTTGGGTTAAAACAATCTCAATAATTAATTTTACTGCATCAGTCAAATAGAGTTATTGTTGGTTTATTTTACAGTTAAGTTTTCATTTTATTTTTGGTGATTACTCAGCTATTGGACTTTCTGTTGGGCCATGGACATGTAGCACTCTTTCGTAGAGCTGAGTTGAAAACATTGGTAGATATGCATGGTAATGAGGTGCGTTTAATAACATTTTAGTATTCTGAATTGCAATGCAATGATTCTCAAAGAAAAAAAAAATTGCAATGCAATGCTTCTTTTTTCTTTTTTACTTTTTTGGTATTTATATGTGTTAATGAATTACAAGTAATTTGATGTCATTTTCGGGACCTCTTTTCCTTTTTCTGTTAAAAACTTGACATACAACTACAAATATACTTCAAACTTAGTATCTGTATTTTTCAAAATGTTAATTAGGTTTTGAATGCTTAATTCATGGTATGGATACCAGACATCTCTGTTCTGGTCCTTTTGTTTTCTACTGTCACGTACTTTTAATCTATAATAAAACTGTGATTTAATTAGGCTGGGAAAGGAGGAGAGCTGACACATGATGAAACAACCATTATTGCCGGAGCTCTTGATCTCTCTGAGAAAACAGCTGGAGATGCAATGACTCCTATATTAGACATTTTTTCGATTGATATTAATGCCAGGCTTGACAAGTAAGATGATTTAAAGAGTATTATACCGAAAATCACTTGAGCCAGTTATATACCGATCATCTTAAATAGCAAGCACTTCTCTTGGATAGGAATTTGATGGATCTAATATTGGAGAAAGGACATAGCAGAGTGCCAGTTTATTATGAGGAAGCTACAAACATTATTGGACTTGTTCTGGTAATCTTATTATCAAATTTGTTAGTACTCATTGAATATCAAACAGTTTTGGTGTGCATTTTATGTGAAGGAGTATGGGATGACTTGTTTGGCGTGTTTATTTTGGAATCTATTTGTTAGCTTTTAGTTATCTTGCTCTTTTTTATTCGCCCTGAACTGCCTCCTGTGACTCTATTTAGTATCATATTGGCATAATGCAGGTAGTCTATTTTGGCTCAGATGTGGACTGACTGAAATGTCTTCGGATGCAGTAGATGTAGTCTTATCTCTTAACTTTCTGAAAGAATTAAGAATATTTATACTGGTTAGGCTATAGTCTTATAATTTTGAATTAAATTTGTGACTATCATTCATTCATTAATTTCTTCTCTGGGTAGAGCAAATAATTTGAAAGGTAGATGACAACCCTTAAATTTAGATGAAATAAGGAAGGTTGTTGAAATCACAAATTTAAATCAGCTTGAGTAAACTTTGGCGTGCCTGATTGATTAAGTTACATTTGCTGAATATGATGGGCATTTAAAAAATTGTTAGGGATGAGGGATCTGACATCTAACTGCTTGATCAAATTAAACTTTTTTACGTGCTTGGGTTGCTTTCTCATGTTCCTAATTTCTCTACTGTTCTACTCTTATGATGGGTTTGTGGCTGCGATTTCCAGTGCACATTGCGTGATCTTTTAATTTATGTGCATCTGAATATTAAGCTTCTAGAAAGCACATATTCTAAATACTTTGCTCAACCTAGCCTATTTTAAGCCATAACTTAATCGTGTTGTGTATCTAACAGGCCCATCAATTTCTTATTATTTGAGTGTGAGCAATCAACTTATGCATCCTAAAGCCTACCAGTGACATTATGGTGATTGCTAAAGGAAGTCTTTGTGCCACAATTTTAGTGCTTGAGAATAAAGAATAATGTATATTTACATGACTGAGTTTCAAATCATTATTATTAAATATGTAGTCATAATACTTAAGTTTTTGAGATTTCAGGGTATAGCATTATTGCATTAACAGACGTTTTGAACTTCCCATTTCAGATATAGGAAATTAAAAATTATTCTTGTAGTTGCATTACTGGACTGATTCAACATCTATTTTGCAGTAAATTTCATGTCTGTCATTAATAAATAACAATTTTCACATATAGGCTTTTATTGTGTGCTTGACTAGCTGTAAAACCTGGTCATCTATTTTCGTTTTTTTCTTTAATTTATGCAGAGGAGAAGAACAAATCGAAACTGCCTTTTAGTTCCTTTTCTTGAATGTAAAGTGTTTGTTGAACAATAATATGAAAAGAAATTATTTCTGAAAAATAAAATATCTGTTAGGTCAAACTTCAACGTTTGTAACATTGTTTAAATGCTTTTTAATATATGATTGGGTTATTTAGAAATTGGAGTTATCATAATTGGTGCAGTCAGATTTTATTGAGTTTGTTTGATATGGTGAAATATACGGTCACATAGTAATTTTGCACAATTTGATGCAGTCTTGGATACGAGTTGACAGTAGAAGTTGAGCTTCATTGTTCACAACCGCTCTGTTAGTCATGGAATAAATAGATTGTATTTGTTGTCATCATTGCTAAAGAGCATCTGCGTATGAATTTAGGATTAAAGTGTTGGCTCTGAAAATTAAATGTGTCATTGGCCATCACTTACCATGATCTGTTATTTTATTTGTTATATATTATAATAGTATTTATTAATTTAGTAAATGTATTGAGATACTGTTTTATTTATAAAATATATTTCTTTTCAGTAATTTTCTTATAGAAAATAATCGTCGTGTGTAATTTAGTCTGTGAAGTTCTAAATGCTAGTTTCAAATAAAAAAAGTTCTAAATGCTAATGGATATTTACCAGTCAAGTTTCCTTTCAGTTACAATTCGTTTTACGTGTGTTCAGGTCATGAATTAACTGTCACATGTAATTTTACATGCTTTTCGCTCTTAAACATTCATATTTATATCCTTCTTAGGTAAAAAATTTATTAACAATCCACCCTGAAGATGAAGTTCCTGTGAAGAATGTCACGATACGCAGGATTCCAAGGTATCTTATATTGCTTCAAGTATTGTTCTAGGATATACTTTTGGCAATGTATGACTCATTATAATTACATCCTACATTTGTTTGAATTTTAGGGTTCAAGAAACTTTGCCATTATATGACATACTGAACGAGTTTCAGAAAGGTCACAGCCATATGGCTGTTGTTGTGAGGGGTTGCAACAAGACTGCAGAACAGCAGCCTCCTAGTAACCCTGCTAGCAACCACATGACCAACTCTACTGACAGTAAGTAGTGCCGTATAATTCTGTAGTCAAGAAAATTTCTCAATTAAGAAATGTCAACTGTCCCTCAAAAATCTACTTATGATATGATTACTTCTCTCTCTATGTTTTTTGTTCTTATGGTGTTCACAATGTGCTCTCTCAATAAAGATTCTGGAAGAGGTGTGAAGATTGACATTGATAGTGAAAAGCCTCTACAAGAAAAGATCTTAAAGAGCAAAAGATCGCTGCAGAAGTGGAAGAGCTTTCCCAACAACAGCTCAAGCAATTTATACAGGAGCAGTTCTAGGAGTAAGAAGTGGATAAAGGACATAGACTCGGACATTTTAAAGATAGACGGCAATTCACTTCCAAAGCTCCCTGAAGAAGAAGAAGCTGTTGGTATAATTACAATGGAAGATGTCATTGAAGAGCTTTTACAGGTACGGAATATAATTTTTGGCTACATATTTTACTTCATTTTCGTCTATTAAACCACAATAATTGCCTTGTATATTAACCTTAATTTGCATGTAGGAGGAGATCTTTGATGAGACAGATCATCATTTTGAGGACTTATGACACGCGTCTTGCTTATAAACATAAATGTACTGCACTACGTAGGATCACGAGAAATTTATTGAATTTGTTGTGCAAGTTAGTATCAATATAGGTAATCGGACTTAAATGAAGCTATTATAGAGTAATGAGACAATGTGTAGTGGTTGTATTACAAATGTAAACAGACAATATAGGTAATCGGACTTAAATGAAGGTATTATAGAGTAATGAGACAATATATGTAGTGGTTGTATTACAAATGTAAATGGACAGTTGAGAAATGAGAAAAGAATTGTAATATTTGTTGTCGGTACTTGTTTTGAGAGAGCTTTGTAAGTAAGTAGAACGGACAGTTTTTTTTTTCACTCAAGATGTTGGTTATTAGATGTAAGTTTTTTGGACGAACCTTGAAGTTACATCTTATATATCAAATTGTCGGACAAGTTTGTCTGTAACGTTGTATGATTTCTTCGTTGGAATTGCTAGATGCCTTCATGTTCTTCTCTACACAGAATAATATGAACAACTTTAGATGTAGCTATAAATTATAATATAAATTGAGCACAGTATGTCCAGCGGGGCCTATAAATATGTGTGATCTGCTGGTTTCAGAAACCTTTGAAATCATCTACGGTTCCCAAATGACTCATGGCTAGAGATGGGTGACTGTTTAAAGAAGGTCGAGTGACATATTTTGTAGATGGCTTTCCACTTCCCCACTTACCCTGACGCTGGGGGTTTACATTTCACCGTTTATGGTTTAAAAGCATGCAGGGGAAGTATGTTTTTCGTAATTGTGGGAATTGAAGCCATTTGTTATAGTAGTAGATCTTCGAATTATAAAATTAATAATTAATCTTAATAGAATCCATTTGGTATCAACTGTCAAAAAACGAAAGTGTAGTTTACTTTTAAAATTAATCATGTGGAAAATTTTATCACATCCTATCAAAATATCAGTAGAAGAGCAATATAATTAGCACTACAAGCTACCTCTGGAATGATGCTGCTGCATAAAGGAAACAATGAAAGAAGAAAGATTAAAAAAATTGTAGAACCGTGACTGTAGCACCATGAAGTACTATTTTCACTAATGAATCTTAAAAAGTTAAGTGTTTAACTTCATAAAATTACACTAAACTAATTTAAACTACATAGATTGTTTCCACTATTGACGATCTTAAAAAGTTGAGTGTTTTAACTTCATAAAGCTATTCATTAAGTTATAATCTACAGCTAATACACTGATCACAAAATCTGGATTTAGTTACAATCTACAGCTAATATACTGATCACAGGATCTGGACTCTCGAGAACAAGTTTCTGCACTTTGATAAGCACTAACCACAATTTCTTCACGAAAACACAAGCACAAGTCAACTTCCGAAATGAGGGCAAGCCCATTTCTATGGACGTGGATGGCAAAGCAAAATAATTAAAAGCTCAAATGTGTCAGTCACCCTGATCATTGCAGATGGAACCTCAAGTTCCAGTTATTTTGCTGTTGAACAAGTTGTTTTAGAATCACCTGATGTTAGAGCACCAGAGGACAATATATTAATAGATGTTGATTCTACACTAGAGAACTCCCACAATGGTCAACTTTAATTCTTAGGAGACGAGCTAGAAAATACATCTTTATACAAAGAGGAATTGTTATTACAAATCTAAACAAAATAAATGCGGATCTCAATGCCGAAACAATACAATCCAATACCACTAGCCGTTACTTGTGATGTTTACTTCTCATTTCCACCCTCTTCTTCTTCCTGTGAGATTTTTCTTTGGACTTGTGCTTCCTCGAGTGTCTCTTGTTTGAGCTACCTGAGTGTTCCTTTTTCCTTTTCTTTCGCCTATTCTCATCAAGCTCATCATCAGAAGATTCATAAGATTTAAGTGAAGGAGGCTTCTCTGGACCAAAAACACTATGCTGTCTCACATCAGAACTAACTGAAAACTTCTCCTTGGAGTCTGGAGAAAATGGAAGGTAAGGCCCTGTTTCATCCATTCTTGAACCGACAGCACCTCGGCCACGTTTAACCCTGCCAAGCAAAAACATCGACATCAAAACCTGATTGCACCTAGGGTACACGAACACCTTAAAGTTAAGTTAGTTGATATGCATTCATGATTCATCACTCATTTTTGAAATATTCTTATGTAAGCAACATTGGAATCAAAACCACTTATAAAATGTAAGCAACTCATTTACTTTGCTTTTAATTATTACTAGTCTACTACTTAAATCTAGTGGGTGTCTAACAGAACAAATTGCATCCGATCCAATCCACTTCAGTATGTCTCAATTCGATCTAAAAATATTTAGGTTCGGTCCAATTCCAATCCCCTAATAAAATGAATAAAAGTATGAAAAAAATTTGAAATAACACAAAAACAATTTGTATTTATTATCATAGTACATAATATGTGGCATATACCAAACTCCCATACACAAACAATACCATGCGGTGTTGTTTCTTTACATAACCAATGCGGGATGTTGGAAAACAACACTCCTTCAGATCTCAACTAGATTTTCCTAGCAAAATTCAAACCCGATTAAACAGTGAACAGCCAAAAGTATTGTAATTACATGGATGACCACCACCTTAAATTGATTAGGTAAAGAAAGTAAAAAATGACCTTGCTGTTGCCATATAAGGGAGTTCAATGTGCATTGTATGATAACTTATGCTTCAACAGTGAATTACGAATTGTTTTTTTCTTCACTCAAATCTTACTTTAAATGTTTGAAAGACCCATGTCATCCATTTGAAGATTTAATGCTAAGATAAGGACGGATCGACTCCATTATCTTATTCTCCAAATAAATAGTGCATGTGGTCCCTTTTTGTCAACATCTTAACATTATTAAGGCTTATCTACAGTCTTAACTTTATCAAGATTTGTTTGTATCTTGTTATCATTTTTCTAACTAGTATGCCAATTGCCATAATTCATCTTTATCTGTCTAGTTGTACAGGAGATATGCTCTGCTGATATAAAACATGACTCTTTTTTGTGTTAGACATATCAAAATATTTAAAGTGTTTTGAAGTTTAAAGTCTAGCACTAATTCTTTTGTTGAGATGATGGACAATATTGTTTTCAAAATTCATAAACCATTGGGCTAATTTTTTTTTTTATTTTTTTGCCTTTTGGTGATGAGATAGAAATACGAAAGTTAGGTGTTTTGTTTTCTATTTGAAATACAAATTCATTTTGTTAATCCAAATTAAACTAGTTTTTATTTTTATTTGTTTCTTAATTTGCTCAATAATTACATCAAAACAAATTGCCATTTTACTTCTCACATTGTACGCTAGTTTAGAAGTATTATTTATTTCAAATCAAGGAAATATCTTTCCATATACACCTTCTTGCATCAGCATTTAATAAAGCTTTGAGAGTCCTATGCACACAGTCAAGTTTAACATATAAATATTACATAATGCTTCCACTAGTAAGAGTTTAACATATAAAAGATTTATTATCTTCTTCCAAATGGTAACAAGGTAAAGACAATGACAAACAAAGTTTTCATTTTCAATGTTTGATGATATTGAAGGTGTATAAGTAATCATAGATATAAACAATTTTTTATTATGATAGAATGAAAGAAAAGTGAATTGAATTTCATTCACTAACATCTATGAACAAATTTTACATTATTAGCATAAGCCGTTTTACTTGGATAGAATTACTTTAAGGAAATTAAAATGGATAAAATTGGATGGGACTAAATTAATATTTCATATATATTTAGGAATAAATAGCACCAAGTGTGTCCTCAGTCTTGGATAGATGAACAAAATGAGTAAGAACTACTGACCTTGACTGTAGAAATTCTTCAATCTCTTCATCTCTTAAACCTTCATCTTCCCTTGAATAGCTACTTTCATGTACTCTCTTGCTTGATGAGCATGAGGCAGTAGCACTGTCAATATCCAAGCCATGCCTCTTACTACAGCTTCTAGATGAGTTACCAGCATCCCTATGCCTCCTGTGGCTGTTTTCATCCCTTGATCTTCCTTTAAGCCTATCACTCAGCTCCAGCTCTTTTTGCCGGATGCTCCACATCTCATTCACTTCCACAGATCGATTAGCTGGGGAAAATATTAAATCAATCCAAAGAGAACGTACGAAGAAAGTAAAATGTGTACGTAAAAGCAACACAATCTTCAGCAAAAGTATATACAAGCATCATCCATGAACATTATTGAAATAGGGGTGACATGGGTCTATAAAGAAAAAGTTTACTCCAATCCCCTAACAAAAGATACCATGGGACGTCAAAGAAACCAAATTTCCTTAATTATTATAAATCCCCATTAGACAGAATAAACTCTTTTCATCCTGATAGGTGTCACAAATCACAAAAACCAAGGAACCACTATGAATGATGCGGAAATCTAATACTACGAACCAGTACGAACAAAGACCAAACTTTTTGTACACATACATATGTCCAAGAACCCAATCAACCTGAGTTTAATGGTTTCCCCATTGTTTTTTAGTTTTTCCAAAAGAAAGCCACCAATAATAAACATCCTTAAACTCACTAAAAGCCTTACACCCAAGGCATGGAGTGAGTTAATGACATGAGAATGTACATATGGAAGAAGGCAATTATACTTCCCATGCAAAAAATTGCTTTGCTCACCACAACATTTTCACCCTATGAAGTGAATTTTACCAAAAAAACAGTGGAATGCGGAATAAAACAAAATGATATGCAAGCACTGATATTAAAAAGTACAAGAGTTTACCTTGTTGTACACCAAGAACAGTTGCAGTAAGGAACCGTGAATTTGGCCGACCCCTCACTTTAGGCTGCTGAAGGTAAGCATGCACACCTTCCATCTCAGCTTGTCGCCGTAATTCTGCTGCTTCCTTCAAAAGGATTGCAGCTATTCTGTTCTCAGTTTCCAGATCCATCTAAACCTGCGAAGTAAGTTCCAAAAACATATCAAGTGAAAAGTTCACAAATTGAAAACTGTAAATCAACGATGTGGGACAAAATTCCTAAAAATTAAAACCGTAGTCCACTAAAGGGACCTCAAACTCAAAAGAATGAATGCCTATATATACAAAACAGCAAAGGAAATTACCTTCCTAAATTCTAAACACAAATACAAATGTTATCCATGTATCAAATGACAAATATGAAAGCATGTGAACAACATATTCAAGTTCCAAATTCTGGAATCACAAGTGAAATGATATCTATAAGAGATACTTGACAGCAACACAACCAATCAAAGCCATTGCAGACAGTCTTACGAAAAAAGAACAATAACAATCTAATTAGACAATTAAACTTGAAAGCTAATAACCCAATTGACCACAAACTTTCAAACAAACCAACAGCGAGAAGAAATCAATCAGCAATAAAAAAATTAAAAGACATTTTATGTGCAAGAACAATAAAAATTTCAAATCCTAATCTTTTACGAAATTAGATAATCATCTAGTCGACCAGCCCGATAAAGAAACTTAGCGAATAGATCAATGAGAGAAGCAATTGACGATGGAGAAAGACAGATCCAACCAAAAGTAAGCTGTTTTGAGTCCAATTGACGAAACTACCTAACACATTTAAACAATTCAGTCAAATACCAATCCTATCACATAAGCTCTTTACAATTTGATTAAATAAACAATACCCACTTCATTAACTAAACCAAAACCCAAAAATTAAAAAAAAAAAGAAAATGGTTATGGTGAAATAATGAATACATATTCAAGCAGAAACCATGACAAGGTCTAGACAAAGTAAAATACTCGCAATCAACGATATTTACAGAGCAAGAATATAACTTTATATTAGTATAAATATATTCAAGAAAACATATATATTTAGATAATTCAACCGTTTTTCCAATTACTTGTTCAATATATCATCATCAAAATTATGACAATTAGAGTGCAGCAGATTCAACAACATTATCCCTCACAAAAACATCAAAGTTGAAAATACTATATCATTCAACTGGAAACGAAATGTCGCAAACCAAAAACAAGTAAAAGAAAGAGTACCTCCTGATGATCCGACTCTGCTCTTCAGATCCTATCGAATCAAGAATGTATGAGAGAAAGATCAGCTGGACAAGACGACGACGACGTCGTTTTGCGTCCGATTGGGCGTTTGCCGGTGTTTTCCAGAAAACCCTAGAGTTTGGGTAACAATGGGGGTGAATTGGTATCAATAACTTTTTTAATAATTAAAATTGATTTTTAGGAATCAATAAACCCTCCTTCCCATTGATAGATAGCAATTGACTATAGTACCCTTAGGCCTCATTTGTTTGCTAGAACTGGCTTGAGTTTGGAATAATTTTTATTCGAACTCAGGTTTATTGTAGCTAAATGATTTTTCACCAACTTGACCTTTCATTATTTTATTTGACTTGTTTGGGAGAACTCTAACCCGCTAAACGTGTGGATTAAAAAACACACGCTCTTCACCATACTGGTCGCCATCACACGCCCAAACTCATCCCCACCCGTGAAAAGAGAAAAAACCCTAATGAAAAATTGATAGGTCGCGATTTATAAATCAAAACATAAAATAATTAAAATCGGCTCTATCTAATCTTATTCATCAATTAGGTAGCATAATGGTTTGACTATTTTATTAATTAAATAAAGTTATTTATTAATAATAATAATTAAATATTTTTCAACATCCTTATATTCATCACTACTTCAAACATTGTTATTAATGGTTGATTTTAGCCGTCGTTACCATAATTGAAGCTGAGATGGGAATATAAAAAACAAAACGAAAAACAAGTCCTTCGGAGTCAAAAGAAACTACGAATCAACTCTTCAATTCTAAAACCAATCATCCGGCGTGTGTTCACCAAGTCAGCATAGGGCCGAACTCATTTAACCTGACGTGTCAAGACGTTACTGGACGAAAAATGACTACTGATATTTAGGGTTTTAGGTGAACCGGCACATATAACTCATTCACAGAGTCGCCGACCGTGCAGTGAAGCAACTTTCGAGTGGTCCACCGAAAATCCATCAAGAAAACATGTCGATAACGCAATCTCTCTCTGCTTCGATTATTTCTTCATCTTCTTCTGCTTTTCTGTCCCTAACCAATCTTGATTCCAGGTAATGTATCTCTATTTGGTTGCCGAGACAATCAAATGATTTTTCACGTTTTTGTTTGGCTTCTTTGTCGTTTCAATTGATTTTTACCTCTCAAACATTGCAGTCCACAGACTGTTTCGCTTCAACCGAGAAGAGTTGGCGCCTGCAAGTGCGTTGCAACGCCTCAGGAAGAGAAAAGTGGTATTTAACTTATTATTTTGATTTCTGTTTTCATTTGTTTGTGTATGCATGTAGATATTGGTAGTAGCCATTGATTTAGCTTATACTGAGCTTCTAGGATAGGTGTGTTAGTGTAGTGGTGGTGTTAAAAGACACCTTTTAGTGGTCAAGCTGGAAATGATCAACCCTGGTTTGAAATTGATTGACTTAAACTGCGTCTATTGGAATGGAATAAAGTTATAGGTTTTTTAATGTATTTGCCTAATTGACTTCATACAAGGTATCCTGTTAAAGTGTTGCTAGAATTTTAGGATTGTTAACTGAAGTGTAGGTTGTCGTGAAGTAATATAAGTGTAGGTTGTCGTGAAGTAATATAATGTTGAGAGTTTAAGCAGGTTGTGCACAAATATTGTAACACATATGTTTGCTTAAATGCTCTAGTTACGACACCAAGATAATGAATTAATAAATATGCGATGAAATAATTCAATTTGGGAAGACAAAAAAAATATGGTGATGAGTTGTTGATTCCTTTTGTGAATAGAAGTATAATATTTTGTTTAATTTATTTTTTGGATTTAGAAAAAATAATTATTGGATTGATTAATATTACTGCTTGGTAGTTTAAAAATGTAAGTATCGGCAAAGTATGAAACACAATCACTATAAAGTGATATCAAGAAATAGGTTGAAGTGATCTGTTCTCTTGGTGAAGTGTGATAAGGATAAACATTTGTCATTGCTTTCTGTATACTTGTATGTTTGTATAATTTCTAAGATATTCTTAGTTTATTGTGAAGTTTTCAAGACAAAGGTATCTCGAAATGCAAACTTGGCCAAACTTCAAGCTGGATACCTGTTTCCAGAGGTTTGTACCAGTGCTTTTTGTTGTTCATTTTGACAATAAGTTGCTCTTGTAATATTCCTTTTCTAATTTTGGAAGGAAAGAGCTCAGACAAGAAGAAAACTAAAATTAAATTGTTGGTTTGCTAAAAGGTCTAGTTTGATTGAAAAGCTAAGCAGTCATAGATGATGTTCTGTGTAATGACACAATTGATGTTTATGATACTTTTGTAGTCCAGCCAAAACTGACATGTATGATACTTTTGTAGTCCAGCAAAAATGTGTTATAGCATTTGGTGGTTCTTATGGTTTTTGGTAATTCTAATAATGTATCTTTTATTATGTTATTGAAACTAGATTGCTAGAAGAAAAGCCACCCATATGTTGAAATACCCAGATGCACAAATTATCAGCCTTGGAATTGGTGACACTACTGAGCCTATTCCAGAACTCATAACTTCTGCTATGTCACAGGTTCGTTTTATTTTAAGATCCTTCTTTGGTTAATGTCATGACTATGTATATGATTGTTTATTATCATTTGTTAAAAGTGCTACGATTGTTTATTATCATTTGTTAAAAGCACTACTAGACTACTAGAGTGGTGATGCTCGATGGTTTCTTCACTTTTTTCCAAATAAATTGAACTATCTTCTTCTCTTCCTTTTTTGATTTAGTCATCTATCTCTTTCATTAAATTTTATATTTGGATCTTCTGAAAGTTGACTCAGTAGCGACAAGATGTGATCTAAGTGCCTCTTGTCCTAGGTCATAGTGCCAAGAAAGTGAAATGTTTCTAATAATACAATTACATTGTTCATTGCCATCATTGGTCATCTTGATATCACTCAGTTAAGTATTCCAATCTCCGTTGTGGCATGATGGTTTTATATTGCTTAGTATTTTGTGGTTCTGAAAACTTAAAAGTCCATTGGTGATTGGTACTAGTAATGAAATTCCTGCTACAATTTTAAACTGAATGATAATTCTGTTAAGTTTTCAGATGCAATCTAGCCCATGTTAATGTTTAGCAAATATTTTATCTCATTTATTTTGCATATTAAGAACCAAATGTTCTGCCTTTTGCTGATACCTGTCTGATTTTTTTTTCCTTTGTAGAGAGCTTATGAATTGTCCACACAAGAGGGCTACAGTGGCTATGGAGCTGAGCAAGGTGAAAAAGTAAGTTGGATTTTTTTTTCCCTGCAATTAGCCAATTTTTTGTGAAATTACTGATTTTTGACGTTTGTGATACTGTTACATTTGGCTGAGAGTTGATGCATCATCGAGTTTGGAGTCAGAATTGGAAATATTTGATGACAGAAAATGTGATAACTAGGCTGTGTGCCAAAGTGAAATTATATAATTTGAAGTATTTTTTCAGAAAATATGTTTGTACTTTTTGTTTGCAAAAATACTGTCCATGTGTTCATATGCCTCTTATAATATAGATCTACTATTGTTAAAGAACATGTTGAAACTCTTCAGTTCTTTGGTATCTGCTATTGTAATAAAATGATAATTTACTCAACTTTTTAAGATTTTTGGTAATGTATAAAATGTGTCTTACTTTTACCCAACTTCTAAAACCTTAAAATGATACGTGGAATCAGCTAAGTCATCCATTTCTGCATGTGCCTCTGAATAGGTTTAAATTATGTAATTGTTTATATCTGAGGATTGTTGCTGAATGAATGTTTTACTGAATTTTTAGGTTGGCTGTTGACTTAATGTGATCTTACTGGGTTTACTAGATTGAATTACAAAATGATACTATATGAGTCTTGTACCACTATCAAAACCTATGATATGTGATTACATTGTGCTTTTCACTTCCATTTGATGGGGAACTTTGTCCAATGGATGAGTTACTGAAATTTGACAACCTGTGCAGCGGCTGAGAACTTCAATTGCTTCAACTTTTTATAGGGACCTTGACATAGAGGATAGCGATATATTTGTTTCAGATGGTGCAAAATGTGATATTTCCCGCCTTCAGGTATGTATAGATTTAATGTAGTAAGTTTTGATATTTCTAGTTTGTTATATGCCTCATATTTTTAACAAGCCATATGCCAGAGGTCATTTGTCTTTGATGGATGTCATGTTGGTGATTTTTTTTACCGGAAGTTGATTCTATTATCATGTTTCTCATGTAAAATTAATCAGGTTGGCATTTTCTTACTTTGTTGCAGGTGGTTTTTGGTTCCAATGTTACCATGGCAGTGCAAGATCCATCATACCCGGTAATTATTATTATTATTATTTTTTTTCATAAAATGGAAAAAAATGTCATGTTGGACCTCACACTGTAACCATCACTTGTTGGGTACTTACCAGAATAAAGCAAAAGTAAGCAAAGTCTTTTGGTTGGACTGGTCTGTTAGACTATGTAACCACGTACATGCATTATGTTGGTAAGATGGTTTTGTGAATGTAAACAAAATTTATTGAGAGTTCAGCATCAATTTCTGATTGAATTAAAGAAATGTAATGATAAAAATAAAGTAGTGGTGAAATGGAAACAATAACCTATGGCAGTGTTTTTTGTTTGTTTTGATGAGATATTCTCTGAATGCTGGGGCTTTCTTTTCAACATGCAGGCTTATGTAGATTCAAGTGTCATTATGGGCCAGACTGGGCAGTTTCAGAAGGATGTTGAAAAGTATGCAAACATTGAATACATGAAGTGTTCTCCAGAAAATGGTTTCTTTCCTGATTTATCAACTGTTGCTCAAACAGACATTATATTTTTCTGTTCTCCAAATAACCCTACTGGTGCTGCTGCAACAAGGGAACAACTAACCCGATTGGTTCAGTTTGCGAAGGATAATGGGACAATAATTGTCTATGATTCTGCATATGCTATGTATATGTCTGATGATAATCCGCGATCTATCTTTGAAATTCCTGGAGCCAAAGAGGTAACTCTAGAGTTGCCCATTCACTTTTTGGTTGAAATACTGCTCATCCTTTCTGTTTTTTTTTTTTTTTTTTTTTTTGTGCAATCATTTATACTTTAGCAAGGTGTTTTACAATGTTGTGATGAGAATGGAAATTAGTCTTTCAATGAATACAGCCTGGTGGAATGACTAAAAATATTTTTGGCATTCCCATCCAAAATGGTTTTTGATTCCATTATGAACTAATATGGTAAGGGGAGTTTGGTTCAGACAATATTCATGGTCACTGGTAATTTTGGGGCAGTGGGAATGTTTCTTTATCACTCAGTTTCAGAATTTATGTGATGCTTGGACATCCGCTAGGCATTTTTTTTTTTTAATTTATTATTTTTTTATATTGCAATTTTATGACATTTGGAATGGTTTAATTTTCGTATTTATAGGATATTAAGCATATGCTGTCTGCTGAGCATCATTTTAAATCATTCAAGGTGTCTTAAAATGACAGTATGCTGGATTTATCCTGTAAAGGTTGTTAGAACTCTTTTGGTTTACAACTAGAAGTCATTCTTATCACATATCACCCAGCTGCTTATCAATTTCCAGTTTGTCAAGTTGAACTGCTGCATATGTTTTGAGTCTCTTTTTTATTTTTTATTTTCTGTGAAACTTATTTATCTTTTACTTTTTCATTTACGGCAATGCAAAGCATTCCTTTTGGTTTTTATTTTTTATTTTTTTTATTTATTTTTTTATTTGTATTTTTGTATTTCTTTGGGTTTTTTTGCATTATTTCCGCTTGTTTATTTTGGCATTTTTCTTGCATTTTTATCATGATTTCCATTTCAGTTATTGTCTTTTCATTTTGATAAGAGCACAGATTGCTTCCTCACGGTGGGACATGTAGATAGTTTTTATCACTTTCATTTGTTTGCTATTGGATAATATCCTGTGTTAAGATAATTATTTTTTGTACAAATATGTTAGCTGAAATTCTGTTGTGGCTTCTTTTCAGCCTTTTCCAGTATTTAAAGCCAACATAAGTTACCTTATTCTGATTTGAAGAATCAGAGTTTCTATTATTATTATTATTATTATTATTTTTGGTGGGAATGATCCCAAAAATGTCATTCTAGTTTGTAAAAATGTCCATACCACTATAGTTTCATTTTTGTTCAAAATCCCCCTTGATGTTAAAAAATTAATAGAAAATAATCATTTTACCCCTTATGACTTCATCATTAATTTGTGACTGTCAAGGGTATTATCGTCCTTTCATACGTCTCTAGGGAATATTTTGAGTGTTTTTATTAATGTCAGGAGAGATTTTGGATAACAATGAAACCATAAGCGGTAAAATAGATGTTTTTGCAAACTAAAATGGGGTTTTTGAGATTATTCCTTTTTGGTGCATATACACAAGACTGTGAACATGCTATCAGTAAAAAGAGTTTTACCATGATTTTGTCCAACAATGAAAAAATGATTTTGATTTAAGAATGATTGATGCACTAAAGTAAGTTAATCATTTTGTTCATGAGATAAGTTGTGTGATATACACAAATATTACAGAGCTAGATTGGTTGGTGTAAACTGTGTGTTATGGCTTTTGGATGGGGCTAGCCTTTTATTTTAAAATTAATTTTTGAACTCTTATGTTAGGTAGTTGTATTGAATCTACTGATACCTATATATGATGTGCGAATTGTGATTTTGGTATTTGCAGGTTGCAATTGAGACATCATCATTTAGCAAATATGCTGGGTTCACTGGAGTTCGTCTGGGTTGGACAGTGGTTCCAAAAGAGCTCTTGTTTTCTGATGGGTTTCCTGTTGCCCGAGACTTCAACCGCATTGTATGTACCTGCTTTAATGGTGCATCCAATATTGCCCAAGCTGGTGGCTTGGCTTGCCTTTCACCTGAGGGCATTGGGGTCAGTATCACTTTCATTAAGCTACTGCCAAATTTCCTTTTTTTTTTTATATGTTTTATTTTCAAAACGGAGGAATTTGGATTTTGTAATCTTCCTGTTTCTTGCATGACCCTGTATATGACTTTTCTTTTTCAAAGGCCTGGTGGCCATGCAGCACTGTTGTGTATTCCTGCTCTTACAGGCTTAGTGGATTTCAAAAACATGCAGGCTATGCGGCAGGTGATTGGTTTTTACAAAGAAAATACAGAGATTATAATGGAGACTTTCAGTTCACTTGGCTTTAAGGTGTATGGAGGGAGGAATGCACCTTACGTGTGGGTTCATTTCCCTGGCCGAAGCTCATGGGATGTGTTCAACGAGATTCTTGAGAAGACTCATGTTGTTACTACACCTGGTAGTGGTTTTGGGCCAGGTGGTGAAGGTTTCGTCAGAGTTAGTGCCTTTGGTCATAGACAAAACGTTTTAGAAGCTTGCAAAAGATTCAAGCAGTTATACAAGTGATCAGGTTATCTGACAGGCTCCGCAGATAATGGCAAACTGTTCTAAAACTGTTCTTTGTTTCATTAGGCTGTGGGACTGGGGCAATTTTAGGTGGTCAACAAAATGCAAAATCATTGTGTTGGTAGTAAATTGGATATTATTTACAAAGATTTAGGGATCGTTTATTTTTTTATCTGAAGATTTAATAGTATTGCTGAAGACTAAAGACTGAATAACATGTTTTTTATTTCTTACTTTTTGAATATATTGTAAACTTGTTTATTTTTTAAATTTAAAATTGTCTAAAAACTAGTAAATTGATTTTTATATCATTTTTACTATTTATTGCTATGTAATTTTAATTAAGGTAATACAAACATTTAAAAATAAATAATAATAAATTTTAAAACATTTTTTTATGTATATATAAAAATATTTTATTTATAACTAAAATATGATTAAAAATGTATAGTAATATTAAACATATTTATATATTTAAATATATTAATATATTTAAAAAAATAAATGTTTAAATTATAAATTAAAATATATTAGTTTAATTTCAAGATAATTTGGGATCAGATGGATTTAGATTTTATTTTTTAAATATATTTTTTTGTAAGTATCAAGAAAAAAGAAAAGAAAATAAAATAAAAGTTGAGTAATATAAAATTATGATAAATTTAAAATTATATTATTTTAGGAATGATAGATTTGGAATAAAAACTTTTAAATGTCATTAAATGATTTATAATTAAGTAAAAAGTTAAAAATACTTACTTAATTTTTTTCAATTATTTTTGGATAGTTTTAAGTGGTTTGTCTACTTAAAAAAAAAAACAAACAAAAACAACTTAATAGGTGCAATTCAACACTATTGTTGACGTTCAGATTTGGTAAACTAAGGTTCTTGAAACCTAGGACTGCAAAGACAAAGAAAGCAAGGAGGAAGAACAAGGAGACAAGATTTTACATGGTTCGGTCAAGAACAGTCTACATCCACGGTCCCTTTCCTGTTGGTAGAAAAGTAGTCACTGTTATTGAGTATTTTCTGTGTGTGTCCAACCCCAAAAAACCCTTTACAATGGAATTCAACCCTTTTTTACAAAGAGGGGAAAATGTTACAGTTAAATACAAGTAGGAAATAATTAATTGCACTTCCCAATATTAACACCCATTAATTATATGATCAAATCCCATAAAATTCGGGTCTTAATTTAGTAGTTACATGTTCCTTAATTTGTGCTGCAACCATTATGGGAAGGATTCAATATGCATGTCACGCTAAGACGCAAGCTGATTCTACTCTAGGTGACCTAGAGCTTACTAGGCAGCTCTGATCGACTAGCGATCTGAGAGAGCTCTTTCATTCGAGCTGAGGTCGTGATTATGGGAGCTGAGTCTTTGATATAATGGAGGCTTGTTCCCGCGAGCTGCTCGCCTCATCAGCTAGAGGCTTGTGTCTGGCGAGCTGAATATTGACCAATTGGGTCTTCGTCTATTGGGTCGGCTCATTGGATTATTTTATTAGTTTTTTGGGCTTTTATTAGCCCAGTTTAGATAGCCTAAAAATACTTATAACAACTATTAAACCTTAAGTGAAAAAAACAAATGATCATTCTCTTTGTTTTTTTAGACCATATGAGCATTGATGCTTGCTTTAACACGGTGAAGTATGACTCGCATGTTTGCAGGATCCCAAGCAAATATTTCAGTTTCCACTTTTTTTTTTTACCTAGTTTCTTTTTTATTTTTTTGGAAATAATATTAAAATATTTAGTGGTTGAAAATTGAAATGAGTTTTAATAATAGAAGGAATTACACGAAACCCTCTTGAGATATGATCTGTAAACACATAAATAAGTTTACCTTTAATTAACAAAAATCATTAAATATATAAATAATTGTTTTTTAACAAATACTTAAGAGTTAAAACACATAAAAGGCCAACCTGTAACGCCCCGATATTTGTTTTCGTACGATTCGCATTTGTCAATTTAGTAGTTAAATTCGATAAATGGGATTAAAATTATAAATTTAATAAATAAGTGCAAAATTATATATTTCGATTGTTAATAGATGAAATTTAATATTTTCGAAAGCGTTTTTCCACGTAATAAATTAATTTCGAATTTAAGTAAAATAAGTCGATCGGTAAGTGGAATCCTAGGATTGGAAAATAAAGTGAGTGGAATTTGATCGCCTTCCGTGGGATTAATTTCGATCCCATGAGAAATTTATAAAAAGTTAAATGTAATTTAAATTAAATTATTTTATTTTTGGATTAGGATAAGACTGTGGATAAAAATCGAATTGGTTAGTGGAAAGGTGACTCATCAAGTTTGTTCAATGGGATGTTAGCTTGTGTGATAGGGGTTGAAATGTAAATAATCAAAAGTTTGGGATCAATTTGTAAATAGCTAAGGTAGTAAATATATATAGTGCATTTGACTTGATTTTTTTTTTTTTTTTTTTTCCGTTTCTTCCTCCTTTGTTGCCGAGTTCTTCTTCTCCTTATTGCCGCCTCTTCTTTTTCATTTCTTCATCAATCTTCTTCACTTTTTACTCACTAAATCATCAATCTTTCATGCTCAATCCATCATCTATTCATTCCCGAGCTTAAATCCATCAAAACTTTATAAATCTTCCAAGTTAATTTTTGCTAGAAAGGGGTAATTCGAGGTACGTGATCATGGGTCTTTGATTTTGTGTTGGATTTGGGTTAAATACGAGCTAGAGAGGGTCATGAGCATATAGATGATGTTAGATTGCATTTGAATTTATTTATTTTGATTTTTATATTGAATTTTGCTCTTTTGAAACCCTAGGTGAGGGTGTGGGGCGTGAGGAAGACTAAGGAGACGTGAAAATCTTTACTTGAAGGTGTGAAAAAGCATAGGAAAAAACCCATGAGGTTGGTGTAATCATATTTGAGATATTTAAAATTACTAGTTTTGATTTTAATGTATAACTATCTTGAAATTTGTCTATTTTGTTTCTTTGAGATATTAAATGGCTTTGAGTGTTATTTGTGGGTCAATGACATGCTATTGAATGAGTTTATGTGATGAAAAACGGTTTCAAAAATATTTCATAAATAAACCCACTTTATGGTCGAATTTGTTATATATCATACTCTAGGGGTATTTTCGTTATTTCAATATTATTTACGTATTATTTAAATGATGTTTGAATGATCAGTTTGATGAAAAGTGAAGCGGAACAAAAATTTTAAAAAGTTTAACACCCCTTGGCCAAATGCTACTCCGAGGCTAGATCGGGGGTATTTTCATCTTTTTGCTTTCATTTTCATGTTAATTATATCACGTTTTGATGGTACATGTAACGAATTTGGAATCGAAAATAAAAAAGTTAAGATTTTCCTAATTTGAGACCAAATTAGAGTATGATAAATGTGATAAATATTTTAGTAAGATGTGATGTGAAAACTAGGGACAAAATGATCATTTTGAAATGGCCATAAGTGAGGTCCCAAAGAAATTCGATGAATAGATGTAAATATGTAATAAAAAGTTTACGCGATTAAAAGTTTAGTTTTAAATTAAAAATTTTGTAATTTTAAAAACTTTAAAGAGTCTGTGTAAAACTAGTCAACGATAGGTGGGGATTAATAGTTAGCCAGTCAATAGGGTGATTATTAGTAGTACTGCACCATTACAATTACTCACAGACGTTGTATGATGGATCTTGAGATGCACCGAGTGTTCGATCTCGGAATGGAAACAGATTGTAATATACGGCTCGACGGGTAGTCACTGAGTGACCGATGTCGAGGTCGCCGTTTATTTTGGGGGATAGCCACTGAGTGGCCGATACCAGAAGACCTGTTGCTGATCCATGGTATCATGATAGAATTTACAAAGGGCTCTAATAAATTGAATAAAAAAAATCTTGCTCTAATAAATTGAATAAAGAAAATCTTGTAAATTTATTCGATAGTTGATTTTATATGGGTTAGATCGTAATTGTGTTTGCGACGAAATGTTGGAAAGTCATATGATTATGTTGCATTTTATGAAATTGTCTAAAGAGTGTGTTTTTTGATGAATGGATTATTATTGTGCATATTATTTTAATTTATGATTGTATTTTGCAAATAAATGTGATTTCAGTATTATATGTGTACACTCACTAAGTCAAAATTTTACAAATAAATGTGATTTCAATATTATATGTATAGACCCACTAAGTCGAAAGACTTAGTGCGTTGGATTTACCACACAGGTAGTTGAGTAGGACTTGAAGTAAAGAAGAAGACAGAGTAGCTGTAGTTTTCTCTCAAGTCATATCCTCCTTCATCATTTTGGTAATCATCATTTTGTGTCACATGAGTGTCAGATTTTGGGCACCACCATGTTTTATGCATTTCTCTGACTTTGTAAAGTTCGTAAATAAATTTGTATTAAAAATTTATCACTTTTTGTAAATAATGTAAATTATTCGTTGAAAAGGTTTTATATGATATTATTTCTGTAAAGTCATGAAATGTTAAAAAAAATATTTATCATAATATGTTTGTGTGTCGAAGTGATTTGGAAACGGATAGGAGATCCGAAAAGAAAGTTGAGAAATGAATTTATTTAGAAATGTATTTTCTTTACAAGTTTAAATTTTGAGTTTTTAAAAATATAAAGGAAACTCTACTAGATTTTCGATAAAAACTAAATTGATGTTTGTTTTTCTCTAAATAAGTCTAATAAATGAAAATTGAAAAAGTAAAAATGTAATATCTCTCACCTCAATCCTCGTACAAACGAGTAGGAGTGTTACACAACCTCTTCAAACCAACAAGAATGATGGCTTCTATGAGAAAAGACAGTCTTTTTTGATTCATCTAGAAATGTTTATAATAGTAATTGTTTTTTAAATAATTAGTTTAATTACAGTTATCTTTAAGAAAACCTTGCGATAAATTATTAATTTAATTTGAAATTAAAATAATACAAGTAAAAATGCATTCTAATATCATCCCTATTTTAGCATTACACATATTTATAGCACTTTTGGGTACCATCATTATTTCAAAATGCTATTACCCAAATGATAATTTGATTAACGTGACAACTAATTATTGTTTCAACACAATTAACCACGATTATTTTGAAGGCTACAACAATACCAAATAGATCATTATTTATTGTAAATAAAAGGGAAGCAGTGGAAGGAAAAACAACTTTTCTAGATCACTTTTCTATAGACAATACATGGTCAATTTGTATTCTTAATTCTCCACAAGTAGTCATAATGAAATTGAATTAGTTTATTATTAGTCGAACCAACCTTATTATATCTCGTCAATCTTTATAGATATGATTTCATTAAGGTTCAATTTTACCATATAATTGTTAAAATATTTTTAAAAAGGATGAATATTTTCGTTCATGTTTCTCTTATAGTTTTGCAACCCTTTTATAGGAAGTGAATCAAGATAATATATATCCATTTAATCATGTCGAATAAATCTAAAACATATGAAAAGGCTTAAATGGAAATCGATAACTGGTGATCAAACAACTTTAAATTCCCTTAATTATTGTAAACCTCGGTCATACTTTGTTGCACATCATCTTGTATACATTAGGTCCGAAATCTAGGTTTGATTCTAAAACGTAAATATATTATTGATTATGTTAACTGTACTTTAAAGACATATATAAAGTAGAAATACTTTTCTAACAGTTTAAGAATGAGGACAAAAATTTGATCAAATTAGACGTTTTGGAAGAAGATAGTAAATCTTTTATATGTTTTACTATTACTAGTGGAAGCATTATCTAATATTTGAGTTTCTTCAAGTTGCCACTAAATCTACAGTAAATATGCTTGTTCTCTCCGATTATGTGCATATTGCATAGGACTCTCAAAGCTTTGTTAAATGTTGATGAAAGAAGGTGCATATGTATATGGAAAGATATATTCTTGATTTGAGAATAAATAATGTTTCCAAACTAGCATACAATGTAAGAAGTGAGTTGGCAATTTGTTTTGATGTTTATTGAGCAAATTAAGAAACAAATAAAATATAAAAACTAGTTTAATTTGGATTAACAAAATCAATTTGTAATTAAAGTAGAAAACAAAACACCTAACTATCGTATTTCTTTCTCATCACCAAAAGGCAAAAAAACAAGTTAGCTTAATAATTTATGAATTTTGGAAACAATATTGTCCATCATCTCAACAAAAGAATTAGTGCAAGACTATCAGTAGAGTAACTTTGAAGAAAATTTTCCCTTTAAAATCTAAATGTATTTAGTCATGGTGAATCAGGGAAAAGTGTAATGTCTAACAAAAATTTCATTAATGTTAAAAAATTTTAGATGTTTATACCAAAAATGTCAATCTCATACGGATTTCATAATATTAAAAAAAGTAAAAAAATTAAATTCAAATGAAATGAATCATGAAAATCCAGGTCAAAAATAGTTATTCAAGACAGCTCAAATTATTAATTCGTAGACAGAATACTCTCTATAAAACCTTATGGTTTCTTCTCCATACATGCACCTCTCAAAACAATTTCTTTTCTCTCATTTTTTTTTTTTTTTTTAAATTTTTTATTTGTTAATTCTTCTAGTTAGTGAAATACTCGAAGTCATGACAAGGAAGAGTAAGGGTAGGCAAAAGGTGGAGATGGTGAAAATGCCTAATGAGAGCAATCTTCAAGTCACCTTTTCTAAACGTCGATCTGGTCTCTTTAAGAAGGCTAGTGAACTTTGCACACTCTGTGGGGCTGAGGTTGCCATCATAGTATTCTCTCCTGGAAAAAAGGTCTTTTCATTTGGCCACCCCACTGTTGAATCTGTGGTTGATCGTTTCATCTCTCGAAACCCTCCGCAAATCTCAAGCACCATACAACTCATTGAAGCTCATCGTAATGCTAGTGTTCGTGAGCTTAATATGCAACTTACTCAGGTACGTATAATTTAATATTGCTTCTTGTTATTTTATTTTTGAGATCAATGACAAACCACATTTTATTTTAGTTAAAAAGTAATGAAATTATGATTTCTAATATTATTTGACATAAATAGCCAACATCTTAAAAGCCCTAATTTTCTTTTTAGAATAAGGATTATACTCGATTGTACAACAAAATAAGATCAACAGTCACATGTTTCTACATAGATCATTACATAAAATATAAATAATCAAACGATATGTTTTCAAAAATTAAGATTGTATAGAAATACAAAATTAAGGGATAATCCTATTTTTCTCTTGTAATTTGACGTAATAATCAAAATTCATCACTAATTTGAAAAATCATTAAGAACCCTCATATTATTTGACTAAATAGACAAAATAACCCTTGTGGTTTTAGAATATGTAAAAAAAACCCTTTTTAATTTAAGAAAATATCCAAAAAATCCTCTCGATTATTTTCCTTACTGTGTAAGTCAGAATCACAAAAGAGGTAGAATAAAAATGCTACAAACTATAGGGGTAATTAGCGATTATATCAAATAATAGGATCAAAATGGGATTATCCCCATAACTAATGCATGATTACAGCAACATATGTCGTTTGCAATTTTAATTGTTGAAGTGCTACATCTATGACTCAAAAACCTTTTTGTTGTAATCATTTAATGGATCAGGTGCTGAACCAGCTAGAAGCTGAAAAGAAACGCGGTGAAGAGATGACCCAGATTAGAAAAATTTCCCAGAGTCAATGCTGGTGGGTAGCACCAATTGATGAACTGAGCCCACCCCAACTTCAGCAATTGAAAGTGTCATTAGAAGAGCTCAAGAAAGACGTCACTAAGCTGGCTGAGAAGGTTTTGGTCCAGTCTTCAACTCCTTCCCAATATTTTTCTGGGAGTTCAAGCGCTCGGGGGATTCTTCCATTTGATCTAAAGAATGTCGGCTTTAATTCTTACATGAACATGATGCCTCCTCTTCCTCCTCCACCTCCTCATCAACCTCATACTCTTCCTCCTCCTCAACATCCTCATTCTCATTCTCATCCTCCTCCTGGATTTAATGCCAGATTTGGCTGTGGGTTTTATTAAATTGATTGTTTGTTTTCAACAAAGTTAGAAGTGTCCGTCAAACACAATTTGCTTTCTACTTTTAATCAGGGTTTGATTGAATGTTCGTTTTGATTTATAAAATACGTCTAGTGTGTTTGTGTGTTATACTTGGTCTTGTTTTATTTTGTTTAATAAATTTCATGTATGCAATGGGGCTGTCACTAGTCAGATGAGGATGATTATGATGATATAATTAAATGACGTGTTTGTTTCATTTTACCTATTTACGATTTCCCTAATTTTACTTTGATTAGATTTGTAAGGATTATTAAGTTATGCATCAAATCTCATTTGAATATGAACTCCATTCCTAAGTATCATATTATTTGATAGTTAAATTCAGGCATGATCTATCAAGGCCATATACCACTAAGAAACATCATATAATTGCCAAATGATAATGAATCAATAACCTTTTTTTATGAACTTTGATTGTAAATAATGAGAATTTATCAGTATATAAATTTTATTTATTTAGAATTATAGCTTGATGTTATTATTATGTTAATATATCATAACCTCAAGTTTTAAATACTATAGTTGGATTATTTTCTATTGACGAGTTTGATGATAATTAATACATTAGATGTATGCTATGAATATTATTATTATATATATTTCTACCTTTATGAAAAACCACTTGGATAATTTCAACCTTTTATACGTTCTTCTATTATCGTCGAAGGGTTATTGAAATCTAACATTTTTGAGATGTCTACTTGATGAATAAATAACCTAAGTCTAAATTTTTTTACTAAAGTTACTCCTTTTTCATTGAAAGTATCCTATTACCCTTAATAGTGGTGACAGGTCCAAACATTTATTTTAGAGAAAATACTTTATAACAATGTAAAATAAAATAAAAATTAAAGATAAAAACAATTATAACTCACTATTCTTTAGTTACTCATGGATTTCATTTTTCTTTATGAATCTCCAGAGCTCTTTCTCACAAGTTCACTAATCTTCACTCAAATTTTGTTAATTCTCATTTTAACAATATGAGCAAAAGAATAAAAGAACTTCTAAAACACATATATATATATATATTTTAAAAAAAAACTTCAATTTAGTTTCAAATAATATAAATGCATGACAATTTTTTTTTTTAAATAAATCCATAATATCCGTTAAGTAATGAACTAGACGTGAGAGAGACCTAAAAACGTTAAAATAAAAAAAAAGTCAATAATTTGTATAAACATAACATAGCTTGCGGTAAGAAAAATTGTTCATGATAATTCCATATAATTGTATAAGAATAAGAACTAGCGAAGTTAAATTAACACAAAATCCTAGTTCAGTTTGCTTGGTTGAATCATTATGTCATGGAATTGTGAACCAGGATTCGAAGCCCAACCGCACTCGCATCAACTTTGGTAGTGGAAGGGAATCGAGTTGCACACTGCCACACACAATATGAGCTCCGTGCCATCAAGGCATTTTTATGTTGGTGATTTCATTCATTTCGAAACCATATAACAATTTATTTATTTAAATATATGGAGACTAGCATTAAACTTAATCAATTTTACCACGTGACCGTCTGTGACCAAGGCCTCTGGATTGTTAGCAAAACCCGGTATGGTCCCACGAGATGCATTAATAGAATTGGTTTCATCTTACGTAATCAATCTGCTACAATTCTGTTTTAACTTACAGCTTTTGTTGACGTTGTTCATCAAAAATTCCTTGAAGCATGTCTCTCTTGCAACATCTATTCACTTCCACCGTCTCTTCTTCTTCCTCCGCTTTCTTGGCCGCTGTTAACAATAACCCCAATTCAAGGTCACCGTTTTCTCCTCCTTTGTTTTGATTGGTTAATGATCATCATTAAATGAAAGACACCGATCGGATGCTTGCTTCTCATTTCCTGTAGCAACCAAAAAAAAAGGGTGTCTTTGTTTTTCAATACTTTTTTGAATAAGACCAACTTCGATTGATTTTGTTCTTGTAAAATATTGCAGACAACAGAATTGCACCCTTCTAGTAAAAAAAAACTGTGGTGTATGTAAATGCATAGCCAGACCACGTAATGACGATAACATGATCGGTATATATTTTCGTTGTTTCTTTTCATTCACTTCATTACAATTCTAGCGTGATTTTTTAATGATATTTATGATCCTCTAAAGAATAACAATTCTTAGTTATATTGCTGTGACATTTATGGTTTATCGTGAAGTTCACAAAACAAAGGTACCTCGGAATCCGAACTTGTCCAAACTTCAAGCTGGTTACCTGTTCCCGGAGGTCTGTTTTGATCACTATTTATTTAATCATGCATTATATTATTAACACGTACCATTACAACACGTGCCGCCGTGTCAGCATTGGTTTTAATATTTGTCCTTTTCTGTCTGGCTTGAGTTCTTTCTTTATACGTTGAGGAGGCGTGACGTTTTCTAATATGAGAAACTTGTCGTGTCCAACCTAATCTTGATGATCAAGTGCTTGGACTTGTTATAATCACGTATATTAACGGAAAATCTATACAGATATTGAAGAGGGGTGATGTGATTGCTGACTTGGCATATACTGTTTAGTGTTTTGTTAATGTTAGTGATGAGTAGTGGACCGTATTATGCTTGTTTCATGAAGCCAAAGCAGAGAAATTGTGTGCTCGTCTTGCCATTGTCCGATAGTTTCCTTTTGGTTTTATTTCTTTTAAAACAAATAGGTTGCTAGAAGAAAGGCAGCACACATGCTGAAATACCCGGATGCACAAGTGATTAGCCTTGGAATTGGTGACACTACAGAGCCCATTCCACAAGTTATAACTAATGCCATGGCTAAGGTACTTAATTATTATGTTTTTTTCTTTGCTTCATGTCACCTTGATCTATTTAATGGTTTTTTTATTTTTTATTTTTATTTTTTTATAACAATTTTATAGCATAATCAAGTGACTCACATTTAGAATGGTGATGCTTGCACTTGTCTTGCCTTTCACTGTCACTGCTTCAGTTTTCTCAGTCTGTTTATTTGTTTCAACATTTAGGCCTTATAATGTCAAAAAGAAAATAATAATAATAATAATAACAACATCTAGGCCTTAAGAAAGTTGACTGGGTAGCCAAGAGATGCACATTAAGTGGTTTGTTTTAGATTTTTTTCTTTTACCAAAATAAATGTGCGTTTACAGTTTCAATTAAAAAAAAAAAAAGTGTCTTTACCATACAACCTTACATTAACATAACCTAATAACCATAGAACTTCCATAATGATCCTTATCAACTGATTCATTTCCCCCCCAGCTAACCAATCTAAGTTGCTGTATATGGTCACCTGAGGTCATGCTTAGTTATTTGACTTGGCAATCTCCCAATCTCCTTTGCAGTATAACACTCATATTTAGATATTTTAGTATTGCTCAGTTATTTAAATTTTGTGCATAATACTGGCTACAAAATTCTTATTAAAGTGATGCTTTATCCATCATCCATGACCGATGCATGAGTGACTTATTTTAATCTTGGCAGAAATCTCATGGCTTGTCCACACTAGAGGGTTACGGTGGTTATGGAGCTGGACAAGGTGAAATGGTATGAGATAAAATTCCTTACTTTTGATTGGCAACATCATTATTGAAACAACTCCCTCTAGTCTTACCGGTTGATATTGAGTTTCTGCATGTGATGGAGTTTTTATTTGTCATCGTCTATTACAACATTATGCATTTAAATCTGTACATCATTTTTAGGTTTGATCAATGTGATAAGTCCATTGGTCTTGCATGTGAGGAGTTACATTAGAGTTTAGCATTACTATGCGGACTCTTATATGCAAGCTTAAGCTCTTGTTGGAGCGGTACTTAACATTGTCAACAACTTCGCTCAATGGCTAAGGATGTAGCGTTGCTCTTTTGTGTTAAAAATCGTATTAGTATTTTAATTTTCAAATGTAAAAGAGCAGACTACAGAGTCAAATTTCATCTTTGTTACTGTTGATGAGAAAACAGAAATTTACCAATTGTGCGGCCACTGAGAGATGCAATCGCTTCAACATTTTACAGCCACCTTGGCATAGAGAAAGATGACATATTTGTTTCGGATGGTGCAAAGTGTGATATATCCCGCCTTCAGGTTCATTTAGTTCTTACTTTTTTAGTTTATTATTTGAATACCTTTTTGTGGTTTTCCCTTTATCTGTATGGCTTTAGAGGCCATTTGAGTTTGATGGATGCTATTTCCATAAATTTTTTTTGAAAAAACGTTGTTTATTATTTAGTTTTTCTTACTATTAGGTTGGCTTTGTTTCTGTGGCAGGTAGTGTTTGGTTCTAATGTTACTATGGCAGTGCAAGATCCCTCATACCCGGTAATACATTTCTATATGAAGTGGAAGAAAGTTTTATCTTTTGTCATTTCAGCATATTACATTTCTTATTTGTTTTGACATAATTAAATGATTACATATAGTTGGTCTTGAATACGTTGTTACACTAGAATTTCAACTTCAAATTAAATATCCATCAAATTTAAGCACACCTGAAAATTTCTGATGTATACAGTCCAGTCTCCTCCCAACTGGTTGCCCCTTCAGGCGCTACATGCGGATCCTCCTGTTAATTCCAATCTGTTCACCTGGGTTGTTGACCAATAAAATTGTTAAGACTGTCTATTGATTTGACATAATCTCGTGAAAATAGGTTCATTATCTACTAGGTTCTGTCTTATAGATAGTGTGACAACCTGTAATGGCTTATCAGATACTAATCACTTATTAGACACTTACCAGAAAAAATGCAGAAGCAAGCAGAAATTATTGTTGGGCAGGTCTGTTGGATTGTGCATCTGATGCAACAATACATAAGTCAATGCATTTTCGGCTTATGGTAATGAGATGATCTCTAAAAGTTGGATCTTCCTTCTCCAACTATGCAGGCTTATGTAGACTCGAGTGTTATCATGGGCCAGACTGGACATTTTCAAAAGGATGTGGAGAAGTATGCAAAAATTGAATATATGAAGTGTTCTCCTGAGAATGGATTCTTTCCCAGTTTATCATCCGTTGCTCGAACAGATGTCATATTTTTCTGTTCGCCAAATAATCCAACCGGTGCAGCTGCAACTAGAGAACAACTTACCCAATTGGTTCACTTTGCTAAGGACAATGGGTCAATCATAGTTTATGATTCTGCATATGCTATGTATATGTCGGATGATAACCCGCGTTCAATCTTTGAAATTCCTGGAGCCAAAGAGGTATTCTCTTTCAGGTTTCATATATTTTATTATGTGCAATTGTAAGTTCCAGTGCTGGCTTTGCAGGTTGCAATTGAGACCTCATCATTTAGCAAATATGCTGGATTCACCGGAGTTCGTTTAGGTTGGACTGTGGTTCCAAAAGAACTTCTATTTTCAGATGGTTTTCCTGTCGCCAGGGACTTTGACCGAATTGTTTGTACCTGCTTTAATGGTGCTTCCACCATTGCTCAAGCTGGTGGTTTGGCTTGCCTTTCACCTGAAGGCCTTGGGGTTAGTATCATTAACAATATAAAAAAGAGATTCCATTTTTACGTTATGGTTTTGCAGTTGTCACAGGTTTATGCATATTAAACACTTGCAGGCAATGCTTGGGATGATTGGTTTCTACAAAGAAAACGCTGACATCATAGCAGATACGTTTAATTCACTCGGCTTTGAAGTGTATGGATCGAAGAATGCGCCATATGCATGGGTTCATTTCCCAGGTCGAAGCTCTTGGGATGTGTTCAGTGAGATTCTTGAAAAGACTCATGTGGTTACTACACCTGGTAGTGGTTTTGGACCTGGTGGTGAAGGTTTTATCAGGGTTAGTGCCTTTGGCCACAGACACAATATTTTAGAAGCCTGCAAAAGATTCAAGCTGTTATACAAGTGATCAACTGTCTCTTATTAATCAAAGATAAACACCAAGTCACTTGTTTCCTTTAATTGTGGGAAACAGTTTCAAGGTTCACATCTGTTCTTGAGGAAAAAGTATACTTTAGGTCGGTATAAGCAAAATTTCCGGGTGAATGTCTACTACTACAATTTTCAGTGAATAAATTGTATAAGGATTCTTGTAAAGAAATCTTTTACCCAGGACAATGCCTAGAACGAATAGCCATTTATTTTCATATTCAGTTGTGTTACACTTCTACCACTTTGAAACAATTATAGTATGACACTGAATTCACAACTTAAGCATTACTGAATGGACACTGGTGCTGTACTTTGGCATGACCCTTCCAAGAAACAAGTGTGAACTTCAGTCTTCTAAGTGCAGATAAAATCAAATCTTAAGAAAATAAACAAAATTTCGGAAGGCATCTACTAGTTGTTGCTACATTGAACCCATTAAAAGAAAAACAAAATGAAAGCCAAAATTGCAAATTTAATTGAGAGTGATAATGCTAGAAACAATCAAAATAAATGCAAGTTTAGCAGAGCACAAAAGGGCACTCATTGTTGTACTTTATAAGTTATTCTACATCGAACATGCTGATGAATACGGTACCTACCATTTCGTCAAAGTTACTTGCAATTACACATATATTCTAAGATAGACTAGAAATTTCCTATTTTTACAAGTAGTAAGCCCTAAACATATGCCAACACCATTCAGGTTGACGACAGAACTACTTAACTACAATCTTTGAGTAATCTAACAAAGTACAAAATTAGATACCTAAAACTGTTCGATGCTATTCATAACATCTGCCTTGCAAGTTGTCTTATAATGTCCAGTTTGGTTACACCGACTACAATGCACCACATGTTTCTCACGGTTAAGATCCTCCACACAAATTCGTTTCTTTTCAGGGCGTCCAGGAGGTCGACGAGACTTGGGAGGTCGCACAACTTGAGCGTCATCATCTGCATCTTCACTCATTTTTCTCCACTCAATTCTCCCAGGGATGGGATGTATCTCTACAGCATATGTTTCACGGTAACTATCAACAGTAAAACACTTCTCTGTAAAGGCATATACATCTTTTCGACAAGAGATGAGTGCAGCGACAGCATGTGAACAAGGTATTCCATACAGTTGCCAATCACGGCAGGAGCAACAACGAGTTCCTATATTTACAATGTCTGATCGCTCAGCTGACAAAACTTCAAATTCTACTTCATCTGATCTAAGGACCTGATAAGCTGATGCCTGGTTGATGGCTTCTATCATTCGCTTCTCAGCAGATGGGGCCAGTACAGAAAACCAGGAATTGCTTTTAATACGCCGAGTTTCAAATTCGACCATTAGTTTATACAGAATCCGCTCAATCACTTGGAGTATGGGCAACTCACGAAATTCGAGAATCCATCTATTAAATTCTTCAATATTTGAAGAGAGATGACCATACCTTGACCCTTCAAAATGTACTAATGCCCAGCGAGAAGGGGGATACTGTTTTATCCACTTTGCAGCTTCAGAAGACACATCCTCTATTTCAGCCATCCTTTCTTTAAAAGAAATGGCAGTGGTAGCTTGCGCAGCTTTCCAAAGAAGATGAGTAAGCCTAGAGTTCCTGAATTCTTTGCCAATGCTCTCACTCAAGTGGCGCATGCAAAGTGCTTGTGAAGAATTTGGAAATTTTCTCCATACAGCATCTAAAACACTTTTCTGTCCATCAGTTAAAAAGGTCAGCGGCGGCATACTTCCAGTACACATTTCTAAAGCCTTATGTAACTCCGACAAGAACCACATCCAACTCTCGTCATTTTCTACATCCACAACTCCGAATGCAAGTGGAAACAGCCCCCCATCAGCATCAAAAGATGTGGCTGAAAGTAAGGTACCAAGGTATTTATTTTTTAGCTGGATTCCACCGAGGCTGACAACAGGCAAGCAGCCATTCAAAAAGCCATATGTGCATGCATAAAAAGAAACAAAAAGACGCTGAAACCGATTATCTGCACCTGTAGTGAAAACCTCTGCAATACTTCCTGGATTGGTTTTCTTTATTTGATCGCAGTATGATGGAAGCAGACAATATCCCTCTTCAGAAGAGCCATAAATTGCTGCAAGCCCCCTTTCCTTTGCACGCCAAGCTTGCTTATAAGGTATTGTAATCCCATACTGTTTGTGAATATCATGCAATATATCCTTCGGCTTGTAATTAATATTATCTCGCAGTCTTTCGTCTATAAAATTCACAATCCAATCTACAGAAGCTTGATGGTGCCCATTTTGTGCATTCTTCGCACAAGTGTGTGTACCTTCAAGGCTTCTTATCGTAAAAGTTGGAGCATTAGGAAGCTTGACAGCACGAATGCGCCATGGGCAACCTTCAGTGGCACACTTTGCAAAGTAACGAATCAAGTCACTTTTTATAATACGAAGCTCAAAATGCTGCGCAATGGCAGCTTCTTTGATTGCATTCCTGAAGGCCTTGACGTCAGGGAATTCTTGCCCAACAACAAAAGTGTGGTTCTCCATGCAAGAATCAGACACAAATTCAGAAGTCCACCCTTTTTACATCACTTCCAAACATTCAGCATGCTCCTACGCAGTCACATTATCTTCATAAAAAAGACCATTATTGTGCCTTAAAGCCTTATACGGAAGTCAGAACAGTAAAATCTTTACGAAGAAGACCACATCATACCATACGCACAAGTCTGTCAATTGCGTCATATGGAATGGACATCAACACAAATCTGCACGAAAACGAAGGTTTGCATTTAAAGTCATAACGTGAAAAAAAAAAGAAGAAACTAATTAACCCAGCAACTATCAATTCAATTCACACTGACCAATAACACAACTACAAAAACAAGGCTTCTAACACGAAACATAAATACAAATCATACAAAAACAAAATCATGCACATAACCAACCAACATTACCAGAACCTCAGCAGGAAACAATCCATCATTATAAACACATCTATAGCAGTCAAAATTTGATTCTAAACACAATTGAATAGAGTGCAATCAGATACCAAAACACAATTTAAATGGAATTTATTAGACTATTCAATATGTTATCATCAAGACACGGAATTTGATCCCACATTAGAGAGATGGAAACGTAATGCAAGTAGGCGCAGGGAAAGTCATGATGTCAAATTGAAAGCTGAAAAGTGAAAAGTAAACTTGAACATGTGTGTAAAGACATACCCATTATGTTTTGTAACAGAGGCTGAGGAAGATCAGAGCTGCACAGCGCAAGATCCAAACCACATACAGAGAGAGAAAGAAACTGGGTCCTAGTTTTGGTATTCCGTCTGAAGATTAGGGTTGATTGGGTCACATCCAGGGTATAACTGTCATTGTATCTTTGGTTGAGGGTGTTATAGTCATTTCACCTTTATCATGTGGATTTTTTTTTTTTTTTAATTTTTTCAAATCTTTTTTCAATTTTGTTTCATATATGACATATTAAAAACCATTCTGATAAATCTAAGAAATTTAAAAAATTATAATTATTTTTAAATGTCTTAAATGAATGACTTATAATTTTAGCACTTCTCTTGTTGCTTTAGAAAAAATGCCACTCCACCTCGTATATGAAAATAAGTTACAAAAATTATAAAAACGACTGATAGCAATATAATTAAGTTGTAATTATAATTAAACTATCACTGTCCAAAACAATATCATAAGAAATCATAATTAGCCCAAAAGTTTTAATTAAATAAATCAACAGCTTATGAAGACTTGATTTTTAAATCAATTCTACACCTTCATTATTATCATCACTTGTCTTGGATAGATTATCCCCTTTGTTGCATCTTTCTTTTTTCTCCTTTTTTTTTTTTTTAATTATGTTTTCGTCTTTCTATTTTTTTAATCAAATTTAATTTTCTTTATTTTGTTTGAATTATTTTATTTGAAGCAAATATTAAATTTGTGAAAAATCTATTGAAACTTTCAAATATAAGAGATAACTTCCCTTACAACAAGGAGAAAAAACTACCTAGGAAAATAAATTTGATAAGGAATGATTGATAGATGAGCTTAAATGAAACAGAGGTGATTGTTTTTTTGTTTTCCTTCTGTTTTGGCAATGAAAGAGGAAACTCGTGTTTCATCATGTAAAGGCCCTTCTGTCCATAAAGTCCATTTAGTGCTAATGTAAGAAAGGAAGCGATCCAAACTGTGGGTCAAAGACCAGCATTGCCCTTTTAGGAGATGACCATTTACTCTCCAAATGCTGCAACGACGTTGATTCATCATCACAGTCAGGGTCAAAGTGGAGTCGATGGGTCTGTTAAATGTGCTCCCTCTTTCATCTTTTTTCATTTGTTAAAACTTAGGATTACCTTTATTTCAAAAAAAAAAAAAAAATTATCTCTTATGTAATTGCAATTGAAAAAACAAATTACTAAATATTTGAATTCATAATATTTTTAGTATATTTTTAAAGCATGGTTAACATGATTTTTAGTTTAAATTTTATGTTGGCATTGTAATGTAGTTTGGTGATAAAATTTTCATTTTTAGCCTAACAATAATCCAGTTTGTTTAACTACATCGTAAATGATATTTGAAAAAATAATAAGACTTATGTCATATTTGATTGATTTTTTATCATTGTTTTCAAGATAAATATTTAAACTTTTATATATTGTTCCTTCTTAATTAGTTTAGGTTCTATATAAATTTTATTACAATACTTAAACTTCACCATAAATAAGATCAAGGGACTGCTAGTGCGCGCCACTCATGCATACATACTTCCCTATGAATTATGATTGTTATTCCTTATAAAGTTTCCTTTTAAATATATACTATAAAAAATTAATAAAATAATATAAAACTACCATCATTTGGTGTAAGATGAAGGATAATATACCCAAAAGAAAATGGACGATAATAAATAATTTAAATAAAAAAATAATTCTACGTTTAGATATATAACTCCAATGGATTCTTAATTCAAATAACATGATCGAACATTATAATTAATACAACAAACAGAGACAAAAATTGAATAAAATGCCAAAAAATGATTGTCAATGAAACCAAAATTGAAATGCAATTGATACAAACCAATCAAACACACTAAGGCCACGTTTGTTATTTGAGATGAGACTGAGTTTGGATTGTTTTTTTGTCCTAACCTATGTTTGGTGTTTCTACTCATTCATCACTAATTTATCCTGCCTTCAATTTATCCCAAACTTTTAGGATAAAACTAACTCATTGAATCACATGAGTTAAAATTATCTAACTCATTTCTCCTTATCCGACGCGTCGCCATCGCCAGCATCACCGTCGCCTTTGGTCACTTCTCTTCCTCCCTTGCCTCTCTCTCTGTTAGCATGTTAGTACTACTCCTCTCGCTCACCTCTCTCTTTTTCTGTTTCATCTCTGTCACTGTTTCGTCTTTGATCGTCGATCTTCTTCTTCATTTTCGTCTCCGTCAATGGTTTCTACGCTTGTCGATCTCCGTCTTCATCTTCTTCATCTTCGTCTCCGACAGTCGCAGTTCTTGGAGGTTTGCTGTTGTAATCGCTTCTTCATCTTTTTAGTCTTCTTCATCTTCGTCTTCATTTTCATTTTCGACATTGGAATCGTCGATAAATAAGGGTGGTTGTGGAGGTTTAGCTGATCTAAACGTAAAATTTGTAAACAAACCCTTAAAAAATTATTTTAAAATCTAAGTTTACACCCACTATATTTAATCCTATCATATTTTCACCAAACATAGGACACTATCTAATTCGATTCAATTCAATCCCACTCAATCCAATCTCATATAAATTATCCAATCTTATCCCGGACATCAAACGAGGCCTAAAGTCATGCATGCACATAACACCCTGCAAACTTGAATGAAACTATATATGTTTGCATGTGTGTTTCCAACATAAAAAGGCTATGTAGCTGAGGAAGAGGGAATTAACTTGATTGTCGCTGCAATAAAGGCCAGGGTGGGTTTTGCTCGACATCCCGACTATCTTTTAACATCTCATGGACCTTGGAAACAGTGGCCCAATTAGAAACCACGCCATCCATCTCATTAATCACCCTCAGAATTGCATTTGTCAGAACTCCATCATAAGAAAACTCGGAAGATTGACAGCCAGAAATCAAAATCTCTCCATGATCGGGAAATATCTTCTCAGAAACTTGCTGCTTGCTAGCATTTAGATCTTCATCATGATTAAGAAATCTTTGAATAATGTTCCCAAACATGCCCAAGAACCCAAATTAAACACCTCCGTATATGAGGAGTTGGAGCATCTATATCAATGGACTTGACTAACTTCTTCAATTTGGGGCTCACATTTTCGCCAAATAGTTCACAGAAGGTCTCCGGTAGCTGCTCAACCTTAAGGTCATGTTTTACGGTTTTTGACTTGAGCATTTCGGTAAGATTAGAGAGGGGCAGATATTTAGTCTTTCTAGCAACATCATATACTTGTTTAACAGTAGCTTGAAAGGTTTGATGACTCTTCCCTACCTGCTTATTAGTACCTTCAATAAGGCCACCGCTAAAGCAAGAATCTGATATCATTGTTAGACGGCAACCGTCTGGGATTTGGTCCACCAACTCCCTTAAATTATCATCTATATACACGAATAAAATTATTAATTAGACATATGCATATATATATATATATATATATGTATATGGGAGTTAAAGAAAGGATGAATGTATATAACAAGTATGACTGACCAAAAATAAAATTGAAGTCACCCGACTCAATGCACCGATCATAACCAGTATTGTCTTCAAAGTCGCTGGCAGGCTGTGGGAACCTAGTACCATGACCACTAAACAACACAAAGAGCAAGTCTCCTGGCCTGGCCAATAGCACCAAATTTTGAAGAGCCACCCAAATGTTGGCTTAGGATATGAATCATCTTTATCGTCAACTGGGACTGTTACGCTATAAGTTGAGAAGCCATAGCGTCCCACAAGGCATTCATACATTTTGAACCCATCATTTACACATTCTTGGAATTGATCTGCGTCTTCTATGCTGGATAGTTGCACCCTATTAACACAACTTTCTTCCCCATGCATGAAGATCTCCTCTGATGATCTTTCTTCAATTTACTGTATGTATGTCTTGATTAAACACGACTACTTGTTCGTGTTTTACTTGTTGATCAAAGTGGTTTATATATAGAGAGGGGGCAGCTTAATTAATTTCTAGGAAGTTGATGCTGCTTAATTACCAGAAAGTGGTTGGAAAAGATTTGAAATCTTAATTATGATTTAACTAACAAAAGACCAATGGAAAAAGTGTTAGGGTTTGTACCATAAGAACTTGTAATTTATAAACGTTTTAATAAATAATAAATAAAATATGTTTATTTTATTCAATTTGCATTTACAAAATATTTGTTTCATACGAATATCATGAAACATCTTTGATTATTGATGTAATATCAAACTAAGTATATCAATGTTATATATAAGTAGATTTAGTTTAAGATAAGTAATTTAAAGGGTCTGTATAAAGCAAACGAAATTAGATACTTTGTTTGTGATAAATCTATAGTTGCGGTCCATTTTGTAGTTAGTACGATAGTTTTATCCAAAGCAATTCATGTGATGAAATGAAAATAAAGACACCTTATATAATAAAGATTACAAAGAATTGTGCCGCGATAAATATAAATCTTTAACTAATATCCATTAAACTTATATATTCGTATTTATTGACCAAATAATTATATATGAATTGATCTTAATCTTGAATGTATTATGAATTTTTGCTTATTAAGTTATAACATTTGATTTACCTGAATAAGATCGATGCAGATGTTCAGTCAATAACTTCGTACTTTGGGAATATGATTTAATAAATAACTGGAAACATTCTATACAATAATGGAATCTACTCATTCTTACGATAAGTAAAAAGATAGTTCCTTTAAGAGTTGATTCAGATCTTGAATAATAAGAATACTCAACTTTCTATTTATATGCAAACGAAATGATAAATTCATAAATTGTTATGAATATATTATTTATTAGATAATCAATTGTACTTAAGGATCAATAAATAATTAAAAGAGTAAAACAAATATTTTGACCTAGTTTTAATTATGAACTATTTGTGGGGAGTTAAATCATATGTAATGATTAAATCAATGGACATTAAAAATTTTAGATTGTATAAAAACATCTGTAGTTTTGAGAGTACAATCTTAGGTTTTTAGTAGAGTAATTCTAAGATTAATAATAATAAATTATTTAATTAAAATGTTTAATTTATGATTTCGATGTTATTAGAGCTCAAAATTGTAGGTTCATCGGGTCCCCTTGATAGCTCATTTTACTATAAAAAACGTATATATAGAATATTATAATTGGATTGTCCAATTACATTTATTACATTAGTAGCAAGATAAGTGTTCACTTAATTTTTTAAATAATATTGATTATTCAAAATTATTTAATAATTAATTAGTTAATTATTAATTATGAATTAATAATTATTTAATTTATTTTATAAGAGGTATTTAATTTAATTCTCAATAGTGACCCTGGTTTAAATTAATTATGAATTATTTTATTTGAGGTCACAAGTTCAATTCCAGAATATAATATAAAGTAATTTTGAATTAATTATATTTTATGAGGTAAAAGTTTAATTTTAATAAACATAAGGTTCAATATTCATTTTGATTAATGAAAACCCTAATTGTTGCCTATAAAAGGAAAAGAAATAATTTTCTTTTAAGGGGATTTTGATTATGTTGTACGTATGTTTGAGAAACAAAAAGAAAGAAAAAAATTCTACAGCAAATACAGAGAACAATAATTTGTGTTTTTATTCTCTGTATAATCAAAATTAAATACTTGCATCTTATAAGCATTGATTTGATTTTCTTTTTAGAAAGGAAATCAAAAGTAAATAAGTACAGTTTAATATAATCATACCCACTCACTTGTTTCTTGGTGTAAAAATATATTAGAGAAAGTTAGGTAGTGAACAATCCACATAAATCAATGCAGAAGGTAAAAATCTTATTTTTATTTCTTTATATTATTTTATTTTACTGCTTTATGGTTTTATGGTTCTTGAATTTCTTAAAAAAGTTTTAAAATTTAGTGTTCCAAAAATTCTTAATTTTTAACAAAAACAATAGTTGTTTTTTCCTTCAAAAATATTTTTTAAAAAAAATCATTAATATAATCATTTAATTTTTTGACTACCAAAAGTTGAATTCCTACATATCCTTTTTATTAAAAATGATGATGAATCATTGAGTGATGCCTCTTTCCTCTAACCTGCATTGGTATAAGTTGGTTGATTCCATCCACTCCACCACCAACCTTATTTTTGTTACCTTTTCATTTTATTAGACCAAATACGTCAAAGTCCAAATTAATTAAAGGAATTTTAAGTTCTGATTTTATTGAAAATAATGATGATAATAAAAAGCAACAAATATTCAACAAGGATACATCCAATCTAAAACAAAATAATGACATAGCAATTGGGAAACAAGAAGCGACTTATCAAGAAAAGAACAAACCATACTTCAAAATAAAAAAGAAAAAAAGAATAAACCATAATTCTATTTGCAAGTGGGTAATATTTTAACATATTTAAAATTTCTTTTTCAAAATGCGTTGATGTCAAAATAAGCTTTGAGGACCAATTTGGTTGGCTGAAGTTTAGGTGGATGCTTTTCTCGAAGAGCTGGCGCACGTAGCAGGGTTAGAGACTTTGAAAGTCGAACTTGCCTCGGCTCAGCTTCCCTGAGCAATACCTAACCTGAAAACAAAAGAGAATTGTAAAGTTGTGGATATATGTTGCTACTCATAGTCAGTGACCAAAAAATTAATAATTTTGATGATATTTTTAGCAGTATTCGTAGAATATTTATGTCAATAAACATATAAGGTTGTTTGTTACCCAGATTTGGACTGGGTTTAAATTCATTTTTGTCAAAACCCAGGTTTGGTTAAACCAAATGCGTCTTCATTAAATTATCCAGCCTTGTTTTGATCCTGTTAGCTTGGGAGAAAACAAACCCCATGAACACCGTGGGTTAAAAAAAAAAAAAAAAAACCTCATGTCTCTCTTCACAGTTTTATCCATCCAAACCTCTCCTTTCTCATATCTAATTTTAGTCTAATAATCAATATTCGATTGATATATTACAGTTATCCATATAGTCAATCACGTAATTAGTTTGTCATTTACCACCACAAGAATAACTACAAGCATACAAGGACTAACGCAATTAGATTGTCATCTACAACCAATAGCATAAAATTAAACCACGTAAGACTTATTAGTTTGCTTTGATCTATATAGTTTCTCTCGCTCTTCTCTAAAATTGATCATAAATTTTCTCTGAAGTTATGCTAAAAACAAAAACAATAGTATAAAATTTCCATTATCTAGTGTTAAGTAACCTCAAAGTGGTTATTTTTAATACTAAAAAAATTATAGTAACAATTTCATATAATTTTATTTGGACATATCATTGGCTGTATAACAACTCGTACCTGAAATATTATCAAATTGAATAAGTATTCTCTATTATCAATCACATTGAACAATAATAATAATTTAGTATAATTGTAAAAAAGTGTTGTGATGACTTGCCAACAACACAGTGTTTGATATAAGAGTTAGAATTATCTTCTAACTTTTTTTTTTATTTTTTTGATAAATCAGTAATATATCACTATAAAAAAAAAAAAAAAAAATAGATAGTCAAGATTGTTATGTATTTTAACTTATATTTTTTTTATAAAAAGATTAAAAGAAAAAGAAGAAGAAGAAGAAGTTAAAAAAAAAAAGTTAGAAGAGAACCTTTGCTTTGTACATGGTCCTATTATTATTATTATGTTTTTCAATCAATTCTTAGCAAGTATCCACTATTGGGCCAACGAGACCAATATAGGAATACGACCTTAATTTAGGGCAAAATAAAATCTTTTTTTTTTTCTAACGTGCAAATAATACATGAATTCCGATATTTATGCCCTTTTAAAATTGTCCAATCACCCCTTTGATAAATACATCCCATCAAATATTTAAAAAAAATATATAATTACATAAAAAATAGCTTTAATGCCATTCATGAGCTGTGATGTCTTTCGTTTACTTTATAAAAATATTTAAAAAAATCTAATATTACTCTTTATAAATATATAATATAATAAATTTATAAAAAAAAATTATTAAATGGATTATAATTACATATTTTAATATTTTTAATAATCTTTAAGGGGTGTAATTACAATATGGGTATATCTACGGTGTAAGTGTGGTGACAATACCACCATTCATATTTATGGAGAGGACATCACTTAAACCCATCATCTTATTATGTAAGCATGAATATTAGTATAATGGTGTGATCCATTTGTGACAATGAGACATTCAAATTAGTAATAATGTCATAGATAATTCTCAAAATAACAATAATAAGAGTGGCAATATTTCCATCCCTCTTGAATTGTGTTACACCCTTTTCATAAGTGCATCTTATTAAAATTATGAAAAGTCTTTAACTTATAAATAAACCCCAATTAATACCAAGATAGCTCTTCTTTTATTTTTTTTAATACTATATTTTTATAAGTACAACTCACAATATATACTTATTTTGTTATCAAATTAATTTTATTAAAATTCTGAGATTTTTTTCCCAACAAACAAGACAAGTAGGAATAAAACAAACTTTTTAATATGTGTTTTTATATTTTTCTTTCAAACATGTTTTCTTTTTTTATTTTTTCCTTTTTAGCTAAATACAATAATTTCATCATAATTTGATTCATTCATAATATTTTGCAATTAATTTATTTTCTTAAAAATTATTTGGTATATTTGAAATTAGTATTTCAAAATCATTCTCAATGTTCTACAATTAATTTATTTCATTAAAAATTATTTGATATTTGAAATTAGTATTTAAATGAGAAGTTAAGGGTTTAAGAAAATAAAAAGGTTTTATTAGATACATGAGAAAGTTATTAATATTTGTAGATGTAGTTACAAATTATTTATCCATTTTAGTAATTTTCTTTAAGGATAATATTGGATTATTAGAAATAGGCCATATTGGGATGTACATACAGGGGTGAAAATTTCATAGATAAATTGTAAGGTCCATTTCTTTTTATTTCTTTCAATCCATGACAATAAATTGTTAAAGGGACTGGCCCATGTTTTTGTCTAAAAAAAAAAAAAAATCATTAAGACCATGCTTGTTTGTTAGGACAGAATTGAGTTTAGATTAAATTTTATCTAAACTCATGTTTAGTATAATCAAATGTCTCTTCACTAAGTTATCCCATCTAATTTTTAACCTATTAATTTCAGATAAATAAATCTCATTAAACACATGGGTTAAAACAATCCCGATGCTCTCAAATGCTCCTCCACCTAGACTCACTGTAATCCAACATTTCTATGAGCAGTGAATGATAATCAGCGAGGAAGATCACTAGCGGCGAACTGCGATTGACGAGGAAGACCACCAACAGTGAACTGTGATCGATAAGAGAGATCGAGTGACGATCGACAAGCAAAACCAAGTGGCGAACTATAAGGAAGACTAAGTGACAACTGGTGAGAAAGACAGCTCGAATGTCAGTGGGAATGGAAAAGGAGAGGAAAAGAAAAGGAGAAGGACCGGATCGACAGCGTGACAATGAGAAGGAAAGAAGCGACGGCGATGACAGCTATTTGATGGCATGTCAAGGAGGGTGGTGAGAGAGGGAGGAAGGTGGTGGTGTAGGAGGAAGGTTCTGTCGACTATAAAGTACTCTCAAATTTATAAAATTTTTGAAAAGTTCCTCAGCAATTTCTTTAAATCTAAGTTTGTACATATTATTTTTAAGAACGAATTACAAAATAGCTACCCAATTTAAACTTATCTACTGAGGGAATCAACTTTAAAGTTTTATTACTAATTAGCTACCCACTTTAAACTATGTCTGTTAGTTTTAACAGCAAATCATGTTATAGTGTTAAAAAGACGGAAATACCTCTAACTGATTTGTTGACTTATTTGACCAAAAATGCCCAGCTTCAATCTACAGTATTTTTCAAGTGTTCTTCATCAATTCATCATCAAAAAATCACCCAAAATCATCAGTTAAATATAATCATCAACCCAAACAATCACCAATTCAACAACAACAAAAATTAAAAAACAAAATCTGAAAATGAACTCAGATTCTGGGTTCATCAGAACCCAGAATCTGGGTTCATCAGAACCCAGATCCTGGGTTCTAACGAACCCAGATCCTGGGTTCGTCCGAACCCAGAGATCTGGGTTCGTATGAACCCAGAATCTGGGTTCTGACGAACCCAGATCTCTGGGTTCTCTTATGAACCCAGAAATCTGGGTTCCTAAGAACCCAGATCTGGGTTCGCGAGAGAACCCAGATCTGGGTTCGCGAGCAAGAAGAAGAAGTGGAAGAAGAGAAGAAGTGCGTTCGCTCCGAGGAAGAAGAAGAAGTGGAAGAAGAGAAGTGGAACAATGAGAGGAAGAATCTCAGAAGGGAAGAAGAAGAAGACGCGGAAGGCAGAATGAGAGACCGGTGAGAGAGAAGGGATAAAAATGTAAAATAAAGTTGAAAGACAAAAATATCCCTGGACATATTCATGTTGACTAACTAAAATTAACTTTAGGTAGCTAAATTGTAATAAAACTATAAAGTTGATTCCCTCAGTAGATAAGTTTAAATTGAGTAGCTATTTTGTAATTCGCTCTATTTTTAATTCTATCATACTTTTCATCTAACATGAGATAACATTTAAATTAATTAAATCCCATCTCATTCAATCTAATCCAATATTGTATAAATAATTTAATCATATTTCACTTACTGAACGAAACCTAAAAGAATTTAAAAACAAAAACAGAGAGCTGTGCTCTGTTCTTTTGAATGAGAGGGGAAATATGGAGAGAGGCAGAGGAAGAGAAGAGAAATTCGGTGGACAATAAGAGCAAATAGAAAACTGAAAAGACACAAGAAAAATAATCGGGGAATACAACGATATTCAACGAAGTTGAAACGAGAAGGCCGAAGGGAATTGAAGAAAGAAAGGAAAAAAATATATATATATATATATCGAGCTGGTTCAGAATGATTTGACGTGCGAAGATTCAATTTTTGAATTGATTTGCTTGTTTCATTTAATGGATTCTTAATGGGTTTTATGCTATTCGTAGGCGAAGAAGAACCTGCGGGTGAAACAGGTGTTCATGGATCAAACTTCAAAGTAAATCACTTTAAATTGATTAAGATCACCTTCATGATTGCCAGTGCAACAAAAGTAACCACAAGGCTGCAGCATTTCCTTTAATCCCAAGTCATGCCATTCAAGTAGAAGTGGAGTCCACACGGTTTGGAAAAAGCCATTCAAGTAGTAGTGGAGTCCACACGGTTTGGAAAAAGGTTATGCAAACGTCACAGTCAATAGGAGAAGCACTGTGCCCTCTCTTCAACTACCAATTTTGTGGAAGTTGAATTCTACCAAGAAAACCATTCTCTTTTCATTTTTTTTTATTTTGAGGCACCGTTCTTTCTTAGTTTGCTCTCAGCATTTTTAATGACAAAATTCATGGAATCTTTTACGCTTGTATGGGTGCAAGATAGACCCAATAAGAAGTAGATATGTCAGTGCAACAGTAAAAGGACACATGGTTTGCATCATAGACTTCGAGCGAAGGACAAGAAAGATAATAGTAATCTATATAATTAAGTTATCAAAGGTGAAACATTAACCTCCAAGAGAAGTAGAGAACTATTCTTCAAGTGAGTCAGTAACAAATGTACAACATGCAACATATACTTGTCAACATGAAAATGACTTGTTAAATGCAATCACATGCATAATGACATTTGAAAATTAAGTTTATGTCCCTTATACAAGTTGATTGAGAGTTTTATTATTGAGTTAATCAATTTTAGCAGAAAAGACACACTCCATTAAAATAATCATAAAACATAAAGATCTGATTTAAACATCAAAAGGTGTTCTGAAGACAACCTTCGAGCCACTTTAACAAAGATGTTGATTTATTTACAGGTTAAGTTGTAATAGTGAATCGAATGAAATGAGCCATCAAAGGAAGGAGTTATTTGAAGATACAGAAGATCTTTGTACGATAGTTTAGACTGAAACAATGTTAAACACAAATTTTTAGCAAGGACCTACCAAAATATTTGAATAGTAAAGGTGGTGTCCTTACTTAGGCTTTATAAATCTCATGTTAACCAACAAAAACATTTCATGTCTGCAAAAATGTTGATGTTAGTTAACAAAATTGCAGAAGCAGAGTACTCATACATGAGAAATTACAATGGAAAATTTGGTAACTATTAAATCACATGAATTTGATTAAAGCTCACCCTTTTTTTTTGGGAAACTTATGTTCAAGAGTTTTAACAAAAGTAAACATGGAGGCAGTAGCATCTCTTTAAATCCAAAGTAAAGCCATTTAAGTTGTGCTTTATTAATGCTGACTGATTTCTTGCTTTTGTTCTCAGAATGCCAACATGGTGGGCCTCCATACATTTAACATACATCAACACACAGTGCACTCATAAACTGTAAACCAAATTTCCACAGAAAATTACTTTTCAGTTGTTAAAGAGAAAATGGTAATGATGGTTCATGTAGAGTGGAGTCCACACGGTTTGGAAAAAGAAGATGGAAACCTCAGGTCAATAGGAGAAGCACTGCCTTCGCTTCAATTATCAATCTAGTTAAAGTTGAATTCTACCAGATAACCCTTCTCTTTTACTTTGCTCTCGTCGTTTTCCTTTGTTCATTTCTCTGTTCCGACGAACTAATCGGAATCAAAAACCATGCCTGTCGGAGAGCTGCTACTCTCTGCCTTCCTTCAAGTACTGTTCAAAAGATTGATGTCTCCCGAGCTGCTCAAGTTTGCAACCAAAGAGAGTGTCCGTCCAAAGCTCAAGAAGTGGGAAACAACGTTGAAGATGATTGAGACACTGCTCATCGATGCTGAGGAGAAGCAGCTGACTGATGGAGCCGTGAAGATGTGGCTGGATGACCTCCAAGACTTGGCTTTTGATGTTGAAGACGTCTTGGATGAATTTGCAACTGAAGCTTTGGGAAGAAAGCTGAAGAAGGAACACCGTAGCTCCAGCAAGGTTTGGAAGATGCTTCCTCCTCTTTTGACTGACATGACTCTAAGTTCTTTGAAGTTCAACGTCAGTATGGGCTCCAAGATTGATGATATCACTAGCCGCTTGAAACAAGTAAGTCAACGAGCAGAGGTACTTAGATTGAAAGAGATTGCTGGAGGGACATCAACTGATTCTTGGAGAAGACCACCCACTACATGTCTGCCCACTGAACCTGCTGTTTATGGTAGAGATGAAGACAAGGCCAAAATACTCGAAATGGTGTTGAGGGATGAACCAACTTCTGCCAACGTTGGTGTGATAACCATTGTGGGAATGGGAGGAATCGGCAAAACAACGCTTGCTCGCGAGGTCTACAATGACAAGGCAGTGGAATCTTTTAAGGTAAAAGCTTGGGTTTGTGTGTCTGATGATTTTGACGTTGTGAGAATCTCAAACGCAATTCTGGGTTCGATTACTCTCTCGTCTTGTGACCATAAGGATTTAAACACAGTGCATATCAAATTGAATGAGGTGGTTGCTGGAAAAAAGTTTTTACTTGTCCTGGACGATATTTGGTGCAAAGATTATGGCTTGTGGGAAGTCCTAAAATCTCCTTTTGCAACTGGAGCTCGAGGGAGTAAAATAATTGTGACGACACGTCTAGAAGAGGTTGCATTAACAATAGGTCGTGTCATTGATTGCTATAAATTAAGTCTTCTTTCGGATGGTGATTGTTGGTCTCTATTCAAGAAGCATGTTGATGCAAGTGGCGTTATTGGTGCACAACCTGATATCGATTCAGTTCGACACAAAGTTGTTGAAAAGTGTCGAGGTTTGCCCTTAGCTGTGAAAACTCTTGCTGGTCTTCTCCGCTCAAAGCAAAGAGTTGATGAGTGGATGGACATATTGATCAGCAATGTATGGGATTTACCGGTGGAAGGCAACATTCTCCCAGTGTTGAAGTTGAGCTATTACCACCTTCCTTCACATCTAAAAAGATGTTTTACTTACTGCGCAATTTTTCCAAAAGACTTCGAATTTGAAGAGAAGGAAGTTGTCCTTTTATGGATGGCGGAAGGTTTGATCCAACAATCAGGAAATAACAAGCAACTCGAACATTTAGGAGGTGAGTATTTTCGTGATCTATTATCAAGGTCAATTTTTCAAATATCGAGCAACAATAATTCTAAATATATAATGCATGACCTTGTTAATGATTTAGCTCAAGTGATTTCTGAAAACATTAGTTTTAGGCTGGAGGATGAACTAGGGTCCAAAAAGCAATCAAAAGTACTTGAAAAGACCCGTTATTCTTCTTATGGGTGTTGTGAATATGATTGCAGAAGTAAATTTGAAGTCTTCAACAATGTTGAACATCTAAGAACATTCTTGCCAATCCCACCAAATAACCTAAGCAGTACTAATGGGTATTACTTACGTAATACGGTGCTTTCAGATTTATTGTTGAAATTCAAACAATTGAGGGTATTATCTTTGAAAAATTATCACATCTTTGAATTACCTAATTCAATTGAAGTTTTGAGACATTTAAGGTACCTCGACCTTTCTAAAAGTGAGATAAAAACCTTGCCTAAATCGATAAGCTCAATGTACAACTTGCAAACTTTGATATTGAGATATTGTCGCCGTCTCTTGAAGTTGCCTTCCAATATGGGAAATTTAGTAAATTTGCGCCATCTTGATATTTTGGGTGCGTATTTACTAAGTGAGATGCCATTGGGAATGAGACAATTAATATGTCTCCGAACATTATCTAACTTTATTGTGGGTAAATGTTCCGGATCTAGTTTGAAAGATTTGAAGGAATTACAATTTATTTGTGGAGAACTTCGCATTTCGAGATTGAAAAATGTGATTGAATTTCAAGATTCAAGAGAGAGCATACTAAGTAATAAGGAGGAGCTAGAAGTGTTGTCACTAGAATGGAAATCTGAGCTTGAGCTTGATGATTCACGAGATTCACAAGATGAAGTAGAATATTCTGTGCTTGAAGTGCTAAGACCTCATACGAGTTTGAAAGAACTCACAATTGCATCCTATGGTGGCACAAAATTTCCGTCTTGGATAGGAGATCCATCGTTCTGCAAGATGACAATCCTAAGTTTAAAAGGTTGTAAGAATTGCACATCTTTGCCTCCGTTTGGGCTAATGAGCTCGCTTAAAAAGCTCACCCTCAACAAAATGAGAGGACTAAAAAGCATTGGTTCTGAGATTTCTGGAGATAGTTGCTCAAATCCTTTTCCCTCATTACAAACTCTTTGCTTTGAGGATTTGGAAGAATGGGAGATTTGGGACCCTGTTGAGAACTTCCCTAGTCTCCGAGAACTTTCCGTTATCAAATGCCCTAAACTTTCTAAAAGTTTACCTAAATTTCTCCCTTTGCTAGAAGAACTTGTGATTCGTGACTGTGCGCAGTTGATGGTGTCGTTCTCAAGCCTTCCAATGCTTTGTGAATTGCATATCGAGGAATGCAAAAACCTTGTGTTTGATGCTCCCATCGCATCCACTTCATTGAACGCTGTGACTCTTTCAAATATATCAGATTTTCGGAATTCATTGAAGCAGGAATTTCGGAACGTTGAATGTTTAAAGATTCAGGGTTGTGAAGAGCTTATAAATTTGTGGCGGAATAAGTTCTGTCTTGAAAAGACACCACGAGGGCTGCATACGCTTACTATTCTCAGAGAGCTCTATATTGGACATTGCAATGATCTAGCATTTTTACCTGAAGGAATTCAAGAAAGCAACGCTCATCTTGAAAAATTGACAATCGAGGATTGTCATTCTTTAACTTGCATCTTTAGAGGACAGCTACCACCAACTCTGAAACGGCTTGCTATTACGAATTGTGAGAAACTGCGGCATGTCTTCAATGTTAATGAGGAGTACACTTGTACTTCATCTTTTTCTTCTGCTTCAGTGAAGCACAAGCAGAATGTCAATACCATCCCATCTGCTCTGAAATACTTGTCCATAAAAGAATGTTCATCCCTCACTTGCGTATCACCAACAGAACACTTACCTGCCTCACTATCAGTTCTTCGTATTGAGTGTTGTTCAGAGCTCACAACCTTGTTTCCAAGAGGTCATCTACCTCCAACACTCAAATCTCTTGTAGTTGACGATTGCTCAAATCTTACAACTTTGTCATCAAGAGGCCAATTACCTGAGATGCTAGAACAACTTATAATTGGTAGGTGTCCAAAGCTTGAGTCAGTTGCTGAGAAGTTCCATAATAACAAGTCTCTTTACTGTATTGTAATTAACGAATGTGAAAATCTGAAATTCATTCCTGAGGGCCTACACAACCTTGGAAGTCTTGATAATATTCAAATATCAGCGTGTCCAAGTCTTGATTCCTTTCCTAAAAGGGGGCTTCCCAACCAAATTGGCCGTGTTGACATAAGCGAATGTAAGAAACTCAAAGCTCTACCCAGCCGAATGCACACTCTCACCTCTCTTCGAGGATTGTCTTTAGCCCATTGTCCAAGCATGTCCCTTCCCGAAGAAGGTCTTCCCACCAATCTATTATCTCTTACCATTAATGATATCAATTTCTTCAAATCACTGTCTGAGTGGGGGTTGCACAAACTCACCTCTCTCACACGTCTCGAAATTCATGGTTGTCTGGACGCAGTGTGTTTCCCACAAGAGGAGAAGGGGATGATGTTGCCCACCACTTTAAAATTTTTGTGGATTGTAGATTTCCCAAATCTGAGATTCCTGTCTTCCAAGTGTTTCCAAGACCTCACCGCTCTAAAACAATTGTGGATACATTTTTGCCCAAATCTCTCATCTCTTCCAAGCCTTCCATCCTCACTTTGGCAATTATGTATATTATATTGTCCTTTGCTGAATAAATATTGCAAAAGAGATAAAGGAAAAGAGTGGTTCAAGGTAGCAGACATCCCAAGTGTCATAATAAATGGAAAATCCATCTATGATTCAGAAAAAGATCCAGAGGGTGGTTGGTCAGTTGTAGTTTCTTTTCCAGGTACAACAATTTACAATAGCAGAATAATTATCTGAACTTTCATGATGAACAATTCATATATATATATATACATATATTGAAGAAAAAAATTCATATTTTTGCTGCTTCACATTTTAGTCTTTCAATTTTTATTCATCTGTTAGTCTTTTATTTGCCTTAAAATTCTAACTGTCACTTATCATCTTCAGTTCCGTTTGTCAAATCCATCAAAATGCCTGAATCTGAAATTTAGTACCTCGGTATCTGAAAATTTAACTGTAATTTTTCCATCAAAATGCCTGTAAATCCGTGCAAGGATGGGAAATAGACTATATGTCATGCAAAAATAAAGCTGAGAACTGGAAGTGAATTTTTATAAATGGTCATTTGTTTGCAATTTAGGAACAAAGTAATAGATTTCCTGGAATGTGATTTTTAAATCTTCATGTCTGTACCTCGTTTGTTATTTAAAATGATTTTAAGGATACGGAGTTTGAGCAGATCATGTCTAGCTTCTCTTAAGATGAAGCTGATTTGTGTGTGCTGCTGCTTTTCTCTAATGAAATTGCAGGGTAGCATCGCTGATGAAGGCTAGAGCTGTGGACTTTCAATCTTAATGCTTCCAATGTTCAAAGCTCCTCTCTTCTGGCCTTGATGCCTTCAGAAATTACGATTCATCAGGTAGCAAAGCTTGGTTTTACTTCCTTTTTTCTTCAAAACATTATTGGTAACAATATTTGGACTATGTTGGCATAACTTCTTGTACATTTGATTTATTGTACTAGTTTGCAGTCTTCAATTCGAAGGGGTTCCAACCATGATATAGTTATATGTACAAATGGATGACATGAAACAACTAAGAGATATTTCCTTTGGTATAATGTAGGTATATGGTTTGATTTAAAGGAAGTTTTGTAATTATGGAATTTTCAGTTTTTCACAAGTTTTGGTTGTGTCAAAAAAACTTTACAGCTTTTGCTTTTATGTTACATTACAAAGGAATCTCTGTAGCTTCCACTTGTATATATCTAAATTATAATAAGCTTCATCACTAAATTCAACGTTTTCTATTGTCTGTTGCCTCATTTTTCTGTTATTTCGTTTTTATTAGGGAATCTTCTTATCTTGCTATTAAAATCATATGGAAATTATTTAAGATAATCTAAATTTTTTCTAGAAATAACCTTTGTTTCTCATTAATATCTATATGTATCTCTCTCTCTCCCTCAGCAGTATCCCCTTTTTTGTGGAAGTGAAAAATTGTTAATATTAGATTTGTTACTACTCAATGGTGTTTTGGTTTGTTTTCGCTAATACACATCGTAGACAAACAAAAGTTTTATTTTATCCTAGAAGTGTATTCGCAACTTCGTGTATCACAAAATTGACGGAGACGAATAATTTAAGAAAACTAATTTTATTACATGTCTTAGAATGTGCTGTATATCTACAATTTTCTGCACTCTTTTGGACTTTGGTTTGTGCTGTATTGTGCAGGTATTTTGGGCTGCTATTGTGCAGTATTTGGTGATTTTTGTTGACTGTTTTGGGTATAACCCAAAGGTTGATTCTGCCTGATTTTGGACAACAAAATTTTACATCGTTTGGTTTAATTTTATAGCAAAGCAGTGCAGAATTTTCTTTTACTGCTGGGCTGTTTTTTCATAACTTTTACAGCGCACGATTCTGATGGCAGCCTTATTTGAACAACAGCATATTATATTGGATTAAGCAGCTCTTATATCTTCCATGCTTATAATATACGTTAAGGATTCAGTCATTAAAACAATTTTTAGTTCTAAACAAATTTAACTGAGGCCAACTTATTTGCATACACAATTGGCATGAAATCTTATTTAGTGTCTGAATTAAGATTTATCTTGTTTACTTACCAACTTCATATTAATTTGCCACAAGTTAAATGTTTGATAGAATATAAGAGTAGTACTGTAAAAAAATACGAACATAATTTTGTATAAAAAGAATGTTAAATACATTCTCCCAATTCACTCTTTTATTACAAAAGAGTGTATTGAGAGAATGTATTTATCATTCCGCTTTTGTATACTTATTTTAGAATCAAATTTCTTTGAAGATTTTAAGTTAAATTGAATGGATAAAATTATACATCAAACTGGTTGGTTTAATTCTTTATTAAAGAGGTTTAAGTGTGTGGGCCAATGAGTAGAAAGGGTGGACCTTCAATTAGCCCAAAATAATATTTATGTGGCCCATGTGTCACAAATACTTACAAAACTTTATCAAATTTTGTTTTTAACCGCACGCGACTATGCAAATTATGCAATAGTTTATATTACCAAGTGTGAAAAAATTCACCCCTTAACCATAAAATCACAGAGACGCCCTTACGGTCTTCCTCTTTAACCTTTCTTACTTCTTTCAAAAATCTGTTACATTTCTCTCAAAAGTTTTCACCTTTTTTTTTGTCCAACCAATATAAGTAAAACTCATACATAATTTGATGTTAGCCCAAAACTTTCTGAAAAAATAAGTTTATTGAGTTCGTAAAGTTTTCGAAGTTGGAGAATAAATAAAGCAACATTACTATTTTTGCTAAATGTGCGTAGGATACTTACTTTAATTGCATAAGTTTTTCTTATCACCAATAATATGATGATTTTTTTATATTCACATTCAAGTTTTTTCTCAACTAGTTTTTTCCATTAAATCTTAAAATTAAGATATTGAAAAATCAATCAAAACTCATCAAAATATAAACAATATTATGTAATATTTTCTCTTTCTATCTTTTTTCCTTTTTCTTTTCTATCTCCAATTCTCAACATTCATGGTTAGAAAACGGAAAAGTAGCATTTTGGACATTTTATTATAAATAGATTATAATCAGTTTAAACAAGACATGTGCTATAAACAATTTTAACAATTCATATATATGTGTATATAAATATTACTAAAAGAATTTGATTATTGATAAAATCAAATTCTTATTTTTACTAAAAAAAAGTAGAGCTTTCATAATTTGAAAATGCATCTGTTCTTCAAAAACCTAAAAAAAAAAAAAAATTGTGGAAAACACAGCTACCCTGGAAGATTTCCAAAATCTCATTGTCCTTGAGTCCTTGACATATATATATATATATATATAGGGACTAAAAATTTCAATAAAATTTTGAAATCATAAGAATTTTTTTTTTGCATACTATAGGAGAATTTAAACTTAAATTCAGTATGAGAGAGTTATTTTTTAAAAATTTTTTAATATGATATAGAATATGATAAATATAACGTCATAAATACGGCTTAGGATTCCGGCAGCTGAAAGAAGACAGACGTTGTCCTAAAAAAAAAAATATTATTCTCTGAATCAAATTCAGATGAATCAAATTAGCACTACACAAATCCGGGTTGAAAATAGTCTACCAGCTGAACCTAAAAGCACTTTATTTTTCACCTACGTGGCAACACACATCCAAGTTCTAGCTTTTATATATATATGTCATTTGAAAAAATGAACTTTTTTAACATTTTTCGGATGCACATTACACGCACACAATGTTAGAGAAATTTAAAAAAAAAAACAAATTTCAAAATTTCAAAATAAAAAGACATAGTCCTCTGTACGTTTCTAAAATTTAAAGCGGTAATATGTGTGCTTCTAAACCAATGTCAAAATATATAGATATCTCTTCATTACTTCTCATCAAATAACCTTTGTTTCTCATTGAAAAATAAAACAAAATAAAAAATTCAGTAGTATCCTCTTTTTCGTAGAAGTGAAAAATTGTTAATATAAGATTTGTTACTACTCGATTATGTTTTGGTTTGTTTTCGCCAATGCACATCATAGACAAACAAAAATTTTATTTTATCCTAGAGACGTATTTGCAACTTGATGCATCACAAAATTGATGGAGACGAGTAATTTAAGAAAAGTGATTTTGTCACGCGTCTTGAATGTATTTATCTACAATTTTCTGCATTTTTTTGGACTTTAGTTCGCGCTGTATTGTGCAGGTATTTTGGGCTTTTATTGTGCAGTATTTGGTGATTTTGGTTGACTATTTTGGGTATAAGGGAAGGTTGATTCTGCCTGATTTCGGACAACAAAATTCTACACTGTTTGGTTTAATTTATAGCAAAACAGTGCAGGATTTTCCTTTACTTGCTGGGCTGTTTTTTCATCACTTTTACAACACACAATTCTGATGACACCCTTAATTGAACAACTGCATGTTATATTGTTGGATATTAAGCGGCTGCTATATCTTCCATGCTTATAATATACATTAAGGCTTCAATCATAAAAACAATTTGTTGTCCTAAACAAATTTAACTGAGGCCAATTTATTTGCATGCACAATTGGCATGAAATCTAATTAAGTGTCTAAATTAAGATTAATCTTGTTTCTTACCAACTTATTATTAATTTACCACAAGTTAAATATTTGATAGAATGTGAGAGTAGTATTATAAAAAAACACGAACATGATTTTTTATAGAAAGAACACTAAATACATTCTCCCAATTCACTCTGTTATTAAAAAGAGTGTATTGAGAGAATGCATTTGGCATTCCCCTTTTGTATACTTATTTTAGAATTAAATTTCTTTGAAGATTTTAAGTTAAATTGGAAGGACAAAACTATATATCAAACTGGTTGGTTTAATTTTTTATTAAAGAGTTCCAAGTGTTTGGGCCAATGAATAGAAAAGGTGAACCTTAAATTAACCCAAAATAATATTTATATAGCCTATTTGTGCAGAAAGGGTGGACCTTAAATTAATCCAAAATAATATTTATGTGGCCCATTTGTCACAAATACTTACAAAACTTTATCAAATTTTGTTTTTAACAACATACGACTATGCAAATTATGCAATAGTTTATATTAGCAAATGAGTAAAAATTCACCCTATGACCATAAAATTACAGAAATGCCCTTACGGTCTTCATCTTTAACCTTTCTAACTTCCCTCTTCCCTAAAAAATCCGTTACATTTCTCTCAAAAGTTCTAGCATATAAGGACTAATGCAATTAGTGTGTCATCTACAGCCAATATCATCAAAACCACGTAATACTAATTAGTTTGCTTTGATCTATACAGTTTCTCTCGATCTTCTCTAAAATTGATTATAAATTTTCTCTGAAGTTAGGCTAAAAACAAAAACAATAGTGTTAAAATTCCATTATCTAGTGTTAAGTAACCTCAAATTGGTTATTTTTAGTATTTAAAAAAATTATAGTAATAATTTAATATAATTTTATTTGGATATATCATCGGCAGTATAATAACTTACACCTAAAATATTATCAAATTAAATAAGTGCACTGTTCTCTATCATCAATCACATCGAACAATAATAATATAATATAATTGTAAAAAAATGTTGTGATGACTTCCCAACAACACGGTGTTTGATATAGGATTTAGGATTATCTTCTAACCTTTTTTTTCAACCTAATTTTTAATAATCCAGTGATATATCATCATAAAAAAATAATGATTAGTCAAAATTGTTATATATTTTTTTCTCTTATGCATCACTCAAACTTAAATTATTTTTATAAAAATATTAATTAAAAAGAAGAAGAAGAAGTTAGAAGAGAATTCATACTCTATACATGGTCCTATTATTATTATTATTATTATTTGAAAGAACTTCATTTTGATCCTTATGTTCTTAAAAAACTTCTCAATTTTAAATATGAATCCGTCTATAGTTTTCATGATCTCTTACTTTTTAAAAACTCATCAAATTAGTCCTTCTAACATCATCTTTAACAGTCAACGTCAATTAAGAATAGTAAAACACTGTTTTGCCCTTAATTTTATATACATATGTTTAAATAAGAGCGAATTGCACATTATTGCCCCGAGGTTTGTCCAAAAACAGATGGAAACATAATTATGGTTTTATTACACAAAACCCCCATAGTTAACGTTGACTTTTGTCAACGTTAACTCAGTGAAGGGCAATTTAGTCCTTTCACTTGAGATCTGGAAAATGACTCTCTCTTCATCATCTCACCCACTCACCATTGCTGGCCAACTTCATCACCGATCACCACGCAAACCAAACGTAGAAAACTCTCCATTTCTCTCTTCCCTCTCCAGTCCGTCCAGCTTCTCGTTAAGCTCCATCACAGGTTCACCACATAAACCAAACACATAAAACTCTCTCTTCTCTCTTCCGTATCTTCCCTCTCCAGTCCATACGGCTCCATCACACGTCCACCATAGAAAACCAAACACAGAAAACTCTCTCTTCCCTCTCCAGTTCGTTCAACTCCATTACAGGTTCACCACACAAACCAAACACATAAAACTCTCTCTTCTCTCTTCCGTCTCTTCCCTCTCCAGTCCACACAGCTCCATCACACGTCTACCACAGAAAACCAAACACCAAAAAAAACCATCTTCATCATCTATAAACATAAAACCCAAACATACACACAGAAACCAAAAATAAACATGAAAAAAGTGATACAGCGTCATCGTCCAAATCGAAACGGGAAGCCAGATCTAGGCGACGGTGGAGAGGGAAGAGAGTGATAGAGTTGTGCGACGGTGGAGACGAACAGATTGGAGGAACGGGAAGCCAGATCTACGCGACGGTGGAGAAAAGAGTGATAGAGTTGTGCGATGGTGGAGACGAAAAGATCGGAGGAATGGGAAGTTCAGATCGATTGAGTGGAGGAATGAACTGGAGGAAGAGAGAGAAGAGAGAGAGGAGAGAAATGAAAAGTTTTAATGGTGGGTGAGAGGTGATGAAGTTGACCGGCGATGATGGTGAGTGGGTCAGATCGATGGAGTAGAGGAAGAAGAGAGGGAAGAGAGAGAAGAGAGAAATGAAAAGTTTTAATGGTGGGTGAGAGGTGATGAAGACCGGCGATAATGGTGAGTGGCTCAAATCGGTGGAGATAGTATGGATCCTAGGAGAAGACCAAAATGTCCTTCATTGTTAACCAAAGTTAAGTATGTGGGTTTTGTGTAATAAAAATATAACTATATTTTTATCTGTTTTTGAGCAAACCTGAGGGAGGTGTTGTGCAATTCACTCGTTTAAATAATGTGTTTATCCTTTTAAAAATTTTAGAATTACAATTTGAATAGGTAAAATTACAATCTTACCATTCGATTTATATATAATATTTTTAATTACTAAAATAATAATATAATGTTTTTAATTACTAAAATAATAATGTAATATTTTTAATTACTAAAATAATAATATAATATTAAAAAAAAAAAAATCCCTCATCTTCTACCTCTCATCATCTTCTTCTTCTCTAATTTCATCCTTTACATTCATCAAAATCATTATCTCCATTATTTTCATCAAACCAATATCACCCAAATTAAACATTAATATAAAACCAAACATTTTCCAAATAAAATTAAAAAAATTGGGATAAAAACATTTTGGTCTCTAAGTTTTAAAAAATGATCAAATTTTTAATTATATTTCGAAAAATGATGAAATTAACCCTAACGTTTCGAAAAAATGTCAAATTAGTCTTTAACTTCAGTTAACGGAAGGTCAAACCTAATAAAGAGTGGTAAAAGACTCTTTTGCCCCTCACTTTAGTTATAATACATACAATGACTATTTTGCCCTTAATAAAATTAAAAATTGCAATTAGTTAAAAATTAATAAAATAAAAATTCAAACTAAACCTCTAATAAAATAAATTTAAAATTTTAAAAAAATAATAATAATAATAACCCCCGCATCTTCATCTTCAATTCAATTACCACATCAATCTTCATTTTTACTCAAACAACACCCATAACATCAATGTGATCTCTTATTCATTACCACTTCAATAAAAAATCAATTGAAAACCAAAATAATATCAAGAACAAAGTCACAAATAAACTAAATGTTCACAATATTTTAAAAATTAAAATTAAAATAATATTTTTAAAAAAATTTGGTTAATCACCAGATCGATACGATCTAGTCCGGTTCCATTACCAAATGAACTTGTTGGATGGAGATGATGGAAGTGCATCATAAAATGACACCTGGGTGTTTTTCGCAGATGTCATATGGTCGAAGAAGAAGGTCATATGGTTTTTCGGCAACGGCGCAGTAATCTGATTGGGAATGGGTAAGGACAGTATGGTTTTGAGAGACAAGGGCCTTGGCAAAGAATTGACCATAATTGCCGAAGCTGATGATGGAGGATTTGAGACGATTGGAGGTGGGGTAGGAGTTAGCAAAGGAGTCGAAGAAATGAGTGGTTGTCAGGGAGTTAATGGGTTGTTTTGTTGGGTGGAGGAGGTGCAAAGTGTGGGAGGTGGGTGGTGGAAGAAAAGAAGAGAGTGGGGAGTGGTGATGGAGGTCTGATGTGGTGTTGAACCAGATCCTTCATCTGGTTTTTTATTCTTTTTTTTTTTTAATGGCAACATTGTTTCTTTTTTTTTTTTATTGATTCAAAAAATTTTTTAATTGTTTATTTTCTAATTTTTCTTTTTTTTTTTAATTTTTTTTCCTAATTATCTTACTTATACATGTGTTAAGATCCAAAATTAGGATTGAAAATAACAAAATTACCCCTACCCACTATGTTGACCGTTAATTGACTGATAGAAGAGACTAATTTGACACTATTTCGAAATGTTAGGGTTGATTTCGTCATTTTTTTAAACATAGTTAAAAATTTAATTATTTCCAAAACTTAGATATTAAAATTATTTTTACATAAAAAATTGAAAGATTAAGCAAATTTAAAAAAAAAAAAAAAAAAAAAAAATTGGAGATGGCATCACTATCTTCAATCACCCTTTAGTCTCAATCGTTGGAGACCTAGTCTCCAGCAATTGAGACCAAGGTCTCCATGGGACCACTCCCATGGAGACCAATCCAGTTTTTTTATTTTTTACTTAAATTACAAAAATTTGGCATATTAAATTAAAAGTATATATATTATATTAATTTTTTAATTTATATATATGAAAGACATTTTTGTCATAAAGAATTCAAGTCAAATTGTAATTCTAAAATTTTTAAGAGGATAAATATGTCATTTTAACATATGTATATAAAGTTAAAGATAAAATAGTTTTTTACTATTTTTTGTTGATGTTGACTATTAAAAATGATGTTAGAGGGACTAATTTAATGAGTTTTTAAAAAGTAAAGAACTATAAAAACAACGAAGGGATTCATATTTGAAAATGAGAAGTTTTTAAAAAACATAAAGACCCAAATAAAATTTTTCTTTATTTTTTCAATCAATTCTTTGGAGGTATCCACCATTGTGCCAATGAGGCAAATATAGGAATGGAACCTTAATTTAGCCCAAAATATATATATATATATATATTTGAACTTGCAAATAATACATGAGTGCCAATATTTACGCCCTTTAAAATTGTTCAATCATCCTTTTGATAAATATATTCCATCAAATATTTTAAAAAAAAATTACATAAAAATAGTTTTGATATCATTTATTTACTTTAATAAAATATTTGAAAAATCTAATATTACTCTTTACAAATATATAATAAAATATATTTATAAAAAAATATTTTTTTATTAAATGGATTATAATTACATATTTTAATATTCTTTAATGGGTGTAATTACTATATGGGTATATATACGGTGTAAGTGGGATGAAAACACCACCACTCATATTTATAGAGAGGATATGACTTAAACCCATCATCTTATTATGTAAGCATGAATAATAGTCTAATTATGTGATCCATTTGTAACAATGAGACATTCAAATCACTAACAATGTCATAGATAATTCTCAAATTAATAATAATAAGAGAGTCGATATTTCCACCTCTCATAAATTTTGTCCACACCCTTTTCATAAGTACATCCCATCAAAACTATAAAAAGTCTTTAACTCATAAATAAACCCCAATTAATACCAAGATTGCTCTTCTTTTGTTTCTTTTACACTATGTTTTGTATGTACAATCCACAATACTTATTTTATTGTCAAATTAATTTTACTAAAATTTTGATATTTTTTTCCCAACAAACAAGACAAGTAGATTATGATTTTATTCTAATAATTAATCGATTTAAAACTTATCATTTTATATCAACTTCTTAAGTTAACACTTTAAAATTAATTTGTATTCTTTTAAAAAAATGTGATATTAAAAACAAACAGTTAATTTAGAAATATTAGAATTCGAAAAGGTATAGAGAGTTTTATATAGAGAGTTTTATCTCGGTTTAATTTTTTAGTGGACTTAATTTTTGCAGTTATATGATAGAATTCTAACAAGTTTCTTCTTATTTGATCAAAGTGTAATTTTTTTATCTCAATTCTATGAATATATTATATTATGAAGAAAAGGAGTTTGAATTTATCAGTGATTCCTTGTGGAGTATTTGGAATAAAACAAACTTCTTGATATGTGTTCTTATATTTTTCTTTCAGACATGTTTTCCTTTTTTATTTTTTCCTTTTTAGCTAAATCCAATAATTTCATTATGATATTGATTCATTCTTAATATTTTGTAATTAATTTATTTTCTTAAAAATTGCTTGGCATTTGAAATTAGTATTTCAAAATTATTCTCAATATTCTACAATTAATTTGTCTCTTAAAAAATTATTTGATATTTGAAATTAGTATTTAAAGGAGAAGTTAAAAATTTGAGAAAATTAAAAAGGCTTTATTATATGCATGAGGAAGTGATTAATATTTGTGGATGTAGTTACAAATTATTTACCCTTTTTTAGTAATTTTCTTCAAGGATAATATTGGATTATTAGAAATAGATCATATTGGGGTGTACATATAGGGGTGTAAATATCGCTGCTTTAATAATAATAATAATAATAATAACAATAATTTCATAGATAAATTGTAAGGTCCATTTCTTTTTTATTTCTTTCGGTCCATGATAATAAGTTGTTAAAGGGACTGGCCCATGTTTTTGTTTTTTTTTTTGTTTTTAAAAAAAAAATAAAAAAAGTAAGGCTTTGTTTGTATGTTAAGATAAGATTGAGTTCGAATTAAATTTTATCCAAACCCCTGTTTGGTGTACTAAAATGCCTCTTCACTAAATTATCTCATCTCATTTTTAACTTATTAGTTTGGGATAAATAAATCCCAGTGAACACATTGGTTATAACAACCTCACCGCACTTAAATGCCTTTCCACCCAGACTTATCCCATCTCATTTTTAACTTATTAGTTTTGGTTATAACAACCTCACCGCACTTAAATGCCTTTCCACCCAAACTCACCGTAATCCAACATTCTTACAAGCAACGAATGGTGACTAGCGAGGAAGACCACGAGCGGTGAACTACAACTGACGAGGAAGACCATTAACGGTGAACTATGATCAGCAAGGAAGATCGAGCTATGATTAACAAGGAAAACCAAGCGACGAACGACAAAGAAGACAGTGACAACCGGTGAGGAAGAAAGATTGAAAGTCAGTGGGAAATGAGAAACAAAGGAAAAAGAAAAGGAGAATGATGGGACCAACGATGTGACAATGAGAAGGAAAGGAACAACGGCGGCGGCGGCTGTTCAATGGTGTATCAAGGAGGGTAAAGAGAGAAGGAGGAGGTTGGTGGTGGTGTAGGAGGTAAGGTACTGCCGACTAAAGTACTCTCAGATTTACAAAATTTTTGAAAAGTCCTTGAGTAATGTCTTTAAAATATAAGTTTATACTTACTATTTTTAATTCTATCATATGTTTCATTAAACATAGGATAACATTTAAATTAATCAAATCTTATCTCATCTAATTCAATCTTATATAAATAATTTAATCTTATCTTGCATATCAAATGAGACCTAAAAGAATTAAAAATAAAAACAGAGAGTTGTGCTCGGTTCTTTTGAATGATAGGAGAAATAGGGAGAAAGGCAGAGGAAGAGGAGAGAAATTCAGTGGACGGTAAGAGCAAAAAGAAAACTGAAAAGAAATATAGAAAAATAATTGTAAGTGGGTAATACAACGATATTCAACAAAGTTGAAACGAGAAGGGAAGTGAAGAAAGAAAGGGATAAAAAAAAGGGAATCGAGCTAGTTCATGATGATTTGACGTGCAAAATGTGAAATTTCAAGAGATTTGGGTTTGTATTGATGATAATTTCATCAAGTGTTGATAAAAAGCAAGATTGAAGAAAATCAGAGAAAACAAGATTCAAGAATTGAGTATTTCATTGATATGTGTAGTCTGTTTACTAATACATTCTAGAATGATCATATTAGCCTTATATATATATATAAAGAAAACAATCAGTTACAACATAACTAATGTTGTAAAATCAACCAATGAAAAGCCGCCACCCCATTACTAACTTAGTTGAGTAAAACCAGCTTGATAAGCTGATTGCTTTGTAGCGGCTTGAGCTGAACAAACTGAAGTATTAAGTTGATGGAATTGTTTTCTTGTAACTGAAGGTACAATTGATGTCTCAGCTGAAGCTCGACAAGCTGATCTCGATTTATCAGCTAACGCTCCAGAATACTGAACTTCTTTCTTGGAGCAGAAGTAATAGTGATAGCTTTATTCTTCACACAAAAATCCAATTTTTTAATTGATTTGATTGTTTCATTTAATGGATTCTTAATGGGTTTTATGCTATTGGTAGGGGAAGAAGAACGAACGGAAACCGGTCTTCATGGTTCAAACTCCAAAGTAAAGCTTCAAAGTAAATCGTTTTAAGTTGATTAAATTCACCTCCATGATTGCCATTGCAGCAAAAGTAACCACAGGGGTCATGCCAAGTAGCACTGGAGTCCACACGGTTTGGAAAAAGGAGATGCAAATATCAAAGTCAATAAGAGAATGGAAGTTGAATTCTACCCAGAAAACCATTCTCTTTTCTCTTTCTTGCTTTTCTTTTTTTTTTTTACGCCATTATCTCTTGTTTTGCTCTCATCATTTTTAATGACAAAATTCATGGAATCTTTTATGCTTGTATGGGTGCAAGATAGGCCGAATAAGAAGTAGATACATCAGTGCTAACAGTAAAAGCACAAATGGTTTGCATACTTTGAGTGAAGGAGAAGAAAGGTATTATTAATCATTTAATCTATACACTTAAGCCATCGAAGGTTGAAACATTAACCTCCAAGAGAACCATTCTTCAAGTGAGTCAGTAACAGATGTACAACATGCAACATATACTTGTCAACATAAAAATGACTTGTTAAATGCAATCACATGCATCACGGCACTTGGAAAATAAGTTTATGTCCCCTTATAAAAGTTGATTGAGAGTTTTATTATTGAGTTAATCAATTTTAGCAGAAAACACACACTCTATTGAAATAATCATAAACATAAAGTTCTGACTTAAGTATAGAAAGGTATTTTCAGAGACAACTTTTGAGCTACCTTAGCAAAGACGTTAATTGGTTTTGCAGGTTGAGTTGTAGTAGAGAATCAAAGGAAATGAGTCATGGAAAGAAAGAGTCATTCAAAGATATAGAAGGCTTTCGTATGATAGTTTAGGTTGAAACAATGCTAAACACAAATTTTTAGCAATAACCTACCAAAATATTTGAATAGTAAAGGTGGTGGCCTTACTTAGGCTTTATAAATCTCATGTTAACCAATAAAAACATTTCATGTCTGCAAAAATGTTGATGTTAATTAACAAAATTGCAGAAGCAGAGTACTCTTACATGAGAAATTACGATGGAAAATTTGGTAACTATTAAATCACTTGAATTTGATTAAAGCTCACCCTTTTTTTTTTGGAAACTTATGTTCAAGAGTTTTAACAAAAGTAACATGGAGGCAGTAGCATCTCTTTAAATCCAAAGTAAAGCCATTTAAGTTGTGCTTTATTAATGCTGACTGATTTCTTGCTTTTGTTCTCAGAATGCCAACAAGCTGGGCCTCCGTACATTTAACATGCATCAACACAACAGTGCACTCATAAACTTTAAACCAAATTTCCACAGAAAATTGCAACACTTTTAAGTTGTTAAAGAGAGAAGGGTAATGATGGTACATGTAGAGTGGAGTCCACACGGTTTGGAAAATGAAGAGAAGCACTATGCCCTCTCTTCAATTATCAATCTAGTTAAAGTTGAATTCTACCTGAAAACCCTTCTCTCTTACTTTACTCTCGTCGTTTTCATTTGTTCATTTCTTTCCGACAAACTAATCAGAATCAATAACCATGCCTGTGGGAGAGCTGCTGCTCTCTGCCTTCCTTCAAATACTGTTCGAAAGATTGATGTCCCCCGAGCTGCTCAAGTTTGCAACCAAAGAGAGTGTTCGTCCAAAGCTCAAGAAGTGGGAAACAACGTTGAAGATGATTGAGACACTGCTCATCGATGCTGAGGAGAAGCAGCTGACTGATGGAGCCGTGAAGATGTGGCTGGACGACCTCCAAGACTTGGCTTTTGATGTTGAAGACGTCTTGGATGAATTTGCAACTGAAGCTTTGGGAAGAAAGCTGAAGAAGGAACACCGTAGCTCCAGCAAGGTTTGGAAGATGCTTCCTCCTCTTTTGACTGACATGACTATAAGTTCTTTGAAGTTCAACGTCAGTATGGGCTCCAAGATTGATTATATCACTAGCCGCTTGAAACAAGTAAGTCAACGAGCAGAGGTACTTAGATTGAAAGAGATTGCTGGAGGGACATCAACTGATTCTTGGAGAAGACCACCCACTACATGTCTGCCCACTGAACCTGCTGTTTATGGTAGAGATGAAGACAAGGCCAAAATACTCGAAATGGTGTTGAGGGATGAACCAACTTCTGCCAACGTTGGTGTGATAACCATTGTGGGAATGGGAGGAATCGGCAAAACAACGCTTGCTCGCGAGGTCTACAATGACAAGGCAGTGCAATCTTTTAAGGTAAAAGCTTGGGTTTGTGTGTCTGATGATTTTGACGTTGTGAGAATCTCAAACGCAATTCTGGCTTCGATTACTCTCTCGTCTTGTGACCATAAGGATTTAAACACAGTGCATATCAAATTGAATGAGATGGTTGCTGGAAAAAAGTTTTTACTTGTCCTGGACGATATTTGGTGCAAAGATTATAGCTTGTGGGAAGTCCTAAAATCTCCTTTTGCAACTGGAGCTCCAGGGAGTAAAATAATTGTGACGACACGTCTAGAAGACGTTGCATTAACAATTGGTCGTGTCATTGATTCCTATAAATTAAGTCTTCTTTCGGATGGTGATTGTTGGTCTCTATTCAAGAAGCATGTTGATGCAAGTGGCGTTATTGGTGCACATCCTGATATCGATTCAGTTCGACACAAAGTTCTTGAAAAGTGTCGAGGTTTGCCCTTAGCTGTGAAAACTCTTGCTGGTCTTCTCCGCTCAAAGCAAAGAGTTGATGAGTGGATGGACATATTGATCAGCAATGTATGGGATTTACCGGTGGAAGGCAACATTCTCCCAGTGTTGAAGTTGAGCTATTACCACCTTCCTTCACATCTAAAAAGATGTTTTAGTTACTGCACAATTTTTCCAAAAGACTTCGAATTTGAAGAGAAGGAAGTTGTCCTTTTATGGATGGCGGAAGGTTTGATCCAGCAATCAGAAAATAACAAGCAACTCGAAGATTTAGGAGGTGAGTATTTTCGTGATCTATTATCAAGGTCAATTTTTCAAATATCGAGCAACAATAGTTCTAAATATATAATGCATGACCTTGTTAATGATCTAGCTCAAATGATTTCAAGAGACATTAGTTTTAGGCTTGAGGATGAAGTAGGGTCCAAAAAGCAATTAAAAGTACTTGAAAGGACTCGATATTCTTCTTATAGGTGCTGTGAATATGATTGCAGAAGTAAATTTGAAGTCTTCAACAATGTTGAACATCTAAGAACATTCTTGCCAATCCCGCCGAATAACGAAAGCATTAATAATGGGTATTACTTACGTAATACGGTGCTTTCAGATTTGTTGTTGAAGTTCAAACAATTGAGGGTATTATCTCTGAAAAATTATCACATTGTTGAATTACCTAATTCAATTGAAGTTTTGAGACATTTAAGGTACCTCGACCTTTCTAAAAGTGAGATAAGAAGCTTGCCTAAATCGATAAGCTCAATGTACAACTTGCAAACTTTGATATTGAGATATTGTCGCCGTCTCTTGAAGTTGCCTTCCAATATGAGAAATTTAGTAAATTTGCGTCATCTTGATATTTTGGGTGCATATTTACTAAGTGAGATGCCATTGGGAATGAGACAATTAATATGTCTCCGAACATTATCTAACTTTATCGTGGGTAAATGTTCAGGATCTAGTTTGAAAGATTTGAAGGAATTACAATTTATTTGTGGAGAACTTCACATTTCGAGATTGAAAAATGTGATTGAATTTCAAGATTCAAGAGAGAGCATACTAAGTAATAAGGAGGAGCTAGAAGTGTTGTCACTAGAATGGAAATCTGAGCTTGAGCTTGATGATTCACGAGATTCACAAGATGAAGTAGAATATTCTGTACTTGAAGTGCTAAGACCTCATACGAGTTTGAAAGAACTCACAATTGCATCCTATGGTGGCACAAAATTTCCGTCTTGGATAGGAGATCCATCGTTCTGCAAGATGACAATCCTAAGTTTAGAAGGTTGTAAGAATTGCACATCTTTGCCTCCGCTTGGGCTAATGAGCTCGCTTAAAAAGCTCACCCTCAACAAAATGAGAGGACTAAAAAGCATTGGTTCTGAGATCTATGGAGATGGTTGCTCAAATCCTTTTCCCTCATTACAAACTCTCTGTTTTGAGGATTTGGAAGAATGGGAGAGTTGGGACCCTGTTGAGAACTTCCCTAGTCTCCAAGAACTTTCCATTATCGAATGCCCTAAACTTTCTAAAAGTTTACCTAAATTTCTCCCTTTGCTAGAAAAACTTGTGATTCGTGACTGTGCGCAGTTGATGGTGTCATTCTCAAGCCTTCCAATGCTTTGTGAATTGCATATCAATGAATGCAAAAAGCTTGTGTTTGATGCTCCCATTGCATCCACTTCATTGAACTCTGTGACTCTTTCAAATATTTCAAATTTTGGAAATTCAGTAAAGCAGGAATTTCGGAATGTTGAATGTTTAAAGATTCAGGGTTGTGAAGAGCTTATAAATTTGTGGCTGAATAAGTTGTGTCTTGAAAAGACACCACGAGGGCTGCATATGCTTACTTCTCTCAGAGAGCTCTGTATTGGACATTGCAATGATCTAGCATTTTTACCTGAAGGAATTCAAGAAAGCAACGCGCATCTTGAAAAATTGACAATCGAGGATTGTCATTCTTTAACTTGCATCTTTAGAGGACAGCTACCACCAACTCTGAAAGAGCTTGCTATTACGAATTGTGACAAACTGCAGCATGTGTTCAATGTTAATGAGGAGTACACTTGTACTTCATCTTTTTCTTCTGCTTCAGTGAAGCACAAGCAGAATGTCAATACCATCCCATCTGCTCTGAAATACTTGTCCATAAAAGAATGTTCATCCCTCACTTGCGTATCACCAACAGAACACTTACCTGCCTCACTATCAGTTCTTCGTATTGAGTGTTGTTCAGAGCTCACAACCTTGTTTCCAAGAGGTCATCTACCTCCAACACTCCAATCTCTTGTAGTTGACGATTGCTCAAATCTTACAACCTTGTCATCAAGAGGCCAATTACCTGAGATGCTAGAACAACTTATAATTCATAGGTGTCCAAAGCTTGAGTCAGTTGCTGAGAAGTTCCATAATAACAAGTCTCTTTACTGTATTGTAATTAACGAATGTAAAAATCTGAAATTCATTCCTGAGGGCCTACACAACCTTGGAAGTCTTGATAATATTCAAATATCAGCGTGTCCAAGTCTTGATTCCTTTCCTAAAAGTGGGCTTCCCAACCAAATTGACCGTGTTAACATAAGCGAATGTAAGAAACTCAAAGCTCTGCCCAGCCGAATGCACACTCTCACCTCTATTCGAGGATTGTCTTTAGCCCATTGTCCAAGCATGTCCTTTCCCGAAGAAGGTCTTCCCACCAATCTATTATCTCTTTGCATTACTGATATCAATTTCTTCAAATCACTGTCTGAGTGGGGGTTGCACAAGCTCACCTCTCTCACGCATCTCCAAATTGATGGTTGTCTGGATGCAGTGTGTTTCCCACAAGAGGAGATGGGGATGATGTTGCCCACCACTCTAAGTTTTTTGTCGATTAGCAATTTCCCAAATCTGAGATTCCTGTCTTCCAAGTGTTTCCAAACCCTCACCTCTCTAAAACAATTGTGGATAGATTTTTGCCCAAATCTCTCATCTCTTCCAAGCCTTCCATCCTCACTTGGGCAATTATATATATCAGATTGTCCTTTGCTGAATAAAGATTGCAAAAGAGATAAAGGAAAAGAGTGGTTCAAGCTAGCAGACATCCCAAGTGTCGTAATAAATGGAAAATCCATCTATGATTCAGAAAAAGATCCAAAGTATGGTTGGGCAGTTGGAGTTTCTATTCCAGGTACAAGAATTTACAATAGCAGAATAATCATCTGAACTTTCATGATGAACAATTCATATATATATTTTTTGAAGAAATGATTTCATATTTTTGCTGCTTCACATTTTAGTCTTTCAATTTTTATTCATCTGTTAGTCTTTTATTTGGCTTAAAATTCTAACTGTCACGTACCATCTTCAGTTCCATTTGTCAAATCCATCAAAATGCCTAAATCTGAAATTTAGTACCTCAGTATCTGAAATTTAACTGTCATTTTTCCATCAAAATGCCTGTAAATCCGTGCAAGGATGGGAAATAGACTATATATCATGCAAAAATAAAGCTGAGAACTGGAAGTGAATTTTTGTAAATGGTCATTTGTTTGCAATTTAGTAACAAAGTAATAGATTTCCTGGAATGTGATTTTTAAATCTTCATGTCTGTACCTCGTTTGTTATTTAAAATGATTTTAAGGATACGGAGTTTGAGCAGATCATGTCTAGCTTCTCTTAAGTTGAAGCTGATTTGTGTGTGCTGCTGCTTTTCTCTAATGAAACTGCAGGGTAGCACCGCTGATGAAGGCTAGAGCTGTGGACTTTCAATCTTAATGCTTCCAATGTTTCAAAGCTCCTCTCTTCTGGCCTTGATGCCTTCAGAAATTAAGATTCATCAGGTAGCAAAGCTTGGTTTTACTTCCTTTTTTCTTCAAAATATTACTGGTAACAATATATGGACTATGTTGGCATAACTTCTTGTACATTTGATTTATTGTACTAGTTTGCAGTCTTCAATTCGAAGGGGTTCCAACCATGATATAGTTATATGTACAAATGGATGACATGAAACAACTAAGAGATATTTCCTTTGGTATAATGTAGGTATATGGTTTGATTTAAAGGACGTTTCGTAATTATGGAATTTTCAGTTTTTTGCAAGTTTTGGTTGTGTCAAAAAAACTTTACAGCTTTAGCTTTTATGTTACATTACAAAGGAATCTCTGTAGCTTCCACTTGTATATATCTGAATTATAATAAGCTTCATCACTAAATTCAACGTTTTCAGCTCCTATTGTCTGTTGCCTCATTTTTCTGTTATTTCGTTTTTATTAGGGAATCTTCTTATCTTGCTATTAAAATCATATGGAAATTATTTAAGATAATCTAAATTTTTTCTAGAAATAACCTTTGTTTCTCATTAATATCTATATGTATCTCTCTCTCTCCCTCAATAGTATCCCCTTTTTTGTGGAAGTGAAAAATTGTTAATATTAGATTTATTACTACTCAATGGTGTTTTGGTTTGTTTTCGCTAATACACATCGTAGACAAATATAGGTTTTATTTTATCCTAAAGGAGTATTCGCAACTTGGTGTATCACAAAATTGACGAAGATGAATAATTTAAGAAAACTAATTTTATTACACGTCTTGAATGTATTTATCTACAATTTTCTTCACTCTTTTGGACTTTAGTTTGTGCTGTATTGTGCAGGTATTTTGGGCTGTTATTGTGCAGTATTTGGTGATTTTTGTTGACTGTTTTGGGTATAACACAAGGTTGATTCTGCCTGATTTTGGACAACAAAATTTTACATCGTTTGGTTTAATTTTATAGCAAAGCAGTGCAGAATTTTCTTTTACTGCTGGGCTGTTTTTTCATCACTTTTACAGAATCAACAGCTTATTACATTGGATATTAAGCAGCTCATATATCTTCCATGCTTATAATATACGTTAAGGCTTCAATCATTAAAACAATTTGTAGTCCTAAACAAATTTAACTGAGGCCAACTCATTTGCATACACAATTGGCATGAAATCTTATTGACTTACCATCTTCATATTAATTTGCCACAAGTTAAATGTTTGATAGAATGTGAGAGTAGTACCTTAAAAAAAAAGGAACATAATTTTGTATAAAAATAATGCTAAATACATTCTCCCAATTCACTCTTTTATTACAAAAGAGTGTATTGAGATAATGTATTTAGCTTTCGGCTTTTGTATATTTATTTTAAAATCAATTTTTTTTGAAAATTTTAAGTTAAATTGAAAGAACAAAATTATACATCAAACCGGTTGGTTTAATTCTTTATTAAAGAGTTTTAAGTGTTTGGGCCAATGAGTAGAAAGGGTAGACCTTAAATTAGCCCAAAATAATATTTATGTGGTCCATTTGTCACGAATACTTACAAAACTTTATCAAATTTTGTTTTTAACCGCACGCAACTATGCAAATTATGCAATAGTTTATATTACCAAGTGTGAAAAAATTCACCCCATAACCATAAAATCACAGAAACGCCCTTACGGTCTTCCTCTTTAACCTTTCTTACTTCTCTCTTCTTCCAAAAATCTTTTACATTTCTCCCAAAAGTTCACTTTTTTTTTTCCAACCAATATAAATAAAACTCATACATAATTTGATGTTAGCCCAAAACTTTATGAAAAAACAAGTTTATTGAATTCATAAAGCGTTGGCGATTTTCGAAGTTGAAGAATAAATTAAGCAACATTACTATTTTTGCTAAATGTGCGTAGGATACTTACTTTAATTGCATAATTTTTTTATCAGCAATAATATGATGATTTTTTGGTATCATTCTACCTCCTCAAGATTTGAAGAAAATAAAAGGTAAAAAACTTAGAAAATTTTGAATTGATCGTAAAAACTTTGATATTTCACTATAAAACATCACGGCAACTTAAAATATCACCAATGTGAAATACCATGGTGTAGAGAAGGAACGCAAAATTAAATATAAAAGTGTGAGTAATTGAGATTTTTACGTACACATTCAAGTTTTTTCTCACCTATTTTTTTCCATCAAATCTTAAGAATTAAGATATTGAAAAATCAGTCAAAACTCATCAAAATATAAACAATATTATGTAATATTTTCTCTTTCTATTTTTTTTCCTTTTTCTTTTCTATCTCCAATTCTCAACATTCATGGTTAGAAACCGGAAAAATAGCATTTCGGACATTTTATTCTAAATAGATTACAATCAGTTAAAACAATGCATGTGCTATAAACAATTTTAACAATTTATATATATATGTGTATATAAATATTACCAAAAGAACTTGATTATTGATAAAATCAAATTCTTATTTTTACTAAAAAAAAAGTAGAGCTTTCATAATTTGAAAATGCATCTGTTCTTCAAAAAACTAAAAAAAAAAAAAAAATGCGGAAAACACAGCTACCCTGGAAGATTTCCAAAATCTCATTGTCCTTGACATATATATACATATATATAAATATATATATAGGGACTAAAAATTTCAATAAAATTTTGAAATCATAAGAATTTTTTTTGCATACAATAAGAGAATTTAAACTTAAATTCAGTATGAGAGAGTTTTTTTTTTTTTTTTAAATTTTGAATATGATATAAAATATGACAAATATAACGTCATAAATACGGCTTAGGATTCCGCCAGCGGAAAGAAGAGAGACGCCGTTAATCTGACAAACGTTGTCTTAAAAAAAAAAAAAAAAAAAGAATTATTCTCCAACGGCTACTTGCAACGATTTAAAAATGTCAAGGTTTAAGCCAAACTAAACGAAAAGACTCCCATCTCAAACACCACAAACCTCCTCTCTCTCTCTCTTTTAAAGAAATGGATGAGATTCAGATCAACGGCGAAGAAGGCGTTGTTGGGCTTGGCGACGACTTCTACGAGAAGATCGAAGCTCCAAAGTTCGTCGACCTCACCGCACCTGATCACTTCCGCCAATCTAAAGATGACCGTTATTGGTTCTGCCTCCGTGTCGGTCTGTCTCTACTCTTTATTCTCTTTTAATACAATGTAGTGTTGCCTTAGAAGAGCTTTCATGCATTCTATGCATGGTGGTTTTTAGATGGACAATTACAATAAGCAACTAGTTTGTTTGTTTGTTTGTTTTGATTTGGTGGTAATTGTACATTAGGATGTGACCAGAAGCATGAAGAAGAAATGGACTCCGAAGAAATCTACAAAAATTTCCTTCTTCGGGTAATTTATTACTTTCCCTTTCGATCGGTTTTCATTTTAAGATTGAAATTGATTAGTAGGGTGATGGGTTCAATTCACATTGCAGGTCATGGCAGCAAGGAGTCCAAATGTACGATTTCGAAAAGCCTTATGCAGGAAAGATCCCAGGTAAATATATATAATAAACAAAGCCGTTAATGAGTTTCAGTTCTTCCTTTTTAGTATTTTTGTTTGTGTTTGGGTGTGAAATGTGAAATAACTTTCTGTTTATTTGATTTGTTAGTAGTACGAATGTGAAGTGCCCTCTTACAGTTCCTGCAAAATCTTCCAAGTCTAGAATTGCAAGGTTGGCTCTGGTTTCTTCTTCGATTTCCCAGAAGATGGTTGATGGTAAAGTGAAAGCCGGACCTCCTTTTTCCAAGCACAGCAAGACCCCGAATGAGAAGTCAAAGCAATCATCTGTTGTGGCCAAGTGTATGACTACTCCACAGAACAAAAAGCGCCTGTCGAATCCTGGTGGTACCTTTCGAAGTGTTAGGAATCCGAAACCAACGTCTGTTGCAGTGCCAAAGAATAGGGTGGTTGCGAAGGCTCTTGTATTTCACTCACCAAAGAAGACAGTGAAGATAAAGACTTCTGCAGAGTTGAGTACTCGTATGAAAGCAATATGTGCAGGGATGAAAAAGCTTGAAATCACAGGTGGAAAGAAGCAAGAATCAGGTCATAACAAACCATTGCCTTTGGATGCTCCGAGAAAACAATTCAGAGGAAGAGAGGTCAAGAGCAGGGTCTATGATTCGCTGCGCTCTAAAAACTGCCAGAGCAAGGTAGCTAAGTCTTCAAAATCTCTGAACAAAAGAATAAAGGAAAAGGATGTACGGCAGGCTGGCATTGAAGGCAATGAAAATGACTCAAGTGATATGGAGATCGAAGGGAAATCTAGAAATAGTTTGCTGGAAGTATGCTCTACATCGGATTCTTCTAAGAGTAATGAGAGAAATGAACAAAACGAGGAGTGTTTGGTAAGCATAAAGAACTCAGAAATTCTATCGAGTGAAAATAAAGGTGAAGTTATGTCAGACACCACGAGAAATAACATGACTTCTCTTTCAAATTGTGAAGAGAAGAATCCTCGAGAGGGTGATTTAAGTGGAGAAAACAATAAGACCAATGAAAGAACTGACAGTGAGGAGAAAGATAAATCAAATTCCGAGAAGATCAAAGTCATGACTGGGGATGGTAAGGAAAATGCTACATCTTCCAATGATATAGAAAATGAGAGCAAAGGAGCCGTGAGCAATGATGATAAGGAAAATAATTCATCTGCTGATGACAACAGGTGAGAAAGTCTCTTATTGATTTTGAATGTTCTGTAGTACACGTCAGCCTTGTAACATTTTATAATGATAATCTGTGCCGAACCGTTTCAGAAAACTGAATCTCAACTCTAGCCAGATGGAAAAGAAGAAAATTCTTGGCAAGCCTGAGACTTGTAAAAGTGTTCAAACGGTTGGTTCACTACTACAACAATGTAATATTTGTTTGTCCACTTATCTTTCAATAGTTTGTCTGATTTCCTCTTGCATTTGGAAATGATGCAGGTCAGTAAAGGAATGTGCAAGACGTCTAAAGGAAACTCTGCCTCCGGTGTCACCTGTGCTGAAGGGTTCATCAACTACAGGAAACCTAAGCTCACAAATCCCAAGCCTTTTCGGCTAAGAACTGATGTATGCAAAACTTTTGTGTACGTCCTTTGAATTTGAATGAAAGTTTCAGTGGTATCTGATAATATTTCTGTTTATTATAGGAAAGAAAAATTGTTAAGCAGGCAAACTTGGAGAAGAAACTGCATCCTCATGAGCCTCTTAAGGAAATCACAACAATTGCAAGGGTTCCAGGTGGGAGTTCCCAGAGAAAATTGAAGAAGGCAGTCCGTGTGAGTATTTTCAGATGACAATAATCTGATTTCTAATTATGGGATCAACAAGCTCTAGATTGATTTTTCATTAATTGTCATTTTGTTATTTTTCTGAATGTAGAGGAATGAAACGTGCCTAGAGCAAGTTGAGTATGCTAGTGATGCCCATGATGGAAGTGAAAGGAATTCTGGCAAAACAAAACAGAAGGATGAACCTGTAAGTTGTCTTGATCACAGTGAAGGTTTTTTATTTTTGGAATTTGGTTGAAATTCGTGTTGAATCAATGTAATTAAATACAGGTAAGGATGAAAACTTCTTGCTCACGAACTTCAAAAGGAGCATTAGGACGAAAACAATCTACTACCCAACAGAGACGTGCCGTTTCCATGCACCAGAAAACTAACCGTGCAGCAGCTTCGTCACAGGAGGGGCTTGGCCAAGATAGAACAGCTAAAATGTCCGAGAAAACTTTCAAAAGGACAAAATCGCTATGTGTGAAAGAATCTACAGTGACGCAAGGGTGAGTTGATGTCATCTTTGGTGAAGGAACCACTATTGAAAAATAATGTATGGTGTTTCTTAAGAATAAATTTTGCCTACTTTGGTGTCTTGCAGGACTGAATCAAGTAAAAAGAAAAGAGTCTCTCTCATGACACCTGGTAGACTTGGTGTAATAAAAGAATCATCACCTACAATCCTAACTAGCAAGGCAGTGGTGCCAGTACAGTTGGAAAATGGTGCTTCCCCGTTATTCAAAAGATCTGCATCTGCTGCTGCTCCCAGGTCGAGCTCAGCGGCAAGAAGACGTTTGACTGTTCCAAAGGAGCCACACTTCCATGATGTCCATAGGCCAAAGAGCTGCGCAAGGAGAGAGTGACTTAAGTCACTTACCTCCTTGGCTGTATCTTACCTTGAGGTTCAATTGTTTCATTGAATTATATTTGTTTGTTGAATTTTTTAACAGCTGTGTGTCTAACTCATTTTTTATTAAGCTTTGAGGGATCTTACAAAATTCATCAAGCAATTGTCTGTATGTTGTAACATCTGGGATATAGTGTGATGATTTTGTCTCTACTTATTTACGAAAGCAATTTTCCTTTCCACTCATATCAAACCTAGAATGAGAATCTCATATTTATTCTTTCAAAAAATCACATTACTCCCCTTTCTTTTGGCTAGGTTCCTAAAAACCAACATAATGAAAATTTTCAGTTAGGGGGGGTCGAATGAGAATCTCATATTTATTCTTTCAAAAAAATCACATTACACCCATTTCTTTTGGCTAGGTTCCTAAAAACCAACATAATGAAAATTTTCAGTCGCGGGGGGTGGGTGGGTTGGGATGGAAGAAACAATAGTCTTTCTGAAATTACTAGATGGTGACATTCCAGTTGCAAATGTTGGAAGATTATGCTGAAGTCAAACAAAAATTAAATTGACAACATTCAATTTGTGAATGCAAAAGCAAAAATTAGGTACATTCATCAGATGTCTCTACAAATTTAACTAGGATGGTATGTAACGAATTTTGAAATCAATATTAGTTTACCACCCAAGCCAATCAATTTTAAGGTCTGTGTCCCAAGAACACCCTACCTATAAATATATTTTTTTCAATTACATTTTCAGATAATTGTTGGCAATTGCCAACTTTGTCCAAATTTGGAGATGTGGAAAATTCTTTCTTGTGATGCTTATATTTAGGATGCCACATTCAGTCCCAACTTTTGCCACATCAATTTGGTTGGTCAGATTGGGCATAACTTTTAGTACTTGGACATGCTAAATTATCTCAAAATCTTAAAAAGTCTTATGTATCTTAAAAATATGTGGTCAAGATTTATTCCTTGACGTTTTTTTTCATTCTTCTTCACTTTCTTCTTTCTTCTGACAATCCATCAAAAACTTGACAAACACTCAAATAAAAGTGCAGCTCGATGCCAAATCGAAGTCCACAGTTTATTTCAATAATCAGGTTATCAGAAATCATACAATGATAGGGTATTGCAATACATTTCAAGTCCTGAGGTTTGGTGCATTTGCAAAAATCCATAACATCACTTTTCAAATCTGTTTTATGAACATGTCTGGTTTTTATTCACGGATTTGCTTATTACACACCCTTCATTCAACACTTTTTCAGTACACAAATGGTATTCCATTCGACTAGTTTGAATCAATCCGCAACAAACAAGGGACATCATGAATGTACCTCGTTTTTCTTCTTACTGTAGTCTAAAATTTCAATAGTAGCCTTTTTTAACGTCCATTCCTGACAAGGTTTTTCAGCTTCTCATTCGCAGCCACGAGCTCTGCAGCTATTCCCACTTCATTGGCTGAGTGTCCTGCATTTGGAACTACCTGTAAAAGACAGTGAAGTTAACTAATTAGCAAAAAGTGAAATAGAAGTCTAAGATTTTTCGTGTGAGATAAATGTCACTGCATGAAAATAATAACAGCTTCATTTTCAATCTAGATTATTGAATTATTTATTACCAAATACAGACTTGGCACACAATTTACTACATTTGTTACCAAACATTGGAAAGTTCCACAAGCTTAAGCATGCCTGTGACATGGAGAGAAATAACTGATATGCCTAAACTAATTTGCTAGAACAATTAATAATTCCAATTGCTTATACTTTTTTGGTTACTCTACTCTTATAGAAGCACAGCTTCCATTTCAAAATGATGATGTTCATTCAAGCAGTCGTGTCTCATGAGGTTTCAACAATCAGTGACATGACTTTCATTGTTCCCATCCCATGTAGGACTTGTAAACTATCAATATCTTTCAAGGTCATTAAAACACACATAAGTCAAGCAAATTCCCTATAAAGACTGGAGAGAGATGATTTTGGCAGGCAGTACTTCCCCAAGAAAGATGCAGACAACAGACCACTTGCTAGGACCACAGTATGCATCCATCCAAGGAATAACATCACTACCATGGTGGAATGTGAAGCTAGCATCCATGGCAAACATCAATTGCTAATGTACAATTGATTGAAGAAGATAGAATATATATATTTTTTCATCTATAAGTAAATATCAACAGCTTTTACTTGGACCAGATAATTCTGAAACACATTTTATGGTAAAAAATCAAATCTGAAACGATTCTCTCAAAGAAAATGGATATTTAAGAAGACAAAAACCTTACAGTGATTATTTTACCTTAAAATCTGCCTCTGGCCATGCTTTATGAAGATCCCAAGCAGACATCATAGGGCAGCAAACATCATATCTTCCCTGTTCAAGATATTCAGAGGTATCCAACTTTAACTCCCACAGAATGTTCATGCATGATATGCATTTTGTTACTGTTCTATATGATGCTTAAAAGTTTCTGTTTAGTACAAACAGTTTTGTTCATCATCTTCAGCTCACAACAATGAACTTAAAACGCTAAGTCGCTAACATCAACTTCTCTCAAAACTTTCATATGTTGTTTACGAACTCTAGATTGTAAACATCTCACATTGCTTTTACCACTAATGGTCAAATGTGCTACCATATCATAAACATACTGAAGCAGAAAATCCAGATAAAAAGGAATTCAATACTAAGTTATAAGTCAACACAAGTAACTGCTTCTTTCATCTGTTAGCTAAACGATTTTTATCTCTTTGGGTAATTATAACTCAATATACTCTTACCATCAAGCTATATAACCTAGAATCCTAGCTGATATGAACCATATTAGCAGTATGTCAAAAAAAAATTCAAAAATAAATTAAAAAGAAAAAGAAGACTTGAAAACCTGAAAACCTTGTGCCGAACCTTCACTACTAACTTCAACAAGAAAAACGAAAAGAAAATTCTTAACTATTAAATTATTATAGATGATACTTAACATTCCTAAATTGCCTGTCTAAAATAGATACATTCTATATATCTTAGAGTACTAGATAATATAAATCAAATTAACAGTATGTTAAAATCTTCTCAAAAATGAATAAAAACAAATTGAGCTAAAAGTGCGGAACCTTCACTATTAAATTCAACAAGAAAAATGAAAAGAAAATTATTCGCCATGATACATTATATTCCGAAATTGTCGGTCTAAAACAAATACAATCTTCATCGGGGACGAGAGAGAGAGAGAGAGAGAGAGAGAGAGTCTCCACAATAAATGAATGATCAAAGTGACATTTACCTGTACAATTGTAGTGTTGATATGCCTTATCTTATCAACATTATCCAACAGGAATGAATCTGAAGGAAAGAAGCCTTTGTTTACAAAATAATGATTTTCAATCCTTGCAAATGCCTGAATGGACCAAAACAAATGTATTATAGATAGAACAAAATTTTTTATTATCTTCAGTATCTTGAACATAGAAAATACCTAATCAGGAACTAATAGTATAGATCTTGCTGGTACTTGATTGCAAATTGTGACATATATTCAGATCATAGATGAATCTAAAAAAGTATCTAGGGCATTACTTTTGGCATCTCTTCTGTTCCTTTTCTAAACATCAGAATGATAGGGCCCCAAGAGAGGTTTTAATTTCTATAGGTGAGTCAGTTTATACTTAAAAATATTAGAATATTTCATTTAAAGTAAAAGAATGAAAATCACTTAAGTAATACTAAAATTAAAAATCATCTATTTTCCATTAACAAACACATGTTCAATGACAATTATGCTCATCATTCAAACAAGAAACAGCATACCAGAGAAAATTTATCGTCATCCCCCCTTTTGATGTTTTCTTCATTTGGAATAAGATGGGCTGTCATCATTTCCCATTTGGTCCATGCTCTAGCAGCTGCATACTAAGAAAAAGAAAATAAAGTTATGGAAAGTCTAGGATTGCTCAAAAAATTAAAGTCACAGCAAAATCTAATCAATCATGCCTCAAGATATGTAAACTTTTTCTAGTGAAATAAGAAAAAGTAAATCGCAGGATAAATCCATGGAACTTAAAAATCCAATTTTCATTCCCATGTGACACAAATACTAGATCCAACAATACTAAAAATTGAAACCCATTATCACTCACAACCAAAAATAAGGCCTCGGTAGAGTCGACATTTTCAACATGGACTAACAACATTTTGTTTCACAATTATTTTCGACTTCGAAAAAAAAGTATTACACATAGACATCTCACTCATCAAATACAATGCTGAAAGTATTCTTACAAAAACTTTAACCATACAATGTTCTATAAATTCTACACTAACTACAACGGACTTATCCTGAAATATCTAAAAAGCATTCAACATTTCTAGTACTAATTATATATATATAGATAAGCATTCAACGTTTCTACTACTAATTTTTTATATATATAACTGTCATGTAGTAAAGCACACACGCAGAAAGCGTCTAGCTAACGTTTTTAGCATAATATTTAATTTGAAGGTCTTCCAAATTGTATTCTGCGGGCTCTTTCCATCACATCGAGGTATTTTTATTGAAAAGTATTAAAAAGCTCTTTCCCGAGAAAACTAAAATTATTATAGAAGCATGTAGTGCAGATCAAACAATAGCTTTAATTACAATATTTTTTTATTAAAGGAAAAGCATTCAGGAATCAAGAAGAACACATAAATGATGACATCAGCAAAGCGAAGAATATGTTCAAATCACACAGCCTGATAAAGAGATAGATAAACTAGTTAGAATTTTTGTCTCCGTTAATTTTATATAGGCTCTGTTTGTTACAAGTTTCTCCTTGTTTGTGGCCTTGTTGTTCACTTAGATTCTTTTTCTTTAATAGATTTTTCTTTGACTCCTTAAACAATTTAAAGAGATTATAAAAGAACTATTACTTGTGTCTCCATGTCATCAGAATTAAGTCTCTTGCCATAAGCATCAATAAAACAACTCCTTTGATTCTCTGGAATGAGGTCTCGAAACGGTTCCCAAGCTGTACATGGAAAAAAAAAATCCACATAAATTTACTCTGCAAAAACTCTATGCAATCTAAGGAACATGTATTAACCCTTGAGCACAAGACATTCATGTGTTAGATACCATTTTGAGAGCATTCATTGCGTGGATTTTGGTATCCAAAAAAATTTATTTACATTAGTAAAAATTTATTCAATTTAATCTCATGCCGCACCAAATAAAACACAATTTTTTATAATCTAATCTCAATCTCATCAAATCCCAATTCCAAATTTTACCTCATCCCGGCACTAGACACAGCCCTAGTGCCACCAAGCAAACTAAAATTCCGTTATTGGGTATGCAGTTTGAAACAAGGATTTCCATTGGTGAATTAAACCTCACACGACATCAATTTTGAAAACCCTGTGGGGGGCAGGGGGGCGGGGAGCCAGGCACGTAACAGAGCAATGATGGCGTAGATATAATGAATAGGTACTACCACAAGTCTACAAGTAATATTACAGGTCCACTTATAATTTCACTTATAATAGTCCATTAGTCCTGAGTAATGTAGGTGTGAAACGAGATCCATTTAACAATTATTCTGAAGTCCAGGAAAGAAAATGTATGAAACATACCATCAGGGAATATAGCAGCAGCACCACCCTCATAAAACCAATCGATCTCTTTCTTCCGTAGAAGAAAGATACCCCTAAGAACCAAGCCAGTAACCTTAAAAAGTACAGAGAAACTATCAAAAAACTGATCAGTCATCCATGGCATTAATTTATTAATACCAGGGATCAAATTAGAATTTGACAATTCCAACCAGAAAAAACAATGACAAATGGATCAAACTTATACACCTTGTCAGGGTGTGATTGGCTGTAAGCAAGGGCAAGTGTGCTTCCCCATGACCCGCCAAACACCTACACAATCAGAGAGATGAGGAAGTTACACATCAAGAATATAAAATCAAACATAAATATAGTTTTTAAGAATCTAGAACTAGAACTAAACATTGACCTGCCATTCTGGAATTTCCAAATGTTTTCTCAACTTCTCAATGTCATCAATGAGGTCCCATGTAGTGTTTTCAACCAAGCAAGCATGAGGTGTACTCTTTCCTGCACCTCGCTAACAAAAGGATATCCCTGATTTAGAGAAAAGTAATAATGGATGATTTCTTATAAGGGCCAGAGGAATAACCTGATCAAAAAGAATGATACGGTAAAAGTCAGGATCAAAAAATCTACGATTGCTCGGTGCAGTGCCTCCTCCAGGTCCCCCATGAAGAAAGACAACCGGCTGCAAGATATGTTCATAACAGAATAACAAATTAACATTTTCTTTTCTCAGTCAGAGGGGCTAAGACAAGAAGAAAAGCAAGGTGGGCAGATTATTCAAAGAGTAGCCAGGAAATTAAACGAACTGCAATAAATGTTAACTTTCACAAAAATATGACCCTTTTGATATGCCTAACAAATATGCCATCATACACTTTTGTATCTAGAGTACATTTTGACCTGTAAACCTTCTATAGTTCCATACCATGAGGTCTGTTCTGACTACTGCCCACATGGAAATCATCCAAATCATTTCCGTTTACATAGATTCGCATAAAAGAAGGAAATGACATGAAAAGATGATTAGGTACTGAAGTAAGAAAGTTCATCAATGATATGAGCACAGGCACAAGGCTGATATACAGAGTAACAAAAAAAAAGTGAAACTCATCAGCAATTAGGTGATGTAGAGATCACCCTACTAGATATTGTATTTGTTATCATACAACACGTATTAAGCAATAATTAATAAGCAAGTGGTACTATAAATGGGAAAATCACCAATTTCATCAAGGCTAATATAAATGTGGGATTTCTTCGTATTTTCAAAAACCGTTTGTAATTCGATGTCATAAACAAACAAATGAAAGATTCCAACACAATATAAATACAGCAAAGTGACTCATTTTTAACATAACATCAAAACAATTCACCGCCCAACCAACAGTTGTCCATTTATAAAAATTCAATAACACCAATGTACATTACATAAAGAGCATACATAATCTAACAAACAAACAACACTGTGGGTGTCAAAACATAAGGCAAAATGAGAACTCACATGCCCATCAGGATTTCCTGACTGCTCCCAATAGATTGTGTGAATATCAGAAACCTTCAGAAATCCCGTACTATATGGCTCAATCTGTGGATAAAAGTTTATGTTGACTTCAGGTGATTCCTTTCCAGGCTCCATCACATCAACGAGTTCCGGCTCACCGCCACAACTAAAACTTTGAGTATGAAATTCTAAATTCTTTCTCCCTGCACCAGTAATCACAACACAACCATAATTCAACGACATTCCTATATACTTACAGTAACAAACTTTAATAACTACAAAACATACATAACAAAACAATTTTGATGTTCTTCTTTTTCCCATAACAGACTACAATTTCCCATCTTTTTCTGTGCTATCAGATATCACCTCCATAAAGCATCTAACAAGCATCATATTTGAACTAAAAACATTCATACAAATAATTTCCTCATATCACTATGAGGGAGGTAATACATGAAGATTAGATTATCTGCAAAATAAATGCAACTTAACAAAAACAAGCTAAAGATAAAAAAATAATAACAATAATAATAATAATTAAATAAATAAATAAAAATCAAAAGATTTTCCCGGCATCTGCAGTTAAAATTGAACAAACACACCTTACTAGATATATAACACAAACCTCCAAACTATAAAAAAATTTAACACTAAAGAGTCAATAGAAGTACAAAAAAAGAAACAAACCCAGATAATCATTAGCAAAAAACCATCCATACAAGCATGGAAACATTCGTATCCAAGTGTAAAGCGAGAGAGAGTGAGAGAGAGAGAGAGACCTGAGACTGAGAGAGTGAAAGTGGGATTGGATGAAGGGAAATGGAGGAGAGTAAAGGGCGATGGTGTTGGAGTGGAGATCAGAGGGAGTGAATGTGAATGTTGTGAAGTAAAGATGTTTGTAAGTGAAACCAAACCTAATAAACTCATTGCAAGTAGTTTGGATCGTATTAGGACATGACTACACCTGTTGGGTGGGTGGCTTCCCTTCTGTCCAAGGATGTCTCACTTTTGACATATTCCATGCCTAAATGTTTATTTGCTTTGCCTTCTTTTTACTGTTTTTTATGCTTATTTTTTTGTTTAATGTTCTTTCTTTTGTTTTATTACCTTTCATTTTAATTTGACAAGAATATTTGTAAATATGAAAGGCATATCATTATCATAGGCATCAAATTATGTTAATATATTTTTAGTCATTCAATAAAATAAAAAAAGTGTGATTTCAATATGTATTAATTCATTTATTGTAATTTAATATGTAAAAAATTAGAAAAAAAAATTAATGTTAAAATAGTAAAGTTAATAAAAAAAAACTAATCATATAAAGTTTAAACTTCAAAAAATTCACAACTTGATGATTTTTATTGGAGCTCAATAATAATAGGTAATCAGAAATCAGAATATAATCAGGCTTATCTTTCATTTAATTTTGTTTATACAAGGAAGGATATATGGAATTAAATTCTATTCTGTTTATACAAGGAAGGAATATGGAATTAAATTCTAAGGATATTTAAATAGCATTGAATTTAAAATAATTTTTGTAATTGTTTTTTAATTTTACATTGTTACTGGTTTATCCCCTTGCCGGCTTCTGGACTGGATGCTGTGGTCTTACATTGGGCCTTCTCATTCTGGCCTTGTCCAACTTTTTTGAAGACTGCTGAGCTTCTCAAAACCAATCTCCAGATATTCTCAGTAAATTAGATGTTATGAACCCAAAAAAAAATGTTAATGAAGCAATGAAACTTTTTCTATTATTCTACAATTTTTATTAAAAAAAATAAAAGTATTTATTAAGAAATAAAAAAAATAAAATAAATAAATAAAAACAACACTAGAAACAATAGAATTCTAATGATCAAGTACCATCAAAATTATACTTCAATACCTTATATGACTTAGTCTCAAAAAATATTTATGTGACTTCCATCAAAATATTTATGCTCTATACTTTTCTCCCTTTTTTAACCTATTCAATGTCATTTTATTTTTCTTAAAAATCTATTAATATTTTAGTTTTAAATACTTATTTTTTTTGTTAAGATATCAGCAAATGTTAAAAAATCTGGATGTCCATCATGTGATTGATGCCTTGACCAAAATGTAAATGCCTTATGTTCAAGAAAGGCACTTTTTTCACTTCTGCATGTGATTGAAAACATCATAACTCAAATTGATGGTTTTGTAACAAAATTTCTTAACCTGATATTATTTGCTCACTGAAAGTTGATTTATATTTACAAAATTAGCTCTGCTAGTTTTCTAGGCTGAGCCTGAGATCTGCAAAATTAAACTGCTAACAAACTAATTGGTGCCTGCAACTTCTTACTAGGCCTTGGAATTGGGGTTCCTTGCATCTTCTTTATCAACAACAATGTTTGTAAGTAAACAAGGCTCAGCGTCTTCCAGCATTTGAACTACCATTCTCATGGATGGTCTGTGTACCGGATTTTTGGCTGTGCAGTGAATGGCTATGCTCAGAACTTTGAGAGCATCATCTTTTAGGCCCTCAGAGATGCTTGAGTCCACCACATCAAGCAAACTCTCTTTGCTCTTCATGTTGCTGCATACCCAGTTCACTATATCCTTGTTCTCTCCAAATTTTGCCTCTATCGGCATTTTTCCCGTCACCAACTCCATCAGAACCACCCCAAAGCTGTACACATCACTCTTCTCGTTCACCTTATAAGTGTACGCATACTCTGCAACATCACAAAATGTGAAAAAATTAATCAGTTTTATATGATAAATCACAATACTTTCAGATAAAAATATGTACTTGGACTCTATATTTATCTAGGAGATTTATTTAAACGTTAAGTAATTCATATATTTGTTCATTTAGAACTAGAAGTTCAAATTAGTAAAAGAATCTTTCAGGAAAACATACCAGGAGCTATGTATCCATGAGTTCCAGCAATGACATGAGTCCAGTCCCCTCCATCACTGGCCTGAACAATCTTGGATAGACCAAAATCAGCAATCCTTGGCTTCCACTCTTCGTCCAATAAGATGTTACTAGATTTTACGTCACGATGTACTACAGGTCTGTTACACCCATGATGCAAATACTCCAATCCCTTTGCGGCCCCCACCGCGATGGCATATCGAACCTCCCATCCCATCTTGATCTTGTGACACGTGTGGAGTCGGTCCCACAAGCTCCCATTAGGCAGATACTCATAAACCAGCAGATTACTGTCCTCACTTGTAATGCTACAGTACAACTTCACCACATTTACATGCCTCACTGCACTCAATGTTGCCACCTCCGCCTCAAACTCCGCTGGCCTGAAAGTCCTACTAGTTATCATGGCCGCGGTGCTCTGGCAGCTCTTCTGGTCACTGGATTTTGAAGGCCAAATATGCTTCACTGCAAGCTCTTTGCCATTATCAAGAACAACTTTGTACACATTCCCTGATCCTCCTGTGCCAATCAAATTCTCTGGCTTGATTGCATCAATGATTTCCCTTTCCGTGAAACTTAGCACACGAAACGATTTCATTCGCCACGAATTCTGCTTCAACTTCAATGGAGTCTCTAGATTATTCTGCTTTAGCTTTGCAGTCAAGAAACAGGCTAGTGTAATAACCAGGACTAGAGTTACAGCTACAAAACACCACAAAATTTTTGGAAGATTATGATGGGCTTTTCCAGAACTAAATGAACATGACTGAGAATCCTCATCATTTTGGATGCATAGACCAGGATTTCCAACAAAGCCATCCCTGAAAGCTGGAATGTTTAACGGTTCAGGTATTGGACCGACCAATTGATTGTTCGACAAGTCAAGAAGGCTTAATTTCAGATGCGAAAGAGCAACTGGGATTTCACCAGAAAGGTTGTTTGTGGATATATTCAATGAGTTCAAAGAAGGTAGTGATCCAAAACTGTCAGGAATTTTCCCGGAAAGCAAGTTTTGAGCAAAATTGATGCTGGTGAGGGAAACACATAAACCTATCGAGTCAGGTATGGAACCTGAAAACTTGTTTTCATTCAAATAAAGGCTATTTAGCATCTTCAATTGTGAGATACTTGATGGGATTTGGCCAGAAAATCGATTAGAACTCAGCTGAATCGAGACTAATGATGAAGCTTGTGAGATCGTAGAGGGTAACTCACCAGAAAACTGATTGTTGGCTAAAAATAACTGAGCAAGAGACTTGGCATTACCGATATCATCTGTCACTGGACCTTGAAATTGATTTGTAGTGAGATCAATGATGTTAAGATTTGGCAAACTCCAAATTCCAGGAGGAACAACCCCGGAAAGTGAATTGTTGTTGATTCGTAAACGCGTCAGAGACTTACAATTGGCATAGCTTTCCGGGATTGTCCCAGTGAGCCTGTTCTGTAGGAGGAGAAGCTCAGACAATTTCCCATTCTTGCACACGTCTGGTGGTATTGGACCTGTTAGGAAATTCTCTGAAACATCAATGTAATTGAAATCTGCCCAAGAACCGATATTCTTAGGAAGTGAACCGCTGAGCTTGTTTCTGTACAGAGAGAGATTTATCAGGCTCTTGAAATCACCAAACTCCTCAGGAATCTCCCCTGAAAGTTGGTTTTCAAAGAGCTGCAAGGAAACAAGTTTGTTCAGGAATCCCAATTCTGACAGGTCACCTTCAAGACTATTCTGTGAGGCATCAAAGCTCTCAAGACTTGTCAGGTTTCCAAATCCTGCAGGAAGTTTTCCTGTCAAGGAATTGTTGTAAAGCTCAAGCTGACGAAGTTTCTTGAGGTTCACAATCCCTGATGGAATTTCCCCGGCAAGCTGATTATCCGAAAGTTCTAAATTTTCGAGCAGAGTAAGTTTCCCAATGTCACCTGGAATCTGTCCTGTGATGCTACAATTTGTGAGATAAAGCCAATACAACTTGTCAAGCTTCAGGATCTCCTCCGGAAATGGAGTTGAATCAAAGGGATTGTCACCAAGGCTCAAGAAACTAAGCTTGGTCAGATTTGCCAGGGACGTCCATGGGAACTTCCCGGAAAATCCACTGTTGTTTAGATTCAAGAAACTCAGGTTCCCTAACAAAGACAACTCAGGCACTTCTCCAGAGAAAAAATTGCCCCCCAAATCCAACACTTGCAATCTCCTACACTTTTTCAAGTCCTCTGACAAAGCACCATGCAAAGAATTGTTACCAAAATCAATCCTCTCCAATGACTGAAGACCGCAGATGGAATCAAAAGGAAGAACACCAACCAGCTGCTGATGGGGAAGAGTGATCTCCTTAACAAGTCCATCAGGATTGCAGACAACTCCAGTGAAGTGGCACACCGAACTACCTGGTGTCCACGAACTGAAAACGCCCGTCTTAGATTTCTGAAGCGAGGACTTCAAGTTAAGCAATATCTGAAGCTCATCGGATTTGCAAGGAGAAAAGAACCCAACAAAGAGAAGAAAAAGAAGCGTGAGGGAGGGCCATTGGAGGACAAACATGTTGGCTGGCAAAAGGGAAGGTTTTTGGGGGGATTTAGGTAGGTGATGAACACTGCACATGCATGTAGTGAGACAAATTAAGCGTGTGGAAATACAGATTGGAGATTGGAGATTGCAAGAGTCAGTCAGTGTGAAATTAGGCACGAGGTTGGCTTGAATTTTTGAGCTAGAGTTCACATGGCGGTGGCAGACAATGACAAGTTAACGTAAAGCTTCAAAAGTTAGGAATTGGGCGGCACTCGATTTTATGCTTTCTTCATTTCACATTCTTTTTATCTCCATGCGTTGCGTGCACTCTCGCCAATCACAACTTAGATCAGATTGACAATTAGACAAGACATGACGTAGGAAAATGAAATTATTTTGACTGACTCACCGATCCAAATTGATTGGTTAAATTTGATATGATTAATTAAATTGATTATCTTTAAATTAATATAAACACACTTGATAAAAGTAATTTTCGACCCACCCACCTTAAACATCTTGTGATGTGAATTGTGATATAGTGAGCTAAAGTTGTAAATTTGTAGGTAATTAATTGTTGGGTCAATTTATTATCACTTAATATACTTTACTCATTTAAATTAAATATTTCAAATTTTGAATCATTTTGATGGCCGATTGTATTTTTTTTATAAGTCCAAACCACCTTTTTCACTAGTTTTGTAGCTTTAATTCTAGGGAGGAATGAGATAATCTTCAGATTAGGAATCAATTTGATACAAGTTATCATTTAAAAGAAAATCAAACACGTCTACCTAGTTGTAGCAGGTTGGGGCACTCAGTTTGTGACTGATGGAAAAAGTGGTGCTGCCATTTTGGTGAAATGAGTCAATTAATTGTAGTAACGAAGAAAAACAAAAAGTGGGTATCTTTTTGTATCCGCGTGTGACAAATGAGAAGAAAATGTCACGTTGCGAGGAAGGTAAGTCTACGGCCGCCGCAGTTGACCAACACCTGTACATTTCTCAGGCGCCAACACGGGTTGCCAACTAAAATTTATAATTATTCATGTCTACTGCTCTGCTCCGGTTGGTATGAGTAATATTGGTTGAATGTCAGTATATTCTCAAAATTATTTATTTGCAAATGACTTGATATTTGAGCTATAATTACTATTTTTTAATATAATTAAAAATTTACTAAAGGAAATGTATTCGAGCTATACTTTTTTGGGGTCTCATGAATTTATTTCAAGGATAGATTTTAATGGAATTTATAAATTTTAAAAAATTTATAAAAAAAAAACCCTAAAAAATTAATTAATGGTGATTAGCATCGGTTTTTTTATTAGGTAAATCGTCTCTTATTTGTGAAAAAAACTAGGATGGAATTAATAATTATATTTGTTTTAATAATTCTATTAATTGATAACAATAAAAATTAAAACACATAAAATTAAAAAAAATCTTCACCGTCCATCTCTAAATCAAAATAATTTAAAAAGAAATTATAAAAATTTAAAAATAAAAAAACTAATAACTTTTTTGGAAAAAAAATTAAAATGCTTATGGGCGGTGGACCTCACTTAAGAAAAAAGAAAAAAATAATTTTTTTTGAAAAAAATAAATTTTTTTGGAAACAAAATAAGGTGGAGATCCAATCTAAACCTCCAATTAATCTCATATTCATCAGCCACCATCATCCTTGATTCATCATAATTAACATAAAAAAACTTCAACATTAACCCTAAAACATTATCATCAAACCATCATAACCGTCTAAAAACTTCAACATCAACCTATTATCATCAAACCATCAACATTATTCAAATCGTCATTACCACCATTAACAACATCGAAAGACCCAGATTCGGGCACATCATCTGGGATGAACCTAGATGATATTCATTTGGGTTCGATTGAAACCCAGATAAGATGGGTTATCTGGACGAACCCAGATGAACTTCATATGGGTTCGTCTAGATGACCCACCGACTTTATCAATAAAAAAAGAGGAAACAAAAGCGAGAAAAAAAAATGAGATGACGAAGAAATGAGAGAGAAAAAATGAGATGGTGACCGGTTTGTTGATGTTAAGAGAGACGAGCATGCAAAAGAGGATTTTTTTTAAAAATTTTGTGTTATTTATTTAATATTTTTATCAATAAAATCATTTTTACTTAATTGAAAAAAAATAAATTTATTTGAAATATTTTAAATTATATTAAACTAAGTTTAAATTTTATTTGAATTAATTTTAAAATAAAATAAAATTTTTAAAATAAATTATCTATAATTAATTCTAAATAAAATTAATTATTTATAATTAATATTAAATAAAATAAATTTTATTTTTAATAAATATTAGAAAACATCAATTTATATATATTAAATTAATATTTAAATAAATCAAATATATATAATATTTTATGTAGATAATTTAATAAGATAAATTAATTTATCAAAAAAAGGATGGTAACATTTATTTTATTTTTTTATTTTTTGATACAAAAACATACATACACTCAAAGAAGAAGAAAAACTAATAGAAAGTCTGCTCTTTCTGATTTTCAGAATTAAAAAGATACTCAAACTTATGAGTGCATTCGATAAAAAAAATATCCTCCTCAAATATTCTAAAAGCTCTTTTTGTTAACCACTCAGTAACATTATTAACATCCCGAAACACAAAAAGGTTTTTAACATGTCAGCCATTTTTTTATAACTTTCTAAATGTCAAAGACTATAGATTCGTGACAAATGGAAGCAAGATCCGAACGATTAATTAAATCAACGACATCCTTACTATCTGATTCCAATAATATAGCAGGATAAAGTAAATCTCAGACAAAAATAAGATCTCTCCATATGGCTCTCAACTTAGCTTTCAAAATTGTGTATACACCAAAAGAGTACATAAAACTTCACTTAAAAATCCCTTGATCATCACGGATTAGACCCTTAATCGCAACTCTACCAATAGCATTATTCAAGGCTCTATCTGTACTCAATTTGATCCAATCAGCAAGAGAAAGATTTCACACATAAGAAAAATCATGAGCGATAGGGGTAGGAAACAGTAACATTTATTTGCAAATAACATTAAAAAAATCACTTTTTTTATATATATTAAATTAATTATACACATTAAAATATTAATTAAATATATATAATATTTAATAATATAAATAAAATAAAAATAAAGGATGAAAGGTGAGACCACTCTTTCCGTGGCGCCTGTGAGTCCCGCAACAGCAGGTCTGCAGCGAGTCCTGTGACTCCTGTCCTGTTGCCAAGCGTTGGATTGGATTGGAATTGAACCCAAGTCCAATTCAGTCAACAAAAGAGCACCGGTTGCTTATGTTATTATGTGCCGGGGTCATATATGAAACCCAAATCCAATGACGCCAAAAAGTAGAAGTTGCATTGCTAAAGACACAATGCAATCTATAAAATGAATTAAAAACTATACATATTATTTTAAACAAAGTATTGTGGAAGTGCTAGTGTGTTTACATTTGTCGAAAGTCAATACTTTCGGGAATTAGATTCCTTTTGTCTGAAGAATTTGTGCATTCAACTTTCAATTTTTATAAGAAGTGAACTTTTTATAGATAAATAATTTGACTCTAAATTATTTCACTGTCAGTGACAAACAATTAAATTCAAATATCTCAACTGGAAAATTGATAGAATTCATTATAATATTGTTATGATATCTACTATAAGTTTTTGTGAGTATATTGGTATCTCAATAACAGATAATATAAAATAAAATCACATGTAAAAAAGGGAATAAATAAGATTTTAGCAGATTATGGTCTTTTTGATGAAAGATTTTCTGAAGATAGAAAATTATTATGAGAATATATCCAACTTATTATATGGAGATTAATGGTGTGTTTGGGAATAATTTCTATAAATTGTTTTCAAATAAACAATTTTATATAAAACGCCTCAAAACAGCAAGGAACATATATATCAAGAGTTATTGGGAAAAAATGCAGAGCACTCCAATGTCTTTTGTAACAAAATAAAGAGTAAATTACAATTTAGCTACCTGATTTAAACGCTTTCACAGGCGGGACAAATGTTTCCATGTTATTACAATTTAACCCCCTACCGTTAATGAATTCAGTTACATTTAACTAAGTCTGGGTAAAATTGTCTTTTCATATTAATTTTTTTTTTTAATTTTAAATTTTATCCCAAAATATGCAATCTATCATCAATTCAAAGTTCATCACCCAGCAAATCATCACCAGCAACCATTGTCAACCAGCAACCATAAAATGATTCCAAACATCTTCAATCAACTAGCCAACGTCACAACTTCTGAAAACCCAAAAAATGACCTCAAATGTATCCATCAAACCCAACATTATCAATCTCAAAAGCATCAAACTCAATATCATCTGAAATCAAAACCATCAAACTGAAAAAAATACATACGATGAACCCAGATTCTAGGTTCATCGGACGAACCCAGACTGGGTTCACTGACGAACCCAGAATCTGGGTTCGTCAGTGAACCCTGACTGGGTTCACTGATGAACCCAGGTTCTGGGTTCGCTGACGAACCCAGATCCCAGATCTGGGTTCGTCAGCGAACCCATCTGGGTTCCTGAGAACCCAGCTGGGTTTGTTGAGGAACCCATCTGGGTTCGTCAGCGAACCCAGCTGGGTTCGTGACGAACCCAGATGGGTTCGTCAGGAACCCAGACTGGGTTCCTGACGAACCCATCTGGGCAGCGAACCCAGATCGGAGTGTCTGGGTCTCCGATCTGGGTTCGTCAGAGTCTCCGATCTGGGTTCGCTGACAAACCCAGCTGGGTTCGTCAGCGAACCCAGATCGGAGAGAACCCAGACGATCCGAGGAAGAAGAACAACAGAAGAAGAAGAAGAAGAAGAAGAAGAAGAAGGAAAGAAGAAGAAGAAGGAAAGAAGAAGAAGAAGCGGAAGAAGAAGGATGAAAGGAAGAGAGAGAGAACAGCTGAGTGAGTGAGGAGTTGACCAGATATATATTTGGTCAACTGGTCAACTTTAGTCAAAGGGTAATTTCGTCTTTTCACCGTTTTGATATCATTTACCGTCAAATATAACGAATCTTACTAACGAGAGGGGAGTAAATTGCAATAACATGGAAACATTTGCCCCGCCTGTGAAAGCGTTTAAACCGGGTAGCTAAATTGTAATTTGCTCCAAAATAAATATAAAAATATTATTAAATTTGATGAATGTTTGTTCCGCGCTTTTTCATACTCATTATAAAAATGTATTTTGATTCTATACTTATAAATTAGTCAAAATTTTAAATTGATTTAGCTTTAGATAGGAAATAGCACAAAGTGAAAATCCCATAAATAACACAAAAATATGAGTTTTTTTACTAGTACCAAAAAATAAAATAATTTTTTTACTATAGTTCGTTATAAAGACAATAGTTTACATCATACAAAGACAATAGTTAATGACGTAAACTATTGCCTTTTGTGGTTTATTGTTAGTGAATTATAAATATATAACATAAATAGTATTGACAAAAACTTAGGGGTTGTTTGTTTTTTGCACTTAAGCGTTTACTTTACTTGGAGGAATCGGAATAGGAATCGGAATGATCTGGAATCGGAATGACTTGGAATCGGAATGAAGTATCGGAATCATATAAGTTGTTTACTTCAACTACAGGAATCGGAATCGGAATCAATATTATTTCCATTAAACTGTTTACTTTACTTTGGAATCGGAATGAATTAATTATAAGTTACAAAAATACCCTTAATTAAAATTATGGATTAATTATAATAATGTGTAGTTTTTTATTATAATATGCTCTTTTTTTAATATCAAATAAAAAACTACATATTATAATAAAAAAACTTAATATTATTTTAATAGTTTACTAACTTGGTGTGTAGTTTTTTATTATAATATGTAATTTTTTTTAATATTAAATAAAAAACTACATATAATAATAAATAAAAAATTACATATTATTTTATTAGTCCATCATGATAATTAAGAAATTGGTGATGAAAAATTAATAGTGCGCAATTTTTTATTACAATATGTAATTTTTTTTTTTAACATCAAATAAATATATTTTTCTTTATTTTTTAAAAAATGGGTATAAGAGACATTTTATTTTGAGAAAGGGAATGGGAATGGGATTCCCAAGTGGGTTGAGGAGAATGAGATTCCTATTCCACAACCCCAAATTGATGTCGGGTCCACATTTTCATTCCCATTACGGAATGGATTTTAAGCAAGTAAACAATATCAATCAATCTCATTCTCCATTCTCTTTGTTTAATCCATGAAGTAAACACACTCTTTGTTCAATCCCATTCTCCATTCTCTTTGTTTAATGATGCTGAATTTAGTTAATTAAGATATTTTTGTTTGTTTTTTTAAGTAATCAAACCACTAAAAACCACTGAAAAAAAAGTTATATTTTGTTACTTTTCACTTGATACAAAATCACTTAATGATTTTATAAATATATTATTCCAAGTTTATCCTTCCTAAAATAATTTGTTTCCAAGTTTGTTTTAGTTTTATATTATAAAAATTTCTTTTAATATTTTAATAAACAACATTGAAAAATAAAAACCCTAAACATCTCAACATCAAATGTTTTTTATAGTTGGATTACTGTATTTCTCTAATTAAATTCCGGTAAGAATTTTTATTGATAAAATTTTTATGCAACAACTCAGAGACTAAATTACAAATCAATTTGTTTAAGTATTTGATTATTCTTGTTTAATTATATCAGAAAATATATATTACTTTACAATTTCAATTTTCGTTGTAATAGTAATTTAATTTGAAATTATTTTATTTATTTTTATTTGAATATATAAATTTAATTGACTCTACTATTTTAATTAATCTTATTTTAATTATGAATAAAAATACTGTATGTATAATTTAAGATTATTTTGTTTATTTTTATTTGAACATATAAACTTAATTGATTCTACTATAATAATTAATCTTATTTTAATTATGAATAAAAATATTATATATATAAGTGTTTTAATATTTGTTAAATAATTTATTGCAATTATTTGTATCATATTAAATAAAATTACACAACAACTAATAATAAAAGGATATAAATGTTAAATTACTAGTAATCAGATAATTTTAACTTTAAAAAACAAACAAGATTATTATACATTCAGAGGTAAGAAAAGAAAAAACAAACATGTCTATCGGATTTCAGATTTCAGTCAGTATTCAGCTTTCAGTCTTCAGCAGCACTGTTCAGTCTTCAGATAAAAAAACAAATGACCCCTTAATTTGCTTATTCTGATGCTAATTTCATAATTACCATTTTTTCTAACACTGTTTGAAAAGGAATACTCAAGACAAAATTATGAATCTCTTTCACGTTTAACTAGATTGTAGAATCTCATATCATTTTCTTATATAGATGGTTATAAACAAAATTAATTATATTCCTTTAAAACAAACTTTTCTGTACAAATAAAATTAATTACATTTCTTTAAAACAAACTTTCTATCTTTAGCTTTTGTTTTTATTTCTCTTAAATATAAATTCTTAACCCTAACCCTAACCATAATTTTACACTTCACCCAAAAGAATAAGAAAAAATATCCATAGTTAAAGGTTGAAGCCACCAAATTTGTCATCAAGAATGAGAATTTATTTTGTGTTTTCAGTCTTTACATTTTAAATAAATGAAAAATAAAAATTTACAAGAAACAATGTTTTGATTTTAAAAAGATCTAAAGAGTTATTTTATACATGTAAACATCCATAAGGCTTTTTTTTTTCTTTAGATTTTTTTAGGAACATTTATGAATTTCTGTTTGTTTAGTTTTTAACTAAGGAAAAAGAAAATTATTTAAATTCTAAAAGTAGAAAAAAAAAAGAAGAAGATTGTTTTATTAATTTGTGTTTGTCCTTCTACATAATTTTATTTTATTTTATTTATCTAAAATGAGGCTTTAGAGCCTTAAGAACTAAAATTAATCATCCGTCACCAGAAAACTCTCACCACATCACAAAATAAAAGATCATACGAGTCATTCGGTTTCACACAATTTTATTATTGATAATTTTGTCATATAAATATTTTTAGAAAAATTGATGTTCAAAGAAAATTAAGTTTTTAGATAATATACTTTTATTTATTCATATCATAATATTTTGAACGAAATATTTTTTTTTTTATGATTGGTACAAGTCCAAAGATCAATCGAAATCAAATGAGATTTGACTTTAGGATATGATCCAAATGATAACTGTTGTACGTATTTTTGGGCTACCCCAAGTGGGCTGGTAAAAGTCTAAATGCCCAGTAAGATAACTTACTAAACCGTCCCAATAGCCAAAGACCCAGGTTACTGGTCCAAAGAAATGGACATAACTTTGTGCTCGATTGTCAGAATATCTATTATAATATGTTTTCGGAAAGAGATTTTCGTGTTCTATAGCGTGGCAACCCGGGGTTCCCCGATTGATGCCGTTTACATCCTCAAAGTTGTTATTTTAATGGATGTGTTCTTGAGGTTTACATTTGCTGTCAAAAAGTTTCGACAACAGTCCGCGACTAAGCATACAGACAAGATGACGAACAAGCAGATGGATGAGCAAGAATCCAGCTAAGACCAAAGCTCAGACAATCAGCTCGCATAAGAGCAAATCTGCACGCTTCATCGAGCTCATCGCAGCATTACAGGCTCCCAAGCTGCTCAGACATCCTGTATAATCAACCTGCTCGACTACACTGCGCGACCAGCTTACGCGATCTCTGCTTGAACAATCAGATCGCTGACACTACCTGAGCACTAGCTCGCCCAGACTAGAGTCTGCTTGCTGGTGCAACATTTGATCGCTGAACTAGTCTGTCCGCTGGAGGCAATATCTGATCGCTGAAGTAGTCTGCCCGCTGGAGGCAATATCTGATCGTTGAAGTAGTCTGCCCGCTGGGTGTAATATCTGATCGCTGGAGTAAGCTGTTCAATGTGTTCGTTAGAGTTGACCAGTTGACCTTCTAGAAGGCGAATCAATTCAATTCAGGAAAGGAGTTAACTTACTTATTTTCATGCAAATCGAATTGCGACATTCTTGGCAGTTGCTGCATATACGGTGGAGATAATCTTGGAAGATATTACCTCAATTAATGTATATTATTTTTTGCTTTATCTATAAGATTCCGAGACATATTTAAATTGTAACATTTCCTCTATAAATAGGAGATCAAAATCAATGTAAAGGAGATTTACCCCTCGAAATCTCTCTCACTATAAATACAAAACAAACATAGTAACAGTGACTGTCGCCCCTAACCAACGCTATGGACGTAAGCCATTCTTAAGGCCGAACCACGTAAATCTCGTGTGTTTCTCTTTTTTCTCTTTGCCTTTCTTTTTATTTGTTTGTATCTTTTACAGATCTGCAGTCTTGGGCTTGAACGAACCAGTAAGTTGACTGAACCAGTTTCAGACGTCAATAATAACTTTCATATAGAATGAAACATTTCATATATAGGTGAAAGCCCTAAAAGCTCACGTAAAGTGGGTGAATAACTCACATAATTTATTGATGGGAGGGAGTCTCGTAAGGTGTAGAATATGTGCACCGTGACATGATGGGTAGTGTGTTAAATCAACGATATCACTCCCAGCTACTTGAATGAAATATAATTTAAAATGTAATTTACATCCATTCAAATTAAAATTATGCTTAAAATACACATGAAAATATTGCATAAGACAATCTATATCCCTAAGACAAATTTGTGAGTAAGAAGTAGGGACTAGTCTAAAGATGTGGCAGAAAAATTAAAAAAAACAGAAAATGTAGGACTAAAGAGTGAAGAGGAAGCGGTCAAGGTGATACAGCTACTAGGTAAGTCAGACAGCAAAGAGTTCACTTCCAAAACGTTACAAATTTAGTCAAAGTCATTACCCAATTGTGGTCCGGCCCTAACAACTCTGATTACGATATTACCCTTAAAATATTAAATACAACATACAAATATATCCATGGATGAACTCTCTTAAGTCTGAATCTCTTAATAAAAAAATAAAATAAAATAAGAGAAAAACTCTCTGATTCTCATCCTCTCGTGAGTCTACTCAATCTAGAATCACATCTTGCTTTCATTATTTTTGACCATAACAAACATCAGATAAAATCAGGTGATTTGAATGATCCTGTCATGAGATTAAAGAGACTAGAGCACTTTTTAATTACAGCAAACGTTTTTTATCATATTGTTTACTTTTCTTGAAGGTACAAATTCCTCTTAAATGATGTCGTGGCCTTATAATGTAACATTTAACTCTATTCTTTACTAATAGGGAGAGAGAGATCCACTTTTAAGTGGAAAAAACTACCTTTTAACTAGAAAGATTTATATATAGATTGCTCATAGATAAATAAGTTGATATTAAATTATCCATTTTTATGATGGACTATATGCAAACCCCGTATTTATGACGAGCGACAAGGTAGGTGTGCCACTTAGGCAAACCACTCGTGAGTTTTTTTATCAAATTATTTATAATATAGTTTTAATACTTGTTATGTAATTTCTCTTATATGTACTTTTAACTGTTTATATTTATAGAAATTAATATTGCTTATTTTTATGATGAATATGTAATAAAATCAAGAATTTTTTTAGTATTTAAATGTGCTTTAGAGGCAACTATTTATAAGGGATTTTTTTCAACCCGCTACACAGTGACTTGAGTATGCAATACTATTGTTAACATATCATAATTTCAAGTTTTAAATACTATAATTGGGTTCAATTTAAACTTTTAGGTTTAATGATAACTAATATGATATTAAAGCGCGAATATCTTTGATTCAAATCTTCTCTCTCGCTCTTTATCTATTATCTTGCTATACATGTTATACGGTAGGGTGTATTTAATATGTGTTTATCATCTATTATCTGTTTATGTTACACATGATGAGACTTGTTAATATATTATAACTTTAAGTTTTAAATATTATAATTATGTTAACATATCATAACCTCAAGTCTTAAATACTATAGTTGAGTTATTTTCTATTAACTTAAATTTTTAAATTTGATGATAATTAACAATTATCAAATTAGTTTTTGAAATGAAACTTATGATACAACAACCTAAGCTTAAAATATTATCAAATTGAGCATTTCTACCATTAAACCATATTTGTGGTTGTATAAACCATCATTTAATCTTACAATTTTTAAAAACAATAAAAATACCATTATTACCTTAAGGTTCTACGATGTAGTTGTGGGCGGCATTCTAATATAAGTAAAAGCATAACTTATTGATTTCTTGGATGGTGATAGGTATTTTATAAGTCTGATTTTACCTGTTCAGATTAGTGTCCTATTGATATAATAAATAAACAAATGCTATTCTTATTATTCCACTATACAGAAGGACTCAATTTTGTTATTTTTGTAATATTTGTACATATAAATTATAATGAAATATATGACTATTTAATCCTCTCTCTCTCTCTCTCTCTATATATATTTCAAATTCCATCTCCTCTTCTAAATTCCACATCAAAGAAAGAAAAAGTCCTGCAGCGGTAGGCTTCAATGTTTCAAGTGCTGAGAACCATTTGCTTGGGTTGGCAATTTCTCATTTGCTCATGTTCAATGCATCAAGCCCATGAATTAAAAGTTAAAACACCTATCTAACTACCTTACTTTGACATTTAGATCAGCTACCCCAATCAATAATCAAATGGAAATCACTAAAGTCTTCATCATATAATTATGGTTGTAAACATAAAACTGAAACCGCTTGCCTTGCAGCCAGTTTTTACTATTAATAGTAATTTAAAATTTTTCAATGTGGAAATTATTAAAAATGGTTCAAACTAAAAGGGAAAAATTTGCTTTTGGCAAAAAACATAATTATTTTTTGTGGCCCCAAACGAGACTTCATTGGCTTTTAACTTTTTTATTTTTCTAGCAATATTTTATGTTGATGGGAATTTATCTATGTGAAATATTTCATCTGCATAAAGGTCAATTCATTTCACCTACTTTCATCTACGTGAAATGATTCAAATATTCCGCACAGGTGAAATTCACCTAAAATCACCAACATAAAAGAAATTAAAATTGAATGAAGTTTCGTTCACAATCAAAAACGAATAATTTTTTTGGTTTTTCTTTTAATTTTGACCAAAAATGAATTCATCCCTCTTCCAATTCGAGTGTCATATTGGGCTGACTGGAGTTGGACTGGAGTGCACATGGTTGCTTTGGAGGTACTTTGGCCCGTTAACATGTCATTGAATACTACAGAACAGTATCACTATCTATATATTTTGTTTCATAGCGCATCACTGTAACAAGTAACAGACATTTGAGGTTGAGGAGGAGGTGTCCGAGGTAGAGCGTAGACAAAAACAACAACAACAAAAGATTAATATTGAGAGAATTATATTCAAGTGTTTTGAAGCAACATTGAGAACCACAGGCATACCCCATTTCAGATAGGATAAGGACTCGGAACAATATTTTCCACACAAAAAAAAAAAGAGCTTAAATATGAAAAATATGATCCATAAAAATGATGTCAACTTCTGGCTTCCATCCCCCCATGTTTTATTATTCCCCTTTATCCGTTTATTTATTTTTTGTTCAAATTCAGTCATTCTGTCTTTGCTTGTGGTTCGTGACCACAACAACACTTGGACTGTCTCTCATATTGCAACAACAATAAAATGGAGTATGGTTCTGAGGCTAACCACCGCATTGCAAGGATCACTGCTCATCTTTACCCTTCTAATCTCCAGGTGTATTCTCTTTTGAATGGTGTTACTTCTTTGAGTATGATATAAATATTTTAATGGTTGGTTATATATGATTCTTTTACTGTATCTTGTATTTTTCTTCGTATAGGTTTATTATTATTATTATTTTTTTGTCTTCTGGGTGATTTATTATGGTTTGTAAACATGTATGCTCACATACTAGATTGTTAGCTAGCCAAGTCTAATATTTGTGTATCAGTGTTGGTTATTTTTTATTAGTTGACACATTTTTGGTTCATGGGTGAATGAAGACATGAAGTCTACGGCCAAAACAAAATCATAGGGGTGAAGGATGCATATATAAAATGGACAATATCTACTTGGAGGTCCACAAAAGTTGCATTTATCAACTTTTAGTAAGGCTTCAGACAGTGGCAACCAAAATTTGTACAACCAAATGGCTTTGTTGAGGGACTATTAAATTCCTGTTAGTTCAAGTAGTTGGCACCTACCTTGCACGTATTAAGGAGATTCAAGACCTACCATACATATTTTACAAGCATGTGGGGGAGTTTCTTCCATAGATTAGATTACGAGAGTATATATCTCTTAGTTAAAACAGTAGATATCTAGGCAAGACATGTAGTTATTGATTTGATAGATTTCGACAGACTTTTAACTTATTCGGTGTTAGATTTAAAAATAAAAAATAAAAAATCACTAGAGTAAGAATTTTGACATGCAATCTGCTTTGCAATTCTCATTTTCTTGTCACTACATTGAATTCAATCATCTTTATTCTCTCCCAGTGTTTATATTGAATGATCAATTACTCTATGGACAAATTTCTACCACTTCTGTTTTGTTGTAAGTTGTTTAACTTTGGATTCTCAAGAATGCATTTTATATATTGAATTCTACTTTGAAATCTAAAGAACTTTTCATAGGCAAAAAGTTTTAGTTAACTTGCACATAATGTACTGGTAGATGGAGGACAGTTCTGGCTTGAAGCAAGCAATGTGCCGGGCGAAAGGTGGAGCACCTGGATTCAAAGTAGCCATTTTAGGTGCTGCTGGAGGCATTGGTCAACCCCTTGCAATGTTAATGAAAATGAATCCTCTGGTCTCAGTCCTGCATCTTTATGATGTGGTTAACTCCCCTGGCGTCACTGCTGATATTAGTCATATGGACACTGGAGCTGTGGTAATACTTATTCATCAATGCTACCAATGATTTGTTTCAATCAATGCTTCTCATTATGTGCAAAGTTGGATTGCATTTCAAGTCAAATTTATGGTATTCAATCTTTTCAGGTACGTGGTTTCCTAGGACAGCCACAACTTGAGAGCGCCCTTACAGGCATGGACCTTGTTATTATCCCTGCTGGAGTGCCACGAAAACCTGGAATGACCAGGGATGATCTTTTCAATATCAATGCTGGAATTGTCAGGACCCTTTGTGAAGGCATTGCAAAATGTTGTCCTAATGCACTTGTCAATTTGATCAGTAATCCGGTAAATTCTACAGTTCCTGTTGCTGCTGAGGTTTTCAAGAAAGCCGGTACGTATGATCCAAAGCGACTATTGGGAGTTACAATGCTCGATGTTGTACGAGCGAACACATTTGTGGTATGTTAATATAGCACATATAAGTTGTCTATATTTGTCCCATTTGACTTTCTATGAATAATTAGATTTCACTAAAAACTAATAATAGTCCGGTGTTTAACAAGAAACATAACCGGATAATAAACTGACTGTTTAGCATGAGTTAAAAGAATTACTCACGTAGAAGCAGCTCTTGCAGTAGCAGTGCAAAAAGGCTAGCTACTTTTCTTTCCCTTAATTCTTTTCAATAACCCTGATGATAAGCTATTCGTTATGGTGCTCCTGTATGTGTCCGTACAGGCAGAAGTGCTTGGACTTGATCCAAGGGAAGTTGACGTTCCAGTTGTTGGAGGCCATTCAGGAGTGACAATTTTGCCTCTTCTGTCACAGGTCTTGTGGAATTTTTTATATTCCTAGTTTCAGAATCTTTTCATATGTTATATATGTTGGCATCTGAGTATCAGGATGTCAGTCTGAAAACCACATTTAACAATCATCCAACTTGAACATTCTTTGCAGGTTAAGCCTCCTTGCAGCTTCACCCCACAAGAGGCAGAATACCTGACAAATCGGATTCAAAATGGTGGCACAGAAGTTGTTGAGGTAATGCCACTCAGAGCTTATTCTAGAGTGCTTGTAGATATGTGATGTCAAATTATAATTAACACTCTGATTTTTATTCTTTTGTCTTTTGTTTATCTAGCTTCTATTTCCATTTATTCGGACTGACTGGACAAAAATCATAATTGAAAAAGTTTTAACAGATAGAACGGATGTGTACTTGTACTGCTTTCTTCTATACTTCCAGTGTACTAATATGCTGGTGCCGCTATAACCTTCTCAATGTGTTTATTGATCATAGCTAGGGATTTATATTGAATAACATCACTTGAAGTCCTTAGAATAAATAATCTTAAAATTTTGATGGAAGCATGTCTTCTTGGTTGAGCAGTACCACAGTTGGGGACCAGGTATTCATATAATTTACCTATTAATCACATAAAAAGTTGCTTCCTCTAACACTTATGACTCAGAGTTGGAACTTTGGAATCTTGTAATTGTGAGTTCTAATATGACTGATTCTAAGAATACGTTTTTTCAATAATTAGATCTTTTTCCAAAGTATGACTCTACAGTCCTTGGCAAAATATCCTGGTGTTTTAACATGATAGAAGCCAGCCTAGCAGAATTTCTAACATGTGGATTCCACAATGTGCCTATGCTCTCTTCTCTAACGTTTCATACTATTGAACAGTTAAATAATAGTTCACTAATTGATTAATGTGTGCTCATGTCATTTGCAGGCAAAAGCTGGAGCTGGTTCTGCAACCCTTTCAATGGTGAGCCAATCGTTTTATACTCATCATTGATTTCTAGTCTCCTTTGAAACCGGAAGCTTTTACGTTATTAAATGGACTGAACAAAGTAAAGAATATTGCAAAATGTATAGGCTTATGCGGCTGTTAAATTTGCTGATGCATGCCTTCGTGGGTTGAGAGGAGATGCCGGTGTTGTGGAATGTGCTTTCGTAGAATCTCAGGTTCTTCATTTAAGCCTTTGTTTTAATAATTTTCCATTTGAAACTTTCATTGATCAAGCTTACTACTTATAACAGGTGACTGAACTCCCCTTCTTTGCAACCAAGGTACGACTCGGTCGTACTGGAGCTGAAGAAGTCTTCCAGCTTGGCCCTCTGAACGAGTACGAGAGGTATTAAGACAGAGACAGATGAGAAATATAAAATTACTCTAGTTTCTTTTAGAAGGTATAGGAATTTTGTAACATGATCTCTTCATTTACCTTATGACACTTACCAGGATTGGCTTGGAGAAAGCAAAGAAAGAATTAGCAGGAAGCATTCAGAAGGGAATATCCGTCATCAAGAAATGAGCAAATGCTGCGAAAATCTTCAGCACTTACTATAATTTTTATATACCTCCTATAGGACTTTTGTGTACCTTTTATCACTTTGCTGCAATCTCATGTCATTAGGAGTCTTATGTTGTATCCAGAACCAGTTAGAAATTAGTCTTTCTGGTGTTTTATAAGTTGTTCAGGAAAGCAGTTGAGGTGAAATTATAGCAGTTGGGGTGAAATTATATTAAGTTTCAATAGAGAAAAGAATTTAAACCAAGACTTCTTTTATGAAAGAACACTAAAACCTTATTTCTTAGAAACCTATCAAATGTCCATTCTTGATTCTCTAAACTGTTTTTAGAACTATATATATGTGTGTGTGTGTGTGTATTTGGTGTTTTTATCAAAATACACTAAAGTATATATTTTTTTGAACACATAATCTCCAAAAGCATTTCTGTTTGTTTAATTTCAAACAAATTTTTTAAAATAAATCTAAAAATTATCTAGCTATTGTAAATCACCTCACAATTCCAACTTCCAATATCACTCTTAAACCCATAGCGAGCAACTTTCATGTATAATTATGTGGTTACAAAGAGTCACTATCAAATGAACAATTACTCGCTGTTCCACCCTGCTATCATCCTAGTCCGCTGCACACCAAGCACAAATGCTCTGGGCATTATTTGATAAACCTTCTAAAAACATGAACTTGAAAAGTTAAAGCATTAGCATTCAGATACTCATATAGCAACAAGGTAACAGCCTCACATTATACTAGTAACTTTGTAATTTTATAGCAAATTTTTACAGATATAGATCTCTTCTAATTCATCATATTTTTTAAGAAAAAAGAAAATACATCTTTACACTTTTCTTTCAGTAAATCGACAAAACTTTGAATCCCTATCCCTCAGGAAAATTTACAGGGTGAAGGGGCTGAGAGGAGGGTAAACAATAGGGGTCTGAGACATGGTCTTATTCCCATTGAGGACGCTAGGCGCGATAGTATCCTCGATAACAACAGGCTCAACCTGCATCACTCTCTCTGGTATGACTTTATCACCATCGACCTTAGCCAGCACCTCGAAGTGCATCCTCACTGTCTCTGGCTTCGTCCTCCATTCAGGAAAACCCTCCCAATTAACAAACTCATCTCCTTCTTTCAACTTCTTCTCCACCCCAAATCCAATCTTCACAAAAGTCTGAGCTGACACATCAGCCTTCAACAACTTGAATGAGCCTGGGTCTTTAGCCTTAGGACCCAGCAGAGAGGAGAGTAATGTCTCCAACCCAAGCAAGTTCGGGTTCGAGCCATTGACAGAAGCGATAGGCCACATTGTGGCCAAGTGTTTAGGAGTCAGAACGGTTGCAACTCCTTCTTGAAGGTCAATGGTTGAGAGGGCATCCACGGCCTTAGTTTTTGCCTGTGAAGATAATTCCACAAGCCCTGGCGCAAGACGCTTAAGCTTCAGCTTGTTGGCTGATGATGAAGATGGTGACCTCGGGGCTGTGAGAGACGTAGGGCCAACAATGCGTAGGGAAACAAGTGGAGCACCTTGAATGCGGGAAGCATGGCGGAGTTGCTCAGCTAGAGATAGAAGACCAGAAGCAAACCCGTTATTGGTTCGATTCAAGGGGAGAGGGAGATCAAGCGGGTGCCGCAGGCTAACTGATCTGGCACCCTTGACAGTCACCACAGCACCATCTGCTAAAATCACCTTCTTCAACACACCCGCATCTACATCATGCTACATCATTAACCAAATCACAACACAAGTAATTAAGTTTTGATTTCAAATAAGATAAAACATTATTATGGTACCAAAATATCATGACGCCCCATTAATATAATTAAAATCAATCAAGAAATAATCATGATAAGAAGCACTTACCGGCAAAGAGAGACGCATATGTTTTGCGTCCTGAATCCACAGCTCCATGGGACCAGCCAGCTGAAAGGGAGCCAAAACAGGCAACGACTCATCCACCTTCCCTTTCTCAACCAGCTGCCCGACCGATCCTTCTTCCACTCTAAACAATGGCAAATCCACGTACTCCCATCTGTTCACGTCCTCCAGAAGCTTCAAAGGAACCACCTTTTTGTCGATTTCGACATCAAACTCGTACGCCACAGAGTGCCCCACCGACGCATCACGAAGATCAAAACCAGACACCTTGAAATCCTCCGTCTGGAACCCTAGCCCCTTCACTAATGCCTCCTTCAAATCCTGGTCATCCAAATTCAACAAATTAATTACCTCATATGACATACACCTCCAATTCAATTTAATGACGACTTACAGAGATTGCTTTAGGGTAGGGAGCCGGAGATGAAACCAACGCCTTCGACGATGGCAAAACCATATATAAGATCAAAAGCCAGATCAGATAAGAAGCCATTGTCGCCAGCGAGAACCGTAGCAGATGGATTTGGGTTTATTTGTTAGAACTGATTTTATTTTAATTAATTTTTTTAAATGAAAAGAGAGCGTGCCGTGGTGGTTTATAAAGGGATGGCTTCAGGAGAGTTGGGGATGAGTGGTGGAGGATCTAGAGGATGGTGACGTGGAAGGGAGCTGCCAATCAGAGAAGAGCAAGTGATTGGGAGGAAACACATGATTGGGCGGGCTTTGTTGGTTGATCTGATGACGTGGAGTTAACCGCGTTGAATGCGGATTCAGTTTTTCCGTGTTAATTGGGTCGATCGGATAAAGCTGGGAAAGTAAGTACCAATAAAACGATGTCGTTTTCGTCAAACCAAAAAAAGTATAAAAATCCAAAATTCCTTAGCTGGCGTCGCCCGGACTCGAACCGGAGACCTTCAGTGTGTTAGACTGACGTGATAACCAACTACACCACGACACCAGTGATGAACGTTGCTTCAGACAGAACTTCAAATTAAATTTTGGTCGAAGTGTTTATATGGCAATTTGGTCAAGGCCCTTCTTCCTCTCACCACTCACTGGTCACCAGTTAGTCTCTCTCGCTCTCTGTTTCAAGAAAACAAATAAGTCTCTCTCTCTCTCCCTCCCAGAATATGGCGGCGACCGCGCAAGAACAACACATGGACGACTCAGGCTCTTACAGAAACAAAAGCAACAGCAGCAATAAGGGAATGAATATACAAGGATACAAAGTGGAGGGGTTGTCGATCGCAGGCCATGAAACCTGCATCATTTTCCCATCTCTCAACTTGGCTTTCGATATCGGGCGATGCCCACACCGCGCTCTCTCTCAAGACTTCCTCTTCATCTCCCACGCCCACATGGATCACATTGTTAGCTTCCTCACTTGTCTTTCATCTTTTCGCTCTTAATGTATTTTTGATTCAAGTACATTGATTGGTGTTTATCAGGGAGGATTGCCCATGTATGTCGCAACCAGAGGTTTATACCGAATGAAGCCGCCGACAATCATTGTTCCAACCTCCATAAAAGAAGACGTCGAAAAGCTCTTCGACATTCATAGAAAAATGGATCAATCCGAGCTGACGCATACGCTTGTCGGCTTGGATGTGGGTACTGTCTTTAACTTTTATTCAATTTTAATGAAAATTCATGGGCATAATATGCATATTTAACAATTGTGTTGGCAGGGGAAGAGTTTTGCTTGAGAAGGGACCTTAAAGTGAAAGCTTTTAGGACTTACCATGTTATCCCGAGCCAGGTGCAACCTTAATGTCTTGTTATGTTTTTCACTTTTGGGTTCCTGTGAATGTTCATTTTAGTTAATTAGAATTGAGATAGGGTACTAACTCCCGTTCTACTTGATATATATTGCAGGGTTATGTAGTTTACTCTGTGAAATCAAAACTAAAGCAGGAGTTCGTTGGACTTCCTGCAAATGACATTAAGAACTTGAAGTTGTCAGGCACGGAGGTCTTTCAAAACTCTTATAATAGTAAACTGTTATATGTATACCTTGTTACTGTTGTTATTTTGTGCATCTATGGTCCTTGATGCAAATGTTTTGTTAATCTATCTTCTTTTTGTGAATGTTTGGCCTTGATGACAAATACATAAATTATAAACCCTGAATTTAATTTCTTTTTCATTTCTCTTTTAAGTTGTGCACGTAAAAGCTGGGAAATTGTCTTTAGCTTTTTGTTTCCCTGATTAGAGGTCCAAATACATTGATTGATAATAAAAGTAAGGGGGATAGTGTTGAAAACTTCTTTTCTGGTCTGAGTTTGAGGAAAGAAAGGGGAAGAAAAAAGAAATGTGATAAAGAAATGTGATATCTTAAGAGTTGGTTTTGGGCAGTTAAAATATTAGTTCCGTTGCCATTGTTTTCATTGTTATTTTTTTATTCTACTTGTGCAAAAATAATTTGTGTTCTTCCCCGTATATCTAATGTGGAAGATCAACTTAACTTTGATGGGAACATAACATGGGTTTTTATATCTTTATATTTGGGTATGATGGCTCAGATCACCTAACCGATGTTTAAGCAATTCTTTTCTAAACCCAACACCTGGTGGGGATGCGTTGGGCTTAAATAACATTACATGTTTAGTATAGGTGCAAGATGTTTTGCTTTTTGAATTGAATTTTATTTTTATGGCTACAGCTTTGTCATCGTTTGGTAATTGTAATTCTTATGATTGTTTTGTTTTCGTGTCTCATTTAGCATTCCTTTTCCATTTTATTACTTGTGCTGTGCATGACAAGGTTGAGTTTTCATGTTGGCAGATTACATATACTGTGACAACACCTGAGGTTGCTTTTACAGGAGATACAATGTCTGACTTTGTTGTTGATAAAAGTAATATTGATGTTTTGAAGGCAAGGATTCTAGTTATGGAGGTGAGTTATGTCCCTTACTTCTGTGTTTCTTGGTATGGTTCATTAATAAAATTTTATTCCACATGAAGCTAATTCGGTTTTAATTTCTGTTTGATTCAATGTAGCACAACGGTAAAGTTCTCAATTGTATGCACTGGTATTTAAGATTACTATTGTAGTATAAGCTAAACTTAGAAAATTCTATTGAGAAAACAACTCTCATAAGTCATAACAAACTAAACGTGCTTATGTTGCTTTAATTTCTCATATGCAACTCTCTTTCTAGATCATTAGTTAACAAGGTTGTCTTAATTATGCCTTTACTCTAGTAACCTATATAATTGACAGTAATGGTTGGTTGAATTTGAAAACATGATCTTAAACATTCTGTTCTCCCATAAATGACAGCCTGAAATGATTTTAATTTTGTACTGTTTGTTTGCTCAGCAAATATAGATTGTGAGGACGTAATTACCTGTTAGTGTTTGAGCACATACATGTATGGTCCCAGAAAATATGTCTTTACTCTGGTAACCTATATAACTGTCAGTCAAGTAGTTTATTCGGAAAATGGTTTCAGAAAATTAGGTGTTCTTAGGTGAATGTGAAACAGTCAGATTTAAATACTAAGTAGCTAACATACTGCTTGTTTCTTGTCTTTATATGCAGAGCACCTATGTTAATAATTCAGTGACAGTGGAGCAGGCTAGAGATTATGGACACACTCATCTGTCTGAGGTCTAGTGCCCCCATGTCATTGTCGGACCCTGTTATATTGCATGTATCCATTGATGCTCACTTCTAACTCCTTGTTTTTGTTATATGTTGATAAATTTCCAGATAGTTAATTATGCAGATGAGTTTGAGAACAAAGCCATTCTTCTAATTCACTTTTCAGCTCGTCATACGATAGAGGTGAGTCTGAGACAGCCTTTCTGCATATGTTTTGGTGTATGTAATGACAGTAGCATCTGCACAGACTAGGACAATATGGTGGACAATATGGTGAAGGGGATGATGAATAGGTCTTACTGAATGCTTATAATTGTTTGATTAGAGGCCTAAATTTGTTAGACAACAGTGTAGCTCAATAATCAACCTCAAAAATCTAAATTTTCTGGCTGCAGAGTATTGACTCAGTCTCAGTCACAGGTTTGCTGCATTGGGTCATCTGAAATCTCCAGATGTTTGTTTGGTCTGCCATCAGACCCTCCTGATGGCAATACATAGCCTTTGAAATGATTGAGATTGTGACTTTGTTAAGTTCTAGAGTTATACGTAGACTTATTAATGCTTTCTGAGATGTCTCAATTGTTGATTTGCACACTTCATATATCAGGAAATACAAGGAGCTGTGTCCGCATTGCTCCCTCCTTTAGGTGGCCGAGTTTTTGCACTTACAGAAGGTTTCTAACAAGATGAGGTAATCAAAGCTCTTGTATATTAGTGTATTTTCCCATAGTGTGAGCCGTCATAGCTATTTTCTTGTGTTCATCTGGTGGAAACTTGAAGTCTATTTGCTGAAAATCAACAACTATTAGAAAGATCAATAGAAGCTGTTAGGATTTACGTTAGGTAACTATGGTTAGCATTATCAAAATGATGTCTACGCAATTCTTTTTCAACCACAGCACCTGGTGGATTTTGTCAGGTTCAAATGATTCAAAGATCATTGTACTTTTAGAAAGTATCTGAAAAATATAAGGTTTTTTTTTCTTTTTAATTATTATTATTATATTTATTGTTATGGTTAAATCTTTCCTTGTGGTAATCTGACCTTAAAAGGTTTCAGTCTTCTCTTTCTGTTGTGCTTGACAAAAGTTGAGTTTTCATATTGACAGATTACAAATTCATGACAAGATTTGATGTTGATTTCATGGAAGACAATGTTTGACTGCATTGTTGATAAACTAGTATTTGATGTTTTGAGGGCTAATTTTCTAGTTGTGGAGGTTCTTCATACGGCTTGTTACTGAACTTTGGCTCCTACTTTAAAAAATAAGATGATTTTAATTTAGATCTTTTTTATTTTTTGAACAAAAAATGGGTCTTCTTATATTCACCTTGTAAAACTGTACACCACACATCAGAGAACCCTCGTTACAAGAAAGCACACTATAAGACAAGGTTATAATCTCCTATGAAGTAAAGCCCAAAAGGCGAAGTTACTTGCCAAGCAATTCCTACAGAGCGAAACTACCTAACAGTTCTGAACTCCCAACTTCTTGAAACAGGACTTTGATATCACGGGTTACAGTGCCAAGCTCTGATCGCCTTTGCCTTTCCATATTTAACGCTGCTACCACAGTGTGAGAATCCACCTCCGCTTGCAATACTTTTTACCTGATACTCACCCATCCAAACTGCTAGCAAAACCACCATTTGTATGGTGTAAATTCCTCGAAATGGCATTGCTATTGCAGCCATTTTTCTGTCGTGCAAATTTCTGAAGGTCACTCCCACACCAACGCCCTCTTGCCCGGCTTCTGCCACAGCCACTGTCTTCATTGTAGCTCCATCTAATGATTGAGGATTTTGTAGGGATAACCTCTGAACACCTTCTCTGGGTGGTCTAGATGACAAAGAAACTCTTGCTCTTACAAACTCCTGATAAAGGTCCTTTACCCAGTCCGCTAGCTCAGCTGCACTTCTGCTGCGTTGTTGGCGGACATTCTGATTCCTGTTCACCCAAATGCCCCACCGAAGCATACAGAAGAGCTCAAAATCAAACTTCGTTACCTGTTTGGCAACACCACTTGCCACTTCGAGAATTGGTTGGTTTCGTCTTTGCTCCAAAACTTGCCAAAATTGGGTTCGTTGCTACACTTCCTCTAGGTTCCTACACCATACCAGTGCATGTTTAATCTCTTCCACCTCCTCTCCACACAATGGGCAAGTAGAACACACTAGGATGGATCAGTTAAACAGGTTTGAAAGAGCTGGGATAGCTTCGTTGCAAGCTCTCCAAACGAAAATCTTAACTTTAGGGGGAAGGTTCAATCCCCACAGATTCTTCATCAATATAGTGCTGGCCCTGAATCTGAGCTGGTTTCTTGGACACGATCCCGCAATGCCACTTGATATCTGCTCCTTATATCATAAATCCCATGTTTCTTAAAGTGCCATTGCCACGAGTCCTTATCATCAAAGATTCTCAACGGGATAGACAGAATTTTTTAAGCATCCATCTCTAGAAACCAGTTGTTAATCTTTTCAGCATCCCATACTCTCTCATTTGGCCTCATTAAAGCACTGACTTTCAGTTCCGGACGAGTGTTGACGCAGCAGCCATAACAATACATATGTATGAGTCCAACTTAGTGGACAATGGGTTGTCATGCAAAGAATGACAACTTTATCAAATTGCAAATAAGCTGTTTATATCATATATGAAAGCTTGAACAAAATTCAATGAACCCAATAATAATGAATTAATGATATAGCTTCGTTAGTAGAGCACCAGACCTATTGTGAAGGGGAAACAACTATTGTTTTTTATAAGTAAAAGAATTTTTGTGGAATTATGAGTTTTAAAACTTTTATAAAACTCGAAAACTTTAAATCCATAAAATAATGAAATGAAATAATATAAAGATTGTATTAATCTTTGTGGATGGCTTACCACCTTGTCTTTCCTAATCTAATATATTTATACATCAAGAAACAAATGAGTTGACACAATTATATAGAATTGTATCACTTGCTATTGATTTTTTTTTCTTTAGAGAAACCTGAATGACTTCTATTTACCTTGAAAAAGAAAACTATTCATTTTCTATTTATTGGCAACTAATTAAGGTTTTAATTAATCAAAATTAATATTGAACCCAAAATTTATTAAAATTAAACTTTTACCTCATATAATATAATTAATCTAAATTAATTCATGTTATATCGTAAAATCAAACTTGTGACCTCTAATAAATTAATTCATAATTAATTTATGACAGAGTCACGGCTGAGAATTGAATTCAAGATCTTTTAAAAGATCAATTAAATAATTAATAGTTAATAATTAACTAATTGATTCAAATATAAAGTGAACACAAATTTTGCTATTTATGTAACAATTGTAATTTGATAGTTCAATTATAACATTCTATATACATGTTTTTTTTATAAAAAGTTATCAAGGAGATCCAATAGACCTACAGTTTTGAATTTTAATAACATTAGAATTATTAATTAAATAATTAACTATTATTAATTTTAAAGTTATTCCACTAAAAACCTAAGATGATACTCTTAAAATTGTAAATATTTTTATATAATTTGAAATTTTCAATGTCTATTGATTTAATCATTACATATTATTTGATTCTTCACAAATAGTTCATAATTAGTACTAGGTTAAAATGTCCGTTTTACTTCTCTAATTATATTTTGATCATTAAATATCATTGATTATCTAATGAACAATATATTCATAAAAACTTATGAATTTATTTTTCCGTTTACATATGAATAGAAAATTGAGCGTTTTTATTGTTTAAGACCCGAATCAATCCTTAAGGGAACTACTTTCTATTTCTCGTAAGAAGGAGTGGATTCCACTACTGTATAAAATATTCTCAGTTAATAACTAAATTATATCATTAAAGTATGAAGTTATTAATCAAACATCTACATCGATCTCCCCCATGTAAATAAAATGATATAACTCAACAAGTAAGAATTCATAATACATTTAGAATTAAAATTAATTCATATATGATCATCTGGTCTGTAAATATAAATTTATAAGTTTAAGGAATATTAATTAGAAATGTATGTTTATTGTGGTTCAGTCCTATATAATTTTTATTATATAAGATGCTTCCATTTCTATGTCACCACATGAATGGTCTTGGATAAGATTATCATACCGAATATGAAAATGATTGCAACTGTAGATTTACCACAAATAAAACACCTAGTTTCATTTGCTTTCTACGGATTATTTAAATTATTTATCTCAAACTAAATTCGTTTATATATATTATATAACATTTATCTCAAACTAAATCTATTTGTATGTAACACTTATATACTTAGTTTGAAATTACATCGATAATCAATAATGTTTTTCATGATATATAAATAAATTGAGTAAAATGAATACTTTGTCAATATTTATAAAACCATTTACATAATTACAAGCTTTTAAGACATAAACCCCAACATATTGATCATACCAAAACCTTAAAAAGAATTTAAGTCCTTCGTAACCGGAGCATAATTTCTTCCAACACAAACAAAATCTGTTAAACCCCTTAATTCAACATGGACCAAAATCAATACACATAGCACTTTCTTTGGCCAATTCTGTTGGTTTTAAGCATTGTATAATTAGTAGTGATTTTGCTATGTTTTGGTCATGAAGAGTGAGTATCAATGGATACTGTAGGAACTTGCGAATACCAATGGATACGTTTTTGCATGCCCATGAGTTTGTTATAGATATGAATACATATACGGTTGTACATAAACAAGCATAGTATTCAGTTTCATTCCATTCTTTTGTATATTAAAAATTATTTGTTATTCAGACTAATAATTTGGGTTTTCACTTTTCAGGGTCATTATCATCTACAAGTTCGAATTTTGCAGGGAACAATAGCCATTGGGCAGATCAACCTTTAATGAACAATGTGCCAAAACAAAACAAGGTCATTCAACCAATGCGGTGTGAGGTTGATCGCAATAGCAAAGTTGTTTATGAGCAACACGTATCTGAAAAGAAACATAAGAGGAATATGCAAACCCATCTTAATTTGTATGGAGCTCTGTTGGATCGGATTTGATTAAATTTAATTTAATACAATCAGGTGAAAATAACTAAATTAAAACAATTGTTGAATATGCTTTTAAATTAATATTAAAATTAAAATGGTTTTAAATTATACATTAATAAACTAAAATTGGCTGTGTAGGTTTATACAGTACGGTATATTGGCTGGAAACCTGCTAATCTCGCCTCTGATCTACAATTGCACTATTGTAGTAGGTGTAACCTCAGGTTGAACAACGCCACGTACTCTATCTGTGTGTTAGCATTCTCCTTTGTGGAGTAAGACTGTATTAAGTTGTGCGTATTAGTAAGTGTTATACTCAAAGGTTGTCTTCCAAAAAAAAAAATGGCTTCTACTTCAAACACTCCTGTTTCTGCTGATAATACTATTACCCCTCACAGACTCTCTTCTTCTATGATTCTTCCACCTTCTGTCAAAAGAACTCATTCCAACAAAATCCAGAATCTGGTAGAATTTAGCTATCTTCCAGAAAACTTCCAAATCTCTGAAACTAATCTTCCCCTGCTCAATCCTTACCACGTCTTCACAAAAACAAATACTTTCTCCCGGAAAATGAAAATGCTCATTTCCCATACACCACCACCTCCAAAAGAATATATTCAAGCCTCTGCTATAAACAGCTGCTTGATCCCTTCTTCTACTATTGAACAATACATGGATATTGAGATTCCTCCACCACTCATAGATCAGTGGATCTCTGAAGGATACACCCACCTTCATTTTGGTGCTATTCGAATTATCCTCACTCTCCATGGACGGAAAGGTCTCCCAGTGGTAGCTAAGCTTGCTTTGCTTAACACCATCTACACCAAATACGAACATGCTGTCCTTGGTACCTGTTTGACTTCTTTACATGCTGGCAGTATATCTTTCGTATTTCGACCCAACTTCAATATCCCTCTAAAGGATATCAATCTGTCCAAATGCATTAAAGTTCAACTTCAGCTAAGTGGTGCTCCCATGGTAGCTTCTTCCTATGCTGCCACCCTACATCATCAAATTGCTTACAGATTACAAGATCATGCTCTTGATCTTCCTATCCCCGGCCACTCCGGTGATACAGTCATGATTATTGCTGAAAGAGAAGGAGATGTTCCCACCATTCTCCAGATCCCAAAGCAATTATCTCGAGATCAACTCATTCAGATCATGCCCTTGGAATGGATCACCAGTTATGAAAAATTATTCCAAGATGATCAACCGATCTTGACCTCTGAGGCTATTAATCTTCCACAACCAGATGGTACTGTCAAAACCATCTATCAATCTCCTCACAAGGAGCCTTCAGCACCTATTTTCCAAGCCCTAATGGTTCGACCTGTTCCTACAGAACCATCCATTCCCATACATAGCTTTGCACCTTCTGGTCTTGCCACTTATGTCAGTAAAATCAACGGACACTTCATATGGGATGTAGATCCCAACATGTGTGACAAATCGTGTCCCTGTAGAGGTAAAAAATTACCTCTTCCTCCTCCTTGTACTCCTCAACCAAAGAAGCGTCGTCCTGACGACCCTCACAGTCCTTGGATTGGCCTGCACAAACCACAGCAAAAGCCTTTGTCTATATATGATGAAGCTCTTCAGATCTTACGTTCTGAAGGTCTAATTTCCAATAAACCAGAGCCTATCATCACTGCTCCAGTTTTGCAAACGCCATTACCATGTTTTATGGCCTCCTCTTATGACAAAGACTTTCCACCTCTGGAACCTGTTGAGGATCGCTCTTCTCATCTATATTCCAGACCTTACATCCAACCGACAGAAGTCCTCCCTGAAGGACGAAAGATTCCAACTCAAGCTGAGCAAGTACTTAACTGGCACACTCACAATGCCAGATCCCAAAATACCATGCTACACCAAATTGATCAAAAGCTGACTGCTGTTTCCAGTCATGTTTCTCAATTTGATCAACAGCTCCGTTCTATGGGTTCTCAGTTTAGAGACACATTTATTGATCTTCAATCCCAGATAGCTAAGCTCGATACAGATCTCCATTATTATATCCAACACGGGTATAATGGTCCAAAATTTTCTCAAAAAGAATATGAGATCCGTCATCTCAAAGATCAATTCAGACAAATGAAAAATGAAGTTCGTCAAGCTTCATATGTTCCTCGAGCATACCCTTATTCCTCCTCTTTGGTGTTCCCTGATTCACCACCATCTGTAGTGCCTCCGGCAGAAAGACATGAAAGTTACTTTAAGTCTACTGGCGAATTGTTTCGCAGACATCCTATTCAGTCTCATTCCAAGACCCCAGATTCTCGACCGTCTTCTTCCAGACATCCTCCTGCTGCTATGATGAGCTCGCAACCCAAATTTAGATATCACAGATCTTCCTCTCATAGCTCTGCCACTAGAAGTATCTCTTCTTCTAGTCATTCCACCTCCTCTAGATCTTTTCAACAAAATTATACCTCATCTTCATCCAGTGATCCTCCTGAAGCTTATCTTGCTACTCCAGCTCCTCCTTATTACCCTCCGGATCCTGATCATCCTCCTGATTCTCCTATCATAGAAGATCCTTCTGATGATGCTTCTATGCATCCACCGCCTAAGCCAACAAATGGCCCTTGGTTTTCCCTTGATGGTCCTTCCACCGAATGGAGAAAAAAGATCTCAGAAATGAGTGCTTGGCTTGACCTTCAAGTCACAAAGTCTGAAACGAATCTTGAAGGTATTCTTCGAGAATTTGTTTCTAGATTCACTGGCACTCTTCGTGATTGGTATCAAACTCTTGGGGAATACAGACAATTACAATTTGTACGTTCTGACTCTGTTAATACTGCAATGGGAATTATCTTCAAAGAATTCCTTGGTGATGCAAATCAGTATTATAAACAGATTCGACAAGAATATTTTGACATGCGATGTTGTTCTCTTAAAAAGAAAGATATTGAACATCATTATCATCGCATGGCCTCACGATACCATGCTCTTGGTGGCCTTAATGATGAAAGTTTAAAGCAGGTCTACATAAATTCTTTACCACCTGAAATTCAAGATGAACTCCAGCGTAGACTTGAGTCTACTGGTCGTCCTCTCAGAGACATCACCCTTGGTGAAATACACATGCTCTCTTTACAAAGTCTAGAAAAGCTCTGTGCTACTCAACGTCTCTTTTCAAAGATGTTGAATGAAGGAAAGAAATATGACAAGCAGTGCAAACAACCTAATCTTCAGATCAAATGCAAGGATTCTAAGCACTGTGACTGTCGACCCAAGAAAAAGAAGCATTTTCAGCATTCTTTCAAACACAGAAAGAATAAACAATTCAAGTCCTATCGAAAGAAGGCTTCTCGTTCTTGGAGAAAATCCAATCGATGTTACATTTGTGGTCAGAAAGGTCATTTTGCCAAAAAATGTCCTAATCAACCTGCTAAATCTGCAAAGATGGTTCAACACCTTGAACAAGCTACTGGCGAACAGATTCCATCTGATGCAGACATTGAATCTTTGTTCTCAGAATGTTCCGATGATGAAAAGGATGCAGTACTCATTATAAAACACTCATCCTCCGACGCATCAGATTCTGACTCTGATCCCTTTTCATCCTCCTCTGAATCCTCACCCTCCAGAATTCAAGCAGTTCTCTCACCTTCTTCACAGCATCCTGACCCTCATTTCCCAGCATCTATTTTACAGACAAAATACACTAAGCCTATCCCTGTCATTGCTCTCATTGACACTGGATGTCATTGCACAATGATGAATCCTTCCATCTTACCGTCCCATGCTTGGTCTTCTCATAACCAACATTTCCTTGCAGCTGATGGAAAATTGTTTACTACTAATCTTATAACCACACATAAGATTGGTATTCAATTGTTCCCTGAATGTACTATCTGGATGAAAGTCTTAGGTTCTACTCTTCCAGATAAAGATGTCATGCTTGGCTGGGATGCTTTGTCTAAAGCTGCACATCTTCAAATCATTCCAAGAGGTCTTAAATACAAAAGGAGTTTCACACCCTTTGTGACTGTCCCAAAAATATATCCTTTAACTCCTGTCTCTCCTGAATATCAGACCCTCACCACAAAATTACAAACCCTTTGTGCTGAACGACATGATCAATTTCAGCATCCTCATCCTCTTTGGACTAATCCAGAATTCTTCATCAAGCTTCCTTTTAAGCTCAATGAGGACATTAACCCTACTAAAGCTACCCATTCTGGGATGTCCCCTTCTGATCTTCATATGGCCCGACTTGAGTGTCAACAGTTACTTTCTCAAGGTCTAATTGAGCCCACTTCATCTCCTTGGGCTTGTCAAGCCTTTTATGTGGAAAAAAGGGCTGAAAAAATCCGTGGAAAGAAACGTCTTGTAATTGATTATAAACCTCTAAATCATTTTTTACAAGATGACAAATTTCCAATTCCCAGATCAACCACTCTGTTTGCCCAGCTAGCAAAAGCTCAAGTTTTTTCCAAATTTGACCTCAAAGGTGCTTTTTGGCAAATAGGTATTGATCCCCCTGACCGATATAAAACTGCTTTTTGCATTCCTGATGCCCAGTACCAATGGACAGTTTTACCCTTTGGCCTGAAAACAGCCCCATCACTTTTCCAAAAGGCTATGACCCGCATCTTTTATCCTATTTTATCATCAGCCTTGATCTACATTGATGATGTTCTACTTTTCTCCTCAGACACCTCATCACATGTCCAGTTGTTATCTCAATTCTATGAGCTGGCCCATTCTCATGGCATCATGCTCTCTGAAAAGAAAAGTATTATTGGCCGACAAGAAATCATGTTTCTTGGGATGACAATTTCAAAAGGTGCCATTAGTCCTGGACCCCACTTGACTTCTCAATTATCAAACTTTCCAGACACACATCTCTCTGTAAAGCAGCTTCAACAGTTTCTTGGCATTGTTAACTATGTCCGTCATTTTCTTCCTCATGTGACCCACCATACAGCTCCACTTTCGGCATTACTCAAGAAAAATCCTCCTTCTTGGTCCCATGTCCACACAGCTGCAATTCATCAATTAAAAAAGATCAGTCATAATCCACCTCCTTTGGTCATTCCTTCTACAGGAAGCCTCATCCTCCAGACTGATGCTAGTGACCATTATTGGGGTGCCATTCTTCTAGAAGACCACAATAAACAACAGTACTATTGTGGCCATGCTAGTGGACAATTCTCTGAATCTCAGAAACATTATCACACTATTTACAAAGAGATTCTAGCTGTCAAATATGGCATACAAAAATTTGACTTTTATCTCCGGACCACCACCTTTGCAGTTCACATGGACAACTCTTCCTTCCCTAAGATCCTAGACTTCAATAATAAGATTCCTCCTAATCCATTATTATTACGCCTAAAAGATTGGTTTGCCAGATATGATTTTACTGTTAAGCATGTGAAAGGTTTCACCAATATAATCCCTGACATGTTATCCCGACCTTCTCACATCAAACTTTTAACTTCTCACAGAACAATTCCTTTTGTTCTCATGGCCTCATCCTCCTCTCCAGACCCAGAAAATTTGGCTGCCACTACTGTAATTATGTACCCTCCTGAGTTCCTCAGCCGCCTTCCACCAAACAGTTCTCCTACTGCCTTACAAATCACTCGTTTTGCTAACAGCCATTTTCTTTCCTATTATTCTCAGATGAGGACTCATCATCATCATTTTCGCATCACCAATCCCCTTCGACCTTTTTTAGATATTTTTAATCTATGGCCATTTTCCCAATTTAATTCTCATGTTTTATGGTTCCTCTGGTGTTTTGCTATCCTCCATCATTTTCCTATTTCTTTCCCTGTCCAGGCTCTTTATGCAAATTTACATGATCCTACTCACCAAAGTTCTCTCCTTTGGACTTTCCTTCAGTGGTTCTCTCCTCTCTCTTACTGGCGTCGAGAATTGACACGCATCATGGGTTCCTATAATCTCTGGAAACTCTCTCCAGACATGGCCCAAGAAGTCACTTGCATATGGATTCTGCACCGACCCTATTTTGGTAATTCTGCTAGACATCTGGTATGGTCCCACAATCAGAGTTATGAATGGGACACTTTGTTCAACTTTAATAGCCTATATCCAACCAGACGAATCTCTCTGCTCAATCATCTTTGTGATATCAACAATGTCATCACAGATGAACTCTTCATCCTTCCAGACGTCCCCAGACATAGGTCTCTCAGCTGGCATCCATTTCAAGAACATGACCCACCATCAGAGTCTTCACAAGATCCTCCTGCTCCTCCTGACTCTCAAGATCCAATGGACTTAGACACCCCTGGTCCTTTTCCATGTCGTATATGTGGGGCCCTTGACTCTGATGATGAAGACCACCAAGCTTGCAACCTTTCCTATTCTCCATAATGCATTTTCCTGCAGGACCCACGCTCTTATCCTTTTGCAATTATTTTCCTTTCTGCAAAGTTGTTTGTCTTCATGCAATCATGTTTTAACTTTTACTATTTACTTTTGTCTTAAGTAATTTGTTTGTTCATTTTTCCTTTATGCTTTGGGACCATGTGTCTCCACCCCTGTAATCTAGTTCTATAAATATGGTTATAATCAGACTCTCTAGGCAGAGTCAGTTCCCTTATCAATAAAATCAGCGTGTTTTCTTACTTATGGCCTTCTAAGTTTCTCTCTAACCTTTGAGTTAATACTTTACTATACAAATGATGAAGTACAGTCTGTCATGATCTAAGTATGCTCTGTGCTTGCCTCAGTGAGGATCCTGCACATCAGAACAGATGCTACGATCCCTGACTACGGTCCCCATCCATAAGTGAGTATTGAGCATAGTAAGGTTGGTACCCGTCAAGGCCGTGAGGAAAGGCCGCTCAAGGGAAGAGTCCGAACCTATGCTCTGTAAGTTGGTTATGGTGTGGGGCTCTCAGTTATATTTATATTAATATAAAATTAACATCACTTATATTTGAAATATATATATAAAGTTTTGTTGAATATAATATTTTAAAAATAAAATAATTTAAAGAAACGTCAATAAAGAGAGTGACAAATCATTTTCATGATCTTTAAACTTTCTAATCTCTCTTCTCTCACTAATTTAATTATCACATACCTTTCGAAAGTTTTTCACTTTTTTTTTCTATGAATATAAGTGAAACTCATACATATTTTGATGTAAGCACAAAACATCATTAATGGACGCAAAGCAGCATGTATTATATATTAACTAAGATTGTTGGATTATTTTATCTCTATTTTTGTTTTGGTTTAAAAGCAAAACAAGCCCAAAAAGCCACCAACTTAATATCCACAATTCCCCAACTGGGTTCTTTTGCTTTTGCCGACAGAGTAACCAAACCGGCCCCCGCGCCCGGACGCCCCCCAAAACAATAATATCATTATAAGTTGTAGAAGCATTTAACATTATCACATGCATATACTTGCAGGAGCATTTTACATTATCACAGCTTGCAGTCTACAATCTACATTTAGCATAAATCACATGCACACAGTCGCAGAGCTAATGAGCTGTAGTGAGGAAGCACTTTCCCTTCCCTTATACTAAATTGTCACATCCATGCACGTCTATTCAACCTATCTCTTGAAGACAAGAAGGTGATGTAAATGCCCTTTCAAGATATCCATTTTTGCATATTTAAGTATAAATATATACGTGCAGAAATGTATATTGTAGAATGTAGATAGAGAGATAATTAGAAAGATAGAGATACACAGATAGGCACATGGGGTTCTACTTTTGGAGTTGTGGTTATGGAATGCACGATATATTATCATTTGGGATTGGAAGAAAGAGCAGCAAAGCAAAGCTGGCTCTCTCATATATCATTAAATACATCCCGCAATGGTCAATGTGTCATTTTCACACCAACGGATTAATTAAAGGCTTAATATTCAATTACCTTTTTGAACAGTGAGATTAATTACACTGAGTTATTATTATATTTTTTTGAAACAAACATATATAAGTCCATGTACAGAAGGGAAGAAACACAAGATGGCTTGCTGTCAAGCCAAGTTTTGTTCTCTTTTGCCCTCTATTTTTTTGGGTACCATGGCAACTTCATCGTCGTTGATGTCCACTTACAAGGGAATTTTGATAGATACGTCAATTGAATTTGATGGAACTTGACTTGATTGTATCTAATCCTTCAAAATAATGAAAATGATATCTTATAAATTTTTGCTTTCTCTTTTGCCCTCTATTTTTAATCTTTTTTTTTTTTTTTTTTTGGGTACCATGACAACCTTATTGATGATGACAATTTTTTTTTTTTCTTTCATTATCTTACCCTAAATTAAACCAATTTTTTATTTTTTTTAATTATAAATTAAACCAGATGGTCATGAGGGCAATAAGATAATTTGTAGGCCACATAAAGGCCAAAATGATTTTTCTGTATGTTCTGTTAAGTTTGACTATCAAAATTCCGATTAAAGAGATCAAATTGATGCATATTTTATACTTTAGCGATGTTTGAACAGTTTCACCAAACACATTTATATAAGAAAGGTTTCCTTAAAAATAAGGATGAAAATATAATTAGCCCTTAATTATTTTTCTTTTGTTACTTATATGAGTTATATCCTAGTGAAATGATATTATTATCATTGAGAGACTCAGACCAGCTAATTGTCAAAAATGAAGGTATCTTCTCGTAATATTGGCAAAATTGGATTATGTGCCCTGCGCTTATTGTTTGAGCAAAATTCAGGTTGCCGGAATGTATTTTAAAAAATATTTATATTGCTATATTTAATTTGTTTTAGTCCATAAGAATTTAATCTTAAAAGTAACTTTCATTTTTAATTATTAGTTTATTCTTAAAATTTTTTATTTTAGATCTTTGCTATTGATTTTTTTTTATTTATTTCTTTAATTTTTTGAAAATTCAATTTATGTAAATGACATAAACAACCTGCCCATTAGATTAAATCATAATTAACTAAAGAAAATGACTAAAACAACCTGCCCATTAGATTAATCATAATTAACTAAAGAAAAATGACTAAAACAACCTGCCCATTAGATTAATTATAATTAAGTAAAGATAGGAATTTTTTTTTTGCATATGTTTTAAATAACGTTGTTTGATTTCGCATTTCATAAAAAAAGAAAAAAAAACATGCTATGTACAATTATGACAAATTTGAAAACAAAAAACAAAACTTTTACCATCTTATCCTACATTAAATTTGTATGTTATTAGTCTAATTAAGAATGGCTTTAGAGTCATAATCATTTATAAAATCAACAACTATTTGTGGAAAAAGCTATAAAGAATTTTTGCTACGTTTACATGAGCTGATGAGCAGTTTCTGCACTTCTATCACTTCACACACCCTTCGACACCACCAATTACCCAAAATCACCATCATAGCTATGACATAATTTGTCTTGTAGTTTAAATGATTTTAATTATTAATATAAAATTTAAAAGTGATTTTGGCACAATGAAATATTAATAACATTAATATATTGTAAATTTGAAATCAATTTTTAAGTTACTATATATAAAAAAAAAAAAAGGTAAATCAATTTTTAAGTTGTATCTTAAAATAATTTTAAAATCAAATCCAACTGCAAAATTATTTTTTTCAAATTTTGTATTTTATATTAAAAAATAAATAATTACATATTAGATTGTTAAAAGGAAAAACATCCACTTAATAACTTTATTTTCATTATTGAATTTCATTTTTTTAATACCATCCATGATGTAGATATTTCAACCTTAAATATTGATAAGCTGAATAAATACTCTTTATCATGATTCGTAGAGCACCTTTAAGTTAAATATCATGCAAAATGTAGCATAATCTTATTGTTTGCATAAAAGTTCCTTCCATTGAGACCATAACTTTATCGATGAATGTCAAATCATAAAAACATTTGTAGACAAAGGAAGCACAATAGCACGTCATGCCATGCTAAATACTCGTGATTGTAGCCAAAAATATAAGCCATGTATCAACTGCGTCTCCAACAACCATTTGGCTTGCTTTAAGAGCACACTTATAACTAATGCACCAAAACAGCATTAATTTGCTCAAAAGCTTGGACGACGAAGAGGTTGCATTTTGGCTGGTAATGAACTAATGGAGTAATGGTCAATACGTATGGTGCACTTACTTTAATAGATTATGACACTAAATGTGTACTATATTCATTAATGGGTAAATGAAATCTTATCAAGAATCTCCAAATTTGGTCTTCAAATTACTTTCTAATTTCATGGTTTCAAGAAGATGATGATGATGATATATCTAACTGCACACCCTACAATGCAATTTTTTATTTCTCTTTGGCCCTCTATTTTGTAGGTACCATGGCAATATCCACTTACAAGAGAATAATTGTTGTTTTGGTGGATACATCCATTGAATTTGATGGTATCTAATCCCTCAAATTAAAAGAATGAAAACGATATCTTATAAATTTCTTTATATGAACTTTCAATTAAAGGTTCCCGTTTATGTATTTTTTTTAAACAAGCTATTGTATTATTTTAGTCTACCTAATTCTTTTCTATTTTTGTTTTTCTAAATTGCTGGTAATTCTTTTTTATTTGAGATATATATTTTTTTACAACTAAAATTAGTATCAAATTATGAAATTGGGATCTTTTTTTAATATCATAATATTTTACAAACAATGACAATAGTTCACACAAAAACTAAGTTCCTTACGATTTATTTAGTGTTAAATACAAGTAAAATTCACTATTGGAAGCCAATAATGTATTAAAAAGATAATATATTTAACTATTGGGTGTGCTATTAATATGTATCTAGGTAAGTATATATTATAAATATTTTTTTTATTCATTACACAAATAGATATGTTACATGACACTCTAGATAAACCTACAAAGGCATGGTCCGGATCGGAGGCTCCCTAGAGTGGGAGAATGGTTCCTGAGAGAGGAAGGAGGATGCTTACACATAGAAGGGAAAACTGCCACTAACATTGAGTGACAATGGGTCAAACCGGGTATGCTTATACGCCGAAGTCAGCCTGTTGCTTATCATGTTTTGACTTTTTATTAATTTTCTGTGATGATGCATCTTCTTCATCAAAGATGTTGCTATTATTGTTATTCCTATACATGTGATGATGTATCTTCTTCAAAGTGTTCAGAAGGCACTGTTTGTGTTACTTTATTCATCTCCTTGCTTTTACCCCACAGTACAACATATAGTCCACACACAATCACTATTGATCCCAGTATACTGTAATTGAATATTGCATCACATTGTCATTGAATTATTATAACATGAAAGTGAAATTCATATATAGCAAAATGAAATAAATGGATACCTGCCGAGATGTAGCTTCTCGTCTAATATAAAAGAACTTGCAAAGGCTGTTACCACAAGCATAAGCGGGTTAAATACAGATACAAAGAGAGGTCCCCTCATCCTCACACACCAATATATCAGTGTCACCGTTAGACCAGAAGCCACAATTCCCTACATCTCAAAACCCATCTCATTAACATATTAATTACACATATAGCAATTAACAATATTACTCATGTTAATACATTTACATACCGTATAAGCTACAGTAAGAAGCCTAATATTCCACCCTAATTTCCATTGATTTTTGTCTTTTTCCATGAAAAGAGCATAAACAGTGGCTTGGATTGATCCCATCAAACACATTAAAGCTGTGCTTGAATATTGACATGGGTAGTTCTCACTCATCTTTGCCTATAACAAATAAATTATACCAAATTTAATAAGAAAATTAAAATGAATTATAAGTTTTTTAAGCTCCATTCACGTTATATATAATCGTAATGGACAGGAAAATCATCACCTGAATGATCAACCAGAAAGCAGTTGAGACGCAACAGACCAAGGACAATATAAGACCCAAAAGATGATCAGTAGAGGAAGCATGTGATGATGTCACTTGGCCAGCATGTTGATGATTATGGTGGAGAAGATCAAGATGAGTTGAAGAGATGTTAATCTCAACTCCTTTATAGAAAGTGAGAAGCATTGCCCCTCCTATTCCCATTAATGTTCCCAAAACTTTTGCCTTGCCAGCCAGTGTTCGTATTCCCAATTTTTCTAATCTATATACCCTCAAAACAAAATCAATTAATATGAATAATATAAGGATGATCCAAATCAAATTACATGATGCCTCATAACTAAAAAATAAGAATATTACCGAAAAGAAATAGACAAAATAAAGGTAACAGCTGGAATAAGATTAGCCATGGCCGAAGCAAATGTTGCAGATGTTAAGTCCAAGCTCTTCAAATATAAATTTTGAGCTAGTGATGCCCTGCAAATTTAAGTTAATTACGTCACTTTTCTTTTGAAATTTTATGTGTATATATATATATATATATGCACACGCACATACATATATCATGCCAATTGTATCAATCGTGTCAATTTTGCCCATTGTGCAATCATACCAATTGTGATTAATACATCCAGTTAACTCACATAATGAACAATGTCAACATTGTATTCCGACTTGTTACTTTTATGACTTGAAAACTTGTATCATTAACCCCAGCACTACAATTATCGTACTAGGTTGGGTTATGTTTGTTGATCCAGTGAAATTCACACCTCAAATCATAAGTGGTGCCAATTGTGACAAATGCTTGCTAGTCTTAACCACTGTTTTACCACTCACATAATGCGTATTATCATGCTAAGTTTATATTAGTTTATTAATATCATATTCTTTAAAGTTATAGTAACTTAACATTTCATTTTACAAAGCTTTTGAAGTCTCGTGTCATTTGATCTAACTAAACATAATTTTCAAAAAAACTTGAGAGTGAGCCAAATAGAGATAGAGAGAGAAAAAGAAGGTTAGAAATTGAAAAAACGATGAGTTTGCTTTATAATAAAGTAAGTCGCATAAAGGCTAAAGCTGTTAAGGAGGAACAATATATGTACAAGGCCATGCAATATGTACTCGATTTTTGTTTTGATACTGCTGGCTGCTCGATATGACTACGAAATGCACTCTCCACCTTGAAGCATCTTAATTAGCAAATCATCAATGATCAAATCTTCTTAGTCATTAAAATAATTAATCCACTAATTAACACACATGTACAATATATATGAATGTTACTTACCCAAATAACCCACAAAGAAAAGCTTGAAAAAGGATTGTCCATGACAGCTTTGGTCTGCTATTCCTGCAAAATAAACGACAATATATTTTTAGTTTTTTTCTTACTTAGTTTTTTAAAAAGTTAATAATTTCCAATCTAATGAATTCATTTTCATATACGGTATATGCTTCGACATATATTTAGTTTCTTGAAAGTTTCCATAAAGAAAATGGTCAGCAACTTTTCCAACAGAACTTGAAAGGTCTGGATTATCACATGCCCCAAAACATGAAGATCCACTAAGAATGATCATTAAGAGTCCAAATTTATTGTTTTCTTTATGCAATAATAAATGTCACATTTTAAAGGCCAGGCGGTAAGGAAATAAACCAGTAATTTATATATGTGTGTAAAATCTCTCATAGAGGTTTCGGATTAAAACGGTAGAGGCAGACAATATACAAGAATTGAAAAGTAAAAGAGCAAACCTTTCGAGAACAAGAGCAATAGGGATCATAAAAGCTGAAGCGAAAATTAATCTGTAGGCAATCAGAACGGGCACGCTCATTCCATCATTAACAGCCAATTTAAAGAACACATTGACCCCAGCAAACACCACCTGAGCCACCACCATCATCAAAGCTGGCTTCAACCCTTTTATTAAATCACAAACATGCCCTATCTCCACCATCTTAAACTGAGAGCAAAAACCAAACAAGAAATCACACAGAATATGTATATATAAATGTGTCTTCCTGTTTTCTTCTTCGAAGTTGTTATAGCAGAGAAAGACAGTACTTGAGAGAAGAAATACTGACTTGGAAGCACAAATATAGAAGCCGTGAGAATCAAATGGGTAGTGATGGTACTTTATAGAGAGTAGACACCGCAGATCACAATTTCTTAAGTGACGTCACTGCATATGTCTTGAGTTATTTACTGTTATTTGTAAAAAAACACGTTTTTATTTCTATAGGCACTCGTCTCTAACAGGTTTTAATTATCACAATGATGAGATCCTGATTATAATAAATGATCTTAAAATAAAAATTTTAGAATTTTTTCTTTTAAAAAAAAGAATATATTTATGTATATATAGAAATATATATATAGGTGAGATTGAAATATGATACCCTATATAATGTATTAAAAAAAAAGTAAAGCGATTTATATGAATTAATTTAAATTTCTCAAAAAAATATTAATTAGTTTAAATATATATAAAAGGAAAAAGCGTTTAAAGCTGAGGTGGTGAAGTTTTGGTACCCATTTAGGAATTGAATCGGTTTTTTTTTTTTTTTTTGATTGAATTGGCCTCCCTTTTTTACGCGAAACATTTTTATTCAACGTTTTGGTGACTTCTAGCGCCACTTTCTGCGTCTAACATCTCCTGGCATGCTCTTGCGTTGGTCTCCACACCTATCAAGCGATTTCTTAATATATAAAAAGCCAGCTGGGACTATTTTTAACGTGAAAATGACAAACTGGTTTGAAAATATATTAAAAGCCACCAGTTCCTTTCTATGATTTGTTTGTGTGACAAAGCCAAACTGACGTGAATCCATTCACTGTACGAGGTTTTCGTAACACACTGGTGTGAATAAAAAGACTTGTGGGATGGGAACCCTTACTCATGGACTTGAGAGTACCTATTTTGACAAGTGGGACAGTGGTTTTCTTGCTGTCAGGTCAGAATCGAAGGAGTCAAACTTTTAAATTTCATATTTAAGGAGTAATAAATGAGATTTTAAATTCAATTTCAAACTCCTTGAAATACTTTTTTTTATATAAATACTTATTCCTAATTAAATAATAGAATTTGATGAGTCTAAGAATGAGCATTCCATCTCCATTTTTTTTTCAAATTTTCTAAAGAATTTTTTAAAAATTAATTATAAGTATATTATAAAATATTTAAATTAATTTTATTTCAATTTAATCTCAAGTTACACCAAATATAATATGATATAATTTTAACTCAATCTCAAGTTCTATCAAAAGTGAGACAATAATTTTTCAATTCAATTCAATTCAATTTAATTTTTTTTATTTCAATCCAATCAAATTTCTAATCCTACATGTCAAATGTAATGTAAACATGTGCACATGGCTTCTTTTTCCTTTTTTTCTTTTTAGTTTTATTTTTCTTGTTCTGAACTATTCTTTTTGTAGTTTTCAAACAATGAATGATAAGAATTCAGTTTATTATAAAATATTCAAAATACCCTTTTTTTAGGTTTCAAAATATCCCGTTGTCTGCAAATTAGAAAATAATATAGCAAATAAAGTGGAGAATGTATATTATTTGTTAGTACTTAGTAATATCACTTATAATGAAATTACATAACAAAGTTTCTTGAATATTATACTTTTGTTGAATGATATTATTAAATTTATCCTCAATTTTTTTATTTATAAATCAGACATTAATTAAGTCAGAGGTTTAGCCAACACTTAATGATCAGATCAGCCCACATAAATCAGTCTAAAAAATATTTTTCATTATAGGAGATAGGTATACTCTCACTTGATTACTTCATAAATAAACATGAAAAAATTGTCCACTTATAAAGTGGCAATTGAAATAAACTCACATGATATAAATGTGTATATTTAAGAAACAATTTCACTTGACAAGTGTCATTCAAATAAAGTGTTCATAAATAGAATTGCTAATGGGAATACTTGCGGCAACAGCAACCCATTGTATTGGACAGTGGACACATATGATCGTCCACAAAAACCATTCTATAGCCTGTTCACCAAAACCTCTGTTTCACTCTCCATAGTCCATACATAAATAACTACTCTTACATTGTTATATAAATCCATCACAAACAATTATCTTTCTCATTATTACAACTTATAATGACTTTATAGGCGGGTGGTTACTTGTAAGGTTACATTCTTATCCTTCATTGTTTGAAACTAAAAAAGGGCGGGGTATTTTGAATATTTTATTATAAACAAATTATAAACAGTTAAGAAATTCATGTGCCATAAACAATATTATAACAAATATATACATGGACAAAAATATTATTAAAAGAATATAATTGTTGAAAAAAATCATATTCCATTTAGCATCATTTTGTAAATAATATTTTCTATATATACTTGAATTGAATAAAACTCCTCCTGCTTATAAATACAAAGTAAAAACCACTGTTTTTACTTGTTTCTTTCTATCTTAGCAGAGTGTGCATCATTTATATATATACCTTGTTTTTTTCCACATAAATCTACCTTAACAACTGGATTTGCTTTTATTAAATGCATCCCGCGATAGTCAATGAACTAGCTGTAGAATTACTTTATAGAATATCCCCACAGGCAAATTTTTATAAGGAATTTAAAGTCTCATACGGCAGTATTTATTTTGCATGTTTGATTTGTCCGCATGGATTAATGAGGCTTGCGTTAGGGCTATGTTGCAAGTTTTATGTAATTCCTTGTATACCTGTGTTACCTGTAGAGAAAACGTAACTAAATCAATCATGGTGGGATCCGACGAAAAAGTGAAATGGAAAATAGATTTCTGATTGAAAAAAAAATAGGGATGGATGGAGACAGCAAGAGCTGAGTTTTTTTTTTTTTTTTCAATAGTTGTTGAGATTAGCCTAAAAAATAATCAGGATTAAGCTGAAAGACACGCTGATGATATGATCCGGATAAATGACTTCTATACTATTGAAAATTACCAACCTCTAGGTAAAATATAACTCATGTAGATAAAAAAAAATCTTAATTTTTATTAATGGAAATGAGGAGCACCTAGGACTAGCAAGCCATGGGGAGGGGGGGTGCAGCGTTTTAACTCCACTGAACCCCCTTTGCGCAGCAAGAGCTGAGTTAGGTGGCCTTGAAAAACAGTCATCGTGAACTTAATTTCAAGCCCTAAACCTTCTAAAAAAACTCTAAAAAGAGAAAGTATAGAATCTATCTAGGTTATTTCAAAAAAGAAAAAAAAGAATCTAACTAGGTTGTCACGTGGTGGGTGGTTTACCACATAGAAGTGTCAGTTGAAAAATCCAACTCTTCAGCAAAAGGCTTGCTCAGTGATTCAGAGGAATCTGTACACAAGTTGCAACGAAGAAAAAGCACTGACCACAAGTAGAAGGTAATTTGCAGGTAAAATTATCAATAATTTAGGTAATCAGTTTGATAATTAGAATTTTCATTAATGTGAAGGCATTATTGTCTTCCAAAAAGGGTGAGTGCATTAAAATTGTCAACCAAAAATTATTCTTTTCAGCTATAATATCCCAACCAAATCACAACGCCTAGCAAAAGTAGCTGGATAAAGCTGTTTCTTCCCTTATTAAAAAAAAAAAAAAATCTCTTTTTCATTCGTTATCAAATATGTGAAATATTTATTCTTTCAGGACAATTTAATATATCTCAATATTTTGGGGCTTGATATAAACCAAACAAATGGAATATCAACCCAATATAAAAGATTTTCAAATTGGATCAATGAGTAATGACTTATGCTTGAGAACTTTTCGACTAAACACTCAAACAAATGGTGGGACCATTTTGGTCAACAATGGATTAATGAGTAATGACTTCTCAAGTCAGTATTTGGTCACACAAAAGTGAAACTACCAAAGACCATTTGAATCGGGGCAGGGACCACTGGGTGCACGGTGGAACTAATACAATATTGGCAAAACGTGAGTGACAATTTGATTCCTCTACAAGATCATTCGGAAATGGGTTGGGACCATTAGCCCACAAAGGGAGATAATTTTGGTTTTTATTAAATTTTTTCGATTTGAAATGAATATTAATGGAGGGTTATTTATTGCATGAAAGGAACTTTCAACAAACCATGGATAAATATTGAAGAGGGATAGAGAAGAAGCAAGAAAAGCCTCCACTTCTTAGCTGGTTGTCATGATCTTTGAAAATGAAAAACTACCATTTGTGCTAAAACAATAAATTAAACAAAACAAACTTCATTATTAGGTCCTAAAAGAAGACATAATTAAATTGGATATAAGTGGACGCATGACCCATCTAACATTGTGAACAATCTGACTTTAATTTGAGTTGTAATTTTCAAAGACCAAAGACCAAGAAAAGTTGTGAGTTTTCTTCCTATCTTAGTGTGGGTTGCTATTCCATCCATAAATAGATTATTCCTTTTCATATGAAACTTACTCTTCGAATCATGTCACTGTATTTGATCTCATTTGTTTTCAATTACCCTCTGAGTTAATTTCAGATATATATATATATATAAAAAAAAAAAAAAACCATTTTAATAGGAATAGGGGCCACTGGGTGGATAGAAATTGTCAATCCATCTCTGGTTATGTTTAAAAAATGCGAAGTATAAGTCCATACCGCACGCATAGCAAGACTTTGGTGGGCTACTTGTGCAGGAGTTAGGTAGGAAAAACGTGAGGAAGTTTCAATCTACCTGTGTTAATTAAACATGGGATTCTCGATAGTCTTACTAGAATGGCAGAGCCGACAAGCATTCCCTTTTAGGGTAAAATATTCGCTCTGTTATAAGTACCCCACAGTCGCTACAAGCATTCCCTTTTAGAGAAAATATTCGCTTTGTTTTATGTACCCACAGTCGCTACAAGCATTCCCTTTTAGGGAAAATATTCGCTTTGTTATATGCACCCAACAGTCGCAAGCGGAACCGACCAACTCCTTCCGTCAGAAGTTGTGTAGAAGGTTCCAGGAAGCTTCCAGGCACCTGATCAATATGTGATATATACATGTGTAATCGCCCGTTAATTAACAATCCGCCCCACTCCACTCTGATTGCGGCCGCTTCACTCTTGTGCTCCCCATCCGTTCCAGCCTCCCTCTCCATCACGCGCTGATAGTTGGCCGTTTTTCGTTTTTCATCCACTTGCCGACCGTACCTCCTCAACAGGTCCCTCTCTTTCTCATTTAATTTCTCCATTTTCGCTTTTTATATATATACGTGGCTAAAACACTGTCTTCTTGTATTGCCCGAAGGAAAATGGATGGACATTGGCTAGAAAGAAACAGCCGTACACTTACACTAATCGTGATAGCAGTCCTTGTATCACTCGTTGCCACCGTCACATACCAAGCCGAATTGAATCAACATACCACCGCCACACACAGAGTAGGCTCTCCGATAATGGCAACATACCACCCAACTGCATATCAGCTTTATATGGTGTGCTGCGGCACAGCCTTCGTCGCTGCTTCCAGCGCCGTTTTGTTGGGGACAGTTGGCCTGCCGTCGCTTCGGGAGAGGGATTTGTTAGAGGTGATGAAGGTGCTTCTGTTGGTTGCCTTGATTGCACTTGTTTTGGCTTTCTTCATACCTTTTGCCATCGGCGTCGTCTAATTTCTACACTTTTCCCTCTCCATTCAATAAAACAATCTTTTTTTTGTCTCTCAAGTTTGGTGGTCTTTTGATTGCTAGGGTTGATGGTGCAGTAGGTTGAAATCTTTTGGAAGCAGCAGCTTGGTGTAATTAGCTTCTGGATGTATAGCTGCTTGCTCTACATACTCCATGTATAGCTGTAGTCTGTACATACTGATTTCAGAAGCAAAATAACTATTATTCCCAAAAAAAAAAAAAACGCAAAGGTCTTTCAAATCATTTCTAGAACCTATTTATGTATTATTACAAAATGAGTAAAAGTCGAATTGGCTTCTTATTTATAATACCAAACAAAAAAAAATGATAAAGATTAACCAATGAAAACTATGGGCCTAAATCGGAAGCCCTTGCCCAGCCGATTCAGGTCCAAAACTGACAAAATTTCGACCAGTTCAAAAACCCCTTGTACTCCCCTTCAAAGGGTTTAACAAAAACTAGGAAGCAAAAACGAGTTTGTGAGAAAGAGCCATGGCCACTGCCTTAACAAGAAACGCGAACTGTCTTCGACACGTCTATCGTCGCTGTTTCTGTGAGTAAAAAATATTATTGCTCGAGTATGAGCATTTTACAGCCGGTTCTTTTAAGAAGTCATTTAACGACAATATATGCTTTCTAACAGGTATTTGTCAATTGTTCTTCTAGAAAGACTTGGAGTGCTTTTCTTCATTCAAAATGCTGTTAATTATTTCTATTGAAAGCATTTCATCTTCTTTTTAAATTCAAAAAATAAGTATACGTAAAGGGTTGTTTAGTCGACTACAAGAAAATGTATACATAAACAGACTTTATATTGCTTAAAAGTATTTTACACATACAGAACTAACTATTTTTAAAAACAGTGGTATTAGTAGGGTTCTTTGACATCTAATTTGGAGCTAGTGAGTTTAAAATTTTTAAGTCTAATTAGAGTTGACAGGATTATATATTTGAAATTTAATCCTGAGCTAGCGAGTTTAAAAACTGATAAATATATTTAATAAAAATAATCTAGTGTCACTTTAATATATTTCAATCATTATCAATCATATTATCTCTTACTAATTGGTTTCTTAAAACACTTACTTGTTTATTCAAAAAAGTTAACTTATTTACTAAAATAAAAAACCCGTTAACTTAATCTATAATATGCTTTAAGTATGATTATTTTTAATTGCTATATTAAATATAGAATTATTATATTTGATATTTAACCTATCTGTTTCTTGTTTAAGATATTTTTCTACAATATTCAAGATTCTTTGGAAATTCTTTTTGCAAGTTGAATATAGTATTCATTCACAAGTATAATATAGAGACAAACTCGAGTAATATTCTAGCATTATTAAACAAGTAGTTGGGACTTGGGCTTAGTTTTACGTGGATAATATAATAATACATATTAAAAGATGTATAACAAAAGTACAATCTTAATCCCCCACAAAAGATTGTAATCTTTTTCTCTAATGGATGATGAGCATAATCTTTTGGGAGACTACGAAGATTCCTTTCTTAATGCAAAGAAAATAACATAATCAAATTTTACAGATCAGACTTATTATTTGATTATTAATTAAGATTCTTAATCTTAATATAAAGACAACCTTGATTATTTGATGTGTATAGGCATATAATCCCAAAAGAGAAAATGTCTCAAGCACTACATGATTAGAGATTTATTTTTATTGTCGTTTTGATAAAATGGATGTTCCTTGTCATGGACATTAACATAATTAAAATTTCATGACATGACAGTCCAATTTTTAATTTTCTAAATAAAATCTTAGAATCGAAACAAAGAATATGTAGTGGCAACCAAAGCTTGCTAGAGATTTTAATTATGGTTTATTCTTATAAATTGAAAGTTGTCGTCTATTTCCAAAAAATAAAAGGTTGTCGTCCACAACGGAGAACAGTACTAGTGTATACAATGACAGTAGCGTCTGCATAGACAACAGGGTGAAAGGGATGATAAATATGTCTTACTGACTGCTTATGATTGTTTGATTAGAGGCCTAAATTTGTTGGCTGCTGAGTATTGACTAGTCAGAGGTTTGAGTCATCTGAAATCTCCAGATGTTTGTTCGGTCTGCCATCACACCCTCCTGTATTGAAAATTGCTTTCTGTTTTGAAGAACCGGGGAAATGCAATACCTAGCCCTTGAAATAATTGAGACTGTATGACTTTGTTAAGTTCTAGAGTCATACGTACACTTATTAATTCATAGAGTCTTCATGTGGGGAAACTTGAAGTCTATTTGCTGAAAATCAACAACAACAATTAGAGAGATCAATAGAAGCTGTTAGTATTTACATCAGGTAACCATGGTTAGTATTATCAAAATGATGTCTAGGCAATATTTTTTCAACCACAGCACCTGGCGGATTTGTCAGGTTCAAATATTTCAAAGATCATTGTAGTCTTAGAAAATATCTGAAAAAAATAAGTTTTATTATTATTATTATTATTATGGTTAAATCTTTCCTTGTGGTAATCTGACCTTAAAAGGTTTCAGTCTTCTCTTTCAGTTGCATGTGCCTGACAAAAGTTGAGTTTTGATATTGACAGATTACAAATTCATGACAAGATCTGATGTTGATTTCAAGGAAGACAATGTTTGACTGCATTGTTTATAAACTAGTAGTTGATGTTTTGAGAGCTAAAATTCTAGTCGTGGAGGTTCTTCATACGGCTTGTTACTGAACTTTGGCCCCTACTTGAAAATAAGATGATTTTAGTTTAGACCTTTTATATGGATGTTTCTAGTTGGCTACACTGCATTAGTTCACATAGACACAATAAGTGATTTAATTTACAAATCCAATTTTCTAACTTCCATAATCAATCATTGAGTTCAACAAGTAGTGATGCCCTTTGAGTAATATTTGGCCACAGTTTACTTGTACAGAACTTTTGTTTTGTGCTCAAATTGCAAGCTCATTATGCTGTGTACAGTGTAGTTTAATTCTAACTCACTTGTGAAGTCTATTTGTCAAACGATTGACGTCTACAATAGTTGAATGATTCGAGGGATGATTTTTTTTTTCTTTTTGTTCTAATTGATTCATATGATCAAGAACAAGGTCCATAGTTTACCAAAATCCGGATTGTAGCCCAAAATTATTTTATAGATAAAATCACTTATCCAAATATAAATTTAGCGTGGTCTGAAGTGGCAAAATATAAAATGTAATCAAGATAGGATTTTATAATTCTTTACTGAGAAAATCACTACTTTTGACATCTGATCTAAATAAGTTCATCAATGGGATGATGCCACCCGTGAAAGTTGTTTATGCAAGACACACCAAACCACACCCAAACGTTAACATTATAAGCTCAGCCCAATTTTCATTTATGGATATACTTTAATAATTGAAATTATGTATCAACAGCACATTAATTTTAATTCTTTTGAAATTACGTATCAAAACCACATTCGTTCCTAGTTCTTGCATCTTTCCATCCACATCACATAAGTGTTGAGAATTTAAATTCAACTACATGTATTTTGGAGGTTTAGTATATCTTTTAACTAATTTTTTTTTTTTTTTTTGGGGAAATATATCTTTTGACTGCTAGACATCAACTTTGAAAACAAAATTGTGCTTTTTTCTTTCATGTATATTTAGTAATAATTACATATTACTGTTTAAAAAAATTACGTATTGCATCTTCAAGTAAATCTCAACCAACTCAATTTACCAACTTTACCTTATAGTTTTCTTCTTATTGTTATTTTTCATTACAAGGGGTTCATATTCATGACATAAAAGTGATCAAAGTATCTCCAATCATGTTAGCTATCCATTGTCTTAGCCAAAATAGCTAATAATGTGATTTTTTATGAACTCCAAATACTCTTCATATTATTACCTATTTTATAAAGGTTTAATCATGCTAGCTAATAGAGAGTAAGAAAATCCTAGTTAAATTTTCTATTATTTTAATGTTTAATTTAAAATAAAATAATTTGAAAATCTTAACTGAACTCTCTCTACTATTATTTTCATATTAATACTTAGTTAAAATAGAGACAGACTCTTTTTCCTATTATTTTAACATTAATACTTATCTAAAATAGAAATAATGATTTGAGTGATTAGGGATGACAACAAATTGGATTGGATCAGGTTTTGTTCTTTTCGAATTTGATCTGAAATTTTTTAGGGATGCTTTAAACCTAACCCTTGCCCAAAACGAATTGCTACTTTCTACCAAAAACCCAAACCCAATTGGAAGGATTTACTCCGAACCCGACCTATTGATTCAATTTAGTTTTTAACGAAAATAAATATACAAACAAAAAAAACATAACAGATATAAAAAAAACTTACTACGTTCAAAATGAAATGTCATTACATAATCCAAAATATTAATACTATATAGTCATAAATACCAAAATAATAGTAACAACATAACCAAGTTTCATTACAAATACTAAATAAATAAATAAATTGAAAATATTACAAAAATTCAAGCTAAAATCCATCTCAATGCTTTCAAACACAAACCTATAACAAAAGAATAAATAAAATTATGTTATTAAGTTTTAAAGTTACACATAAATAATATCAAAAGTGTAATATATAATTGTCATAATTTACCCCTTCACCATCACTATCTTCTTCACAACAATCATCTTGTTAAGTTTTTTTATCTAACCCTACACAAATGAACGAATAAAGTATGTTAATCAATATCAAATAAATACAATAGACTAACACTAATCTAAAATTTATAACTTTAATACCTCTTTCAGTCAACAACCAGTTTTGTGCACACATTAATATTATACTTCTAATTTGTTTGGGTGCAATTTACTACGATGTGGTCTAACGACTCTACCACCAGTGCTTAAGGCTAATTTTGAAGCAACCGTTGATATGAAAATGACTTAAACATCTCTAGCAATCCTAGCCAATATAAGATATTTACTTCCATTTGTCTTCAACCATATAAGAATATCTAAGTTATCGCAGTTTGGCAAAATCTTTTCATCCAAATAAGTGTTCAAGTCTGACTTAGAAAAAGTTGTATCATGATTACTCACATAATCATCATAATATGCAATCGACTAGATTTTCTTTTACTTGACAAATGAAACGGAGAGTGAGAATAACTAGAAGAACTTCCACCAGCTTAAACTCTCAAGGTATACTTATTTACCAAATCATGACATAAATTATAAGTCCGAGTGACATTAAAGCTTGAATCTGATGAATACATATACGGTTGTACATGGATATGCATAGTATTTAGTTTCATTCCATCTTTTTGTATGTTAAAAATTATTTATTATTCAGACTAATAATTTGCATTTTCACTTTTCAGTGGTCGTTATCATCTACAAGTTCGAATTCTATAGGGAATAATAGCTATTGGGCAAATCAACCTTTAATGAACAATGTGCCAAAACAAAGCAAGGTCATTCAACCAATGCGGTGTGAAGGTTGATTGTAATAGCCAAGTTGTTTAGGAGCAACACGTATCTGAAGAGAAACATCAGAGGAATATATGGAGCGATGGTGGATCGGATTTGATTAAATTTAATTTAATACAATCATGTGGAATCGTAATTGGGTGAAAATAACTAAATTAAACAATTGTTGAATATGCTTTTAAATTAATATTAAAATTAAAATGGTTTTAAATTATATATTAATAAACTAAAATTAAGAAATTATCTATCAAGTATTTATACTGATATAAAATTAAATCATTTATATTTGAAATATATATATGAGTAATCCTTGAAGAGCAATATATTCCTACAGTCTCTGATGTTACTTCTACGACACGGAGTCAAGAACCTAGGCATGTGACTGAGGCTTCTGCAGATACTCTGCAGCAAAGAGCTGACAGCACGACTTTGCTTGTACATCGAGCTAGGTCTTCAAGCTTAGCTCAATGAGCTCAACCTTAATAATTTTCAAGTAATCAGTTAAGTTTTCAAGAGCTTCAACAAGTGGTGCGTTTCTATTGGTTGAAGTATGATTAGTTAGTTAAAGATAATCAAGTTGTTAGCAGAAATCTTGCCAGGTGGCAACCTCATGATGTGAGTATAAAAGGGTGGTCAACACATGTATTTTGTATGACAAGAAAATCAATGAAAGCCAGTTTATTGTTTCTAGCAATTTTTCTCTTCAATTCTTAATCTTTAAGGTTCCTGCAACCTTCTCAATCCTATCATTGGTGTCTCATAACTTTAAAAAGTTAGAATAAATAAATTAAATTCATACTTTACATTTAAATTAAATAGAAGAAAGAATTTATTTTATAAGAGAAAATAGAATTAATAAATTTAATTGGTTCCAAGGCATTGATGATTGGATTATTTTATATATATATGTAAACTTCCGTTGAATATAATGTTTTAAAAATAAAATAATTTAAAGAAATGTAAATAAAAGAAAGTGACAAATCATATTCATGATCCTTAAACTTTCTAATTTCTCTCTTCTCTCACTAATTTATCACATATCTTTCATAAGTTTTTCACTTTTTTTTTTTCTATGAATATAAGTGAAACTCATACATATTTTGATGTAAGCACAAAAAATCATTAATGGATGCAAAGCAGCATGTATTATATTATAGCTATGATCCTTGGATTTCTTTATCTCTATTTTTGTTTTGGTTTAAAAACAAAACAAGCTCCCCAGACAAAAAGCCACCAACTTAATTTCCACAATTCCCCAACTGGGTTCTTTTGCTTTTGCCATTAGAGTAACCACCCCCCTTACAAAATCATTATAAGTTGTAGAAGCATTTAACATTATCACATGCATATACTTGCAGAAGCATTTAACATTATCACAACTTGTAGTCTACAATCTACATTTTACATAAATCACATGCATATAGTTGCAGAAAGCTTTTAACATTATTAGCAGCTAATGAGCTATATTGAGGAAGCATGCACTTTCCCTTCCCTTCTACTAAAATGGTCACATCCATGAACGTCTATTCAACCTAGCTATAAATTTTATCGTCTTGAAGACAAGTAGTTGATGTAATTGCCCTTTCAAGCTACCCATTTTTGCATATGTAAGTATAAATATATATGTGTGCGTGTGTGTAGAAATGTATATTGCACAATGTAGATAGAGAGATAATTAGAAAGATAGGCACATGGGGTTTTACTTTTGGAGGTGTGGTTATGGAATCCAAGATATATTGTCATTTGGGATTGGAAGAAAGAGCAGCAAAGCAAGGCTGGCTCTCAGACCACCTAATTGTCAAAGCCCAAATCAAGGTATATCTACTCTCAATATTGGCAAAACTCGGTTATGTCATATGTGCCTTGCGCTTTTAGTTTGGGCAAAATTAGAGGTCTCGAATGTGGTTTTTTTTTTTTTTTTTTTTTAATAATTAATAATATTTATATTGTTATATTTAATTTGTTTTTAGTCCATAAGAATTTAATCTTAAAAGTAACTTTTATTTTTAATCATTAGTTTATTCTTAAAAGTTTTATTTTAGATATTTGCTATTGATTTTTTAATTTTTTAATTTTAATTTTTTGAAAATTCAATTTATGTAAACGACATAAACAACCTGCCCATTAGATTAAATCGTAATTAACTAAAGAAAATTACTAAAACAACCTACCCATTACAGTAATCATAATTAAAGAAAGAAAATGACAAAAACAAACCTGCCCATTACATTAATCATAATTAACTAAAGAAAATGACTCAAACAACCTGCCGGCTAGATTAAATCATAAGTAAGTAAAGATAGGAATTTTTTTGCATATGTTTTAAACGAGGTATTTTGATTTGGAATTTCATAAAAAAAAGATGGTATTTACAATTATGATAAATTTGAAAACAAAAACAAAAACCCCAATTTTTTTTTTTTGCATTATATGCTACACTTAATTTGTATGTTATTAGTCCAATTAAGAATATCTTTAGAGTCATAATCATTTATAAAATCAACAACTATTTGTGGAAAATTTACGAAGAAAGCTACGTTTACATGAGCTGATGAGCATTTTCTGCACCACTTCACACATCATTCAACACCACCAATTACCCAAAATCACCATCACGGCTATGACATAATTTGTCTTGTAGTTTAAATGATTTTCATTATTAATATAAAATTTAACAGTGATTTTGGCACAATGAAATACTAATAAAATTATATTTTAAATTTGAAATCAATTTTTAAGTTACTATAAAAAAAAAAAAAAAAAAAAAAAAAAAAAAAAAAACTATTTTTAAGTTGTATCCTAAAATAATTTTAAAATAAATTCAACTATAAAATTATTTTTTTCATATTTTGTATTTTATATTAAAAAATAAATAATTATATACTAGATTGTCGAAAGGAAAAAGCATCCACTTAATAACATTCTTTTCATTATTGAATTTAATTTTTTTAATATAGTCTATAATGCAGAGAATTCAACCTTAACTATTGGTAAACTGATCTTATAAACGCTTTTTATCATAATCCGTGGAACATCTTTAAGTTAAATGTCATGCAAAATGTAGCATAAACTTATTATTCTTACAAAAGTTTCTTCCACTAAGACCATAATTTTGTCAACAAATCTCAAATCATAAAAACAATTGTAGACAAAGGAATCACAATAGCACGTCATGCCATACTAAATACTCGTGATTGTAGCTAAAAATGTAACATTAATCCATGTATCAAATGTGTCTCCAACAACCATTTTGCTTGCTTTAAGAGTACACTTATGCACCAAAAAAGCATCAATTTGCTCAAAAGTTTGGACGATGAAGAGATTGCATTTTGGCTGGTAATGGACTAATGGAGAAATGGTCAATACATTTGGTGCACCACTTTAAAAGATTGACACTAAACGTGAACTATATTTCATTAATGGGTAAATGACCGCTGGCCACTACATATTATCAAAAATCTCCAAAATTTGGTTTTCAAATTACTTTCTAATACCAAGATTTCAAAAAGAAAAAGATAATAATAATAATATATCTAATTGTATACCCTACAATCCAATTTTTGCTTTCTCTTTTGCCCTCTATTTTTGAGGTACCAAACCAGTATCCACTCACAAGAGAACAAATGTTGTTTTGGTGGATACATCCATTGAATTTGATGGAACTTGATGGTATCTAATCCTTCAAAAGAATGAAAACACTGGTGAGTGATAAAAACCTATTGTAAACTTTGTTAATAAACTTTTGCCAACTCCCATTTGATTTGTTGCTCATCATTTTTTTACTTTAATTTTCTGTGATGATGTATTTTCTCCAAAGATGTTGCTATTTTAATTTTGTAATTCCTGTACATGTGATGATGTATCTTCAAAGTGTTCAGAAGGCACTGTTTGCGTTATTTTCTTCATCTCCTTGCTTTAAGATTTGGTCATTGATGATTTGCTAATTAAGATGCTTCAAAGTGGAGAGTGCATTTGGTAGTCCTATCGAGCAGCCAGCAGTATCAAAACGAAAATCGAATACATATTGCACGGCCTTGTACATATATTGTTCCTCCTTAATAGCTTTAGCCTATATCGACTTACTTTATTATAAAGCAAACTCATCGTTTTTTCAATTTCTAACCTTCTTTTTCTTTCTCTATCTCTATTTGGCTCACTCGCAAGTTTTGTTGAAAATTATGTTTAGTTGGATCAAATGACATGAGACTTCAAAAGCCTTGTAAAATGAAATATTAACTTATTAAACTTTAAAGAATATCCTAATATTAATAAACTAGTATAAACTTGGCATGATAATACACATTATGTGAGGGGCAAGGTACAACTTAGAATGACATATGGTACAATCTGTGAGTCAAACTTAACTTTAAAAAATTAGTTATGACTAGCAAGCATTTGTCACAATTGGCACGACTTATGGTTAGAGCAGTGAATTTTACTGGATCAACAAACATAACCGAACCTAGTATCATATTTTTAGTGCTGGGGTTAATGATACAAGTTTTCAAGTCATAAAAGTAACAAGTCGGAATAAAAAGTTGACATCGTCTAGATGTGAGTTAGACAGATGTATTAATCACAATTGGCATGATTGCAAAATGGGCAAAGTCAACACGATTGATACAAATGGCATGATATATATATATAAAATTTTAAAAGAAAAGTGATGTAATTAACTTAAATTTGCAGGGGATCACTAGCTCAAAATTTATATTTGAAGAGTTTGGCCTTATTCCAGTCATTACTTTCATTTTGTCCGTTTCTTTCAGGTAATATTGTTACTATTTTTTAGCTATGCGTTTATCATGTAATTTGATTTTGATCATCCTTATATGATTCATAATGATTGATTTTGTTTGGTGGGTCTTTAGATTAGAAAATTTGGGAATCCTAACATCGGTCGACAGGGCAAAAGTTTTGGGAATATGAGGTGCAATGATTCTCACTTTCTATAAAGGAGTTGAAATTATTATCACTTCAACTCATCTTGATCTTCTCCACCGTAATCATTAACATGCTGGCCTAGTGGCATCATCACATGCTTCCTCTGCTGATCATCTTTTGGGTCTTATATTGGCCTTGGTGTGTTGCTTCTCATATGCTTTCGATCTGGTTGATCATTCAGGTAATGATTTTCCCGTCCACTACTATTATATGTAACGTAAATGGAGCTTAAAAAACTTATAATTCATTTCAATTTTCTTATTAAATTTGGTATAATTTGTTTTTTTATAGGCAAAGCCGAGTGAGAGGTACCCATGTCCATATTCAAGCACAGTTTTAATGTGTTTGATGGGATCAATCCAAGCCACTATTTATGCTCTTTTCATGGAAAAGGACAAAAATCAATGGAAATTAGGGTGGAATATTAGGCTTCTTACTGTAGCTTATTCGGTATGTAAATGTATTAACACTGGTCATGTTGTTGATTGCTATCTGTGTAATTAATAAGTTAACGATTGAGTTTTGAGATATAGGGAATTGTGGCTTCTGGTCTAATAGTGACACTGATACATCAGTGTGTGAGGATGAGAGGACCTCTCTTTGCATCCGTATTTAACCCGCTTATGCTTGTGGTAGTAGCCTTTGTAGGTTCTTTTATATTAGACGAGAAGCTACATCTCGGCAGGTATTCATTTGTTTCAATTTATTATATATAAATTTCATTTTCATGTTATGACAATTCAATGACAATGTGATACAATATTTATTTACAGCATACTGGGATCAATATTGATCGTGTGTGGACTATATGTTGTGTTGTAGGGTAAAATATAGTCCACACACGATCAATATTGATCCCAGTATGTTGTAAATAAATATTGTATCACATTGTCATTGAATTGTCATAACATGAAAATGAAATTCATATATAATAAATTGAAACAAATGAATACCTACCGAGATGTAGCTTCTCGTCTAATATTAAAGAATTTGCAAAAGCTACTACCACAAGCATAAGCGAGTTAAATACAAATGCAAAGAGAGGTCCCATCATCCGTACACACCAATATATTAGTGTCACCATTAGACCAAAAGCCACAATTCCCTACATCTCAAAACCCAATCGTCAACATATTAATTGCACAAATAGCAATCAACAACATGACCAGTGTTAATACATTTACATACCGAATAAGCTACAGTAAGAAGCCTAATATTCCACCTTAATTTCCATTGATTTTGTCATTTTCCATGAAAAGAGCATAAATAGTGGCTTGGATGGATCCCATCAAACACATTAAAGTTGTGCTTGAATATGGACATGGGTACCTCTCACTCATCTTTGCCTATGAAAAAACAAATTATACCAAATTTAATAAGAAAATTGAAATGAATTATAAGTTTTTTAAGCTCCATTTACGTTACATATAATAGTAGTGGACGGGAAAATCATCACCTGAATGATCAATCAGAAAGCATATGAGAAGCAACACACCAAGGCCAATATAGGACCCAAAAGATGATCAGCAGAGGAAGCATGTGATGATGCCACTAGGCCAGCATGTTAATGATTACGGTGAAGAAGATCAAGATGAGTTGAAGTGATAATAATTTCAACTCCTTTATAGAATTCCCATTAATGTTCCCAAAACTTTTGCCCTGCCGGCCGATGTTCGTATTCCCAAATTTTCTAATCTAAAGACCCACCAAACAAAATCAATCATTATGAATCATATAAGGATGATCAAAATCAAATTACATGATAAATGCATAGCTAAAAAATAGTAACAATATTACCTGAAAGAAACGGACAAAATGAAAGTAATGACTGGAATAAGGTTAGCTATGGCCGAAGCAAATGTTGCAGATGTTAAGGCCAAACTCTTCTAATATAAATTTTGAGCTAGTGATCCCCTGCAAATTTAAGTTAATTACATCACTTTTCTTTTAAAATTTTATATATATATATATATATATATCTATCATGCCATTTGTATCAATCGTGTCGATTTTGCCCATTTTGCAATAATGCCTATTCTGATTAATACGTCTGTTTAACTCACATCATAGACTATGTCAACTTTTTATTCTGACTTGTTACTTTTATGACTTGAAAACTTGTATCATTAACCCCAGCACTAAAAATATGAAACTAGGTTCGGTTATGTTCGTTGATCCAGTAAAATTCACAGCTCTAACCATAAGTCGTACCAATTGTGACAAATGCTTGCTAGTCGTAACTAATTTTTTAAAGTTAAGTTTGACTCACAGATTGTACCATATGTACAATATATATATAAACATGCATGTCTGAATGTTACTTACCCACACAAAGAAAAGCTTGAAAAAGGATCGTCCATGACAGCTTTGGTCTGCTATTCCTGCAAAATAAACGGCAATGTATTTTCAGTTTTTTTCTTACTTTGTTTTCTAAAATGTTTATAATTTCCTTTCTAATGAATTCATTTTCATATACGGTATATGCTTCGACATATATGTTAGTTTCTTAAAAGTTTCCATAAAGAAAATGGTCTGCAACTTTTCCAATAGAACTAGAAAACTCTTGATTAATTATCACATGCCCCAAAACATGAAGATCCACTAAGAATGATTACTGAGTAAGGGTAAGAACGAAAATTTATTGTTTCTTTATGCAATAAGAAATGTCGCATTTTAAAGGCCCTGCAGGAAGGAAATAAACCAGTAATTTATATATGTGTGTAAAATCTCTCATAGAGGTTTCGGATTCAAACGGTAAAGGCAGACAATATACAAGAATTGAAAAGTGAAAGAGCAAACAAGAGCAAGAGGGATCATAAAAGCTGAAGCGAAAATGAATCTGTAGGTAATCAGAACCGGCAAGCCCATTCCATCATTTGCAGCCTACTTATAGAACACATTGACACCAGCAAACACCACCTGAACCACCACCATCATCAAAGCTGGCTTCAACTCTTTTATTAAATCACAAACATGTACTATCTCCATCATCTTAAACACACAAAGCAAGCACCAAACAAGAAATGACACAGAATATGTATATATAAATGTGTCTTCCTGTTTTCTTCTTCGAAGTTTTATAGGAGAGAAAGCCAGCACTTGAGAGAAGAAATATTGACTTGGAAGCAAAAATATAGGAGCCGTGAGAATCAGATGAGGAGTTATGATACTCATATACACTGCCTGCAGATAAGAATTTATTAGGTGACGTCTCCACACCTACCAAGCAATTTCTTAATACATTAAAGTCAGCTGGGAGGATTTTTTACGTACAAGTGTGAAAATATATTAAAAGCCACCTGTTCCTTTCTATGATTTTTTTTGTGTGAAAAAGGGAAACTGATGTGAAAATATCCCTTTCAGTACGAGGTTTTCAAGACACACTGGTGTTAAAAAGGGCAAAAACAAAAAAAGTTGTGGGGACCGTTACTCATGGATTTGAGAATCCTTTGGTAAGTGAGGCAGTGGTTTCCTTGATGGATTTGATTGGGTTATGAATAAACATTTCATCTCTATTTAATTTTTTTAATTTTTTAAAGAATTTTTTAATTTTAAATATATTATAAAATATTTAAAATAATTTTATTTTAATCTAATCTCAATCTACATCAAACTTAATATGGTATAATTTTAATCTAATTTCAAGTTTTATCAAATATATGACAGTAATTTTTCAATTGAATCGGATTCATTTTATTTCAATATAATCCAATTTTCAATCTTGTGTGCCAAATGTAACGTAAACATGTGTTCATGGCTTCTTTTTTCTTTTTTCTTCATTTTTTAGTTTTCTTTCTTTTTTTTATTTTGGTTCTAAACTATTATTTTTTAGTTTTCAAACAATGACTTATAAGAATTTAGTTTATTATAAAATATTCAAAATACCCTTTTTTTATTTTTAGTTTCAAAATATCCCGGTGTTTGCAAATTAAAAAATAATATAGTAAATAAAGTGGAGAATGTATATTATTTGTTAGTTCTTAGTAATATCACTTATAATGAACTTACATAACAAAGTTTCTTGAATATTATACTTTTGTCGAATGATATTATTAAATTTATCCTCAATTCTTTTTTTTCTTTTTTTAATAAATTAGACATTAATTAAGTCAGAGGTTTATCCACACTTAATGACATCAGCTCTAATAAAAACAGTCTAAAAAATAATTTTCATTATAGGAGATAGGTATACTCTCACTTGATGACTTTATAAATAAACATGAAAAAATTGTCCACTTATAAAGTGGCACTTGAAATCAACTCACATAATATAAATGTGTACAATAAGAAACAATTTCACTTGACACGTGTCATTCAAATAAAGCGTTCATAAATAGAATTGCTAAGTGGAAATACTTGCAGCAACAGCAACCCATTGCATTGGACACTGGACTCATGTGATTGTCCACAAAAGCCATTCTGTGGCCTGTTTTGGTGACAGTGGACGCATGTGATTGTCCACAAAAGCCATTCTGTGGCCTGTTTTGGTGACAGTGGACGCATGTGATTGTCCACAAAAGCCAATCTGTAGCCTGTTTTGGTGACAGTGGACGCATGTGATTGTCCACAAGAGCCATTCTGTAGACGGTTCACCAAAACCTCAATGGTTCACCAAAACCTCTGTTTCACTCTCCATACATTAATGACTACTCTTTCATTGTTAAATAAATCCATCATTAACAATTATCTTTCTCATTATTACAACTTATAATGATTTTATAGGGGGGTGGTTACTTGTAAGGTTAAATTCTTATCCTTCATTGTTTGAAACTAAAAAAAAAAAAGGGTATTTTGAATATTTTATAAACAAATTGTAAACAGTTAAGAAATTCATGTGCCATAAACAATCTTATAACAAATGTTCACATGTACAAAAATACTATTAAAGCTTAAAAGAATATAATTGTTGAAAAAAAATCATATTCTATTTAGTATCATTTTGTAAATAATATTTTCTATATATCCTTGAATTTAATAAAACTCCTCCAACACATATAAATACAAAGTAAAAACCTCTGTTATTACTTGTTTTTTTCTCTCTTAGCAGAGTGTGCATCATCAGCACCATATTCATATATATATATATATATATATATACACATATATATATACACTTTGTTTTTTTCCACATAAATCTACCTTACCAATTGGATTTGCTTTTTCTTCAAAAAAAAAAAAAAAGGGATTTGCTTTGATATGTTATTAAATGCATCCCACGATAATCAATGAGCTAGCTGTAGAATTACTATATAGAATATCCCCCATAGCACATTTTTATAAGGAATTTAAAGTCTCTTATGGCAGTATTTATTTAGCACGTTTGATTTGTCCGCATGGATTAACGGGGCTTGTGTTAGGGCTATGTTGCAGGTTTTATCTAATTCCTTGTATACCTATGTTACCTGTAGAGAAAAACGAAACTAAATCATGGTGGGATCCGATGAAAAAAGTCAAATGGAAAATAGATTTTTGATTGAATAAAAATAGGGATGGATGGGACAGTAAGAGCTGAGTGTTTTTTAGTTGCTCAGGCTAGCTTAAGAGATAGTCGGAAGCAAGCTAAAAAATATGTTAATAATATGATCCGAATAAACTACTTCAATATTATTGAGAGTTTTCTATATTTAGGTAAAAGATATCTCATATTTATATATATATAAAAGAAAATTTTATCATTTTATTAATGATAGTGAGTCTCATTTCCATTAGAATAATAACATAAATTTAATAATGCAGCTAGCAAGTAACTCCAAAATGAGTTTCATTTCCATTAGAATAATAAAACATTTAATAATACAATCAGTATATAACTCCACAATGACTTACTAGATATAATAATTTCCAAAACAAAAAAGGAAATCTATATCTTAGAATTAATATTTATTTTTAGATTTACAAAATATTCGTAAACTATTCGAACCTATTAATGCCGCAAAAGTCCACATATTCTTGATTCTCCTTTTAAGCAATCCGTTTGAAAAACATCAAACTACATCAAAACTATCACGCATTGTTAAATAATTGAGAAATATTAACTCATCAAAATAAAACCTTAACGACACATTTGACAAGACACTTGGTGGACATATGGACATTATTAACAAGACATATCAACAACAACAATTAGAGAGATCAATGGAAGCTGTTAGTATTTACATCAGTTGGTGGATTTGTCAGGTTCAAATGTTTCAAAGATCATTGTACTCATAGAAAATACCTGGAAAATATAAGTTTTTTTTTAAATTTTTTTTTTAATTTTTATTGTTATGGTTAAATCTTTCCTTATAGTAATCTGACCTTAAAAGGCTTTAGTCTTCTCTTTTAGTTGCATATGCTTGACCAAAGTTGAGTTTCATATTGACAGATTACAAATTCATGACAAGATTTGATGTTGATTTCAAGGAAGACAATGTTTGACTGCAGTGTTGAAAAATTAGTATTTGAAGTTTTGAGGGCTAAAATTCTAGTCGTGGAAGTTCTTCATACGGTTTGTTACTGAACTTTGGCTCCTTCTTGAAAATAAGATGATTTTAATTTAGATCTTTTATATGGATGTTTCAAGTTGGCTACACTGCATTAGTTCACGTAGACACAATCAGTGATCTAATTTACAAATCCAATTTTCTAATGTCCATAATCAATCAATGAGTTCAACAAGTAGTGGTGCCCTTTGAATTACATTTGGCCACAGTTCACTTGTACAGGCCTTTTGTTTTGTGCCTAAATTGCAAGCTCATTGTGTTGTGTGAATAGTGTAGTTTATTCTAACTCACTTTTGAAGTCTAATCGCCGAACAATCGTCGTCTACGATGTTAGGATTATATGCCCTAAGAGCTTGTAATTTGTAAACGTTTAAATTAAATAATAAATAAAATATATTTATTTTATTTAATTTATGTGTATTTATGAAATGTTTATTACGTAAAAATATCATGTAACATCCATGATTACTTATGTAGTCTCAAATTAAGTATATAAATGTTATATATAAGAGGATTTAGTTTGAAATCAGTAATCTAAAGAATCCGTAAAAAGCAAATAAAGCTAAATACTTTGTTTGTGGTAAATTTATAGTTGCGGTCCATTTTATATTTGATACAATAATCTTATCCGGAATCGTTCATGTGACGACATGAAAATGAAGGCACTTTATAATAGAGATTATATAAGACTGGACCACGATAAAATAACTTTCTTATTAATATCCATTAAATAAAGAAATTCATATTTGTCAACTAGATGATCATATATGGATTGATCTTAATCCTAAATGTTTTATGAATTTATATTTGTTGAGTCATATATTTTGATTTACATGAATGAAACCGTTATGTATTTATGATCAATAAGTTTCGTACTTTAGAGATGTGATTTAATAAGTGACTGGGAACATTCTATACAAGTGAAATCCACTCTTTCTTGCGATAAGTAGATGAGTAGTTCCCTTAAGTGTTAATTTGGATCTTGAACAATAATAACGCTCAACTTTCTATTTGTAAATAAATGAAAGATAAATTCATAAGTTGTTATGAATATATTTGTTTATTAGATAATCAATGGTACTTAACGGAATAAGATATAATTAGAAATGTATAATGAACTTTAATGACCTAACTCTAATTACGAACAACTAGTGAAGGATCGAACCATATGAAATAATTAAATCGATGGACATTGAAAATTCAGATTGTATAAACCATCTATAATTTTGAGAGTGCAACATTAAGTTTTTAGTGGAGTAACTTTAAGGTTAATAATAGTGAATTATTTAATGAGAGAGTTTAATTAATTAATTTCGATATTAATTAAAAAACATCATATTACCCAATCTAGAAAAAAATCAATAAAATTGTTTTTGATTTCTACGTAATAATCTTTTATAAAAAGATTTTGTGATTTAATTCTTTGGGATTGTGTCAACACACAGTTTCTTTTGTGAAGAGTTATAATAAAGAGGATCAAGCGGTGAAAAATCTGTGAAATCAAAAGGGATCAATTCAATTTTTATAAAGGTAAGATTCAATTATATTAATTTAGTTATTGAATTGCTATTACTAGCATCGATTGTGTGTATTTTTATTTGATTTTTTTTTTAAATCCACGTTTCCATGTTAAATTTAAAAATCAATTTTTCCTTCATACGATAGTTGAATGACTCCCGGGATTATTATTTTTTTTTTTTTAGTTTTTTGGTTGTTGTTCGTTCAAACGATCATGAATTCGAGATTCATAGTTTACCAAAATCTAGATTGGGGCCCAAGATTATTTATTTTATAAATTAAATCACTTATTCAAATATAAATTTAGTGAGGTTCGAAGTGGCAAAACATAAAAAGTAATCAAGATAGGATTTTGGAATTCTTTACTGAGAAAATCACTACTTTTGACATTTGATCTAAATAATTTCATCAATGGGATGATGCCACCCATGAAAGTTGTTTAATCCAGACGCCTATCACATTTTCACTACGTTAACATTATAAGCTCAGCCCAACCGGTCAACTCAAACCCCAAGTCATGTTAGTATTATTGTACATTATCTTAAATAGTTACTTATGAATATGCTTAAATGAGAAGAATGGTGTAATTTTAATTATATTGAAATAATGTATCAAAAGCACATTAATTTTAATTCTATTGAAATTACGTATCAAAACCACATTCATTCCTAGTTCTTGCATCTTTCCATCCACGTCCCATAAATGTTAAGAATTTAAATTCAACTACATGTATTTAGGAGGTTTAATATATCTTTTAACTATTCTATTTTTTTTTTTTTTTAAATATATCCTTTAACTATTCGACATCAACAATGAAAATAAAATTGTTTTTTTTTCTTTCATATATATTTAATAATAATTACATATTACTTTTTTTTTTTTTTTTAAATACGTATTACATCTCCAAGTAAATCTCAAACAACTCAATTTACCAACCTTACCTTATAGTTTTTCTCTTATTGTTATTTTTCATTATAAGATGTTCATGTTCATGACATAAAAGTGATCATGTTAGCTATTTATTATTTTAACTAAAATAGATAGTATTGTGATTTTTTATGAACTCCAACCCATTCTTTACATTATTACCTATTTTGTAAAGGTTTAATCATGCTAGTTGGTAGAAAGTAAAAAAAATCTTAGTTAAATTCTATTTTCTACTATTTTAATATTTAATTTAAAATAAAACAATTTAAAAATCTTAACTAAACCCTCGCTATTATAATTTTAATATTAATACTTAGTTAAAATAGTGACAAACTCTTTTTTTTTTTAATTATTTTAATATTAATATTTAACTAAAATAGAAATAATGATTAAAGTGATTCAGTCAAAAATTACTAGTTGAATGGAGTTTTTTGTTATATAAGTTAAAATTTATAATTTTTTTTAATACAATAAAATTTATAGTTATTGGAGATGTTTTTACGCATATAAAATTAATTTTTTAAAAAAATATAAAATAAATTAATAAATATGTTTTTGGATTATTGTGGAAGCAGAAGATGAAATAAGTGATTGTAGAAAACAGCCACAAACAAGCCGGAGTCGATCGGCTAAGTGTTCTGCGACGACAACACGATTGTGTGTGTTACTTTAGGAATACACTCTCATTCTCTAAAATGGAAGACAACCCGTCTCGCAAGCGCCACTTCTTCGAAGACGACGACTCCAACAAACAACTCAGGTAACAAAAAAACCCTTTTCCTCTTCTTTTCACTCTCTATCATCTTCTGTGTTTCCAATTTGATTGTAACAAGAAATATATTATTGATATGCATGCCTATATAATTGTCGACATAAATGGGTTCTTATTGTTGTTTGTATGTGGATTGCAAGTGGGTTTTGTTTTGTTGTTTATATGTAGGTTGCGAATGGGGTTTTTATTGTTTTGTTAGGTTGTTTGTGTGTGGGTTGCAAAAGGGTTTTTGCTATTCTGATTAATGATGGTGGGTTGCAGGCAGAAGAGGGTGAGGTTTCCAAAGGGTAAGAAGGTGAAGGCTGGGGATGAGGAGGTGTTGGACAGACCCATGCCTGTTGATGATGGCCCCAGGGACTTGCATGATGCCCGTCGTGCTGCCCTCCAGCGTGCTAACCGCCGTAACCAAATCACTTTTGAGCTTTTTACTGAAGAAAGAGATATTAAGGATATCTCCTCGGCTGAAGTCACTTACCAGGTTTGGTTTTGCTATAACATGTTGCTTTCTTGGAAATGTTGTGAGGACTTATGTTTACTATGTATTTGGTAATGTCCTTTGGTTGTAGGATGGTAGAGCTGTGGGGATACGGTGCATCGACCGTTGGGAAATTTTATGTTAGGTTGATAGAATTTTATACTTCTTCTGTATAGGAATGATAAGTTTATTGAAAAGAGATACTGTGTTTTCAAGCTAACTGATGATGATAAATGATGGTTTCCGATGAATTTCTGACAATGGAAATTGATGCTAGAGCAACTGAGCACATCAGTCCATTGAGCTGGACTACTGGCTTCCATAATTTTTTATCTTTTTGTTCAAGATATCATTACTAATATTTTCTTTCCAGTGTTTCGTAGGATCCTGTGACTAACATGTGAATCTTAATGAATTAGAGTGGAAGTTTATTGTATGGTCAGCAATATTAAGGAGCTGCTGGTCTCACTGTGTTTTTATAACCCTTAATTTGTTGATTTTACCCAAATTATTATGTTTTCACTTGCTAATTTTCCTTATCAACTAGTGGAAAGGCAACTTTGATATTATGCAGGGTGCAGTAAATTAAAACTTGTTCATTCCATTTTGCTTTGCTGGTTTCTGTGAGAAATATAGTAACTGGGTTTGGAAGTCTATAATCATATGATCATCATCCAAGTAATTGTTTGTTCATTGATTTTTTTTTTTTTTTTAATCATTTGGAAGACTTTTACTGAACCATAAGCAATTTTTTATGGTTAAGATGATTCATTGATAATTGGTTCAAGAGAAAGGGTAGACAATGATGGGCAATCTATTTTGACAGGATGATGAGAACTTTGAAGATGATGGGATTCAAATAGAGCCTTTTAATCTGGACAAGGAGAGAGAAGAAGGTTATTTTGATGCACAGGGAAATTTTGTTGAATATGTCAATGAAAACGAAATCAAGGTACAGCACTGTACGTTTTATGTGCATCTTTGTTTATATGAAGGTTTCAACTTGTTATATCTTTCATATGGATTCTTTCAGGATGCATGGCTTGATAGTATTGAAGTTGATCCAAGATATGTTGGAATTGCCATAAGAAATAACGAAAATAATAATGATGAAGATGATAGCAATGACCTGTCTACGGATGACATTGGAGTGATAAAGAGACGTATTGCTAATGTGCTTGAGCCAGGAGAAACGGTAAATTCACATTGTTTCTGATTTTTTTTTCTAATCCAATACTGATTTCTGGTTCTTTTAAAAACATAACTTGAACGCCCAATTTTTAGGCTTTCTGTCTGGCTGTTCGTTAGAGTGGCATTACAATTCACACTGTTTCATGAGAGATATTAATTTTGATGCCTTTGGTGCCATATACAATTGTGAATTTGTTAAACTGCTGCTGTTTGTTGCTATAGGTACCATAGTTTGTTATAGGGGCATTTAAACAGCTTAATATATTAAGGAATTGGAGGGTAATTGTTTCTTATATATCTCTGAATGATCAGTGCTGTGCGGTCATTGTTTCCTTATAATCTTGGTACAAGTATTACATTGCAGCCAGAGTTCTTACTTACCATTGCATTTTATGTTGTCTAAAGTTGATATACAGACTGTAAACTTCTAGATAGTTAGCAGATAATTTTGTCCTGTTTTTTTATGAATATTCGTGATGCCTTTTTTTTTCTTTGTTTGGGATCCAATCTGTGTTAGTTTTTTGGAACAGGACAAAGCTACATTAATGTTTTTCTAGCATCTATAATCTCCTTTTAGTATAGACATGACTTGTTGATTTGATATGCTGTTATCCAGTGTAGGTCTTGTTAAAGCAGAATTTTTTAATATCTAAAACTATGATAACAATCATCTGGCATTTCGGGTGTGTTTGGGCAATCGGTTATAGGACCGGATTGGAGATAAGGGAGGATTAATTTTTTAAACCCGCGTTTGGCTGATGCATTGTACTAGATTTGAACATTCCCTACAGTGCCACTGAATACCACAAATGGCATTCTATTGAAACCCTCCTAGAAGGTGGGCTTCAATGAATCCAGTGTTTATACTTTTTATGCTATCAATATTTTTAATTTTCAGCATCATGACATTTTGTATTTTTTAGCTTAGCACGATGAGTTTTGTTGACTTTAGCATTATAATATAAAATAATTTCAAACAATTATGTTTGATTTAAATCTTCCATTTCTAATTTTGAACTTTAGATGCAAATTAATTTAAAATATTTTTATTTAATTTAAAAATGATTAAAAATATAATAAAAATATTTTGATATAATTATTTCACATTATGTCAAATCAAATCCCATGTGCATCCAATTCTATACAATTCAATCTAATCCAATTTAGTCTAATTTAGTCCAGTCCAATCTAATATAATACGGTATACCAAACGCACTCTTAGTGGTAAGAATTTATTTATTCTTTTAAACCAAATTTTAGGTTAATAATTTGTGAAATCTGTGTCTGCGTGTTTGTGGTTAGTTTATTCCTTTTAAATAGGAGGATGGAGGAGTTGGTGGCTTAAAACTCAAGAAGTGTGTGATCATGGATTTGTGTGATTTGATAGCTTGTGGCAGGGTTTGAATCGTGTTGCAGTTTTCAGACTTATATGGGGAATACTGTGGTAATAAGCTTATTTGGTCACTCAGATACTTCAAATAATATTCTCAACCTTGTTAAAAGGAAATGAGCAGCATTTGAAAAGTCTTGCATGTTTTTCTAATTTTAGATTTCTTTTGTAGTGTGATCTAGATCTACTAACCTTTTCCAACTGTGGATCACATCCACACACATACCGATGTTTACATGGATATATAAGTTTGTGTTACTGTTCTGACAGGTTACACAAGCTTTGAAAAGGCTGAAGGGAACTTCGAACAACAAGAAGGAAAAGATGTCTGCTGAGACAAAGCTTGTATTTGACCAGCTAACTGAGGATGCCATGAAGTTGATGGAGGAGAATGGTGAATATGGTAAGTGTCTTATTTTTCTGATCATTTGAAGTTAATTTAATGTTGATGTAAACTTTTTTCAGATTTTTCTGCCCATGCCATGCATTGGTTTTCTCACTTCAGCATTTTCTATTAACGGTTGAAGTTCATTGTGAGAGATAAGAGAGAGAGGGGGAAAAATGCAAATGAATGCATTAGGCATGTTGGAATACGGAATAATAAGATTAGTTTTTTGTTTTAATTTTTAAATAATGTATAGTTTCATTCATCTGATAAAAAGAAGTATAAACTTTGCTTCTAAGCTGTGCAGTGAGAGAAGAGTAGCTGCCTAATCTTTGCTTGTTTGCTACAGAAGTTTAATTCTTCACTGAGTTGGTTTAACATTTTTAAGTGAACATGGGTTGAGGGGAATGACTATATATATTCACTAGTAATTGCTTTCAATTATAACTCCCCGTTTTGGTAAAGATATTAGGATGTCTCTAGGTAAAGTAGTGTTAAAACAATTAGGGAATATGACTGTTGGGGTTTTTATTGTACTGTTGGGGTAGGGAATATAATAACGATCTTAATGCCCCAAAAGATGAATCATAAAACTTGTATTTCTTTTAGATATCAAAAAGAAGAATTATATTACCATGCAGTATTAATGGTAGATGTAGCTGTGAATCACCTGAATTTCTCATATCTGGTGGAAATTTATATTTATTCTTTCCTTTTTTTTTTTTTTTTGTATCTGTTAATAATAATGATTAACTTAATGTTAGGCTTCAGTATTTGGGTTCTATCTCCTTTCATTATATTTCCTCACTTTGTTGGTTTGTAATCTTGTGCTGCAGATGTGTATAATGATAAGCAGGAGACTTTTGTGCGCGAGGCAGGTTTGTTCAGTATTTAGAACCAACTGTATTTTGTCTTCTGTCTTTATATTTTGTTTCCTACAATCTTATGTTCAATTAGAAGTGAGACTGTCAGGGGATGTTGTGTTGCATAAGGCATCTGGTGCTTCTTGAGATGATATTGTAGGAAGCTTTGATTTTTAATGTCATGTTATTAATGTTGAATTTATTTGTTAAATGTCTTTGGTTGGTGGACAATAACAAAAGTATTATGTTTTGATATAGAGAAACGACCTAAGACATGACATCTCTCTGAAATCTGGACATGAGAGACGGCTATAATGTTGATGTTTGAGCATTTACAGTACTAAAAATATATATAAATTTCTGATAATGCATTTGTTTGTGTGTAGGATTATTTATGAAAGAAAAATAATTATCACAATTACAAACTTTTGAACTATCCCTAACAAAATTGATAAAGCAACCGCGCAATGTTGTACAAGTTGTGCACAAATTAAGTAGCATTATCCTATAACTCTCTCTACCATTGTCGGGTTGTCACTAGCGGATAAAGATTTTAATGTTTCTAATCATGCATTGTGCAATATTTTTTACTTGTTGCCTTTAATATACTTTTGTTGTCAGTATATGCAAAAGTCAGTGCTATCTACCACCTTCGTATCTTGAATTTGTTTAACTGGCATTCTGTTTACTATTATTGTTATCATATATGATCAGACTTTCAGCCCCTTGTGGCTGTTCATTAAATTATGATTTTGAGCCAAGGAATTAGAGATGAAAGCATTGTAATTAACTCTTATTCTCATATATTAGATATAGATATTTGAGGAAGAAAAAGTTGCTGTTGTAAAAGTGTTCCCTTTCTTAAATATAGTTTGAAACAAGGTTGATAAACATCATGAGTGCATATTGAATATGCTCTTTTTATATTTTCTTTTACAGAAGGATATGAAAGATTAGCTCAAGCAAAGGGAAAGGGCACATCTATCAGTGCTGGCTTGGGGAATTCTGATTCAAATGTAACTGCTGCAGAAACATCAAATAATGCAGATGATGGTTATGATATGTTTGGTGATGATGTTGAAAATGCTCCTGCTAAGCCATCCTCTAATGAGCTTAATTCGGTTTCTGGCCCTCATTCAAATGTAGTCAGTCAATCATCATCAGATGCTTTAAATGCAGCTTCTGAGAGTAAGCTCTGACATTGACTCTGAGATTTTAGAAGGTTTTTTCATGGGATAAATTATTTCATTAGAGTCGTTTCTGATATATCTTCTGATTTTAAATTCTGCAGGTGAATCTTCACTGAATGATTATGTGTATGATGACTCCTCTGGGTACTCCTCACTCTCTCTGTGTTTCTTTCTCTCGCTTGCTCTCTGCAATCTTGGTCTTCTCTAAAACAATATATTTGATATTTTTTATGCACTTATTGGTAATTGATGTGTTCATCCCTCGCTTAGTTAGCTATACCATTTTGTTATGGAACATGCTGATTAGATGTCTGTTTTAGTTTTTGTCTTGAATATACAAAAATGTTATGGTAGTTAATACATCCTTTGTGGGGCCTGGTTAGGTTCTGTGTCATGGTAAAGTGCTGGCATGCTTTCTTAATAGTTAGACCATCACCATATGCTTCGATCATTGAAGCAGAGAAATAATGTGTGCATTGGCATAATAAATTTTTGTAACAACTTCAGGTTTTGTAGTCATGCCAATGTATCTCTTAAGGGGATAAGCCTGAAAAGCTAACATCATCCTGAACAACCTTTTATCTTGGTTATGACATTCTAAACTGCTTTTTCTAAAACCTTTATTGTTTCTTACACTGAGAGAACTGATGATGTGTGTACACTATTAATATTTTCTTTAGTAGAGTATGCCATATGCATAAAATATGTGATATGCCCTTTTAACTCTTTTTCAGTAGAGTGTACCACATTTAGATGGTTTGTTGAGACACACGTTATGACACTGATCTTTGCTCTGGTCCCCAAGGATAAATGTTGCGATTTAATCTGTATGCATTGATGTTGTAAACAAATTTTCTTTCATCCTGGTAAGTCTTTCACTATGTTGTAAAATGTTTGCTTTCGTAATAGCATGATTATTATAATCAGAAGTCGGTGATCTGGTAAATTTGATTTGTCTAACTCCAAATGTATGATTCATTATCAAGTTCAGCAGGTTGACTTTATGATGTTGAATATTTTGATCCAGTATCGATGTTGATAACACAATATTTGCATCTTCTTTTTTATTTTGTATTTAGGAAATGTCTCATGACCCAAGCAGATAATGGTTTAGGACTAATTTTGGTGTGGTTCTGTTTATTAACTTTGGTCTGTGGCACATTGTGTGATATTGAAACTATTAAATTTTGCTTTCAGGTACTATTACAGCAGCAGTTTGGGCTATTACTATGATCCATCTACTGGATTGTATTGCTCAGCAACTTCAGGGCAATGGTATACCTGCATCTTGTTTCTTATATTTTAATAGGTTGTTTACTTTTTTTTTTTTTTTTTTTTTGCGTTAAAATATCAAATTTATAACGCATGGTGTGGAAGTTGCCAAATTGGCTGTGCAATTTGAAAATTTGGTTGTCCAAAAGGTTGTTCTTTACATAGTAATAAAAAGGTTAAAATAAAACAGTGGGGAGGGAGGAGGAGGGTTGACAACTTGATAGAAATATGTATAATTTTGTATTGTTAATTTCATCATGTGCATTAATTATTGTTGTTATTGTTTATTGTAAGCATGTTGGATGAGATATCCAAGAAAAGATTGTTTTAAAACATAACAAATCAGTGATTTCTCATAGCACTTGGATGAGGTATTAGTTGAATATTTACCAGCGATTGTACATGATTTATTTGTTTGTAATTTAGTATCTTCCTTCATAATAAAGAATATATCTTTATCCAGGTATTCATTCAACGAGGAGACCAATACCTATGAAGAAGTACGTGAAGTTGAATCCAGTGTGAACTGAAGAAAGAGCAACAATTTTGCAGCTGCACTGAACGAGTTTGTAGAGGCTACAAGAACTGACTTGTAACAAATGAAATTGGATGTAGTTGCTGTTCTGGTTATTGAAAGCCAACTTGTATTCTGGACTTTTCTTTCTCGGAATCACTTAAGTCTTCTGTTTTGTGCCAAATACTATATTGTCCTTCAAATGATTGTGGAAGCACAGAATTACTATATTTCAGATAGAAGAGGTTCTTGAGTCGAAGAGGATCATTCGAGTAAGGGGTTCGTTATGCCTTGGCAATACAGGGAAGTTCATTATCATGTTGTAAATTGTTCTAGTTGAATTAGGTGCATGAAAACTTTTACGCTGATCTCTGACATGTTTAATTGTTTGTAAGATATACGAGGTTGGTTGATCTCCTCATGTGATTATTGAGACCTGATACAATGATATTGTTGAAAGGACTAATATTATATTTTGGTGCTTTTGCTTGAACTTCCTGCCTTCACATATATGTTATCACAGGCTATGAATTTGAAGATAATAAAATAAAGTTTGCATTTCGATGTATTAATGCATCCATAGAAAGGCACGGGCTTGAAAATGAGAGTCATTGGCCACGGCTAGCCAATTCTGTCGGTCTTTTTTTTTTTCTTTTTTGGAAAAGTTCAAATTTTAGTCTTCTTCATATGTATTTTGAGATGATTTTAATTAACCCAATTCATGTTTTAATGTTTTCTCAACTATTCTTTTGTGGTTTTAGCAATCAATCTGTGAACGGTGCAAATGTTACCCATTTGAAGGACAGTTTGGTCATAGAAAACAATAAGGGTGCCTGCTGAACTAAAATGTTCAATTGGGACCAAGAGACTTTCATTCTAGACAATGTACCTCTGGAAACTGTGTGAACACGCCATTAAAGCTTTAAGAAATCTCTAGTTTATAAAATAAAACCCATCTAATGTCAAAATTACTCTTTCTATAATTTCATAGCATTGTAGTTTTATATAGCACAAGCACAAGGGGTGTAAAAAGTCTTCTGTAGCTCTCGTCCTCCTCTAGGGCTAGTTACTGGAAGTTGTTTCTCACGCGTCCTGCGTGTTTTGCTCGCCTCCTTAGGTGACTTTCCCCTCTCTTTCAGTAGAGGTTCTCTTGGGTGTTGGGTTAGGTGACTATGGAAGCTGATGAGCTTACGCGATACTGTGAGCGGCTCTCTCTCTCGGAAGAAGATGGGCCAACTCTAGTGTTGAGCGAAGAGGTTAAATCGCGAGGTTTAGAAGCTGTCTCTATGTGCTTGATAGGCAAGGTGATAACTAATAAGGAAGTCAACAAAGAAGCATTCCGCTCCACCATTCCAAAAATATGGAAAACATCTAAATCTATAAGTATAGAAGCTGTGGGGGTAAATTTATTCGCGATTCGATTTGGGTGTGAATGGGACAAGAAAAGAGTCCTAAAAGGAGGTCCTTGGTGTTTTGACAAATGTTTAATAGTGTTAAAAGAAGTGGCAGGGATAGGGCGGGTAAATGAGATTAATTTCCAAAATGAACCTTTTTGGGTTCAGTTTTATAATCGTCCGTTAGCGTGTATGAATAAGGAGATCAGTCTCCTTCTAGGAGGTATGGTAGGTACAGTGCTTGAAGTTGATCCAGGGCCAAATGGCAATTTTATAGGGAGTTTCTTTCGTGCTAGAATTGATATTGATTTAGTGAAACCGTTAAAACGGGGTTTAAGACTCCAATTGGGAGATAATCAAGACACTTGTACTATCCCTTTGAAGTATGAAAGACTTCCAAACTTTTGTTTTTTCTGTGGAAGGATTGGGCATGTTTTTAGAGAATGTATAGAGAATGTGGACCACATTGTAGATGAGGAGCTTTTAAAATACGGGCATAACCTTCGTGCCTCAGTTTCGAGTACTTGGAGAAGTCAATCAGTAGTTGAGAACAATAAGGAACAGCCCCACAGATCAACCTCTCCTTCCCAATCTTTGTCCCCTTGTCAGAACCTGAGTCCGCCTTTAAAAGACGTTAGTGGACTGAGTGGGTTAGTCGTTGAAGGTGATAATATCAATGATAATGTTCATTCCAGGAATGCCCCTCAAGTGACTGATTGTTTGAAGGCTAAAGAGGTCTCATTGGGTGTTCCTTCAAATGCTCAAGGTTCTTGCGAGGAGACAACAAGTTATGGGGGCCCTACATTTACTCAGCCTTCTATTTTCACGACTGTGCATAGTTTAAGGGTAGGCCAGGTGTTCGACTTAATTCCTCAACAGGAGACAACTTCTGAGGAACCTTTAAATAGGCAAATGGGAATCAAGGACGTGAATGACAAGGCAGATATGACTGGGGAATCTTGTGAGAATCAAATCCCCTCTTTACTTCCAATTACTGCAGTAGGTGACCTTCATCCTAACGAGACATCACATACGGAAGTAACCGATAAAACCCTTTCACAGGCCAGCCCGGAGATCTCTTCAGGTGAGGGGGGTGCTACGCTCATCAGATCGAAATTCCAAGGTAAAACGTGGAAAAGAAGGGCTCGTAAGGATAAAGGGGAGAGTAGTATGCCCGATGTCTTATTATCAGCAAAAAGATCTGCTTCTCCAATTGGTGGTTCAGGGTCATTGGCAAAAAAGGGGAAGGTCTCTGTCGCAGACAATGCTTTGGCGGTGGCTGGAAGTCAGCCCCGCCTCTCACCATGAGTTGTCTATGTTGGAATGTTCGGGGGCTGGGGAATCCTCGAACATTCCGGATTCTGCGGGAGCTAATCCGCAGTGAAAACCCCGATATTGTATTTTTGTCTGAAACTCGTATCGATAAAGGTAGGCTGGATAGGTTCAAGTTTATCTTTGGTTTTGCTGGGGCCTTTGTTGTTAATAGAGTGGGTTTGGGCGGAGGCCTGGCTCTTTATTGGAAACAAGACGTTGATCTTTCTGTGGAGTCTTTCTCAACTGGACATATTGACTCCATTATTCGGGAGTCCTCCGGGTTTCGTTGGCGTTTCACTGGTTTTTATGGGAATCCAAAACCAGATTTGAGGTTTTTTTCTTGGCAGCTTTTGCGCAGAATAGGAGGTTCCAATTCCCTGCCTTGGCTGATTGGTGGTGACTTTAATGAAATCCTCTCTTCCGATGAGAAATTGGGGGGTAATTCTAGAAGGGGTTCGTCTATGATGGCTTTCAGAGAGGCTGTTAACGATTGCGAGTTGCTCGATATTGGTTTTATTGGTAATAGATTCACTTGGTCGAATCGTCAACAGGAAAATTCTTTGATTCTGGAAAGGTTGGACAGATTTTTTTGTAACTATCAGTGGAAATCTTTTTTCTTGGACCACAGTGTTAAAGTGCTTCCGAGGGTTGGGTCTGATCATTCCCCGCTGTTTCTATCTTTTTCTAGTAGTCCGCCGCGTCGGCGTGCTCATTCTCCTAGGTGGGGATCTCGTTTTCATTTTGAAGAGGCCTGGATAGATAACTTAATTGGCTCTAATGTGGTTGAAAGTAACTGGAAGAAGCATTCTAGTGGTGATGTTATTGATGATTTCCTCCAGAACACAAAAGGTATGGCTGCGGTTTTAAGCTCTTGGAATCGTGCTAGAAGAAGCTCTTGGACTCGTCAGCAAAAGAACATTACTGCTGAGCTGGCTGCTATCGAAAGTTCGGAGGCCTTACAGTCCCATCGTATTCGGGAATTGGAAAAGCAGTTGGACTCCATTCTTGTCCAAAAAGAAGTATTTTGGAAACAAAGGTCCCGTGCTACTTGGCTCGCCGCTGGAGACAGAAACACCAGGTTTTTTCACTCAAAAGCGTCTGCTCGTAGAAAGAAAAATAGAATTCAGGGTGTCTTGGATTCGGCAGGGGTCTGGCAGGATCAAGTTAGAGGTATTGAGCAAGCTGTCTCTAGTTATTTCCATGCTCTGTTCACTTCTTCTCCTTCTTCACCAGAGGATCTTGATTACCTTTCTAAAGTGGTTCCCAGCTTGGTTACAGAAGAGATGAACGAGTCCTTAAATAAGCCTTTTTCGAAAGATGAAGTGTATGTGGCTTTGAAACAGTTGGGGCCTACAAAAGCGCCTGGTCCAGACGGTTTGCCCGCCCTCTTCTATCAGAAGTTTTGGCCGGTGGTAGGGTCTCAGTTATGTCAAGTTGTTCTTCAAGTGCTAAATGAAGGAAAAGATTTGTCTCAGCTTGGTGATTCTTTGATTGTTCTAATTCCTAAGGTTAATTCCCCTTTACAGGTCAGTGATTTCCGTCCTATCAGTCTTTGTAACGTCCCCTACAAAGTGATCGCGAAGATGCTCGCAATCCGTCTTAAACCTATCCTTCAGAATATTATATCCCCTGCTCAGGCTGCTTTTGTTCCCGGTCGCCTGATCACTGACAATGTACTGCTGGGTTTTGAGTGTCTCCACTATATTCGGAACAAAAGGGTGGGTTCTGGTTCGATGGCCCTCAAGCTGGACATAAGCAAGGCATATGATAGAGTAGAATGGGGATTTTTGTCCAAGATGATGTCTTGGTTGGGGTTTTCCCAGAGTTGGATAGGTAAAGTGCTCAATTGTGTTTCTTCTGCCAGCTTCTCTTTTCTCATAAATGGTGAGGCTTGTGGTAAGGTCTGTCCCTCTAGAGGAATTAGGCAGGGATGTCCTTTATCCCCCTATCTTTTTCTATTATGTGCTGAAGGTTTAAGTGCGTTGCTGAGTTCTGCTATGGCGTGTGGGAATATCCACGGAATCAAAATAGCTAGAAGGGCCCCTTCTCTTTCCCATTTATTTTTTGCGGACGATAGCCTGGTGTTCTCCCGAGCTTCCATTGATGAGGCATTAATCTTACAAGAAATCCTAAGTATTTACGAGCGTGCTTCTGGCCAATCGGTAAACCTTTCCAAGTCTGCCATCACTTTCAGTCCTTCTGTCTCAGCTGTTTCTCAATCTCTTATTGTAAATGCGTTTCAGATGAGGGTGGTTCCTTCTCATCGATTGTATTTAGGCCTCCCGGCTTCTACTCATCGCAATAAAAAACATCTTTTTGCAGGTATTAGAGAGGGAGTTTGGCAGAAATTGCAGGGTTGGAAGCTTAAGCTTTTTTTCGAAGGCGGAAAAGAAATCCTTATTAAAGCTGTTGCACAGGCTGTGCCTTCTTATGCCATGAGTTGTTTCCGGATCCCTTGTTTTATCGTCTCTCAAATTCAGCGCCTGATAGCTAATTTCTGGTGGGGGGGTTCCGATTCCCATAAAAAAGCGCACTAGGTCAGCTGGAGGGCTATGTGTATTCCGAAAGAAGATGGAGGTCTTGGTTTTCGTGATCTCCGTGCATTCAATCAGGCCATGCTTGCCAAACAAGGGTGGCGGATATTGAACAACCCTTCCTCGCTTGTTGCTAGAGTGTTCAAAGCCAAATATTTCCCTCACTCTTCTTTTATGGATTGTCAGGATAGTAGGGCGTCTTCTTTAGTATGGAGAAGCATTCTCTGGGGTCGCGAGGCTCTTTTTCGGGGTATCAGATGGCGTATAGGCGATGGCAGTAGCATTTCAATATATGAGGATAATTGGATCCCTCGTCCGATGTTGTTCAGAGTTTCTTCCCCTAGGCTTCTTCCGAGTGGAACTACTGTGTCCTTCCTTATTTCTGAGCCTGGTCGATGGGCTGAAGATCGGGTTAGGGCGTATTTCCTCCCTGAAGAGGCTGATTTAATTCTGAACATCCCTCTCTGTTCCTTCCCCATTCCGGATTCTATCATGTGGCATTACGATAGGCATGGTCAATTCTCTGTTAAGAGTGCATATAAAATTGCTTTCAAATCCATGGATTCTGGAGTAGCATCATCCTCATCGGGTCCCCTGTTTATATGGAAGAAGTTATGGCTTCTCCCCATCCCTGGTAAAGTCAGGATATTCTGTTGGAGAGCTCTAAAAGGTATTCTTCCTACTAAAGCTCTTCTTCTTCAGCGTAAGATTTCTCCCAATGGTTTCTGTCATCTGTGTAATTCTGCAATTGAATCAGTCGATCATGCTTTATGGTCGTGTAAAGTGGTGCGTGCTAGTTGGGCTTCTTGTCCTTTGCGTCATGATCCTAGTTTCTGCAGGTTGAAATTTGTGGACTTCTTGGATCGTCTTGCTTTTCTGTTCTCGTCGGTTGGGGCTAATCTGGTCGCTCAGTTCATTGTAGCTGCTTGGTTCGTCTGGTTTAAACGTAATGCGAGTATTCACAATGTTCCACATCAACGTTCAGTAGATTGTTGGCTCAGAGCTGGGGAGTGGCTGTCTGAGATTGCTGCTGTTCGTGTTTCCTCTGCTGCCAGTGGGATCCTTCCTTCTCAGGTGTTGTGGATTCTTCCTCCTATTGGTGCGTTTAAAATTAATTGTGATGCTGCGTTGAATGCTAGTACTCGAAAGGCGGGTTTGGAAGTTATAATTCGGGACCATTGTGGAGAAATTATCTTGGCTGCTGGTTTTTCTGTGCGTCACGTCTCAGAGGTTGCTGTTGCTGAAGCTTTCGCGATCCTTAAAGGGCTTCGACTTGCTATCTGTCACAAGTTTCTTCCAGCCTTAGTGGAGTCTGATGCCATAAATGTGGTTAATCTTTGCAATGGAGAATCCTCATCTCTTCAAGATATAGCTAATATCGTTACTGATATTAAATCCCTTATGAATGTACATCATTTTTCGCCCATTTCTTATGTTCATAGGGAGTTCAATAGAGCAGCTCATCACTTAGCTAATTGGGCTTTAGGTTTTAATAGTTCGACTGTTTGGAGGAGGTCTTTCCCTCCCTGGTTGTTGCAGATTGCTGCTTTGGATGCTTGTTATCCCACTTGATGTGGGTGCTGTTGTTTGTTAATATATATTCATTCTCAAAAAAAAAAAAAAAAAAAAAAAAAAAAGCACAAGGGGGGTCAGTGGAGTGGTAAAACACTGCACCGCCCTCCCCATAACTTGCCAGTCCTGGTTCAATTAAACACACCCCTTCTCCATTAATAAAAATGTATCATTTTCTTTGATATATATATATATATATTGGTTATCTCTCACCTAAATATAGATAATTCCCAACTTTATATAAGCCACTTATCTAGATCGTGCAACCAATATCTTTTCAATTTAATCTCGTTTGTCTTCTGAACTAATTCCAATAACTAAAAAAAAAATGCACAGTATTTTTACAAGTGAATTTCCACTTATTTTATTTTATGTTTTATTTCTTTTTGCTCAAGAAAAAATTATTTACCTTTAAAATACAAATATATAACAAATTGAGTTGGCTTTTGACCCACAATTGTTGACAGGCTACAATAAAAATCATGGAAAAAAGTTTTTAAGTTTGTTTTAATTGGAAGTGTGATCATAAATATATGCATACTGTTGCATTAAGTTCTCAAAATCTTTGATGCAAACACTAGTAGGCTGTCCACCTAAATTTGCACAACACATGCTGAACCACAGGGAATAACTCTAGCGAGAATAAAATCAGGCACTGGGACCCCTATACTCCTTAATACAGGATTTAAGAGCAAAATAATCATATACCTAAGTTAACACCATACAGAAGTTGAACCAGTTAACAGTTGGATATAAATAGAAACATATGGTAACGGATGCACGTTCACAATTATATCATTTTCTAATCAATGGATTAAATCTAGGGATAATCCTAAAAAACCAGCTCTAATTTGAAAAAATATCCATTTTCCTATTAAGATTTCATTTTTGTCCAAAATTCCCCTTACCATCAATTTTTTAACGGAAATGTTAGAAAAAATTAAAATGTCCAATTTACCCTTGATTTAAATAATAGAGATAATCCTAAAAAACCGGCTCTAGTTTGAAAAAATATCAATTTTCCCACTAAAGTTTCATTTTTGTCCAAAATTCCCCCTACTATCAATGTTTTAATGGAAATATTAGAAAAAAAATTAAAATGTCCAATTTACCCTTGATTTAAATAATATAATATAAAATTTAAAATTTAAAATAAATAATATTTAAAAAAATCAAAACATTATAAACTAAAGTTGAAGAAAAATTGAACCAAAAATAGAAAAATAATAATAAAAAAAAACATAATGCCCAATATCCTGGTCATCCATCATCATCATCTCAAAAAAGTTAACTTTGTTATTGATAAATTTTTTGGGTTTCCAACTACTGGAAACCCAGATTCACAAACTCAATATCTCAGTTACCATTATCAATCTCATAACTCAATAACAAGAACAAACCCAGAAACTCAATCAAACTCATACCCAGTCATCAAACCCCAATACCACACCATCGATTCACAACAACAAACCCAATCAAACCCAAACCCCAATATAACCACTGCCACCATCATCGTCAAACCCAATCAAACCTACTATCAGCGCCATTAACCCCAATTCCGGGATTCACAAACTCAATATCCCAGTTATCATCATCAAACCCAACCAAGTTTTAAAAGAATCGGTAGAGATGGGTACCGCCACGGTCATCGATGGTGGAGATCGATGGCGGTGGGGACGAGATGAGTGGAGGAAGAAGAAGAAAAAGAGATGGGAATGATGATGATGAATGGCGAATGGAATGAGGTTTTCGATTTTTTAATTTTGTTTTTTAATTATAATGTTATTTTATTTATTTATTTTATTAATTTTAATATAATATTTTTATATTTAATATTAGTATATTATTTTATTTACTTTTATTTTTTATATTTTAATTAATTTTTTATTGCATTTTCTATTTTATCCTTATAATCAACTGGTCAATCAAGTCAAGTTAACAGAATTTATAACGGTTAAGGATATTATCGTCCTTTTACATGCTTTTAAAGGGCATTTTGAGTATTTTTCTAAACATTAAGGAAAATTTTGGATAAAAATAAAATCATGAGTGATAAAATGAATATTTTCTCAAACTAGAGAAGGTTTTTTGGGATTCTCTCTTTATTTTTTATATTTTAATTAAATTTTTATTACATTTCCCATTTTAGTCAACTGGTCGACCTAGTCAAGTTGACGGAATTTATAATGATTACGGGCATTATCGTTTTTTTACATATTTTTAAGAGATATTTTGAGTATTTTTTTTAACATTAGGAAAAATTTTGAATAAAAATAAAATTATGAATGATAAAATGAATATTTTCTCAAACTAGAGGAGGATTTTTGGGATTATCCCTTATATCTATAGTCACATTCAACTCAATCCAATTCAATCACCCAATATCTAAACAAGGAGTTGAGATATTACTGTGTCTTTGGATAAGAGGCGAAGGAACCTCATCATTTGCGTTAATCTATGTGCACCTAGTCTGCTGAACTGCTTTTAACTATTCATTATAATATATCTAAGCTAAATTCGCGACACACTTAACATTACAATTTAAGGGGAAAAATAACAAGAAAAATCAAAATAGATTACCACAAATATTGTAATGAAATGAATAGACTAATGTTGATCACAAATTTAAGTGAATTCTGAACTTGACCTTCCAGCCCAGTTAATACTAAGACAGGTGAAAAAAAAAAAAAAAAAACACCCAAAACATCCTCAATCCAAAATTTCGAAGTTGAGTGGGGTGCATCATTGACCAACCCCTGTGGCGAGTCTAGTACAAATTTGAAGGCAAATTAAATTGTGTTAAATCCTCTTACGACCATACAGTTATAAATTAAAAGGGGACTTAAAACATAATATGTATCTGAAATACATCCACGATCCAGCGGTTATTCAGATACATTAATCTCTCCAGAGACTTGACAAACATTAAATATATCTCATCCATAACATCCATCAAGTTATTGACATTATATACTAGTTTTAGAAACAATTTTGAATAAACTTTTGAACAAATATCAGAGAAGATTTCACCAAGCCATTAAAATTAAGTTTTTATATCATCCAGATTTTACCTATAATTCAGTGGGCAAAAGGACTATCCAAGTTTCTCCTAATAGGAAATTGTAGAGTAGAAATGCTTATACAATACTTGAAAAATCAAAAGAGCAAGCAACATAACTTTCAAATAGCAGGCAAATATAACTCCATCACGGGCTCATGCTGATGCAGTTCAAGCATGTCAACCACATTCAATATTCATCCACCTTTCATTGTTCAAGTCAAAGACCAACCATAAATCTCAATAATAATTTTTTAAAAAAAAAAAATACTCACACACACACATGTACATCGTTATCTTTAAATTCTCAAAGCAGCAAGGCCAAGGGGCAAGGACTAGAAGTGCAGAGCCTGTTATCTAATTCAAGCTCTTTAAAATACACCATCTTATCAATAAACATACAGATTAAAGTTCAGCATATACTCACAACTCAACCAAAGCAAGTTCAATCTCAATTTATTAACAGCACCCAGCCACAAAACTTTTGAGAGGACTGAAACAAGAAATATAACCATGCATAAAATAATTAATTAAATTTTCAATGTTAAAACAATTAATCTTTCAGGAGGTCGTGCAGGAGAGAGAATTTATAAATGACAAAATTTTAGAGTAGAACCAAGGCAACCACAAATTAGTCAAAGCAAATGCACAAATCCATTTAATTAGAAATATATAGATCTATAAAGAAATCCTCTATTCATAATTGAAAAATAGTGTTATAAAATTAAGATACAACCCAAAAATTCAATAGCATAACTAGAGATTTCAGCATCCAAAAGCATGTTCAATTAATACCTAACGACTGTCTTCACGCTAGATAAATTAACTAATTATTGTTTTCTATTTTCGACTAGAGCTTTTTGTTCAAAAACAAATTTTGAATACAATAAAAAACCTCTTAACGAAGCAGCGCAATTTTAGTTTGAAAAATTCTACCAACTATATTACAAAATGAAGAAATGTATTCATATTTTGTATCAGACAGCAAGAAAAACAAGAGGACCAATTTTCAACGTCAAAACAAATGAAATGGCAAATTCAAGTAGTAAGAATTGGTTAATTTCTTGACATCAAATGCATTTTTGTCAGTCTTCTTTTGTCTTAACATGTTGAGTAATGGATAGACTGACTAAGAAGGCTAGATCTTTCATCTCTTAAAAGTTACATAGAAGCACACATTTAACACACCCATGAGACAAAAATATAAAAAGCAACAGATTTAAGGGTGAAAAAATGATTGCCCAAAACCAACAGGAACAATTTTGAATTCTGTGAAATAAACAAGAACATTTAATGATAAATGATAGTGACAAATGAAAAAATCATCAATTTTCATTTGTTGATAAGGAAAATATAGAGTAAAAACAAAAACCTTATTTCATCAACAATATTGAACTGGAATTGCCTGTAAACCAGCAACACAGCTGACCATTGGCAGTTGCTAGTACCAATTAAGACGACCCCAGTGACGAGGGCAGCAACAACCCCATATAGGTGGTTACTTGTTTAGTACTTCAAAGTTACTCACGTTCAGATGTATATCATACAACAGAACAAGCATCTGCTACAACTTCACTGCTACAGTCACGGAAGCATGAGCAACAACTCGCTACATTAAGCAACATGAGTTATAATTTCAATTGCTAGAGTTACATGTCCTAAAATTTTAGGTAAATACCCCAAGCAAATAATTTAAGTAGAACGTTTTTACCCTGTTAAATTAACATGTCTGCAAAGTTCAGACCAGCATATCATAGGTCAGTCTCATATACAGCATCAGCCACAGGTAAAAACACGCTCAACTTGTGTCCATCCTTTCTATCATCACAGCAACTACAGTGTCTTTCAGGGCCAATACTTTCGAATCAGCAAAGACCAGAGTACAACCAGGTCAAATGTTAGAAACCTTGATGGTAAGGGGTTTCAAAAACCAATACTTGACTGTAAATCTTACCAATCGTCATACCATTCAAAGCAAATTAGTTTATCATATTTTTCTTTCTGCAATCAGCTTATTCCCAAAACCAGCATCAAAATCAACAATCATCCATCACTTACAAACAGCATCAATAGCCACAATATCTACGTCCTGACCATCAGCCACATCCCGAAGGACCCGAACATAACTATAAAACACAATATAGGAATTAGGGTGAATGGGACTGCCACATAACCAACCACCAATATAGGACCACACATTCTAAGCAAAATGAATCCCACACTAGATATTTGAGAAACATGGGAGTATATAAAAGAAAAAGACTAAATTAAATCAAAAATAAAAAGTAAAAAAAATTCAATCCACATGAAAAAACAACACAATCTCTGATAAACAACCTGCAAACTGCTAAGTCAAGACATACAAAACAACCATAACTTAAGGATGCAAATTCAATACAGATGATGATAAACACCAAAGAAATCCAGTCCTACCAATAACAGCACATAAAGTTTCAGATCAGGAAATGCATAGTGATCAAGTGTCCTCAACTTTGCCACCATCATAACAAGTCAACTACTTTAAATGCCTCCTTGAATTCCCATGTAGCTCAAACTCAGTCCTACAAAATACAAAATCAGAAAGTAACCCAGTTAATGACCAATTTCAGAATTCAGCATCTTAGGAATACATCAGGCAAGATCAACTCACGTCAACATCTGAATTTCTTGGAGATGGACTTCGAGAATCAGCACGTCGACCTCTTGGTGATGCACTCCGAGTAGGAGACCGTTCATCATGACTGCGTCTGTCAGGGCTCTTGCCTCTAGGAGAAGTCCTGCGAGGGGAAGGACTCCTACGAGGGCTAGGACTACGCCTAGCAGGGGACGCACTGTAAAGCAAATAGATAGCATAGCATAAATAATAATGCAAAGTAATTTAATAAACAAAAGATTGAACAAATTTAATAAAATGGTAAATTTAAGCATTGTATAAGAACCTGTCAATTGATCGACTGCGACTTCGCCGGTCATCATCATACCGGCCTCGGCCTCTTCCTTTAGAGTAATCAGGACTTATACTCCGGCTTCTACTTCGGCGGCGATAGTCTCTGTCCCTCTCACGATATCTGTCACGATCATACCTATCCAAGCTTCTACTGCGACTTCTCCTCCTGTAGTCTCTCTCTCTGTAGTCATCTCGGGACCTAAAATTGTTAAATAAAAAAAGAAAATAAAATAAGTCCATCGTTTGGACAATTACAAAAATGTAAGGTCAAAATATATACTAATGTAAAATCCATATATAACACCAAATAGTCACGACAAATTTAACTATTTAATTAACCCCCGATAGTTTCCACGACTACAGGACAAACATCAAAAGGTGACTGCAACAGTACTTAAGTGGCTTGGAAGCTAGCAAATAATAAATCATATGGAAGTGGGAGGTAACATCAAATGGGTTGAAGCCCTGATAACCCAACTAATTGATATATTCAACCACCAAAGCCATTTCCCCTCCTCTTCCCCTTATCCTCCTTTCTTCCAACCCACATCCACACTTAAACAAAACATGACATAAATGTCATCTTTAAAGAAACAAGATAAAATCGCATAACCATTATAAAAACAATGTAAATTCAATCTAATTCTTCTCGATATTCGAACGATAGACGGTACAAAGCCAAATATAACATACACAGATTTTGCAATAAATCAAAACAATGCTAATAAAACGGCAAATCATCATTAAAATATTCAAAGCCACCTTTTCTCCAATAGCAAGAATTCACAATGACTTGCAAACGGTTAAAAGATAATTAAAAAAAAAATACTTACCTCCTCCTAGGACTGCGACTCCTTGATTTGTGTTTCGATTTTGGAAATGATTCAATAATCCTTCCTTTGTGACTGCAACAGAAATTAGTAAGATTTAATCACAAATAGATCCTAGCCTCCTAGGGATTCCAAATTCTGCGATGTGACATTAATTAACTTTAAACACCATCAAACTGTTTGGGCTTAAGTTACATTGCAAGCCCATTGGTTTTGCATTAGAGGGGTAGTAATACTCCTATAAGCTTAAACTTTTCACATCTAACAATTACTGACAATTATTAACTTCAATCTAAAAGAGCAAAACTCATACCATATCAAAAGGTGTAGTACACTAGTACGTAATGTCAAATGCAACCAATTCAGCAAAACACTTGAAAGCTTATTGTGATATGGCATTAGTCTAAAAGATTCATAGGTGTGGTTGTGTTTGACACTACTTGCATGCTAACCAGTAGTCCAGTACAATATAATATTCTAAACATTTGATTTACATTAACAGTCATGGTCAATATACTCTATTGCATGTTCATTCTAAAATGATGAAACCACTAAAATTATTTATTCACTTGTTTGAGCAATTCGAATAACTTAAAAGCTTTTGGCTTTCAAACTATGATGATCAGTTATCGATCAAGATCCAGCAATGTCAAAAGTCATTGCTCAAAACTGATACATTTCTTAGATGTTGCATTCAACATAACGGTCATAACCTACAGAAGTTACTCAAAAATTTTAAATCAGATAGCAAAATTGGTCAAAAGTTTAGGTAATTATAACAGAGGAAATTAAACCAACTGTGCAGCAGAATCTCTTACAACCCTCGAAACATAACATCAAAGGGGTAGAACGCATCCACTCAATGAATCGCCAATAAAAACAAAACCAGCAAACACTAGCATCATAATTATACATAAAATAAGCCATTGAAAAAAAAAAAAAAAACTTACATCCTCTCAGCATTTGGGCCATACTTGGCAAACTGAACAGTTATCTCTCTACCATCAACAACTCTTCCTAAAAAACCATTACAGAAAACATCAATTGACGGAAAAGTAGAGACAGCAAATGCATAATAGAGAAAAAGACAAAGTATACCGTCAAGCCTCTCCACTGCCTTCTGTGCCTCATCAGCATACTTGTATCGCACAAACGCGAAACCTCTCGACTCGCCAGTTCTTCGATCTCTAGGGATGAAGATATCGACAACCTTCCCGTACTTGTCGAAAAGCGGAAACAGGTCATCGGCAGTCGTACCTGAAAGCAATCGAACGAGATCGAAATCAATTACATACACCGTACAAAACGAGAGAGAGAGAGAGAGAGAACGCACGGAAGGTGATGTTGAGGACGAGGAGAGAGTAGGTGTCGGTGATGTCTGGAGGGCCTGACCTGCCGAAGTGAGACATCGTTCGTTGTCGTCGAGGATTAGGGTTAGGGTTTCAGATAAATTTTGCGTGATTTCAGTGGGTTTAAGAAGCAACGCCAACGCAATTTTTTGGCCTTACAAATATAATCTCTTTTATTTTATTTTTGAGACACGGTACGTGGCACGATAAAGCTTTGGCCCAATATATAATTGGGAACGCTGGTCCAACTTCTACAGACATGTGTCGAACTCCCCTAAGTTTTTCATGTCCTATCTTTTAAGAATGAAAACACTCTTCAGATCACCCGAAACTTTGTTCCTTTCAATATTTTTTACTCTCTCTGAAAATTTTATTGAGGGAAAAGTTTATTTGGATCTTTGAAGTATCAGAAATTGGTAATTTTTTACTGAATCGTGAAACTCTCGCTGCATGACCGCTAATATGTAGAAAATACATTAATTTAGTTCAACTATCGATTGATTATTAATCAAACTTAATGGTTTCAAGGATATTATCATCTTTAGATATAAACTGAACACATGTCAACACCAAGTAAAACCTATTCATTTTAATAATTAATTATTAAAAAATTAATAAAAATTAAAAATAAACGTAAAAAGAGAATTAGGTTATATATTTTAAAAAAAATGATCTATTTTCATCCTTTTAGGATAAACGTTTTAAGATAATTTTTTGTAAATTTTTAATTTTTTATAAAAAATTAATAAAATATGTGCGTAAGTTTTTAGAGGAGTAAGGGCCATTGCACTAAAGCTCATAGCTTTTGGATCATATTAAATAAAATCATTGACCCAAATCACTAGTAGATTGACATAATAATTTAGGGTAGTTTATGTTCATGTCCATTGAATTAAGCATTGCATTTTGTATTGTAATATATACTAGTGTAGATTAGAATATCATATGAAAAAAAAAAAAAACTAAAATCATGAGTTTTTTTTTTCCTTTTTTTAATAATCAAATGACAATAATTTATTTCTATTTTAATATTCTTTTTTTTGTCCATCAGATTTAATGGATGGTTGAAATTTTTTTATCATAATATTTTTAAAGTTAGAAGAAACTAACTATAAAAACATTATATGTTTACGTATGTGTGTATATATACAAAACTTCCATGGTCAATATCTCTTAACTTTAAAAAATTAAGACGAACCAATCAAATTCATTAATTATATTTGAATTAAATAGGAGAGAAAATTTGTTTTAGAAGAGATAGAATGTAACGAATGAATTTGATTTGTTTGTTTTAACTTTTTAAAGTTAGAAGACACCGATCATAAAAATTTTATATATATAACGTTTTTACTATCAGTGCCTCTTAACTTTTTGAAATTAGGACAAACCAATTAAATTTATTTATTACATTTGAACTAAATATGAGAGAAATTTTGTTTTAGGAGAGAGAATGCAAAGACAATAATGTTAATATCACTGTATATATATACACGCACATATATATAAGAAAATCCTAAAAAACTCAATGACTTTTTATTGATAATCCATTTTCTTCCATTTAATTTTTTTTTTATCCAAAATCCTCCTGCTGTTATAAAGTTAACAAAAAAGTTAAAGAATAAGTGAAAAAACATTTTTACCCCTCATATTTTTATTTAAAAAATAAAATAATTATAAAATAATATTTTAAAATAAAAAAAGTATGAAACTAATAAAAATTGATTCCCGCCGTACATCTCATATACTAAATTAAAAAATAAAAAATTGATAAAAAATAGAAAAAATTAAGTAATATTTTAAAATTAAATAATTATATACTAATTAAAATTATCTCTACTGTTTATCAATGAGATGAACGGTGGAGATTACCTTATCAAATTTAAAAAATAAAAAATAAAATTAATATTTAAATAAAATAAAATAAAATAAAAACGTGGAGATTTGGATCTCCACCATCCATAAAATTTGGATGGACTCTAGCATCATCATCATCAACTTTCAACATCTACCAACTCAAATTTCCCACCATCAATCATCAGCACACACCATCAAAATAAAAAAACTCAAACATCAACAATCAATAACTTTAAAAATAACAATCAAATAGCTAAAAACAATACACCACAACAATCAATAAACAAAAAAAAAAAAAAAAAAATCAAACAGCTAAAAAAATAAATCATGAAGACAACGAACAATGACAACAATGGTGGAAGAGAACTGGATCTCCGACGGATGGAGACCTAGTTCAAGACTCCATGGTGGAGACTCATGTCCATTATAGAGACTAGGTCTCCAATGGTAGAGACCCATCTCTACCATGGAGACCCGAACTGGGTCTCTGATGGGTTTCCATCATCAGAGATCTAATTTGAGTCTCCAATTATTTCATCGTCGTTGAACTCACCATGTCGTAGTCGTCAATGCACTTACAAAATCTGGTCAGAGGTAGATAGAGAGAAAGGGAAAAGATGACAGAAAGAGAGAGAGAGAGGAATTTTTTTTTTTTTAATTCTTATATATTATTATTTTTTTTAATTTTTAAATAAAAATACATTTTTTATAATTTTATATTTAATATTATTTTTTTATATTTTTTTATATTTTAATTAATATTTTCATTGAATTTCCCTTTTTATCATTAGAGTCAAATGATCAATTATGTCAATCTGACTGAATCTGTGATCATTAGGAACATTATCGTTATTCCATATGCTTCCAAAGGGGTATTTTGGATTTTTATTCAAAAGTCAAATGATATTTAAGATAAAAACGAAACCACGTTGGGGAAATGAATAATCTATCAAAAGTAAGGGGTTTTTGAGATTTTCCCTATATTCACATACCTTTTCATTGATTTTGATAATGCAAATTCATTGAAGGCATAAGCTTTTGCTTTCTTATTCTTTGTTCGGAATTGGTTGAATGGGGTATGGAATTGTTGACAGAATATCAGTCTTGTGAAGAAGCTAGAGAAATTCACTCGTATTCTGCAGGTGCAACAGCCTAGCTTTCTTGTTCTCCTCCTCCCCGCTCAAAACTTAGACTATATAAAGATGTGTCAACGAAACCAGAGAGTTCTTGGATTGGGGTAGGTGCTGTAATCAGAGATGATCAATGCCACGTTGTTGCTGCCCTTTCAAAGCCCTTACAGAAGGACTTTTAACGCAGAAGGAGGTGAGTTGTTAGCTGTTAGAGAATGACTCATGGTAGCCAAAAACTTGCACCCCAGGTCCCTTGCTTAGACTAGATGCAGTAATTAAATGTGGTGGCTCAAATCATGGATCAGGCATTTGGCTTGGAGTCCTATGTTTCCAGTTCTACAAGATGTTAAGGCTCTTCTTCAGCTAGTAGGTGAGTTCAAATGTCACTCACTCCCAAGAATTTGTAACAAAGTGGCACGCACACTTGCTTGGCGTGCCTTTTCCTCCAAGGAGGAAAGAATTTGGCTTGACTCCGAGCCAACTTGTATATCCTTTCTGTTTAATGCATAGTCTCTGTTGCTTCAAAAAAAAAAAAAATCAATGGTGTGAGATTGTTTGTGTGCGTATAAAAAGAATGCTATGTGTAACAAGGTCTTACCGACAGCACCTAAGTTGGACCCTTAAATGACTTATGTAAAGCCCCAAATATTTACAATATTATATTTGACTGGTAATGCTTATAAGATATATACAATCATGTCAATGATTCAAATTCTAAATATTTATTCACTTATATAATAAGATATTAGTATGTGAGAAAAAACTGAAAAAATATTTTTCGTGTATAAATTTAGTATTATAAAATATTGTCTTTCTTTTATTGTGGAAAAAAAACCGCATGCTTTTAAGTTATGAATTCATTTAACAGAATTTTTAATCGGATGATAATGTCTAAAAGAGACGTTTCGATTCCGATGAGTGTTATAATTTTCATTTTTACACGTTGTGTTGAAAGTGTCGGTGGGAATAGGGATCAATAGTGTAAACATATATATAATTATGAATTTGAAAATATTTCAAAAAAAAATAATTATTATTATGAATTCGAAAAGCTTCTAGATGGAGTGGTACGATGGTCGGTGCCAACAATCAATGATTTATTGGTTGTTAGTGCAAGCACTTAGCAATTAGCATAATAAGATATTCTTCCAACTAAACAACGTTTATTAGACTTTTCAACACCAATAATCATCAGGCTTTGCTCCATTTTTCTTTTTCATTTGACTATTTAACAACTAAATTTAAAGCCCTATAATTTGTAGAGCTAGAGGCCTACCAATTTTTCTGTTTTAAATTACTATTTACTTCCTTTTCTTTCAGATTAAGTAATGTTTTTTTTTTAATTAAAAATATTTAGAATATAAAATTTGAAAGATATAGAATGATTTTACAAGAACGTAAATAGCTAAATTGAGAAATGACTCAAAGATAATAAATTATTATTACCTAATGCATTTATTCATATTTGTTTTCAGAAAACAATTTGTGAAGTGTATATATAATCCAATACATATTCCAAATTTTTAAATAATATATATTTTTTCAAATGCCACCAATTGGATAATTGAATAAGCGTTCTTTATATTAAGCACATTGAAAAGTGATATTAGATTTATCATTTCATTCACAAGATAAAAGGATTTTCAAATTATCTTTGTAAATTGGAGTAAAACAAAATCTAAACAATTATATTAAAAAAGAAGTATATAAATTACACTCGGTGTTGCATTACAATGGTGTGTTTACTTCATGGATTAAACAAAGGGAATGGGGAATAGGATTGATTGATGTTGTTTACTTGCTTAAAATCTATTCCGTAATAGGAATGAAAATGTGGACCCTACATTAATTTGGGGTTGTGGACCCCACACCAACCCGCTTGGGAATCCCATTCCCATTCCCTTTGTCAAAATAAAATGTCTCTTATACCCCTATTTAAAAAAATAAAGAAAAATCTATTTATTTGATGTTAAAAAAAAAAAAAAAACTACATATTGTAATAAAAAATTGCGCACTATTAATTTTTCATCACCAATTTCTTAATTATCATGATGGACTAATAAAATAATATATAATTTATTATTATTATTATATGTAGTTTTTTATTTAATATTAAAAAAATTACATATTATAATAAAAAACTACACACCAAGTTAGTAAACTATTAAAATAATATTAAGTTTTTTTATTATAATATGTAGTTTTTTATTTGATATTAAAAAAAAAGAGCATATTATAATAAAAAACTAAACATTATTATAATTAATCCATAATTTTAATTAAGGGTATTTTTGTAACTTATAATTAATTCATTCCGATTCCAAAGTAAAGTAAACAGTTTAATGGAAATAATATTGATTCTAGTTCCGATTCCTGTAGTTGAAGTAAACAACTTATATGATTCCGATACTTCATTCCAATTCCAAGTCATTCCGATTCCAGATCATTCCGATTCCTCCAAGTGAAGTAAACAACTTAAATATCTAAGGAATTTTATTTATAATTTTGGGTACGATTAATTTTTTGTATATATAGAGAGAGAAACTAGTGGCAACATTGAGTTTTACTTTGAAAAAATGTAGCTATCTTAGATTTTTTTTTTTTTTAATATACAATTAGAATATAATTGAAAATCTACTAACACTAATGGTTCGACAATATAGAAGAAAACATATCCTTCATATGCTGATAAATACACATGTTATAGTAGGACTCAAACCCCGATCACAAATATGAAGGGGAATGTATTAACTATTTGAGTTAAACTATTAATGAATATGCACTAGATTATATATATATTTCTATTAAAACAAAATAAACTATAAAAACCAATAAAGATTTGGTTTTGTTGTTTTATTATTATCACAGTTGTATTAATTCATAAAAACTCTAAAATGCATCTTAGCACTATTACAACTAATTAATCAATATGACTAATCTATCAAATGATGCTCATGGATTCTTTAATTTATATAATTGCGAAGCAATCTATCTATTTGATATGGGATTATGACAAATAACGTTGCTGCAGGTGACCTTCACGACACCAAAGTCATTAAAAGAGTAGGTTTCAAGTTTGTATTCATTTGACTAAAAAGCAAAATATAGAGACAAAACTGATGTGTTCTACTCCATTCTCCGTTATTGACAACAGCTTTCAATTTAAAAGAATAAACCATAAATTAAAATCTCAAGCAAGCTTTTGTCGGCACTACATATTCTTTGCTTCGATTCTAAGATCTTATTTAGAAAAGAGTTCAGAAAAACAAGCGACCGTCATGTCATGCAATTTTAATTATGTTAATGTCCATAACATGAACATCCATTTTATCAAAACAACAATAAAAAAAATCCCTAATCATGTGGTGCTTGAGACATTTTCTCTTTTGGGATTATATGCCTATACTCATCAAATAATCAAGGTTGTCATATATGGTTGCCATTATATTGAGATTAAGAATCTTAATCAATGATAATATAATAAGTCTGATCTGTAAAATTTGATTATGTTTTATTTTCTTTGCATTTATGAAAAGAATCTTCATAGTCTCCCAAGACATTATGCTCATCATCCATTAGAGAAAAAGATTACAATCTTTTGTGGGGGATTAAGATTGTACTTTTGTTATACATCTTTTAATATGTTTTATTTATATTATCCACATAAAACTAACCCCAACTACTTCTTTAATAATGATAGATATGTTACTTGAGGCTGTCTCTATATCATACTTGTGAATGAATACTATATTCAACTTGCAAAAAGAATTTCCAAAGAATCTTAAATATTGTAGAAAAATATCTTAAACAAGAATCAAGTAGACTGTGCTTCAAATATAATAATTCCATATTTAATGCATCCATTAAAAATTATTATATTTAAATTAATGGAATCAAGAATATTATAGATCAAGTTAACGTGTTTTAAGGAGCCAGTCAATAGGAGATGATATGGCTGATAATGACTGAATTTATTTGTATATAATGACTTGATTCAATAATAATTTTAATGAAACTTTTAATCGTAGTCTTGTCTAATATGCAGTATCATAATTAAGATACACGTTAAAATGACACTAGATTATTTTTATTAAAAATATTTATCAACTTTTATATAATCCTGTCAGCTCTAGTTAGACTTAAAATTTTTAAACCCACTAGCTCCAAATTATATGTCAAATATCAGTTGTATTGTTTTTGAAAATGGTTAGTTATGTATGTGTAAAATACTTTTTTTACAATCAAAAGTATGTTTATGTATACATTTTCTTGTAGTTGACTAAAAAACCCTATATGTATACTTAGTTTTTGAATTTAAAAGAACTTGAATCTTTCAATAGAAATATTTGACGGCATTTTGAATGAAGAAAAACACTCCAAGTCATTCTACAAGAACAATTAACAAATACTTGTTTAGAAAGCATATATATAAATGACTTCTTAAAGCAGTTTAAAAAGTAACAGCTTGTACATTAATATTATGTCTTTGCTTAATTAATATTTCAATGAAATTAAACATATATCCAATATCAAAAGGTTAAATAATTATTTATTACAATTAACTATTTCAAACCAAACAAAACAACATTGTAATGAAAAAAGAGGCCCAAGAAATGCATAAATTTCTAGTTGCCTCTAAAAACATTGACCAAACAAGATACTGCCAAAAAGGCTTGTTTCTTTACACGCCTAAAAAACCTCTCTTTTTTTCCCCTCTTCATCAGGTTTGGTTGAATTTTCCAACCTCCCAGGAAAAAATAAAAGAAGAAGCCTAAACAAGCTGTGAGATCTTTTCTTTTAAAACAGGAAGGTGTAGAACATGGTTAAAAAGTTGTAATTAACCATGCAAAAATGGACCCCCTGCAAAATAAACCAGCTCACAGCACACAAGCCTTTGAAAGTAAATGGTCCTAAAAAATGGTAGAGATAGGCCCTTTTGCAATAAATTCATAAGGCTACAGTTGGACTTATTCTATGTATATTATATAAAAAAGACTTGAAAAAGGTTCTTCCATGCATGAACTGAACTGCTGATGCTTTCACTTGAACGACAGAAAAACTGATCGAAGATTCTTCACAAGATCCTTCGCACTCATGCTGAATTCCACATCCATCTGCTTCAAGTGGAGAACATTAACAACTTATCATTTTTTTCCAAATAAAGTATATACAACTTACTCGTGCTATACATATATATATATATATTATATTTTTAAGGTGAGATGAAGAGAATTAAATTAAAAAAAACTATACCTTATATTTTAATACAAGTGTGAAACTCAAAATCTTAATCTTTTAGGATCAAAAGAAATTCTCATACTGTGTCTACAATCAATTAATCTTTATTTCTTTGACATAAATAACATACAAAGAAATAAAAATCTATTTTATTTTTTTGTTCGTAATTTATAATTTATAAATATCTGTGAAACTAAAACACTAATTTCAATTTTCAATATTAATTAAAAAAATTATTTTCTTTTTAGTATTATATATATATATATATATATCTCAAGATATTACCTGAGCAATGATAGTCACATCAAGAGCAGAAGTTCCAAATGTCATGACACTGCTATTGATGATGGTTAGGTGGAGCTTCTCAATTTCAGACACAGTTTTCTCAAAAACCCCTTTTCTTTTCTCACAATGGACTCTTATGAGAACATTTTTGTCACAGAATCTTGCTTCTATCTCTGGTAATGGCTCATTGGACGGACGATTAGAGGAATCCTCATCTGAGCAGATGCTGTTGTCACCCTCACAATACAGTTGAGATTTATTCACAAACACAACTGATTCCATGGTCTTCTTACTAGTCTGCTCCTCAAGTGTCTTCACCTTCTCTTGCAGCTGTTTCAAGTACTTGATTGCATCTCCAAGAACCGAAGCCTTATCCATCTATCAATAAAACATCAAGCTATGAATGATTTGGGAGGCATAGATATTAATTAACAGAGAAAGATAGAAATCTTATATATACCTTCTTCAAGCCTGGAATTATAGAAGATAAAGCTATGAACCGTTGACTGAGCTTCTCGCGCCTTTTCCTTTCTGCTATAATGTGATCTTGTGCTTGAGAGTGTCTAGTTCCAGGGCCAACCTTTTTAGCTCCTTGACAGGACTTGATCACATGATTTTGGTTTGGAACAAAGCAACTTTGAGAAGTTGATATATGATCAGAAGGGAAGGTAGTGATAATGCTTTGGGAACAAAGTACTTCCTCTTTAGGCTTCAAAATGGCATTGACAGCAGAAACAGTACTGGTGTGAGGATAGAGAGCATTATTTTGTGAATAATTCCAAGTGTTCGTTTTGAGCTGTTTCAGGGGTCTATCAGTGCCAGCATGAGTATTATCCAAAGAATGTTTTATATTGACAGTTTGGAGGGTGTGAGGATGTTGTAAATTCTCTGCAAAAGCGCCTGTCATTGGTAGTAAGGTAAAATTATCAAGGGAGCTCATGTGCCACTGATTGATGAAGCTGGGATCCTCCATTCCCTAAAAATTTACAATCTACATTTTAGTCATTATGGCAACAAAACATTTCAAGCAGTTGAAAGTCTAACAACATATGTAAGATCTCAAAAGCATAAATGTATTAAGCTCGTGAATAGTCAAAGAACATATGTATGATCTCAAAAGGTACAAATTAAAGCCATGATCATCACAAACAAGGACAATATATATACACACACATATACATATATATATGTATGTACAAAAATTTCAGGAGAACAAAGTCTTACCAATTCAGATAACCCTTTAATGGATGAAATCTCCATGAATTTAAGAAGCTTCTCTCTTTCTCTCTCCCTCTCCCTCTCCTTGATAAACCCTTTTGGAGAATCCTGTTGTAATGGTGCCGGTTAATGTCCACTTATTGAACACAGCCACTAGTTTATTTCAATAAATGCAAATTAACTAGTAGGTGAGCCAAACCACAAACCACAAACCACAAACCACTACCAACACACACACATACAGATATCAAGACCTTCAATTTTCTTACAATGAAAAGGAAATCTCTAAAGAAATAATACAAGAAAAAAGCTTTAACATGATACAGTAGTCAATATTGGCTGTCTAAACGGACATAGAACTAGTAGTATGAATTCTCACCCTTCAATACAACCACAGTTTTCTTTTTCCAAATCTCCACAAAAGCAGGAGACCTCTTACTTGCTCCACATTTATCTGTCTGCTCCAGTCTCTCACGGGATTGCTGATGTGAACAGGTTTTGGAAAATATGATGCCTATTTGATAAAGAATAATATGAAACTACGACAAAACAAGAGCATATTATACATATATATATATATATATCTTAGCGGTGTCGTTTTTGCTGACAAAATAGTAGCATAACAAGTCAACTTTTTTTTTTTGTTTCAAAAAAAAAGTCACCTTTTTTTTGTTGTTTTGTGGACTTTTACGGGGGGATTACCACCAACCAGACGTTGAAATATCATTAAAGATTTGCTGTTCAAGACCCCCGGTTATCAAACATGTGGCCCTCACCATTGTCTAAATCATGTAATATTGTACTAGTACTAACGCGAATCCTTATTTAATATTTGAAATTAAAAGACAATTATTTTGGTTAAAAAAAAACAGAGAAATTAAAGTAGATAAGCCAATGCAAATACCAGTTTTATATATATGATCACACAGTTTTAAGTTCATGTGAATTTATTATCTCATAAAGTATCCATCAGTGACTATACATGTTGTTTCTGAGAACCTTACGTTTTGACTTTTCATCCATGCTACTACAAACAGGTTACACTTTGTGATTGGAGGATCTAAACATACGCTACGTACCCCATAAAGGTGTCCGCTCAGGATTACTCCAAGTTACCAATTCTATATGCAAAACTTTCATTTCAAATTCTAAACACTAAACACTTGCTTGGCAGGGCGCGGGTCATGCACGCTTCCTGCTTTCTCATCAAACTTATACTTAAACTGCTCTCCAAGTATAGTGAATAAATTCAGTTTGACCCATGAATATAAGTAAATTATGAAAAAAATTTCTTAGGTGGAGGATAGTTTTTCTACTTCAATACGAGTCATTCTCTCCCACTTAATACAAGAGTAGGTTTAAGAAGTGTTATGGTCTGGACTGTACCTAAATATCATTATCTAGGGGTTCCCAATAGATATAACAATGCACTTATAATATAAAAAAATAAAATAAAATCTAAACACTAGGTATCAGCATTTTGAGACTATCAAAATGCTTAATTACATATTATTTGCAATTTTACATCTTATTCGTAGATTAGAACTTTTGAATTAACAATTATGAAATATTGGTTTATCATGTGAGAGAAGGCCGCTCTCACTAATATTTGTTAATAATCATTAAGGGGGACTGAATCCCCTAACCTCATATCAGGAGAGAGTACTTAGCAACTGAGAAATGTTGTAAAATTGGTTTATTTTTTAAGAAATTCTTTCTGATATATTAATTATTTATGTTAGTAATCACTTGACTTAAAAACTTAAGTTACAAAAAAATTATACAACAACAATATTTAAATCTAAGGCTGATAGGATTTATGATAAGTGTACATATTCTCTTACATATAATATGAAGACAAACATCGGATACATGGTAGAGCCCCCCTATCGTGTAAAATGTACAAGGAATTTTGGATAAAGGAGAGACAAAGTCTCTGATACCATACTAGCATTGTCGTATCTAAAAATTAATTTAATCTGATATGAAATGATTAAACCATTATATTTAAGAGGGACCCAAAAGGAATTTAAGATAGATTAACGATTTAAATTTATTGAATTTACTGAAAAGAGCGTCAAGATGTTTAATTATTTTTATTAACATGAAGACAACCCAAACTACAGGATTTGCTGCTGATTCTCTTTTAATTAGTCAAGCATCCAGAGCTGTCTATGGTGCTTGCAAGTAATTTGAAAACCTTTAATTGTGTGGTATCTGGAACCAATTGAAAGGGAAGTTGAAGTGGGCAGCCAGGCAACCTGTGAAATGATTGACAGGATACAAATTGGTGGGAACACACTCAAATCTTTACAGATGAATAATCAATTATTAGTTTAATAGTCTGCTTTTAGCACCGATTAGACCTTGAATGTGTTGGTTTTTCCTTCATTTGTGAGCTCCATGATTCTTGCATCAATCCAAATTGCTTACTTATGCACTTATTGAAGTTTTATATATTATGAATATTATACATGTTAAGTAAACAATTATAAGTGGTCTCAGGTATGTTCTGATTGATATTTGACGTCAAAGTTCCAAATTCAAATTCCTTCTCCTTCAATAAAAATAAATAAATAATACATATAATGTTTCTATTAATTTTATACTTGCCAAATTAAAAATAAATAAATAAATAAATTATGAGTCGCTTTAACTATGATAGTGACTATTGTTTGATTTATTTACCTCCTGATAAACCTTTGTTCAATTTCAGTGGCGATTGAACAAAAATCATCCCACTTTAAACAATTATCTCTTCATATATTTTAGGAAGATTGGCGAATATCACTTTGTTAGAGTTTACTTTTTGAACAAGGATTATCTATAACATGGTGTTAATCATTTTATGATAGAAATTTAAGTTTGAGTGATGTATCGGAGAGAAAAAATCTAATAATTTTGATCATCCACTTTTTTAAATATTGATGTGTTAATATTTATGTGTTAGTAATTATAAAAAAATTAGCAATAATAATAATAATAATAATAATAATGGTAGAGAATCCTTTCACTTGTTTTCTTAGCCAAATTTGACACACGATATAACCGCTTCTATCTTTTCTTTCAAACATTTTTACCTAAAATCTTAAATTTTCAAGCAAACCTTCATTATATTATGATTATGTGATTACTTAGAAAATGTAAGCAACGGGGTGAAGTTGGGGCTCATAAATCTTGGGCTGGTCCTGGCTTGTCCTAGCCACGTCTAGGTCAAATGTTTGGACCGGAGCCGGTCAATAACTAAGTACATAATCTTTGGCAAATTAGGAATATGTTGTATTTGGCAAAATTGGCATGGATTCTTAATTTAAGAAGCTTTATGACGTTATATATGTACAAAAATGTTAAAGCATCCAAATTTCTTTTTCTATTTGATTAATAAGTATAAAAAATGTTATAAGGGAAATTTCAAATATGCTTTGAGAATTTATCAATTTTTTGCTATGAATTAAAAAATATCCAATCTTCAATAAAATTTCATAAATACATCTACATCTCTCACATTAGTCAAGTATTAGTCAAACCTAATGTTCATATATGTCGCATGATTAGGATATTATGTAGTGCATTCTAGCATGTTGACACACGTATGGGCATAAATAATTTGAAAAAGAAAAACTACAAGAGCAAATAATTTGGAAAAAGGAAAAAAAAAATGCCCATACGTGTGTTGACACATGTACAAGCATAAATACATATTTTTAAAAAAAATAAAAACTAATGTATTCAATCTATATTTTATTAAAGTTTGTTAGAGTATTTTTTAATGATATACTTTGATAGGTTTTATAGATGTCATGGATTTCATCAGATTTTGTTAGAATTCTATTTTAAAATTTGTTGGATTATTTAATAAATTCCATCAGATTTTGATAGAATTCTATTTGAGTTTGTTAGATTTTTTATATAGATTTAAATGAAATTGAATATATTTTAATATAAAATTGTTAATGATTTATATTTAAAAAAAAAAATTCATATGATGAGTAGTATATTATAAAATTTGGTCCAACTTTCACCGTTTATATGATTATTTTATTTATATAAGCCACATTAATGAAAATAACTATTTTATTAAAAAAAATATTTTTTTTACATCTAATTATTGAGGTCAGTTGTTGAATTAAAAAAAAAAATTAATAGTCTCAATAATCCCAAACTTATATATATGTATATATATTTAAAAAAAATCCTAAATTAAAAAATATAACAACAATGAAAAAATATAACAACAATGAAATGATGTATATTATAGAAGTCTAAAGAAACTATTCTCTGTAATTGTCATTGTTGTCATTTTGCTCCCTAGCATCTCTTCACATATTTGTAGCTATACTAACCCTCAATTGGTTTGCACTTTCTTACTGTTGCTTTTGCGTTTAAAAAATTGTTTCAAATTCCTCTTCATTAGTGGGTGGTGATGAAGATAAAGAAGATTTATTATTCGATTCAATAGGAAATTCATCAGACTAACATTCCTTACGAAGAAAATTGTGTAGACTTGCACAAGCTAACATTAGATCTGCTAGTGTCCGATAAGGGAATGGAGATGCAAATTTGAAAATTGTGAATCTTGATTTGAATACACCAAATATCTTTTCCATAACATTTCTTAGAGAAAAATGACAAAGGTTGAATAACTCAATTTCATTTTTAGGGTCATGACCTTGATCAGCAAAATCTTGGAGATGATATCGAACACCTTTAATTGGCGCTAAGAATTGGCATTGATTTAAAAATCCGCAATCCCCTAAGAAATATTTATCTGATTCAATACATAAATAAGTAATATATAATTTATAATCTAATGTCAAATTAATTTCTTAACCACAAAAAAAAAAAAAATCATAATTAAAATGAATAATAAATTATTACCATGTGGCACTTTAAGCCTATTTCTTCTTGATAAAGCGTCGTTTAGCACTCGTGAATCATGAGCTAACCCCTCCCATCCACTAAGCACATATATGAATTCCAAATTGAAGTTACAAGCTGCTAATACATTTTGTGATATTGTTTTATGACGATTGCAATAACTACTAACATCACATTCAGTTACCATTACTGATATATGTATGCCATCAATAGCTTCAACACAATCCTGAAATTAAAATCGAAGTTTATATAATAATAAATTATAAGAAATATGATAAAAATAACAATATTATTATAACTAATAATTAAATAATTATATATAAATAATGGAACGTTTAGTAAGGGTAAAATCTTGTACTTTCCTTTATCTTAGATGGCACAGTGGATTCAGGTTTGACCATTAACTTTGGTGCAATCGTATTCAATGTCTTCAAAATTTTGTTGAAATTTTTGCTAGTAGTAAAATGTGAGCGACTAAATATATCACAAGTTTGACAATATCTACTATTTTGACCAACAATTAGTAAAAATGTGTCAAACATTTCTTCTACACAAATATATCTTGTATATTCTAAAAGTGTTTTTTCTCTTAAAATGCTGTATAATTTGTGAAACACATCTGGATACATTCGATATGATTATCGAAAATCTTGAGGGTCCTCATTCAATACTCTATGTATATAATTGTATCCAGTTGTAATTATTGATCGTCCAGTTAATGGACATTCAATACGATAAGCACGTATGTGAATCATAAACTCATGTAGCAGATGGACTATAGCTTAAATTGCCATCAATAAATGTTTAATGGCTTTATATAATTCTTCATCCTTTTCTCCTTCTTCCATTTCATTTTCGTCTTCCTCCATATCTTCCACTTCTTCTCCCTCAATTTCTTCTTCCTCAACTTCCATCTCTTTTATTTCATTAGTTATGCTGCAATTATCCATTTTATACAGAAAACTACCTGTAAACAAAACTTTATATATAAAATAAGTCCAAGCTAGTTTCAAATTACTACCTTTTCATTATCATCACACTCATTTTGTATATAACACTACAAACAACCACAAAAATAATAATAAAACATCTCATAGTAATAATTAACTAGTTCCAACCAAAAATGATAAACAAGTCATAATAAAAACAAGTCTAACTAGTAATTGAAACTAATTCAAATTTAAACCTACACCAAAATATTTTAAACTAAATTGTATGATGTTCATATAGCCACACTCATTCAGAAATATGTGATCCAAGCTGCACGCTCTTCAGGTGACATTTTACAAAATATATCTTTTTTTGTTTTAGTATTAAGCAATACAAGTGTCTTGTAACGGACAGAATTATCTAAGTTTGGAATCTCTTTTATGGTATCCCATATATTGCTTTTTCTTTCTTTTTTCTTTTTAATTTCCTTTTTCTCCTTGTCACTCTCCTTCTTCTCTATTAGGTTGTGTACTCCTCGAAAATCAGTGGCAATTGAATCAATGACGAGAGAATTTTTTCTATAACTTCGTTTTGATTATTCTCAAATGAGTTAGATCCTTCATAATCAGTTCTATTCCTCTTTTTCTGATTAGTGCTTTTTGAAGGAACCTCTGAACTCATGCCCTGATAGTATTTGGGTGAAGTAGATCGTTCAAGTGGCGAAACTTGGTGTGATGATTCATGTTGATTTTGCACAAATGTATTGTTATTCTCATCATACATATAATCTTTAATATTGGTATGTCTATCTTGAACTCCAAGTATTCTTACATTGGTATCATCACCCAATCCAACTGCGTATCTCCCTGAAGCAGTTGCATTCCCATTTACAACCCTCAAATCATCATAATGTACATAATTTTCTGTGCGAAGCTATCGTTCTTTTAGATGAGACTAAAAAAAAAAAAGTTAATATAAAAAACCTAAAATGTTAAGTAGTTATCAAACTATATATAAACAAAAATTTAAGAACCTTACTTTAAAATAGTCTTCCCATACTTATTTGCTAGTAGTGAATCTTTTCATGATTGAGACCCATCAAAAGCCAAAGCTATGATGCGCAAGTTCAGTTTATATTTAATATTGTGTTTTAAACCATTTCAATCGACTTTGATAATTATTGTAGGTCTTATTACAATGAAGTTTTTCATTGAGAATAGAGAGTATCACTGTTTCCACTGTTTGCTTGCTTAACAATCCATTAGCATCACACCATTCATGATTGACGGTTTCAACCATAAGTTGCAATAATAAATTGCTCTGTATCACAATCTAACTATTATAATTTCCTCTAACTTTGTCTTTCCCTTTCTCATTTCGTTGTTGTGTTTCTTCCATTTGTAAGTATACTAATCACACATGGAAATCCCAAAGTTCAATACAAAAATAAAACAATTAACAACTAATAGATAATAATCATCAATCATAACTTAAAGATCTCATTTATTATTAATGCAATTTCAATTATGACATAAATAGTATAAAAGTAATGATGACAACATAACTATTGAGATATGCCCCCATTAATTGGTTTTCTCAACAGAAGAGATTTAGGATGGATTTTTTAGATGTAAAAGCTAACTATTTCAAGAATAGCTCATTTGACTGTTTGCTTTCCTCTGTTGTATTTGTTGTGATAACCTAATATGTAGTAGTAACCTAATTGATCTGAATAGTTCAATTGCTAACTAGTAGTGTCGTTATAGAATTTCAATGATGTACCCACGTGAGAAACCAAATCAAAGTTTCATTTGGCGGTCTTGGATGAGTCTAATTGAAACCTCTTAGATGCGCAACTAGATTTCTTTTGTGGTTCACCAGCTAAAAAAGATGTTCTCAATTAAGGACAGCTAAAAATTCATATTAATAATGCAAATAACAAATAAAAACGAAACACGGAATGGCAAAAACCAAATTGTTTATTAATACAATTCTATACAAGGTTATGCATGCATGAAATGTGTAACCTTTTTCCTAGACACTAATTTGTAGCCAAAGTTGTTTACTGATTTTTTCATGGCTACGTAGTAGGCGCGATCTCTTAATCAATGATTAAATGAGCAAGTGTTTATCTAGAGTTTATGGGAGTCTGTGTGCTAAGTACACAACTTGAATGGGTAATTTCGTGACATACATGCTTCTGACAGTGCGTAATGGCTAGACCTTCCAAGTCTTTGATGCTACCCTAATAACCTCTCATGCGCTCTTTAAGTGACTGTGCAAACACGTTCATGATCTGTTTAAGGTAGTCCAGAATTAACATGCAAATTTTACGAGATTCGAGACCTTTACCACATCACTCAATAATCTTTTCGATATTCAATTAACTAAGAACTGACTTGCCACTTTTTAAAACTTTCATATAAAATCAAGCATGGCATTAAACAAACTATTGAAACCAATATTGATCACAATCAAATCATCAGTGTTGTTTACAACATAGAATTGATTATGGTAAAACAAATTGAAATTGAATCGTGAAACAGAATAAAAAAACATTGTAATTGAATGTAGTAGAACAATTCAATATGGAAGAAAAAAATACACAACGTACCTTCAATTCACCGTCTTCTGTTCCAAGAGAAAAAAAAATAATGTATGAAAAACCTTGGAAATCTTTGGAGGTGGGGCAAAATTTCATATGAGGTTTTTTATCTATACTTAGGTTTAAAAAATCTTTCACAATCCAGAAAAATCCAATTTCTACAAAATTATTTATTTTTTGAATACACTTAGACTTATTTGAATTTTTTAAAAGTCTAAATTGAATACACCAAAATTTCATTAGAATTCTTACAAATTTTAATTGAATACACTCATATTCTAATGGACTTCTAAAAAGTATAAATTAAATACATCAAGATTTTTAAAATCATTTAAATTTCAATAAATTCCAAAATTAAATACACCACCCTAAGAGATATACTGCAAACAAGTTGAACTAGTCATATGTTAGACTTGCTTAAGAAGGTAGTAGAAAGAAGGTATGTATTTATGTACATATATATCAGTTAAATAAAAGTGATGTTCGGTTTCCTAAATTTTTTACTCAAATTCATGTCCAAATGATGTATTATATGAGTTATTAATATTTTATTAAATCATGTGATGATGTGATAATTAATATTTCATCATCTCCATCTCCATCTTTTTCATCACAAAATTATTTAAAAAAAGAAGAAGAAGAAGAAACAAAATCACATATAAAATCTCAAAAAAGAAAAAACTCAAAAACAATTCATTAAGAAACATGAAGACCCTTTTTTTTTTTTCCTTATTGAAATTTGGGGAGGGCCAATTGAACTCGGGGATCTCCATCTCCATCTTTTTCATCACAAAATTATTATTTTTTTTTTTAAAAAAAAAAACCCTAAAAAACAATTCATTGAGAAACATGATGCTGTTTTCCCTTTTTTTTTTTTTGGAAATTGGGGGGTGGGGGTGGATAATTGAACTAGCTAGGGGACCTCTACTCAATGTAGAGGTATGGTTAATACTAGGTTATATTAATGATCACATAAAACACAATTCTAAAAATCATGTTTGGTGAAGTAATGATATTGGATATGAGTATATACAATAGTGCATTGTACGTTGTTCCGATAATGAATGCCCAAAGTCGCTTGGCAGTTGACGCCATCGGTATAGGCTCCAGCTGCACCCCTTGCCAATGATAAGGTTTGACACTCGAAGTTAGCTAATAAACTTTTTCTCCCACCTTATGTATGAGTTGTCCTCTCATTCTTGTATATGTCTCTTTCATTCTTGTATGAGAGTGGATCCCTCCCATTTTGAAGCAGTTTTTTGGGTTGTGCCACCAGTGTTTCTATCCTAGTACTCTAGGTTAGTTCTAATAAAAAAAAAAACAATGAATGCACAAATAAAACCAAACTAGAAGGTGGATTAGTTTTAATTAGCCATTATGACTTTACCATATTTAATATGAACAAAACTCATAACAATACACAGTTCTAGAGGATGGATTTAGTTGTAATTGGCCATTATGACTTTACCATATTATTATTTAACATGAACAAAACTCACAATTCACAATACACAGTTGTCTCATTAATCTCTTTTAATATGTTTGACCTCTTTTTAGTAACATTATAATTATTACACAAATTGAGACAAAAGGTAAATTTGAAAATCCCTACCTCATTAACCTATTTTAAATCTGTTCCCAAAATTAGACTTCAATCTATAATAAGCATGAAGTGGAGTCATGAGACAATACATAGATCTTGCTAAAACTAAAACAACCCCATCCTACAAGTTTGATACTGTTGACGTTGTTCTTTAGTCAATCCAATTCTTCAATCCTAGTACCTGTGATTCAACAACTGTAAAGCAAAAAAATAAAATATGGCAGAATAAGATGACAATAAAAAACACACTTCTTTTTACGTGGTTCGGCAATCGTAAAGCCTACATTTATAACTGTCACCTATATCTCCGGCAGAGTAACAATATATTATTTCACCTCCTCCCTTACAGTTTGATCCCCTATTTATAGCCAGAGAATCATACATTTTGAATAGGTTTGAATTACATACAAATAAGGCAACAAATAATTTACATTAATTTTGATAATTATAGCATTTATTCTGATAATAATGACACCTAGATCTTATTCAATAAATCAGCAACAGAATCAGAGAATTTCAAGATTTAATTTGCCTCAAATCCAAAAAGTTGATTCCTTCCCGAATTAAACTACTTTAGCCTTTTAAAAGGTCGACTAGATAGGTCATAGCGAGCTCCTGAATTGGCAGGGTACTCAGGCGAGCTAATACGCAAGCAAATACACTAGGAGATACACGAGCAAATACCTAAGTCACCCATGAGCAGACTATATATAAGTTGATAGACGAGCTGATACCATCCCAGGCATGCTGTCTGAGGTGGTTAGCAAGTTGATAGCCATTGTGCACTTATTGAATAACGGTCAGTAGGCCTAGAACCCACCTTGCTAATAAATAGTCTCAGCATGAGTTGATGAAAAACAACAAACTTTTTATATCGACCAGATTGTCAAGCTCATAAAACGAGCTCATGCACTATTCAACGAGCACAGAGATAACCTTGAAATACAATTAGATAAGAAAAGCGAGCAATGCCTCTTACTGATCGCTTACCAAAGTGACAAACGAGCTAACCATCGAGCAGGCATACCGTTTTGACCATTGAGCTTGCTGGACTTCTATTCATTTAAACTGAGATACTAGGTCTTAAAAGTCCATTTCCCAAGTCCATAAAATATGCACAACAGATACACATAATATGATCATCAAACTCCATCATGGCGGTTCATGTTATTTCCAAGAAATTAATCAAACCATCAATCCTAACTCCGTCTCACCTGCAAAGCATGAGTCTATCGTTGATAGATCAAATCATTCCTCCATGAACTGTGCCAACAATTTTCTATTACTTATCCTACGACAATTATCACCTAGACTCAGTTGAACATGTTGAAAGGCAGAAGCAATTAGAGAAGTCACTTGCTGAAACCCTGACCTTGTACTACCCTCTAGCCGGAAATTATGTCGAGGAGAATCAATTGATTGATTGTAACGATGAAGGGGTTGAATATATCGACGCCCTTGTAAATGGTCAGCTATCTCAAATTCTCCAAAGAGAAATTGAACCCAAGAAGTTGAATTGTTTTGTTCCCGATGAAGTAGAGGAATTTGCTACAAGTGCATTAGTAGCTATCCAAATTAAAACATTCAGCTGTGGGGGACTAGCTATTGGCATCCGAGTTTCACATACAATAATAGATGGTTTCACAATTTTCACGTTCACATATGGATGGGCAAAGGCAAGCAAAGTTGGGATAAATGATGTTACCATCCTTGACTTTGTTACCGTCGGTTCTCTCTTCCCACCAAGAGATTTATCCAGGTACGTGCTTCCGCCGCTTTCCAAACCCAAAACTGAGCAAGTTGTTACGAAAAGGTTTGTGTTCGATGTAAATATAATATCAAAGTTGAAAGCTGATCAAGTTATGAGACTCAACTGCAAGCCTTCAACCATGGAGTTATTGACAGCATTGATGTGGAGGGCTCAAGTCAATGCAGCAGCTCGAGCAAAACATGTAAAGACTTCTCTATTGTCGATTATACTAAACTTGAGAGGCAAAAAATTCAAGGTGATACCAAATAATTGTTGTGGTAACTGTTATGCGCAGCGGAAATTAAACAAATACACAACTACTAATGCTAGCTATTAAATATAAATAACAAATATTAATAAAGCAGAAAAGCAGAAAAATAAATGCAAAGCGAAAAAAGAAAGAACACACCAGAATTTACGTGGTTCGATATAAAACCTACGTCCACGGGCGCTGCTGAAAACTTCCACTAGCTCCAAAGCAAAATATTACAAAATCTGGGTAAGATCCAAAAACCCAGAAACATATAGGGAGAAAACAAGAATAATACAAATATATGGATCTTTTACAATTCTTGTTTATTTTGGGGTACAAAATCAATTAGCTAAAGGACTTATTTATAGTCCACCAAACATCCCACCATTTGTTATGTTTTAGATGTGGGATTGCTAATTAAGCCAAAAACAACAAATCTCCACCGGACATCAATATACTTGGTGCGAACATGGAATACCGGATTCTTTGCTAAATGAATGGCACTTTGACTATCCGAGTAAATAGCAATATTCTTCTGTCCCACTCCCAACTCTACCAGTAATCCTTGTAACCAAATTGCTTCCTTCACAGCCTCTGTCAATGCCATATACTCTGCTTCTGTTGTAGACAAAGCAACTGTTGACTGTAAAGTAGACTTCCAACTTATCGGAGCTCTCACAAGAGTGAATACATATCTAGTAGTTGACCGTCGTTTATCCAAATCATCAGCATAATCTGAATCGACATATCCGATTGCAAACTGACCAAGTGAATTTTCTTTCTGAAATACCAAACCAAAATCTACGGTTTTTAACAAGTACTGTAGAATCCATTTCACAGCTTGCCAATGTCCTTTACCAGGATCATGCATATACCTGCTCACAACTCCAACTGCTTGCGAAATGTCAGGTCTTGTACACACTATAGCATACATCAGATTACCAACTGCATTAGAATACGGAACACGAGACATGTACTCTCGTTCTTCATCAGTACTCGGAGATAATGATGCACTCAACTTGAAATGAGGAGCAAGTGGCGTACTTACAGGTTTTGACTGTTCAGGTACACCAAAACGCTGTAATACCTTCATCAGATATTGCTTCTGAGTCAAACAAACCTTGCCTTTTCCTCTATCTCTGCTAATCTCCATACCGAGAATCTTCTTAGCTTCACCCAAATCCTTCATTTCAAACTCTGAACTCAACTGAGTCTTCAGTTTCTCAATCTCCACTTTGCTCTTAGAAGCTATTAGCATATCATCAACATATAAGAGCAAGTAGATGAAGGAACCATCTTGTAGCCTTCGAAAGTATACACAATTATCAAATTTGCTTCTGGTGTACTCTTGTCCTATCATAAATTGATTAAATCGCTTGTACCATTGTCTCGGAGACTGTTTTAAACCATAAAGCGATTTCTTCAATTTGCAAGCCCAATTTTCTTTTCCAGCAACCTTGAATCCATCTGGCTGAGTCATATAGATTTCCTCTTCCAAATCACCATGTAAAAATACAATTTTTACATCCATTTGAACTAGTTCCAAATCCAATTGAGCTACAAGGGCCAATAAAATTCTAATGGAAGAGTGTTTCACAACTGGAGAAAATACCTCATTATAGTCAATCCCTTCCTTCTGAGCATAGCCTTTCGCCACCAACCTTGCCTTGTAGCGGACATCTTCTTTGTTAGGAAATCCCTCTTTCTTAGTAAACACCCATTTGCACCCAATTGTCTTCTTATTCTTCGGTAGTTGAGCTAGCTCCCAAGTTTCATTCTTCCGAAGAGACTGCATTTCTTCATCCATAGCTTTCTTCCACTTATCAACTTTAGAACATTGGACTGCTTCTCTGTAAGTGGAAGGAACATCATCATCTACAATTGGAAGTGCATAGGCCACCATATCAGCAAAACGAGCAGGTCTGCGAATCTCACGTCTTGGTCTATTTATTGCAATTGATTCTTGTTGCTGCGAAGGTTCTTGGGTAGAAACCTCTTCTTCTCCTTCTTCTTCAGTAACCTCCTCGATCATAGGAGTGTCATCATCAACAATTCTAGCTGGATTATTTGTTGACTCTATCTGTTTCTGAAAAAACTCCATCTGCTTCCGAGTAGACTCCACCTATTGCGGATTACCCTCAACAATATCTTCTATTTTCTTTTTCAGCATCGAAGACTCATCAAAAATAACATCCCTGCTGAAGATTATCTTCTTCGAATTAGGATATAAAAGACGATACCCTTTCACCCCTGAAGACATCCCCACAAATATAGCTTTTCTTGCTCTCGGATCCAATTTAGATTCCTTTACATGATAATAAGCAGAACAACCAAAGACATGTAAAGAATCATAATCAGTAACAGGTTTTTCAGACCATACCTCCAATGGAATTCTACCACCGATCGCTGTTGACGGTAAGCGATTAATGAGATGACATGCATAAGTCACTGCCTCAACCCAAAACTCCTTGCCCAACCCAGCATTGGACAACATACACCGAACTTTCTCCAGCAACGTTCGGTTCATGCGTTCTGCCACCCCATTTTGTTGTGGTGTATGTCTAACTGTAAAATGATGTATAATATCCGCATCTTGACAGACCTCTCGAAAAGATTTACTGCAATATTCACCTCCATTATCTGTTCTGAGATACTTAATCTTTCTCCCAGTCTGAGTCTCAATCATCTTTTTCCAATTAAGGAAAATCCCAAGTACATCATCCTTTTTTTTCATTGTGTATACCCAAACTCTTCTGGAAAAGTCATCAACAAATGTAACAAAATAGTGTTTACCACCCACGGAGGCTGTCCTAGTGGGTCCCCACACATCAGAGTGAACATAATCCAAAATACCTTTAGTATTATGAACTGCAGTTGCAAACTTCACTCTCGTCTGCTTTCCCAGAACACAATGTTCACAAAAATCTAACTTGCAGGTTTTTACTCCTTTCAACAAGCCTTGATCCACCAAACTGTTTAAAGCTTTCTCACCTGCATGCCCCAGACGCATATGCCATAACCTGATCATATCTGAATCAACATCCTTCTTTGATACTACTGCTGCTAATTCAGTAACTGTACTACCATTGTAGTAGTACAAGTTGTTCTTCCTTGTACCTTTCATTACCACAAAAGCCCCAGATACCACTCTCATAACTCCATCTCTGATAAATACCTTGTAGCCTTTAGATTCTAAAGCTCCCAATGATATGAGATTCTTCTTCAAATCTGAAACATACCGAACTTCTGTCAAAACTCTGGTCGATCCATCATGATTCTTCAATCGAATTGAACCTATCCACTTAGTTTTGCATGAGTTATCATTACCCATGAGCACAATTCCACCATCTAGCTCTTCGAAGTTGAAGAACCATTCCTTATGTGGACACATATGATAAGTACAACCCGAATCTAAAATCCACTCACCAGATCCAAATGTTGATGATAGACTAACCAATACAAAATCTTCTTCCTCACGTTCGGCTACATATGCATCAGAAGTAACTTTACCCTTGCCCTTATCTTTCTTCTGTAGTTTCGGACAATCTTTCTTCCAATGTCCTTTCTCATGACAAAAGGCACATTCATCTTTATTAGGTCTTTTCCTTGACTGTGATCTGCCTCTTCTTTCTTGTTTTCGACTCTTACTTCTTCTCCTAACTGTAAGCGCCTTTGTTGATTCATCCCTATTCTCTTTCTGATCTTTCTTACGCATTTCATAATTAAGTAAAGCTGCACACACTTCTTCAAAGGACAATTTTTCTTTCCCATGAATAAGCGTAATGCACAAATGATCCAACTCATCAGGAAGAGATCCTATCAACAGCATGGCCTTCTGCTCATCTTTGAATGTTTCATCCAAATTCAACAAATCAGCTAACAAACGGTTGAAATTATCAATATGGTCATTGATATTCAAACCTGGTTTCAACTGAAGACGGTACAACCTCTTCAACAAATATAGCCGATTCTTGTTGCTTTTCTTCATATATTTGTTCTCTAGCGCCTTCCACAATTTACTAGCAGAGGTTTCTTTCATGAACGGATACTTCTGCTCTCTACAGAGACATGAGCGAATTAAACCACATGCCTTCGCATTTTGCCTCTCCCAATCTTTTTCCTCAATATTCTCTGGTCTTGTTTCTTCCAGAACAATATCCAAATCTTGTTGATACAAGACGTCCGTAACTTCGCTTTGCCATAGGCTAAAATTATTTCGACCATCAAATTTCTCTACTTCAATTTTTACATGTGAAGATGAAGACATTTCTGCTTTACACCAAAAGTTTTTATGCCAATAGCTTGGTGATCAAATGAATAGTACTCAAAAGGTAAGCTCCCAGGAAAGACTGGAGGGGTCACAAACGGTCCCACTTTAAATCCAGTCTCCTTAGACAATTATAGTCTTTTTGACAGAGCTTCCCTAAATTGTAACTATTCCAAAATAACACCGAAGCTCTACAAACAAATATTTAATAGCTAGCTAATGCCCTAGACAATTTCCCAGATCAATCGAAACCTAGGGCTTTGATATCACTTGTTGTGAGCAGCGAAAATTAAACAAATACACAACTACTAATGCTAGCTATTAAATATAAATAACAAATACTAATAAAGCAGAAAAGCAGAAAAATAAATGCAAAGCGAAAAAAGAAAGAACACACCAGAATTTACGTGGTTCGGTATAAAACCTACGTCCACGGGCGCTGCTGAAAACTTCCACTAGCTCCAAAGTAAAATATTACAAAATCTGGGTAAGATCCAAAAACCCAGAAACATATGGGGAGAAAACAAGAATAATACAAATATATGGATCTTTTACAATTCTTGTTTATTTTGGGGTATAAAATCAATTAGCTAAAGGACTTATTTATAGTCCACCAAACATCCCACCATTTGTTATGTTTTAGATGTGGGATTGCTAATTAAGCCAAAAACAACAGTAACCTTGTGACAAGGATTAGTGTAAGATTAGATCAAGCAAACGAAAGCAACATGAGGAACATGAATGACTTTGTTGATCAAGTGATGGGTGCAATAAGGAACTCTATCATGGAATATGCGAAACAAACTGAAGGTGATGTGAAGGAGTTCTTGTCCAAGGTGATCATCAAACCTTACAAAGAAATATTGGAAGTCATGAAAGGAGAGGGAGATGTATGTATATTTAGTGATATGAGAAATTTTCCTTCGTATGAAGTGGATTTTGGTTGGGGGAAGCCTGCTTGGGTGAGTTTGGCACGAAGAACTTATAAAGGGGTGCTTTTTTTTAACGTACAAAAGATGATGATGGAATTGAAGCTTGGGTGATCCTGGAAGAGAACGAAATGGTTTATTTTCAAAGTGATCCAGATATTCATGTTAATGAAGCTAGGCAAAATTGGTGATGGCAACACTCCCACCCCCCGTCCCAAAATGTAGTTGCATGGCATATTGTCTTTGCTTCATTGACCGCCACGAATCTGCACTTTTCATTTACATTTGATGTTTGCAATATTGTGGTGAGCATTAATTCCTATTAATCAGGGTCTAAATATTTGTTTAACGAGAATTAGAAAGTACCTTCGATGTCTTATAATAAGGATTTGAAAAATTAATTCCAACAAAGCTAAATCCTATATGAAACCTTGCCTCGAATAATTTTGATTCAAGTCCGAGTTGGACTGAAAATCAAGTTAAAAAAGGAAAATTAAATGTTGCTCCGGATGGCTTATAGCCTTTAGCACCCCAAAGCAATTCACTGTCCAAAGCAAGCTTTGAGCAAATACAATTCTCCATTGACCACTGCCAAAGCAAGCATTGGGCAGCGGCAGAAAATGATGTTGTAAATGCACTCCCCGCATCTCAATGTCTAGAAAATCTTCAATATTGCACCGCTTTATTAAAAATCTGATTCTTATTAATAGTGTGTTTACTTCATGGATTGAGGAATGAGAATGGAGAATGAGATTGATTGATAATGTTTACTTACTTAAAATTCATTCCGTAATGGAAATGAAAGTATGGGCCCTACATCAATTTGGGGTTGAGGAATAGGAATCTCATTCCCCCCAACTTACTTGGGAATCTCATTCTCATTTCCTTTGTCAAAGTAAAATGTCTCTTATACATTTTTTTAAAAAAATAAAGAAAAATCTATTTTATTTGATGTTAAAAAAAAAAAAAAAAAAAACTACATATTGTAATAAAAAATTGTACATTATTAATTTTTCATCATCAATTTCTTAATTATCATGATGAACTAATAAAATAATATGTAATTTTATTATTATTATTATATGTAGTTTTTTATTTAATATTAAAAAAAATTACATATTATAATAAAAAAAAAACTGCACACCAAGTTAGTAAGCTATTAAAATAATATTAAGTTTTTTTTTTATTATAATATGAAGTTTTTTATTTGATATTAAAAAAAAAGAGTATTTTATAATAAAAAATTACACATTATTATAATTAATCCATAATTTTAATTAAGGGTACTTTTGTAACTTATAATTAATCCATTCCGATTCCAAAGTAAAGTAAACAGTTTAATGGAAATAATATTGATTCCGATTCCGATTCTTGTAGTTAAAGTAAACAACTTATATGATTTCGATACTTCATTAAAATTCCAAGTCATTCTTATTCCAAATCATTCTAATTCTTATTCCGATTCCTCCAAGTGAAGTAAACGCACCATAATAGTTTTAGTCAGGGGTGGGCATTTTCGGGTCTTGGTTGAGTTGGATTGAAAATTTTGGGTTAGTTTAAAAAACCCAATCTAATAATAGTCGGATTGGGTTGAGTTGAGTTAATCAGATTTGATTTAATCTACCACGAGAGCATAAAATGTCTAGTTGGTAACTCTTATATTCTTAACAATTTAATTACAAATAAAACGAGTATAAATAAAGATTTAATTATTAAAAGTAAAAAATTTAATCCACCATAAAAAGCTATTATTAATTCTTATCTCTAGCAAGTATTATTTTTTAACTTGATTCTCAATCCAACCCAATCTATCCTAATTTTTTAAATATTTAACCTATCTAACTTGATAAAAAGTGGTCGGATTGAGTTCAGTTTGTCGGGTTAGATTGGAGATGCCAGCCCCTAGTTTTAGTTCTATAAAAACATTAAAAATTAAAGGAAAAGGGCAGCAGAAGTCTCAGGATAGATATAATTTCATAAACATACAATATCATGCACTCATGTGCCTAACTTTAATTACCATATTCAATATATTATAATACAAAACTGGTTTCACCTATTTAGGTACACCTGTCTCATTAAACTAAGATACACTATAATATTAAAATTAATTAATTTAGATAAATATTTTTATCCAATTTATTAAATCAGGTCTAACCAATTCAATCAAGCACCAAATAAGGATTAAGCCAATCAAATCTAATCCTATCTAACCTATTCAATCATATCAAAACAAATTCAATTCAATCTGATCCAATTCAACATATTTATTAAAAAAAAAAAAAAAGATTCCAAATATGGTATACAAAATAATTGTCATACAAAACTTATGTGAGACACAACCGTCTCATTAACGTTTTTTTAAGTTTTTTTCATATCTATTAGTAACACTAATTATTATACAAATTGAGATAGAAGGTAAATTTATGTATACCTGTCTCATTAACATATTCTAACCTTTTTCACCTCTTTAGTAAAATTACAATTATTATTCAAATTGAAATATAAGTAAGATTCCTAACTTTACCAATTCAATACAAACAAAAGTCACAATACACTTCTTTCAAAAAAAAAGAAAAATCACAATGCACAGTTGTCTCATTGATGATCTCTTTTAATATGTTTTGACCTCTTTTGGTAACACTATAATTATTATGCCAATTGAGATAGAAGGTAAAATTTAAGAATCCCTGTCTCATTCACCTTTTGTATTCTGTTTCCAAAGTCGGATTTCACTGTATTATCAGCATGAAGTGTAGCGAGACTATGCATAGATCTTGCTGAAACTAAAACATTGCAAAGCTGAAAACTCCCCCTCCTACAAGTTTGATACTCAGAATTTGATCAGCAAATCAACTTCCATCATGGAGGTTCAAATTATTTCCAAGAAATTAGTTAAACCATCAATTCCAACGCCATCTCACCGACGATGCGTGAGTCTATCATTGCTAGATCAAATTTTGCCTCTGCGAACTGTGCCATGCATTTTCTACTACTCATCCAATGGCAACTACCACCCAGCCTCAGCTGAACATGTTGAAAGACAGAAGCAGTTAGAGAAGTCGCTTGCCGAAGTCCTAACCTTGTACTACCCTCTTGCCGGAAGATATGTCAAGGAGAATCAATTGATTGATTGTAACGATGAAGGGGTTGAATACGTCGAAGCCCTTGTTAATGGTCAGCTATCTCAAATTCTTCAAGGGGAAATTGAACCGAAGGAGTTGAATCGATTTGTTCCTGATGAAGTAGAGGAATTTGCTACAAGGGCATTAGTAGCTATCCAAATCAACACATTCAATTGTGGTGGACTAGCTATTGGCTTGCGAGTTTCACATACAATAATAGATGGTTTCACATTTTTTACGTTCACAGATGGATGGGCAAAGGCAAGCAAAGTTGGGATAAATGATGTTACCATCCTTAACTTTGTTACCGGTTCTCTCTTCCCACCAAGAGATTTATCCAGGTACATGCTTCCACCACCTCTTTCAAAATCAAAAACTGATGAAGCTGTCACAAAAAGGTTTGTGTTCGATGCAAATATAATATCAGAGTTGAAAGTCGATCAAGCTATGAGACTCAACTACAAGCCTACAACCATGGAGTTATTGACAGCACTGATATGGAGGGCTCAAGTCAATGCAGCAGCTCGAGCAAGACATGGACAACCAAGGACTTCTCTATTGTCAGTTCTACTGAACTTGAGAGACAAAAAGTTCAAGGTAATAATACCAGAGAATTGTGGTGGAAACCTTTGGACAAGGATTACTGCAAGATTTGATCGAGCAAACGAAAGCAAGAGGGGGAACTTGAATGACTTTGTTGATCAAGTGACGGGTGCAATTAGGAACTCTATCATGGAATATGCAAAACAAAGCGATGATGGTGATGTACATAAGTTCTTGTCCAAGGTGGTCGTCGAACCTTACAAAGAAACATTGGAAATCATGAAAGGAGAGGGAGATATATGTGCATTTAGTGATTGGAGAAATTTTCCTACCTATGAAGTGGATTTTGGTTGGGGGAATCCTGCTTGGGTGAGTTCGGCACCGAGACCTCATAAAGGGGTGTGTTTTATACGTACAAAAGATAACGATGGAATTGAAGCTTGGGTGACCATGGAAGAGAACGAAATGGCTTATTTTCAAAGTGATCCAGATATAATAATGTTCCTGAAGCTGGGCAGCTTTGGTGATGGCAGCACTCCCATTCTCCGTCCCAAAATGTAGTTGTTGGCATTTTGTCTTTGCTCCATTGACCGCGGTGAATGTGCATTTTTCATTTACATTTTGTGAATGCAATATTTGTTGTGCGCAGCGGAAATTAAACAAATACACAACTACTAATGCTAGCTATTAAATATAAATAACAAATATTAATAAAGCAGAAAAGCAGAAAAATAAATGCAAAGCTAAAAAAGAAAGAACACACCAGAATTTACGTGGTTCGGTATAAAACCTACGTCCACGGGCGCTGCTGAAAACTTCCACTAGCTCCAAAGCAAAATATTACAAAATCTGGGTAAGATCCAAAAACCCAGAAACATATGGGGAGAAAACAAGAATAATACAAATGTATGGATCTTTTACAATTCTTGTTTATTTTGGGGTACAAAATCAATTAGCTAAAGGATTTATTTATAATCCACCAAACATCCCACCACAATCTATTCTTTAGATGTGGGATTCCTCTTATGGCTAATTTAGCCAAAAAACCAACAAATCTCCACCTTGGCGTATTAGCCTTCAGCAATGCCTTCATATATGCCTTTTAGACTTTCAAAATATTGATCAAGTCCAAACAATGGTTGAACTTGATTGCTGTCACCACTTTGGTCATCATATCCGCAGGATTATCAGCAGTCCCAATTTTCTGTAAGAGAATCGACCCTTCACTCAGAATTTCCCGCACAAAGTGATATCGGACATCAATATGCTTGGTGCGAACATGGAATACCGGATTCTTTGCTAAATGAATGGCACTTTGACTATCCGAGTAAACAGTAATATTCTTCTGTCCCATTCCCAATTCTACCAGTAATCCTTGTAACCAAATTGCTTCCTTTACAGCCTCTGTCAATGCCATATACTCTGCTTCTGTCGTAGACAAAGCAACTGTTGACTGTAAAGTAGACTTCCAACTTACAGGAGCTCTCGCAAGAGTGAATACATATCCAGTAGTTGACCGTCGTTTATCCAAATCACCAGCATAATCTGAATCAACATATCCGATTGCAAACTGACTAAGTGAATCTTCCTTCTGAAATACCAAACCAAAATCTACGGTTTTTAACAAGTACCGTAGAATCCATTTCACAGCTTGCCAATGTCCTTTACCAGGATCATGCATATACCTGCTCACAACTCCAACTGCTTGCGAAATGTCAGGTCTTGTACACACCATAGCATACATCAGGCTACCAACCGCATTAGAATACGGAACACGAGACATGTACTCTCGTTCTTCATCAGTACTTGGAGATAATGATGCACTCAACTTGAAATGAGGAGCAAGTGGCGTACTTACAGGTTTTGACTGTTCAGATACACCAAAACGCTGTAATACCTTCATCAGATCTTGCTTCTGAGTTAAACAAACCTTGCCTTTTCCTCTATCTCTGCCAATCTCCATACCGAGAATCTTCTTAGCTTCACCCAAATCCTTCATTTCAAACTCTGAACTCAACTGAGTCTTCAGCTTCTCAATCTCCACTTTGCTCTTAGAAGCTATCAGCATATCATCAACATATAAGAGCAAGTAGATGAAGGAACCATCTTGTAGCCTTCGAAAGTATACGCAATTATCAAATTTGCTTCTGGTGTACTCTTGACCTATCATAAATTGATCAAATCGCTTGTACCATTGTCTCGGAGACTGTTTCAAACCATAAAGCGATTTCTTCAATTTGCAAGCCCAATTTTCCTTTCCAGCAACCTTGAATCCATCTGGCTGAGTCATATAGATTTCCTCTTCCAAATCACCATGTAAAAATGCAGTTTTTACATCCATTTGAACTAGTTCCAAATCCAATTGAGCTACAAGGGCCAATAGAATTCTAATGGAAGAGTGTTTCACAACTGGAGAAAATACCTCATTGTAGTCAATCCCTTCCTTCTGAGCGTAGCCTTTCGCCACCAACCTTGCCTTGTAGCGAACATCTTCTTTGTTTGGAAATCCCTCTTTCTTAGTAAATACCCATTTGCACCCAATTGCCTTCTTATTCTTCGGTAGTTGAGCTAGCTCCCAAGTTTCATTCTTCCGAAGAGACTGCATTTCTTCATCCATAGCTTTCTTCCACTTATCATCTTCAGAACATTGGACTGCTTCTCTGTAAGTGGAAGGAACATCATCATCTACAATTGGAAGTGCATAGGCCACCATATCAGCAAAACGAGCAGGTCTGCGAATCTCACGTCTTGGCCTATTCATTGCAATTGATTCTTGTTGCTGCGAAGATTCTTGGGTAGGAACCTCTTCTTTTCCTTCTTCTTCAGTAACCTCCTCGATCATAGGAGTGTCATCATCTGCATCAACAATTCTAGCTGGATTATTTGTTGACTCTATCTGTTTCTGAAAAAACTCCACCTGCTTCCGAGTAGACTCCACCTGTTGCGGATTACCCTCAACAATATCTTCTATTTTCTTTTTCAGCATCGAAGACTCATCAAAAGTAACATCCCTGCTGAAGATTATCTTCTTCGAATTAGGATATAAAAGACGATACCCTTTCACCCCTGAAGACATCCCCACAAATATAGCTTTCCTTGCTCTCGGATCCAATTTAGATTCCTTTACATGATAATAAGCAGAACAACCAAAGACATGTAAAGAATCATAATCAGTAACAGGTTTTCCAGACCATACCTCCAATGGAATTCTACCACCGATCGCTGTTGACGGTAAGCGATTAATGAGATGACATGCATAAGTCACTGCCTCAGCCCAAAACTCCTTGCCCAACCCAGCATTGGACAACATACACCGAACTTTCTCCAGCAACGTTCGGTTCATGCGTTCTGCCACCCCATTCTGTTGTGGTGTGTGTCTAACTGTAAAATGACGTACAATACCCGCATCTTGACAGACCTCTCGAAAAGATTTACTGCAATATTCACCTCCATTATCTGTTCTGAGGTACTTAATCTTTCTCCCAGTCTGAGTCTCAATCATCTTTTTCCAATTAAGGAAAATCCCAAGTACATCATCCTTTTTCTTCATTGTGTATACCCAAACTCTCCTGGAAAAGTCATCAACAAATGTAACAAAATAGTGTTTACCACCCAAGGAGGCTGTCCTTGTGGGTCCCCACACATCAGAGTGAACATAATCCAAAATACCTTTAGTATCATGAACTGCAGTTGCAAACTTCACTCTCGTCTGCTTTCCCAGAACACAATGTTCACAAAAATCTAACTTGCAGGTTCTTACTCCTTTCAACAAGCCTTGATTCACCAAACTGCTTAAAGCTTTCTCACCTGCATGTCCCAGACGCATATGCCATAACCTGATCATATCTGAATCAACATCCTTCTCTGATACTACTGCTGCTGATTCAGTAACTGTACTACCATTGTAGTAGTACAAGTTGTTCTTCCTTGTACCTTTCATTACCACCAAAGCCCCAGATACCACTCTCATAACTCCATCTCTGATAGATACCGTGTAGCCTTTAGATTCTAAGGCTCCCAATGATATGAGATTCTTCTTCAAATCTGGAACATACCGAACTTCTGTCAAAACTCTGGTCGATCCATCGTGATTCTTCAATCGGATTGAACCTATCCCCTTAGTTTTGCATGAGTTATCATTACCCATGAGCACAATTCCACCATTTAGCTCTTCGAAGTTGAAGAACCATTCCTTATGTGGACACATGTGATAAGTACAACCCGAATCTAAAATCCACTCACCAGATCCAGATGTTGATGATAGACTAACCAACACAAAATCTTCTTCCTCATGTTCGGCTACATATGCATCGGAAGTAGCTTTACCCTTGCCCTTATCTTTCTTCTGCAGCTTCGGACAATCTTTCTTCCAATGCCCTTTCTCATGACAAAAGGCACATTCATCTTTATCAGGTCTTTTTCTTGACTGTGATCTGCCCCTTCTTTCCTGTTTCCGACTCTTACTTCTTCCCCTAACTGTAAGCGCCTCTGCTGATTCATCCCTGTTCTCTTTCTGATCTTTCTTACGAATTTCATAATTAAGCAAAGCTGCACACACTTCTTCAAAGGACAATTTTTCTTTCCCATGAATAAGTGTAATGCACAAATGATCTAACTCATCAGGAAGAGATCCTATCAACAGCATGGCCTTCTGCTCATCTTTGAACGTTTCATCCAAATTCAACAAATCAGCTAACAAACGGTTGAAATTATCAATATGGTCATTGATATTCAAACCTGGTTTCAACTGAAGACGGTACAACCTCTTCAACAAATATAGCCGATTCTCATTGCTTTTCTTCATATATTTGTTCTCCAGCGCCTTCCACAATTTACTAGCAGAGGTTTCCTTCATGAACGGATACTTCTGCTCTCTACAGAGACATGAGCGAATTAAACCACATGTCTTCGCATTTTGCCTTTCCCAGTCCCTTTCTTCAATATTCTCTGGTCTTGTTTCTTCCAGAACAATATCCAAATCTTGTTGATACAAGACGTCCGTAACTTCGCTTTGCCATAGGCCAAAATTATGTCGACCATCAAATTTCTCTACTTCAATTTTTACATGTGAAGATGATGCCATTTCTGCTTTACAACAAAAGTTTTATGCCAATAGCTTGGTGATCAAATGAATAGTACTCAAAAGGTTAGCTCCCAGGAAAGACTGGAGGGGTCACAAACGGTCTCACTTAAAATCCCGTCTCCTTAGACTATTATAGTCTTTTTGACAGAGCTTCCCTAAATTGTGGCTATTCCAAAATAACACCGAAGCTTTACAAACAAATAGCTATCAAATGCCCTAGACAATTTTATGCCAATAGCTTGGTGATCAAATGAATAGTACTCAAAAGGTTAGCTCCCAGGAAAGGCTGGAGGGGTCACAAACGGTCCCACTTAAAATCCAGTCTCCTTAGACAATTATAGTCTTTTTGACAGAGCTTCCCTAAATTGTAACTATTCCAAAATAACACCGAAGCTTTACAAACAAATATTTAATAGCTAGCTAATGCCCTAGACAATTTCCTAGATCAATCGAAACCTAGGGCTCTGATACCACTTGTTGTGCGCAGCGGAAATTAAACAAATACACAACTACTAATGCTAGCTATTAAATATAAATAACAAATATTAATAAAGCAGAAAAGCAGAAAAATAAATGCAAAGCTAAAAAAGAAAGAACACACCAGAATTTACGTGGTTCGGTATAAAATCTAAGTCCACGGGCGCTGCTGAAAACTTCCACTAGCTCCAAAGCAAAATATTACAAAATCTGGGTAAGATCCAAAAACCCAGAAACATATGGGGAGAAAACAAGAATAATACAAATGTATGGATCTTTTACAATTCTTGTTTATTTTGGGGTACAAAATCAATTAGCTAAAGGATTTATTTATAATCCACCAAACATCCCACCACAATCTATTCTTTAGATGTGGGATTCCTCTTATGGCTAATTTAGCCAAAAAACCAACAATATTGTGGTGAGCATTAATAAATTCCTATCAATCAAGGTCTAAATATTTGTTTAATGGGATAGCCGTCCCTTCGTCGCTTTCTTGTTAAATCCTTTGTACTTACATCTTTTAGTTTCCTAAGGATAATAGTTTATAATTAACTATTTATATTTTTTGTTTCATATTTGCATATAATTCAATAAATTGAGGTGATATATGGTTTAAAAAAAATTGAGGTGATATACTTCATTGTTAAATTGTAACTTGTACGTATATTAATAAGAGTTAGAAAGTACCTTCAATGTCTTATAATAAGGATTTGAAAAATGAATTCCAACGGAGTTAAATCCTATTTGAAACTAAACAAGTCCGAACCTTGCCTTGAGTAAGTCCGATTTGGACTGAAAATAAAGTTAAAAAAGGAGAATTAAATGTAGCTCCGGCTGCTTATAGCCTTCAGCTCACTGTCCCAAGCAATAGCTTTGAGCAAATGCAATTCTTCATGGACCACTGCCAAAGAAAGCTTTGGGCAGTGGTGGTAAATGACCTTGCAAATGCATTCCTGGCTTCTCAGTGTCGAGAAAATCTTCAATATTGCACTATATTATTAAAAATTTTACGCTTATTAATAGTTTTAGTTCTAGAAAACATTAAAAATTAAAGGACAAAGAGAGTAGAAATCAGGGGACAGATATGATGACTTTGAATCTTTTGGTTCCTGGTCTCTAGAGAATTGACTACATGTCCACTATGTAGCTGACCAAAATAACTTTATAGTTAATTAATTATGATGTAAATTGAGATATGAGTTAATTCTTCAATTTACCAGCCGTATTAAGTGTAACATAAATCTAATATGTTACACATTTGGCTGATTAACCTCCTTTTAGTTTTTTGTACCTGCTTTAGTAACATTATAATTATGAATATAAATTGTTATACGAGTTAAACTTATCGTATTTTGCATCCTGTCCTTGTTGCATTGACTGCCATGACTATGGATTTTTCAATTACATTTTGGGAAGGCAATGTTGTGGCGGACGTTGTTGTTAATCGGGGTCTAAATTAATGTTTGTTTGGTGGGACAGTCTTCCAGGTATTTGTTTACTGTTAATTCTCTTCTACTTGCTTCTCTTTCTCTAGGTTTGTGGTCCAACCTGCGTGCAGGTTGAAACCTGCCACAAACTGTCAAAAATAATTAATAGTAGATCACATCACCATGTAATTACATAGTTCAAGTACAATAATTTGATTGATTTTATAGTTGGTTTTGAAAGCATTGCTCACGGAGGGTCACTGCATGGCACATTCATCACCAAAAACATAATTATCTCAAGTGTAATGTGTAGTTGGTCATTTCACAGTGGAGCTGATCTCGTTGATCAGCTTTTTTAAAACTCAATAACGCGTATCCTAAATAAGTCAAACAAAGGAGTGAGAGTGACTTGAAGATTGGCATAGTGTCGGTCGTAGGCACTCCGACACTCAATTCGATAAACAATCTTGACGAATAAAGTGTAATAAGCAATAATAATAGTTGGAAATAAAATGATGGTGATTTGAGAACTATTGAGCGTGGAAAGGGACCATGGGCGATGGTCCGGCACGGAGGAATGGCGACTTGGAAAGATGGCAAGAGCGGCGGTCTGTCTTCACTCTTCCTTAGACTGTTTACCCTTTATATAGTAAGGTTATGACGTTTTAGGCACCTTCCTCTTTTCAAAATACTGGGGGGATCGTATTTAAAAGGATATCAGGAATCTTGGACTGATCTTAGTTCTAAAAACTTATTTCCTCTTCTGGTTATTTTCATTTTACCTCTTTAGTAAAGATCTTACTTGGCGATCAAGTTAATTAGATTATGAGTCGAAATAGGAAAACGAACCCTAAGACCGAGTCCATGGGATGAGATTGACCATCAAATTGTTTGATCGATCCAATGGGCTGAGCCTAATCTAAGAGGTTAACATTTAGTGGGCCATTCACTCAATCGACCGATGAAGTGATATGCCTCAGGTATTATCTAAACTTGTCGATCGGTAAAATCGGTTGGACCAAACCCTAGCAAATCGTAAGCTCGGATGACAGATTTTGACCACTACATAGGCTCGGACGACAAATTTTCACCAATACATAATGATACCCCAAATTCTACCTTTACGAAGTGACAAAAGATTTGTCATTAGCCTTTATGTCTTGAGATAATATCGTTAAAATAAGAACAAATCACTTGCATATCATTTGTTTTGATTTATAGGTTACATTTTTGGGTGAAGCTTGATCACTATCGGTTTTGAACTCAGTGTAGTTTTTTCAACGCCAGCAATAATATTGTAGTATTTTTAAACAATTCTTGTAGAAAATATATGATTATATTTAAATCAGATAGAGCTTTTGATATGAATTTTCATATAACTTAATTCAATATTTTTAATGTATATTTATAACACTTGCAAATCCTTTGTCATTGCTTTTGCTTAGACATTAATTAATCATAATTAACATTTATTAATTTTATTAACCAGATTTCTACCAATACTTCTTCACGTTTATTTATAAATTTCGTTAATTTCATAATATACCTGCAGTAATAATTAATTGTGTTTGTTTCAAATTCATTTAACATTTATAAAACTTATATGCTACTTTAGTGTTAAATTAACATATTGATTCTCTCATTACAATAATCTTGCAAACGTTAATTTTACATTTAGTCAGCAGGAGATAGATGGTGAAAATATTAAAAAATTAGATAAAATAGGTCAAATGGTATATCACTCACACATGTTTCGTGAGGTCCTGAGTTTAAGTCATATTGTCTTCCCCAAATGCCAAATTAATTGTATGTTCTTTTTTTAAGAAAAAAAAAAAATCTGGTATGAAAGTCCCTATCAAACACAATAACTAGTCTAGGGGGAAGGGTGACTAGGTTAATTAAATTTCTTCTATCTTGTTTAAATGACATAGCAGAAAATTTTAAGGAACAAAAAATAAAAGGTAGAGAAGAAGAAAAGCTACACATACGATTTTTACATGAAAACCCAAATAGAAGAAAACTCATGACTAGAGCATTCTTTAATTATTTTCGAACGAAATCTCATTATTATTAGATGGATTACAAATTTCTCTTATCTCCCCATCTAGCCTAGAAATCTAATCACTCTCTACCTAATAAGGATCCTCAATTTCTACTCTTCATAAACTTTGAATAACAACTTTATATATATTTAATCGTTTATAGCAGAGATAAATAATGTAGATCTTTTTTTTTTTTTTTTTTTAGTTTTTAGTTTTTTTGGTAAAAGTCTTTTGTAAAACAATATGAATCTTCACTGTCCATTTTAGAATTAGAAATACGAGATCTACATTTTTATAATTATTTTTTTTAAAAAAAATTAAATTCCTTAAAATAAGGATAATTCTAATTTTTCCCTATAGTTTCATACAATTGACAAAAAACCTCTTACTTAAGAAATCACTAGAAATCTCATATAATTTATAAAAATAGTCAAATAACCTTTATAATTTATAAAAATAGTCAAAAATCTCCTGTCGTCAAGATTTTTTTTGCTATTTTTATAAATTAAAATGGGATTTTAGTTATTTTTTAAGTCAGAGTTTTTTTGTTATTATATCAAACTACAAGGAGAAATTAAAATTATCCTTTAAAGTAACCATGGAGGGCATTTTGGTTAGATGAGCCAAATTTCTAGAGAACTTTTTGTAACGACTATAGTTGACTAACAGAGTGAGAATTTTATATAATTTAAAAGTAAACCTTAATTTACTTATAATTTAATATATAATCAAGATCAAATATTTGACTATCTTACTTAACCACCAATTTATCTATAGATTGCAGTGGCGGATCCAGAAAATTTGTTCAGGGAGGACACATAAATAAAATAATAAAAATATCAAAAATTAAGAATATACTAAATGTATAATGTTTTTACGTAAAATAATATTCAATAACGTTTGTTTTCCAATATCTGATTTGAAAAGATAACAACTTAGACAATATGCTGTATCTTTTGTTATACTGTATTCTAACCAAGTCGAATATTCAGTAAACCAAACAGTGTTGAATCGCCTAGGCTTTTGTCTAAAAGGTCTCATAGGAAAATTGTGTTCTCGAGATTAACAAGGACCTTTAACAGATATACTCTTCGAACTTGCTCATACAGTTTAAGATCATAATCCTATATTTTAGTTCGAAACCTTGGATCAGCAGGAAGATCTGAAAAATTAACTTCAACACAATTTTTCTTTGAAGAAGATGATTTTAACTCAAGTAATGATTTTCTTTTCATATATCTCTCCATAACTATTTCATAACAAATAAAAACATAATAAAATTTTTTTTAAAAAATTATTAATAATTTATTGATTCTAAATAAAATAAAGCTATAAAGTAAATAATATTATATATATAATTTAATCATGACAATACATTATACATGGATAATTTTAATACAATAATTTAAAGTTTAAGAGTTTAGGGTTTATCGATAAGATATATATAAAATTTAAATTATTAAAAAATAAATAAATTTAAAAGGTAATTAATTTAGGAGACTAATATGATAAGTCACAAGATGTCAAAGTGAAAATAAAGAGATGCTAGATAAAGATGATGAGAAAAAGAAAAAAAAAATAGTTTGCTAAAATTATAAATTATCAATGTAAATAGTATTTATTTAGAAGAGAATTAAAAGAATAAAATTAAAAAAAAATAAAATATTAATTAATTAGGAGTAGGAAAAGTTTTAGAAGTATGAAAACTAAGTCTAATAGGAGTAAAAAATAGGAAAGTATGTTAATCAATTAGAAATAGAAAAAATAAATAATTAAATAAAGTAGTAATAAATAATTAAAAAAAAAAGAAAAAAAGAAAAATAGGGTCCAGAATTTGAGCAAACACACACTCTTATGCACTGTATGCAACAGTGCAGCGCAGAAATGTAAATTTTTATTTTTTATTTTTACTTTTTTGGAATTATACAATATATTTATCATTTTTTTTAAAAAAATTTGAGGGTGGGCACGTGCCCCCTGGCCCCACAGTGGGTCCGCCAGTGATAGATTGTAACCTTTAGATTAATTGTAAGGATACTTATTAAAATCAATCCAAGGACTACAATTTACGGATAATATTATTGGTTGGATAAAATAACCAAATATATCAATCAAATATAAATAACTCTAATTTGATAAAAGGAAAAATATATATATATATATATATGTAAATTACATGACACAATTTATCTACTAGGAAAAAATATTTTTTTTAATACTCAAAACTCTATTTGATTTTTTTATAATGTTTGATTGTCATTTAAACAATTATAAAAAACAGAAAAAAAAATTATATTTGAGCTTTTTCAAGTAGATTTTTTAATTTTTTTTAACTTAAAATGTCAACAATGCCCCTATTATATTTTGAACATCAAATAAGGCTATGTATGGAGCATGAAATTTGAGTTGTATTTGAAATTCAAAATATCTTAAATTTTCAAATTTCATATTTGAAGAACAATAAATGAAATTCTAAATTCAATTTCAAACTTCCTCAAATTCTTCTCTCATGGGAATGTTTATTCTCAACTTAAATTATGAAATTTAATGGGTTTGGGAATGATAGAATGAACATTACATCTCCATTTTTTTTCAAATTTTTTTAAGAATTGTTTTAAAAATTAATATATTTAAATTAATTTTATTTCAATCCAACCCAATCTATATCAAATAAAATATGATATAATTTTAATCAAATCTTAAGTTCTACCAAATATGAAATATTAATTTTTCAATAAAATTCAATCAAATCTATTTTATTTCTATTTAATCAAATTTATTTAATTTCATTCTCGACAAACGTTGTCTTATATCCTTATTCAAGGAATAAATAAAATGGATATTCATCATAAGGGACCCACAAGAAACTTCGTTCTTGTCGTCTTGCGCTTTCACGAGCAATAAAAAAAAACAAAAGGGAAAAATTTTCTCGCAGTTTCTCACGGCCCAAACACTCCACAAACCCCCCCTAGACGAACATGGCTCTCCTACGCACCAAAATGGAGCTCCGGCCCTTGGGCAACACGGGGCTCCGAGTCAGCTGCGTCGGATTCGGAGCCTCCCCTCTCGGCAACGTCTTCGGCCCCGTCTCTGAAAACGATGCCGTCTCCTCCGTCCGCGAAGCTTTCCGCCTCGGTATCAACTTCTTCGACACCTCCCCGTACGTCTCACTTTACTTCTGCATTTCAATTTATATATTTATAAAATGAAAAAAAAATGAAAATTAAATCTTTGTCATCACCAACTGATTTTTAACTGGATGTTGAACTTCAAATGCTCGAAATTTACTAAAAGACGAAAAGCTGGTGAACTTGGCAAGTTACTTGAGTAGCATGTTTGGATGATGAGAAAATGTGGAAGGAGAACATGAAGGAGTTCGAGTTTTGGAAAAGTAGAATTGTGGATTAATTGTTTGGTGTACTAAAATTTAGGGGTCTTGCAGGCTTTTGTATATGTGATGTATTGGTGTTTGACCTTTAATGTCTCTCGCTTATTGTTTTTTTTTTTTTTTAATCATTATATGACAGGTTTTATGGAGGGACATTGTCAGAGAAGATGCTTGGAAAGGCATTGAAAGCTCTGGGGGTCCCTAGAAATGACTATGTTGTTTCGACTAAGTGCGGGCGGTATATTGATGGTTTTGATTTCAGTGCTGAGAGGGTGACTCGAAGCATTGATGAGAGTTTGGCACGGTTGCAGCTGGATTATGTTGATATACTGCACTGCCATGACATTGAATTTGGGTCTCTTGATCAGGTCCGTAGTCTTGTGTTTCTAATTGTGAGAATCATAATTCAAATGTTATATTTTAATTTTGGGATTATTAATAAATGTTTAGGTTGGTTTGATTTGGTAATGATTACAGATCGTCAATGAGACACTTCCCGCCCTTCAGAAACTGAAGGAATCTGGGAAAATCCGTTTCATTGGTATCACTGGACTTCCTTTGGACATTTTTACATATGTGCTCGATAGGGTGCCACCTGGTGCAGTTGATGTGATTCTTTCGTACTGTCATTACAGTATTAATGATTCAACATTGGAGGATCTACTGCCATATCTGAAGAGCAAGGGTATTGGCGTAATTAGTGCTTCTCCTCTTGCAATGGGGCTTCTTACAGACAATGGTCCTCCAGAATGGCACCCCGCTTCACCCGAACTCAAGGTATTTGTTTTCCTGTCCAATAGTCTACTGTCTCTTGCTTTTGTTTCTACTGTGAAGTAGTGCATAAGTCAAAATCCGATGGCAGGTTGTTCTATAACCTGCACGTTACGCCATAAAGGGTATTTCTCATAATCTACCACCTATCTGCGTAATTAATCATAGATCTTCACATACATGAATGAACAATTTTATAAGAACTACATTATGGTGTTTTTTTTTTTTTTTTTTTTTTGCAAGTGCTAAGATTAATTGTCTATGTGATTTCAAGTTTTCATAAAAAAAATGTGTCAACGCAAAGTTTATATTTTATTCCAATGATCTGCAGTTAGCACTCAAATTTTCTGATGGATTGAACAATGTTACTTATTAGTGTCAACAGCTGGTTCATGATTGATTAAATGCCAGCGTAAAGTTTCAGACATAATTTCGGTCTGCTTATGGGAGATATCTTACCATACAACCAAATTAACATATTGATGAGCTATATTTTGTTATAAATTGAATGCCTATATGTATTCTTCTGGTGATTCAATTTAATTGTCCCACAACTTGCAGCCCTTCATAGACTGCATATCTGCAATATGACATTAGATGCATTCTTGGCTCTTCATCTGGGATTCCATTATTAGTACCACACACCTACGTTTGAATACTTTAATACATGTAACAGGCCGCACATCTATAGACAGATTTAATCTTTTTTAAAATTTTATTAGTCATTGTTTTACGTTTTATTTATCCAAACAGTCTGCATGCCAAGCTGCTGCTACCTATTGCAAGGAGAAGGGAAAGAACATTTCGAAGTTAGCCATGCAATACAGCTTGTCAAATAAGGATATTTCATCAGTCCTGGTTGGGATGAACTCTGTCAAACAGGTTTTGCTTCATACTTTGTGTAATTCATTCATTTACTTTCATTATAGAAGTCTGAGCTCTAATCCTTAAACTTTCTCATGAAATTATGTTGAGATTTGAGGATGCAGTTTTTCCTACTCTCTAACTTTGCCATAAAGTTTTGCACTTTTTGATAATCTAAGCATACTTCTCAATAGTTCGAACCTTGGTCATGGTAGTGCTTTGGTGAAGATGCCTGTTAGTTGCTCCTCAGTCTTGCAGTATTGAAGCTATTGCTTGACTGGTTTCATCTTCACACATGAAATATTTTATTGCTATATGCTTTGTATAACTGTGGAAGACAGGATTTTTAGTCATCATCTTAAGCCCTCATCCCACAATAATATCCCTTCCTAAAAGCTATCACTAGGGAAATCTGTCGTTCCTTTCGCCCTGAAAGTTCATAGCAGACCACCCCTTTATTTGGTTAAAGTACTTTGTCTTCAACATATTAGATGTCACTCTTTTGCTTTATTCTTCACTTGATCAGACATTTTGAAGTAGTAAAGTAATTTTGGAAGGGGATGAAAACCGTTAAGCACTAAAAAATGGACAGACCAGGTGATAAATCATCTGACTGAAAACAACTCTAGTTGCATCTCTTTTATGTTTTATCCAGATCCATGTGGAGAAATGTTTTCATTTGAAGACAACTCCAATTGCATGCAGTATTAAAATTCATGTCATATGTTTTTCTTTTGTTTGCAATTCTTTTGTGATTCTTACACTTTTTTATCGTCCTTTTGAGTTAGTGGATGGCTTTCTTAGCCAGCATGTTTTTAGTATGAAATTGCTTTTTGCATCACTATTCTCATTCTGTTTACGAACGCATGTATTTGTTAGTTTTTACCTGTGGTTGAATTTATCAACTAAAAAAATTGCAAAAACTAGTAGACAATAAAATCAGGTTTTAAGCTGGTGTGGGAAAGTGGAAATCTTTTCGTAGTTAATGGGCTAATCTCATTCAGAATCATACATATTTTTTTAAAGCTTGTTCACAATGGTATTATCTACATAATGATATAAGATAACCCACTATGTACATGCAAAAGCATACATGTATAGTTACATCAAATACTTTTTATTTGCTCTTTTGTCTTGAGTTAGCAGTTCAAACGTCCCGAACAACATTGAATTTGATTTTCGGACTAACCGTTGGCTAAACATATAATTTTCATAATCAGGTGGAGGAGAATGTTGCTTCTGCTACAGAACTGGCTCTTTTTGGTAAGGATCAGGAAGCCCTAGCAGAGGTGGAGGCTATCCTAAAACCTGTTAAGAATCAGACTTGGCCAAGTGGAATAAAGCAGAGCTGACATATTTTCCTGTGCATATATTTGCACCTTGTACTTACTAGAGTGTTAGCTGACCCCTATTGTAAATTCAACAGGGAGGCTGATTAGATCTCATCAGAACTCTTACATACGTATGCGAAATGAATTGTGCATCTTTGTGACAATAAATTCAAGCGTCTCCAGTCATTATTGGAGGCTTATTGTATTTGATGAATCTAAATGTGGACTTTGCTGTATGAAATACCTATGAACATGGATTAATTTTACCATGAGATCAAAGCTTGTATGATGTTTTTGTTCCAGATACTGTAATTTTATCAATAAAACATCCTAGGTATGTCAGTTCCACTTATTATTTATTTGGTTTATAGTTCTACACAGATTTTAAATCATTGGTGATCCGAAGGGAACTTCTGGAGGAGCTCTTCAGGTCATTATAGTCCATAAGTTATTAACTTGCCAGTTCATTTGAAAGTCAAATCCAATGTCTCCAATGCCAGTTAATGCAGAAACTGCACCACCAGCTTCAATCAGCTCTTTCAACAATAATGATTACAACCATTCATTACATTGTTAATAGAGCAAATTCCTACAGTGATCAATGAAACCATAGGTTTTTATTTCTTTTCTGGTAAGGAATTTGTTACATACGGTAATACATTATATCGACATGAATGTGACCTATGTTGTCATATGACAATGACTTCGTGCGTGTGACAATGTTTTCTTCAGCATAATCTACAACATTGGACAATAGCAACTCTAGCCAAGCTTTTAGTACACAGAAAAATTGTGCCAGTGATTCTAACTGGCAACCTGCTGCAATGGAGGCCACGCAATCTCATCATCATTTGTGTAACCACGTATGAGGAAATCTGCACAATTCTTTTGACACCCATGGTTATATGGATTACGAAATCGACTATCTGTACCGCGTAGATAGCCATAACGCATTGCGTTTGCCATTTCATTTGTGGTAATATTCCGTGCTATCTGCATTACCCAAAAAACAGTGATAATTAAAAAAACCTTAAATTCTTTAATCAGTTAAAACAAAAATTGTGGAACATCTATTATGTTCTTTTAACTAGTTATAACATACAAGTTGGCAGATCAGTAGACTCGATAATAGTAAAGATGAGATGGTACACGATGAATTTTGTACAAATACCAACACCCCTGAATATGCTTACTAGTAGGAAAAGACTCTATTCGTGTGGCAGACTTTAATATATAAATATGTAACGTTGTTCAGTCCATTACCTGAGAAGCTTGTATTGTGGTCAAAGTCGTGGCAGCTATCAAAATAACAATGTCTAAAGCCAGGAATACAACAACACCAGGATGTTGGACTACCACATGATGCATCCACGTTTCTTCAGTAGGCAAGGGTGGAACTGCTGTCCAAATTCCTGTCAAATGAGAACATTAAATTATCTCATCCACGTTGAAGTAATTTGGTACATCACCACAAACTGATCTTCTAACATTGAGAGGGTAGCTCTTTCCCAAAAAAAAAAAAAACCATGAGAGGTAGCGGGAAAGATGAATATCACCAGCAGCCTACGTACTTTGAATCGCAATGGCAGTACTGAGGAAAGATGTCACAGTTCCAATGCATAGAAAGATGAAGAAGTCCCGTTTGTTCCTCTACAAATGCAGGAACAGATAATAAAACAATGATAAAGCAGATGAAAAGGGTAAAATAGAAGGGGGGAGAAGGCAAAGGTTGTCATGAAGTCACATATAACACGTTATACCTTGTATCAGTTATTCAAGGGAGATTATATCAAACAAAGAAGACACAAGTAGTATGCATTGCAATAACAACCAACACAGAAACACGAACAAGCGTGGATAATGCATGCATAACCATAGAAAATAATGTCATTCTTGCATAGAAATATTTCATTAATAAAATACTAGTAGTCATTAATTTCAAAATCCATCATAGCTATCCCTGAAATTTTTAAAGATATCATACGAATCTCCTACAAGGTATAAAAATCTCGCTGAAAAGTTCAATGAATTTTATCAAAATCCTCCCCTAGAAGTCAAGTCATTGTGTATTTTACAAGCTAAAATGAGTAAACCTGTCAATTACACCAAACAAAAAGGGAGGTGACAAGCCAAAAGGTTCTAATAATAACTGCCAAAAACCAAACAGTTCTTTCAGAAAACAGACATGCACTTGTATCCACTGTGAAAAAACAAAGCATGATTTTAGACATCTTTGCTACAGTAACATTATGACTTTTTAAATACTGATCATTCACTCAATAAAAACTCTATGAAAGACACGTCTAATTCTCTTTAAATTCTAATTTCAATATAGAAATACATATTGTTAACAGCCCTTGTTCACCAAAAATCAATTCAAACTTCACGCAAGTGACCTTCACTATCCCAGTTCTTCAGACCAAGCGCTCCACTGAAAAACCCATAAGTCCAAAATGTCTCACTTTTAATTAAATCAAAACACTATTGAGACCATTAGCGGAAAAAAAAAAAAAAAAAAACCCATTGAGACCTCTTTTCAGTTTTTCTAGTAGTTTTGAGAATAAACCAAAATTGCTTTTAAAAAGTAAATGCACAACTTAAACTCAAATGCATTTCAAATTCATCCAGGAACACTTAGATGAATAAATCCATAAAATAATAATAAGACACAAGTCAAAATTAGTAGTAGTAGATTGTTTGCAACTTTTGCTGCTCAACCAGACAACTGCAAGCTTGCTATATGTTTCAGTTAACCACAACAGCAACTTTTGTTGTTGAAAGTGACTTAGAATCTCAAACTGGTGAACCAGAGGCTTTAACTGATCAACCTCCTCTGCTTGACCATAAGTACTATTCATTGCACTTGAATATTTACAGGTTTAGGATTGAAGCATCCATACTTAATTTACATAGTTACAAAAACAAAGTCAAAACTTTATATAGCCTAAAAATATGATTACCTTTTACCAATTAGTACTAACAAAGTTTAGGGTAACTTCTCACCTTTCCCACACAATTAGAAATCCATGGGCAGTGATGGTCAAACTGTTCCACACAGCGCTTACATGTAGGACAGTGCTTAGAGCGAACAGGTCTTATAATCTGAAAATTACAATGCAAGAACACATAAAATCAAGACAGCATAATAAGCATATAAGACAACATTCAATGTTATTGTATTAATTATGCTTTTTACAAAGAAAAGTTTGTCAAGTAGACCTTGCAAGTAGGGCAAAGCTGAGACCAATTTCCAGTCCACGTAGAGGAATTATTTAGATCTATAGTCAACAAGAGATCCTGCAAATGTCGAGCACAACGGTAATGAATTGTGCAAAAATCTATAAACACCATGATGCAGGAACAATAATAACTCTGGTTTTAACCAACTTAATTGGTGAGAATTTTTATAGCTACATTAAAATCTAGGGACTGATGCCCACACACATCAGAATTTGGAGGGGTTGTTTTTATTTGAGTTGTTTAATCATATAATTATAAAAACGATAATATTTTGAACATTTATAATCTTTCTTGGTCTAATGCAAAACATATTCATATAATTATATAGAACGAGAAATAACAATAAACAGTTATACTTGGTATTTCTCTGTCGAGTACAAAGCACAATAATTAGCATATGAAATCTACTAACATAAAGGATTATATTTGTATGTACTCATACCTCAGAATTTGTACCATTATCCACTTCTTCGAATCTTTTAATAAAACCTGGATCTTTGCTGCAGACAATTGAAAGTTTTCATTAGAGTAACCTTCACAATGAAACATAATCATAGAAACATATATGAAGAAAAGTATCACCAGTTTTCAAGATATATATTGGAACAGTTAATATAATAACAATTACTGCAATCAACAGCAAGCAACCACCAAACAGGAATTAATGAAAAATATCAATTTTAGTTGAACAGAATTTTATGATATAATTAGAAATGGGAACCAAAAAAAAAAAAAAAAAAATTACTATGACAGGTTTTAAATAGATAGCCAGTCCTAAAGCATTTAAATTGCAAATTATGTCATGTGAAATTGACAAGGTGATACACATGCAGATTATATATACATTTCAAAGTGACATAACAGTTCCTTTAATTTGATTATAAATTAGAACTACGAAAGATTTTTAGCTGAAGCTAATTCAGTTGCTAATTATGCCATGGTTGTTAACTAAACTTTTATGGAAGAAACAAACAGAATACCTAGATTTATAGGGCTAAGAAATCCAAAGTGAAGTTACAATAAACCTATTCCTGTAGAGATCTTGGTTAAAAAATACTGTTGTTTTCATACGGTTTACACCCAAGTCTTTCTACTTCAGTTGTTATTAGTGCAAAACAAGACAGGGTTTACCATTTACATGGATGCTATTTATGTCATCTTCAAAGGCAGAATACACTCGATAGCAAACTAAATGTCCAGTTGTCCACATGCATACCCTGACATCACCATTGGATGGCAAAGCGATAACATTCAAAACCATAGGTAACATTAAAATTGACCCAAAAAAATCACTTCAAAGAATAAACTTTCTTTTAAAATAATATTAGCCCCTACAAAGGCATGGTATAAACTTTCTTAATCTCATGCAATGAACGTGCAATATAAACAATAAGTAACCTAGCATCAATAACAAAGCCAATAAAATACCTTGCACATCTGTAGAACATTACGAGCGAAACAACAGCTAAAGAAAGAGTAGCCCATGACCAAAGTCCAATAACAGCAGTCACCTTTGTAAGACTGGGAGCTAGCATAAGAGATAATGTGTCAGTCATGACTAACAACCTAATACTGTAATGCACAACACTGGCAACAGGAAACTGACAAACAACATAGTTCACTAACCTGTCAATACTGCATTGATAAATAGGATGATTTGAATGATAATAACACACAGTAAAATAGGTGCATAACCGGTAAACCCCATCTTTTCACAACAAAATTTGCCTCCCCAGTGGCTGCTATGTGCCCGCTGTGCATTAGACTAAACAAAATCCAGAAAATAACAATGTTACTAGCTTTAAAAAACCAGATCAAAAATAAAATTGGAGATTTTTCAAGCAACAAACATCACTGGAATGTAAAACAATTTATGTATCAACAACTTAAGTAGATTATCAGATACACCAAAGATGATATTAGATTTCTCAAGCATATTACTGTGTAATATTCTTAAAAAAGAATTTACAGAACTACCAGCACTGTCATCTTATGAAAAATATTCCCTTATTAGAATTAGAACTACGTAGTTAAACTGTAATGGAATACAAAATTTAACACCTGACACAAGCAGGACATTAACAATTGTTTTGACAGCAAGTGGCAAACGATAAGGGCCCAGAAACCCAAAATCTCCAACAGGGGAGTTATATATATATATATATAGTTGCCATAGATGTCTTTCCATGCATCCATTTATTTAACTCTTGAACATCAAAGATGTAGAAATTATGATAATGAAATCTTAAGCAAAGCCTACTTCTACACATTTTTATGCTAGTTTGTTTAGGCTTGTCATGGTCACCTAAAATAATGTGTCTCCTATTCTCCACCACCTTAAATGAATAAACACTTGGTGATGATGTTTTTGTCACTAATGCGCAAGTTGCTGAAGTTGATTTTCAGTCTTTTCAACAATTAGGAATTCAAATTTCAACCAGAAAAAAAAAAAAAAAAAAAAAAAAAAAGTGATTTGATTTGATATTATATTCAATCCCCATGATTGCAAAAATGTATGCATTACCAATTTACATAAAAAAGAGCACGTTTGGTATTGTTTTTAGAATGGTGATTTTGAAAATTATTCTTAAAGTTGAAAATCATGTTTCCAAAATAATTTTTTTAAAAATGTAACGCATTTAGTAAAGTTTGTTAAAATTTTTTACAAAAAGTAAAAATGATGTAAATGTGTTTGGTATAGTTTTTGAAAATAAGTAAAATACTCATTAGAGAGTAAAGTAATGGTTTGTTTCTAACGCTTGTTTTGAAAATAACGAAAAATATTAAAAAATAGTTGTTTTCACTCTTAAATTGTAACTGATGAAAAGTGTTTTCCATTTAAAAAGGGGAAAAAAAAAAAGCAGCATTTTACACAAGCATTTTTTTGTTTTTAAAAACAAAAAACCATTAAAACCGATCCAAACAGCACCTTAGTTTTTGTTAATCATTTTCTGTATGAGATAAAGAAAACATAACAAAGGCAAAACAATTGACTTTATGAGATTTAATAAATGAAAAGTGCCATGGCTTACTTAACAGTAAGGCATCAATGATGGACCCCAGCATTTATGTCATGTAAAACTCACTTTTGGACACATTGCACATCTAAACATATTCTGAAAGACAATCCAGTTCTAGCAAAACCCCTTAGACGTTGTATCCTTCAGATGCTCGCATCCATAACCCTTGGTTTTATAGAAACTTAAGGCAATATCAATAAAAATACGTACAAGGAAAAGGGCGACTTGCCGATGACCTTTGTCAGATGCGAGCTGACTTGGAGTACATCCAGTTTTATCTTTTACAAACAATTCTCGCTTGGTGCCTGCATGTACAAGCACAGTGCATACTTCCACGTTTCCTCTTAGTGCAGCCCAGTGCAAAGGGGTACACCCTGATAACATTGCATACTTCAATATCAAAACTTCCAAAAACATAAATAATACATATACCAAGAAGCTGGCTACAGTTATCAAAATTATATTAGAAGAACTAGCTCTTTGAGTTAATACCAATATCCTTTAGTTTTCTAGTGACCCAGTCCTAATATCCTTGACTGTTATTTATTTTGCTACACAAAAATAAGGCTTTATTCAATAGCAAAATTTCAGATACCATAAAGCAAACAATTTCAGGTTGGACTCAGAGTTCTTAATCATTGATCAAAATCAGATTTAAATATACTTTCTGTAGATTTATCATCTTTGTAAGAACTTCGATAATTTAACTGTCTCATCAACCTACAACTTCAACTATGATGGATCAAAAAAGGAAACATAATTAATCAATTAAAATTTCTACCAATTCATAGCATAACTATTAAATTGAGAACTCTGAATTAAATATGCAAGAGCTCCCAATAAGAATAATATTTATGTTGCTTTTCATCCAATCATCATCCTTGAGATTTTAAATCACTCAAATGCTTCCAGCAGTTGTCTCCTTTTGGTCCTTTATCACCTTAATTCAATCAGGGTAAGCAAAAGAGCTTTCACTTAAACTTCAAAGCAATAAAACTTCAATAATCAAAACAACTATCCAAATCCAACTAAACATTTTACTAGTAGATATTCATCATGGCATACTAACAACATACACAAAAATAAGTTGGCAGCAAATAAATTTGTAGATTTCAGATTTTAAAATTGGTTATGTTCTACCAGTCAAAACAAATTCAGTCATGCATTCTTATTTCTGAGCATGCAATATGCATCTACAAATTATTATGATGTCACAGTAATAATCAGATAGATTTTCATCATATTTAATGATTTATAAGTTGAGAATGCATTTTAATCAAAATGCTTGAGGACAATAAATACCCTTTCTGCATACCATCTCTGTCTTGTCTTCCTTGGCTTGCGTCTCTGAAAAGAAGAAGTCTAATTGTATCTGAAAATCCCTTATATGCAGCCCTGGTTGAAAGCACCACAAGGAAAATGATATATATATATATATGAGCATTCCGGCACTAAAGCAGCAACAAGAATTACGAACATATACAATTCATGATATGCTTCAAAAGAAAGAAGAAGTGTATAAAACTTTGAAATAAATGCAATCACATAAATGTGGATAGGATAGAAATCAACTAAGAAGCAAAATTAACACATAAACCTTCAAAAGCTCAATTGAACATGCAAAGATTAGCAAAACCTAAAGCACATTCTCAGCCAAAAAGCAAAAAAAAGAGAGAGAGATACTAAAACAAATTTTAGTGTTTCACTCCATAAATTTAATTTAATAGAAAAAATTCCTACTACGGACATATTGTTAAAAATAGGGAAAATCTCAAAAATAGGGAAAATCTTCGATGGTGGAGACCACTGTGGAGAGCCAAAGTTCTCTCTCTCTCTCTCTCTCAGTTTCTCACCTACCCCTCTCCCTCTCTCTCCCTAGTTTCTTTTCCAACCAATGATGATGGTGGCAACATTGTGGGTTCAACAACGAACCCAATAGTTTGGTGGTTGATGATTGATGGGTGGGTTTGATGTTCGATGGTTTGGTGTTTGGTGGTTGATGATTGATGGGTGGGTTTGATCTTCGGTGATTTGATGGTTGATGATTGATGATTGGGTTGATGAATTTTTTTGGGTAGGATTGATGATTGATGATGATGTGGTTTCCAGCCACCTTTCAGTTGCTGGAAACTAAGACCGCTGGATCCAGGTTTCTAGTCGCTGAAAACCAAATTGATGATGATAACTTTTGTAAAAAAAAATTATTTTATTTTTTTTGTTTTTAAGAAAAGTTTCATCTTCGATAAGATTTTCCTAAAAGACAATTCTATGATAATTTTGACAGTCTCACTTACAAGCCCTGTTAAAACAATTCTAATGACGGGTCATGCTAGTATACTGATTCAATATAGATGCAATGTTGATTATAGTCCTCAGATTAGAATCCAAGGGTGTATAAAAACCAGGGATTTAAAATTTTGAAAAAATTAAAAACTAAAACAATAATAGTTTATCTCTCATAACTATCTAATAACTATACAATTTTTAGATAGTAGCTAAACCCTCTAATGACAGTAATTACTAGTAAAAACAAGATAAGGCCCCAACACTTATTCTTCACTTCCAAAAGTATGCAATTATATTAAATTCTTACAAGACCATCAAAGGTCAACAATTGTCTTAGATTAAGACCATCACGTACACCCAATGCAAGTGGATTCAAATAAAGTTTTGGATCTTTCACACAAGGGATACACAATCTCAGCTTAATCCATTCTAATTTCTTTTGATAAATAAAGGACTCAACTTCAGGTTCTTGAAATATTAAATATGAACTGAACAAACAAATTTGGTTAAATACAGCAAACTTTCATCCTGCAAAGTTACAAGTCAAGCTATCAACAAAGCTATCAGCAACAAACCACTCTTCGAAAATCTATCGAATATAGAATACACTAATACCTAAAAATTTTAGGTCACTTGGGCATCATTTAACATAATTTTGATTTTGATACAAGTAGACATACATAGCCTGGTCTAGAACAAGGCACTGCAGGACCTCATTTTGTAAATTCATAAACAATAAAATACGCATCCATTCATAGTGAAATTTCCAAATTTCAACTAGAAATACACAGCTTACATATTCTAAAATTTCATCACATTTTAACATCTGGGTTTCAAGCAAGAGAAAAACAGAAGACAAGCTGTTGGCACAGATGACCCTTGTACTCAATTTCTAAAATATGAACCCAATGAATTCAAAAATTCCAAAATAGGATAGGTCATATGAAAGTCCCCATATTTCTAATTTCATGTCACTCAATCGTTTACTTGTGTTTTCACTAAATCAAACCCAAAAGACTAGATTTTTCCGCATCAAATAACTACAATGCACCATAAAATTTTGATTAAATCACAAAGTAAGACTAATTGATCTATTATCATCATATAAGAATACTTTACAATAAATCTAAGTGGGCTTAAGCTAGGTTACTCTGAAAATTTTGAATGTAGTTTTCATGGTGATGAATAAAGTTTGAATGCTAACATATCAAATATACTGTCAAGTCAGTAATCTAATGTAATCTTGTCACATGTATTTAAATTAAAATCTAGAGATTTTGCATATACTATGTCATTCTAAAGGTTACCAATTCGTGTTATAATATATATATATATATATAACATCAACATCTATGAAAGTAACCCATGATCCTTTTATTTCTCACTTTCTATCCTTACTCATAAATTTATGATTCATTCTCTTTTACTTATTATTTATACTTGTAATTATGAGCCTACAAAAGAAGGTCTCACATAGATGTATGATACACCTAAGAATCAAATAAGGATTATCTACTTGTATGCTATTGTATCATCCTCTTTCTTGGTTGAATATGATATTATGACATTATGAAATTGTTATTCAAGATAAGAAGAACATAATACGAAATTGAACTAAGAAGGACAAAGATAAAACAGCACATAAATTGATAGTTTGCATTTATTTTCCAAGAGTAGCATGCAACCGAATATTATATCCTTTTATTGGCTCACAATTATAATTACAAGATAATAGTTCTAAATCGAATTATACTGGATCATATATCTCAAGAGTAAGTAAAGAGTGTGGAGATCAAACGATTACAAGTTAATTGCTCAGATGTTAGTACGTATATACATATATATATATATATATATATATTAAAGTCCATATGCATGCCTCTGTGAAATCAATATACCAACATACCAATGAAGAGGGCTCCTCCCTTCATTATCTGGAGCATCAGAATCAGCATGATATTTTGCAACGATGTGATTCAAGAAATCTGTCTGTCCATATTGAGCAGCAACATGAACTGGCTGCAACAAAACCATTGTATGTATTCGTATTACCGCAACTACACAATATCATATTCTTTTCACATATACTACTACCCTATAATTCAACACAAAAGTAAAAAAGAACGAATAATATACCCGATAGCCATTTACATCAGTGGCCTCAACCCAAGCTCCATTCTGCAAAAGCTCATCAGCGGCAGCAATGGAACCCCTAACAGCTGCCCAATGCAATGCGGTCTGTTTGTTGTTGTCAGTTGCATTCACATCACCCCCATGCTTCAACAATCACAGCCAATAACTAAATAAGTAAATCAATCCAACAACACACATTCAAAACCACGCTCGAAATGGAGAATACCTGAAGAATGTAGTGACAGATATCGGCGAAGTTGTTGAGAGCGGCCCACTGAAGAGCCAAATAGCCGTTAGCGTCAGGTCTGGAGACAGACGCGCCCTCTTCTTCTACGAATTTTCTGAGTTTGTGGAAGTCGCCGTAAGCGCAAGCTGCGAAAACGTCGACGATTGCCACCTGCTGGTTGCCGTTGCCGTTCTGATTGTGGTTCGTTGATGCCACCACCACTTCGATCTCCGAAGAAGCCATAGGTTCTGGCTTCAGGTTTAGGGTTTACAAAGCCCAATTTTTTTCGCTTCTTTTTCTTTTTATTCCTTTAATCAATGTATTAATTAATCTAGTAATTAAATTATGATCCGAGATAGATGTGAGATAAGTTTAAAAAAAAATGAAATAGATATGGTGGTAATATTCATTCTTTTCTCTCGTAATTTTTTTATTTAATATAAATGATTATCGAGTTCTATAGAAGATCGATCACTAACAACACGATTTAAATTATTATTTCTTAAACTAGAAGATGGTTATATTTACAAAAGAAAATTCATATCCAAACTTTACATTTTAATAAAATAAGTATACGACTCAAACCCTGATTTGAAATTAAAAAGGATGTCCGATAACTATTATTAATGGATGATATGTTCTCCATAATTATTGATATTACTATTATTATTATTATTTTCACTCTCCTTCATTTTAGAATTGTTGTGTGTATTCACACCAGTGTTTCGTCTAAATTGTAGCAAGCAAAAATTAATACCTTGGTGTGGTTTCAACTTTCAACCATTTGGATGAAGCATTTTGTTAAGCAATAATTGTTATAGGATTAATTTTATATGAAAAAAAAATCATTTTAATTCTTAATTTTTAAAAAATATCAAATTTTAACTATATTTCAAAAAATAATAAAATAAACCATAACATTTCGAAAAAATATTAAATCAATCTTTATCATTAGTCAACTGATGGTCAAACTTAACGGATGATATAATGTACAAGGGTAATTTTGTTATTTCAAATTGCAACTTAGGATCTTAACATGTGTACAAACTAGATAATATGGAAAAAAAAAAGAAAATTAAAAAATAAACAATTAAGAAAAATTTTAAAATAATAATAAATGTAAGAATAGATATTTAATAAAAATAAAAAATTAATTTAAAAATAATAAAAATTATATTTACCCTTAAAAGAATTGAAAAGTTTTAACATTAACAAAAAAAAAAGAAAAATTAATTGACTTCGGAAAAAAAAAAAAAATCATCCCCACATCGCTTTAATTTCATTTGAACCCAAAAATCACATCCATGTCTCACTCTCACCATCAGGCATCAGCTGCAGCATCGTCTCTCTCACCATGATAGATAAAACTATATCTCTTTCTGTTGCAACGTCGTCACTACCCATTGATCTTGATTTTTTTTTTTTTTCATATGATTTGATTTGATTTTTGATTTGATAGTAAATCAATTGAGCAAATAGGTAGATGAAAATTTGGTAGATGGTTTTTTTGATTTAATAATAATTTGTTAATACTTAATGATTTTATTTTATTATTCTATTTTACAATAACATTTAATATTTAATGATTTTTTTTTAAATATGTATTCTAAAAAAATTTGAGTCTAAAAGCAAAACTATAGTTTCACATAATTTACATATTATCGACGTTGGGAATTAGCCGACTGAGATTCGTCTCGGGCCCAAACTATAGTTTCAGGTTGTTCATTGTAAGATGATCGTTAAGTGAAGCAATAAGTAAAGGAGAAGTGATTAGAGGAAAATAAGAGAATACCAGAGGATTTTTTGAGTGCTTTGGCCCAAAGAGATACCTACGTCAACTGTTCACTCTTTCACTATTTTGGCAGAGTAGCGGTACTCAAAATTGGAATCCTTTTATAAGGAAATTTTCTCCTCTATTTATAGAGAATGAGAGGTGCTACAATTAAGATTATACAATACAAAGCTACAGTAAGTTGAGATTATAATGATGAGTTAAATTTAATACGCCGGGATTTCATTTAATGCGGCTGACTGTTAATTTAATGTGCTCGAAACTACATTAAATGTGGCTGAAACTGTCAAGTCTAAGCTCTGTCCAAGTGTGATTTCAAGTGGCTAACCTATGCGCGTGAGGTGAAATCGTCATAGTCTTGACTGTAATTTCTAACAGAGATGGTGTGCATGGTATGTCTTGAGTTGTATTTTGCATAACATCTTTGACTTCTGTTAACTCACGGTTTGGGAGGTATGACGAAGACAGAATATTCAACGAACAGGGTACCCCATCACGCTAGCGAGCAAATAAAGCTTTGGAGAACCGGACATCCTGAGGGTCGATGATGTAGGTCACAACTGAATTCTCCCACAATCGGATAAATTAATAAACGAACAGCCTCATAAACGAGCAGATATATGAGCATAATCAGAAATTGTCGAACAGTTATGCGAACAGATAAAACGAAGAGCTGACTAGATTACAGACGGCTCACTCACGAGCTAGTAAGTAATCAGAAGAGAAAACGGGATGCGATTACACTCGCGATCAAACTAACGAACAGATTACCGATCAGGCTATCGAGGTTATCAATGAATGGATTGACGACCAGCGAGGAGACCTCAAAATACGGGCAGAATGGCGAACAGATTAACGATCAGAAGGGTGATCAGAGGGATGGATAGATTGCTAGGTTTTCTAGACTTCCGGATCATTGAGGTCATACTGTAGATCCTCCTCGACCCAATTGGCCTGATCGTTAAATTACCCATAACACATATAAAACCAACAAAAGGTAATTTCGTAATAAAAAGTTATTGTAATATTTAACTATGGATAGAGGTATAATAGTTTTTTTGTTCATTTTAACTAAGCTCAAGGGTAAATGAATATTTTCATGTTTTTCATTAGATTTGACCATTAGTTGACTAACGAGAGAAACTATCTTAATATATTTTCGAAACGTTAGGATCTATTTAATCATTTTTCGAAATATAGTTAAAAATTTGATTATTTCCAACAAGTTAGGGACTAAAATGATTTTTTTCCATTTTAAATTTTATAATTTCCATTTAATGTACTTTGTTTACATGAATTGACAATTTTATGTATTTACTATTATATAATAATATCATATTTATTGATCTTTTTATTCTTTTTTTTTTTTTATAATTATAACAATTTATTCCTGAGGTAAAGTAATAGTACATTTACTTCACTTTGAATAATCAGAATGACAATCGGAATGATTTAAAATTGAAATAGTTTGAAATCGAAATGATGTATCAGAATCAGAATAAATTGCCTACCTCAATCATAGAAATCGAAATATATTTAGCAGTAATCTCATTAAACTGTTTACTTTATTTTGGAATCAAAATGAATTAATTATAAATAACAAAAATGCTCTTGATTAAAATTATGGATTAATTATAATAAGTAAATAAATTTTTAAGATGTAGTATCATATTTTTGTCATATAACTGGTCATAATAAGTTAAAAAAAAAATGATTTTTTTTAACAATATTATTGTAATATATTGTGTATTTATTTATTATTTTTTGGAAAAAACATATTGTATATCAAGTCATAATTTTTTTTTTTTTGATATAAAATGTTATCAAAATAGGGTTTTTTTTTAAAAAATAAATAAATAAAGTATATGAGACTTTTTACAGTAAATTTGAGAATGAAAATGAGATTTCCAAGTGGGGTGAGAAGATCTCCTATTCCACAACCTCAAATTGATATGAGATCCACACTTTTATTTTCATTATAAAATAAATTTTAAATAAGTAAATACTATCAATCAATCTCATTCTTCATTCACATTCCCTAATTCATAAAGTAAATATACTATAAATGTAATGGACATACCACTAGACCAATTTTAAATCTTCATTTTTTTTCTTTACACAAAATCTCTATCGTCTATAGTTGCAACGGATGATATAGATTTCTATTTTTTAATTTTTAATTTTGAAATTTAGTTTTTTAATTTTTAAATATATGTTTTTTAATTTAATATTTGATAGAAGAGAAGGGTATATATGATATTTCAATTATTCCGTTTCATTTCACTACTAGCAATTTGGTCAAATTGACCAAAGTGATGTATTTTTTGAAACTTAAAGAATCATGGACCTTGTTTTGCTGGTCATCGTTAAAAAAATTATTTCATCAAACAGTAGAGCTCGTTTGAAAATTTTCCATTATAATATGGCTAGCCAACTGTGTGTATAAGACTCTTACGCTTTTTTTTTTTTTTTAATTTCATACTTCTTTTGTTTTTTTTTTAATTTTATTATTCTTATTATATTATATTTATTTATTTATTAAAAAACTTCATTTTAGTTATTAGAATTTCAAAAAATATCAAGTTTTTAATATTTTTTGAAAATAACTATTTTCATTCCTAATTTTTTCAAAACTTTTAAAAAAAGTCCAAACTATTAATCAATTGATAGTCAACGATGATAGATAATTTGGATGGAAAGGGCAAGATGGTTTTTTTGTAAGATAGGTTAAGATTGTGACACATTAATGATTATATTTTAAACATATAAAAAATTAAAAAATTAAAAAATGAAAAATCTCCACGAATTAAAATTAAACATGAAAAAAAAATTATTATTTAAAAAAAAAAAAAAAACTAGATTCAAATGTGTGGGTTTCAACCCAGAATTTTGAAGATCTTCAAAGCAATATTTTTTTAAAAAAAATAAATTAATTAATTAAATTATATGTTCTGTGGGACCCCCCCTCATGGCCTCGGCCACCTCGGGGGTACGGGCCTCGCCTCGCAGCCTCGGCGGCCCACTCACTAGGTACTGTCCCTGGCCAAGGGATTTGCTTCGCCTCCCCAGCTGCTCCAACCCACCACCTGGCCCTTGGTTAAATGGATTCTTAGAGCAAAGCTGGTACCAATTGAGATTGGTACCAGCTTTGCTCTAAGAATCCATTTAACCAAGGGCCAGGTGGTGGGTTGGAGCAGCTGGGGAGGCGAAGCAAATCCCTTGGCCAGGGACAGTACCTAGTGAGTGGGCCGCCGAGGCTGCGAGGCGAGGCCCGTACCCCCGAGGTGGCCGAGGCCATGAGGGGGGGTCCCACAATAAAAAGGCAGCTCAATTGGTACCCAGCTTGCAAGTTAAACACTCATATCCTTGAGGGTCAGAGGTTCGAGTGGCAGCTGGGGGAGGCGAAGCAAAACCCTTGACCAGGGACAGTACCTAGTGAGTGGGCCGCCGAGGCTGCGAGGCGAGGCCCGTACCCCCGAGGTGGGCGAGCCCATGGGGGGGGTCCCACATGTTCAATCCGGGTTCACATTCCATCTTTAATGTCCTTCATATTCGATCTTTAGTCCGATTAAGATTAGACGATTTGGGTTCAAACCCAAATCCCAAATCTCAACTTCATCGTCACTTTTTGCCAAACCCAAATCTCAAATCCCAACTTCACATTTATTTTGACAAACCAAACAACCTAGCCTTATTTTCAACTGTAAATCCCAACTTGTCAATCAGCCAAAACACACATAGCAACCTCAAACACCAAGCCAGCAAACATAGTAATGATGAAGCACCAAAATTGAAATTCAAAATTTGATAGAGCATCAAACATGGAGCGATATGCTCCATTTGAGACGAAGCATAACGTTTCACGTCCATCTCATCTGGAGCTTGAGGCTTTATCTAAGATGGAGTCGTCTGAGATGGAACAAATTGGCTCCATTTCTAATAGAGAGCACCTTCATTGCATCATAAGTGCTTCATTTGAGGCAGAGGATAAGAAGATGAAGGCTGCGATGTAGGAGATAGTGGGCAGAGACTGAAGAAGAATGAGGAGAGACGAAAGAGAAAGAAATGGAGGTCAATGGAGAAGACATAGGAGAAGGAAAAGGACAAATGAGATGAAGGAAAATGAAGACAGACAGAGGACATTGAGGAGAATGAAAAGAGGCGGAGGAGATGAACTGAGTTTTATGTGTTCTGGACTCTTCCAGATAAAAGAAAAAAAGAAAAATTGTAAAAATGATTCATTTGGAAATGTCAACCTCAAAATAATTTTTTTTTTTATTGTTATAACAAAATTGTTGGGTGAATAAAAATGACTTTAATGAAAATGAGAGTCATTTGAATCACGATTGAGATTCCTAACCTTAAAGTTGAAAATCTCAACCTCTATGTTGGGAGCCCCAATCTCCATATTGGGATTCCTAATCTTGATTTAATATCCAAGTTGTGAATTCCAACCCTAAGGTTGAGATTTCAAATGTGGATTTGAATCAAAATTAAAACTCTCAATCTAGAAGTTGAAATTCTCAACTTGAAAGTTGAGAATGTGAATTTAGATGTTCTATCAAGGTTGAGATTCTCTACCTCATGTTGGGATTTCCAACTAGATCGTTTGATAGAGAGAGTGACCGACAAAAATAAGTGGGTTAAGGGTATTTTCCTCCAAAAAAAAGATATTGTGCAAAGATTTAAAAAACAAAGATTATTTATCAAATTAGCTATTAAAAATGAGTTAGTTTTCAATAATAACCCCCCAAAAAAAAGGAAATGGTTTTGTACTATTGTTTATAATTTTAAAATTAATTTGTTTTATTTTTTAAATAAATATTTTTAATGGTTGGATGCAGAATAGATGGAAACAATCGAAACAATCTGGACACACACACATATATATAGTTTAATTAAGTAAAAAGTTTTTAAATATATATATATTTAAAAAAAAAAATTTAAATTCTTGGGATCTTCATTTGGGTTTAATTATTTTTAAAAAAAATTCACTTGGGTTGAAATTTTTTTTCCTAATTTTTTAAAAAAATTATTGTTTAATTTTAAAAAAATAATAACCATATTTTCTTTAAAAAAAGTATTAGTTATATTATTGTACACATATCAACTTTGTATTAATAAAATAATATATAATATTTTGATTTTATTAGGGATAAAATAGTCATTTTAGGTAATAAGGGATAATTGAGTCTTTTTCATTTTCTGTTTTGTTTGACTGTCAGTTAACCAATGGTTTGAACTATTTTAAATAGTTTTAGAAAAGTCAGGGATAAAAGAACTGTTTCCAAAAGATTATTAAAAATTTGATAATTTTTAAAAATCTCAATTACTAAAATGAAATTTCTCTTTTATTTTTTAACCTAAGAAAAAAATACATTAAAAACAAAGCAAAAGTATTATAACAAGTGACATATAGCTATTAAAAGAACGATCCCATATGATATAGATTTAATTTTAAAGCAAAATGAACAAAAAAACATGAAGAAAAACCTGTAAATACTCTAGGCAGTGAAGTTACAAGTCCCTAAAAAGCTGATCTTTTATATCATTTAGTGGGAAATTCCACCACTATACATGGTTATTTTCTAACTAAAGATTAACCAACTGATTAGTTGTATAGTTTCCTTCACTGAAAAATATGACAAACATGAAGATGCATAGATTTCATCTTCTGAAGACACATCCAATGATTTCATAACCTTCAAGGACGAATGAAGTTTGTGCTAGTGACGCTTTTAGAATTGCTTGAGAATCACACTCAACCCAAACAGACATCAATTTGCATGAAAAAGAAATCTTTATGGCCATAATACAAGTTGCAAACACAACATGTAAAACAAGATGAGAAACTAAACTCCAAGCAACACGTGCCCAATAAATTCCCATGATGAGATCTGAACATCACACGACAAGCTCAATGACTCAATTTCGATTTGAGAGTCTATTAGTGTTCACATGTAGACTCCTCTAAACGTCATAGGAGGTTCGTTTCTTGGCAACATTGGTTGACGGACATTGGAGGAGTCAATCAATTCTTCCATTTGTTGGAGTAGAGATCAGCTCCTCCGATGTCGAGCAATGGAAGAGCAAGATCGCCTTCTCCATTGTTGAAGAAGGAACGATCTCTTTTGGTGACTTTGACGGTCACAAATCACAATTTTTTTTTTTAAAATAAATTTTATAGTAATTTGTTATTAAATTTATTTAAAATAAAACTAATAACAATTTGTTTTGAAATTTAAAAATGGGAAAATTTTAATTTAATCCCTAACGTTTGGTAAAATATTACTTTTTTATTAACGTTTGCATTTCAAATTCCCGTCATCCCTAACATTTCGGAAATGCATCAATTTAGTCCCTCTGACAAAAAAGATAACAGTCAAACTAACTAGACGGGATAAAACAACAAATTTACCCCTAATATAATTTAAAATAATTAAAATGACGTAATTACCTATTTAAAACCTGATAATTACAAAATAAGCATTCCTATTATTACAAAATTGTCATTGACCACCTTCCAATAAAATTGTGACACATTATTAAATCAATTTTTTAATATAATTTATTGTTAATAAATATTTTAATTAAAAAAAATAATATTTTTAATATAAAATAATAAAAAAAATTATTCTTCATCCTTATCTTCTACCTTTCATCATCTTCCTCATCTACAATTTTATCTTCTACATTCATCAAAATCATCATCTTCATTATTTTCGTCAAATCAATATCATCCAAATTAAACATATAACATCAAACCAAACACAATCTAAAAAAAAATGTTTATCCAAATTTTTTTTTAAAAAAAGAAGTTAATGTAAAATAAATAAATAAAAAAAAGACCTTCTGGTCTCCATCGATAGAGACCAGATCTGGTCTTCGACATCCATCGATTGGAGCCAGAAAACTGGTCTCCAGCCCAGTTGCTGGTATCTCCAGCCCTGCTGGAGACCAAAAATTGGTCTCTAGCGAGGCTGGTCTGGTCTCCAGACCTCGATGGAGACCAGTTTCTGGTCTCCAGTCTCCAGCGAGACTAGGCCGGAGACCTGGTCTCCGGTCCGACGATGGAGACTGGTCTCCATCGTCTGGAGGAGGAGGTCTCCATGACCTCCTCTTTTTTTTTTTTTTTTAACTTAATTTTATATATATATTACATTAAAAGTATAAAAATATATATTATATTAAATGTATATATTAAAATTATATAAATATATTCAAGTTAAAATGACCAAATTAACCCTCGTTGACTAACAGAAGGATTAAATTGATGCATTTTCGAAATATTAGGGATGATGGGAATTCGAAATACAAACGTTAATAAAAAAGTAATATTTTGCCAAACGTTAGGGATTAAATTAAAATTTCCCCTTTAAAAATTTGAGATATTATTATTGACGTGAGGGCATAAGGAACATTTCAAAAATTAGGGATTAACATCTTTAATAATCAACCTGCAAAGCAACCCTCGACTAAACTTTAAAAATCTAACTATTGGAGAAACATATTACGAAACAAGTTAAACACCTTCAATTTCCTTTATGTATTCAAAAACTATTCCGTTCTCATTTATATTATTTAATCTCAATAAATCTTTGACATATATAAAATTAGTTCTTGACGTTGTTATCTCACTAAATCAAATTGCCTCAACATTTGCTTAAAAATTTAATATTTGAAAATACAAGAAGAACATAACCCTATAGAATAACTCCCAAGCCAAAATGAATATGCGCTTTAGAGGATCAGTGGGATGGTGAAAATTGCATCCTCTTCCAGTCCTGGGTTTAAGGATAACGCATCTCATCTTTATTAGTAAAAAGTGAGATTTTCTCCACTTATATGAATTGTCTCTTATCCGAGTATGGATGGCTTCCAACCATTTGAAAACTATTTATTTGGATATGATCATCAGTGTGTTATTAATTTGATCTCAATTATCTTTTAAGTTAATTCAAGTAAATAAAATAAAAAAAAAAGTCCAAAATGAATATAACATGATTAACCATCTAGATTCATACAATAATTAATTAATCAACCCACCATAAATCAAAAGATTTGGTCCCCACTTCTCACAAATACATGCCAGCCAAGCTGTTTGTAGACTCCTCATGTTTTTGTGTGTGGTTCATGTACTTGTTAGTTAACCCAAACCCCTGAAACTGAAATTGAAACATGGCAGCAGCCACCAGCAGAGCAATGGCAGTTGCAAGCCAAACCACTTCTTGCTTGCTCTCCAGAAGACCATTCACATTAAAACAGAAAACCCACCTCGGCAATCTCTGCTTCTCTAGCAAAAGACTTGTCTTTTCATCAAAGAGGCTGTTTACATGCTCCGCTATATACAATCCCCAGGTCCAGATCAAAGAGGAGGGCCAGCCTGAAACCTTAGACTACAGAGTCTTTTTCACTGACACTTCTGGCAAAAAGGTATTTGCTTTTCACTCTCTTTCTCCATTTTTTCATTGTTTGGTATGTGCGTTCGATCGAAATGTTGTTTCTTATGCCATGTTTGGTACTGAGTGTTAAAGATTGAAACTTTTGGCATGTCAGTTTAGGGCAAAGTTGTCTTTGAATTGATTGCATTATTAGTTGCAGGGTATTGAGAAAGTGGATTGAAACTTAAAGTCTTTACGTTAGTTTTCCCATTGGTCTCTCTTAAATGGAAAATTCATAGAGCTAAGTGAAATAAATTTCTATGGCTTTTTTGTGGGGTTTATTGCATTTTCATTGGCAAACTGAAGCTACTTAAAAATTGGGAAATTTTGAATTTGGTTCATCCTTCAGTTTCTAGGTAATGGAGGACTGAGTTCTTGCAAGTTGAACAAATTTTAGTTTTGCTTCTATATGATGAGTTGCAAATAGGACTCATTGTAAACATGCTGTCATTCTAAATGATTGATTCTGGTTCAGTTTGCTGACATGGAAGTTTTGGATATTAATAAGAATACGAGCAGAATGAGTAGTGACACAAGTTATTATGATTCTGGTAATATGTTGGGAACTTAAATAGCTTGTGAATGGTGAGAGGGGAAGGCGGGATGACGGTGAACTTACAGGGCTTAAAGTATATAAAATGAAGTAAGCATTGGTTGGTTGGTTGGATAATAAAATTTTGTGTCGACCTCTGCAGCGGTTTTGGACTATTTATTGACTTTTTGTATGCCTAGTGAAAAGTTAATTTTGCTGCCCATACAGGTTTCTCCATGGCATGACATACCACTGCACATAGGTGATGGTGTTTTCAACTTTATTGTTGAAATACCCAAAGAATCTAGTGCGAAGATGGAAGTTGCTACCGATGAGTTATACACCCCAATCAAGCAAGACACAAAGAAAGGGAAACTTCGATATTACCCGTGAGATTCTCAAATTCTAGTTCTTACGATACTCTGATTGTTCTCATACAATTTCAGTTGTGACACTTCATCTCCACATTGGAATATCAAAGTTTAGGTTGTTGGGTAGATTTTGCAAATATTTAAACTGATTGGAATAAACTTTGCCAGTATTTGGCAGCTACTAATTACATATGGGAATTTTAGTTGTCATATCTATGCCATATGTTGAGCTTATTAATAATATTTCTGTGGGTTGTTACTAAGCAGCTTTAGCAAAATTCATGGCCTTCACATATGCCTTTTTGTGTGATTGTCAGAAGAGAACAATTATTGCTATTATTCTTGAGATGCCTTTAATTTTTTTCTTTTACATATATGGTTTGAATTTTTTTCACTTTAAGGCTATTTGTTTGTAGCCTTAGGTCATTGGACTGAGTACTCTTAATCTCATTAGTTGACTCTAGATTAATGGAAGTAATATTAAAAGGCTGGGCTACGGGAAAATTAATAATGAACTATATGAAGGAACAAAATCAAAATTTCCCCATGTATATTGGTCAGGCTGTTGATTTTTTCGTTTCCTTGAGTGAGACCTTCTTTAGTTGAATTATTTTCCAAATCAATCCATGTCTTTACCATATACCATAGGTTATTTCAGAATTTGTTTTTACTACTTGTATTAATCAAGTCCCAAATTGACTGATTGGCTTCTTGCATAAATCTTTTCTTGGCCATATTTGAATGGAAGAATGGCCCATAATTCTTCTGTCACAATCAGGAAACCAAATTTTACATCGGCTTTGAATGTCTTAGTCCTTCAAATCACCATAAAGCATAGCTAATCATGCAGCCCTTTTGTACAATTCTATATTGTTGTTGTATGTGTTCAACACTCTAGATTAAAAATTTTAGTTCTTCTCGACTTCATACTTGCAATGTTTATTCTCTGCAGTATCCATTGTATAACCTTTCGAGTACACAAAATATAACTTTTGATAGCATATGATATACACATGAAGCTTCTTTTCAGCTATTGATAGACATAATGCATTTGAAGATGGACTCATCATGTACCTTTACTAAAGTCTCTTGTTAGACTTTCAGTTGTGTTTCTTATCCTTGTTCTCATGCTTTCTGTTATTTTCGTCATGTACCTTTACTAAAGTCTCTTGTTAGACTTTCAGTTGTGTTTCTTATCCTTGTTCTCATGCTATCTGTTATTTTCGTCATGTGCCTTTACTAAAGTTCTTGTTAGACTTTCAGTTGTGTTTCTTAGCCTTTTTCTCATGCTTTTGTTAATTTGTTGTCCATGTATAGAGTCATGTTAACTTGTTAGTTTGTTTTGAACTTCTGAAGAGGCTAAACCATTTGTATTTTATCCTCAGATACAGCATAAATTGGAATTACGGATTGCTTCCCCAAACATGGGAAGACCCATCTTTTGCCAACACTGAAGTTGAAGGAGCTTTCGGGGATAATGATCCAGGTATTTCATCTTATACTTTGCCTTATTCAAATAAGTTGGAATTCTTTTTTATGATTTCTTGGTTGCTTTATGAAGTTGATGTTGTTGAGATTGGTCAAACTCAAAGGAAGATTGGTGACATTCTTAAGGTCAAGCCCTTGGGTACCTTAGCCATGATTGATGAAGGGGAACTAGACTGGAAAATAGTTGCAATTTCATTGGATGATCCAAAAGCTTCCCTTGTAAATGATGTTGAGGATGTGGAGAAGCATTTTCCGGTATGTACTATTCTATGTTGCAAAAGGAAGGGATTATGTTTACTTTCACTTGGTAATTTAAAGTGTCAGTATCAAATACTGAAATACATATTACAGAAAGAATGAAAATGGATAGTTGACTTCAGCAAGTGGAACCTTTAAAGGAACTAGTGAAAGATTAATGTCCAAATACGTAGACATTATATTAGCAGGTACAAAATTTTTAATTGTTGTAGAGATGGCACATATTTAAGTTAGTTCAGAGAAAACATTTTCTTTAAAACAGAAGGTCCTGTGTGGATTTTGTGGTAGAACCCACATCACAAAGGAACAAATCATTGCACACAGTAAATCTGTTTGAATCATGAATGTAGTATGATTAAAATTGATATCACAAAGTACAATAGAGAGAAGAAAATTTGGAGACTAATCTGTTAATTTTCTTCAGGGAACTCTAACTGCAATCAGGGATTGGTTTAGGGATTATAAGATCCCAGATGGAAAACCAGCCAACAAGTTTGGTCTTGGCAACAAGGCTGCAAACAAGGTAAGATATTTAACATTTGGTGTTGTAATTTTCTTCTGTTTGTAGCTGGATTGATATGCTGAATAACAATATTGCACAGGCAATACTGGATACATGAATGCATGGTTTGATCATAATAAATCATTGTCATTATGAGGAATTGTAGAAAGCGTGTTTTAGTTGAAATGATCTATGTAAAAACATTACAAGTATATTAGAACTTAAAAGCTAGTGTTTTCTGATATGTGTGTCCAAAAAAACACTTTTTACATTGACATTAGTTAAAAGCCCTTAGAATGATACTTATGTTAGTTTGATTTCAAAAAACATCCTGCTATTGAGGTTACAAACAGTAATAATGTCAGTGGATTTGTTATCATGTTGTTAATATTCATCAAGCCCTTCTGATCTTAAATTGAAACTTTTGCATGATGTACAGGATTACGCTTTAAAGGTGATCACTGAGACAAATGAGTCTTGGGCTAAACTTGTAAAGAGGTCTACTTCTGCTGGAGAGCTTTCTCTTGTATAACTGCAACTGCTAAGAAGAGTTTGGTGCTGTTCGGCTAGTGTTAGCTTTTCTCTTCGAAATAGCATATCTAGTTTATCACTCTGTTGATTATTAAGAGTTGTCTCTAACTATTAAGTATGGACACACCACTATTATTATGCAACTCAGCTTGCATTATGTACTAAATATAATAAATCAATGATCCTATTCTGGGCTGCTAGAATTGCTCAATGATTGTTTTATGATTTTTTATATTAAAACTGGCACCAAACCGGTGAGAGATCAAACAGTATTTATATGGTTCAAATATCTATTCTTATGAATCAGAAACCTTTTTTCTTCCACGAATCAGAAACTTCTTTTTCTTCCACAATAAAAGAAGGAAAAAACTACCCACATAATCTATAACATGCGTTTCAGAATTAAATTTTCAAAGCATGCATTTAAGAATTAAATTTTCAACCTTTTAATGGATGAAGAGATACATAACATAAGCACCTCTGATGTGGTGTGTATTTTGGTTTTTGACTTCTGAAAATAGCTGCATGTTCCACGTGCTGAGTGCTGATATAACTGTACAAGGAATTAATAGATTGTCTGGAAATAAGAAGATACGAGTAACCATATTTTGTGGAGTGAAAGAATGGTAACCGTTCCTTAACATAGCAGTTTCATAATATTACTTTCACTTATAAGGGAAATATAAGGGGGTGTTTGCATGCACAATGCAAAGTCAGTTACACAAAGAAGAAATTTACACATATTATCAACTATCAAGCATTGCTCCATCAACCTGACACCTACAAATATGACAAAGGCACCACCTCTTTACCAGAAGCAGCTGAATTCAAGGGCTTCTTCAAACTTTTTTTCCAACGCATAAGAAGAAGAAGAGTCAACCCCAGATGATGGTTTGTTGGCAGATCCTGCTTTGGATATAGCCAGGCAGTCCTGTGGTAGCCATTTCAATGCAGAAACTTTAACCTCAAGAAATGATGAAGCAGCTGCTGCTGCTGGTGAAGAAGAAGAAGGCTTGTTGTTGTGGGAGTGAGACAAAATCAACATAGCTGCAGTTGGTGCCATGAATTGAAAGCTGAAACACAACCTATGAAAAGGGTATTAGTTTATGATGGATTTAGATAGCAATGAAAGAGTCGTTATTTGTTTATTTATATATGGAAAGCGAAAGAGAGGTTTTGGTAAACAGGCTTCAGAATCTGTGGGTCTGCTTCCCTTGGTTTTTGTGGAACGTCTTATGTGTCCAATACAATGGGTTGCTGCTGCAACTTGCTTGTATTTCCAATCAGCGATTCTATTTATGAACGCTTTATTTGAATGACACGTGTCAAGTGAAATTGTTTCTTGATTAATATACACATTTATATGTTTCAAATATATATATATATACACAGACACATTTATGTGATGTGAATTGATTTCAAGTATCACTTGCAAAATACGGTTGTAGACCTGCACCAGGCCCAACCCATGTTGGACCACCCTTTTTTTTTTTTTTTAATAAGGTTCAAACTCTCCACAGACCCTTCATTTTGAGAAATTATGAAAAATGACCCATTTGGAAAGGTGAGTTGCAAAACTAACCCTTTTTTTTTATATGAAAAAAAAATCTCAACCTTGAAGTTGAGATTGATTTGAATTAATATTATGATTCTCAACTTAGAAGTTGGGATTCCGAACCTAGAAGTTGAGATTCTCTACTTTAAGGTTGAGATTTAAAAAAAAAAGTTGAGATTTCGAACCTAGAAGTTGAGATTCTCTACTTTAAGGTTGAGATTTAAAAAAAAAGGTTAGTGTGCAAATGGGTTATAAAAAAGAGGTCATTTTTCAACAAAACCCTTAAGAATATTACGGGACCAGTCCTAGACTCGAACCGCATATAAAGTGAATCTATCTAGATTTGACAAGATCAGACCCGAATTTTTTTGAAAAACAAAAAATTAAATCGAAATTTTCTACTTCCCATGTCCACAAGCGATCTGAAGAAATTGTCGTTGATGAGAAAAATTGGTTTCTATTATAAACAGAGTTGGTCTAATTATATTTTATTTTCACATTGGTAAATTTTTCGCAAATCCACCTAAATAAAACTGCAAGGATCAACTTATTTTCTCCTCAAATAAAAAGGTTAATTGGATTAGGTGTTAACCTCTACAGGTTCATCTCTTTTATTCTGGTGGCAGCTTTTGGGTTAAACGAGCAGCAGTATTGGCTCATGCGTGAGAGATTTTGGAAGCGGTGGAAGCAATTTGAACTTAAATCATAACATAGTTTAAATACACTATTTGCTATCAAACTATATTGAACGGTGATGATTCAAGGATTTCCGCTTATATACTTGATGAATGGTTATATATTAAAATTGAGTACAACACTTAACTCTAAAAAAATTACCAGACTGAATATACACATTCTATCATTAATTAAAACACAGATAAAAACTTTATATTGTCTAATACTAGGAAGTATTACAAACCAGATTAATTTAGCTTGCACAATGATATACATTTAAGTTGAATGGAAGTATAATACAGTTTAATATCAATTAGTTTAATTTTTAAATTCCAAAATTCATTAAATTTACAAAAAACAAAAAATATGTAAATTTTAGATTCAATTTTATGGGGTATTACTAGAAAAGAATATAATAATCTCCAATTCTCCATTCAAAGATTTGCATAAAATAAAAGACAAAAATGACTTTCCTGGAGGACCAATGAAGTTGAAGAACCCTTTAACCTTGTTAACAAACATTAACAATCATCGTTCAGCAGTCAGAAATTATGAAAACATTTACATAATCTGTAATTAGTATTTCTGAACTGTGAACTGCCCAGGATGACAATTTTCATTTTTCATTGTTCAAATGATAGAAGTCTTGTACTTTATTCTTTTCCATAACAATGAAAATATGAACACATTCTACCTCTTAACTAGAGAGATTATTTACATTGTAAGAAAAACATCATCAAACCTATATACTCAGAAAAATTATCCAAAAAATGAAATAGAACTTTCTGGCGGTACCTTAAGGTTCTGCAGAAGTTACCCTTGCTTCTGCTTTTCTGTCTTCTAGCAATGGTGTCGTGTTTGACCTTTCTGTTGTAGTGACTTGATGCGTGCTATCTTCATTAAATCTATCAACGCTGTGCATAAAGATTCCTGTTATGGAGCACAAGAGTAAGAAAGATTTCATATCCTGTTGATCTTAGTGTCCAAAACTCCTTTTTCATTGTGAATAAACGCTTAGCCCTGATTAAATTTTAATCTAATTTGAAGAGATAATTCCAGCGACTTTTCATAAGAAAAACTACTGCAGATGACTAACGAGAACAATTACCTATAAACCATATCCCAGCTGCTGGAAATAATATAGCTGTTAGAATAAGAGCAGTCTTCCTCCAATTGTTAATATGGTCCTGTCAAAGAGATATCTCAAAAGTTGAGCCATCGATACAAAACTATAAACATGTATACAAGAAAATTCAAGAACATAAAAGTGTACCATTGGTGAAGGTTGAACTCTAAGCCTATCACTTTCGTTAGGGAGGTTTATAATGAAAATCACATTGAAAGGAAACTTGCATTGTCCTATATATATTACGTGTTTGGACTAACTGGTGATGGCTACGATGAAAAGATAAAAATAAAATAAGAAATAAGGTTTTTCTCCTTTTGCATCAGTTTATATTAGACTGCTACCAAATCACTTTAGGGTACATATTAACATCTAAACATCAGATTGTAAAGACACCTCTTGGCAAAGCAAATATGAATGTGATTATAACTAAAATACATGATTAGTTATTCATGAGATCAATTTATCTATCATTCAGTATTATATATAAAATTCAATCTCAAGCTTTTGTGACCAATCTACACAACAATATATTACCATGAAATTGTTTATATGTGAATTTCCATGAAAGATAATGTATCATCTGCTTTTAGTTACAATTTTTATTATATTGGTCATTCGCTATAAATGTATAGTTGCCGACTACTACAACATTTAGACCACAAACTATCCATTTCTCCTTGCATTTTGTGTAAAGAAGTGAGGATTCTATTGATAACTTGTTTCTTCATTTGCATCTAGGCTTTGTGTAAAATTAATCATGGAAGCTAAGAGTATGCGGATGGCTCTGGCTTCATGTAGCTCAATACTATTGGGGAATATCCATGAAAGGGGGACAGCTAAAGTTTTATGGAAATTTGCTATTCTGGAATTTTAAGTAATATGGAAAGAGGGAAATGGTACTTCGAAGAATGACAAGAGGAAGACATTAATTGGTTAGGGATAGAATTAGATTCTTGGTATTCCTTTGGGCATCAGTATTCAAGAATTTCCTGAATACTTTGTGTCTTCATCTGTCTAATTCGGGAAGCAGTTTAGGGATTGTATTCAGTCTTTTTGACAAGGGATATATTTCTTATAGACAACTGGTTGAGTTTGCAGCAGATATCATACAAGTTTCCATATATTTCTTCACTTTAGTTCACAAAAAGTTTTGAGTTGTGGACATCTTGTTCACCTTTGTAGTCACTTTCTTCAATTGAATCATTTTAGTTTCTTATCAAATAAACAAGTAAATAAATAAATAAACAATTTTTTAGACCCTTACCTGCAAGTTTAAACTTTTGGGTTGATTAACAACATGTACTAGAGTTGGATTTACTAGGAATTTATTAAGTTCAAATCTCCCACATGATTTCTTTACTCCTCGTGTTCAAAATTTTTCCTATATTTGAATACACATGTGGATTTGGACTTGGTCAATTTAACAAACCTGTTAGTCCTGCAAACGGGGCTCTTCTTAGAGTTAAAGAATATCATCTGGACCCTTACTAGTTTAAACTCTTAAATTGGGTAGTAACTTAATAAGAATAGAAGGAAGCTGTGATTTGTTTCTACCATTTCTCTAGTCTCAACCGAAAATTCTGCTAAACTGAGTTGAACTCTTTTTAAGAGTTGTCAATTTCTTTAAGCAGTGATGCAATCCAAAATAAAAGGGACATTATCTTTCCAAATTCCAAGTTAGCGCAATATTAACAACTATTACACCAATTTCAGTATTTGCAAAGAGATGGAATATGAAGGCAAACCTGAAGAACCCCAACAAGGGGTGAGGAAGGAACATCTCCAAAGATGTGAATTGAAACAGTTGAGATAGCCATGGACAATGGTCGCAAGCTAGGTGTAACACAATGTAAACATATATAATTTACAGGACCCTGCAAACACATAAACCATTCATTTTGAGGATTATTATAAATTCTTGCTTATATAAATGCAAATCTGTACCCCAAAATAATTCTACAGCACGTATGTACAATGGAGTAAACTGGCTTAAGGTAGAGATCTCCTGGACCAATAATTATCAGGTGTTTTGAATTTTAATACACCAAAGAATAACGCAAAACGTGTGCGTGCACACACCCACCAAAAATAAAAACACCATCATAGGGCTTATTAGTATAGGTTTTTTCTTGAATGACCTCTCTTGGCTCTATGATCAAATGATTCGTGAATCTTGGGGATTTGGAGAGGCTAAAGATATTCGGAAACAGGTAGTTAAAAAAAGAAGATAGAGAGATAAAACTAAAGAATAGATATATTAAAAAAAAAAAAAAAAAGGAACTTGTGCTAATACAATATAATTTTAGATCAGCAGAGTTGTCATACCGATTGAAAATATATTCACTGGCATAAATGAAGCCTCATATAAAATGACTACTACATGTTTTGTTTGTGAAGGGCATAGCAAGTTTCCAAATAAACAATGCTGCTTGAAGCATTAGAAGTAAACTTATCCACTAGCAGAACATTGTTCATAGGATTAACACATTATAATTTTCTCATGATGATTGAAGGCATGTGATGACTGCATTAGCAAAATTAACTAGAGCATCTTGATATAGATGAAGGTTTTTCTGCTTTGAAAAATTAGATACCTGAATGGCGAAGACTAATAGTTCACCAAGGGAGAAAAGAGCAAGAAAACCATACATGCTCTTGAAACAAAAGGCACCGAAGCAAAATGATGCCCCAATAAGTGTTGTTACAGAAAGAAGCTGCAAAAGTGGACAAATGAAAGGTACATCAGATTTCTATATTTTTGTAACATCCTGAACCTATAAATAGGCTATTTTATGTAAAACGAATAAATAATAATATTGCCCTTTATGTTTCTATACTACCTTAAAAGCATTTGAGATTGTTGACGTCATAAAATCCAATACAAAACCTCCTGCTATTGTGCCCAATATGCCACACACAATTGTAACTCCACCAAATATCATATCTGCATCGCTCTGCAAAACAACCCCTTCTTTAAAAATGCAGCCATATGTTGGCATGATTTTTGTTTTGTTAAAGATGATTCTCTATATGCATAAATAATGTGAGACAGTAAGACGAAGGACGGTTTAGCATATAATACAATATGAAAGTGCTAATATCACATCAAAGGTTAAAAATTACCATGTTGTAGATGTTTTTGCCAGCCTTAGGCCCCCAATATGAGTATGCCCCGATGACAAAAGTGTATGCTATGTACCCTGAAAACAGCCACATACATTCTCAATAATGTCATTCAATGGCATAGTAAAGCAGCACAACTACTGAAATTATTACATCTGAGATATCAAAAATGAATTCTGTAAGTAATTTCTCTAACAATACCGAAACTCTTAATAATTTTTTCAAAGAACTGTAAATCTGAATAAATAATAACCCCACAATGAATCACGAGACATGTAAAGGATAGTTTATAAGTACCTAAAACATTGACAACATAAACCTTATTGAGCAAAAGAGCTTTTATGTCTTTGATGAATCTTGCGAACTGATTCAAATTACCAGATGTATCTTTTGACCTGCAAGACAGAGTCCAACACTATCAATCTTCTATTCCAACCTAGAGTACAAGCATATACAATATTATCAAATCAAAAATATGTCATTTATATAATTCTGATGATATAAACTTATTTTTCTGATAAGAATCTGCAGATAACAAATATGCTAAATAAGAAAAAGAAAAAAAAAAATTGACTGAGGAGGCAAATGTTATGTTAGTTACTTTGATGTCTTTCATCATTGATAAGGAAGGCCCAAGTAAGAACACAAAACACTTGTTATGGTTAGAATTAGCACCAGCAACGACATGAAATTCCAAAGTCTGGGCTGTAATTCTAGTGTTATCCCTAATAGTTTTTCAGTCTGTTGTTTCCTTATATTAAAATTTTTATCTGACCCATGCATCAAACAAATATATAGCTAAGATTTTTTGCAATAATTAACAAAGATGAGCTTTATGTTTGTATCACCTGTGAACATGACTACAAAGGTATCAAAACATTGGAAATCTATTATGATCAAATACAATTCCCTAAACATTATACTCTAAAACATGGTTGGGATACTATAAACGCAGACCGGTGCAGAAAGACTATTATCTGTGGAGCTATAGAAGGAGTCACCATAGAGTCAGTAAGGGCTTCTAGCCCCTGATAAAGTCAAGCACTCGATTGGGTTAGGCTCAAGGTGTCAGATCCATGGGATTTATGCAATTATAACCGTCTGTAGAGATTAAGAGCCAATCATGCAGTTAAACACTATTTTTAGCATCAGATTCAATATGTCAGAACCAAAATCTCATGCTTGCCTAACAAAGTATATGTACATTCTACTCTACCTTCCTCTCTCTCTCTCTGTCTAATAATAACAATAACAATATCAATATCAATATCAAAATAACTCTCTTCCTCTCACTTTTCACAATCAAAGTGTTAAATAACTCGATGTTGCTTAATTTGCCCTTTTCTAGCAATTTGAGTTTTTAGGTTTAGCGATACCTAACATGGTAACAGAGCTTCATTTCATTGGGGAGTGCTTGAGTTTGACTTTCCCATAAAATAATTGTAATAAGTTTGTGTTTGGGCCTGGGTCACATGCAAGCTCATTTATCCTGCACGTTAGGGATTGTGTTAAAGTGTTTATGTACTATTGTTTGGACCTTCCTAATATTTTAAACTTTTAATAAAGTCCAGTTATTATCTATCCTTGCTCATTCTTAGTAGTTAATTTTAATTAATTTTCGACTCAAATGGTACTTCACCAAGCAATTGCTTCAGTGGTGCTGTGAATCCCTGTGAAACTTGGGTTGCTCCAAAATCCAATTCAGTTGTATGTCAATGTTCTACAGCCAAAATGCATTTAGAATAATTCATCTACATGAAGTCGAAACAAACCCTTGGCTTGTAAATCAACTCCTGCTCCATGTGCTGATCACACACAGAAGGCCTTCAACTAATTAGTTTATTGTTATCCAATAATGATTTAATTACTTGTATGCTTAATACTGATATATCATGGTAAAATTTCTACCTTAAAACTACAAGTAGTATAAATTCGTCCACCAGCACATACAATCATATTAAAAACAAATTAAGAGAGTCATGATGTGTGCTTGCACCTGGAACATTTATTTGAGCTTTGGTCCTCAACGCCATTTCTCACAGACAATGCCTCAGTTGTACCAGTTGTAACCTTGGTATCCGCATCTTCTAAAAACTCAACAACTCAGAATTAAACAATTAAAAAGCATAATTACTAGTCCAATAAAATAAACGATAAGGAACTGACCGATCATAAACTTATGTCTTCCAATTGTGAAAAACTATTCAAAGAAATTTAGAACATATATCTATATATATATATAGGGAGAGAGAGAGAGAGAGAGGCATAATTCTGAGCTATCCAGCAACTTGAACAAAATATCCAAATGTTACTACTTTGTACATTAAACTTGTATGTTAAAATTTCAAATATAAAGTAATCAAAACTAGAATCTTCAAACTTCGAAAACAATAAATTCAGAAGCAAATGCTTGTGAGATGTTAAGATGGCAAGAAAAATATAACTAGTCAGTGTTTGGCATAATATTACAGCACATTCAGTTTGCGGCTGTTCCATTTCCAGTCTATAAAATAATGTAAAATTTTAGAAAGATTAATTGATTTGCAGATTATATTGATTAATTTTGATTTATTATTATCATTAAGAAGCAGTACCATGAACTTCTACAGAAGATATCTCAGTGGCTGCTGTTGCTTTTTTTGATTCTACAGGAGCAAAACCTGAATCCAGAAATTGCTTAGAAATAACTAGAAGAAGTCAGCTAAATCAAAATCAGTCAAAATATGTTAAAAATTTGCACCTTTCAACTGCAAAGGCTTCATCACAAAACCTAGAATAGCAAATGGAAACATCAATATAGCCTCGCCCCAGAATGCAAAACGCCAACTAAAATGACTTCCAACCTACTAAAAGAAGATTATTAGAATTTATACCAAGAAACAAAATTACGGACTAGAAGTTTGAGTAGGAAAAAAGAGGCAGTGATGAACTCAAAATATGAACTCTAATAAATGCTTACAAGTGATCACACAGAGAGTTGTAAGAAATGCTAAATCTCATGCACTAAATGCTTGCCAAAAGAATGGTAAAAATCATCATGCATTATGAAATAGAAAGCTTACCAAACCACCATAAACATAGCCAAGTGCGTAGCCAGTTGGAATACACATGTAAAATATTCCAAGCCATGCAGTTTTCTGATACAAATGACAAATTAGAAGCAGATGAAGAAAGTGAATTATAAAGGACTGCATTATCAGATGGCATGGTTATTTCTAAAGAGGAAAAGAGAGAAGAGAAATATATCAACTTAAATGTCGAATTCAATATCAAGATTTGTACTACAGTCAATTTTAAAAACTTAATTATTTCTGATAACAAGCTATTAAGATTCCGAAAAGGCTTAAAGTTTCAAAAACTTGAAATCAAGATGAACATCTTAGCTACCACAATGAAAAAGATAAAACAATGTTATTAGAAAAAGATAAACAAGAAACCTTTATACAAAGTCAAGTCTACCACACGTTGGTTCTCAAGTGCTATATCTTAAATCTTAAAATCCTAATGAAGGGGGCTATATTTAGAACAAAACATGATTTTAATCAATGGATGAAGTCAAGTCTAGTACACGTTAGTTCTCAAGTGCAATATCTGAAATCTTAAAAGATCCAATGAAGGCGGCAATATTTAGAACAAAACATGATAAAATCACATGATACAGTACTTTTAATCCTTGCCTACATAACTATATATTTCAACTCGACTACTGGAGTAGCGTTAATTCACATGTAATCTGCATGTAAACGCTACATGAGGTAGATCACACAAATTTATCCATGCTTTAGTTTCATTACAATCAATGATCAAAGTTAGAGGTTACATTAAAACAACTATTGCTTTATTTGTAATTCATCTGAAGTAAACAAACCTGAGCCACTGGAGCATTATCATCAATAAAAGGGGCTGCAAGACTTATAAATGATGCCTCGCCAACACCAACTAGCCTGGAGGGGCAATGATAGCACAATATCAAATTGAATGCCATCAGACTGTGCTTATCAATGAAGTATTCAAGCAGAAACAAAAATGAATAAAGATCAAAAGCTAAGAAACTGACTTACATGCGGAAGATTGTAATGGACCAGAAATCCATTGAAAAACCACAACCAACTACGGCAAAAGTCCAAACTGACAATCCAACTCCAATAAGCCTAAACGGATTAACACTGCAAAATTTTATAAAATATATAAGAATTTGCACCAAAGTAAATCCATTGGAGTAAATCAAATCTATATTTTGAATAAAATATGAGAGCTGAGAAAAAACATTCCCAACCATCTTTTTGTATTCCAATCCTGCATTACTAAGATAGCAACTAAATTTAAAGAAAAATAGAGTTTTGAGTCTAACAATATTGTTTCAAGTCCCTCTTGAACTTCAAGATTTCTTGTTTTATGAACAAAACTTTGTTAGGCAAAATTATTTGAATAATTCTTTCATTTTACAAGGAAGAATAAAAATTAGAGGACAGCATTAGCCAAAATTACACTGTAATCAAAGATAAGGCTCTCAACAGAATGGGTGGAAATTTTGCCACTTTCCAAGTTCTTAGAACTCACTATTAATGATACCGACAAGCATGGCACTTCAAGAATACTTTTGCACAATTTGTATTTTCTTTTTTTTTTTGAAATACACAATTTGTATTTTCAAAACCAGTAACTTTCCACATAAACTGAACTTGACTGCAGCCAGATTTCTAGCCAAGCCCTAAGGGGTTTTAGAGGTGTAAGGAGAGAGGTTTAGAGATGAGGGATATGGCCGGATGGTTAATTCTATTGTGTGGCCAAGTATTCCAATTTGAACAAACAAATAGAGAGTTCTGTGTATGTATGTATGTATGTTTGCTAAAGAATGGAAGCAGACAAACATTTCAAATGGTTTCACCGTGATCCTTTATCATTGTGTCAAATTATCTATATAGTAATTGCTGATCAATTTCACTTTTATCATCATTAAACATATCAACGTGTTTCATAATAATAACCATAATTTCTTTTATCTATTAGTATAAGACACATTTCTTCAATTAATTCTAGCATAATGACACTTAAACCGGGGTTTCTCCATAAAAAAAAGTAAAAATAATGCGCCCTTGCAGGCTGAAATTAATGCACCACCAGAAAATTATTACCTCTTTGCTAATGACGCAAATATTGGAGAAGCCACAAGAAGTCCAACCATGAAAGCAGATGATAGTACACCATCTTCAAAATTGTTCAAGTGAAAATCTCCCCTATAAGCAACAGTGAATCAGAAATAGTAAATCAGTTATCAATTATAGCAGAACTACCGACATCTGATCTTAGTTCACAAGCAGCAGAGCTACAGGGGTCACATTAAAGTAAGAAAGTCCAAACAAGAATTTATGGTAGTTATTAGATGCAGAAGATTGATATAAATCCCACTATACCATTCTTCAAAACCTATCATTACAAAAAGTATGAATCAAATATCAGGTTGAAATCTCCATTTTTCTATGAAAACAGATTATTAAGTTTATGTCTTCTCTTTAGATCAGAGTGCCAGATACTCCAAGAGACCAAGCTCCGTCTATCAGTCAGGACATAAAATGTGATAGTCCCAGCAGAGTAATTGAATCATCATATCATCAATCAAACGAAAGTGAACAGAAAAGTTACATATTTACTCTCCAATTTCCCAGGGGCAAAAAACAGTTTAAAAAATTCTTATGAAAGCCTCCAAGTAAGTCTTACTGTATTCCGCTACCAGATGTGCATGTACCACTTTCAGTGCAAGTTCTGCGACTGCCATTCACACCATTGCTCGCAATTGCTCCTCGGTCCACGTAATTCAGCATGTTGATCACACAGAATATAGCTAGTAGCCTGAACAATGTCATGAAGTTAGATAAGCCCAAAGGACCAAGTCTTTCGTTTCACATTATAAACCTAGCAAATTTTGGTAATCACTAGATGTAAAAGCTTAAATGATTAAAAATGCACCCGACAATAGTACTTAAGCACTCTAACACAAATCTTAAGACATACTACCCTAGCCAATTTGAATTAATTACGTACATTCATAAATAACTTCACGATCTCATAGAGAAAGACCTATAACAAAAGAATGAACACTACTTGATTTCATTCCCGATTCCAGCTCCTGACAGCTACCAACATGGCAAATTACCTTGTCTAGAAACAGAAATGGCCACTATTGTACCACATTTTTCACCAAATAAAAAAGATTAACCGCTAAAACTGATCCTGATCTCACACCAATTCATTATTAACTTAGCTCATAACACAAGTCAATAACATGTAATACCCAAAAAAATCCAAATTCAAATAAATTCCAATTGAATTCATACTTTTGCATTTTCACACAATTTTACATTTACAGACGCCCAGTACAGGAAAAATCACATATCATAATTCTCGTCAGTTACATATTAAACAACTAATCCAATAAATCCGCATTGCTCCAAACAAAAAGAACCAAATTATTAACGAATCCATTAAACTTCATTTAATTTAAAAAAAAAAAAAATCATAAACATAATTTCTAGAATGTAGGCCACCAAACTAATAGAATTTTCCCAAAACACTTGACATTCAAACAGTAACCAAACACCCCACATAAAAAAAAAAAAAAAAACTATCTTTTTCGGTCCTCATCTCTTATATTCTCAGTTTCCCACACTTTCACAGCAACCAAACAGAAAAACAGACAAAACTTCAAAATATACCTTTTAGGTGTAAACCATGATGGGGTTGGAGCAGACAACGATACAGAAGAGGTAGTGACCATCTCTATCTCAAGATTCTCCACTGAAGAAGATGGGTTTGGTTTTGGTTGTGGTTCCTCCAAAGAAGTAGCTTTCGCTTCTTCTGCCATTCAAAAAAAGCAGTTATGTTAATATAATATATACGTAATTCTCAGGGCGTGGATATTTTTTGGTCAAATGGGGTGTTGCGAATTTTGAATGGTAGTTGAGGAAATCAACCACCCATTGTTTGCTTTGAATGTTATGTTATCAGCTTTACGTCGTTGTCGTCTTCTCCCAAAAGTGCTTCTCTAGTAGAATTGCTTTTTACGCTTGCGTTGTGCTTTTGTGCTTCTAATTGAAGACTGATTGCGACAGAGTGGCGCTGAGAGTTGGATCACTCGAATCTGAACTGTATTCCTACTTCTAATCATTGATGTTTAATCGTCTACGTTTGCTTTATCATTTTTTTAGATCTTTTCTGTCCTGGGATTGTGCCACATGAGCATCACAGCGATGATCAACATTGCCAGTCTAGTGATTGTGTCACGTGTGCATAACGAGATTTATGAATGTGTTTGAATTAGACTTCTGGTGTTTACTATTTGTTTTGCGTCAGTATTTAAATTTTATATCCAAAATATTTTGGAATAGATCATATTATTGATTAGATAAAGTTACCGCTCAATAACAATTTTAGAATATTCTTCACTAATCACTCTTACAACTAATCCAAGAATTATTATGGATGATAATTTTATCAATCAATAAGATAATCGAACTCATAAATTTTATGTAACGTGGTAAGTAATATGTATAATTAATAAATTCATTTTTGGTCAAAATAATCAAAAAAAAATTTAAGGTGGCGATACCATTTACACACTCATTCTATAAGTACACTCGTATCCAAACTTTACGAATTAATTCATCACTAAAAACACTCATTCTAATACCAAGGATGCCCTTATTTACTCATAAATAAGATTTACACACCTATTTATTACTAAACCTGAGTATAAAATTTGAAAATAAAACTATCACTATAAACACTCAGTTAAGGTCAATAGTACCCTTGTCCACCCATAAATTACTTATATAATTATATGGAAGAAATTGGAAGGCATAAATATATGGAATTATTGGAAGAAATTGACCTAACTAGTCTGTGCCGTGTGATGGAACAAACTGGCCCAAGTTCATTCATGCCTGCAAGGTTTTTAGAGAGTGAAATGGATATGAAAGGCATAGACTTTGACCTCATGCCCTTTGGAGGTGAAAGAAGGATTTGTCTTGGCTTCAATTTGGATTGATTGAATTGAAACAGAACTAAAAGGAGGTTGATCACCCAAATGCGTGACATATTATATTTATATTACGCTTAATACGGCTGGTAAATTTAAGAATTAACTCATGTCTCAATTTATATTATAATTAATTAATTATAAAGTTTTTTTGGTCATAGTGGATATGCAGTCAGTTCTTTGAACACTAGAAACCAAAAGATTAGAGTCATTATAGCTTTGTTTGAAACATCAGATTTGAGATAAGTTTAATATTCAAAATATTTCAAACTTACAGATCCTAGATGTGGAGAAAATAATTTGGGAATGGAAACTCAATCCCATCTTTATTTCAATCCTATTGTTATGGAAATGTCCATTCACAAGTTTCATCGTGAGATTCAATGAGATTAGATTAAAGAGTCATTAATTGTTTTTCTTTATTTTCATTAATTGCAAAATACTTTTGTTTCTCTTTCTTTTACCAAACCCATCCCCAAAATTAATTTTTATTTACTCGGACTTTGAAATAATATAATTCTTAGAAAAATCAATGTAACTTTTTAGACAAATGATTTATAAGTTAGGTTATATAATAAAATATTTAAATTAATTTTATTTCAATTCAATCTCAATCTATATTTAGTATTTAAAATTAATCTCTGTATTTAAATTAATAAAATAGTTTATCTCTTTTTTCAGATTTTTTATAAAATTAATTTTATTTCAATCCAATCTAACCTACACCAAATACAATATGGTATAATTTTAATCCAATCTTAAGTTTAACCAAACATAGGACAATAGTTTTTTGATTCGATCCAATTCAATTCAATCTATTTCATGTAGTTTTTAATTCAATCATATTCAATTAATTCCATTTCACTCCAATCACATAGCCTTAATGCCTTGTTGTTAGTCAACTTCAATGGTTGACCTCGTTGGAGAGTAAAATAAAGTTAAAAGAAATTTTTATAGTATATTTGTACCTAACAAGAACTTAAAATGAGGTTAAACTTTTTAAATAATCACATCTGTGCCTCAAAATAAAACTTTCATTAAAAAAAAAAAAGGTTCACTACCAATGGACTCAGTCCATTGAAAACGGAGGATCTTCGATTGTAGCTCATGCTCTTCCTTTTTTTATTTTTTAAATAGAAAAAAAACTATTAAATTATTTATTAAAATTAAATTTTAATTATCATTAATATGATAATAAATGGAGTAGAGTCAAATTACAATTTTTTTATTTATGATATTTTCAACTTTCAATTCGTATATTAACTCATATATATATATAGTCTTTGTCCAACAGGATTATTAGTCATCCATTTGGATTTATTTGAGGCATTTTGCATTAAATGATTTCTATGAATCATTAATTTTTCTTTGTGGGAGTTTCTCCATTATTCATAGGATAGTCTTTTTGCTTTCTAGGTTAAATTTAACTGTTTTGAACCAACTACAACCATGGAATATGTTTTGTCTTTAAATGTCAAAAGTTGTATATCAGACTCATATGTGCAACTCAAGGCACGTACAACTTGCTTTAATTTGGGAAAATACATAACAGTGGAAAATACGAAGTATTGACTAATAATACTTTTTCTAACCAGGTGACTCCTTCAAAATTATAATTATTTTTTCAAAAAAGCTGTAATTTATGATTGTTAATACTACATCTTCGTCAATACATTTCAATACAAACTAAATATTACATATATAGTTTGATCTAGTGTTTGAATTAATATTCATGTATAATTCGATCCTCTAATATATAAATCTTTGAATACCTCTATCTAATAAAAATCCTATTGCTTATTTACCTTATTTGAATTTACATAAGAATATTGATAAACAAGAATTAAAATAGAAATTATTGCAGAACACTGGTTGCTTTTGGCAGAAGATTAAACAAGTGCATTTAATTTAACCTGAAGAATTAACATTGCACCAAGGAAAAGAAGCAAGTAAACATCTGTGATGAATAGATGTAATGGCCTTTCAATTAGTGATGTAACCAAATGTTATTTACAGATTCAGAGAACAAAAAGCCTGAGAAATTTTACACTTCGTGATCAATGATTGATGACTATAACAACTGTAATAATAACAACATATACACTTCAAGCTAGATAGATACAAGCAGCAGCAGACTCAACTCACTCGATTCTGTGTGTTGCTTGTGTTTCTTTGCTTTTATTCTTAATCTCTCCTCCTTCTCTTCCTGTTCTCAAGTTGGTCTTCCTTCCTTGCAATTTTCGCTCTGATAAATGAACAAACATTAGATGAGAATCAAGATAAGATAGACACTTAATATAAAGCATGATAATGGGGAGATTGGAACTAAGTTAACTAGTAACCAAGCTTTATTTTTGGCTGACTTCGATACTTGTAACTAATCTATCCTGACTTGGACCACCATATGCTTATAAACTCAGCGATGGTTTTATAGACTCTTCATGTTAGTGGATTGAAAAATCATTAATGATCCTAATGTTTCTAAAATTCTTCACAAAGTAAAATAGACGAAAGCTCTATTTACCTTTTCCTTTCTCGTTTCTGAATGTCGTTAATTTTGGACACCATACACTCAGCATCATCATAATCATCATTTTCTATGTGGTTCGTGTGGTTATGCCTGCAGCGAAAATCTCAGGATCAACACGTGAACCAAAATCAATAGTGTAAAAGGTAGTAAATGTTCATATTTATGAAGTACATACATGAGCATGATAGAAATGTAACAATTAGAATGATCCAACAGTTGTCAAATATCAGATTTTAAGATGAAAAAATTCTTTGGTAAATTGATGGATGTATTTGAAAGTTGAAACCAATGTGGTGTGAGATTGCAGGGGTGATAAGTAATAACTAAAGCCTTATTGCAGTAACAAGCGAAACTGGTAAATGCATATGCTAATATAGTGATCACCTATGATATGAAGGAAATAAGACTATAATAAACGAAGAAAGAAGGATATGCAATGTCTTGAGCCCAAAAGAGTAGCATAATTCTCTTAACAATTCTTCAATTGCTTACATGTTTTCGAATGAGACGATATGACAAAGCACAATGATAATAATCAAACCAAAAGGGAATGAATCTCACCGAAAAAAACTTTGGCATAGAGAGGAAATATATGAATCGTCAACCTCATCATCATAACAAAGCTTGTGCATATGGCGTTTAATCCGCAAAAGTTGATGGTTATATAAAGAAAAGTCAGAACTGTATAAGTTCAAACTAACAAAAAATAGATACAGAATAAATGACCATAATGATAAGATAATGTGATGATGTAACATTTATATGGGACATATCTAGAGAGATATGCACCTGATGTTTTGAAAGAGACTTTGTTGCCTGGCTTGAAATCACTTTTCCCTTCGTAGGATTGCACATATCTTTCACAGACGATTGTGGCTGGTTTTGCATCACTTTTTCCTTCTTACTTTCAAAAATCTCAACTTCCTCTTCCTATTTTCGCTTTCCTCCAATTGAAGATCTCGGAAAGGAAGCTTTGTGTGTATCAGGAATATGATGCCTTGTAGCAGTCTTGACCTGCTTTTGCATCACTTGTACATTACAAGCTGTGCGTTTACTTCACTTGGAGGAATCGGAATAGGAATCGGAATGATCTGGAATCGGAATGACTTGGAATCGGAATGAAGTATCGGAATCATATAAGTTGTTTACTTCAACTATAGGAATCGGAATCGGAATCAATATTATTTCCATTAAACTGTTTACTTTACTTTGGAATCGGAATGAATTAATTATAAGTTACAAAAATACCCTTAATTAAAATTATGGATTAATTATAATAATGTGTAGTTTTTTATTATAATATGCTCTTTTTTTTAATATCAAATAAAAAACTACATATTATAATAAAAAAACTTAATATTATTTTAATAGTTTACTAACTTGGTGTGTAGTTTTTTATTATAATATGTAATTTTTTTTAATATTAAATAAAAAACTACATATAATAATAATAAAAAATTACATATTATTTTATTAGTCCATCATGATAATTAAGAAAATGGTGATGAAAAATTAATAGTGCGCAAATTTTTATTACAATATGTAGTTTTTTTTTTTTTTTTTTTAACATCAAATAAATAGATTTTTCTTTATTTTTTTAAAAAGGGGTATAAGGGACATTTTATTTTGACGAAGGGAATGGGAATGGGATTCCCAAGTGAGTTGGGGGGAATGAGATTCCCATTCCACAACCCCAAATTGACGTGGGGCCCACATTTTCATTCCCATTACGGAATGGATTTTAAGCAAGTAAACAACATCAATCAATCCCATTCCCCATTCCCTTTGTTTAATCCATGAAGTAAACACACCATCAGTGTATTTTCTGTTCTGTGCCAACCTTCCCTTGTTGATTTCTTGCAACTTTGGCATGGACATTGAGTGCTGCTGCTCGTCAGCCGCCTTATTTTTGGGAAACAGTAGTTGAGTTGTCTTCAGTTTGGCCTTTTTAGGCGCAGAATTCTTCGTTCTTTCAATAACATGACCAGGACTCTCCTTACTAGTCTTTTCCACGGTAGAAAAGAGATTTTCCGCCAGATCAGAAAATATAGAAGAGTAATCTCGGGAGGCCTTCAGCTTCTGAGCCGTTATCTTGCACTCCTGCATACCAGCAGGTTTTGCTTCTGAAGCAGTTGAAACATGTCTCTGCTTACTCCGTAGACAAAACTAAAACCACTTAGTGACAATCTGTACATGATGTAGAAAATCAGTAATCCATATAATCAATATTATTACATCACATCAAAAACATAATCATCTATCACAAGATAAAACTAGTTCAAGCAAAAATATATATATCAATGAAACGTACATTGTGATGGGAATTCATCATAAGCTTTGTTGCCAATTGTTGAACCTCTTTCTTGGAGTAATCTTTGTGCAATAGATGGTTGAGAGTGACCGAAGAAACTCCCGTAGCTGCAAGGAGAAACACTATACATGTTAGATATCATGTCATGCATTGATAAGGGAAAATTTGCACAAACTCTCCTAATTTTATGTGAAATTGCACTCCACCCTTAACTATTGAGTTAATTACAATGACTACCTAATAGACCGTTGACTAACGGTTGACTAGTGCTACTTTCAATGGTCTTAGGGGCAAAAATTGTCTTTTGATATTAACAACGTAGATAATAGAGATAAATTACGTAATTTCTCTGATTTTATATGAAATTGCATTCTACTCAGATTTAATATTAAAACAAAAAAATCAATAGATGAGAACATGACACTTGATATCATCATCATGTTTAAAAACAAAAAGTCAAATATCTTCCATCATTTTTTTTTTATTTTTTCATATTTTTTTAAATTGATAAATAAAATATTTATGAAATAATAAAATATATTTAAAAGAGAAATATTATCATAGGGGCAACAATGTGATTACACTACAAACTATTAAATTTAGCCGTGATTAACTGTTAGTCAACGATTTGATAGGGGTTAGTGTAATTAAGTCAATACCTTAGGGTAGAGTGCAATTTTATAAAAAGTTAGGGGAAGTTAGTGCAATTTCCCCCATTGATAATAAACATACTTGACTTGTAAGAAAAGCCACCTAAAAAAAAAATAATAATAAAGACATTAATCACTCACTTATCAGAAGGCAGCCTCTTGCTTTTCTGGTGACCGTCACAGACTCATGCCACGGGATTCTTTCTTCGTTGTATCTCTAAAATTAATCTTAAGCAGCTATCGTAATTCAAGTAGCTACAGTCCATTCATGGGAGTATTTACAGATTTACTCAAAATCATCATTACAATTAAAATGTGATACTCTTCAACACACAAATATCTGAAAGCCAAAAAATGAAAGAGTTTAAAAAGTAGTAGATATAGAAAAAACAATCTCAAAGATTATATAATAAAATCATGGAGTAGGTTCTTAAAAATAAAAGAAAACTATAACATTAACTTTGTATCTAAAATCCAATCTCCATCATAAATATTCTCACTTGCAATCCATCTCATGTTGATAGAAAAAATCATCTAAAGAGCACACTATTAAGTTAACAAGAAAAACATTGAAAAATCAAAGAAAATGCCAACCCTAGACAGTTAACTTAACAAACAAGTAAAAACTGGAACCTTGTAACAAACATTCAATTCAACGGGTCCACAAATCACAATCTTGACATGATTAAACAATGGAATTTTAAAAAGAAAACAAATAGAACAAATGAAGAAGAGAATTTACTGTTAGCGTGAGTGGGCAAAACAGAAACTGAAAGTGTGTTTTGGTGCTTTGTTCAGGTGAGTGTGTGTGTATATATATATATATATATATATAGACGTTGAGGTTTCCTTGTCTAACAAGGCAAAGGCTATTTGAAAAATGTAACAAGCTTTGATCATTTAAAATCTCTATCAAAATTTTTAAAATTATTGGAATACCCATGATGAAAAAAAATAAAAAATAAATATATTAATAAGTAATAAATTTAAATAATAGAATAAACTAAGGGATAAAACATTTTTATTTGAAAAAATTAATTTAAAGGATAAAAATTGGGTTCTCCACCATTTATTTGGATTATTTTTTTTCAAAAAAAATAATTTAAAAAAAAAGAAATAGAAAAAAGAGGTGTCGCATTTGAATCTATCGTTTACGACACTACCATCGTCAACAAAGGGTAATGGATTATGTGGCATAGCTAGAATTCTATACTAGGGTAGGTTAGAATAAACTTTTTTAAATAAACCGTAACGGTACGAAAACATTTTATAAATTAAAAATATAGGCATACCTAATTAAAGGATATATAATAAGTTTTACTCAAATTCATATTATAGATAAATATATTAACAAAAACAAAAATTAAAAAATTAAATAAAATATTTAAATAATAAAATTTAGTAAATATAAATTACATTTAATGCTATGGCATCACATGTTAAATAGTATATAGGAGAAACACCAAAGATATTGTTGACATGGTAAACCAGCCAACCAGATTCTTGAGCCCAATGCCGCACAGATAAAGAGACCTGCAACAAATAGACCCAATAATGGCAAAAAAGAGGAGAAGAAAGTAAGAAGAACACACAAAGTTTGAAGTGGTTCAGCCTTTTTAGAAGTGCCTACGTCCACTGTTTCTGGTATTAATGACAGACTCTCTCTAAACTTTTGCTCTCTCTGTGTTTCGACAGAGTAACAACCCTCTCCATTTTCTCCATCCCTTTACAATAAATACCCTCCTCTATTTATAGAGGAGATGAGGCTACAGATGGAATAAACAGACAAAAAAATGACTGATCTTGTCGTAATTAATGCTGCTGAAATGCAATTAATGCTTCTGACTTGTGCCAGGTCAACTCTGGCTTCACGCGTGGGCCGACTGCTAACCCATATTTGTTTGGTGAGATTTCCCTAAATTAAGCTGTCATTAGGTGAGAAACCCTTACTTATCGTGCAAGACACGCCATTTTACTGTCTTGCACTGAAACTGGACGAACTTGGTAGAAAACGAACTGAATCTTCGTCGTGACGATCTTGACTTCGAGCCGGCCTGGCGATCTCGACGTCGCAATGACCGGTACGCGACCTCAACGTCGCTAAGATGACAACTGGCGCCCGACCTTGTCTTCGCTAGTCCCTTTACGGGCTTGATCTCGTTGACTACTGGAGCGATCTCATGATCTTATGAATAGTACTTCATACCTGGTCTTGGTGGCTTGGGCCACTATCTTGATGGGCCTTGGCCAGTTCATTTGAGGAATCCGAAAATACCCATAACAGATATTAAATTTAAATAATGTATTATGTAACTTATGATAAAACAAAAAAGTAAAATATGAAAAACTTAAATAAAATTTTACATTTAATATATGAAACAAATTTATTAGATATACAATATTTGAATAGAAATATAAATATTAATAAAAAAATTACATGCAATAGGTTTGAAATAAATATGTCAATTTTTTTTATTACAAGAATTAATAAATAATATATATATTTACAAAATTTAAAATAAATGTAATATACTTTTTTTTTTAAAAGCCCACCCTAGCCCCCATTACCCTCCCTCCCTACATGGATCTCCATCCCCATGAAGACCTATCAACATAGACATTCATACAAATGGAGATAGATGGAAATTCAATATTTTATTAATTTTCTTATTTATTTAAAGTTCAATGATAAAAACCCAATCCAAATCTTCGTAAGAGGGACAGCTAGTTTCTAGATCGAGTGGAGCAAATCGTCGCTCACTCTAGGAACTAGATCATTGAGTTTCCAATCAATACCCATCTATGTTCATGGATCTCCATCTAGTAGGGATCCATCAACGATTGAAATCTAATTTGGATCTCTATTATAAAAAGTGAGTTTCTTATTTTTTAAAAATTGTTATTGATTTTTATTGTTGATGGAAGGATGGATCTCCATCAAAGGTAAAGATCCAAGATATGGATAAATTATTTTGCTTTTTCAAATTAAAATATTAAATAATTGTTGAATTCAAAGTTAATTTTTCACTTCTTTTGGTGTTGATATATGGCATAAATCATGTCCATAGACAATAATAAAAACCTCTGAACTGTTGAGTTTGTCTGATGTTTTACTTACTATAGGAACCAAATTAATAAGTTTTTAGAAAGGTAGGGATAGCAGGTCTAAAAATGAATTAACGTTTAAGAAATAAACATTTTTCCAAAACATAGGGACGAAAATAAAATTTATGCAAAAAAAAAAAAAAAATCTTCTAAAAAAAATTGTGTAGGTTAATTAACAATGGTGATCAACGATGATAATCCAATTGAAATCGAAATCTTCACCATGGATGGTTCTCAATATCTCTAATAGAGATCTATGGATGGATGACGAACTTGCATTCCGGCTATGGAGGTCCAACGATAACCATTTGATTTGGTAACCAGATCAAATGTCAATTGGGCCCATTAGATCATACATTGATTGGGTCACTAGATAAACCAACTTGACTTCGATCTAGTTTTCAACCATCAACCTGTAATAGAGTACAATGTCCAACGGCCCACCTACATTGCCATCAATGGAGATGGCCAATATTTTTCTTTTTCATTTTCATTTTTATATATAAATTAGTTATTTAATTATATATTTGTTTTAAATTTATCTTTCTTTTAAAGATTTTTATTTTATTTTCATAGCAATAATTGTTTCAAGGGCAAAAAGATACTTTTCTGAACTTTAAATAATTTCAAGGGTAAAAGTGAAGTTTTAAAAATTTTTTCGTTACTTTTGAAAAAAAAAAAAAGAATAATAACTTTTGCACTTTGCTCACATATAATCATCATGATTCATATTTTATCATAGCACAATACCAGTAATCAATTAACTTTAAAATAATGTTTTGCTCTAATATTATCTAGTTGAGATGATTTCCCACACATAATTAATTCGCATGAGAAATAGCATTTAAGTGCTTTAGTCTTACTCATCCAAAGTGAATTGATTTTTTAAAATTATGACTTCTCTAAATCATAAGAATTTTAATCTAATGCAAATAAATTACAACTATACTGAACAAGTATAATAGTATAACACATTTCTAAGTTGAGATAGCACAGACAAGACCGAGAATACACAGTTTGTGGACATCCACAGAAGAGAACCTACAACCGACGTGTATACTAGTAAGTGTAGCAGCAATGTACTAACACTAATAAGTGTAGTAGCAAAATCCTAAAGGTCCATGCTAAAGAAAAATGTACATGATTGCATGGTTAATGATCCTCCATTTTAAGGTTCACAAAAAGGTCTAATAACCTAATTTCCTTTTCAAATTTTCAGGCAGAACTGATTCAGTGACGATGCATTATGCATAGACCCATCAAAAAGTTAGCATATGTTTCCAAAGTGTCGTCTGGCATCTGGGAAGCACATTACATAAAGGGAAAAGCAGTTACCTTTCTTCTGCTTCACTCAAAAGGCTATGAACCCATCAGCAAGCATCACAATTTTCAAATAAAATTACTGATAAATGTAATTTAAAGTATTTTGACAAGAATAGCGATATTTCCTATAAGAATGAATTTACTAAGTGGAGAGAAACTAAAGAACCTCTCAATTATTTACAAGAACTACAACAATATTTCACAGTGGAGCAAATCAAGGCCTTGTTATAAACACACTTATAATTTGTCTTCCTTCAATCCATTCTCTTGTTAAGACTCAATTCAACAGAATTTGAATTTATACTAACCTCGAGGAGATAATATTCGGCTGCACAAGTGAAGTCAATAATGAGAATGGAGAAAAAGGTTCCCCAGCAGTGTTTGTACAGACTACTGGCTAATTTACCATCTTGGCGGTATCTTCAGTTTGTTCTGAGAGACTGTTTTGTACATCCAATTCACAATATAATACACCTTTACCATCTAAATCTGGTGACACTTGAACATTGCCGTCATGTGTGGCTAGATCAATCTCCTCTTGATATCTCAGGGTAGCAGTTGTATCAGTATTGTTCACTCTTGGTAATTTTTCATCATTTGAGCTTGATGAGATGGAGTCAGCTACTCCCACCTTATCAAGCAAACCAAGTATACTTAATTCAGAAAATTCTACAATTGCTACCAAGTAAACTAGAAAACAAATACCAAAAGAAATTCTGTCGATTGCACAATTAAGTCGTTTAAGGACTACAATTCATATGATATTTGGTGTTCTTTTTTGGTATAAATGATTACTCAAACATATAGTATAATACAAGAAAAAGCTGCATGAAATTAGGGGGAAGTACTGACTGTGAGAAGATTTCATAGAAGTTGACAAGTTGTTTAATATCCCAAAAATATTTAACATTTCCAAAATAATTTGTAATTTTCAACAAATCAAAGATTGGAGAAAAACGACATTGATATCTCTAGTTAATGAATGCTCCAATCCAATTATTCTAGATCTTCTACAGAATGATATTAAGTTATCAGGTCATCCAAAGAGGATAGACAAAGAACCTAATTGTAGGTAATGCAAAACTGCATTACAGACACAGAGAGAAGAAACAGATGTTGATGTGCTATCTCGACACAGATTTTAGCATGCATCGGAAATTTCTTTGTTCTGTGTCTTGGACAATACTCAACCAAACTACATTATTGGTTATTCTAATATCCATAACTATGTACCTGTAAGGGCTTCATAACTTCAAATTCCCGATCATCAGTTTTGCTGAGTGCCTCTTGAGCTTGGAGTTCCATTGAGTCACGAACAAGCTGACTCAGAAAGGATACATCATCAGACATGACACCAAACCCTTTCAAGAGCTTAGAGCCAAGCTGTAAACTTGTCTGCATGTACAAATAGTGCATTAGTGAGGGGATGTGAGACTCTTTTAGTCACACAAAAGTATACTGAATAGACAAGAAAGATTGATTCATAAATGCCTCTGCATTTTCCAGAATAGCATCTGTTGCTCCTGCTTTCTTCAGATCTAAAAGATGCTTGAGGTCCTGAGCTCTGGCATAGATTGGGATCTGCTGAGTATTATGTTCAAACCATTAGAGTTATTTGATTTGAACCAGGAAATGCAAGATGAGCTTCATACAGTCATTTAAAGAATAATTTAATTGATTGCAGTTGACTTGTATCTAATCAGCATAGTACACCTATAAACTTCATAGTGCTTGGCATAACACAATGAGAAAACAAACTGAGGTGGCATCCTTGCCCCAATTAAGATGGACTGGGATCCAGGGCTTAAGGTGACGGCAAAAGAGTACTAATCAAATGAAAAAATTTTAACTTTTAAAGCACTTCCAACTAGACTTGCAAAACCATGATATTAAAAACCAATTATTTCACATTAATTTTTAATCACAACATTACACCCTACAAGGCCAGGTGCATGCACACATACATACACAGAGAATGAAAGATATTGGAAGCCCTACCGTCGGAAAAGCAAGCCGGAGTCTTTGAACAGCCTCAATTGTCCTCTTCTTCCCTGTGTGCATGATCATGACAGCTTTTGGAGAAGAGATACCAGCAGATTGCAGTACTTCTGGACGTGATCCATCCCCATAGAGAATTGAGAAACCAAGTTTTCTTGATGCCTGTAAACACAAATGGAAAAAGGTTTATGTAATCTTTTCTTCAATGAGTCAAGCACAACATAAAATGTAAGATTTAAAAAATTTTAAGAGGCAAATGAAAAATACGAGTTACAAATTACAATGTATCTTCTATCTAAATGCCAAGGGCACCCTGCAAACACCAGAATTCTGCCTAGCTTCCAGTGCTGAGAACCTAAACTATGAAACTTTAAGCAAAAAAAAAACAGTTGCTGTAGAAAAATACCCAGATAGCAAAATTATCTGAACAGAACCACTACATCCATGACCATTTCAGTTCATTTACAAATCTCAACAGATACTACACATTCAGGATTTAAAAATGTTTTAATGATAACAAAACTAAAATAGTTATTGAGTCAGCTCATATCCTATTCACAGGAATTCACTACTTCATAGTAAAAATAGCACATTTTCAGCTGCATTACTTCCTTTTTTAAGATGACTGAGGATCTTAGTTTAATTCTTCTTAGCATTTTAGAAGATTAAGTATGACATGTAAATAAAAAGAATATCTTCCTTCTTTGATGAAAATATGATTTTTTGCTAAATTGGAAGATAGAAATAATAGGATTGTCTATAAGTAATGTGACTGAAGCTTATAGAAAAAGAGCACCTATACAGGTAACAACACCAATCACAAACACAAACAAACAACAGTACAGCAGGAAATCTGGCACAAAAATTACATATGTTAATTGTTGTATTGCAATTAACATATTCTGTGTTCACAATAACTGATTATACCAAAAATTATGCCTAAGCAATTTAATCAATTTCAGGGAACAACTAAACATAACATTAATTTATATTAATTTGATCACAATGTTGTTTCCTTAAGAAGGGCAAAAAAGCTTTTAATTAAACTGGAAAACAATGAAGATTGATCATGGCTTGGTTAACCTCTTCATTCTGCCTAAAGAATGTTCAATTTATATAAAATTTCAATATTAGTAGAAAAGTAAATGACTCTAGTGTATAATGTAGTTTATGATCAATGAAGTATCATACGGAGTGCAGCACAAATATTTTGCTCCCAAATACTTATGTTATAGAAGTTCTTATAGTATTAAGAATTGCATGAGCATTGAAACATGCTCCTTTGGACAATGCTCATAGCATCAAACAATATACCTTATTCTCACACATGTCACCAATAAATATTAAGTTAAATAGACAAAATGGGATTGGTTTAAAGGTAAATCACCTTATACTTACACCCTAGAGGTCGTGAGTTCAAGACATACTATCTCCACAAACCCTCGATTTAATTGTAATATAAAAAAAAAAAAGAGACAAATATCACCAGTAAAATGATTTCACAGTAAGGCATGAAACTCCAAAATTTCAGCTGTTGTACCCAATAATTTCGAAGTCTCATATCAGATGAACCTGATTTCTAAATGAAATCCAAACAATTAGCAAACTATATGGATGACCATCCAATTTGGATAATTAAATTAGTGGTAATAGTCACTAAAGTCTAACAAAGACAAACAGTATGTGGTTCTTTATTTCACAAGGTCTCATTGAACTAGGAAGCAGCTAAAATACACTTCTTACTAACCTTAACTACCGAGGGATTCAGATCAAAAGCTACATAAGGCCAAGCGCCATCTCCTCCAGAAGCCAATGGGGTGGATAAAAAATTTGCAAGCACCTGCATGTAGGAGATTAGAACATATAGGAATAGCGATACAGCTAGGCAAAACTCATAGTCATAGTTCTCACTAGAAAGTAAGTTTATAAAAACTGATGTACCTGACCCATTTGTCCAAATCCAAGGATAACAACAGGTTCACTACCCTCATAGCTCATCATCTCTTCAGTTTTCTGTGAACATTAATATTTTAAGGTTACACTCAATAACTCATACTGTTTTCGGCCATTTCAACTATATATTACTTCCGGAAAATTCACTTAATGCTTTACTTTAAGGGCACATAAATGCTGACAACTGAGAATCTAAAAAGTAAAAAAGTTGGAAGCATAATTCTAAGAGTTTCACAAAAACCAAATCCAGACATCATCGGTCTCCATGAATTTACAAAATTGAACTCAAACTGAAAATCATGGTGTAAAAACGTACATCCCCTGCTTCAAACTTGTCATCAATGAAATCTGCAGCCCATCTTCCAACTTCATTAAGAAACGGAGTTAATGCCATTGACAATACAACAACAATTATGAGCAGCTTGTTAAGCTCAAGTGGTAGAACTCCAAGCCTGCTTTCCAAGAAACAAAGTGTATCACAAAGATAAGCATGAATACTTAAAATTACAAGGTAGTAGCACAGTGATTAATTTATGACTGACCTGTTAGCTAGAGAAAAGACAACAAAGGCAAACTCGCCTCCTTGAGATAAAAGAAAGCCTATTCTGACACTTTCTTGTAAAGTGAGTCCAACACGGGGACCTATCACCGTTATAATTAGTGTCTTGATGGCAATTAAACCAGCCAAGAGTGAAAGTACATTTGGCCACTCTCGGAAAAGAAGCTGCACAGGAGAAGAATAGCCTTTAATAAAAGAAAGTGGCGAACTATTAGTGAATACTCTACTTCTAGCAGTGATAAATAGGTTTCATGTGCTTTTCCCAAATGATGATATTACTTGAGAAGAATAATCATTTGAGATATCATTAGTACCTGCATATCAATGGAAGTCCCCGTGGTAACAAAAAATAACCCAAGAAGTAAGCCTCTAAATGGCCTTATATCAGCTTCAATCTGTGTCCGAAAATTTGTTTCTGCTAAGATTGCTCCAGCTAAAAATGCTCCAAGCTGCACAATGAAATCAACTTCAATTACATCATGAACTTGAGAACTACCAGCCAAAACCATTTTCAACTGAGAAGAGTTAAAACCGTATCACTAAAGCCCAGCTTCTGGGTAATAAGTGAAGTTCCTGCCACTGTTAGAACGCAGAGAGCAACAAAAGCTTCTGTGCTCCTTGCTTCAGCAACAACCTAAATTGATAATCTCAGGTAAGTGTAGGAAACAAATATAAGTAGTTATACAAATTTTCGCCTAAAAAGCTTTGCACACCTCAAAAATATGCCTAAGGAGATATTTTCCTCCTAGAGAAAGCAGGCCAAGTCCACCTAACGCCTTTAAACTTTCTTTAGCAAGCATTGGCCAGATGCTTTCTTCAACCAGATTCTGCCAAAAAACTTAAAATTAATAAATGAAACAAGAACGATAGTAAACTCCGTTACTTCCACTTCATGCCCATGTACCGTTTTTCTTGTTAAGTTGTTCCTCATCTTCATTACATAAAACTCTTCTCCATTTCAATACATACAACAAAAGCCTCCTAATGAAAGCAATTATCCTACTGATAACCAAGTGATAACTTTGAGGCTATATGTTTTGTTATATGAAATTTAGTATCAACGCTATAGAATAAGACATAAGCTGAATCTAACTCAATCTGGAATGAATATACCACTCGAAACAAGATTGTAGTTTTCCTTGAACAAAATTAATGGACCTTTTGAAAACTCTAGTTTGGGTCAAGCATACCACACATTTATACACTACTTCGCGAGACTCATGAATCACATTGATCATACTTTTTGTCTATAATTTAAGATTTATGATTTTGAAAAACAATCTCAACCATTTCTTGAATTAAGATAACTTTACCAACTATAATCCAGAACATAATACCAAAAGCAGAGTAGGGAGAGAATTATTGTATGCGTGAGAATTTGTATATTTTCTTACTTTTCTAGTATTACTACTTCCTTCATTTCCTTTTTTTTATATATATATTTTTTATTTTTTTTTCCCTTTTTTCCTCTTAACAAAGTCATAATTTAATTTACATTCAAAGTTAATATTTTTAATAAATAAATAAAAAAATAAAGATTATAAGAAAGATAAAACATGTACATTTATTTAATAAGAAACGAACAGGAATTAAGTAATATTTCTGACATGAGAAGGCAGCAAGTTTAAACACTAGGAGAAAAATAAAGGAAGATGAAACAAGACCTATCGATAGTTTGGTTTGACTAGAACAAAAGGTATTTAGTTCATCATAAGTAGTGCAGAAGAGATAAAGAAATGTAGAAAACAGTATTAAGATAACACATTTCTTGGGTAAAAGCTTCATAATCAAGAAAATGAAAACTATTAAAAAAATTAATAACTACTTTCAGTACTTAAAAGAATATTACAACATAGAATGGAAATTTCTGTCCGAAAACAAAATCATCACTTAAGACTCAGATAAATGTTAAACATATGATTTTGTTTATGAAGAGCAAAAAATTATATAAAAAAGCCTCTCACACACCTGGCTCTCTAGCACCGGAAGAATGACCAAGAGCGGGACAACTGCAATGTCCTGCACATACCAACCAATGGTGTCCAAAAGGGTTATTCATATGATATCTTTATGCCTACTTTGGATTACTTTAGACAAACACAAAGGGAAATAAAGGAATATGATAACAAAATGTAGTTAAATATAAACAAACAGTAGAAGTGACCAAGTATGATCATCAAGTTTAACCTGTAATAGAAGTATTCCCAAAGTTGCCGATCCAAATCTCGTTGGAAGCTCACCCCTCTCTGCAAGAAGCTATATATTATGCTTGATAAGCTCTACAGTGTTCTATCAAATACAATTACACATTGTCATTATAAATTAAACAACAGATGTATAGGTAAGTAAAAAGCAGAGCAAGTAAACTATGCTTTCCATAATTTCATCAGTCTCTTATAGAAATATCACTAGTAAGGTACAATCGGAAGACCTTGAAACAGATTTTAAAGAGAAAAGAGGTTTATGCTGTAGTAAAATTTGATTTATGCTATTAGTTAACAGTTTGATTCTTATGCTCTTCGTTCCCAAAATTCTTCAAAACCTGGTGGAATCTTCATATTAATTGTTGTATGATTCTTATGCTCTTAGTTAACAATCACTTTAGGCTGTAATTGCATTTATAACCCTTTCTAATAGTTTCTGAACTAGATAAAACATAAAAGGCTTTTATCCTCTTTCTACCTAAGCCTATAATGAACCATTCTAACACCAAAATATTAATCCTTAGTTGATTATCTGCCAGTCTGGCCAATTAACTTATATTAAAAATGTAAATATAGCTATTATACACAAAGTGACAATACCAACAAACAGGAACAAAGTCGTTGTCTAACATATGATCTACAAGATCAACACTTAGGATACCTGCAAAACAAATGCTGAAGATGACAAAGATAAAGCAGCACCAATCACCACAGCCTCATCAATGCTTCTGATATTGACCTGGGAAAAATTATTAGAATTTGTAGAAAAACAAAGCAAGATAGATTTTATCACAAGGCTTTCAATATCAAGACTGCAATCAGAAATACTAGATTGAAAGATAGTGTCCAATTTTGACAGGATAAGAATTTACTAAGCAGTTAAATTTCATTAAACATTGCCATTTAAGAAATAAACTTCATATTTGATGCACCAAAATCCCTCTCTCTGTCTTGGTCTCTCTCTCTCTTAGGTGAAATTGGAGTTACAGAGAGAATTCATCAGTATCACAGAAGGGAATGACACATCTTTTACTTGAAAAGGTAAAGTTTACCACAATGGAGTAGTATTTTAACATAAAGCAGCCATCTAAAACTTATTGTGTCCATAAAGGGGTATATAGTATAACGAATGCACAACACACAGATACAAATTTATATAATCTGCGCCCCCCTAATGCTTTGGTTGCTGATAAACTTCTCATCTGAAGCTCCCCAACCCCCAAAGGAAAATGAAAAAGGGGAGAGAGAGAGAGAGAAGAACACTAGGCTGATAATCTTATCACGAAACAGAGGATAAAAAGATACTGTCAATCAATGAAATGGCTAAGAAAAATAAATACACACTATTTGACAATTGACACTACAGCCTGCTGTCACGAACAAAATCATCATTTGTAATTGCAAAAATGACCCAAACCACAGGAGGACAAAGGGCATTATATCGATCAAGATGACATATGGTCAAAATAATACGCAAGCTAAAGGCAAGCAAGCAAACAAACTATGTAACAAGGGAAGTTCCAACAAAGTGACAGAGTCTTGACATCAAGCTTCCCCACAAATAATGCATTTTATTTGACATCCAGTCCAAATATATGACTAAAGAACAATAATAAAATAATAAGCCATGTGTAATCTTAAAGAAGTTCACACAGAGTCCTCACCAAATCAGGCTTTGAGTGGAAAAGGAACTCCAAGATTCTAGTTCCCACAGCACCATTAGGTGGAAGTTCAAACGCCGTGAAAGCTAATGTGGACAGCACAACCTTCCAAAGAACAGGAAAAAGAAAGGTAAGAAAAAATAAATTCAAAACATGGCATTTTTTCAGTTAGGAACATAAATGCAAACTGAAATGAGATACAAATACAAATGCAATTTCATTATAAACTCAAACACTCAATCTCTTGGTCAAATCGGATCTGATTTTACATTAAATTAGCAATAGATTAAAGCTTAAGCTCATATGAAAGGTCTCAATAATAGTAATAACTTGAAAGTTATAACCTCAAATCTCTGCTCAAACATAGAGCTGCAGACTACAGTGACCTTATATTTAAATTATTCAAACATAAATTAACTCCAAGTTGTGAATGAACAATTTTGACTAGTTGCATGATCACGTGAAGTATCTAAGAAGACAAGCCATTGGACCACACTATTTGTAAAAATCAAACCTGAGTCAATCCCATGCCGAAGGCAAATTTTGCAAGAGCCTTTAGACGTGAAAGTGAAAGCTCCAGACCCATCTCAAACAACTGGAAGGAACATGGATTAGTTCAAAATGAATATCACTTTACCACACATGTAGGCCAGTTTAACATCATAAAGTACAATAAGCTCCTTGGAAAATCATATGCATCCCAAGCGAAAAATAAAACAAACTTCAAATAAAATATATAAAACTAAAAGAAATCGCTGCAAGTAATATGCCTCATGTCTCCCTTTTCATTTAAGCACACCAAAAACTACACAACTTTTTCAAGGGCCTAGTTTCAGTAGTATGGTTATATGCAAGCAACAGTTGACTAGTGCAAAGTACTTTTGAGATGATTCCTAATATTCAAGCAATCTCGAAGGGCTCTTATTATAAAATGAAATATTTAAAGAAACTCAAGAAACAAATTAGAAACCGCAAGAGACACCACACACCCAAAAAAAAATTAGCAAAGGAAAATGTTATGATAAGTAAAATGGACTTTTTACCATAACAGAATAAACAAATCAAAGATTATCCCCTGGCTTGCAATAAAGACATACTGCACACACAGGTCCCATGGACGTAAGAGTGAATCAGAGATTGAAAAATACAAGTTGTCACTATAATTAAGAAAAAATTGGTATTTAAGCTGTCAAATCCATTTAAAATCCCTCCTTAAGAGATCAATTGGGCTTTTAAATGATGAATAGAACCATTATATCATTGCCAATAACTCCTATAAGGAATGTGAGAAATGCTCATCAAATGAAACAATTGTAACAGAAAACAGCAGAAGTGGCACCTAAGCAATTAAATGATTGTGCTTACCAGGAAAAGGATCCCCCATTCAGACAGAACTTTAACATCTGTAAGGTTTCTAATGACACCAAGCTGATTGAGAACAATCCCAGCAAAAAAGAAACCAAGTATCTGAAAATAAATAAGATATCTTCTTATATCATTGAGATATGAAACAGCAAAGTGACAAAATTTACCATCCATAAATCTTCTATAAACACAAATTTTAGAAGCTTTTTCAATTAAGTAGTAAAATATGCTTGACAGATACGAATGCACAAGAGAATGCTTAGCAAACATAGTCATAACCTGTTACAGAAAGAATATCCCCTCTGAAATATAAAATTCTTAAGTAATTTATGTATTCACACCTTATTCATCTAATAAATAACATCCATAGTTTTCTACTAAATCTTGTGAAATGATAAGACCTAAAGGTATAGAAGAAAGTAAAGAACAACAAACGCAAAAGTAAATGCCTGGTTTTCTTATACTGAACATAGATTTTACAATCGATGAAATAGAATGAAAGACAAAAGACATTTCTTATAGACATGAAAAGCAAACCGTTTTCTCAAATGTATAACTAATTATTTCTGAAAATACTAATATATTATAATGTATTGCTAGTTTAGCACCTCACGTACACCAAAATACTATGAATAAAGTTATTTCAACCAATATCACTTCTAAATTCTCCAAATATATATATATACATATATATGTATGTATGTATGTATATATGTGTGTGTATACATATATATATATATTACTGCAAAAAACAGGAAGACAACAACAACCAAAACTTGTAGCATAAAATAAAAGATTTTTTGTTTTCATATAGTATATATGATGTCTCTCTCTGACAAGTTATACCACATAGTTAGTTGATCACACAGGAGGGCACAAAAACCACAGAATAATACAATATACATATAAAATCTGTTCTAGATAGGCCCTCCAAAATAATAAAATATGGTCGAAAAATGCAACTGAAATAAGCAGCAAGAAAAAAATTCCCTGCTCTCTTTTAACTATCTATTTTGTTTATTAGTGTGTTTATGCGCCTGTGTTCGATCAGACATATGCATGCACGTAATTCTTTCATATTGCCATGACTTTCAAAATCAGTAATGAAAAATTCCGCTTCCCCTCCCTCTTTTAGTGTGTGTGCAGACATGCCTTTCTGCTCTACCATATCTGCATGCCTATCTATGCGTTGATAGTGTTTATAATGTCTTTCCAACTACTTTCTTCATCTTTCCAGACCTTTGGACAATAACAATATTTATCTCTTTCTTTGTAAATGCATATTTCTGTTCACCATCATCTCTGAAAAAGCATTATGTATGCTTTCGCGCGCACACCTGCTAGGTATAATTTACTTGTTACTGCTTACCCTATCGTTTCAAAATTGATATAGTTAAGAACCTAACCCTTCTACCTTCATGTCTGCACACACAAGTCCATGGAGTGATAACTTGTATTCCATTGAAACACTATCAGTATGGATAGCCTTCTGTATGTGAGTGCACTAATGCACATTTGCATGTGGATGCTTTCCTAGGAATTATTTTAATACCTTACTACGTTTCAGGATATTATTGATATTAATTAAACCCAAAATTCAGGGGATCAGAAAATCTTAATGACGAGGGAGAAAATGAGAACACTAAACAATAATTGAAATGGTAATGTATTCTTACAGGGCTTGCCCTAGCAATCTTGAATGCAGGAACAACAAGAACAGTCACACCTAAATATGTCAAAGTATCCAAGCCTAAATCATTAATAACATCAATGGCATTGGCAACATCAACCGTGGCATACGACCGGAATCCTTCCCACCGGGACAGTCTATGATTTGAGAAATAGGCAACTTTCTGACCAGATATTGAGGAAGTTAACAGTGGCCTTCGCTCAAAAATGCTTCCAAAGACAAAAGAATGATGCCTTATCTTGTAATTGACCACATGTGACGGAATGTGAGCTTGCTGCTTGTAACATGGCATACTATGAGAATGAACACAAAAGTGTGAAATATCATGAGAGTACACCCTAATTGGGCTAGTTTGTTTGAAGATGTCATATCCCTGCAATGTAACAAGCAAACAAATTATATCAACAATAAAAGCATTACTTTCACCTTATAGCATGAGAAATATCAATGACATATGTGCAATGTACAGATCAAGATATAAGAGCCCAAAGAGAAATCTTCCATGACCGGGGACGATATTAGCAATCTATTCATTATCTGCATCCCATGTCTTGGGAAGTGAATGTTATCATGTTGCAAATTGATGCTAAACTTTCCAGAAACAAGATAGCACACATATTTACATCAAGAAAAAAAAAATTAATGTCACACATGAAGCTCTCAATTAACCTATACTCTTTCAAGAGAACTGAATTGCCCTTGCACTTGGAATCAATTCCTACTCTGCATTTAGCTCTAATCCCTAGTTAAAACCACGTTTGGAAAATGCTGTCCAAACTATCCGTATGTCTAATGTGCCTAAACTCATGGCTTGAGGTTGGCTATACAAAGCAAATTTAAAATCCAACATGTATTACCAATTCCACATGTATCAAAGCATAAGATATGAACACCATCTTGAAGAAAGGTCCATTTCAATGAGCCAAATGCAAAGCAAAATCAATAAAAGACACATCAAAGCTGGAAAAACGAAAACAATCCCAGTTGAGAAAAACAATAAAACTAGTAATAGGAAGCAAATGGAAGCAAAGAGGAGAAGGGGTACCTTAGGAGTGTGACAAGAAGCTAATGTGTCCAACATAGTGACAAAGTTCTTGTATGAAGCCCAAAAGGCATTCCTAGTTTTATTTGACTGACTGACTGATAAAACCCAGAGGATATATATAACTGAAGATTGTAAGTTGATTGGATGGTGAGATTGTTTAGAAGGGGTTAGAGAAGAAGAGAATGACAATCGGCCACACCTTCACCTTACCACTGCAATTTATGTGTTTGTGGAGGAAACATAAAACGGTTGGACAACAACTTACTCGATTTTTTTAAGAAATTCATGATGATGCAATCTACACGTGGACCTGCCTAATGTGATTATCCGATAAGATAGTAGAAATGGATAATTACAATTTTACCATAAAGGAAAAAACGCGTATCAAAGATTTAATTTGTGATCAATTTATGTGTATCTATATTTTTCTTTTAGAGCTAGGATTAACAAGGGATTATCGAGACGAATCAAGATAGAAATATTATGACATGATTTGGAAGAACAACTCTTAATTAGAAAGAATACATTCATGCAACTATAGAAAACAAACTCATAGGTGGAAGATCAACTCACACTTAATGATAAGAGACTATGATTATAATTTTTATTATTTGGATTTGACGGATGAGTGTCGAGCCATGCCACACATAATGAGAGACATGGAGACTGCTGACATCCAACCAATGGCATCAACAATCAAAGACTATGTATATCTATTCTGTGTTTTATTTTTTATTTTTTTAATTTAATATCTAATTATTTTATATGGTTTTCGGTTTAATAGTTGAGATAATTATCAGGTTGATATTTATTTGTAATTCTCAAAATATATAAATAGATGGTTCATTATTAAAGTTGAATTTTAAGTTGGTTTAATTCATACACTATCTATTAGTACAATTGGTTGAGTCTCTCCTTCTTACGTGAGACTGGAGGTTCACTTCCTCTTGGTAGATATTAACAATGATGTTAACTTAAAAGTAAATAAATAAATAAAAATTGAATAGCATTTTCAAAGGATTTTGATGAATTTTCACGCTAGATTATAACACTTGTTATAATGGAATGCTGTCCATGGGAAATTGTGAATTAAACAAATGTTAATATGGTTTTTTTTTATTATTATTTTTTGAAATAATATATCTATGGTTTTTTATATATAAAAGAAGGGGATTATGTCAAAAAAAGAAAAGCAAATGTATCTATGGTTTTTATATATAAAAGAAGGGGAATATATACATATTATTGTGAAACTTCTGGATGATTATATTATAATAATATTATAATAATATAAAAGTTTAAGTCGGTTTTATAACCGACCCTATTGCCTATATATATGTAAGGCTTGCACTGAACAAAAATATACAGATACTTTTGCTCTTGTTTTCTTTTGTTATTTTATATTCTTTCTTTCCTATTCTACCTCTCTCTCTCCTGCTCTCACTTTGCTTTTGTTGAATTTGTCTCGCCTCTGTCTCCTGCTATCAATATTTTAATTCAAATTTTATATCAAGTCCCTGGTAAACTTCTCTTTAACCCCTTGATTTTATTTATTTATTTTAATTTTATAACACGTTATCAGCACGATCTTGAACCTGAAGTTTTTGATATTCTGACTCAATAAATGTACGGCTCTGCCGACTCAATAAATGTACGGCTCTGCCGACTCAATCAATGTACGGCTCTGCCGACTCAATATATGTACGGCTCTGCCGACTCAATCAATGTACGGCTCTGCCGACTCAATTATTATACTAACCTTATTGATAATTCATTATTATTATTATCATGCATTACAGATCTAACTATTTAATTTTATTTATTTATTTATTGTTATATACTATATATACAATCTTACCTCTATTATTTACTGGTTTTATTGCATATCCCATGCACGGCTATGCCGGCTCAATATATAATTGCTTAGTTATTTCTTTTATATTTTATGTTTTTCTATTCTCTTTAATTTATAATATACTAGAACCTGAAGTTCTGGATCTGAATCAATAGAACATGAAGTTCTAAATATATATTACTAAAACCTGAAGTTATTATTTTTGACCTGAAGTTCTAAAAATATAAATGAAATTTTTGGCAACCTGAAGTTTCAAATATATCATTTTGATTATGTCACTAATTGTGATATTTTATGTGTATAGTCATGTCAAATATCGCAAAACCAGAATTTGCTCTACTGGATATCTCAGGAAATAATTATCTTTCATGGATCCTTGATGTAGAGCTGTATCTGCAGTCCAAGGGCTTAGCTGATACAATTAGAGATAATAATGAAACATCTCTACAGGATAAAGCAACTGCAATGATCTTTATCCGCCGTCATTTACATGAGAGCCTGAAGACTCAATACCTCACAATTAGAGATCCACTGACTCTGTGGACAAATCTAAAAGATAGGTATGACCATCAGAAAACCGTCGTCCTCCCCAGAGCCCGGCATGAGTGGAGTAATTTAAGACTCCAAGATTTCAAATCAGTCGCTGATTATAATTCTGCCCTGTTTAAGATAACCTCACAGCTGAACTTGTGTGGTGAAATACTGACTGATGCAGATCTGTTGGAAAAGACATATACTACTTTCCATGCATCTAATGTGCTCCTGCAGCAGCAATATAGAGAACGCAGGTTTACAAAATACTCTGAATTAATCTCATGTCTCTTAGTGGCAGAACAAAATAATGAGCTTCTGATGAAAAATCATGAACTTCGCCCTGCTGGCGCAGTTGCACTTCCAGAAGCAAATGCTAGGACAAGTAAAGGTCGTGGACGTGGACATGGACGCGAACGTGGTAATCATGGTCGTGGTGGGTATAAATTTTCAAGTAATCGAAACCAGAAAAACATCTCTCATAAGTGGAATGTTTATAATGCTAAACATAACAAGGGCAAAAATGTAGAGAAACATACCCCTAAATATTATGAAGATGTTTGTTTCAGATGTGGTATGTCTGGACACTGGTCTCGTACCTGTCGTACGACTAAGCATTTGGTTGATCTGTATCAAGCCTCTGTAAAGGGGAAAGAAAAGAAAATTGATACAAATTTTGCAGATCAAGGTGATGATCCTGAAGATATTACAAGCCTGGAATTATCGGATTTTCTTGATAATGCGGATGGAAAAGTGGATTACTCAATTGGTGATGGAGATATCCATACCAATTAGAAAGTTGTCTAGTTAATATAGTCATATTAACTTTTGTTATATTAGTACATATTTTTGTAATCTTCCAGAAGTAAGATAACTTATTTTGCTTTATATTTTGTTATCAATGATGTACTAACATATGGTTTATATGATGAAAGACGGATATGGATGAATTATCTATTCTCAAAAAGGAAAGTGCAGATATATGTCTTGTCGACAGTGCAACAACACATACTATTCTTCAGAATAAGAAATATTTCTCAAATTTGACAGTAGCCAAAGCCAAGGTAAATACTATATCAGGTCCTGCAGATCTGGTTGAAGGTTCTGGAAGAGCCATAATCTTATTAACAAATGGTACTAAATTATGTATAAATGATGCATTATACTCAAGTAGATCTAGAAGAAATCTACTTAGTTTCAAAGATATACGTAGTAACGGATATCATATTGAAACTACAAATGAGAAGAATGTTGAATATTTATGCATTACTAAAATTATCTCAGGCCAGAAGCTAATTGTAGAAAAACTCAGAGTTTTCTCATCTGGGTTGTATTATACAATTATGAGATCAATTGAAACTTATGTAGTTTCAAGCCAGAAGCTGTTTAAACCAATAATATTTCGACTTTGGCATGACCGTCTTGGTCATCCAGGATCTACGATGATGCGTAGAATCATTGAAAATTCTCATGGGCACCCATTAAAGAACCTGAAGATTCTATTATCCAATGACAATATATGCACTGTCTGTTCACAAGGAAAATTGGTAATTAAACCATCTATTTCTAAGGTTGGTTTTGAATCTCCGTCTTTCCTGCAAAGAATACAAGGAGATATATGTGGACCCATTCATCCACCCAGTGGACCATTCCGTTATTTTATGATATTAATTGATGCATCAGCAAGGTGGTCACATGTATGTTTATTATCCAGTCGTAACATTGCTTTTGCTAGATTGCTTGCTCAAATCATTAGACTCCGAGCACAATTTCCAGAATATCCAATCAAGAGCATACGACTAGATAATGCTGGTGAGTTTACATCAAAAACATTTGATGATTATTGCACATCAATCGGAATTGATGTTGAACATCCAGTCCCACATGTACATACCCAGAATGGTCTAGCAGAATCATTCATCAAACGTATCCAGGTGATTGCTAGAACTTTATTGTTACAAACCAAATTACCGGTTTCTGCTTGGGGACATGCTGTTTTACATGCAGCAACATTGATTCGACTTAGGCCTGCAGCTTATCACCAGTACTCTCCATTACAACTTGTACTTGGGCACCAACCTGATATTTCTCATTTACGTATTTTTGGTTGTGCCGTACAGGTCCCTATTGCTCCTCCTCAAAGAACCAAAATGGGACCCCAACGTCGTTTGGGAATATATGTTGGTTTTAATTCACCTTCAATTATCAGATATTTTGAACCATTGACAGGTGATCTTTTTACTGCCCGTTTTGCAGATTGTCATTTCGACGAGACAACTTTCCCACCATTAGGGGGAGGAAAAATTTCTCCTGAAGAGAAGCACAAGAAAAATGTCACTATTGGAGAGAAAAATGAGCTATCATGGAATGTGACAACAATATCTCATTTGGATCCTCGTACTACCCAATGTGAAAGTGAGGTACGAAGTATAGTTAATCTTCAGATGATTGCGAATCAGTTGCCAGATGCATTTACTGATGCTGCTAAAGTGACAAAATCACACATACCAGCTGCCAATACACCAGCTAGAATAATTGTTCCTGTAGAACAATGTAATCCAAAACACAGCAAATGAATCATCTACTGCACGCCAGAAGCGTGGTAGATCAATGGGCTCAAAAGATAGTATTCCCCGAAAACGGAGAATGAAAAATTCTGATTCTTTTGAAAATAATACTCAAGCTACAAAATCCATTATCTCTGAAAGATCAACTTCAGAAGAGTTGTTAATCCCTGAAGAGACTAAAACCTCCAAAGAGGTACAAACAATTGATGAGTCACAAAATTCTGGAAATCAAGAAATTTCAATCAATTGTGCTGAAGGTATGTGGAATCGTAATGAAATAATCATCGATGATATATTTTCATATACAGTAGCTTTGACAGTTATGAACGATGATTATGAACCACATACTGTTAATGAATGTAGACAAAGACACGATTGGCTTGAATGGAAAAATGCAATTCAAGCAGAATTAAGTTCCTTAGCCAAACGTAAAGTCTTTGGACCTGTAGTCCAAACGCCTGAAAATGTCAAACCTGTTGGATACAAATGGGTATTTGTACGGAAACGTAATGAAAAGAATGAAATTGTAAGACATAAAGCAAGGCTTGTTGCACAAGGTTTCTCACAGAGACCAGGGATTGATTATGATGAGACGTATTCACCAGTGATGGATACAATTACTTTTAGATTCTTAATCAGTTTAGCAGTCTCAGAAGGGCTCGAAATGCGGCTTATGGACGTAGTGACAGCATATTTATATGGGTCACTTGATACTGATATCTATATGAAAATTCCTGAAGGATTTAAAATGCCTGAAGCATACAAATCAAAAGCCAAAAATGTTTATTCGATTAAATTGCAACGATCCTTGTATGGATTAAAATAATCTGGGCGAATGTGGTATAATCGTCTTAGCAAATACCTGACAAATGAAGGATATATTAATAATCCTATATGTCCATGTGTATTCATAAAGAAAACAGAATCAGGATTTGCCATTGTTGCAGTTTATGTTGATGATATGAATTTAATCGGAACACCTGAAGAGCTCCGAAAAACTGCTGATTATTTAAAAAGAGAATTTGAGATGAAAGATTTGGGACAAACGAAATATTGTCTCGGCTTGGAAATCGAGCATAAATCATACGGAGTACTTATCCATCAATCAGCATATATTGAAAAAATCCTAAAACGGTTCAATATGGATAAAGCTCACTCTTTGAGTACCCCTATGGTTGTTCGATCTCTTGATCCTAAGAAGGATCCATTTCGACCTAAAGAAGATGATGAACAAATACTTGGTCCAGAAGTACCATATCTAAGTGCAATTGGTGCTTTATTATATTTAGCACAATGTACTAGGCCTGATATTTCTTTTTCAGTGAATTTGTTGGCCAGGTTCAGTTCTGAACCAACACGGCGTCATTGGAATGGTATCAAACATATTTTTCGTTATCTTCGTGGAACAACAGATTTGTGGTTATTCTATTCAAAATCTAATAGTGGTGCAGGTTCGATTGGTTATGCTGATGCTGGATATCTTTCAGATCCTTATAAGGCTCGTTCACAAACCGGGTATGTTTTTACTTATAATGATACAGCAATTTCATGGCGCTCAACAAAACAGACTTTGGTTGCCACATCCTCCAACCATTCTGAAATTCTTGCACTTCATGAAACAAGCCGAGAATGTATATGGTTGAGATCTGTTATTCACCATATTCAGAGTACATGCGAACTATCTACTGCTTCAAGTTCTCCCACAATCATATATGAAGATAATGCTGCATGTATTGCTCAAATCAGAGGAGGATACATCAAAGGAGATAGAACCAAACATATCTCACCAAAGTTCTTTTATACTCATGAGCTTCAACAAACCCAGCAGATTGATGTTAAGCAAATCCGCTCCCCAGATAATCTCGCAGATTTATTCACCAAAACATTACCAACATCAACATTCGAGAAATTGATTTATGGCATTGGGATACGTCGAGTATGTAAATTACATAATTAATTTTGAAGTATTTTCAGGGGGAGTATATTAAATCAATGTAGACATATGTGCACTGCACTCTTTTTTCCTTCAATCAGGTTTTATCCCACTGGGTTTTCCTGATAAGGTTTTTAATGAGGCAGTCATTTTAAGCACATCCAAATATTATTAAATCCAGAAGATTATAATATTTTTGATCCAGCAGATCATAAAATATCTTTTATTTAGATTTTGAGTTTTTACTGATAGGAATTTTAAATATATTATAATATAATCATCCAAGGGGGAGTATTGTGAAACTTCTGGACGATTATATTATAATAATATTATAATAATATAAAAGTTTAAGTCGGTTTTATAACCGACCCTATTGCCTATATATATGTAAGGCTTGCACTGAACAAAAATATACAAATACTTTTGCTCTTGTTTTCTTTTGTTATTTTATATTCTTTCTTTCCTATTCTATCTCTCTCTCTCCTGCTCTCACTTTGCTTTTGTTGAATTTGTCTCGCCTCTGTCTCCTGCTATCAATATTTTAATTCAAATTTTATATCAAATCCCTGGTAAACTTCTCTTTAACCCCTTGATTTTATTTATTTATTTTAATTTTATAACACATATATATATATATATATATATAGTTGATTAATGTGCAATAATTATAGATCTTGGGATTAGAGAGAATTGGAAGAGCAATTCCAATGTCCCATTATTGGCTACATGAATAAATGGATCTGGAAGAACAAAAGTAGATTATCTAAACTTACTAGAGATTCCTTATCTCCGATACCTTTACCACATTAATTACCCGCATCTGCAACAAGGAAATATCATTGTATGGATTGGTAGTATACACCATCAAACACTATATTCTTCATTCCACAATAGGTAAAACCACTTATACATTTGATCAAACATTCAAACCGCCTTCTTATAATATAAAGTAGTTTGAACACAATAATCACGGTGAGAAGAAATGGCGAAAGTACATAATCATAGAATATGAGTAGAATGTACTTTATTCACATTACAATGTAGCATTAGTTTTATTGGATAACATCAGTGGATGGTCAAATTTAGACAACACCAATTATTTCCAAATAATTGGTGCTATATACTTTCACAGGGAGGAACCAGAATTGGCAGGAACAAACTTGAGGGATATACTATTGACACAGTGTCGCTCATCTGTTGGTGTCCTGAACCCCTCACCTTTAAAAACGTGGCCTAGATGTCCTCCACATGCTGCGCATGTAATTTCAACTCTCATACCATCTGGGTCCGGCTGATAAAATGTGACAATTTTGTTAAAAATGTCATTGGAATGGAAAGCTAAAGAATTTTGAATATAATAGATGGGAGGGTATAGCAAAAGTTTAAGAAAGCTCACACTGCAATTTATGGCTCCAGGCAGCCCCTCATAGAAAGCCGGCCAGCCACAACCAGAATTAAATTTGGTTGTGGACTTGTAAAGCGGAGTCCCACATCCAGCACAATTATAGACACCCTCTTCATAAAACTTGTCATATTCACCTGTGCCCGGATACCTGTAACACCCAAATGATATCCCAATAAAGTGAACAACAATTCAGCTGTCACAATAAGGTCTTTACGGGGGAATAATAAGTGTACTACATCTCATCCTTGTTGAAACAATCATGCATAATTGCAGCATAAGTTTTATGTATTAAAATAGTATTTTCACATTCTTACGCTTGATACATCAGAAATAAATGTTAGTGACAAAATAAAAAGTTTGAGAGCTTCTGTAGCCAATTCAACCACATCACAGATAAAATTAAAAATTTCTAACTTCTCTTAACTTTCAATAAATCACAAGTAAAATAAGATCAATAATCAATTTATTAAGTGTTGGTCATTTACAATCATCTTCTGGACAAAGAAGCATTAATTGATTCCTCTGTTTTGCCGTGATTTCATATATATATTTTGTTGACTACTGATGACCGACCATCTTTGCCAAATAACAAGAGAATATCTTTCCTACTAAGCACTAATCCAAAATGCAATTGTTTCTAATCCTACTCCCCTTTCCAACAGGTAAACATGCCAATTGCCATAAATTATAGCAACTCAACAAATATGACTAGGATAGTCAAAAGCACAAAACGTCACCATTTCACCATAACCATAATAAACAAAGCATTTAAGATTTTGGGAACCAACTCATAGACCAAAACACAGCCGTCAAGCTGGTTCACATGGCAGTATTCAATAAACAATTCCACAAGGACTTGAGATCCTTATCAAAGTTTTAATTTCTGACTGTGACAAACTACAAATAAAGATGATATTTGATATTTATATTTTGGTTCAGTTTTCACAAATGCATGCTATCATATTATTCTATGAACTGTAGAGATTGGAATAGGAAGATTTGTACGAGTTCAAATATGCATCAACACCTCAATAAGTAATAACTATAAATCTGTTTTTCACTTTGTTTATGTTTAAAATCACCATTTGACCAGGCTTTTGTAGCCAAACCAGAACTTCCAGTTTACTAGGCCTCAAATCCTTCCAAAGCTATTTTGCATCTATTCTTGTAAGTAAAGCTTCATTTCTAGGTCCTCCCCCTTTTCAACACAAGTAGAAAGAGTATGAAACTTACACCTCCAGAGCTCGAGTGAAGGTATAATATCTCCAAGGTTCATGTTTTCAAGAGTTTGGTTCCCATGAGCATTACTGGATGCACAAAATGCACCTTCGTTCGTCACTCTTGCCTTATACTCAAGCTCAAATTGCAACACCCTTTATGCAAATTGATAAACGGGTAGGCTTCAATTGACGATAATGCCTACTCAATAACCCTTCATTTCATTTATTCGTTATTTAGAATAAAAAAATAATAATAATAATAATTAATTTTTGCTTTTGATGTTCCTTGATTCAACTCCATATTATTTGAACCGAAACCCAATTATCTATTCCAGTCAACTAAATTTGGAATTCTTTAGAAATTAAATAACTTGTTATAGCATTCACATCTACTGTTTTTTAAGTAATCTACCTGTCTAGCAACGAAGCAAGACTCTGTTTATGAAAACACAATTAACCTTTAACTGTCTCTAAATCTGCTCGAGATGCCTACAAACGCATGAAATCGAACAAAAGCAACAAAAAACGTAGCCTGTCATGTTGAGGAATTCAACAAGTAGAACAACATCTTTAAACCACATAATATTGAATCCATCAAATAATATATTAACCAAAATAATAACTTGTAATCAACTATATTTTCTCAAATAGGAATCTTAAAATCCAAAAAAAGAAAATAAATAACAAATACAAATAAGTCCACAAAGAAAAGAAGAAGCATAAACAGTACTACATCTTTCTAAAACAATTGAATAAATTCTCCACCTTAGCATGTTGATCTTTATGATTCTATATAATTCATTAAAGCTCAATATTATATAAGCACTGACAGTCGAGAACTAAAAACAACATACGAAAAGCAAAATTCAATCAAAAAGAGGAGAGAAACAAACATACTCAGTGCCTTTCTGCCTGAGAATCCGAAACTGTTCAGGGGAAAGAAGAGCACGCCACTCCTCCTCTGATTTCTGGACGGACCCAGGTGCAACAGCCATGGCCACAACAACCCCACCACGAATCCCGCGCTTGGTCTGGTGGAAGTGGGGAGAGGGGCAAAACCCAGATGAGAACATGGAAGAGAAAGAAGAGGAAGGAGAACAAGTGAAGTGGGTGCATGGAATAGAAGCAGAGAGTGCAGAGAGAGTGGTGGTGTTGGTGAAGAGAATGGTTCTGGTGAAGGAGAATGGAGAGGTTTTGAGAAGGTTAAAGCCCATTTGTGCAAATATCCAGAATCTTCTAGCTTCTCACTAAGCTTCTCGGACTTGTTCAACCATACTCCTCCTATCCATCTTATTAAACACTTGTCACGCTATTGATTATTACCTGCAAGCCCACGTTGGCATCCTTGAGTGTCGGGTTCAAAGGTTCATCAGACATTCAGACCACTCTTACAGTGGCAATTTACCCTTTCACTGTATATGTAGGCTTGGCAAAATAGATAAAGTCTGCAAAGTCAATTCATGCCTACAACAATGCAATTCGGATATGCGCTCGAACCGCTTTTTAAAAGACTATTACAAAAATCAAATCTGAAAAAACCCGTATAATTATAGGTAAGATAGGGATTTACCCCACAGGTCTTCATTAAACCCGCATAATACATGTTATTTATATACCTCTACCCGTTTCCTTTTAAAAAAAATACCATAACAAAACTCTCTCGGCTCACTTGACTCTCTCTTCAATCTCTATCATCCTTGTTCGTGTGCTCAACTGCACCTCTTTCTATCCATCGTTGTTGTGTCATATGCTGTGTGACCATCAGAACATCTTCGTCTCTCTCTATCTACTGTGAGTTAATACTATTTGACCTCTTCCATTTCTAAGAGTCAATCCCGAGATCGTGTCATGACGTCTATTACTATAGGTCCTTATTGTACCCTAAATTGATCTCAATTATCAAATATATATATACACATATATATATAGAGAGAAATTGCATGTTACCTATGTGTAATTAATTACAAATGCATAGCAATTTACCCTTTTGTGCATAGCACTTTATACTTTTGTTTCCTTCTCATTAATAAACACAAGTTAAATTTAACATCTTATTAAGACTTTCAGCTCTAATTATCAAAATGTCACTTAATAATTTTAACAAATAAGGATCGATAAGTTAAAAAAGTTATAAAAAGGGATGGATTTCCGTTGCCCATTTTTAAAATGGACGATAATGATCAATGTAGGTAAAGTATTGTTTGAATGAAACTAACCAGAAAAAAGTTTGAAGGAATAGTATCTCTTACCATTTAGCGATGGACAAAGATCAACCTCTATCGTCAGTGATAGAGATAATTCAGATAGATGTTGTCTTCTTCCATCTTTAAATAATGGATATTCAAATTGAATCTTTACTATCTCTTAAATTTGTCTTTTTAAAATTTATTTGTTTCTAAATTGATTTGCATTGGCCATTTTTTAGATTGACAATGGAGATTCATTTGAGGTATAGAAAATAAGTATGGCTTGAACTCATAATCTCATTATATAGGTGTGTCCTCTTTTCTTGTCAAATCCTACCCAATCTTTTTTTTTTTTGTTTTTAATCAATTTTTAACCAATTTTAATCCTACATAATTGCATAAAATGATTTGCATAGAAATTAAAATTTTGTTTTTACTAAAAAACGTATTTTTACCTCAAACAAAACTTAAATTATTATTTTTCTCTGTTTTCAGTTTGCTCAATATTTCACATACACAGATATTACATATATATGAGTATGAATTGTTCACTAATATGAAAAGCAACGTGCAATTCAAACCCATTATAAAGCAACAAAGTTTTGGTTGGACAAAAGCTATTAACATTTTTTAGGTCAAAAATAAAATTTTTATTTTTATTTTGACCAAAAATAAATTTATCCCTAATTTTATTCACTCTTAAACAACGGAAAGGAAATATTAGAAAATTAAAAAATAAAAATAAATAGAAACCGGACGCAAATGTGAAAAATAAAAAAGTGAAGGGCAATGAGGGGAAAGAAGAAAATTGACACGTGTGAGTGACTGATATTGTGTTCAGGAACTCTTACACTCGTTTTACATTCTTGTACTCACTCTGTCCTTCTACTTCTCCTCCTCAATTGGGGTCCGCCTGCAATCAGGTACGATTACGATCATCTTCTCTTTTCTTTTTCCCTGCTATTCATTAATTTTTGGTATCCAAAACACACTTGTTATTTTGATGTGAATCCATACTTCTGTGAATTTCAGTTTTGCTCTTCTTTGATTGTAACTAGTAGTGTGTATCAAAGCTGCTTCTTGCGTTTTGTTTTCCATTTTCTTTTTTTTATTGGTAATATGTTTGTGATCGATTGGCCTCCCATGTGGGTTTTCTATTGATTTTAGAATTAGAATATGTGCTTTTATTGGGATTGGTTGTGCATATTTTGTACTAGGTTGGAATTTTTAGTGGATTCTGTTCGTGCTGTTGAATCATTTAGATATTTGAACTGAAGCATTTTTTGTCTCTGGGATGGTTTCCTGTAGTGTCTCTTGGAAATGAAATTAGTAGAAATGGTTTTGCTTTGTTGTGGAGGTCTAAACAGTGGTCATGGGTGGAAATGGGAGTGTGCGTGTGTGCTTCGCAGTTTCGACATTAAACTGCTCTTCCGTGATAACATTCCTGTGCCAGTATTTTTTTTTTTTTTTTTGTGGGTGTTTGTTCATTGAAGCTGAGCCTATGAAACTTGATTACTTTTAAATAATTAGTAGATATAACATGCACAACTGAGTATTTGTTTCTTTTTGAGATAAAATTCGTTGAGAAAAGACATGTGCAGAAACATGAATGAATTTGAAAGAATTGAACGACACAATGCATGTATGCTTGTACATGCAAAGATGAATACTTTTGTGCATTGTGCATTGGTTTTTGTATGTTTGTTACCGTGGAAGTGGGAGTATCTGTGCAAAGAAAAAGAGTTCTGTCCATTTGTAGACCAATTTTTTGGGTGCTAATGATGAAGTAGTTAGATTACTGGGTTGAAACTTGATATCTATTAATTACATGGTTTATTCCCAAACCTTGGTTGATTTGTGTAAAAAGGACTCTGAGAAGACCTAGTTGAGTCATCGTTTATGAGATTACTTTGAGCAGGAAAGTTAGAATGTAAATACTAAAATTTTCAGAAAGATGCTTTATCCTTTGGTCTTGCAGGATCTCTTCCTGAACAGCGTACTTATTATTTTGTCTTTTAAAAGAAAGTGTTATATTTCTCTCGGTATACCGCATTGTGAATATGATCCATGTGATTGAATTTGATAACTAAGTTACCAGTGAAAAATATTATTTTATACAAAGTAAGATTTTAGGAAAATAGAGCAATTTCCAATTTCAATTATTATGCCTGTTACAATAAAGTTCATACATATATCAAGACTGACAGTTGGACCACATGAATTTTCAATTTATTTGACTATCACACGCTCAAGATTTTCAACTATTTAAGTTTGGAGGGAAATCCTATTTTTCTTTTTCTTTTTCCTTAATATACCAAATATACACACAGCCTCTCATTCTGTTGAAGATGTCTCCGGGTAAAATGTTCGGCGGCTGTGCCGATGATAATTGTTTTTGAACTTTAAATCATTTCATATGTTAATTGAAGGGATTATAGGTTTCTCATATTCTCATGGTGAGATAAATATTCCGTTTGTACTATACAAACATATAAATAATTAGTCAAATGTTATTTTTTTACCATCCATGCCTTTTCATGTTCTATTTCTATGGATACGTGCATACTCGATGTATAAGTTAGCTTTCGATAAGCTCATTTTGCTGTTGTTTAATGTTCTTAGAGTCAATACTGGCTTTTAGTTTTGTGGGATACTATTCAATTTTAAGTTGTGAACTTCAGGCAGCATTGTGAATGAACTTTAGGCCTCATCCATCTGTGAAGCTCATTTATAGATTTTTGTATTTTAAAGCTTTGATGCCACTATTACATAATTTCTTTTGCAATTGATTAAAGTAAAACATTAAATAAACAATGATAAAACTTCTATTTGTTGTTAATGTAAAACATCTCAAGTAAAATTAAGAAGGAATCTTAACAACACCCAAACTCGAAGAAGTAATCAACTCAAGTTTTTTGATAATCATATGGGGTGTAAGCTTTATTACATAGGCTGAGCTGGAAATGCGAGAAAAATCTTCTGATGATAGCTGTGATACAATAATGTTGTTAAATGAAATGACTTGTGCTCTTTCATCATAATTTAATAGTGTTTTGAGGATATTCTAAGAAGACTTTGTCCCCTTGCAATGAGCTGGACATGGGAACTTTTTTTTTTTGTCTTTTGAGAGGAATGAATATAGGAACCTTTTTTTGTCATGATCGAAATTCATAAATTGTTGGAGGAATTTACCAGGAATTGCAATCTCATCAAATGGGTTAAATGAAAAATGAGGAATTAGGCTGACTTTTGCCTTGTTTCATTAACTCTGTACACTAGAATATATATACAAGAGATCAAAGACTGCCTAAATAATATAGAATCTGTTTCTCTTAATTAGAAAATCAAATCTCACTAATCCAGGTCCTAAATAAGGAAAGAAATAACTATACAATAATTCTCTGAATTAGAGAATCAAATCCCACTAATCTATGTCCAAAATAAGGAAAAATTAACTATGCAATAAAATAAAATCTGTACTGTCAACAGCCCCCCTCAAGTTGGGTTGAAAATATTGATCATACCCAGCTTGCTATGTAGTTCATCAAATCTGGCCCATGGGAGTGATTTAGTTAAAATATCTGCAATTTTTCGGCTGGTTGGAGTGTAAACCAGCTTCAAAACACCTCCATCAGTCTTCTGCTTTATGAAGTGTTGGTCTATCTCAATGTGTTTGGCTCGGTCATGGTGAACTGGATTTTTAGCAATACTAATTGTAGCTTGGTTGTCACAAAACATGCTGATAGACCCATCAAATGATACTTTTAGATCAGTTAGAATCCTTTTAATCCAAAGACCTTCACATATTCCATGCGCCATTGCACAGAATTCAACTTCAGCATTACTTCTATCTACCACTGACTGTTTTTCACTTCTCCAAGTGGTCAGATTCCCCCAAACAGTAATGCAATAACCTTAAGTATACCTACAGTGTGTGATGGAACCTGCCCAGTCAGCATTAGTGAAAACAGACGCCACCCTAGTTGCTGTTTTCTTAAAAAAAATCCTTTTCCTGGAGTTAACGTCAAGTACTTTAGGATTTTTTAGACAGCTGTCATATGCTCCTCTGTAGGGCTGTTCGTGTATTGACTAACAACACTGTTAGAGAAAGCTATGTTCAGCCTCGTGAGTGAGAGGTAAATTAGCTTTCCTACAAGTCTCTGATATATCCCCTTTTCAACCTGAGGATTGTTCCTATCAAAGCCAAGATTCACTGTGGTGTCCATGGGTTTCGGTTGGCTTTTACTCTTCCATTCCAATTTCTTTCAACAAGTCGAGAACATATTTCCATTACGAGATTAAGATACCTCTTTTTGAAGGGGCTGCTTCTATTCCTAAGAAATATCTTAGATGTCCCAAATCCTTGATCTCAAATTCCTAGGCAAGGAAGCTCTTTATACATGGTATTATCTCATCTACAAAATCCCTAGTTAGAATTATATCATCCACATATACTATAAATATAGCCTGCAGCCCTGTTCAGAATACATGATGAACATGGTATGATCTAACTGACAGTGCCCATAACTATGCTTCTTGAGGACTTGGGTGGACCGCTCAAACCAGGCCCGAGTCAACAATCCAGCACTCATCCGAAACTTGTTTAGCATTAAGGGCTGTCAAGTGGTAACCTGAATGAGCCAAAGACCCTGACGCAATAGTGGAATGTGGCTGTTGGCTGATCAATTGGTGGAGAAGATCTATTTGTTCCTCTATTCATAAGGGATTGTTCTTCTATTCATAAGGGATGACACCTTGATTTTAGGAGAAACTTGAATGATAGGGAGGTTGAAGAATTTTCTTCTTTTATTGCTTTGCTCGAGGGTGTTTCCCTCAATCATGGATCAGATGATTATAGGGTGTGGAGATTAAGTTCCAATGGCATCTTCTCATGCAAGACCTTTTTTGAAAAGTTAGCCCTAGGTGATTCCCTTCCTACATTTGAGTATGACAACTTGATTTGGAAGTCAAAGGCTCCGAACAAAGTAAAGTTTTTAGTATGGCTTCTGATTCAAGGGAAATTAAGTACAGGTGATATCATTCAAAAAAGAACTCCAATATCTGTCTCTCGCCTTTTCGGTGTGTCATGTGCAAGAGTTGGGGGGAAAATTTAGATCACCTTTTTCTTCATTGTCCCGTGGTTGGCTTGTTGTGGAATGGGTTATTTTCTTTACTTGGATTGAGGTGGGCAGCCCCTAATTTGGTAGGTGCTTTTTTATTGGAAGAATTTGGAGCCTTAGGAGGAGGTAAGAAGGCTAGGATACTTTGGAACTGTGGAGTTTTCGCTATTGTATGGGTTATTTGGGAGGAAAGAAATAGAAGAATTTTTGAAGAAATCGAAGAGGAGGAAACCTTTTTAAGGGATAAGGCGTTTTACTTAGCTTCGCTTTGGGCGTCTTCTAGTGAAGAATTTAAACATTTACCTCTCTCTCTTTTTTTATTAGATTGGAAGGCTGCTATGTATTAATTGTTTCTCCCAATGTTACTTTTAGGTTTAGACTTTGTTTATTTATCTTAAGGTGGACTTCTGGTTCACAGTTGTATCTCTTTTCTTTTATTAATGAAGTTTCTTGTTTCCTATCAAAAAAAAAAAAAAAAAGATCTATTTGTTCCTTGCTATGAACTTCAGCAGTGGTAGTAGGAGTGTTTCCACAAGAAGTCATATTTCCCCACCCTTCTCTGTCTGCCTTGGGTTTCCAATTCACTGGTTTTCCATTCAATTTCCTGCAGTTTTCTTTGACATGACCTGACCTTTTGCAATGTCACACCATGGTCGACCCTTCCTAGGTTTACTGTTGAATGAGGAAGTTTGGCCTCCACTAACTGCCAGAGCACCCCCATTAGACTGAGTGTTGTTGCTGTGAGTGCCAAGCATTATCTTCCTCCTACTCTCTTTGCGCACAACCTCTGAAAAAGCCTCTTGAAGGGTAGGCAAGGGCTTGACTGCCATGATTCTGCCCTGTACCTTATCAAGATTTCTGTTCAACCCTAGCAGGACCTTGAAAATCCTTATCTTCTCAATGCTTTTCTTGTGCATAGCCTCATCCCTAGGGCTAACAAACGTATCGTTTTCGAAGGTGTCAACCTTCTGTCACAACCAAGTGAGTTTAGTGAAATATTGAGTGACTGATTCCTCTCCTTGATAGAGATCATGCAGAATTCCCTCAACAACGAACAGTTCTGCTGTGTTGTCATATGTAAAGAAGGTTTCTTTGGCTGCATCCGAGATTTCTTTTGCCGTTTCATACAATTCTCACTTATATCGTTGTTCATCGAATTGAGCAGCTGTGACATCACCAGGTTGTTTTCAGTCTTCCACTTACAGTTACAGTAACCAGCATCTTCTTTGGCTGGTTTGGTGATTTCTCCAGTCAGGTATTCATTTTTACCTTTGCCACTGATAAATATGAGTATTAACTTGGACCATTGAAGAAAGTTTTTACCAGTTAGCGTGTGACCGGTTATGGGAAGGTTGGGTACTTGGGTGTAAGTTTTGGTCCAAACCCCTTCCTCCATTGTTATCAGATTTGGGGGCTCTGAACAAGAACTGACTTCTCAAAAAGAGTCGGTGGACATGTTTGATTTTTTGAGGGATTTTAAGGTGATTTGCCGTCAGAAAGAGCAGGAGAAAGTAAAAAAAAAAGATTGTTTGGTGTCTTGCTGCTGGAAAGAGCAGTGAAAACTAGGGTTTGTTTAGGTTCAGAGAGTGTGCTTATACCATGGGAAATTATCGGAGGAATTTAGCAGGAATTGCAATCTCATCAAATGGGTTAAATGAAAAATGAGGAATTAGGCTGACTTTTGCCTTGTTTCATTAACTCTGTACACTAGAATATATATATACAAGAGGTCAAAGACTGCCTAAGTAATAGAGAATCTGTTTCTCTTAATTAGAGAATCAAATCCCACTAATCTAGGTTCTAAATAAGGAAAGAAATAACTATACAATAAAATAAAATCTGTACAGTCAACAAAAAACGAGTTTTAAATTTAAAAATTGAAATAAATTGCTTATGTCCACCTTATTGCATGAGGACAAATCCTAGAAAGTTATTCTCGAATCCCTAATCAAATAATGAAGGAAGGACACAATTGTTCCTTTTGATTTTTTATGGGATGGTATGAGTTATTACTCCTATATGCTTGAACAACTCCTCTCATTTTGATTGCCAACAATATTGGACTATGCCATAATAAAATATATTTTTCCTCTGTAGTATTGTAGTATTGTAGATTTGTTTTTGGGTTTTGATCACTCATTTGGGTATTAGAAGAAAAAATTTTAGTGTATATATATTCTTATCCCCAGTTGTACAATGACTGTTAATGTATGTGTTATTTATTCTTCATTTTGTTTTTTACTTGATTACAAAGTAATTGTTAATGGTGTTAAGTCATGTATTAAGATTATTGTGGACCCATTTTCATAAACCTCATGAACTATGCAAAATAGGAAGAGTTGTGCAATATTTGATAAGATAGTTGTTATGAATGAGCTTCCTCTTACACTGGTGAAGGTAGAAAATTGTCTTTGGGGGCAATTGTAAGAAATCATAAATAGGATGGCAAAAACTGTAAAAACTCTTCTTTCAGGGAAACAGATATAAATAAAGAATTATTTTTCAACACAGCCTTCATGGGGCTGGGGGCTATGGCTACCCAGGTGACACTGTAGCTTCGCCACTGTTAATATACTGAAAACAGAACACACAAATGATGTGACACTGTGATCTGTAATTTATGGTTCACTGTTTTTTTAGGCTTGTTTTTATTTTATAAGTATTCTTTTAATATCTTCGTGCAGTGAAATATATTACTGGTGTGCAGATTATGTGTGTGTTTGTGGTGTCTTTACTATATTCATTATGTCTCTGTTGTTTTTTTAAAGTTCATGTCTATTTGACAGTTAAGGCTTGATATGGCTCATATTGTGATACCTTTATCTGTTTCCTGCAGGATTCTGTCCTTCTAAATAAGAAATGGACCTAAATACTGTAAAAGACGCTTTCGATCGTGTTGCTAAGAAGCAAAAATTGTCGTACTCTAAATCCCAAGAAGTAATTGATCAAGTTGGCCATGAAATTGAGCAGGCATTAGCAAGAATCCAGTTAGTTGATTCCAACTCCCATGTTGATCTTAAATCCTTCCTTATAGAGTTAAAACTTAGGCTTAATGCAATTGGTGCACAGCAACAGTTAGAAGGGTCACAAAAGGAATTAAATACAAATCTTAGCAAGTACTTGAAACTCCTTGAAAAGGCATTTAATCCCGACATTTCTAAGGCATATAGAAATGTTGACTTTGACTACCATATAGTGAATCAGATCCTTGCAAGTCATTTTTACCGGCAAGGCTTGTTTGATCTTGGAGACTACCTAATTAATGAAGCTGGAGAACCAGAGGTACCTGTGCTAAAATCTCAATTCTTGGAGATGTATCGGATTCTTGAGGCTATGAAGGTTAAGAATGTGGAGCCTGCTCTAGAATGGATCTCTGCCAACCGTGAAAGACTCAAGGAAAATGCTTCAAATCTAGAGCTAAAACTTCACCGCCTGCAGTTTGTGGAGATTTTGCTAAAAAGAGGTCGATCTGATGCATTGGATTATGCTAGAATATACCTTGCTCCATTGGCTTCCCTTTACATGGATGAGATCCAGAAACTTATGGGCTCTCTCTTGTGGGCTGGAAGGCTTGATATATCCCCTTATGCTGAGTTACTGATTCCAACTCACTGGGACAATTTGACTGAAGAGCTGACAAGGCAGTTTTGCTGTCTGTTGGGCCAGTCCTATCAGAGTCCGTTAACTGTGGCTGTGGCAGCTGGTGTTGAAGGGTTGCCCACACTCTTGAAGCTGGCAAATGTAATGGCTGCGAAGAAGCAGGAGTGGCTGGCAATGAAACAGTTGCCAGTGCCAGTGGAACTGGGGAGGGAATTTCAGTTCCACTCAATATTTGTATGTCCTGTGAGTAGAGATCAAGGCAGTGAGGAGAATCCGCCTATGCTGATGCCATGTCTGCATGTTCTCTGCAAGCAGTCAATCATGAAGCTGTCAAAAAATAGCTCACGAGCATTCAAGTGTCCTTACTGTCCAGCTGAGGCTTCGGTTTCACAATGCAGGCAACTTTATTTTTGACCTTAGTCAGAGACTCTCACTTATGCAGTGAATTATGGTGGTGGTGATAAATGGGTATTTTACATTTATAAATCTCTAGTTGTATATAGAAATTCTTTTGTCCATTCATGTTATGATTTAGGACTGGAATTACTGGCATAAAATATAGTCAACTTGTTTATGCATGATAGAAATTTCATGAAAGTGTGATTGTATTGAGCCCGGGACCAAATTACTTGCACAACTAGTTACCTTGTTTGTGCATTGTAGCAAGGCTATGGTGATCTGCATGGGAGATCTCATTGTCTTTATAGAGTGGTGATCGGATGTTGCATATCAGCGATCCGCTGACAATATGCAGGCATAAGAAACTGTCATTTTTTTTTTAATATAATTTTGGCTCATAAATTTACCTTGAATCTAGTGAAATAACAAAGTTAGTCGTGGATTTTCTGAGGATGGTCTTATTTTGCTGTTTGCTTGATGTGAATGCCTGAATTTGGGAATCAGCGTCCTCATGTTTGAAGAAGCCTGAACTCTCAAGTAAAACTGGCCTGGATCAGATCCCAGTGCATGTGCTAATTGTTGTGATGGGAAATTTCCCTGGCTTAACAATATTAATAATGCTACCTTTGTGGTTTCATTCGTTTGTGGATCCATATTCTTTGTTGATTTTAGTTGTGTGAGAGTTTTGGCGGATCTTATGATACATGGTAACTAGAACCTAATTGGTATAAATTTGTTTATTTCTTTTCGCTTGACACTATTATGACTTGTAACCTTCCCGTTGTTATCTTCAAATGGAGGCACATATCCAGTGCTTTACCAGCAATGTTGAGATGGTTATGCTTCAATAAAAGCCTGTGCAGCGAATCCAATAACATCATATCATTCTCATGTACTTAATATGTTTTTCTTTTTTAAGGCTGATACTAAATGAGTTAGAAAACTATCGAGAACCGTTGAGATCAAACACTATTTATGTTGCTCAATTATTTACAACCTTTAATAGTTAATCAAATGCATCCTAAGTAGCTTTTCAGTTTTCCTAGGTGGCTGTGTTATTAATTCTTTCACTAGTAAACGGTGCTTGGAGGTATAATCTGGTGGTAACCATTTCTTGCCATGAAGTACAGATTCTACGTTCAATTCTCTTCTTTGCATATAAATATATATATATATAAACAAAACAAAACAAAATTCTTTTACAAAATTGTTCAATAAATTTTCAAAATAATTAGGAAGGAAATTTGATGTTCTCACACAATGGTTTGAAAATTATATATGCATAGCCTAAACAATAAGACTTCATTTGGTATGTTGTATTAGAATGAATTTGGATACTATTTTAAATTCAATTCCAAGTGAACCATATACATATCATTACTAATTTAGTTCAATTCAATCTCATTCTCTAAAATAGTCAAATTCAATCTCATGCACCAAACAAGCTCTAAGAGCACAAGTTTATAGTAACACTCAATCATTTATAAACTCAAAATACTTAATGGGAGAAATGCAAACAACCCACAAAATGCCATATCAAACCTGAACCAAAACTACAAGTATAGAGAAAATCTCCATCATGTGAAATTATAACTAAGTTTAAGGGTCATTCTACAATTTACCCTCAATACAAATTCATTTAAACCCCTCTCTTCTCCCCTTCCTCCTTTACCCTCCAAAACGGCCGCTGCTGTCCAAAACTTGTACTACTCAAAGCTTCCAAATTTTCTTCGCCGTCGCCGGTCCTGGTGGTCGTCTTCGCGCCAAAAGACAACAAATCTTCAAAGCTGGTATTCATTTCTCAAAATTTGTGCTTTTTCAACGGTTTTTGCTAGTTTTTATTTTATTTGTTGTTCAATTTTTTGATTTGATTGGTTGGTTAGTGTCAAAGTTAGGTTCTTTTTAACAATGGATGAATTAGGTAGTCAAAAAATAAGAAACATATGCATACTAGCGCATGTAGATCATGGAAAGACAACACTGGCTGACCATTTGATAGCCTCTTCTGGTGGGGGTTTGCTCCACCCCAAACTAGCTGGTAAATTGAGGTTTATGGATTATTTAGATGAAGAGCAAAGGCGTGCTATCACGATGAAGAGCTCATCCATTGCTCTCCAGTATAGGGAGTATTCGATTAACCTTATAGACTCCCCTGGCCATATGGACTTTTGTAGTGAGGTTTCGACAGCTGCCCGTTTGAGTGACGGTGCATTGGTGTTGGTTGATGCAGTTGAGGGTGTCCACATTCAGACTCATGCTGTTATGCGTCAGTTGTGGATTGAGAAGTTGACGCCTTGTTTGGTGATTAATAAGATTGACAGGTTGATTTATGAGTTGAAGTTGAGTCCCATGGAGGCATATACCCGGTTGTTGAGAATTGTTCATGAGGTGAATGGGATTATGAGTGCGTATAAGGCGGAGAAGTATTTGTCTGATGTGGATTCTTTGCTTGCGGGGCCATCTGAGAAGCTTGGTAATGAGAATCTTGAGTTTATAGAGGATGATGAGGAGGATACGTTTCAGCCACAAAAGGGGAATGTAGCGTTTGCCTGTGCATTGGATGGGTGGGGTTTTGGGATTAGTCAGTTTGCTGAGTTTTGGGGTAAGAACCTTGAAGTGAGTACGGCTAAGAAATTGAGTGTGACTAAATTGCAGAAGCTTTTGTGGGGTCCTCATTATTTGATTTCAAAGGATAGGATTGTGGGGAAGAAGGAGATTGCTAACATGAGTAATGCCCGACCTATGTTTGTACAGTTTGTGCTTGAGCCATTGTGGAAAATTTATCAGGCTGCTTTGGAGCCAGACGGGGATAAGGTGGTTGTTCAGAAATTGATTAAAAAGTTCAATTTGTCTATTCCACCTCGTGAGCTTCAAAACAAGGATCCAAAAGTTGTGCTTCAAGCTGTCATGAGCCATTGGATTCCTTTGTCGGATGCGATCTTGTCAATGGTTGTGAAGTGTATGCCGGATCCAGTTTCTGCCCAGTCTTTTCGAATTTCACGTCTGCTTCCGAAGAGAGATGTCTTGGACAATGAGGTTGATTCAAATGTACTAGCAGAGGCAGATAATGTGAGAAAGTCAGTTGAAGCTTGTGATTCTAGCCATGAAGCACCATGTGTTGCTTTTGTTTCCAAGATGTTTTCAGTCCCAATGAAAATGATACCTCAGCGAGGCTCAGATGGGGAGATTTTCAACAATTATACTGAAGGAGGTGAATCAGATGAGTGCTTCCTTGCATTTGCTAGGATTTTTAGTGGAGTCCTTTATTTAGGACAAAGAGTTTTTGTGCTTTCAGCTTTGTATGATCCATTAAAACCGGAATCAATGCATAAGCACATACAAGAAGCAGAGTTGCAATCCTTATATCTAATGATGGGTCAAGGCTTGAAACCAGTAGCCTCTGCTAAGGCAGGGAATATTGTGGCAATCCGAGGCCTTGGTCAGCATATATTGAAGAGTGCAACCCTTTCATCTACAAGAAACTGTTGGCCTTTCTCAAGTATGGTATTCCAGGTTTCCCCCACTTTAAGAGTTGCTATTGAGCCATCCGATCCAGCTGATATGGGTGCTCTGATGAAAGGTTTGAGGCTTCTGAATCGAGCAGATCCATTTGTAGAGGTTACTGTTTCTTCTAGAGGGGAAAATGTTCTTGCTGCTGCTGGAGAGGTTCACCTAGAGAGATGCATAAAGGATTTGAAGGAAAGGTTTGCTAAGGTAAGCTTGGAAGTCTCTCCACCTCTTGTCTCCTATAAAGAGACAATTGAGGATGAAACATGTAATGCATTAGAGAATCTGAAATTGTTGAGTGGGAGCTCAGATTTTGTTGAGAAGATGACTCCAAATGGTAGATGTGTTGTCCGGGTTCAAGTCATGAGACTTCCTCTTTCAGTGACTAAGGTGCTTAATGAATCTGCTGATTTGCTGGGAAATATTTTTGGAGGACATTCCATTAAAAGCTTGGAAACCCAGAGATCAAGCACTTTTGAGGATGAAAATCCAATTGAGGCCTTCAAAAAGCGCCTAATGGGTGCTTTGGAGAGTCATTTTTCCTCTGGGAATGATAATGACAAGGATCGGATGGAGAAATGCAGAGCAAAGCGGCAGAAGTTTCTTCAGAGGATGTGGGCTCTTGGTCCTGGGCGGCTTGGTGCAAACATCCTCTTCACACCAGATTCCAAAAGAAATAAAACTGAAGGTCCTGTTCTGGTAAGGGGTTCTGCCCATGTGTCTAAGAGATTAGGCTTTGTGGAGAATTCCAGTGATGGTAGTAGTAATGGTGATACAGCTGTTGAGACATCTGCAGAAGTTACTCAAGCTTCAACAATGTTTACAGAAGCTGAGAGTCTGGAGAGCACCGTAGTTTCTGGCTTTCAGTTAGCTACTGGTGCTGGTCCCTTGTGCGATGAACCAATGTGGGGATTGGCTTTTGTTGTTGAGACCTACATCTCTCCCTTGGCTGGGCAATCTGATGATACTGAATCCCTTCAACAATCTGAACAGTATGGCGTCTTCTCTGGACAGGTTATGACAGCAGTTAAAGAGGCCTGTAAAGCAGCTGTGCTTCAGAAGAAACCTCGGCTTGTAGAAGCCATGTATTTTTGTGAGTTGAATACTCCAACTGAATATTTGGGCCCTATGTATGCTGTGCTTGCTCGAAGGCGTGCCCGGGTTTTGAAGGAGGAAATGCAGGAAGGGTCTCCACTATTTATTGTTCATGCTTATTTGCCAGTGTCTGAAAGTTTTGGTTTTGCTGATGAGCTTAGGAGATGGACTTCTGGTGCTGCAAGTGCTCTTCTTGTACTTAGCCACTGGGAAGAACTTCCTGAGGATCCTTTCTTTGTACCCAAAACAGAAGAAGAGATCGAAGAGTTTGGAGATGGTTCCAGTGTTCTTCCCAATACAGCCAGAAAGCTAATAGATGCTGTGAGGCGACGGAAGGGGCTTTCCGTGGAAGAAAAAGTAGTACAGCATGCAACCAAGCAGAGGACCCTTGGTAGAAATGTTTAGCCACTTGTGGATTAGCTTTGAAAGTTGTTGTAAGATAATACATAACATCAATTTTGCAGTGAAAGATTATAGGTTATGTGAGGAAATTCATTATCCACTATGGTTAATTTTTAGGCTTTTTTCCTTTTTCCCTTTTCATTCGTCATAAATTGCAGTTTCATTTGTCTAATCCAAGAATTAAGCTTTATACATGTAATAGTTCATTCGTTGTTTAATGAGTAATTGTGGTTTATAGTTTCTTTCATCTTGGTAGATATCTTGAGTACTTTTTATATGATGATGGAGCTTTTTGCCTTGGGAACTATTGTTATGTTCTGTTGTGCTGTTCCATGGCATTGCCTTGTGTCATTGTCCTTTCTCTTGCTGATAGTGATAGGTGGTCTGCTTATTAATTGACGGCAAATGTGCTTTTCTGTTGTGTAGAATTCTTGTTTATTAGCAGATCTTGCCAGTTTTGTTAAATGTGAATGAAATAAACATCTGAACTTGGTTTGACATCATAATAAGTGTGACGGATGTATTTTTTTAATGTGTTACTTTTATTATTAGTGGGATTACGTTTAATAATTTCGTGTTGTTTCTTATCCTAAAGCTAACATTATTATACCATCTATAATTTGATTTCTTTTTTTTTTAATTTGTTTTAATAATTGGGTCACAAGTGTTCAAAATTTATTTGGATCATAATTAAGAAGTTCAACTTTATGGATCATTTGGATGATGAATTATGACATTAACCCATATGAATTCATTTGGCATATTATATTTTATGAATAATATTACGGTAATGTCATACTCCATATCCAATCCACAATAAATGTAAGTGATTGAATGTTTTTTATTATTATATATATATTTTTTTGACTTCCTGATATCAAATCAGGTTATTGATGAGACTAACTGAGATATGACTCTAAATGACAATCTGAATTACTGACACAAGACCAGATTAATGATGAGATCAATTGAGATGAAGCTTTAAATAACTATCCGAATCTCTACTTGTTGACGTTCAATTTCAGTCAACGAGATTCTTCTAAACCCAATGCTACAATATACTCAAAATAATGCAAGGAACAGACATAAAATGAAGAAGAAAGCAAAAAGGAAGAACAAAAGACAACAAAATTTATAATGGTTCGGCCAAATTGTGCCTACATCCACTGTTTTTCTCTCACTATCTGAATATAGTAACGGCAAGTTTACACTCGGTGTTTCTTTTTTGGTTTTATAATAAAACTATTTCTCTATTTATAGAGAGAGAGGTGCTACAATAAAGCAAAATAAGTTAAAATACAATGATTATTATAGTTAATGCACCCGAATTACATTTAATGCATCTGATACTTGTCATGTTTATTCTGTCAAAGTATGAGTTTATACGGCTAACTCATGTGGGTTAGGTGAAATCTTTATAATCCAAACTGTAATTTCTAATGATACTAGCGTGCACGACACGTTATAAGCTGACTTGGTTTCGCTCTGGGCGAGCTGAAACTTGAGAGCACGAGCTGGATATCTCAATCTTTTAAAAAACCTATGAACTGGCAGTAACCGAGTTTGAGATTGTTGGAGTTGTGAAACGCCCGAACTGGAAGCTTGCTTCTCCGGATTGACGGATTGGGCCTAATCTATTGGGCCACTTAATTGGTTTTTACCAATTCATTTGGATGATCTAGAAAGTATCCATAACAGTACTCTTAAAAGGTGGGAGAGAATATCCATATAAAAATAAAAAAATTATCCCCGTATTAATAAGATTTGATGAGTCAAATCTACTAATGAAAGATAAGTGATTGATGGAGTTACTTTTATCGGTCAATCAAATGACTTTCCTACCAATCTTTCTTATTTATTGTAATGATACTAATATTAAATAAAAAAAAGAAGAATTTAATAGTGAATCATGAATGTTGAGATGATGTATACATGTATGATACCACACATAATGAAATTATATTTTTCTTTTTGAAAGAAATGAAATTATACTTAGTGGGCAAGTATTCTCTCATTTATGACATCTAGTCAACAGACAGCAAATATCCCAAATCAAGTTCAACAAATTACTGTTCCAGTACGAAATATAAGTAATCTAACTCAACAGTCTCTTCAAAGCAGAAAACACAAGGGAAGCCGAAGAAGATGATGGTTGCTCCTCCTCCTCCTCTTCACGCAAATACTCTTCAATCATTTGCTTGACAGACCTGGCTGACAATGGATGAAAATTGACACCCCACTCATTGACAAACCCTCTAACCAAGCCCCACCTCTCATCTTCATCGATTTTGGTCCACTTCTTCTTCACTTGCTCTTCTTTCAACTCCAAGAACTGGCACAGCTCACTGAACAGCAATTCTTTGCTCTTCTTCATGGCCTCCTCTTCGCGCAGCAAGTGGGTGTTTATTTTGGCCAAATCTGATGCCAGCTCCGAATCACTCATGCTGCTACTGCTTTTGTTGTTGTTGTTGTTGTTGCTGCATAAAATTTGGGTTGTGGGTCTACTGGGATTTGATTGGAATTTTGAGGATTGTAAGAGGGAGTTAGGGAATAAAATATGCATTCTCAAAGCCATCCGGGATTTGTCGAACAAGCGAAAGATTGACAGATTTGTGTTTTCGGTCAAGAAATGAGGAGGCACAGAGACGCCAGGGTCACTCTCTTTTGGTTTGTTTAACTTTGTAAGATCTGCTTCCACGTGCCTATTAAACAAATGGACGGCTCACATTCATTTTTAGCTTCTCTTATTATTTTTATTATTATTAATTTTTTTTTTCTTTTTTATCCTAAAAAATAATCAAAATCAAACGGAATTAAACACATAGTAACACACATATAACATGGCTCGGGTTTTCCTACGGGAGGAAACGATCTACACATAAATAGAAGAACGGTTCACATACAGATGGAAGAAACACCAATTTGAGGATAGCTGGTGCTGAATCATGATTTCACAAGAACACATGGATGAACAGCACTGCTTTTATCCACCACGCGGCAGCCCCAAGTGACTGTTATTTTCAATTTTTCAGGGCAAAACATGGTAATCATGAACTGAAGTGTATGGTTTACAAATCACAAGATGGCACCATGCACAAGACGGGGGTATTTAACTGAGAAACGTACATCGACACCGAAACATACTAAAAAGATTGTATTATGTATCATGCTACCAACCAATTTGTGATTGTTTTTGGCCTCTTAGTTAAATGAATAGGTTACATATATGATTAGAAAACGGAATCCAAATGAGTACCATGTTTGCAGCATTAACAAAGGTTCCAACGTCTAGGGCCAAAAACCTTGTGCCCCTTCTTTGTAAATTAGTAATTTATAACATAACAGGGCAGTAGCATGAATTTACAGAAGTCCACTTAAGTACATCATTTGTACTTAAAACATACTGCATCATGTGTCTAATATAACATAAAAGAAATCAATAATATTAATCTTTATATTAAGAAGCACAAGCTAAAATAAGTCTTGAGAAATACAAATGTTCCGATGATTTCTCATAAGCATAAGAATGGGAAATATCCTAACAACAAACTATTGCCAGAATTACATTGACTAATATCTCATACTAAAAAATACAAATCCTTTTCTATATAAAAATAACTTTAACGTATATAAGTTATTTAATGATGAGTAATAAGAAAAACTCGGTTGCATTTTTTATTTTTTTTTCAAATACAAAGATTATAGAGAAGAGACATTTAGAAGTTCAATTTTATAAAAATTAGTGGAAGGGTGATTTAGTTTCTGTGTCTTCAACAATCATCCCCACTTTCCGAGAATCTAAATAAAAGAATTTCAGAAAAGAAAAACTTGATGAAGATAAAAAATTTGACAGTGCAAATATTTGGTATCACCTCAAATTTCTCCTAGAAGCTGAAGTAGACAAAAGGTTTTTTCATCTGAAGGTCATGCATTTTCATTCCTCTTCCCAGGAAGACCTTCAGTGCCGGTTTCTGAGTTCTGGTTAACCAGTTTCGCTCACATCTTGTTCTCCCATGTGCATGGCAAGGGTGTAGCACAGCATCTCTGGTAAATATGTAAAGATATTTGCAAGACTAAATCATGTTATAACTTTAGCCTGTTCATCACCCTGTTTCCAAGCTATTATGGATCAATTCCGACAGTATATCAACCCATGTGTCAGGTACACCAGGGAGGCACCAGTGCATGCAGTCCTGACCCCAGATTGCCACAGCATCCTTCTTTCCCAACCAAATTGCTGGATGGGCATCGGCCCTGAACTCACTCAAATGAGTCAGATCAAGCACTCGAATATCCGTCCCACGCAATGCCTCTTGAATTAGATGATTAATCTGCCTCGCTTCTTTATTTACTCCATTGTTGCTGGGATCAAACCACAAGTCAAGCTGTCCAGGTATAAAAATCTTATTCGTTGAAAAAGAAGATTCAAAAACAAGTTTCGCAAAACAGTCGATTCATATTCAAAATTTGAAAAGCTTTGTGTATCATTGCAATATATGCGAATGAAATTTAAAATATTTCAAAAACTTGGAATTGATAAACACCAAGGGTCATATGGTAATCAAAATACATGCCCCTGGTAAAGAGCGAATATGTGCAGTGACGTTATCAATTCGTACCTGGTGTTCCTCAAGAGGCTTATCAAATAAGCAACTACCGTTTTGATTCCAATCTCCCCCATAAAAATGCCTTGGTGATTGCAGACGCCAGAACTTGAGTGTCTTGCTAGGAATTTCCTTTTGTATGTGTGAGACCATATTCTCAAGAACAACCTTAAGTCCATCAAACATCCCAAGGGGAGGATTTATTGGTTTCCCCGCACGATAAAATACAAGTGGTGTTTCTTTTGGGAATTTATCGTAACTCCACCTATTAAAGAGCAAGTCAAACCATTACCTCCATATTACAAGTATCACACACTCACACTCATAACTACCAGTGTTTTGAGATATATGGCTCTCTGTTATTTAATAATCAAATATAAAGGTTAGAAATAGGAAATCAGTTCATTGATTGGTAGAAGAAAAGAAAATTACCAATGACCAGTGTTGAAAATAAGAACATCATAGAAGTTGCTGATGTTGGACCAATCAACTGCGGGAATATCAACGTCTACTCGATATTTTTCTTTGACTCCGTCATGATCACTGAGTGCACTGTTTTGGCTGCCACCTTTTTTTAATCAGTTATGTGCATGTGAGCTTACATTTTCAATACATATCATATTTGACACTTAAACCATATTTCTGACCACTGCCAATCAGTGTAGAATAGTTTAAACCTTAAAAACATTTTGTCAAACCAAATATCTAAATGGCATAAGCAGAAGTATATAGAGTTTGTTGCAACCACTCCAAGCCACATTCAGCAGACTACTATGTTTCCAGATAGAAATCCAAGCATTATAGACAGGCCCAAAAAAAAAACTACAGCATATCAAAGTCAAGTGATCAGGAGAAGTGCCCAAATGGATAACAAAGGTTTTAACAAAAGAATGAGCATTCATTTCCAGAAAACTTACAGTCCTACTAAAATCAGACTTCAAATTGTCCCCTTCAGGAGAATATGCATCCAGTTTTTGGATGACCCAAAAATCAGTACAATATCACAGAGAAATGTTGCCAATTGCTCAAGATTGTCAACAATCAAAATCGGAACCATGCAATCATGATAAAAATGTTCCAAGTAACTCAAGACAATCATCTACTGTTTGAGATTCAAATAAAATGTGGCAAGTTATGTCTTAATAAGAAAAATAATTACCCAAGTCCTAGTCATTAATCTGTAGGGAAATCTCCAAACAATTATACATTTTATTTTTCAGATTAAAAGGAAAAAAGAGTTGTCGGAAGTAGTTAAAAGTAAGATTTGTATAACAATAGAATTTATTTTCTTAGCTCTTCTCATTTTTAGGTTTTCCCAGATTAGCAAGATTTGAAATGACAACAATTCCACTCTGTCCCTTTATTTATCACTTAGTAAGATCCAAAAAGCTTATAAAAAAAAAAACTCAAATTATAAGCAAGGTAATTCAGATCTGCTATTTAAAATGAGTACAATATGAAAACAAAAATTTTGAAAGGCTTTAAAACAATGGAGCATAAAATGGAGAAAGCCAGAAGATCTGCCAACATCCTACCGTTTCTCATTAAATAATTTATAAAACAGTTAATGAGCTTTCGACAATTATAGGACTGGAATTTCTAGCAACTAAAGTGACTATGACTATGTTGCAATTGCCACATTTATACTAGACTTCATGTTGCTGTTTTTGTAGATGTTGCTGAACAAAGATGCCCGAGAGATCTGGAGTAGTTTTGAAACCCTGTATAACTTGTCATATTGAATTTATAAGATAGTTTGTAAAAAGGAAAATGTTATTCTCATGATTAAGTCAGAATTGATCAACTAAATATGAAATTGATCATTGATGTTTTACATATTCCACAACTTGAATCCATGATTAACTTTTCCTTTTCTATTCTTCTCTTTTTAGTACTATAGTACCTACTAGCTCTTTAGTTGCTAGAAATTCCAGTCCTATAATTGTTGAAAGCTCGTTAACTATTTTATATATTATTTAATGAGAAACTATAGGGAGTTGATGTTGGCAAATCTACTGGCATTCTCCATTTTATGCTCCATTATTTTACAGCCTTTCAAAATTTTAGTTTTCATGTGCACTTATTTTACATAACTATAATAGAGCAGAGAGTAAGGCAATTGAGATCTACCATTTAAAATAAGTATAACACGAAAACTAAAATTTTAAAGGCTTTAAAGTAATGAAGCATAAAATGAAGAACGCCAGACGATCTGTCAACATCAACTCCCTAGAGTTTCTCATTAAATAATTTATAAAACAGTTAATGAGCTTTCAACAATTATAGGACTGGAATTTCTAGCAACTAAAGAACTAGCATGTACTACAGTACTAAAAAGAGAAGAAAGGAATAAAACAAAAAGAATAAAAAAGGACAAGTTAATCATCGATTCAAGTTGTGGAACATGTAAAACATCTATTTCATATTTAGTTGATCAATTCTGACTGTGTCATAAAAATAACATTTTCCTTTTTGCAAACTATCTTCTAAATTCACCATGACAAGTTATACAGGGTTTCAAAACTATTCCACATCTCTCTGGCATCTTTGTCCAAAATCATCAGCAACAGCTTCGAAAACAGAAGCATGAAGTCTAGCACAAATGCCGCAATTGCAACATAGTCACAGACTACTTAGATAATAAAGATGTTAGTAACAAAGTACTGGTTTCACTGAACTATTTATACTTCTCACTTTTAGCTCCATCAGCAGTTTTATAATGATGTGATTGAAATGATAGTTTTTGCATCAGTCAGCACTAAAAATATTTTTAAAACATGAAAAATGTTTACGATGCCTACACATAATCAAACCGGTTAGCATCAAGATTAAAATTCATTAAACTTAGCAAAAGCTCGAACTTTGGCTTACATTCTCCTAGTAATTGATACCAATTTAAATATATTCAAAGGCTAAACAGTAAATGCCTACGTTGCACTCCCGATTCCCAACAAGATCAGTAACATATTTCTTCTTTTCTTTTCCTTTAATGTTATAAACATTATACTAATTTGTGTCATGGCACCGCTGGCGTTCCATACCATAAAATGGACACCAGCCCACCACCAGTCCAGAAGCCAATCTCGCTACTCCTCCTCACACAGTCCTCTTACAATTAATAACAAAATATTATCAAATTCATAGTGATGATGCTATTAACGGTTTACACCCTCAGTTGATCTCATAAATAAATACCTACGTTTCCCAAATCATTAAAATGTCTAAATCTATCAATGCATTGATAACAACACAATTCGATACACTAAGCATTACATTAATCAATAACCACAAACGTAAATGATAAGTAACACAAAACCAATAGGACTCACTTGTATCTGGCAAGCAAGACTGCCCTGTGATACCCGACGGTGACATTATATTTGGGAAAGTAAGCGCCTCGCCAAGCACCTTTCCTCTTCCACTTCTTGGCACCAAAGTCCGCCACACGAAGGACACACAAAAACGAGACGATGAAATTCTCATTCAAGGAGTCCCCAACAAAGCCAACGTTCTTGTTCCTCATGAGGCGGAGAAAGCGGAAGGGGTCGATCCGGGGGAGATCACAGTATTGAGGGACCCACTTCCAGGAGTTGATCCGACCCATGTTGGGCCTCTGGTTCCTGATGCAATTCCAGGCGTTTCTGTGAAAAGGGCAGGAGTCATTGTACAAGGGGTTGTAAGTGGAGGAGGGGTCTTGGAGGACCCATCTGCCATGGAAGAGATTGCAAGGTGTGGAAAGGGAAGTGGGTCTGGAGAGAGTTTTGGTGGTGAAGGTTGGTGTGAGAAGAAATGAGTAGAGGAGGAAGAAGAGTAGGGAGAGGAGGATGAGGTAGGCCAAAAGTGGAGATGGTGTCTTTGGTCTCATTTTCAACCGGACATCTTTAAAACACAGATCCTAAACCGTATAGAATTATAATTCAAGCACTTGGGCTGCCCAAGATTAAATAGATCAACAACACTACAACGCGGCTCCGCTCCAAAAATGCAACTCAAATGCCTTTACCCACGGTTTCGTCTATACTTCCATGTTTTGCTGACTTAACTATGTATCCCAGACATTAAAATTAATATTTTATTTAAAAGTCATGTACTGAGTGACGAAAAATTAATGTGTTTTATTAAAGATGACTGGGATTAATAATTTTAATCTAACCCAAAATTAATGTACTTTCACTAACTTAAAAGTGCATTAGGAGTTTATTGGATTCAATTAAAAGGATTTTAAAAGTCTAGTATATTTATTCTAGATTTTTTAAAAATTTATTAAAATATGTATATATTTAATTTAAATTTGTAAAAATTTTAATAAAAAATTGATGTATTCAATTTAAAATTTTAAAAAATTCAAATAAATTTAGATATATTAAAAAAATCAATAATTTTATAGTAATTGAATTTTAATAGATTTTGACAAACTTTTTAAACCTAGATATATATAAAAAAATATCCATATGATATCTTATCCTACCCTTAAATATTTCTTTTTCTCTGGTTTGGTTTCATACAGTACCATGGTGGAAATTATTATCAGAGCGCGGCTTGTCTTTTCTAGTGCAGTGGACGATGACAATGACCCAGATGATGACTCTGGAGATGGAACAAACGAGAAAGAATCAGCCCCGGTCGAGTTGGAAGGAGCTTGTTCAAGGCCATGCCCATATTGCATTTCTCTTTATAATTTTTTTTGTAATAAATTAATTACATAATCTTGGTCAATTCCTTATTTTGCACATTTTAGATACTATATCATCAGATATCATGTTTCTATATACTGATGGATTATCTACTTTTGTGTAAAATCTAGTGATCGTTGACAGTGCCTGAGGGGACTTCAACTTATTGATTAGCAACAAATAAATCCTATAAAATGTTCTTAAGAAGCGTAATTATTATCAGTTTTAAATCATTGTGAACTGATCCCTTCTCACATGTACATCTGCATCTTAATTCCGGTGACATTTTGTTCTAAATCTTTGCTAATTGGTTTCCATCTCTTTTTTCACCATCCAGGCAAATTTTTAAAGTTATAGGTATCTGATAAGGAGCTAAATTATTTATCGTAGGGATGGACATAAAAACACCAAACCGACCCGAACAACCCGAACCGAACCGATCCGTGGGTGTTCGGGTCGGTTTCCGTGTTAAACTTTAGGTGTTTGGACCTTATCACAAAAAAACACCATGTTTCAGTGTTCGGGTCGGTTCCATATGTCAAAACCGACCCGATCCTTGAACAGGGGTACATGCGTAATTTCGCATGCCCCTATATAAACCCACACCCAACCCTAGCTCAAAAGCAGATCAGGTCTCACTTCCTGCCGCCGCATCCCCCTTCTTCCTCCTCCCATCCCTCGCCGTCTGTCGCCTCTCGTCGCCGTTGCCGTTGTCGTGCCGTGGCCGTGAACTTCTTATCTTCGTCGGCGTCATCACCCTGAGTCCGAAGCTCCTCTCATCTTTCATCTCTCATCTCCTCTTCTTACCGTGGCCGTGCCCGCCGTCACTCTCTCCTTGTCGTCGCCGTTTTCGCCGCCGTCACCCTCTCCTTGCCGTGGCCGTGGCCGAGAAGCTCTTATCCGGGTCGGTGTCATCGCGGTGAAACACTGAAACTCCTCTCAGCTCTCATTCCTCGCTGTCTTGCGCCGCCGTGGAGCTGTCCTCGCCGTAGCCGTGGGCCGTGGCCGTGAATCTTCTTTCCCCGTTGCCGTGGCCGTCACCTATTCTCTCATTTCTCGTCGTCTAACCGTTGTTGTGCCGTTGCCGTGGCCGTCACCTCTTCTCGCCGTCGCCGTAAAGCTAATATGGTAACGCCCACCCCTAATTTATCGAATGTCTAAATGTTCTATCTGTTAAGCATTAATTCTGACTTCATGGTTGATGAACTGCCTCTACAACTTATATTTATGATTATTGGTTGACGACCTCCTAGGACCCGCTATTAATGACATTTTTGAAGTAATTGCTTATTTTGTTTGTTTGAGAGTCCTGTGGACTCTTATAACTGCCATTAGCTTCTGGTAACGTGTTCCAATGAGCAAATTACAGAGAGTTTCTGCTTCTCTCCCTACTTACCTTTGTTCAATAGGTGAGTTTATTTGTGGGAGCAAGTGGCTGTTTGCTAATAATTTAAAAGATTTGATCACTTGATACGCATAAGCTGTATACAGCACATGCACCTTGCATACAAGTTATAATGTACATTAACCTACTTTTTTGTATGTGAACAGTGAAATGCTAAGAGAATCTTGACAGGATTGTTGGTGCTTGTGATTCTACCTTCTGTGGTTAGACCCTGCAACTCTGATTATTGTTAGTTTGTGCAGGATTACACAACTTTTTTGGTAAAAAATGTTCGGTGAGATGAATTTCTTATTAAATCGGATAATGAATCTTCTTCATCTTCATCACCACCAATTAATGAAAAGAAATTTGAATCAATTTTTCCAACGAAAGAGCAACAACAAGAAAACGCTAACCAATGGAAAGTTAATATAACTACAGATACGTGGAGTGGTGCTAGGGCATAGAATGACAACAATGATAATTATAAAGAATAGTTTTTCAGATTTTCATAATACACATAATTTTATAATTGTTACATTTTTTAATTTAAGATTTTTTTAAATAAAAAATAATAAAAGTTTGGGATTGTTAAAACTAGTAAATTTTTTGTTTTAGTTTAGCTTTACTTTAAAGCTCTTGTCTTGTACCCAAAAAAAAAACTAGTAATTTATTTTATTCAACGATTGATCTCGATAATTAAATGCAAAATGAAAAAAATAAATATCTTTTTATAATATCAAAATTTTTATTAATATGATTTTTATATAAATAAATTAATCATAAGGTCAAGTTTTACAATTTATTATTCATCCTAAGAATGTTTTAATCTTAAAATAAATCAGTAATAATTTAATTTAAATATATTTAATTTTATTTAAATTTATATAAAAAAAATCCAATAAATTTTAATAAAATATGATAAAATTTATTAAATAATTTAATAAATTTTTAAATATAATTTTAATAAAATATTATGAAATCCATACAAGAATTCGTCCGAATCTATAATTAAAGCAGACTCTAACAAATTTCAATGAAGCGTAGACTGAATTTTATACTGATGTTATTTTTGAAAAATACTTTTTTTTTTTTTGTACAAAAAAAAAAAAGCTTGAAAATATTTTGCCGGTGGGAGCTCATCTGATAATATTCCGTCTTCCGGGAGACTTCTTCTTCTTCTTCTAGTCTATTTTCTTCTTTTTCTTCCTCCTTCTCCTTCTCCTCTTCATCTTTCTTTCTCTCGTTTCTTCTTCTTTCTTGAAACATTGGTGATAAGTAGAAGGGATGAGACAATTATCATGCATCCAAGGCCACCCAAGTCAATGACATAAAGGGGTATGGTAAAGGTAGCTCTTAACGCTTTTTCTCTTACAATTTCCATCGTTAGCCGGATATTCATTTCGCTGCGAAACAGCGGGGCCGTGTAAGTTTTGTTTTTTAATTTTTGTATGCCACCTGTTTGTTAAAATGCTCCTACAAGTTTACTACGTTTGTTACCAAATTATTGACTCTTAAAATATTGCTTAGAATAGTTGGAGTCTGCAGGCGGATTAAAGCTTGTTGATTGGTTTTGTCTTGATTGATATAGGAATGTCTGTGTTGTTGTTGATTGGGCTATGAAAGTTGTAGCTGTCTTATGTTTACAATGATGATATGGGTATGTCTCAATTGCTATGTTTACATTTTGTATATAAAGTTGATCACACTGTTTTATTTGGAGCACACAGGAATTACTTGTTATGAGAAGCAATGTTGGCTAGACGGTTTGTGAAATTTCATGATATCAGCATTCAAAGTTGGAATGGACATTTTGTTGGTATGCTGTGCTCCACTTGGTCCATTAGCAGAGGGCTTCCAAGAAAGCTTAAGAAGGATGAGCGGAAGCCATGGGTGACAAATATTAATCTACTTAAGCGTATGGCTAGAAAGGAAAGGAAACACAGGCAGATGGTGAAGGAGAAGATTTTACGGCCTCCTGAAAATGGGTTATTGATTAAGGAATTAGTACCGATTGCTCATCAACTTTATGCTTCTAGAAGAGAGTTGTTTGCTTGTGTCGCTAGGCTTGCTAAGACCATTCCCGTATATACTTGCAGGTATTTGCTTTGATTTTCTTTATTACGAGGCATTGGCTGCTTAGACTTTGGTTTTTTGTAACTTTGAGATAACCGGAATAGAAACTCAAAAGTACGAGCAGGGTGGATTTTTTTCCTGTTATTATTTAGTTGGTGTGGTGTTGTTTTGTAGGTGCTTAAAAGAACAAGCAATTGTGTAGTTATCTTTTTGGTAAATTGGGAATGATTTTGAGGTAATAATATTTTTGGTATGCCTGCAATTGTTGAAGCTTCATAACTTGATATTTTTGTTTTAGTTAAAAAGTCATCTCCGTGTTCCAGCTTGTTCTAAGGATTAATGCTATGATTTTTGGAAAATAATGAATTGCATGTTTGAGCCTCAAAAAATCTGGAAGTATCCTTTTTGTATTGTGAGTGTAGTCTATTAAAGTTTATATTTGTCCCAATTAAAGGATTGAACTGGGTACAGCTGATCACAGTGTATGACTCAAAGGAAAAAAACAATAGAAGTGGTGTCAGTAATAGTTTTAACTTGGTTATTCTTTGTCTCAGAGGTCAGTTGTCATATTTTTGTATGATTGACTTGTCTCTGCAGCTTCTGTGGAGAAGTTCAAGTTGGTCATCCACCACATAACATTAAAACATGCAATGTTGCTGGAAGCCATGCAAGCAAAGAACATAGTTGGAAAATCGGTGATGCAGAACATGTTTTGCCGCTTGTAGACTCTTTTCATCTGTATGACAGGATAGGAAGAGCTGTTTCTCATAATGAGCGGCTTGAAGTTGATCGGATTCCGGCAATTGTCGAACTGTGCATCCAAGCAGGTGTTGACATTCCTGAATACCCAATTAGGAGAAGGATTTTTCCTGCTTACAATCTTGCTGGTAAAATCATAGATTTTGAGAAGAAGTTTCCCAAGGAAGATGCACCTGGAAAAGACATAAATGCGTATGGATTTTGGGAGAAAAGAAAGAAGTCAAGTGAAGTCAGTAAGCTCATAGACATGCATTGTGATGATGCACAAGGTTCTGCTACTTTTCGTCTCCTTTTTTCTTTCCCCAAGTGATATGTCTAGATTTTCCCCTTTTCATTCAACGCTAACTCATCAAAAAACTTGGGCTATGATTTGGCTTTGATTCAGCCTCACATCTTCATACCAATACGGTGCCCTAGAAATTGATTCTGTTTCTTGTTAATATCAAGTTTTGATGAAATCATCTTTTTCTGATCTGATCTTTAGTACAAGTAATAGAATTTTTACCATATTATTTAGTATTCAATTCCCCGGCTTTTAAAATTGTTCAAAGAATGCATCATGATTTCCTGGTTTCATTTGCAGCTATAGCTGATAGAGGTATGGAAGCATGGGAGAACATGCGTTCAGGAGCATCCAAACTCATGCAGAAGTATGCTGTTCAAACATGCGGATACTGCCCAGAGGTCCAGGTGGGGTTGAAAGGACACAGGGTGAGGAATTGCCAAGCCTTCAAGCACCAGATGAGGGACGGGCAACATGCATGGCAGGAGGCAACAGTTGATGATTTGATTCCTCCAGTGTATGTGTGGCATGTTCAGGATCATAAGAGTGGCAGACCGCTGGTAAATCGTTTGAAGAGATATTATGGTATGTTGCCTGCTGTAGTGGAACTGTTTGCTCAGGCTGGAGCAAAAGTGGGTGATAATTATGCTGGCGTAATGAGGGAAGATGTTGCAGTGCCCGAAGAGGACGAAGAAAAGTGGGTGGTATAAACTTCTGAGTTGAGTCTAGGTCTACAATGGACGAAGCATTTGGCATATAAACATTATGAATTTGATTATTGAAGTCACACTCTTGCTCAAATGTATTTGGCATTTGTATGAACATATTGAAGAAATATATAATGGTTATACTTGCAAGAAAAAGTCTTTGCAGCTTTTAGGTGTGATGAGAGATGGTACTTGACAATTTTTCTAAATAATTTTCCATCATTTACATGTCTTGAGACCTCTAAATAAATAGAAAACAAAATTAACAAGAGTTTCTGCTAATTACAACAAGATTTTCTCTCAATTCCATTAATTACTATCATGACATTTTCTCAATCTCCAATTTAAAAAAAAAAATAGAAGATCTCGGTTAAACTTTAAATATTCAAAGTTCAAGGATTTGAGTTCAATCTAGATCTTCAATTCAAATGTTGAATATTTGAGTACTAGATCTTCAATCTTTGAATTGAAGATCTAGGTTCAACCTAGATTTTCATCGAGATTTAGGTTCGAAGCCAAATTGAACCATCTCTAGAAACGATTTTGTTCTCGAATTGAACAAAAACCAGTTCGATGGAGATTGAACTTCCATAGAACCATACACAAAAGAGACAAATAGTCTTTCCATCTCTACCATAAAAATCTGCAAAGATGTAGATCTCTATCATCGCTCAATGTGATCACAACAATTATAGAGATGGAAGTCTCTATCTATGCTCGTAACAAATGCAGAGATAGAAGGCAATTTTTTTTTTTTTTAGTTTTTAAATTTTGATTTTTTCTTTTTTTAAGTTTTAAATTATATATTTAATAATTTAATTTATTACAACGATTTGCACCATCCATCGTATTATGATATATGATAGAGATCGTAATTCCTTTTTTATTATTTTTTTAATATTTGAATTTTTAAGTTTATTGGATGATCAAAATAATGCTCATCTACTCAGGTTAACTACTAATAAAAACAAAAAATGATGAATATTCGAAAATATAAAGAATCACAGAACGTATAAATGCATTTATAGCTAAAAAGCTAAAGTTTCTTAAAAATATAGGGAATTAAAATGAAATTTACTTTACATTAAAAATAAAATAAAGATTTAAAAATCTACGAAGTGGCAAATGACAATCTATGAATGGGTGAGCAAGCAGAAAGCTTACCCCACCAATTGTTAATGAGAATAAAGTAATGTTTGGAACGTGAAATTTTGGATGAGATTGAAATTCATTTTCTCTCATTCTCCCACATCTCATGTTTGGAGCTAGGGAAGAAAATAGATTTATCATTTCTCCGAGCACACTTCCATTCTTACATGGGAAATGAAATTCCAACCTTATCCATGTCTTTGTCGTTTCCTAAATTCATAAGATTCCATTTTTTATTTTTTCATTATATCCTCTCTCTCCCCACAAGCTGTCTCTCTCTCATCTTCATCATGCCGAGTCGTCGGCCCATCAGGCCACCACCATTACAAACTACTCTTCGTCTCTCTCATCTCCTCCTTAATTTTTTTTAATGATTGTGAATCTGGTTTTGGGTTCGTTGAACTCAAACTAGAAGGTTTTGGATTTGAAATTCCTCTGTTCTGATTCTTTTTGTTTTTTCGTTTTTTTTTTTTTCATGTTTTGATGTTATTGTTGAAGATATTTTTGTGGAAAATGATAATGTTAATGAATTAGATAGATGATATTGATGAGCCGTGTTTGATAATATTAAATTGTGGAAGATGTTGATGAATTAAATTGATGATGAGATGATGAATTGTGATTTTTTATTTTTATTAGATTTTTTACAAAATTAATTTTATATAATAAAATTTTAAATTAATTTTATTTCAATTCAATTTTAACCTATATCAAATATGATATGGTATAATTTTTAATCCAATCTCAAATTCTACCAAATATAATATATAAATTTTCTATTTCAATCCAATCCAATCTCACTTGTCAAACGGAGTCTAAAAAGATTTTCCTAGGTTTTTTTCTTTTATTTTTTTCTTTGAAACTAAGAAGGCTTTAGTTGTTACTATAACAAATTAAATATCGGTTTAAACATTCCACTGAATCTCCGTAAAGGACCAGAATACCCTTCCTCATTCACACAAGACTGAAACCTTTTTACGATGGCATATTAGCATCCAATCGGAAACCCATGTTGAGAGGGGTAATACAGTAAAAAGACTTTTAAAAATGGAAGTATGGGTGAAAATGGCAAGAGAAAAGGACAGTAGTTTCCATGATAAAGTCTAGTCTCTAATATTCTTGTCCTGGTCTTCTTCTTCTTTGTTTCATTTCCAGTGCCAGTAGGTCCCTTCGGTCAACACCCTTCACTTCTCTATCCCTTCTCTCTCTGCGTTGTTTCTCCTCGTCTTTCTCTGGTAATTTCACCGATTACACTTTTGTGTATATACTGTACATACACTACTTTGATTGAATTGTACCTTATATATCATGATACCTTTATTCTTCTTCGTTGCTTTTTATTTTTAATATAAGTTTTGATGATGTGGGTATTGTTCAGTTTTAAGTTTTGTATTGTAGTTTGTTCTGGGTTGTTTTACTTGTTTGTTTTTATAATGCTTTTCTTTTTTCTTTGTTTTGATAGCCTGTTTTAGTTAAAGAGGACTGTTTTATGCTATCGTTTTGTTTGATTTAAAATGGGTTTGTTTAGGTTTTCGTTACTTTTGGAGTTTAAATTCAGTTGCTTGGAAAATGATGTTTAGAAAGAGTATTATTTATTTATTTATTTTTGTATTAATCTTTCTTCCTTCTATGAATATTTTTGAGGTGACACAGGTTTGATTTGTAAAGGGTATGGTTAACTTTTTGAAGTAATGATGCAGTTGGGAAATGTTAGCAAAGGCTATCTATCAGACTTGAATAAACTTGTGTGGCTTTTCTTTCCTAAGGGTTTGTCAATATCTCCTCACTCCCTAATGATGGGTTAGAGGGGGTGATCTTACTACTGAATCCTGCTCAAATGCATTAGTAGTATTTATCAGGCCAAAATCAGGAAGATATTAAGTAATTGTAGGATGGATAAGAAATAGGTGTATACGAGTGTAGCATAACTTCTGAATGATAATCACAAAAACATTAAACCAAAAAGAACAGGTTTCTCTTTTTCATTTGTATTCTCACTATTATGTCAGTTTTCAATGTTTCACTTATCTATTGTTGGCTTGTTGCTCTTTCAATAGTTGTATTTGTCTCCCTTGGTGTCTCCACTCTCCAAAGTAACTTCATGTCAATTAAAGAAGTGTCATATGCATGAGACCCTGATGGATATTAGAGCAAGCCTTTCTTCAATGCTAAGGGAGAATGTTGTATGACAACCAACTCTGTTAAAGAATGCCCTTGTTTTATGGTAGTTTATTGTTTGTCTTTAAAGTAGTAATGGATCCTCTCATAGATGGTAGCGATGCCCTATGATTAATTTGTTTGTCGCTTCAATTCCATGTTGGTCTACATGCATTTCACATTCTTTAATGTGTTTCTTGTTGCGAATATTTCTTGTCACATTTGTAGTTATGTTCGTATGTAATTAATTTCAAAGTTGAATGTTCAAGGATGGTTATTCATGCCCGGAATTTTTTTTTCTTGGTCTTTTGTTGGAAAGCTAATGTTTACAGTGGTTAGGTTGCAGATATGGATGGTGATGCTGGTCCAAGTTTGTATCCGTTGCATCGCTGCAAGACTATTCACCTGGTTGGTATCAGATTTGTTTTACAATTTATATACGATATCCATTGCAGATTTGAAGCTGCTATATATCTGGTTTGAAGGATGTTCAAGATTGCCTTCTTTCTTGGCTTTTGCTAGCAAACCAAGGAATTGTGGTCTTATAAAACCATACATCCAGGTGAGGCATGCGCAAGGAATTCACAATGTTGAGGGAGATAAGAACTTCAAGGCATACATGTCTCCTCAGTATTTTGATGCACACCTTACCCAACTAGGCTGGCAGCAGGTAAGAGCCAGTTCATTCACATTTTCATTTGTGGAGAGCTTACAAGGAAAAAAAAAAAAAAAGGAAATTCATTCAGTTCATCTACGTAGTCTTGAGCTAAATTTTTTTAACTTCTGTCAGAAATATTTTGTGAAGCCTCTTTACTATTGCTATAGGTTGACAATCTGCGTAAGCATGTCCTGGAGTCAGGGCTTTTAAAGAGGATTGATTTAGTCATTACATCCCCTTTGCTAAGGTATTTCTTTCCATATTCCTGCTTATTTGGCTTTGGTTTGATTTTGGTGTACAAGTTTTCAAGGGTTTCTTATTAGCATGGATAGATGCTTGAAGAAATTGAACTTGTAAGAGTTGTAATGTTGAACTGAAGAATGGAAAGCAAAAGGCCTCATTAATTACTTTTAATACACGATTGGTAATCTAATTTTGCACCTTTCATTTCATTATGAAACCTTTTACACCATATAGTAGGTATAATAGTATTGTTTTCTTTTACTATGTTGTTTTAACATCTTTCTGTTTTTCCCAACGGGTAGGTCATATATAGTGTCTATTGTGGTCCTCTGAAGTCTAAACATACCTCCTTTTATAATAGAAGAAGTTTTTCCATCCTTACCATAAGAGAATCTAAAATTTCGTCTTTGTCGTTTACCATTAATGTATTGTTGGAAAGGTATAATAATTGGTCAATGGAAAGAGAGAGGTTTGTTTGACAAGTTGAGGTTTGTCGTCTTCCCTTTGTGCACTATAATGGCATATGTAAAACACCAAATTCAAATAGTTAAAACACAATGTAACTGAAAATTTGACGTTTTACATATGTTATCATTTTTGTCAAAGAGCAGACATATATCTATCTCAAAACCATATTATATATCTTTCATCTACTAAATCTTTTGCTTTTGCAATAATGCATTTAATGCTAGAATTGAAATGCAATTTTCTCTAAGTGGTGGAAATTGGAGTGTTATATTAGGGGTGGATTTTCCTCCCTTATTTTTAAGAGAATCTAGAGTTCTTGTATTTGTCTTGTAGATTAATGCATTGCTGGAAATCTAAAAAAAATTGGCACATAGAGAAAGATAAATAGAGTTTTGATATGGATCCTTGTCATCTCCTGTATTTACACAGTACACTATAAAAGCATACATAATGCAACAAATTTTGATAGTGAACACACAATAGGAAAGTATAGTCTGGTTATGTTTGCCCTCCTATATTTTCGTCCTATTTTTTCATTATTATATTAATTATTGATTTTTATTTTTTGTAAAATGTCCTTATTGTTATTTAAATGATATATATATATTTTGTTTTTGTTTTTGTTTGTTTTGTTAGTGGACCTTTGGTTCATGTTTGTATCTGCTTTGTTTTTTATTAATAAAGTTTTGGTTCTTTTTGATAATAATAATAATATATTTGTTTTCTAATCCATATTTTAATATTTTAATCTGTTTACTTTTTTTGTTGGATGATGTTTAGCAACCAGACAGGATGCAATAGATTTATTTATGGAGATAATCTTATTTCACTTTGTTCTTTGATCATTTTTGTTTTAGTGGCTAAAAGGAGCCTTGATGCTGCTTCATGCTTCTGTATGTCAATGTGTAAACGTGTTGTGGCACATGCTAATGTGTTCCTTATCCTTGTAGTTTGAAACCCTGACAAATTAGTAGAACCTCAAGGGTTGCTCTAAGCATATTATTATGTTTCTAATTTTCTCTCCCAAGAGTATCAAGTATTTTTGAGAGATTTAATTCAGAGTTACAGTCTTTTTCCTTTTTATGAAGATAATATTTTGTTTCAGCAACTAATGTCATATTTGGAATATGAATTTATCCTTTTAAAGTTCACTTAGGTCTCCTTTTCTATTCTTTTTTGATTTTTCCTTTTAATGGCTTAGCTATATATCTTTTATTTGCTGGGCAGCTATATTTAATTTCACTATCATCTTATTTTTTACTAATTGAAGTCCTTATTGAAAAGATGGAGTAGAAGATATTGTTCTTTAGTTAAAGAATTGCATTTAGTTGAATATCTTTTCAAGCAAATATAGTCGTAACTTAAACCTTGAAGTTGCTTAAACTTCAGCTGGCTTTCAGCTTAATATTTAACACTAGTTTTTTTCAATGTATAACTACTGGAGCATAGGATTATCTGTCCCTGTTTTTAGAAAACTGAAGTTTAGTTTCTATTTTTGAAAATTGAAGTTTAGTTTCTATGGTTTTGTGTTCCTCAGTCAGACAAGCTTCAATTCTTAGATACAATATATCTTAACTTAAGATGTGTACTATGAATATTAGGACAATGCAAACTGCAGTTGGAGTTTTTGGTGGTGGTGGCTATGAGGATAGGATGGATGTAGTACCATTAATGGTGGCAAATGCTGGAAACAGTGGACGCGGTGCAATTTCAAGTCTAAACTGCCCACCAGTTCTTGCTGTAGAACTTTGTCGAGAACATTTGGTATGTCTTGCTCAAAATATGTTTTTCTTTCTGAAACTGTGGCACTCATTGAAATTGTAATGTTTGGCTACATAATTAGTAGGTAAAGATTATGTAAGGAAAATATTGGTGTTGACTTTGATGTTTGTTTTCTTAAGGGATATAGACAAAATAATTTTTCATTAGCAAGATCTGAAAGTAATGAATCCTCCGCATTTTTTTCATTCTAAAGTTGTTAGTATCGTATCAGTAGACAGTAGTCAATAGTATGCAGTATCCAACTTTTCTTCATGTGAAGAAAAACTATACATGCATACATACCTCTATAACATTGTTTGCTGCCTGCCAGACAGCAACATTGTGCAAAGGAGCCAAAGGACTGTGAATATTTGTTAACGTAATCTGAAGATAATGAAGTAAAAAATGAGTGAAAGACTTGACATACCTCATTTGCTTTGGCCTTCTCATCAACAGAAAAACTTTTCATCCAGATTGTTGAAGAAATGAGGAAAAAGAAAATGCGGCTCTTCCAGCCCTTTTGCTTATTATACTTTCTTATCCTTAGAACTTGTTTGTAATAAGTTAACAAGTCTCTTCCTGCATGAGATGCCTGCCAGGCAGCAGCATTTTGGTTACTGGCCGCTGCTTTAAATGAAAATACATGACCACTAACATGAAAGGATTGGATGCTAGATTATCCTGTGGTCCAGACGGAAAAAAGTCAAACATATACACGTGTGAGCATATTGGAATATGGATTTCTGCTACAATTGGCAATCGGTGACAGAAACTTAATTAACAGAAATGTCCATTCGAAAGAGAGAGATGGCAGAGTTAGAATAAAGAACCGTTGTCTGTGGGAGAGATTTGAGAGAGTAGGAAGAAAAGAAATTGCCATTTAATTTTGAAAGGGACAAAGACAAGACAATCGAGTGGGCCTCTTTACAGAATCTGCAGTGAGCAGCTTTTTACATATTTGTAGAAGCATTTTGTAATAGTTGGATTTGTTAAAGCATCTAGGAATTGTTATGCTTGTTAAATGCGTTTTATTTCGAGTTGGAGACATTTCATAAAGGTTTTTCATAAAGGAGTTTTTCTTTATGCGTGTTCCAAGTTGGAAATTGGAAAAATTAATTCTCGGACTTGAGGGAGGTGCCAAATATAGTTGTCAATCAGTTATAATTAAGTTGTCGATCAACCATAGATTGATGTAATTAATCAGGTGATTGATTTAGTAATTAGTGTAAAATGATTTTACTTTTGTCTCTAAGAAAGGCCTAGTACTATAGATTCATATATCTTGACTGAGTAACAATATATATCTCAATTCTCTTCTTCCCATTTTGATCTCATTCAACATCTAGCTTGACATGTAGAAAGTTATAAAGCATCCTTCTTTATACAATATCACGTAAATTTCTTTGATAAAGGGTACATGACTCTTCAACGTTGAAGATGGGTAAGACAACCCTAAGTTCTTGAACTCCTTAATGTTGAAGATGGATAAGTTCTTTAACTCCTTAACATTGTCTTATCCACCTCCAACGTCGAGGCATCATGGACCTCGATCTAAGGTATTTACACGTATATTGTGTGAAGCAAGATGCTCTATATCCGTCTGTGTTTTGGACAAGAATTCTCTACCAATGTTGACATGATGCTAATTTTTTTATGAAAACAATTTAAATTTGGGTGATGTATGAGAGAGAAAAATCTATTAATCTTGATCATTCATTTTTTCAAATGCTGATGTGTCATTAGATTATCAAAAGATTAACAAAAAAAAATATGGTAGAGAATCCTTACTCCTGTGTTTTAAGTTGTTGAATGAAAGAAAAATGGTAATAAGATGATTGAGACATGTATTAGTAGCCGGCCAAGATACATGAATTTATAGTGTTAGGTGTAAAAGAGAAATGGAAGGACAATCAATTAAGAAGTACTCAATCAATCACCTAGTTGACTATGGCTTATTGACAAATATAGTTGTCAATCAATCATAAATTGATGTAATTGATCAGATGATTGATTAAGTAATTAGTGTAAAATGATCAAGTGATTGATTGAGTAATTAGTGTAAAATGATTTTACTTTCGTTTCTAAGTTAGGCCTAGTACTATAGATTCTTATATCTTAATTAACAATGTATATCTCAATTCTCTTCTTCCCATCTTTATCTCATTCAACATCTAGCTTAAGATATGGAGAGTTATAGAGCATAATTCTTTTTACAATATCACGTAAATTCTTTTGATATGGGTATATGGCTCTTCAACGTTGATAGTGGGTAAGACAACTCTAATTTCTTTAATTCCTTAGAACTGGATTTGAAGAAATTAGAAAAATTAGAGTTGTCCTATCCATCTTCAACGTCAACACACTACGAACCTTGATCTAAGGTGTTTACGTATATATTGTGTGAAGCAGGATTATAGTTTTAAAAGGCGTAGCACACCGTCGGGGCCGACCAAGCGCGGCCCCTACAAAGAGGCGCACACCTTACCGCCAAAGGCTTAAAAGCCCAAGGTGCGCCTCTGCAAAAACTAGCCTTAATCGACACTCTAGCAACTGAAATCGGCACTTCGGCAACCAAAACCGACGGTTTGGGGGTGGCTTCATGGTTGCAATGAGGAATGCGATGAGCATAGGGTAAAGGAAGTAAAGACTAGGAAAGAGAGAGAGGGGAGAAAATTACAGTGAAGGAAGAGTGACGGGTGGGGTAGGGAAGAGACGAGTGACAACTAATCCTAAATCCCTAACATGTCAAAACTTATATATATACATATATATATTTTGCAAATAACTTTATATTTTATGATAAAATACCTAATTAAACAAAAAATAATAATAAATAACTCTCTAATTTATGATAAAATACCCAATTAAACCAAAAAAAAATTATAAATAACCCCTTAAGTTATGATCAAATACTCCATTAAACCCTTTGATTTAAAAAATAAATAAATAATCCCTACAATTATATATACATATATAAATAAGACTCAAATTTTATAATTTTATACTATTTTAATTTTTTTTTTTTATTTTAATGAGCGGTATGGCTCACATTGAAAAGGCGCGTCTTGCGCCTCAGGCTCCACTGCCTTTTTGCGTCTCACTGCACCTTGGACTTTTTAAAACTATGAGCAAGATGCTCCATATTTGTTTACATTTTAAGTTAGATGTTGAATGAAAAAAAAAAAAAAAAGGTATTAAGATGATTGAGACATGTATTAGTAGTCAGCCAAGATGCATGAATTTATACATGGCTCCTTAACGCTAAAGATGGGTAAAACGACCCCAATTTCTTTAACTCCCTTGAACCGGGTTTGAAGGAATTAGAAAAATTAGGATTGTTTTATCCACCTCTAACATCGAGGCATCCTGGATCTTGATATAAGGTATTTACACATATATTGTGTGAAACAAAATGCTCTATATATGTCTGTGTTTAAAAGTAGATGTTTAATAAAAGAAAAAATAGTAATAAGATGATCGAGACTTTATCAGTAGTTTGCCAAGATACGTGAATTTATAGTCTTAAGTGTAAAAGAGAAGAGGAAGTGCAATCAATTAAGATGAATTACTTTATCAATCACCTAGCTAAGCCATGGCTTATTGATAATTTAATTATTGATGATTGACAGCTTAATTATAGTTAAATAATAATACACACCTCAATATCTTCTTCTCACCTTTCTCTCATTTTCGTATTGTTTATTCTTCTTATGCTCTTTGCATATGGTATCAGAACAAAGATCGTTCTCATAAATACAACCTAAGAAATATATCCGTTCTGTCATCGTCTGAAATGACAAATATTTCAAAAGGCAACAACACCCAAAATTCTCCATTGGGTGATTAACGTATCATTTAGTATAATTAGTATGCTAGATCTCTTTCAAATTCTTCCAGTCTAACTTTTTTAGTGGCCTCTTTGTCATGTTGTTTCATCGGCTCTTGTCAATCCATTTTCATCAGCCTCTTTGTTAAGCCTTTTTGTCAGCACTCTGTCAAGTCTTTTTGTTGGTACTTTGTCAAGATGTTTCATTGATAATTTCTGTAAAGCCACTTAATTGGAACTCTTGTCAAGTTGTTCCATCAACACTCTTATCAACTTGTTTAGTTGGTACGTAGTCAAGTTATTTCATATATCTTTGTCTAATCATATGGTTGGCAACTTTATTGAGTTGGTCTGACAACTTTTCAATGAATTTATTATCATGTCATCACTTTGCAAACTCAAATTGCTTTCTCTTTCTATTTTTTGCGTTTGAGAGGGGATGTTAAAGAATCTAAGAATTAATATGTTTGTTATATGCTTTTTATTTCAAGTTGGAAACATCTTCATAAAAGTGGTGCACAATGAAAGTTTTCTTTATCTATGTCCAAGTTGGATACCGAAAATATTTAAGTTCCAGCTTGAGGGGGAGTGTTAAATTTAGTTGTCAATCAGCTACAATTAAGCGGTCAATTATTAACAATTAAGTTGTCGATCAACCATAGATCAATGTAATTAGCTAGGCACTTGATGGATTAATTATTATGACATGATTCTACTTCCTTTTCTTTTTCAGACCTAGCACTATAAATTCACATATTTTGGCTGAAATTATAAATATCAATTCTCTTCTTCTCATCATTACTCATTTTCTTATTGTAAATCATTCTTATTTTTTCTTGAACAGGATTCATTCAACAGTTACTATGTTAGGTTTGCATTTTTATAAATAGTGTGCATTAATGAGAAAACTACTCTGTAATAATGGTTGAAGAGGTCAATGACTGACTAAGTTTGTCTTTACAATAAGCTATTGGTATAAAGACAGATATAATGTGGAATATTGTTGTCATGTGATACTTTTACTACTTAACTTCTTCTATATTGGTGCTAATCTCTTATCAGTATGACTTAAAATATTGGTTAATGTGACATTCGTTTACTTGGCTTGGTTGCACATTTCAATTTATTTTTGTTTGTGGAAAGTTAATGCATATGTATCTTACTGTTGCTAATTTTGCTTGAAACACCTGGTTTGACTGTTAGAAACAGCATTGGCGTAATGTTATCTTGTTTTCCCGCAGAGAATTTGTTTTTGTTTGTTTCAAACTTGAAACTACTTTAATGCTTTATTGGGAAAGTTTTATGACTTTCGTCCTCCCTAAATGCTCATACAGCAGTATGTCAGCTCAAGTAGCAAGTCATTTTGGGATAATTTTCTCAGTTGGGTTTAGATGATACCTTGCTTTGTACAATTGTACCGGTGTCAAAAAGTTTCTGTTTCAGATAAGCAAATCAAAATCAAGGGCAAAGAGTATACGTCATTAAATAAGACTATGTAGGGAACCTGAGTAGAAAACAAGAAGAATTTAGAGAGGAGCGTATAACAAGTATTGGAATGCACCACATAGCCTCCAAGTCATAAGCAATCTTGAAGCTGAAACTTATTGTGACTATTAATTTTTCTATTAACTAGAAACTAAGATATTTGTATTAACTGGTAAATTAATGCAAAAATGGGTAAAGGTAGTCCACAAAAGCCAAATTAAGTGTGCAGGTTTGTCAATAATCTTACACGGTCATAAAAACACAAGAAGATGATGCTGGTCTTTATAAAGACTTAACAAGAACAACTCATGAAACTTGATATTCATATAAATGAACACAATAAAAAAACAATAAGATGATGCTGGTCTTTATAAAGAATAACTTGAACTAAAACTATTCGATGACATGAATGACCATCAAGAATATTTGGTTTACAACCAAAAGTTCCTCTTGATGATTGAAAGCCTAAACTTAGACTTGCAAAATGAATGTTAATTCTGAATCACTCAGTAGCTGCTGCATTAGGTTGTTTGGTATAATATTAACTTATGGAGCCTTATAATATTCTCTTGTTTCGTTGCAGGGAGTTCATCCATGTGATAAGAGGAGAAGCATCAGTGACTATCAGTTTCTGTTTCCTGCAATTGATTTTTCACTGGCAAGTACTTGAATCATAAGATATACCTGGCATGTTTAAGTTGGTTTCACAGGTGCTCCATTGAATGACTTTACAGTTTCTATTCAGATAGAAAATGACGAGGATGTATTGTGGAAGGCTGATGTTAGAGAGACAAAGGCAGAGGTTGCTGCTAGGGGATTGAAGTTCATGAACTGGTAAGTATTGTATTCTATTATTGGATAGGGCTCTGGATATTCATTCGCTGCTCAGAATCTTATATGTTCACATATAAGATTATTATCTGTGATATTATTGGATAGCTCATTCAAGATCTCTGTTTCCACATAATTGCATTATTATCTGTCGGAAGTGAGCATGATCTTAAATTTTTAATCGAGCGTCATATAAAGTGCCAGTAATTACCAAGAAGTGATAATTACAAACTTGTATAAAAACTACTATACGCATTTAAATGATTGATATGATTTAAACTTGTGGGGCCCTTAATCCGTCTATTATTTTACTTCCCAGGTTGTGGACGCGCAAAGAGAAAGAGATAGCAATTGTTACCCATAGTGGATTCTTGTTTCACACATTAAGTACATTTGGAAACGACTGTCACCCGTTTGTGAAGAAAGAAATATGCAAACAGTGAGCTCTCCGTAACTTCTTTGTTTTCATTTGATTCTAGTGATACTTTGCTAACATAAGTTGCTTTTTTTAAACTGATATCATTGTTGCATATCCACATGTGTGTTTCATTTCTTGTTGCATAAGAATCCTCTTGTTTCATACTCTTCCTCCCGTAAGAAATGACTTTCTGAACGTTCATTGACAGTTTTGCAAATTGTGAACTTCGCTCCATGGTTATTGTTGACAAAAGGTATTTGCCATTGCATTCGCTACGAAATGTATTTCTCATTTTACTCATTGCGGATTCTTGATGACATCTCTTTCATTATCTAGTATGACAGGTTCAGACCCCTCGACGACTAATTATCCTGGAAAGATTCCTTCTGGGCTGGACCTCCCTAGTGATGTTGCAGATAAGCACCTCGAGAAAGAAGGGCCGAGTACAAATTCAGAAGACCAGTAATCTGATCGAAAACACAAAGTTGTAATCTCGTTATGGACTGGTAACTGCATTATTTGCAACTCTGCATTATATTCTCTCATATTGTTAGGTACTTTGCAAAAATTATGTTTGCTTGGAGGTGTATGTTGCAATTTGATTGAGATGGCACCACTTATATCTAAAGACTGAAGTTATACTTCTGATTCTGATGCAGTGGATTTTATTGAATGAAACCATTATTGGGTTAAGTGAATTTGAGTGCAGTTTAAAATCTGCGTTCTATGGTTATGGTTTGTGGTATCTCTATAAAAATGTGAAAAAAAAAAAAAAAAAGAAAAAAAGAAAAGGAAGTGTTTCTACCGAAAGTGTTTTTGATTAAATACCCTCATGTGGAAACACTTGAAAATGTTCTTGAAACAACAATTTGTCAAGTGCATTTCTTGGATTAAAGAAACGTATTTCCAGAAAATGTATCTATGATTGCCCAGGATATTATAGTTTATTTTGAATTAAATGTTACAGAATAAATTTAAAAATCTCTTACACATATGATTATTAACTTAAGTTGTGGCAGGTGTAAACTATATTATCTGTTAAATGTTGGTGTCAAGTCAATATAGACAAATAATTGAAAAACAAAATAAATCAAATGCTAGTTATTTAGCAAATGTAACACCAATGTTTTATTCATATGTATCCAATTTATAGTACTACACTAACAAAGTGACAAAGATTGAATGTTGTTTCATTCAGAGGGAAGCATTTTAGTTAAATTGGAAGTGATCCATACGCGTCAAAATCTTAAGTCTTGACTATTGCTAATAATCTTTGAATAAAATTAATTGCTTTGATTGAGATTTTTTGCTCAATTGATAGGTTATATAGATTTTTTTTAATATAAATGACAATCGAGACCTGTTGAAATCGATCAATAACAATGTAACATAGTTCGAAATATGACTACTTCTACGATAAGGGACTCATATTTATATTTTATGTTTTAATTGAATAAGAATTAAGTTTCAACCCTTGACCTTAAGGAAAGTATTCAATTGTTCTTATTAAAGGGTGGTTTATGATAAGTTATATAATTAAATTAAGATTATATTATGTTATAATATTTTTAAAATGAAGATTTGAATATCGATGACCACGTTTAGGTTTGAATAGGTCTACAACGTAGTTTGAGTGAAGATAGCAGAAAGCATAAAAGTGGCTACATTATTGGCAAAGTACAAAAATACACTTTAAAACCACAACACACGTCGGATCTAGTGTGCTAGATCAAGACATCGTGCCGTCATTTGCATTGTTGACAATTTTAATTATAATGAAATCTTTTCAATCCATTTATATGCCATGAGAATATAAAATATTTGCAACCCCAATTTAGGTTATTCGAACTGATTTCAGTCTATTTGATTTGCTATGTTTGGAGGGAATATCTCAACAGATCCCTGACGTTTGAAAATATGTGATTTTACCCATTTTAAGTTTATTTTTATTCAAAATCTCACTACCGCTACCAAGTTAATGGAAATATTTAAGATTTTTATTTAAGAAATAAAATAATTATAAAATAATATTTTAAAATAAAAAATTATAAAATAATAAAACTGATGAGATGGTCAGTGAAGATCAACATATCAAACTAAAAAATAAAAAATTAATAAATAATAAATAATATTTGAAATAAAATTTATAAACTAATAAAATTTATCTGCACCGTCCATCTATGAGATGGTCAATAGAGATCAACACATCAAATTAAAAAATAATAAATAATATTTTAAAATAAAAAAACATAAACTAATAAAAAATTATCTTCACTGTTCATCTATGAGATGAACGATGCCATCTATGAGATGGATTAGAAATCAACACACCAAAATTAAAAAATAAATAATATTTTAAAATAAAAAAATATAAACTAATAAAAAATGATTTTCATAGTCTATCTATGAGATAGACGGTATCATCTATGAGATGGATTGGAGTTCAACACAACAAATTTAAAAATAAAATAATACTAATAACAATAATAATAAAATAGAGAACCAGGATAGATCTCTTCGACTGGATCTCCACCAACCATGAATTCCATCATCATCGACCTTCAAGCTCTCAACATTCACTTGACCACCAGTCATGGACCAACCATGGACTCTCAATATCAACCAACCATGGACCACCACCGTTAAACGCCACCTCTTTCATCAATCTACCACAATCATCAAGCCTAGAATCATCAATCTCCCGTAGTCATCATCAATCACACAATCATCAGTAAACACCATCCAATTCAGGGTTTTTTTTTTTTTTAATAAGAAAATAGGAAGTTTAATTCTTGATAGGACAATAGTTTAAGGAAAAAAATTGGGATGTTGTTATGAGCTTTGGAATGCAATGTAAGAAAAATTATTAACTTTTATATTGAATTAGATTTTTTATTTTCTTTTATTCTATTTAATAAAATTTCAAATTCGAAGCTTTTTTTCTTTTTGTTTTTTTGTATATATACCCATTTATAACTTCCGGAACTTTAAGGATTGGCTCTTTAAAAAATGACCCGGACAACAACACTACTATTAGTACCTACATATAGTTGGAAAACTGCCACAAATTAATAAAATTTATAATAGATTGCTCACACTTGTGGATTAATTCATAATTATCAACACAGTGGACATAGATACTCGAGGCCATGACATTGCTTCTGGGGAAGCATTGGGTGTGTTTTTTCCTCCATTGACACAAGCATATTGGTAAGTTCAAATTCGAAGCATTATAAGGCCTTTATATTGCAATAATAAATAAATAGAAGGTTTCTCAAAGTTGTATCCCAAAGTTTTGTACCTCTATTGAGAGATGATAGTTACATGGATAAAAATGTAATGGAAAAGATTGATATGTGGCCTTAGGACATGTATTAAGTTTTAAAAATTGTAAATAGAAAATATATAATTATTTTTTTAGACAAAAAGATTAAAAATAAATGAATTATTTACTACTTTTAAACTATATATTAAATTTTATTTATAAAAATGAATAAGTAAATAAATAGAGTTAGTGTGGGGTCCATATTGACTTATTTTAACGTAATCCCATCTGGTATGCCCATTGGATTCGAGTTTGTTTGACATTAATGATCAAAAGTATTTTTTTATGTCATTATAACAATTTTTGGAATATATGATTACAATACATCATCTATTTAATCTTTTCAAAAAGAAATACATCATTTTTTTTTATTACAAAGAAATACATCATTTGTTTAATCAAATTATATCTAATTTTCTTATTAAATAATATGTTTTAATTAGATAAACAAACAAAAAATAATATTAAGAAAATGACACATTCAAGAAATTGACATTGAAAGATTTTGTGGGATACCCGTAGATGACAATGATGAAAGAGCGTAATAATTCCAATCATGATTAAACCATGAATAAGTTAGACGCATTTTTCACCTTTACGCACGCATTTTACGCGGCTCCTCCCCTTTATCACGCCTCTCCCAACTTTATATGTTTACTGTTCACTGTTCCCGGCTTACACCAATCATTGTTTTTATCCACTATTTTTGCTTTTACCTTTGAATATCCAACAACGCCCTTCAAATCCTACCCAATCATATCGCATCACTCGCCCCAGTTTCGAGGACAAATTCGTCTTTTTAGTCAGTATATTATTTGCTATAACAAGTCTCTATCTCACTTGCCGGGTCAAGCCCGCCTCTGTAAGTTTGATTACGCTAATTGGTGGATTTATATACTTAAATAAACCCTTTCTTTCTATTTCATTTCTTTTGTTTTTTTGTTTTTTTTCAAAATCCTATATATTATAAGATAATTAAAATTCCACTGAAAACTAATGCCAAAATTAAACACTTTATTTATGATTTGAAAATTTATTTTCATATTAATGAAAATTACTATACATAGACTTAAAATTTACTTTCATATAAAGAAAATCTACGTAGTTCCACGTAAGGAGAAAACTTTCATATAATTTACTCTCATCACATAAATATCTATCTTAAGAGAATAAAACTTCCCATACATTTGAAATATTTACTTCCATCGTACAGATAGATATTTGCTTTATAAAGAGTAAAAAATTTTATTACAGATAAAAGATATATTAAGTTTACTATCCATGAATATATTGTATTACATAAATATATAATAATAAGTAAAAGATACATTAACTCCAATATGAGTGAATCTACTATGTTACATAAATATTTAATAAATATAAAAAAAAATTCACGTTACATACTAATATTATTCATCTTAAGTTACTAAAAACAAAAGACATTAATGATTTTGATACATACTAAAAATGGATAAAAATCTTCAAAATCTCAAGATATTTTATAATGGCGATTGAGATCATTATTAAGATTATAGTATATATATAGTAACTTAAAACTTACAACAATAATATCTGGTTTATGAAATATGAAATGAAGGAATAATAAGCAAGTAGGCGGTGGGGGGTTTGGGGAGTGAGAGTGGGCATCATAAGTCCAATCTAAGTCAATACATAATAAACATGCCACTCTTATCTCTTAATTCAATAGAGGGTCCCACCACAATCCCCAAAAGTCCATCCCCATCCCCATCCCTCTCTCTCTCTCTCTCTCTCTCACACACACCGTCACCTCTACCTCCACCTGTCCCAAGCAACCGCCTGTCACTCTATCCCAACCCAAACCCTCCAAATAAATCATACCCACAACATATTAACATAACCAACATCATCGTCTTCTCTTTCTCTCACTCATGGACTGACTAAAATATCTCTCGCTCTCGCTCTTTTTCTTCAAAATCTTACTTTTCAAAGCCATGGAAAACTACTCGTACAACTCGTATCCTGAGTCGGGTGAGTCGTCACCGAGATCACGCGAGATAGACTTCGAGAACCCTCCACCGTGGGAGGACCAGCAGAACCCTCAGAACTACAAGGTCAAGTTCATGTGCAGCTACGGCGGCAAGATCCACCCCCGCCCTCACGACAACCAGCTCTCCTACATCGGCGGCGAGACCAAGATCTTCGCCGTCGATCGCAACACCAAGTTCGCTACCATGATCGCCAGGCTCTCCTCTCTCTGTGGCGACACCGACGTATCCTTTAAGTACCAGCTTCCCGGCGAAGACCTCGACGCGCTGATTTCCGTCACCAACGACGATGATCTTGACCACATGATGCATGAGTACGACCGACTTTACCGGACCGCTGCCAAGCCGGCGAGGATGCGCCTTTTCTTGTTTCCGGCTGGTTCCACTGGCAGTTTCGGATCCGAGGGATCCAAGTCGGATCGCGACAGGTTTGTTGAGGCTTTGAATTCGGGTCCGGCTAATGTTACGGACTCTAAAAAAATTGCGGCGGCGGCTGCCAATCATGTTGACTTCTTGTTCGGTTTGGAGAAGGGGATTCCGCCGCATAAAATTCCGGACCAGGTTGCTCCGCCGCCACCACCGGAGTACCAAGTTGCTGACGATCGGGTCATGGTGGCGGATCGGGTTGTTGATCCGGATCATACGGTGAATCCTGTGGAGATACAGAGGCACTTGCAGAGGTTGCAAATTCACGACCAGCAAGTACAGGAAGCCATGTACATGAGAAAGAGTGATGACAATATGACCGGAATTTATACCGCCGGCGGCGATTATTACGTCCCGAAAATGCCTGAAAAACCTCCTCCGGCAACGTTGCCGGCCTCGGTTCCACAAACGACCGCATACTGGCCCGAGAAGCAAGTTCCCGCTCCCAGTTATCCACCTCCGGTTACAACATCTCCTGGACAACCGGAACAGCCGGTTTACATGATCTCAGCTCAAGGTACGCCTATGTATCACGCACCCGCACCGGCTCAGCAAATTATTCGACAGGTCACCGGTCAACCAGGTCAAACATATTATCCAAACATGCAGAGGATGGCACCGGCACAGGCACCAGGACCAGGTCCTGATGTTTACCGGGATCAGCCGGTATACAACATGATGGTATCACCACCACAAACGCAAGCGCCCACAATGCAACAAGCACCGGCGCCGCCTCAGACTATGCCCCAAGTGGGGATGGTTCGTTCAGGTGGTGGCGTGACGGATGCGGGTTACACCCACGTGGCCTACGATAGCGCGTCGGGGAGACAGGTGTACTATACTGCGCCGGGTGGGATGGTGATGCCGCCGCAGTACCAGGGCGTGGGTGTGGCTGTGAGCGGTGAAATGCGGGGCGGCGGCGGCGGCGGTGGCGGTGGCGGCGGCGGGTTGAGTCAGGAGGGTAAGGTGGTGGTGACTAAGGTTTCACAAGCGTCAGTGTGATGATGTGAGTATTATATGTTATAATTATCATATTAATAAGTACAGATATGAGTTTTATTATCATCATATTTAATTTGAATGTTTAATCTCTGAATTATGTTTTATATATGTTGTTAATTGTTAGATTAATTTACATGGTTTTTGTATTTACATGAGTTTATAATTATTATTAGGTTGTAGTCTTTTTAAATCTTACTTTGTTTTCTTAAATTCCGTTTCTTATAGCCATAGTTTAAGATAAAATTCAATCACTTGGAATTGAGCTGATTGTAATCTTGTAATCCTTTTTTCTTAAAAAAATAAAAGTTATGATTAGGATTTTGTATTGAATTATGTAGGATAATATCAAAATATCATCCACTTATTCAATTATTCAATGAACAATCAATTTTTGGAATAATTTTTTTTAAAAAAAAATAAATAAATTTTTGGAACATTTGATTGTGATATAGATAAATTATTTGATGGGATTGTTATCCAAAACTTATCAAGTAATTTAGTTTTTCATATATTCCAATATCTAAAAATAGAAAACCATTTATTAAAGTATGTATACTTATTTACAGGTTTTTTTCAATTATTATACATAATTTAAATTTTGGAGAAATTATTTACCTATTACATTAAATTCAGATTTTAAAGAGGGGAGATAAGTTGAACGCAGGGAGCATTAAGTCATTTTCATCGTATCATCACTTAACATATAATAATTTTAGGGGTTTTAAAATTAGAATATCCATAAATGAAGACATCTTCAATTAAGAGTGTGTTGATTATTAGCATGCGTAAAGCAAAATTCTTCTGACCTAATGGTCTATTGGTGTGTGGGAGTAAAAATTGCAAGATTAAATATCCGACACCATATATAATGTTTCATCTTGTTAAGACTTTTTAATTGATCTTAATAGTATCAAATTTAAATAATAATAATAATAAGTTTCAGAAACTGTTTTTTAGTAAGTTTTAGAAATTATATTTTTACGTAAACGTATTAAAACGATGTCTTCATCTTGATTGAAAAGTTTCAACTGTAAGCTGTGTTACAGGAAATGAGCATCATGATACAAAATGGGAATATTGGAAGGCAATATATGCGCGCCATAAGCGTTACCATCGTAATGTGTTCTTAGTTTAATTTAGCGGCATTTGTCTTATGTTTCTGGACCACTATATATAACCTTTACTTAGATGCCATGCTCCCTTTCACACTCATTAATTGTTCTCTTCATCACTCGCGTCAAATCTTTTGAGAGAGTCTTGACTATGAATTGTAACGGATGCATCGTCCACAGCATGTGGTGTGCTCGATTAGAACGGATGATGGACGATTCTTTCGTTACACTCAGAGAATTTTACTGTTCCCTTTATTCTTATACATTTTTTCTTATCTCCTTAATCGGTAAGAATGATTCCCATTCAATTTTCAAAATAGATCGAAAGATGAATAATGATTTTTGACTGGCTGATATTATTCTATTTGTCTCTCATATTCTTTCCCGAAGGTAATCGAACAAGATTCAAATGCATGCACATTGCAATCAACCATGCCTAAATCATGGATCTTATTTAATGTATGTTCTAGTGATACATAATACAAGGACAAATTCCTTTGAAATATTACGTTTATTAAATAAATCAAGACCTAAGATTAGCTGTCCCTCCATTTTTTTCTTACGATTCACGCCATTAAGTTTCCAATTAATTTTTAATGATATCTCACATATAGAAAGAATGGATGTTTTCTTCTTCATTGCACCACTAATAGTATGGAATCTTTTGTAAAGCATGGGTTTGGAGCGGAGCATATTTGAACAAGAACCTAAACTATATCTATAAATAGTTAGCACCTAAAAAATTCAACTTTCATCCACTTTCAAAGCACTAACAATTACTGAAGATACATCTGAAATGGAGTTGACTAGATATTTATTAATTAAGCAAAAAAATAAAAGTCAATAACCATGTGGTGATAGGCCGGAGGTTGCTTCTGGTGATGATCATTTGTGTCCATTTGGGGCACATTTGATGATAAATAACTGCTCCCATTCACTAATTGCCCACCTTCAAAGACAGACTTTGAGAACAAGCCATATCTAATCCATTTGACTTTGAGATATGTGACTATGATACCACGGGTGTAGTTTTTATTTTTTGCATTGACTTTCTTCTTTTTTCTGTGAAGAAAAATTTTTCGTTAAATATTTTTGATTAATTATAAAAATGATTATTGAAATCAATTTAATAATTATAATTATTTGATAAGGTTATCTTACTAATAAGGTAGTCAAATTCTTTTAAATTATGAGTAAGAATTCTCTATCATTATTTTATTTGTTAATCTTTTGATAATCTAATGATATATTAATATTTTAAAAAGTGGAAGATCAATGTTATTATATTTTTTTCACTTATACATCACTCAAACTTAGATCATTCTCATAAAAATATTAACATAATATCAATATTGATAGAGAATTCATACTCTCAAATTATAAGGGAATCTCTAACAAATTATTGGCAATTCTATGTATGTTCGGTACCAATTGAAAATCTTTGGAATCCGAAGTAACATAAAAAGTGAAACAAATAGGAAAAGATGTTCATTTGTGCAAATAATGAGTGTTAGTGTCCATTTCACAGCATGTCTCATCCATCACCCCAAATTAAAAACAGCACAATAATATCAAGATTGAAACCACAACAATCCCTTAAATATATACATATAATATGTATATTAGTTAGATATTATGATATACAGATAATTTAAAATTGTGCATTGAACCAATTTAGGATTGACGAGTGTGGATGGGTTGTTAGGTGTGGATCTCTATCTTCCAATTGCATTCATAACAGGCCCGTGAAAATGAAAGCCAAGGCAGAGCCAAAACCAAAACCAAGCAAAGAAAGAGACTGGAAAATTGGAAAGGAAGACAGGTGTGTGCTGTATGATTGATCAAATAAATTATATTAATGATGTAAACCCCACCACTAGCTTGTTTCTTTGAATTCAAGTATCAAATTCTTATCATTTTTAACCTTGAAAAAACTCATTTCCACACGACATGTCACTGTTTTGTGACATTATTTTGAGGTGGCGTGGCACCTCTTTGTGCGGGGAATTTGTTTTCTTGCCTTTGACATTTCTTGCACCCATTGACTGCTCTAAATCTATAGACATACCAAACCCGTGCTTCATGTTCTACTACTGTTTCACTAACAGTAATAATGCACCAGAACGAGAATTGCATGTGCACATTCCACATTTTAATTTTTATAGCAATTTCCTCTAGTCGTTCATCTCATATATATTTATTCATGAATTTGCTATAATCATGTTATGGGACTAATGTTTTAATAAATATGTGTAATTATTGAATGTAAAATAAGTTCATTTGAGTTACACAACTGTATCTTTAGTTAATAAAACATTTAGGTGGACCTAGTCGTTTGACTCCTAACACTTACACCTAAGGTTGAACCTTTTTGAGGATTCGGGTACACTTTAACCTCTAATTTCAATGTTTGCGGTTCGTTCCTGCTTATAATATCGAGGCTGCGAGTTCGCTTTATACCATATTTTCTTAAAAGTTGAATTAATTATAATAGACAAAAAATATAATGTATTATATGTTTGTACAGTTGAAACAAATTAATATAGTTTCACATGAAATTTATAGAAAGATTGTACATTAATGACCACGAACGGTATGCCCCACTTATTTACAGTTGTGCTAGCTTGACCTATTTATTTATCCTTTTTATTGAATATGAGTTCTAACTTTATTCATAGGTCACGGTTAAAGATGAGTGTACATAAACTCGATTTGAGTTGGGCAAACATTTTTCAAATTCATTTACAATTCAAATTAATTCAACGATCAATTGATTTCTTACTCGCAAAAGTTAGTAGTGATATAGGATATTATATGTTGACGATCGGAATCGACCAACACTCGAACGATTTGAGGCATCCGTAGACCGTTGTCGAAACCGTTTAACCATTTGGCTCCTGTTGACAATGTGAGTCCGCGGGACTTGTCAACCATTGGTCGACGATCTGAGTCCGCGTGCGACCTATCAACAAGAGTCACGTTTCGGAGTTGAACCCCTAACACTTAAAGGTATCTTTGGGGATAAACTTCAAGCTATCTTTTGGGCTAAACTCCAAGCTGGGTAGGAGTTTAGCCCCAAAGATACCTTTAAGTGTTAGGGGTTCGACTCCGAAACGCGACTCTTATTGATAGGCAGCGCGCGAACTCAAATCGTCAACCAATGGTTGACAGGTCTCGCGGGCTCATATTGTCAACAAGAGCCAAATGGTTAAACGGCTCCGACAACGGTTTATAGGTGTCTCAAATCGTTCGAGTGTTGGTCGATTCCGATCGTCAACACTATAGAACTTTTAAAAATTAATTGGGGTATAATCTGACAAACAAAGTATAATCCAAGAAAAGATTTCTCATTGTTAATTTGCCAAATTTTCAATGCAAAAAGTTGCTGAATGATGTTACAAATAATTGATTGGGTAATAAAATATTTTAGCAAATTTTTTAAATACCACCTAGTTGCATACTTAAACCTGAAATATTGACAGAATGATACATACCACTAATCCATATTGGATAATAGCAAGAATCAACAATGTTGTATACCCAAACAGCCAAGCTTCTTACTTATATGATTAATTCTATTGCTTTTGTATATGATGTATGGTATTTTTTTTTTTTTTTTTTTAAGGTAATTAGGCTTCCTCACAAATTTTATCATCTTTAACTAATCACCATCTTAAGTGTGAACAATTATTTCCATTTGAACAAGCTAAATTGGTTTCTTTGGATTCCGCAAACAAATTAAAACCTAATACGGATGGATTATATATTCTTTTCAAGAAAACACTGATCTTTTTCTTGCTTTTTTTAGTTTTACTCGTTGACTTCTTTAAACCACGGGATTGAATACAATGACTAGAATCTGGTGGAGACTGGAGAATGAGATGATTAGAACCTAAAATATATGGGTAAGAGAAGTGAATCCCTTGACCAACTTGATTTTTATAGAAAGTAATTATATTTTTAGTCTCTTAACAAACCATGGGACTAACGAGTTCTCGATCAAATAATTTTAATTTGAAGTATCGACATGCTGAATGAAAACTTACTACCATTAAATCTTATTAAACAATGCCATGCTATGCTTACTTTGATTAGAAAAATTAGCAATAAATTGTTAGAAATAGTTTCATATTCTGGTGGGTCAAATCAAATGAAAAAATTGGATAACCTAACTAATAAGTAATAATACAGGACAGGCACTTCTATATCAACATGATCCCAAAATATCTTAACGGTTCCCTAACATTGAGGGAAATATCTCAATGTGCCCCGTAGCCACTTTAATTCATAAAAATATAGAACAGTGATTGACATTGAGATCTGATATTTGTAGGTTTGGATGTACACCGGTTTACTAAAATTATATATATTATGATATTATCACATTAATAAGTTGTACATTAAATCTTTTCGTTTATTAAATTATTATAATTAAACCTTGAGACTTGAGAGAGACTTGGTGCAACTGCTGTATGTGCGCTCAACCCATTGATAATAGCGTGTCATTTGTGACAAAAACAATGCAATATAAAGTCTCAGATTCACATTTGTTATTAATATCAGATGACATGTTACAGATAATTTGGACTAATACATGAACCTTTTCCATGCAAGCATTCTCTCCTTTTAACTTGCGTCACTTTCATAATTTATGTAAGACTTCGAAAATTAGAATTCTCAGCTTAAAAGATGACAAGTTTATAAAAGTAATACAGAATATTGGCGGCAGATTATATACGGACAAATATCGATTTGTAAATTGTAGTTCTAAGTGGTGATTTTTTTTTTTTTTTTAGGATTAAATAACCGAGGATATGTTTTACTAGCATCAAAGAACTAAACCAATGTTTTCTAGTACTTTTTTGCTATTCAATTTTTTTAATAACAAAAATACCCTTATTTTAAAATTTTAAAAAACTCGCCCATCATCTTGAACTTTTTTATTGTTCTAGATTTTAAAATGTTAAAATATACTCACTAAACAACACCATCTCCCATCCAAAAGATTAATCCTTCACGACCACCATCAACTCTCCCATCCTTGTTTATTGTTCAAACTATACATTTCATTCATTCTCCCACAACAACATCATCAAAAACATCAACCATCCCTCAACATCCAAAAAAACTACCGCAACATGATCAATAACATTAACCATCTCTCGACAACATCCAAAAAAATAAAAATAACAAAACAGGGAATGTTCAATATAACAAAACTAGTTTCTGCATCTTATAAGGTGCAGTTCGAATTGCGTCCTTTGAGTCACGTTCAAACCGTGTCCTATAAGGTGCTGTTCAAATTGCATCCCAATAGGATGTGATTCGAATACAACTCAAATTGACCCGATTCAAACCATGCCCTATAGGATGCGGTTCGATTCGAAGTCCTAATTATTGTGAATTCGCCAATTACATCCAAAAAAATAAAAAAAAAATAAAAATAAAAAAGAGAGATGGAGGAGTGAACCCATTTGGCGTTTGGTTTTGGGCACGACAAACCCAAAACCAGACACCAAATGCATTAAAAAAAATGAAGGAGAGCTATTGCTGATCGATGGACGATGATGGAAGAGGACACGACAAAGAGCAAGAGAGAGATGGAGGAGCGAGCTAGAGAGAAGAAAGAGAGAGATGGAAGAGCGAGAGAGAGAACTGTAAGAAGAGAGAGAGAAACAGAAAGAGTGCTTTAAAAAATGAGAGAGAAAGACCAAAAACTTTTATAATATTTTTTTTAAAGAAAAGTATTAGGGTCTTTTCATTTAGTTGGGTGCTAAAAAATCTGTATTAAGTTATTCGATGCTAGTAAAACATGTCCTTCAGTGCTATTTTGCATTGTTTACTCTTCTTCTAAGTTTTTATATCCCCGATTTCATGATTTTGCTTTTCAAACACATGGCATTTTATGATCATTCTGCTATTATACAAGATTATAAAAGCTTATTGATCTTTTCTAACTTTTAGTTATAAAATAATTATTTGAATTCTCTAAAATTTTAGGTTGAATTCAATGGTTGTTAACTACCTCAGCGTGCTCGCACCCGCCTCTCCCCCCTCTCCCCCCCCTTATTATTAGGTGAACCACCTCCTACCGTTAACTTTTCATCCAAAATATATTTTCCATCCAAAATCATGAAATGATCAAAATACCCTTTTAAGATTCTATAAAATTTCTATTATACTCTTCAAACTTATGTAATGACTAAACTACTCTTTAAATTATTAACTAATAATAATATTAAATTAGAAAATTAAGATAAGATTAAAAAAAAACTAATTAACAAAAAATTTATGATTTTTAGATTGAAATCTAGAAAAACCTAAACCAAAAATCCAGAAAATATTTGAACCCAGAAAAATCAAAATCAAAACCAAATCAGAAATCAAAATAAAAAATCACAAATCTTTTCGAAAACACATTAAAATCAAATCAGATTATTTAAAAAAAAAAAAAAAAAAAAAAACCAAATTAGCCTCTATTATCATCAGAACATCAATAACATTCAACTCATTATTATCATCAACATTAACCCTTGGACATCGACAATATCAAAACATTCAATTAGAATGTCAAAAACTCCGCAGTCATCATCATCAATCATTTGAAAAATATTAAAAAAAAAAAAAAAACCTAACAAAGACCTATCATACCTAGACCCACCCAACAGGAGCTACCCCTCCATCCATCACCACTACAACAAACCACTAAGAACAACACTAAACCACCCACCCACCCACCACTTAGAACAATCTTAAACCAATCACCCACCACCACCACCACCACAAGCCACCCACGACCATACCCCGATCTAGAATCGTCTAGTTTTAGGTTTGTCGTCCCCCGAATCAGATGATTTTAGGTTCGAAAAACCCAGAACCAGTCTGGTTCTAGGTTTTGAGACCCAGAACTAGACGATTTTGGGTTCGAAACTTAGAACCAGATAACAACAAAAAAAAAAAAAAAAAAGGAAAAGAAAAGAAGAAATAGATGAAGGAGAAAGGTATGGGTTGTTGTCGGCAATTGAGGAGGACGCAGCGGCGAGAGAAAAAGAAATATGGAGAAGTGAGAGAGAAGAAAATGGTAGAGTGAGAGAATGAATGGTAAAGAGAGAGAATGGTATAGAGATTATTCAGTCAATTACCATTATGCCCTTGAAATTTAACACCATCCAATTTTTTTAACCGATAAAGGGCGGTTCATCTAATAAAATAAAAACTTGGGGTAAATATCAATTAATTGTATTATTACATATTTTTTGTTAAAAAAAAAAAAAAACATAAGTTCATGAGTTCATGATTTTTTTTCTCCACTTTTTCATAAAGTCTAATTACTTTTTTTTTTTTTTTAATTATATTACAAGTACCAATTATAACATTTGGAATCTCTTTGATCAGAATTCTAAGAAATGGTTCAGAACGTAATACTATTTAACTCTACTCTCAACTACGTGGAAGAGAGGAACCCACACTAAAGTGAAAAAACTGCCCTCCAACTAAAAGATCTTAAACGTAATTTGATCATACGTAAGTGGACTAAATTGAAATTGTTCATATTGTAGAGATTGCTACTTGAACCACGATCTTACTTTGTGAGAAAGTGTTGGATGGGCTTGACCACCGCGTCAAGTAACTTCTTTTTCAAGCTTGGGAAAGTTTATCATAATTCTTGATTTTAGGGGGTCTAATCGAATGAATTAAGACTGTGGATAACGATCAACATAAGAAAGTTCTTCTATATCTACCGACTACCTGTATGATCCCAAAATATCTACGGGGTTGCCTCCGACTGGATGAAATTGTTGAATTTGCCACGTAGCCATTTTTTATTCATGAAAGATGAAGACAATAATTTGGCCGTCAAACAACTTTCAATACTCCCCAAGTATACAATATATATGTCAAATCATATAAATCATGCCACATCCATAAGATGGAAAAGTTATTGGATACTCACATGATAGCACATTAGTAAGTTGTGCATGTAGTTTAAGCCTATTAAAGCATTTTCCTATGACTGCAAATGGCTTGCAAGATGTAAAGGTTTATTATTTTATACACTACACACTTAAAAGACGAACTTTTCTTCTTTAGCCTTACCCTAATATATAAACCCCGAAAGATGTAGTTACCCAATGAATGTTCAAAAGTTCATGTAGTTTTTGTGTAGTTTTGTGCAACCCTCTTGTATACGTGTAATTTGACCAAATATCAGGGAATATTTATAAAATTGGTCCTTTCTTTTTAGCTCTCTCTTTTCAGAAATATTTTCCTACAATATCTATTACTAAATAATATACTGATCTCCAACATCAATACCGTTATTTGTGAATGGACTTCAAATTATTCTTGACTCTTGGTTGCGTCGAAATTTTTGTATATTAAACAAATTTCAATGTTATATTTTCCTTTTTAATGAAATTCCCATATTTTCAGTTTTATCCTTTTTATTATTAATAAAAAAATTCCATCTATGTCCTATGTCTTGTGTCTCTCCCTTTCTCTACATTCCTCAGTCCAGAAAATTCAAACCACCAACTTCACCCAAAGTCATCCTAAGAGAATTAAATAAAAAGAAAAAAGAAAAAAGAAAAAAATCAAATCCATGTGAACAAGAAATTGAAGAAAAAAGAATGAAGAGCTGTGCATGAAGATATGAAAAAAAGATATGGAAGAGAAAAAGGTTAGAAAGAAGTCATGGAGATGCTCAAATCTTCACAATAAATTGAAGAACAATACTAATTTAAAGTTGAGAAAGACGAGGATTTGTTAAGAATAAAGCTGAGAATAATCAAAAAATTTGAAAGTAAAAGATAACAGAGAGAAAATTTTTTGGGTGTTTGGTTGTGAGAGATGGGATGAGATTGTTGAGTGTTTTGAGTAAACTTTAAACTTTTAGGTTTGGATTTTAATATTTTATTTGCTTTATTTTTTAACATTAATTTTTTATTTTATTATAATATTTTGTTGTTTATTGTTATTACATTTTCATTTATTCAATTTATCTTTTAATTTATATTTTTAAAGCTTTAAATTTAAGTGTTCATAAAATTATTGTTAGTATTTCTTTTAATTAACATCATTAAAATATAAATAAAACATTTATAAAAATTATTTTGATGAGGGCCTAATGGTCATATCATAGCCAAAAGTAATTTTCAAACTTTCAAACCAAATAGTTTTATAAGCTCTTTGGCATAAAAAAGTTCTTTCAAAATATATTATCCAAACACTACATAAAAAGTTTAAGTTTTGACTTCTCTTCTTTTACAATAAAAATATAAGGGGGGTGTATTCAACTTAGGAGTCTATTGGAATCCAAAAATTTTAAAAATCTAGGTGTATTCAATGTAGACTTTTTATAATTCTATTAAAATCCAGATGTATTCAATTCAGATTTGTAAGGATTCCAATAAAATTTTTGTGTATTCAATTAAGTCTTTTAAGAAATCTAAATAAATTTATGTGTATTTAAAAAATCAATGATTTTGTAAGAATTGTATTTTAATAGATTTTTTGAACCTAGATATGAATAAAAAAACTCATATGAAATTTTACCCTATCTCCAAAGATTTCATAGATTTCATACCTTCATTTTTTTTTTCTCTTGAAATTTTTTTTCAGTGATTAAATCACCAATACTTACAAAATTTTCAACAATCAACAAGTCTTTTTGTCTCTAATGGAACCTAAAAACCTACAAAAACCCAATATTTTAATTGACAATAATTGCAATCTCATGTTAATCTATACAAAACCTAGTAGTTGAGATTCGAAAAGGAAACTGAAATTTCCCTATTTGTTGATATTATACGAGTTGATACAATTGAAGATTGACCAATCTCTTAATTCTATCTAGGTTTATTCTTCTTTAACTTATTACGGTCATGGTTTCACAAATGATAATTCCATAATACACAATAATAATTACAGAGAATGAATAAATGTTGTATAAGTATAAATGAAGAATGGATAAAAACTAGGCGATGGCTGCTAAGATTCCTAAACAATAATGAAAGATGACAATTTCACCCTGAATAATGTTATTAATATTTTTGAGTTTTTGATAATTATTCTCACTTATTTTATTGATATATTACACTTACAATTTATATATTGTTGGTTCTGTTAAACATTGACCTTAAAAGTTTGCTAATTTGAAAATGTGAAACTATCAATCTTTTATATATATACATACAAGCACACATACATATAAAAAGAGATTTTGCTAGTGCTACAAATTTGCATTAATTTTTAAACTTGATGTTTTTCAACTTTATTGAATGTGATACACTCTTAAAAAATGTATAAATATGATATAATATGATATTAAGTTGATACATATATACTAGCATTTAAAAAAAAAAATCAACAAATAATTAGATGTGAAAAAATAAATATCATTTCATAATATCAAAATTTTCATTAATGTGATTTATAAAAATAAAATAATTATATTCATAATTTATATAATTTAGTAGTGAAAGTTGGGTCACGTAAAACATGTTGTTCATCATATGAATTTTTTTTTTTTTTTTATTTGGAAGATAAAATCATTAACAATTCCATTTAAATATATCCAATTTCATTTAAATATATATAAAAAAATCCAACAAACTCTAAATAGAATTGTAACAAAATCTGATAGAATCCATTGAATAATCCAACAAACTCTTAAATATAATTCTAACAAAATATGATAGAATCCATAAAATCTATAAAATTCATCAAAATCTATCATTAAAAGAAATTATAATAAATTCAAATGAAATCTAGATTGAATACACCCCCCTAAATTTCATCAAAATCTAGATTGAATATTAAAAGAGGATATTGTAATTTGGATTTCTTAAAATTATATATTGAATACACCAAAATTTCATTAGAATCTTTACAAATCTTAATTGAATACACCCAAATTCTAATAAACTTTTAAAAAGTATAAATTGAATACACCCAGATTTTTAAAATCTTTTAAATTCTAATAAATTCCAAAGTTGAATACATCCCCCTTATTTGGATTTCTTAAAATTATATATTGAATACACCAAAATTTCATTAGAATCTTTACAAATCTTAATTGAATACACCCAAATTCTAATAGACTTTTAAAAAGTATAGATTGAATACACCCAGATTTTTAAAATCTTTTAAATTCCAATAAATTCCAAAGTTGAATACATCCCCCTTATTTGGATTTCTTAAAATTATATATTGAATACACCAAAATATCATTAGAATCTTTATAAATCTGAATTGAATACACCCAAATTCTAATAGACTTTTAAAAAATATAGATTGAATACACCCAGATTTTTAAAATCTTTTAAATTCCAATAAATTCCAAAGTTGAATACATCCCCCTAAATTTAGAATAAAATCATTCTCATCAGATTTGTTTATTTATTTATTTTAATAGTCTAGAATCTTTTACTATCAAAAGTCAAAGTAAAAATTATGACAAATGAGGCTATTGTAATCTGTAAATTTAAAATAAAATCATTTTGATTACATTTTTTATTTTAATTTATTGGGTAGAATCTGAAACTATATCATTTAAGATTTTGTACCATCCATACTTGCCCATGTACATGTCTATATAGGACTAGGAGACATAGCATGAACTTGAATCCATATGTTGAATCAGTAAGCATTATAACTTCACGAAGCAAATATTATGGAGAAGACTACGTTCAAGCTTGGCTACTTGCTTATCCTCTTAATTGTTGCCTCTGGTGACTCTCTCTCTCTCTCTCTCTCTCTTGCATTTTACAATTGTCTTTTCAAACGATACAATGTATAGTTTTGAGATATAATTTGTTTAACTAAATAATCTGTTTACATAAATTTTCAGTACGGGTTTCAAAAACTTTTATAATTTCAATAAAACATGTTATTCTAACTAGCAATATTATTTATGATAACAGGTATCTATACAGGAGTTGAATCAAGAATGAGCCCGCAAGATTGCAGGAGTAACGCCGACTGCAAAAACGCATTTGCTTGTAAGACATGTCAAAGATGTGGTTGCGTGTTCCATGGATATTGTACATGCGAAGTCCTGTCAGAACAAGTGTTGTTTGCTCATTCTAATATGACGAATTGACGGGGCAATGAATAGCCACCTCTCTAATGTTTTCTTCTAATAATAATATTATCAAGGTTTACTTGATTAAAAGAGTTTCCTTTCCATTTATTTTAATTATTATATACGATTTGAATAGTTTACTGCGCCGTATGGAATAATTTATTCTTCACGATATAGGAAAAAAAAAAGTAATAGAAATTAAGATAAAATGGGATTGGATTACTAGTATGCCGAGTTTATACACCTTTGATAAAGTTGGTTTGGTAACTGTTTTTGGATAACATTTTCTTTGCTATAGACAGGAATAGTGGAGAATGAAATAAGATGAGATTGGCCTAATACTAGTAAGTGAAAATCTCATGTAAAAAAAAAAAAAATTGGTGAGTTTGTAAACCATCGGTGGAAAACCAACTTGAGTTTTAATAATACCTGCTAAGTGAATTATCAATATTACCTTTCATTAAAGGGATTTGACTCTCTTCTTCAAACATGTCATCTTCACTAAACTCTACAAGATTTCAAGCTTGGTCTTCTTTGTCGATCTATTGGCTTCAAGAAGCTCATCGTTTTGTTTCTAAAGCTTATTTTGTGTCATTGAAGTTTTCGAACCTCATTCAAGCTTGCATCACTTGGCATAAACTCTGAATAAATTAGAGGTTATTTTTCCATGATAATCTACCTATTATGACCTTAAATTTATGTTAAGACATTTGGGTTTTGAAGTATATACAACATCAGAGTTTTCAGAAGACCCCACTCTTAGATATTGATAGATTCTCTTTTATCCAAAAAATCAAAAATATGTTCAAAAAGTATCTTTTAGGTCATTATCATGTCTGTAATAATGATGTTTGACCTTTATATATATGTGATATAAGCAGTGATGAAAAGTTATATTATTATCGTGTGATGTGAGCAACGATGACAGATTCTCTTTTATCTAATAGGTCAAAAACACGTTTGAAAAGTATATTTTAGGTCATTATTTCAAACTAATTATGTTATTACTAACTATCGTTAATCGTATAAGGCTTCGCAAACAATAATTTCCCGAAACCCCACAAACTCTCGTCGACACATCCAACTGTCATGAATTCTCAGAAATAATCGCGAACTCCTACTTTTTTTTTCACCTTTCAAAATCTGACAAAAATCAAACTTTGACCTTTACTTTCAAACAAAGGCAACTTTATTTTTAAATTTTATTACAAGGTGAATAATGCTATTATAACTCATTCTAGTTTTCTAGTTTCATTTGCAACCCCGTAAATGTTAAGGAACACGTGGTAGTAAATCAAAAGTAAAATCCATAATTGTTAATTCTAATACAATTGCACATATTTACCAGGCTCTATGTTTGAATATATTATCATGTTGGATGTTGGGTTGGCTCGCCCAAAATGGTCCAAATGGGTTTTTTATTTGACCTGGACGTAGAATCAATTAATAAACAAAATAATAAATAAATTAGAATTGGCAATTATCCAATAATTGTTGAGATAACTGCAAGTCAGTGATTTGTTCTAATCAGATAATAGGTGAGAAAGTTTTAAAAGGTGGAGATTGATCACTAGGAGACTGATGAAAAAACAATATATATATTGTTTTCTTGAACACTCATGAATGGAGAAAAACATGGGTTCTCTCTTGAGACTTCTTGTATTGTGATTTGAGTTTGCTTTCCATAATATGATTGCTTACCATACTCGTAGTACTGTTCATTCGATCCTACAAATCAAATGTATGTTTATTCTTATATCTTTGATCGTCGATTTGGGCTTAATTGTTGTTGTCAATGTTATCATTAATTGGTGTTAATGATAATAATAATTATTTATTTATTTTTCTATCATATCATAATAATAAATGATTGTATTTAGAGGGCATGACTAGATGATTTTCTTATCACGAGTGATTTATCTACTTATAGTTCGTGAAATTTATATATATTTTTTTTAATATCACTTGTGGTATAGTCATTCGAATCTAGATCATTATTATATTGAATAAGGGTTTTCTATCACTAAACCGTGTTAAGTGATGGTAATTCCACATTTATTGATACATAGATTTGGAGTCAATATTTGTGATCGAATTCTACATCGTGTGTTATTTTGTGTTATTCAATTCTAACAATAGTTTATCTTCTCCTTGATAGTATTGGCAAATATTGCTTCTGTGACATAACTGTATTTATAGTGCATTTGGTACATCAATTATAACTACAAGAAATTGCAGATGGAAGGTACGTAGTGAATTTTAATTATCATACAACAGGATGTATGTTAACTATGGAGACGAAGAAAGTGATTTAAATTCATATATAAATTCCCTTTTTCGTTCCACTAACTTCAAATCATATTTGTTAGCCTTAAAACTTTATGTTTGATTCTGATGGTAACAAACACTGATGAAGTTCTAACATCGTTTGATTTACTTTTAATTTAAGTAAAGTTTCAATTTTTATAAAGACGAGTGAAACTTCATGCTAGGCTTTAGCTTTTAAAGAAATCAAACAAAGTGCATGAAGAGACAAAAAAGTAATGAATATCAAGTTGTACAATCCAATGAAAAAGCTTTGTAGATTAGGATTTTGATTTTACATGTAATTGATGTGCAATACTGCTTAGAGTTGCTTAAGAAATAAATAATCTTTCCAAAAGTAAATGGGAGTAACAACAATTATCTTGTATTAAAAAAATAATAATAATAATCCATCCATTTAGAAAATGTATTGGATATATTGAGTAGCACCATAATGTCAATTAAAAAGCCAATCAGCCAACTTGTGAACATATGGGCCTTTGTAAAAGTGGCCCAACTTCCTATCATTTCCCACTTAAGAGAATGGTGTTAGATGTTATTCCCCACCTATTTTCTATCTATACCCAAATATTGTCTTCTTGTATACGATAAATTTATTTCTATATAAACTACTAAAAGAAAAATGGATGACTTTAATTACGTCCTGAAACCCTTCCATTGAATTGGCTTGATGTAGGACATTTTTTGGTCTTAAAAAATAAAGGAAACTTATTTTGAGACAATAAGATAATAAGTCACTAGGATTGTTTATTTCAAAAAAAAAAAAAGAAGTTATGAGGATTGTTTTTTTCCTTTTTTTATATTAAGGTTTATTTGCATTATTTTTTTCTCACTTTTTTAATTAATTACAAGGTACTCCCATAACATTGAGAGAAATCTATTATATATATTTATAAATGCACATAGTGAGAGATAAGTGTCATATGTAAATTAAAAATGCATTCATCACTTAAATTATGAATGGATGTGTCAAATTATTTTTCAATTTAATATTTTTAATGTTTCAGTTGGACTTTTTTTTTTTTTTTCTAGGATATTGTATTAGAGTTAGTTTAGAAAATAATTTTCCTAGTTTGAATCTAATTTCCTTTTTTTTTTTTTTTTCTTTTTCAAAGGAAAAGGATGCATTATAACTCAATCAACAACAGGGGAAGAAGATCCCCTTACATCCAAATCTGCAAACTTAAGAAGCCAAGCAGGGAAAGAATACAACCAAATGGTTGAGCAGTTAAAACCCAAAGTTTTTCTTATTTTACTACTTAAAGAATTGTTTATCAGACATAATTGCAATATTTCATGCTGTCAATTATTAAAATTGTTTATTTATATTATATTTTGTCGTGAATTCTCAATCACTCTACTCGCTTTTGAAGAATAGTGGGTGTAAGAAAGCCATTAATCTTCCAAACTGAATGAGAGAGAGATTTTTATTTTTTAAATATTCATACATTTTTTGTAGTAACTTAAAAGCTCACTGAAATTTCTCATCCTAAACGCTACAACTGTTGATTTGCAATTTTGATAAATTTTTATGTAATATGATTGGAAAAATCGTATTTCTTGAATATATATATATAATACTTATTCTACAATATATCTAAGATATCGATATACGTAATAAAATACATAAGTGATTGCATTCTAAAATTATTAATTGTAATTGATTATATTTTAATACTATCTGATTATAACTAAACATATCCAATTATAATCAGTACATGTAATTTTGCTTGTGGATTATTGTAAAAGTGATTTGACTTATTTAATTGTATTTAGATACAATAAAGATATAATAAATTATAATCAGTAATTTTAGAATGCAATCATTAAATTTTTTTTTTTTTATCAATTGTATCGATATCTCAAATATATCCAAAAGATCTAACATATATATATACATATGATTATATATATATGATAATGTATTATCATACGTATATGTGTGTATATATGTATAAACACATACAAAAGAATTTGCTAGTGTATTCTCTCTTATACAAGCCTTATATCCAAACTCTCTCTTTTTTTGTTTAATGAAATCTCTTGTATTTTAATAAGATTTTTTGTAGGATTGCTAAGAAACATGAAACTTACTTATAGTCAAAATTTTATAATTTTTCATCTTCGAAAGCTATTTTTTCTAATTTTTAATTTGTTTTTCTATTTAAAATGTTTTTTAAATTGAATGTATTGAAAAAAAAAATTTGAATAAAATTTTATCTAGTAGTATGTTCTGTATTTCTTAGCATTCCTAAACAAATGTCATTAAAATACATCAGATTTCATTAAAAAAAAAAGGGAAAGGTTTATATATATATAAAATATGCTAAACTCTCACAGAAATGTTATACAAATATTATTATTTAGGAAAGTAACTAAACTTTTGAAATAAACTTGCTGTAAAGAATCCAAATTTAATTTCATTTTGATAAGAAAAAATAACTGAACAAGTAGATTAAGTGATTGATATCCAATGAGAACGGATATGATAATATATTATAATTAGATTCAGATATCTATATCGAATAGAACCAAGTTAGAATATACAAGAATACAATTTGGTGGAAATTTTATGATAATTAATAAAAGGAGTATATATGAAAGCTAGGAATAGAAGTTGTAAGGCTATTTCAAAAAAGACGAAGCTGTAAAGCACTTATGTCTATTATTTTAACAATGAATTAACATCACACCACAGGTCACAACACGAGGAAAAAGCCGAGGAAACTGCAAGGAAGTTACATATAGGATGGAATTGCCTGCAAGAGGATGCAAAGCATCATTCATTGCCAGATAGCATCATTAAATAGTTAGGAAAAGAAAATCATAATCCCCACATCCATCTTTTCACTAAAATTTTCAATTCAATTACACGTGATTAGACTTCAGGACGCATAATGTGCATTAAATTAATATTAAATTTTTCCTAAAAAAATTGTCAAAACCTGCCTTATAATTTCTTTGACATCTATAAATAAACTAATAATAAAATTATGCATCTTATATATATATATATATATATTGAACTATTTTGTAGCGATATTATATCTCAATTATTGTTTATTCTTTTGTAGTTTGTAGTGTTCTGTTCAAAATAAAGATAATTCTGTATAATCATAGACTCATGTCAAAAAAATATATATATATATATATATCTACAAAAATAACTTTTAAACAATATGAACTTGAACCTACTATATCCAGACATAATTAAGTAGAAGATAATTAAAACATACAACGGAATATATAATCGCATGTTATATATGTCCCCACCAATCTAATGAGCCTAAAAACATCAGACTCCATGTGCGTGTGGAAGGAATGTATCAAAAATCAAAATAGAAAGAGCAACATCCCCTTCACAAGGAAACTTGGAATCTAAACAACCTGCAAAATAAACAAAGTATTGAACTGCTTTAAGCCACGTTAACAACAAGACTCTAGAACCGAATCATATATCTAACCAAATCAGCTTAATTCACAATATCTTATTACTAGAAATCTCTTATTCTATCTGATAATGTTGCACTATATGCTTATGCAAGCTAATTGTTTTCCCTTTGCCTCCGCAAATTATATTCTCTGCAACTTTATTGTCGTGTTTATAAATGATGATCTTGCGTGCTCTTCTAATTCAGAAGACCAGAACAACAAGTCTTATCATCCAATATCTAGCTATTCTCTGTTGTGTTTCAAAGATGAGCGATCCCAAGTATGCTTATCCCTATCCTGCTTCAGGTACATATATTTTTTCTGTTCTCATATATTCAAGTGCAGGTGATATCAGTACGATTTTTCTATTGTTCTAAAACATAAAGTGTCGATAGTTTTTTATGAATTTAATCTTCCTTCCTATCATGAAATATATATTTGTGCCTAGAGTTGATTATATGCATAAAATATGATGAAATTGATTTGGTTGGTGCAGGAACATATCAAGGGCCTCCTCCTGCAGTGATGGCACCTCCACAGTATTATGCAGCACCTCCACCCCCAAGAAGAGAACCGACTTTTTTTGAAGGATGGTACGTGTTCCTGCATGTGTTTTCATCAAGACAAATTTTTTAAAATTTGATTAAAAATCGGAAATTAATTTTAAAATTTTATTTTTATTTTTTTAAAATCCCAATAAGATGATTTAGGCCTTCGAGAGATTTTGGAATTTTCCGTTAATTAATTCTAACTTTTTTTCTTTTAATTTTTCTTTGTTTATTAGTTGGGTTTTGATTTGTGTGAAACGATTTGCAGCCTTGCAGCTTTGTGTTGCTGTTGTCTATTGGAAGAGTGTTGCGACCCCTTTGTGCTGTTCGTGGGTTAATGTTGTTTTACTCTTTTAACATTTGTACATTGTCCATTAAAGATCATTCACTTGTTATGTACTTCATATTTTTCTGTGGAGATTGTGAGATGTGACTCATTTCTTCTTGTTAGACCTTGATTTTATTATGATTAAGTTGTTTCTTATCAATAGTGAATCTTTATGATCACGGACAATTTGAAATGATTTTAGATTAATGACAAATGATGATCATAAATTTCATAAAATGCCTCCCTTTTCGGTTGTCATTAACAACTGTTTAGGAAAGTTAAGTTTGTTTGTTTTTTTCTAAGCAGACACCTGACAAATTAGAAATTTACAAAAAAAAAAAACAAAAACAAAAGGTATTTTAATTGAAGAAAAAAAATGTGTATATATAGGAAATTTTGATAGCTCCACCTCCACTGATGACAAGAGGTGTCCTCTGTGAAACTGACTGGAAGGCCTCAAAGGATGAAGGACATGGCGAGCCTCCGCCACCAAACCTAAATCAACTAGTTCGATCACCATTATCTTTTTAAATATTGATCAAGAAGATCTATAATATATATATTTTTTATAATTGAAGATCTGGGGTCGTGAGGTTGATTTGGTTTGTGGATGAAAAAAACGGGGAAAAAGTCTAGGTTTATGTTATTGCTTAAAGATGTGTATGAACTGATGATAATGTTGATGATGATGAACTGGTAAGGAATTGATGATGATGAACAGGTGGGGATGAAAGTTGATGAAGTGGTGATTATGAAATTTTTCTTCTTAATATAAAAATTTGGGACAGAGACAAAAATTGCCTAATAAATTAGTAAATTAACATTCATGTCACTTTTTAGTAAACATAACAACTGGGTCCTAAATTAGATGTGAAAATACCAAGCTGCCCTTATAATAAAAAAAAGTTGAAGATACCATACTACACAACCTCTGCCACCGTTCTTTTTCTCCTCCTCCTCCTATTCTTTTTATCTGATTTGGTAGACCGGTAAAGCACCTCCCACTCTCCGTCAATGACCACGACTTTCATCTTCTTCCTCTGCACGACCAGACCAGGTATGCTTCTCCTCTTTCCCTTCTTCTTCTTCATCTTATTTTTCTCATTTTTTTTCCCTTTATGCAGATCTATTGTTGTTGAAACCTTCCATTCAGATGCAAAGGAGATTTTGAACGACAGTGTAGCAGGTCAGATCTGTTGCTGTTCAAATTTGTTGCGGCTCTTCCATTCAGATCTGTTGCTGTTCAAATCTTCCATTAGTGTAGCAGGTAATTTCTTCTCCATTGTTGGACCTTTAAAAACTGATTAGCTCTATTTATTTATCTTGTTTGGTTAATTTATATGAATTTGTTGGGATTGTTTTTTGGTGGGTTTTATTGTATCCACACCTATGTTAAATGAAAACGAAATGAATGGACAAAATTGGATAGCGTTTTGCCCACCCGAGACAAACAAAGTAGGTTTTTTGCTAAATTTCTACTATCCGTGAGTGGAGGCTTTAGTGTCTAATGCTTTTACTTGAAGTTTATGTTGGTTGACTTGACGTTGAGTACTACATCAAATGCTGTTGGAGTTATTGCAAATAGATGTTACATGATATGTATATATTAATAAAGCATTCTGCTAGGCTTTTGAATTGGGTGATATAAGCATAATCATGTGTTTGAATGTGGAGTATGTTTTTCTATCTTTATGCCATAGATGAACTTCAAGCCATATCGATGGTTGTTTTTGCTACTTTCTTCTGATAATAGATTATTTGGGTTTTGATACTTGATTTTATAGCTACAAATGGCGCATGTTAATTAACGCTCATTAGTAGGTAGTTGTTTTCTTTTCTCAGGAAGGGAATGCATATGTTGTTTGCTGAAGGGAATGCATACGCTCGTTGGTATTAGTAGGAAATGTGCATCATGGAATTGAGGGCTACCACAAGTTAACAAAATGAGAAGGGAATATGCATTCGCCATATTTTGTAATGCTGTTGATGGAAATGTGGAGTAATTGTGGATAATGATGTATAACATTTTATATATGAATGTATATAAAGTTACTTTGACTCAGGCTATGTAACATTTGTGGTTTTGTTGAATCTATTATATAATATATATTTTGCATTATGTAGAGCTGTTATAATATTCATGTGTAAGGGTATATTCAGTAGGCAAAAAGCAGTACTCAAAACACGTGTACCACAAGGTAAATAACGTTAATCACACCGGAAGCGAATAAACAAGTCACACTAAGTGTGTCAAGTGTGAATCATACTGGTCACACTTGGTGTGACTAGTAGTGCCCTGTCGAGCTAAAACAAAAACAGAAGCGAATACACTAGTCACACCAAGTGTGACGAGTGTGAATCATACTGGTCACACTTGATGTGATTAGTGGTGCCATGTAGAGATGGGACAAAAACAGAAGCGAATACACTAGTCACACCAAGTGGGACGAGTGTCAATCACACTCGTCCCACTTGGTGTGATTAGTGGTGCCATGTGGAGATGGAACAAAAACAGAAGCGAATACACTAATCACACCAAGTGAAACGAGTGTGAATCATACTGGTCACACTTGGTATGATTAGTGGTGTCATGTGGAGATGGAAAAAAACAGAAGTGAATACACTAATCACACCAAGTGGAATGAGTGTGAATCATACTAGTCATACTTGGTATGATTAGTGGTGCCATGTGGAGGTGAAATAAAAACATAAGCGAATACACTAATCACACCAAGTGGAACGAGTGTGAATCATACTGGTCACACTTGGTGTGATTAGTGATGCCATGTGGAGATGAAATAAAAACAGAAGCGAATACACTAATCACACCAAGTGCGACGAGTGTGAATCATACTGGTCATACTTGGTGTGATTAGTGGTGTCATGTGGAGATGGAATAAAAACAGAAGCGAATACACTAGTTACACCAAGTGCGACGAGTGTGAATCATACTGGTCGCACTTGGTGTGATTAGTGGTGTCATGTGGAGATGGAACAAAAACAGAAGCGAATACACTAATCACACCAAGTGGAACGAGTGTGAATCATACTGGTCACATTTAATATGATTAGTGGTGTCATGTGGAGATGGAATAAAAACATAAATGAATACACTATGATTCATACTCGTCGTACTTGGTGTGACTAGTGTATTTGCTTATGTTTTTGTTCCATCTCCACATGACACCACTAATCATACCAAGTGTGACCAGTATGATTCACACTCGTTCCACTTGCTGTGATTAATGTATTCGCATATGTTTTTGCTCCATCTCCACATGGCACCACTAATCATACCAAGTGTGACCAGTATGATTCACACTCGTTCCACTTGGTATAATTAGTGTATCCGCTTCTGTTTTTGTTCCATCTCCACATGACACCACTAATCATACCAAGTGTGATCAGTATGATTCACACTCGTTCTACTTGGTGTGATTAGTTTATTCGCTTCTGTTTTTGTTCCATCTCCACATGACACCACTAATCATACCAAGTGTGACCAGTATGATTTACACTCGTTCCACTTGGTATGATTAGTATATTCGTTTCTGTTTTTGTTCCATCTCCACATGGCACCACTAATCATACCAAGTGTGACCAGTATAATTCACACTTGTCGCACTTGGTCTGACTAGTGTATTTGCTTCTGTTTTTGTTCCATCTCCACATGACACTACTAATCACACCAAGTGCGACCAGTATGATTCACACTCGTCGCACTTGGTGTGATTAGTGTATTCGTTTCTGTTTTTGTTCCATCTCCACATGGCACCACTAATCATACCTGTAGTATAGAAAATGAAGATGGATGGTGGCTAGTGCAGAAGCGAATAAAGATGGATGGTGGGTGACGAATGGTGTCCGTGTAGTCGAAAATGCGAAGAGAGACCAAAAGAGAAAAGTAGATTAGTAGAATAAAGAAATGAAGGAGGAGCAAAAAGTGAAGAAGAAACAGGGCTGCCAGAAATGAATAAGGAGGGAGCAGTAAAATGAAGAAGAAGCAGGGCTGCCAGAAATGAATAAGGAGGGGGCGGCAAAATGAAGAAGAAGCAGGAGCTGTCGACAGTAAAAATTGAGAGAGAAAACTTTGAAATGAGTTAAATGAGTTCCCTTTGAAATGAGTTAAATGAGTTTTTAAGGGTATTTGTGTCCAAAAAAGAAGGAGTTGGGACACAAATGTTAAGTTTATTCAAATGGAATAAAAATGTCTATTCAACAATTTAAAGTGACTTGGGCTGACATTTCTTCTAAAAATTTAATTGGGTTTAAACTAGTGATGATGTTGGTGATGAATTTACTAGATAAAAATTGATGATGAATTGATTAGATGAAAATTGATGAAGAAAATTTGATAAAGGTGATGAACAAAATTTAATTGATTTTTTTTTAAATGTTTTTGTTTTTGTTTAATCGACTTTTTCAATTAAACAAAATCTCCTTTAAAAACACCTCAAATGTGTCATGTGGGCAGGTTAGTCAGCTAACTTTCTAAGGGTATTTTAGCACTTATGTTTAATTTCATTTTGACCGTTTGTCTTCGCTAATGGCACTTTAATGTTAGGAAATATTTGTGTTGAGTTTTTTTAAATCTCAGGGGAGTTGTGTGTCGTTACAACCAAATATCTCATATTTGTGTAATTTCATTAAATCTCAAAGAGTTTATGTAATTTACTCTTATCATATTTTAAATTTCAGAAAAACTTCATTTTTCCGTAAAGTTTGAAAAAAAAAATCAAGTTTTTAAAATTTTTTTTGATACAGTTCTTTTCATCTCTAACTTTTTAAAAACTCTTTACAAAAATCTAAATTATCAATCAACTAACAGTCAACGATGACTTAAGCAATTTAAATTTATAGATATTTTGGATAATTTAACTAATATATTTATTGTTTTATAAGTATAATCATGTAATTTGTGTGCCACTAACAGTCACCAAGTATAAAAATATTTTTTTTATTTATTCTGTTCATGTAAATCGTCAATCAATTGACTGTTTAAACTTTTTTGAAGAGTTTTGAAAAGTTAATAATGAAAAGAACTATTTTTAAAAGAGCTTTAAAAACCTAATATTTTCTAAAAATTTAGGGACTAAATAAAGTTTTTCCCAAATTTTTATTTTAGAAAAGAAAATAGAAGGGCAATTTAGTACTTTCTTCATAACAATTAATTTTTTTGGTTCGTCGACCTATTGATCACCGGATTCAAGGGGAGTACGTGTTATTAATGGATTAATTGTCGAAGAATGCAATTTTGCATATATACATGGAAAATTGGTGCAATTTTTCCTAAAGTTTATTAGACATACATCATTCTTTACTGAAAGGCTAGGAAAAATTGTGCAATTTGTTGCCATGTCCTCTAGATGGAAGAGATCGCATCAATCTCCTCCGGTCACTGAAGGAGATGCTCTAGCTCCATCCACGATGGAGTCCTTTCCACAACCAATGATGATTTTTAGTTTTTTGGATTTTCAATTATAAAAAGTTCTAATTAGCTTTATAATTTTAATATTTCTAAATTTGTAATTATGAAAAGGTTTGTAGTAGTTTCAGATTTTGTCTTTATTTTAATTGTATGTTGATGTTTAAAAACAATTTTAACTCTTCACCGTTATTTTAGGTGTTCGACAAACTTTTAGTCCATCGAGTTAACAGAATTATTTGTGTAATTAATGAATGTGTAGCCGAAAAGTGCAATTTAGTAAATATATAGGGGAAGTGAGTGCATTTTTTTCAAAAAAATTAGATTTAATTTTGAGTAAAAAATTATTATTATAATTATTATTATGTGACTGCTTACAAAATTAAAAAATACCGACAGGACAGCCTCATTTCTGAACACATTCCGTGCAATTTGTATAAGATAAATATAACCGAGCAAACTTTTTTTTTTTTTTATTACATGAACTGTATCTGGACAAACCCAGGAAACGATCGGGACCAACCAAAATAATACACTGGGGCACGATCCGGATGACAACTCCCAATGGGAAGGGATCAACACACCCAAAAACGGATGGAGATAAACCCACACGAAGGTGGACCCCACACATATGAGGGGAGATAGAGAATATATTTATATTATAATGATTATTATTATATTAGATAATATATATATATATTTGGATGTTTGGGACGCGTGTCGAACCCATGCCTCTGACAAAGGAGGCATGGGTGTTGCTGGCACCAACCAACGGCGCCAGCAACCAAGTGACTATAACCAAGCAAACTCGTTGGATCTAAACGTGTGTATTTACATGCTTCCTGTTCCACGCACGTTTCCCTCCGATTTATCTCATTTGTCTCTTTCATATTACAAATTAACTCATCTATCTCTGTAGTTATCCATATCTTATATAGTTCTTTTTTTTTTTTTTTAAATCTATATAGTTCTATTTTCACTATATAAATTTGCAACCTGTTCCACCTCCTAAATATCTAATTTCAACTCTTGAGAAAAAAAGAAAAAGTAAAAACTGTTGTTGCAAAATATGAGCAGCACCAAGTATGCACATCCATATTTCCACTTCCAGGTCCTAATTTCTTCTTCTCAATCTGTATATGCGTCTATCTTTTTTTCAGATTTACAATTATGAAACAGAAACATATGAATTTCCCTTTAAAATATGTATAGCATGTATGTAAAATAAATATACGTATAAAACTGTGAGAACTAAGATGCATGCATGCAGTTGGCGTTTATGGAGGGCCTCCAGTGTTGCCACCACCTCCGTATATAACTCCACCACCCAGAAACCTGGTTTTCTTGAGGCTTGGTATAGTTTATATTTTCCTCCAATTATATTATTGCTATATGTATATATATGAAGTGCATATTATGAACCAAAATTAAGCTGCAGCTTAAGTTTGTAATTAATTGTTTATTTGAACAGTTATCTGTCTAATTTGCAGCCTTGCAGCTTTGTGTTGTTGTTGTATCATAGATGAGTGCTGCTGCTACCCTAGTAAAAGGGTATAAAAGGGTTCTGACACCCTAAAATCGGCTATTCCATTACACATACACTATCACGCTGCCAGATTGTTATCAAGCAACTCTGAGATCCAACTTCGACTATCCTTAACGACGAAATCCTCACAGTACCATCTACATTCTCCTCCAGGAGGTTCCTTCCTCCGACAAGCTCAACCGGATTTACTAACACGACACTCCCAATCACTTGTTTCGATCAACCCAGTATTGGAGCACTGTCATCTTGGATAATCATCAACGTTGTCTTGATTCATCTCATCGCCATTACCTTAAACCTATGCTGCCACGCAGCCTAGCTATTCAATCTACGCTGATCAATAATACAGATCACCTACATTTTTCGTCCTAACGCAAATAGGCTGATGCTTTAGTGCTTTCCATTATCTTTTACATTCACATTAAATAATGATTTGAACGTTTGAGGATCTTTGATCGGCACCTTATTAGTGTTAAAATCATTCACGTTCTTTTTTATTTGATTTATGCAGGACATAGATTACTAAATTTTATAAAGTCAACCAACAAGACTCGCTTTCATTCAATATATTATAGTTCGGCCTCGCTGTATTGATCTAATTATTTTATTTTTCTGCATTGCGACTTAAGGTTACCTTATTTCCGTGGATCAGAGTTGTGTACTGATTTCAATTTATATATTTTTAATGACCTGTTGACACGTGTAATGTAACTATTATTAATAAAGATCAAGGGTGTTTTTCATTTATTATAATTGCAAGCCTCATAAAAGTTGGCTTAATTGTCAGTAGTACTTTTTGATGATCATTGTCGTGATCGGTGCAAGTAGGTGAAACATTTAATATATTAGAAACAGATAATATATGTAAGTATTCTCAACGAAGTAGCTGAACTCTTGCTGCAACCTTACTAGCTACTTGGCTGAGTGAACGCAATATGATTAAATTTGATTGGGCGTTGGTACAACGGTTGTGCGTTTTCTTCATTTAATTCTATAATTGAGCAGTACAGTTCATATAATAATAATAACGAACTATTGGTATTTTTTAAAATCATACACTCCATGGTTTTTCCTTAAATATCACTAAAAAATGCAATCCTACACTGAGAAGAATGTGTGAATGTTCGTAAGGTATGATTTTTTTAATAAAAAAAATTTACTCTAATTCATGAACAAAAGTGTAATAATTCTTGAAAATTATAACTATTTTCAGAAATTATAATTTATGAATATCGATATTGAAAAAAAAAATCGCTTTTCATAATTTTATGGAATTATTACATACTACTACGCCCCAATCTCCTAAGTTGGCAACATACAAGACAAAATGTTCCTACTAGATGGAATTACAACACTTTTCTTATGCTTGAAAGTTTTGTTTTATATCGTCGTGCTTTTTATCACTAGCAATTAAATGACTCAAACTACAATTAAGCATCGTCCTTCTATGTTGAGTGGGAAAGTGGAGAAATTAACAAGCTTTTACTTGTTTTTTTATGTGATTACTTGTATCTTTTCTAGGACGAAGTATACAATTACAAATTTGTGCTTCGCTAAGGTATTAATGGCCTATTTGACTTTGAAACAATATTCAGGAAGTGAGAATTAATGCAGATATAACATGTATGACTAGTGCAACGTATGCTAAGTTTTTAAGGTTGTTGAACGAATTTTTGCAGCATAATGGCAAGTGACTATCTTAAATCCTCGTTATCAGATTTACTGACTTTGTATATAAGAAAGAGATGATAATCATTTGAATGAGCTTACGGTTTGTAAAGTAAGTTGACTTCTACATTCAATGTATGAAAGCTGAGAATAATTGTTGAAGAATGAGAACTGATAAGAATGTGAACTGATGAGAAGAAAAGGTAGAGAGAATTTTTCAAGAGGATCTTGACTTCAATCTTGATCTGTATACATTTTTTTATTTAACAAAATGTACACACACTTGTACAGATGTTTATTTGCTACTTATATAGAACTCATTACGTTAACTACTTCATGTACCAGACTTCAACAACCAATTGCAAATCTCAATCACTGCACTAGGATCCATAGTAATACTATACATCCCATAATAATCAATTCATATATTTATTTAACCTTAATAAAATGATGATGGTTTATTAACACCCACTATGGGCAATTATTTTGAGGCAATTGCCAGTCCAATTGGCTAGTAGTTCTAAATGGACCATTATTTGTCCTTGCACATCGTTGTGTGCAACCCAAGATACACGTGAATGAGAATGAGCAAAATTGTTCATTTATTTGTTATTTTTAAAACATCTGAACGTAAAGTTGATTTTTTTTTTATTTTATTATTAACTCAAATTAAAGAAATGAATAAAATGATGTTTCCTGAATTAGTAGAGAGGAAATAAAGGTCGATTGTTGAAAATAACTCTATTATTAAACACAAAGCATTATGAATGCAACATATAGAACCCATAAGATGGCTCCTGAATAGAGAATGAGCATACATATGAACTAGAACCAACGAAAGCATGCAGCATAGAAATAGAGAGCAAATGTGTGCACCCTTGCATGCGTGAAAGTAAAGAAAGATACAAGTCTGTTTTGATTTTGTTATACACATTTGGCATGGAAATAACTCCACAATTCAAAGGTACCTAGGCGTGCAATTGTTAATGCAGCATAAACTACAAAACAGAGAAAGTGACTTGAGATCATATCTCATTTCTCTCTCTCTCAAAACATAAACGAATTCAAAAGTCAAGGGTGGGTTCTGCATTCGTGAATTGAGGGGATTTCCAATCCATGGTTGTCCTCCGACCGCTGATACAAACCCGATGGCTAATATATGAAATCACTTCCGCTTCCAATCTTTGAACTCCTGCACGGTGAACAGTTTGAGTCCAAAAATCCATTTTAATTGTCCAACTTTTTTTCCAAATAATACAAACTTAAGTCTTCAACATCTACTACGACTTTAACTTCTTCCAAAAATGTTGGTGATGGTTTTGATAAGATGCTTAACATGACATTTAAACGAGAAGCCATAGATATAATGAACGTGGTTATATAAATTTTTATATTTTTTTAATTATTATCATATCATATTTGTAATTATCATAATAACACGATTTTTTTTAATCATTTTGTATTGGAGTTTGATGCTTTTAAAAGTGTTGATTCTTACGTTTTTTATGCAAAGGACACAGTTAGAGCTCTACTTAGATGAACCAAGGTTGGACAAAACAATACCCAGTTGTTAGACATTAGTTTTTAGAAAATGAAGGAATTTCGTTAACCTGATCTTGCCTCCATGTCTCAAATATTTTGGGAATCTATTTTAACAATAAATAAAATTGATAAGCACAGAGTATATATAAAAGTAATTGTGAACACAACTTTGAAGTAATTAGAAGTTAACAAATCATCAAATACACCACGAGTAAGGACTGAAGAGAGACAATATATACATATAATTAATCATGAGGGAGTTTGGGCTCTGTATTGCTATTGGCCAGCTTTGGCTGATGATACAATGTCTTTCCTCCCCACCACATCTAACGCTGAATTAATTTTTATAAACAAGGATTCCTTTTGTACTCCATAGTCATGTCAGTGATTCAGTCTGTTGAAAGCCTGCTACTGCTATATATGTTACTGCTAACTCGTAACTATTTCAAATTTTGAAAACATCATGTGAATTGTGAGTTGTGACCATTACTTTTCAAAGCGCTTCTCAGTTCTCATATCATCCCAAGCAAAACAAAAATTTGTTTCTAAAAGCAAATATTCCACTAGTATTATTGATCTTTGCCCCAAAAGTTTCAAAGATATAGAGGGCTCTTTGCTTCCTTATTGGATCAAGGGTTTTCCTCCGAGATCGAAAACCAGATCAAGATACAACGGAGTTGAGCTGGTAGAACCTTGTTTCTAAGGTCACGAGTTCGAACATGCATTCCTCCCACTAATAATATGTAGATAATTTTCTAATTTCTTCCTCCCGTTTAAGAGTACTTGTTCCCTCCCATTTTTGAAAGTCCAATTTCGAATCACATTTCAGTAGTCCAATCAAGAGAATTCGATAGATAATTATTATACATATATGTACTTATACTATATCCAAAAAAAATGTTTTCCTACTTACAAATACTTATCTAATGAAGTCATCATGACTATTCATTTTTTTATTAAGATCATTTCACTAATGAGATTCTTTTTCAAACACTAAAAAAGGGGCGAGTTTTTATATTGAAAAAAGAACGGGTGAGTTTTGAAAGTGTTACTCAAGAAATGAAACGGATTTTTTAGCACTTCAGAGTCTGAAAACTATAGTTTTGTGAACTATAGTGCATAACCACTACGGCCGTGTTTGGTTGACAGGAATTGGTGGGTTTTGGTGGAGCTCTAAGACTTAGCGTCTAAATTTAGTGTGAATTTGTGTTAAGAATTGATTTGTTATTTGTTTGAAAATATATTCAGGACTTAAGAATGGAGGAGGCACAACTCCCTCTACTTCACCATAGACGGAGGAATCTCTTTGGAGGTTGACTCCATTTTTTTTTTTAAAAATTCTATTCTATTTTATTTTGATTTTCTTATTTGTTTTATATATGAGGGTATTTTGGATATATCACAAGTCAAAAGTGGTCAACTTTAACAATAGCTAGCGTCTGTTGAGTGCCCTTGGTGTAAACTACCCAAACCTTTCCAGCTACGTGTTTTGAAGCCAAACCTCGGGGAAGTCAATGTAATTTTCCCTTCTTTCTATAATTTTGTCACGTTCTGTTTTTTTTTTCCCCTCTTATTCTCTCACCGTTTTTCTATATTTTCACATTCTCTCTGCTTTCTCATTGAACAAAGTCTTTTTTGGTGCTATAAACCGTGATTTGATTTGTTGTTTATTGTGAATATTTGATTTGGTTTATTGTTTGAATTAAAAGTTGAAAATAAGAAAAAAAATATAATACAAAAGAAAATTTGAAAATCCTTAGAAAAGGAACAAAATAGAGGAAGAATAAAAACATAAATTAAATCTTGAAGGAAACAAATCTTCAAGCCCTACTGGAATGAGGCTTTCTGTTCTTTTGTTTGCCACCTACCAATAAGTCTAGAAGGATGCCAAACTTCCTCCTTCAAGACTAATCAAGTCTCGCGAAATTATTTTAAATACTAATAAAATTCAAATTATTGAATTGTTGCTACTCTTACAAAATAAGAGCGAAAATGTGCTCGAAAATTAAATAGCAAAAACTCAGTCCCGTTTGTATTTAAAGACAAATTGTCAAAAGTAAGGGCAGCATATCAGCTTACCCTCAAGAAGTTTCAATTTGGCCAGATATATTATTCTAGGTCTCTTCTATTATGTAATATTATACAAATCTTCGATGTAATTAGTTACTTATGGTATATGACATGTTTGATGGTAATCAGAGGCCAAAGAAACATACATGGACTCATGGAGTAACAATTATGTCAAGTGAGAAAAAGAAAGCCACTGTCTTATAAAAAGATTAGAAGAAAAGCCACCCAAAATTTGTTGTTTACCTAATTAATTGTTCATCGAGAAGACATTGATATGACACCAATGAAACCTTGTGACAACAAAATACATGCTTCTCCCTCCATGCATTTGCCAATTTGCCAGTGCCTTTTGACCCAATGAAAATAAAGAAATAATAAAGAGAGAAAATTTTCTTTAATTAGCACATGTGCTGGAGCAATTCAAATTTTTGAGATATTATTAATATGAATGGGTGATTTCTATCTACCATCAAAGCCACCTTACTGAAGTGGTATATTATATGATTGATTGACGTATGTATATTTATTGATGAAAAAAGAGGGGTCTACCAGTACACCCTCTCAATCCTTTTAAATTATAACTGTTTTTTTTTTTAAATTAGAAGTAGTCTCAATTTGATAGGAAGTCGGAATCTTTTACAGAATTTATCTTCCCATGCATTAATTAAAGAAAATAGAATATACTGTATTCATAATTTAAGTATAATTTTTAAAATTATAAACTAGTAAGTGGAATATCGTTCGAGGAATACATGTTCATATGAGGAGTTTTTAGTGTTCAAAATACTTGATGAAAAATACAAAGTCTTGTGGATTGATTTAGCACCACAAACCATATATTTTTTTAGTTGCATATAGATATATATACACATGTATATGTATGTATGTATTAGAAATGGCTAGATGTCAAGTGATCGGTAGCCTTGCGCCTAGCGCATAGATGGTTTGACGCTGTCAAACCTAGTCAAATCCAAAATGAATTTACGAAAAAATAAGTTTGGTTTGTTTGGTCGATTCTAGAACAAGCAAAAACAAAATCACAAACACAAGTTACAAACAATCCAAACCATAAGTTACAAACAAACACATGCTAGTGGTGCAAGGAATAGGTGCAATGACGATGACAAGGACAGTGGCCTTTGATCAGCACGGCGTTTGAACGGTGACGATGAACGGTCGAGGATAGGGTTTGGTGGTGGCGATTGGTGTGGTGCGTTTGACTGATACGAGGTTAAAGTTAGGGTGCAGTGGTGGTGCGATGAACTTGAGGTTGAAGTTGAAGCAATTGGTTTGCTTCTCTTCAGCTCTTCTTTTTTAAAGTTTTCTACTCCAAAATGGCATTCCAAAACGAAGTCGTTTTGGACAAAAAAAAAAGTTTAAAAAATAATAATAAGGCCGCCTAAGCGACCCTAGGCGATTCTAGGCTACCAATTGCCTAGAATCAACAATTTGGACGACAAACAGCTGCCTAACCCAAAATTTAAAACACTTTTATATATATATATGGTAATTGAAAATCTTCTTATAAAGCGATATTAAGGGCCATTTTGATATTACTTAGGTGGTGTTTGTTTTATTGTCTTTAGTCTTAAAAGTTATTATTTTGAACAAGTATAGCACTTAATATTTATGATTCTTGAATTTGTTTGTTTTTTATTTCATGTTCCTTAACTTATTGTGTAGTTTGGTTATTACCATTTTACCTTTTATCTTAACTATTGCTTTTCACTATTTTTATTTTCAATACATATTTTAATTTTTTTTTTTGTAAGACATAATTATTTTATGTATAATAACATATGTTTTAATTATTTAATATTACATAAATAATATAATAATCTATATTTTTATTTTTAAAAATTAAAAATAAAATAATCGGTCTCGTTCCTTGCATCTTGTCAAAAGGAGGCCAATGGCTTCTTCTAATACTAACAATAAAGGCAAATGGCCTCCATGTTAAAGGTCGTCGGCCCCTATTATTAAGATTAAACTAGGCTGACAACCTCCTCCTTAGAAAGAATGGGAGGTGGCTATAACGACCTCTTTTTTTCATTCATGAGGAGGCCAACTAGACTCTTCTTATCATATGTGAGGAAGATGACGACATGCCTCCTAAGGATCCACTGTTGTTGTCATCTCCTACTTCTATTGATATACCAAGTTTCGTCGCACTAGATGTCTTTCTCCTATGTTTCTTCTTAGGACAAGATATCTCCCTTTCTCTATTTGGCCTGATATGAAAATTCATTATCTGTTTTTAGTGCTTAAGTCTAAATGATAAGTGGTCCGTCATTCAAAAGTTTGCATATGGTTAGATTGCTGGATGGATGGTCCTCTTTAGGACACAATTTCTGATTTGCCACTTTCAGAACTATCACTCTTAACCTATATTGGAAATGTTTATTATGATGATAGCTAGCATTTCTCTAATTCATTAGGTCAAACGCACCCAAATTTAGTTCATGATATTGAGTAGATAGTTATTTGTACTTCAATTAATTCAAGAGTCCCAACCTTTTCCCTCGACAGAAAAATGACTACCACTGGTGCTCATAACTCTTTATCTCCTTTACAAACTCATTTTCATTGGGCCAGATATATTTGGGAAGCTTTCATTTCTCTTCAAGATCTTTATTAGTTTAACGCATCATGCATAACGGATTACCCACTGATTTAACTCTTTAGCACCGTGGGTTTATTTTGTCGTCTTGTTATCGTTTGTGTTGGGCTACAAATGAGAGCTTGGAGCACCTGTTTCTCAATTACCCTTTTGCAGTTACCCCCTAACATTCCTTATTTTTTGTCTTAAATCAAGACGTTTCTCTTTCTGGGACGGTTAGAAATTTATGATAAGCTGCTATGTCTATTACCTTTTACTCCCAACTTCAACATCTTTGGAAGGCTAACATCGGTACATTTTTTTGGGTTATTTAGGTCATTCGAAATTCTACCACTTTTGGGGGTAAGTTTCATTATTTTCATATGGCTCTTTCTTTTGTCTAGTGTTTCATTCGTGAGGCAGGTTCTTTTAGTTTTGAGATTATAAAACTCAATAGATAATTGTCTAGCACTGCATAAGCTTCATGTTTCTGCTAAGCCTCATAAAGATCCTTGTATTGTAGAGGTAATTTGGTCTACCACCCCCACCCTCCCTGTGGGAGATGGATTAAGGTTAATACTGATGGTTCTACTTTTGGGTCTCCTGATTTAGCTAGTTAGGCAGGAATTCTTCAGACCTTCTGTGGGTCTTTCAAAAGTGATTTTGATATTCCTTTAGGAATAAGTTTTGCTTTTGAGACAGAGTTAGTAACAGCTATTCATGTCATTCAATACGTCTGTAAGTTTAGTTGAAATAAGTTTTGGCTATAAAATGATTCTACTTACGTGGCCTCTCTTCTTCTTGCTCACTGTTCTAAAGTTCCCTAGCACTAACGACCAGTTAGGGAACAATGTCTTGACCATCTACTGGGCATGGATTTTAAGGTTACTCACATTTATCATGATGAAAATTCTATGGCGGATGTGCTAGCCTCTAGATCCCATTCAATTGTTCATCCAACTAGGTGGTCGACAGCTACTGGTTTTTTATGTCCTCTCCTCTTGAATCACTTTCTTGGCATGAGAAAATATCAATTTTGCTACTTTTGGCTTTTGAAGGTTCTAGTTGATTTCTTTTTGTAATCTTTTATTTATTTTTAATAATAAATTGGTTTTGACCAACAACATTTTATTTTTTTTTAAAAAAAAGGGCATTTATTATAGTAGTTTTAGTATATAAGATTATTCCAGTAAATTAGTATCAATTGATAAATTATGTCTTAAATACTAAGTGAAATGTTAAAAAAAATAATAATAAATTAGATTTGTTTAACTTATTATAAGATCATATAAGTTGGAAAACAAACAAAATTAATCCACTCAATTTAAGTCCTGAATTAAAAACAAACATCCCCTTAGTTTTTAAATTAATCATTGATAGTTATTCTGGAAAAAAAAAATGAAAAGTCTACCGTAAAATTAATTAAACTACTATTCGGTCAATTCAGCTATTAAAATTGTTATAATAACCTAAAAAGCAGTAGCTATTCGTTTGGTAAATTTTATTTTAATTGTTGTGAATTTATAAAATATCTAAAATAAATATAAAAATAAAATTTTAATTTATATTTGGTACAAATGTATTTCTATATAATTAAATTGAGGATATAAATATCTTATGTTAAAATTAATGAAAATGATTTAGCCATTTAAAGATTCATTAAATTCTACATAAATTAATTTATAAAACCTTTATAATAGTTAGTCCACCTTCTTAAACTTGTTGTTATCTACTTAGATTATAAAGTAATCACTTTTGAAAGGTTTAGTAAACATTTTTCTTTTAAAACCAAAATTATTATATAATTAGATTTTAGCTTCTAAAAAGTAATAAGAAAAGGTGCATAAGGGACGATTTAGCATTGTTGTAGCTTCTAAATAATTACTGTTATCTATGTTGAAGAAAAAATTTGTTGTAAAATTAATCAAGCTAATGTTTAGTTAAATTTACAGTAAAATTGTTATAAATCTCAAAAGCTGTATGTGTTCAATTGTAAATTTTACAATAAAAGAGGTGAATTTATAAAGTATCTAATCATAGACATAAAAATGGAATATTTTAATTTATAATTGACATAAATATTTTTATACGATTTAGGTTGGGATTTAAATATATTTTTATTATAATTAATAGTGATGATTTGGCCCTTTTGAAATATTCATTAAGGGTGTCGATATTGCCACCTGATAATCTTATTTGTACACCCATAATTCATTAATCATTTTTATTACTAAAATATTCTAAAAAAAATTACTTACAACGACAATATACTTTTTTAATTGATTTCAACAAAACATACATTACAATTGGTTCAAGATTTTTATCAAATACTTTACATGAAACATTTTAACTTGTAAAATATAAAATACCTTTGACGCAACAATTTTCCTATACTTTCTCATTTCTTTTCTATTTATTTTTAAATAATTTGACACTCAAATATGATATAATCACGAGACCCTTCAAGCAATCGTTTTATTTGTTTAATTTTTTTCCTTCTCTTTTTTTGGTCTCTCCTTCATGACTCCTCCAAATTCTAACGGCAATGGAAAAATCCGACATGCATTCTTTTCGACCATGAATTACACATCAATTTCACTCTTTCTTGAGAAATAATTTTTCAACAAAAATATATATATATCTTTTTTTTTTTTGTTGTCTTTTCGTAACCATACTGTGATTTTTTTTTTTTTTTTTTTTGAAATATTTACTGGAGAGAAGCTTTGAAAAGGAATGCTTGAGCTCTGCAAATGTGAAAAAGTCCAAGATTCCAATTAAAGTTAATGAAGAGCTTTTATTTTTTGGAGTTTTTGATGACACTTTCAGTACTGTGATGGAGTGGAATGGGTGGTTGAGAAAGAACCAATGATCCTGGTTGGAGAAATAGTAGCGGGTTATTTTTAGATTTTAAATGGGTGTACAAACTAAGCATAAAAATTTTGAAATTTAGTAATTGGTGTATTAATCAATTGAATTTGTAAATTGTTTTCTTGAGTGGCAATATCTACATCTATTCATTAAAACTCACAATAGATTATTTTATAATTACTTTACAAAAATCACTTTCACATAAAAGTAACTTTTTGAAGTTTTATTTAACACTTTTTTTATACCAAAATTACTAGATAATTAAAGTTTAAAATCTCAAAAGTAATACCAGATGGGACATATCATAGATCCGACCTAATATCTATTTCCACAATAAAAAAACAAAACTCTGCGCACATACATTTTAATGCACATGGTAGAACCTAAAACATTATCATGGATGTAAAAAGGAAAGCACGGTCAATATTTGAACTATAAATAAATGTACAATTATAATTTTTTTCCGAACATCTTCAACCCAAACTTAGATTAAACACCTACAAGAAGTAAACTTAATGAAACATAGTCCATGAGCTACTCTGTTCACTAATCTAAGAACAAAAGAAATGCTTCAAACACACCAAACAATTTTTTTTTTTTTAAAGATATTACAATAATTTTTAAGAGGATAGATTTTATTAACTTAATTAATTACTATTTATGTATACTTCTTAAATCAGTTATCAATTTATTTATAGTTGACTAATAACTTAATTGGTTAGTGTGCTCGCTTTTAACATCCACAATGAAGGTTCAAGTCATACTATATGTATTTGAGTCTTATCATGTGCATTTATCGGTGTATGTGAAGAATTTTTCTCTCTTATTATAAGAATATATATCTTTCTGATATAAAATCAGGTTATCAAAGATTTCTGACTATTGGTGTCAGTTTCATGCATGTGGCTTTTTTTTTTTTTTTTGCTATTATTAAAAAAAAAAAACATTTTACTTTAATCTAGGGGCATGGACGAAGTCATATTATGTTTAAAACTTAATTAAACATATGACTTGTCACAAAAAATATGAAATCGTCTTAATTATTTAATCAAAGTAATTTTACAATTGACATCTAAAAAAAATGGACGTTAATTGTAAAATATGAGTTGACATAACCTTATCACTCTAAAAGGTACAATTTTAGAAGAACAATTTGCGTTGTACACCAAGAAGTTCTCATATATATATATATATATGATCATGAGAAATAAGACTAAATTCATGTTATAGAAAGCTTGGGTCTAAAAAGGACATTTTCTTTTGGGGAGTGAATTACTGAAAACTCTCCCAATATTTGCTTTATTACAATCGGAAACCATTTTTACGTTTTGTAACAATGACCTCCCCTCTACTAACGTTTGACCATGGTTGACCGTTTAAAATAACTGGAAAATGACAGAATAGAATAAAAAGACGATAATACCCTTAATGAATTAATTTTATAAATTTAAAATATAAAATAATTAAAATTTAAAATTAATAAAATTTAAAATTATTTTAAAATTGATCTAAACCATCCATCTCAAAGATGGATGGCCTAGATTAATTTAAAAAAAATAATATTTAAAACAAAAAAATAAATTGATGATGGTTTCTGATTATGGTTTTCGGTTCTTCAACAGTCAGTTTTGGTTCATCGTCTGTTCCAACATCATCATTCATCAACATCGGTCTGGGTAACCCAGACATCGATCTGGGTTTCCCCGTCTGGAAACCCAGATCGATGTCTGGGTTTCCGTCTGGCAACCCAGACAGAACCAGACGGAAACCCAGACCGATCGGTCTGGGTTTCCAGATCTGGGAACCCAGACATCGATCTGGGTTTCCGTCTGGCAACCCAGATCGATCTGGGTTCCCGTCTGGGAACCCAGATCGATCTGGGTTGCCAGACGGAAACCCAGACCGATGTCTGGGTTTCCAGATCTGGAAACCCAGACATCGGTCTGGGTTTCCGTCTGACAACCCAGACAGAACCAGACGGAAACCCAGACCGATCGGTCTGGGTTTCCAGATCTGGAAACCCAGACATCGTTCTGGGTTTCCGTCTGGAACCAGATGGGGAAACCCAGACTGATCGGTCTGGGTTTCCAGATCTGGAAACCCAGACATCGATCTGGGTTTCCAGACGGAAACCCAGACATCGGTCTTGGTTTCCAGATCGGAAACCCAGATCGATCTGGGTTTTCGATCTGGAAACCAAGACCGAGCCCAGAACCGAGATGCTCAATGCCCAGCCGAAAATGAAGATGAAAATGAAGAGAAGAAGGAGAAGAGAGGGGGAAGAAGATGAAGAAAAAGAAGAGTAGAAGGAGAAGCGGGAGAAGAGAGAGAGAGAAGAGAGATAGAAGAGAGTATTATAATTTAAATTTTAAATTTTATTATTTTTAAATTTTAATTATTTTATAATTTAAAATTTATAAAATTAATTAATCAGGGATATTATCGTCTTTTTACTCTATTTTATTATTTTTCAGTTATTTTAAACGGTCAACTCTGGTCAAACATCAGTAGAGGGGAGGTCATTGTTACAAAACGTAAAAGTGATTTTCGATTGTAATAAAGCAAATGTTGAGAGGGTTTTCAGTAATTCACTCTCTTTTGGGCCAATGTTACTTATTGTGCGATACTAGGAAAAAAAGTATAAGCCAGAGACATAATTTATTTTTCAACCAACCAATAAAGTAGACCACCCCTTTTATTTTTAGAAACTATGACAATTTCCAATTGCTTGTGATAAAATTCAACAATATTTACATTTCAAATCTGAGTTCAAATTCATTAACTTTAAACATGAAAATAATCAAAATTATATTAAATTCATATGCAGTTATATATAGATTAAAATAGTTTTTCAAAAATAATTACATATTTATGGGTTCAAGTCATACTGTATGCATTTATCAGTATGTGTGAAGAGTCGTCTCTTTATTATGAAAATCAATATCTTTCCAATATGAAGTAGATTTTTAGGTTGTGCCTAATATTTAATCTTGATGGGTTATAAAAGATTTTTGACGGTTGGTACCCGTTTTAAATATTTGAATATTTTTTGTTATGATTAAAAAAAATCACATTTTACTCTAATCAAAAGGCTTGGACGATGTCATATTATATTAATTAAACATACGAATATATGACTTGTGCACAAAATAATATGAAATCACCTTGACTGTTTAATCAAAGTAAATTTATAATTAACATCTAAATGCATGGATATAAAGTATAAATACAAGCCAATGTGATCGCTAGTACCCTTGCTCGAGCTTCACATTCTTTTGCTAGTCTCAATGTTTGGTATGAGCCTCCTAGTCTTATAGGAGCTCCACTAGTTGCTTATGTTTTGAGTTTTTCTTAGTTTAATGAAGTTGCTTATTTCAACAAAAAAAAAAAAAACCTTATCACTCTATAAAAGTTATAATTTTAGAAGAAAGATTTGTGTTGTACATAAAGAAGTTACATCTAATTGGTAATTCAAACTCGTATTTGATTTTATTTTTTCATATATACGTACATACATATATATATTTTGAAGATGTATGATCATGAGACATAAGATTATAAATTCATATTTCTAAAAAATTTGGTGCCCAAAAAAGACATTTTCTTTTGGAGCAATGTTATTGATTGTGCTATACTAGGAAAAAAAGAAAAAGTGGGAGGAAGAGACATAATTTATTTTTCAACCAACCAAAAAGTAGACCATCCCTTTTTATTTTTGGAAACTATGACAATTTCCAATTGCTTGTGATAAAATTCAACAATATTTACATTTCAAAATTGAGTAATTCATTAACTTTAAACATGAAAAGAATAAAAAATTATATTAAATTCATATTCAATTATATATTAATCAAAATAGTTTTTAGAAAAATAGTTACATATTCATTAAGATTCTTCCTGGACGGAGGAGGGCGATTTGGTAATTCGACGAGGAAAGGGAAACTTCAAAACTTTGTGTCAAAAGACTAAACTATCCTTGAAAAATCACACCAACAATTATTATTTATTTGTTTAAGGAAGTGAAATTACGAGAAGGCCCCCACACGTTGATTGACACGGTAATCCGCAAAGGGGAGATTCAGTAGCATCCATCAGCTCCACATGCGCGTTAGCTTGTCGCTCACGCCGGTCCACCCAGTTGGCTTTACTCTCTCTCTCTGAGTCCACGTCATCATCACTGGGCCCCACGTCTGTTTACACGAAAACCCTAAATTCACCCCACATGCATTCCAAATTCGTCCGAAATTACAATCCCCCATTCAAATATCGCGCACCTGGATCCGACACACCACACCCTGCCACGTAAGTGAATCCTCACATCCCCACCGTCAATGACAGATCAGCTGGGCAGCATCTCGGGTAGTGCTAAAACCACGTGAACCGTTAGATGAGGAAGGGAAACCAAACGGAGGGTAAAGATTCTGCCCGAAGTTATGGCGGGCAGATCTCATCGCCTTTAAGAAGGACCCTAGCCTTCTCTTGTTCCTCGCTCTGATAAGGGGAAAATCCCAAACCCTAGACTTCGACGATTCCACCAAGTTTTTGTGTTCTGCTGCTTGGGTCTTCAGAATCTCATTTCCTCTCTCTTGCGGTGGCGCGTGGAGTACACGATCGGAGAGATTGATGGTTACGCGGCCGGCTGACTTGGCAGATAACGGCGGAATTGGTGGATGGCATCGGCGGTGTTAGCCAACCGGAGCGAAGGCAACTGGCCGACGCAACCGAAAGGAGGCGCTGGCGGTGCAGGAGGAGGACCGAAATTGATGGGCAAAGTACCAAACCCTAACCCTAAAAAGAGACAATTTCACCAGGCGTCTGAAATCAACGGCTGTCAGATAGACGAATCACCAGCCGTTACGCAATCGGCTGCATCGGACGACGCCTCGTCCATCAATAGAAGACCCAACGACCTCAACAACCACAACAACCACCATGTCCTTTCTGGTAATTACATAAGTTTCAATGTCGCGTCTTATTCGAAGAAGGAGCTCATCGAGCTCAAGAACCGCTTGATTATAGAGCTCGAACAGATTCGTCAGCTCAAGAACCGAATCGACGGTCCCCAATTCAGATCCGGTTCAAAGAAATCATCTTTGGCCGGCAATAACAAGAGTTCGGGCAACAAGCGGCCTTTTTCGTCGGATTTGAAGAGATTGAATCATCAAGATAGCGGGAAGCTTTTGAAGCTATGTGGGCAAATCTTGACGAAGTTGATGAAACACAAACATGGGTATATCTTCAATTCTCCTGTAGATGTCGTTGGTATGGGTTTGCACGATTATTATGATATTATCAAGAATCCTATGGATCTTGGGACCGTTAAGTCCAAATTGAGCAAGAATTTGTATGATTCGCCTTTGAATTTTGCTGCTGATGTTAGATTGACTTTCAATAACGCCATGACTTATAATCCCAAAGGCCATGATGTTTATGTTATAGCGGAGCAGCTGCTGGGTAGGTTTGAGGAGCTGTTTCGATCGGTGAATGAAAAACTGGGTCAGGAGGAGATCCAAGAACAGGTTTATGATGAGGAGTTGCAGGCCAATTCTTGGAATCATCATGAGCACAATAAGGAGAGAGAGGCTGCTAGACAGCAAATGGTGGCGAAATCAGAGCCAATGCGGGTTCCTGCGGCTGTTGTGTCTAATGCTAATGCGAATGTTGTTAATCCTCCTCCAGTTTCGACTTCACAGTTGCCGGTGAGGACGCCTTCCCCGGTTAGGGTTGCTCCGGCGGCTAAGCCGGTGAAGCAGCCCAAGCCGAAGGCGAAGGATCCGAATAAGAGGGAGATGAGTATGGAAGAGAAGCATAAGCTGGGAATTGGGTTGCAGAGTTTGCCGCAGGAGAAGATGGAGCATGTGATTCACATATTGAAGAAGAGGAATGGGAATTTGCGGCAGGATGAGGATGAAATCGAGCTGGATATTGAGGCTCTTGATACAGAGACGCTCTGGGAGCTTGATCGGTTTGTGACCAATTACAAGAAGATGGTTAGCAAGATCAAAAGACAAGCTTTGATGGGAAATAACAATGTGGTTAACACGGAAGCAGCTCATAGGGTAATGAGTGAATTCTTCGTTGTTTTGGTGTTGATTCATTTACTTGAATGCTTGCATTTTCTAATTTTGTGGTATGCTGACTTGGGTGAAATGGGGATTTGTGTTTTGTTAACAGGAGGCGTCTGTGGTCGAGAAAATCGAGTTGGCGACGGAGCCAAAGAAGGTGAGGAAAGGGGAAGCAGGGGATGAGGATGTTGACATTGGTGATGAGATGCCGATGAGCAGTTTTCCTCCTGTGGAGATTGAGAAGGATACAGGCCATAATAATAACAATGCCAGTAGCAGTTCTAGCAGCTCTAGTAGTTCCAGCAGCGATTCGTCTTCGTCCAGTGGTATTACACAAGTTTCTGTCTTTTTGGATGAGAAATGTGTTGGGAGAAGAAATGATGATGCTTAATTGATTTCATTGTTGTTTGCAGATTCGGATTCTGGGAGTTCTTCAGGGAGTGATTCGGATGCTGATGATGCAAGGTCATAGAAAAGCATGAGAGCTGAAGGAATGAAGAGTTCTTGAAAAGCTTCCCTGGAGGAGAGGTTGTGTAAAAGTGCGGTGGTCATGTGACTAATCAGGTATATTGATATATATATATATATATTCATGTAACTAAGTTGCTCTGCTTTTGTTTCAATTCATTAGCCTTTTTTTTTTTATTTTCTTGAGATATAAACTGAGTTTGTGAACTGTTTTTGTATGGCATACAGGGTGGGTTTGTGAAGGTTTGCTGTTGTCGAAATTTGCTTGGCCTGTGGGATTGTAAAGAGGGGACCAAGACAAGCTAAAAAAAAAAATTCAAAGTGAGGAAAATTGTAGGTTAGAGAGGGGTAGAGAAATGTAGTTGGATATTAGTAGAGGAGAGAGATGTTAGAGAAGAGAGCTGTAGAGGGTTGAAATACTTTGTACACATTATAACACTAATACATGATTTTTAGCCCATTTTGACTCCTCTCTCATCTTCAACTCTGCTACCATTGATTGGTTAATGTTTTAAGTTTAAGCATATTATATATAACAAACATCACAAGAGGACTAAAAAGTGTCGTTTGCAGATGAGTGAATGCAAAGAGCACTGTGTGTATGGAAATAAGGGGTGGGTGGGTGAGTGGGTATGCTGGAAAAGAGACTTGGAAGATAAACGAAATAAAAACATTAATAAATCTATCTGGAAAGACAAGTTGTCAAAGGAGTTTGTGTGCCCTCTCCCTGACGCCATGTGAAGAAAGGAGGATGCCAGGCTTGATTTGAGTTTTAAGATGGTAAAATAAATGTGCCAAGTATAAATTAAACAGTTGGAAAGAGTCAGCAAATTATACATGTGGTTAGTATTAGAATAATATGAAAACCTCGAGCCTAATGCCTAATGCCTAGGGCAGAAGCATACCCAAACCCGGCCAAATGCAAAAGAAAAAAGACATGAAAGGTTTGCTGGTCCAACTAAACTAAAATCCAAAATAATAGGCAACCAAAAATGACTGGTTAAAAGTTAATTTATAATTAAATGATGTAGGTTTTTTTTTTTTTTCAAGTAATTAAATGATGCAGTTGAAGGTCTCTGTTTATAGGCTTTTCTACTTTATAAGAGATGGGTAGCTAGTATTTTTGCCACGGCACCCCTTGCCTTAAGAGAAGACAACGTGGAGAAAGCTTAGGTGGGACATAGCAAATGGAAATTAAGTGGTTGTATGTGGCATGCCTGGGTGGGTGGGTGCACTATTTCTTGATAATGTGATATGTAGATAGTGAGAGAAATTTATAAATGATCATTTTTTAACTACAAGAGAAGCATTCCTAGGACCTTTGAACATTCTTTAACTAGTTGAAGCAACTCTTGCATTCCATATGATGTCAGCCCATTTAATTTCAATCAAATTATCTTGTGTTTGGTGAGACTTGGTGATCGATTTACCAAAACAAGTATTCAAACTATAATTTGAGCTATGCTTAAAACATAGCAGTCTAAGTCGGTTTCTCCTAAACTCATAAATGATAGTGGACCCCTTATGTGTCCTGTTGGAAATCAACAGCTCCAAGGACATACAGGGATCAAATTGTTTAATTTGCTGGTCCTGCTTGGTATGTTAATGCTATCAGGAGGTAAATATAAAAATCGTTGATTGTATTTAACGAAAATATGCAATCCAATACGTAACAATTGTGTTTGATAACATTTTAATTTGCACCTCTCTTTTCCCGTTTGTTAATCCATTATAATCTCAACATGTTTATGGAAAATTAAATTGAAAGGAAGATAGCATCAATTTACATATATTATGCCAAATGAAGCTAAATGCAGTTAGTTGTGGTGGTTGCAATTCAATATCAATCATACTAACACAAAGATATGTAACCTCTTATCCCTTTCAATGCTCATATTTTTCCTACTAGAGAGAAGACAAAACCCTCTTTTTTATTTTATATATGTTATACTTCTAAGTCTCTAACAAGCACCTTTGAAAACATCAACTCGTGAAGCCTAGTATTTTCCTAGCAGTTGTAACTCTTACAATGGATTATAAAAAGTATTTTAATAATATTCAATCATTTTCCAACAACCAAAACATCTTTCAGCTTCTTAACAAATTTCTTTGATATTCAAGGAAGCTCACTGCTCATCTTCACTACCAATAGAGACCATTACAATTAAAATAAACTTCCAAGTACAGTGTTGTCCACCCATATGCACATCCTAGTAATTATTTTTAGTTTTTATGAAAACTAACATGTCCAACTGATAAGATTTCTTACAGTCGATTGATTTTGAAATAGAAACTTGCTCAAGTTAATGGTCGCGGTGGACTTGGTCGTTCACTTGAAAAGGGGTTGGAATGTAATTAAAAAAAGATTGTATTTGTTTGGAAGTTACACAGAAAATAGCTGAATAAAATAAATAAAAAGTTAACACATCTTAATCTATCTCATAAAATTTCATTGAATATAATCATGGAACATAAGTCAACACTTGCGTCAATGGCCAAAATATGCCCACACATTGAATTTCAAATTTGAAAGAGGCTCGCCAGTCACCATAGCTCAACAAGTCAACATAAAGACCATTAAAGAGGGGCAATTTTGTATTGAAAGCAAATACATACCAAATGACTATTTTTCCTTAGAAAACACAAGGCTCTGTAACTAGACTAATAAGCCCATCCTTCAAAATTTTTTTGACTATCATCAATATCTTCTTGTATGAACAATCATAAGGTAATAAATTTATAAGAAAATTAAAACATGAGAAAGCCACAAAACTTGAAGAAATTTTACCAACAGAGAGTTTATGAGATAATACACTGCAAGCTTCTCCAGTTGCCATGTCTGATCATTGAAGGCGCACTTAAGTCCCACACCACCGACTTGAATCTGTTTAGTGTCAAAAATGCCGGTTAACTTCTCAGAAAATATAAATATTGACTTGGAACATTAGGTAGGCATCTGACAGAAGTTTCCCAAGAATCAGATCCATTCATGAGGACATTTTGGTAAGTATATATTCTTATTTCTCATGAGCCAGCTTCTTCAAATTAAGATACATCTCACCAAGTTGAGATTGGCAAGCAGCATCCGTGTCAACCAGCAAATCTTTAAGAAAAGACTTGGTCAGGTTAAGAGCTGATACCAACTGGAAGATCTTGCCACAAAACTTGCGTACTTCAGCTCGCCTTGCCTGCTTCTCCGGCATATTTGTCACCAATTCCTCAATTAGATGACTTAGATTTTGGAGATGGCCCTTCAATTTTTTCTTTGATGTATCCCGGCTACCTTCATCTGAGCTTAAAGGAACCAATGACTTCAATATCTCCATCACTAGATCAAGAGATTCAACTCGACGAAACACTGATTTTGCACTCCTACATTTTTCCAAAAGGAAGCCGAAGAGATGATGCCCAATCCATGGCCTTCGGCGAAATATTTCTTTCAAAAATTCTGATTTTATTTGAGACTTTTTACTATCGAAATACCCAACCAATACATCCTGGAAGATATCAAGAACCCTCTGCAGTTCAGGCTCGGAAAAGTTTTTTGCATCAATGATCTTCAGAATCCAAAAGGTTGAATTTTGAGCCAGTGAATTTATCATTTTGTGCCGGTTCCAGGAGGCAGACTGCTTCTTTTTTGATGGATTAGCGGCAGACTTCTTTCTCTTGAATGGTTTTGATGCCCATTTTAAGCTTTTCTCCAACAACGATGCAAGAGTGGAAAGTTGCACAGTTTCACTCTTTGGGAAGTCTTTTGCTTTAAATATTTTTTTCTGTAAAATTCCCCATATACGTTGTCCAAGCTGCTCACTGCCTTCTACAGTATTTGGGTTAACAAATGCCCGAGCCAAGTTTGAGTACACCATCAGAACTTGGGGCTTACCTGTGTAAAGAAGACATCATAAAGCACAGGCAAAGATCAGAATGCAGGAATAATTTGGAAAAAGTTACTCTTACCCAATGAATATGGCAGATTGTTGAGACTCAACCCCTTCTAAATTACCAAATAAAATATAAACAGATTATTAATACAAGACATTCAGCTGGGTTGATTCCATCAACACAGTTGGTAAAAGGTTGCTTAGCTAATCTAAGCTCCACAAAGAGAATATCAATTCCAATATACAATTATAGTGATAACAGCTGCTATTTATTCTATATTCTCCTCATAAATCCAAAATAAATGCCACCAATAATAAATCTTAAATAAAGGTCAGTCTCATTCATTCCCAAAGAGCACTGTATTGCAAAAAAAAATCACGTTTTAGGCTAAAAACCAGAAACTTAATTTAGAGCAACATGTACTTGCCTGGATTTTCATGCAGGTAAATTTCCAGCAATGAAAGAACACGAAGTTTGAACAGAACAAGTTGGGATTGAGCAGTCTCACTCCCAGCCTGATTCTTTTTCTCTTTGAATATCCGGGCAAGATAAGTATCCATTCTGAACATTGCATCATCATCCATTCCTCCATCAGAATCATCAGAATCTTCAGGAAGTTCTTTGCCAGTTTCTTCAACTCCACCTACAGCCTCAGAGTCATCTGTCTGCTCATCATCACTCTCACCTGTTTCACCAGTCTCAGTTTCATCAATTTCCTCTTCTTCTTCAATACCAAGAAAATCTTCATCATCATCGTCATCATCATCTTCACTTTCTGCATTTTGATGTCTAGCTGGTTTCAAATCTTTCTTAATAATCCGCAACATCCGCATCAATCCATCGTCTGTGACATCTTCACAGAAATATTTGAAAACCTATAAAGAAAAACAGATGAGCACAATATTCTTTGAAGTCCTAAGATATTCTTGCACCCATAATCAAGATGTCATGTCTTACTTGAATATGCAGCAATCAAAAAGTGTCATGGTACAAAAGTACAGTTAAAGATATATTGATTTAATGTCCCAAACTGATATCAGAAATTGAGACCTAATCATAAATTATTAGACCAATGCCTGATCTCACAAAATTAATTAAGAAATAGTAAAACCAAAAACAAATACTGCAGTATAGAAAGGACATAATAATATTTTGAGTATAACTTACTTAACCATCTAAAAATTACAAAAAGAAAACATCAAGACTTGATATTAATAAAACAAACCTGCTCCATAGCAGAACGCATAGGAGCTGATGACTGTGGCAGCAATGAAAGTAAAGTATCAACCAGGACATCCATTAAATTTGGTGTTACATCACCATCCAAGTCATCTTCACCAGAGGAGTCAAGAAGGTCAGAAGCCGAAAAAGCCTTTTTGCAACACATGATTAGTTCAGAGGCAGCTTCAGAGAATTCCCCTGGTCGAAGGAGCACGTGAAGCAGTAACTGGATGAGCAAGTACCTCAGTGCATGTACCTTATTTGCGTCGGTGCTGAGCCCACAGTTCCTTTCCTATCAGAATTAATATCAGTAAATTGAAGGATATCAGTTTCAAAACAACTACAATCTAAAGATGCAACATTTGAAAACACCCTGATCCACACCTCAAATAAGCCACTTAAATCATTTGGAACATTTGAGATTAGAGTTATTTGAATCAGGATTCCAAAAATCACAAGGCTCCATATGATATAACATAAATGGGACAACTACAATCACAAGTTACCTCTCTAGAAAGCCTTGTTTCCATTTCCTGCAATTTCTTGAATGCCTTTTCATCCTCATCGCTCAAGGGTCTGAAGAGAGAAACTGAAGGAATGTTGCGTAATGTGCTAAGAAATCGCATGAAGTATGAGCCAAGGTCATTTGCCTCAGGTCCATTAGCCAGAGAGCGTGACCCCTCAACCTTCTGAGCATTTGCCAGCAATAATTGGATCTGCTCAATACACATTCCGCAAAGAGCACTTGAGGTGGCTGCTTTAGGCCACCTAAATTTCTCCTGTAACTCAAAAGATGTCACTTCAGTGCCAAGAGATGCAGAGAATAAACCCTGAACAGCTAGAAACTTCAAAATTTCCTTTTGCACCCGAAATTTTGCTTCAGCATCCAGCTTCAAATATTTCAAAATACTAGGGAGGGATTCTATTACCCAACTTTTCAAGAAATCAGAATTTCCAATTGTCCCCATTGAATCCTTCTCACCATTTGAGCCTATCTCTGAATTGTCATCTGTAGTTTGACTCTGATCTGAAGGTTCATCTGAAGCATTACCTTCATCCACAAACATGTTCATTAGGTTCTGGATGAACAGCATGCAGCCAGACTCTGTTTTGAACTCTGACATCAAATCTTTAACTGTTTTTGTCCTTGTGATGGCATCAAATTTACCATTACTATGTTTTTGTAAAGCTACGATTACAGAAACTCTTCTGACATCATCATTCCTAACCCAATCTACTAATTCTTTCAGGAAATATTGTGCAGCTTTATAAAGCCATGAATCCTTTGTGGAAAGTATATCCATCAGGCACTGGACAAGTTTGTAGGACAGAACAATTGAGACAAAAGATGCAGGCAACCTTGGGAAAAGAAGCAACAGAACATCAAATGCCAAGTGTTTACGGTCATGAGATGACAGAAGAAGAGATCCTTCGATAATAATTTCACAGAAAGATTGAAAATTCTTAGTAACTTCCTCTTCTGAAGAGCTAGACTTGCGATTCTTTTTATGCTTCTTCAAGGAAGTTGATATCGACGCTGCATCTTCAGCTTGCAAAACTGTATCAGGTAAAAGAATATTTACCAGAACAGGCCACACGCTGTGAACTCGGGGCTGACAGAAAGTAGATTCCTGCCATGTTCCACAAAAAGGAAAATGTTTTTAGAAAATCTGAAATTCTTTTTTGTCCATATCATACTTTCCCTTTACAGGGACATTAAAATATCACCTTCAAGCAATTAACAAGAGAGGACAAATGGTCAGCAGCAAAAAGTTTACTAGGGCTGAATGGATTTGGCAAGAGTTTCCCGAACTTCTCGCTGTCCACAGAAACTTTTTCACGAATTCTTAAAGCTAAAAGCAAAGCATCAGGATTTCCAACTTCATTGGCTCCTCCAAACCATTCATGAACACCCGGAACTTCAAGAACATGACTCAACAAGGCATCAGCAGGCAGCTGCAAAATTATAGAACACATTACCGAAAAAGGATAAATATACAATTAGTATCAGCTACAAACCAACACAATATACAGGTAAAATTGAAAAAAATAGATAGATATATAAATAATTATTGACAAGTGCCTAAGAGGGAGTGTTTATCTACATACAAAAGGAATACTGGTGAAGCAAACTAAATAAAATTTCAAGTCATAAACATTTTTAAAAATCCCAAAAATTGAGAAACTCAGAGCAAGAACTAGCAGTCATTAAAGAGAACATTGTTCCAAATGATGACCACCAATATCTTATGCACCTAGATATCAACCACTCAAAAGGCCCACTCTTTCATTCCAATCAGTCATTCAAGTATGTTACTCACGAAGGTAAAGCACTTAAACACCAAAATGAATCATTGGATGAGGACAAAGGACAGAAGAGTTTGAAGCTATCTCTTTTTCGGACACCCATCATAAACACATGAAAAGGATTCAATACAGTAAAATATCCTCCCAAATGTTATTAAAAAATAAAAGGTAAAATAGGTTATTTCAGAGCTATCCTAAATTGACTACATACAATGTCTAGTGTAACAAATTTCACAACGGGTCTAAAACAATATCTAGTGTAACAAAAATAACCATAAAACAGCCTTACATAGATTCCAAGCGCATCATTATCTATCAAAATAATATACTCCCCCACATTCAGGTAATGTGACAAAAAGTGCAAAGATTTTTTAAGGACAGACAGAATGAACATGATTTATTTATTCAATTATACCTTATCAACCAGGTCTAAAATAATTGAGACAGCAGGCTCTTGCAAGTATCGCTTCTTCGCTGCAAGGGAGATGAGATGACTGGTGAATTCATTAATGTATGGTGTGTTTTTATCAGAAGCCCACTCTTTAACTAGTCTTCCTGACCGAGCAAGAGCACCATAAGCAAACAAGCGACCCAAAAGGCAATCCCTTGCTTCCTACAGTTGCAAAAAAGCTCTTACAGTGATTCATTTGAGTCCATCACAACCCTATCAAAAATACATTATAAAATAAAAAATAATACTAAAAAAAAAAAGAGATAGAAGGATATCTTGTCTACCTGACCCTTCATCGATGACGAAACCTCCAATAAATCAACTATAAGTTTTAGCAATGAGTCCACTTTGATGCTGGGAATTGTATCAACTAAAAGTGTCAGACCTAATGCAAAGCCTTGTCTTGCATACTGCAAAGTAATTTTAGACCATCAATTGGCCGAAAGTTAGACATTCACCTTATACACTGCCAAAGTAAAATTTATCCAAATGAAGAAATAAAATATAAGATTATCATGTACGTTTTAAACTTAGGATATTCCAAATGTCTAACAAAAAAACAAAATTATCAGCAATCTGTAGCTCTAGATATACCAAAAAATTGGTTTCACACAATTCTTGGTGCAATGCAACTATAACATCTAAAAGCCCATGAATGAGAACACAGAACATGAACCTCACGTAACATAAGAAAATAACGTATCCATGTAAACAAATGCACCTATAAATAACAAGTAATAAAATGCTCAGTAAATGCTAATCTATAAAAGCAAAGCATTGGAATACAACAATGAGATTATTTTATGACAAGAATGAACAATTATATGTACATACATACATATATATAAGACCAGTACCAACTACTCAAACACAAAACTTGGTGGCAAAATTTAATATAGTTGCAAGTTTAAAAAAAAAAAAAAAAAGATGTGGGACCATAAAAACTTTCTAAAACTGTTTGGATGAGTGTATGATAATAGAATTTCCATCAAATCCAACTACAAATTGCAAGCTACTAAAATCAAATTTGGGATTACCCAAAGCCACCCAATCAAAAGATCTGGCCAATTTATTCTCAACTAAACTTATCAATACAATATAATTCACACATTAAGATTGTTATTAAAGACTCTGCAATTGGTTGAAAACATTACCTTTTCACTTGTCAAAATTGATAAATCTAGCTTAACAATATATGCGTCAATGTTACTTTAAGCTCTAAAGTGAAGTAACCAAATCAACATCCTCAAAGGTAAGTATCAAACATCATATAGGATTCTAACAAACTCTCCACCAAATTGAACCTAAGTTGCTTTTGCTTTGTTAAATTCAAGCACATTACAACTCCATACAATACATAAACATACACACATAACATATTAAAGAGAATATACCTCACGAGAAGAAGAAACTCCACGAATAAGCCTGCGAACAGCATATCTCACCGAAGGAGCACAATTATTCAATCCATCATCCTTTTCAGCTTCCAATTTCACGCCACTCTCTTCCAAACCCTTTCCAACTCTATCATAGGCCTTCTGAACTTCCTGCAACTCCGTCACCAGCGTCTCCGCCGCCTCCTGCCTCGCCAAAGCGTCAGCCAATGCCAAGTCCTTGAACACACCGATGTGGAACTCAGGCATGCCAGACGAAGACGCCGCAGCTGCCTCCTTTTTGGAGACAACAGCCACTGATTTGGGTGGCGGCTGTGGTTGGGACTCCTTCTCTTCCAAGGCCGTGCGGTGGCGCTCTTTAGCGATGGCTTTCCTCTTCTTCTTCCTCTCCATCGGCTTGACGGAAGCCGGGACCGAACCAGCGTCGGCGTCAATGAGTTCTTTGTCTTTTGATTTGTTTCTCTTCATTTTCTTCTTCGAAGGACTTGAAGCAACGGCATTGTCGGTGGCTGTGCTGCCTACAAGAGCCTCTGCCTCGTCCTCTTCTACAGCGTTGGAGTTTCTCTTCTTGCTGCCCATTGAAGCCGGAGCTTTTGTGTCGCTCACTGTTTTTGATGTTGAGTCAATCGCAAACGAGTGTCGGATAATAAGAAAAGTAGCGACTACACTGCCTGGACTTTGGAGAATAGAGAGATAGAGAGATAGTGAGTGTGTGTGTGTGTACACATCAGGAGTAAATTTGGAGGGTTTTTAGGGTTTTGAAGAAGGTGTGGTCTGAGGTTTTAGGGTTTCATATCATTTTGTTTTGTTTTGGGGTTCTTTTCCCGAATTAGGATAAGTTTAAGGACAGGTGAGAAATAGCCCCATTGTGGTCCGAGAAAAGACTAAAATACCCTCAAATTTATTGACTTTGATACAATGAATTTCCTTGCTTCCTCGTTCGCTTAGATAAATCCCTGCATATTGTGAAATCATGTAAGTAATAATTATTAATCTGTAGATTTTGGTGTTTACATTAGGAAAAGGACATTAATTACCTCCATAACTATACAACGATACCTTAAGTTAGAGCTTGTATCTTGTAAATATATTTAAAAAAAAAAAAAAACAAAAACAAAACAAAATTCAGACACAAATTCTATAGATTTTCATGACTGAAGTCCAGGCTTAGTGGGTAAAGTAGGAAGGAAGAGAATAAAAATTTCATATAAATCTGCATTAAGCTTGATGTTACTTCTTATAATTTCAAAGTCACTCTACTCTAACCTAAGCTAGTTTATCAAATTTATAGTTTTTTCATTTATAAATATCATATTATACAGTTTGTAAAAATATTCAAGTAACTATAATATTCAAGCATAGTCACCTCTAGCACATCCCTATTAATACAATCAGGTGCACTTCTTAATTGTTAATTAAAATAAATATCTCTTCATTATTCAAATAAAATTTCAGATCATACGATTGATGATTGTCAAAGCAACTTTTCAACATTTCTAAAATAAAAATAAAACTAAATACATTTTTAAGGATTCAAATTGTTAGTATAACTGAAATAAAAATAAATAATAATAATGTTTTATTTCACAGTAAATTTGATAAAAATATTCAATTTATAGACTTTTTGTTGTCCATAGACACAATACTATAGTAATAAAAATATAATGAATAGATAGTTTACAATAGAAAACCTACCAACTTATTTTTTATTAAAAAAAAAAAACTAAATGCTTTTGATATTTTTGAATACTTATATTTCAATGTAATAGATTATAATTTTCAAGTGTATTATTTATTATTATTAACAACTAGACTACCAACTATGTTTTTTTTTTTCTGACTAACTAACACCGAGCCATTTTACTGTTGGGACCAGAATTCTACTACTAAAAGGTGGAAGAGAGCTATCTATATATAGATGAAAAAATTGTCCACATATTAATAAGATTTGCTACTCTAATATCAATTTGTGAAAAAACGAAGACAGGTGAAAGTAACATCACTTTACCACTCCACTTGCAAATGACTATCTATTATATTAGTCGTATTAAGAAAGAACCCATGATTGATTTAAAACATTTTATTAACTCATAACAAATTGTAGTTAGTTAACTCACAATAGTCCATTGTAGACTCCATCAGATGATATTGGAGGTATTAATAATGTATGCTTAAATTTTTTTGAGGCTGAAAAATAATATTCTCCTTTTATCAACTGAAAATAACTTTGCTTTTTGAAGTAATTTTATTTGTTTTCTTCTGACTAGCTCCTTATTTTCCAAGGCGGTTTTTCCGCTTCCACGATGATGGCGATGTCAATCAACCAATACGACTCCTGTTTACCAATATATAATTTGCGATATTACCACTAATATATGATTTTTGCAATATGTTAATATCAGATCATTCTGGATCCTATTAATGAGGTACGTACTAAAGTGGAGATGAACATAAACTTGAACCGGAGCCACCATTACCTGAGATGAAACAAGAATTCTGAGCCGTTCCACAAATTTTCGTAAGGTTTAAACACAGGTGCTTTTAGTAACAACCAAACAGTGCCAAAAAAGTATAAAGCATATACCTCGAACGTTGACAATCGGATTATTTCAATAAAAAATTTTATGTTAACCATATTTCATGGGTTTCAACTTGCTCAACAACTTCTCAAAGTAAAAGCTAAGTAGTCCTCCAGTGCCTTCAACATTTAGATACAAAACCGCTTTAAACAATATATCCTAAATTGCAAATAGGAACAAAACATCATTCTTTAATTGTGGTCCAAAAGGCCACCAAAAAAAAAAGACCTAATCAAATTTTTGCTTCCTCATTCACTTCTTCACCTCTTCATACTCGGCCTCTGGAGTCTGGTCGCCACCACCCTGAGAACCTCCAGAAGCTGAATCACCTCCGCCGGAACCACCAGCCATGTGTTGTCCGATCTTTGACACGGCTTTGTTCGCAGCATCAAGCTTGGCCTTGATTTCATCGATGTTATCACCTCCCATTGCTGTCCTCAAATCTGCAACAGCATCCTCAATCTCTTTTGCAACTTCACTTGGTATCTTCTCCTTGTACTCACCCAGGCTCTTCTCAATACTGTAGATGGTAGTGTCAGCATTGTTTCTGAGATCAATCAAAGCTTTTCTTTCCTGGTCCTTCTGTGCATGCAACTCAGCTTCCTTCACCATCTTCTCAATTTCGTCATCTGACAGACCTCCAGATGAGCGAATAGTGATCTGCTGTTCTTTAGAAGTAGCCTTGTCCTTTGCGGAAACAGTGACAATACCATTGGCATCAATGTCGAATGTCACTTCAATCTGTGGCATGCCTCTAGGAGCTGGTGGAATGCCCACAAGTTCAAACTCTCCTAGGAGCTTGTTGTCAGATGCCATTTCACGTTCACCCTGAAGAACCTTGATGCCAACCTGAGTCTGGTTGTCAGCTGCTGTTGAGAATACCTGCATAAAAAGCGACACTAATGAGAATGTATACATCATAAGGAGACTGTGCCCTATAACTAAAGCATAGAACCACAACTGGACAAGCTAATTGCTGCAGTGACACCAAAGGCACCAAAAAGGAAACCTTAAAGCTAAACAAACAGACCTCTCAAGCACATCTATTGTTAATCAGAGGACTCTTAATCACACACCTGACTCTTCTTGGTTGGAATGGTCGTGTTACGGTTGATCAGCCTAGTAAAGATACCACCAAGTGTCTCAATACCAAGCGATAGAGGGGTTACATCCAGGAGAAGCAACTCTTTGACATCTCCACGAAGAATTCCACCCTGGATAGCAGCTCCAAGGGCAACAGCTTCGTCAGGATTAACACCTTTGCTTGGGCTCTTTCCAAATATTTCTGACACCACCTCTTGCACCTTCGGTACTCGAGTCATACCTCCGACAAGGAGGACCTCATCAACATCCTTAATGGTGATGTTGGCATCCTTCACGCAATTCTTGCATGGGATTCTGGTTCTCTCAATCAAATGATTGACCAAAGTTTCAAATTTCTTTCTGGTGAGTGTAATATTCAAATGCTTTGCACCTGTTGCATCGGCAGTGATAAATGGTAGATTGATCTCTGTCTCGGAAGTTGATGAGAGTTCGATCTTTGCCTTCTCAGCAGCCTCACGAAGCCTCTGCAACGCAAGCCTATCCTTTGAGAGATCAATGCCCTCAGTCTTCTTATATTCACTCACTAAGTACTCCAACAAAGCGTTATCAAAGTCCTCTCCTCCCAAGAACGTGTCACCATTGGTCGCTTTCACCTGAGAAAACATTTATTATGACTCACATAGACAAAAAATAAAAAATGAATACAAATGCAGACAATTCCAACAAGGACATCATTCATACCTCAAAAACACCATTAGAGATCTCGAGGATAGAAACATCAAATGTTCCACCCCCAAGATCAAAAACAGCAATGAGACCCTCCTTATTGTTCATTCCATAGGAAAGCGCAGCTGCAGTGGGCTCATTAATAATTCTCTGAACATCAAGGCCTGCAATTCTACCAGCATCCTTTGTTGCTTGCCTCTGAGCATCATTGAAATAAGCTGGTACTGTGATCACAGCCTTTGAGATCGACTTTCCAAGGTACGACTCTGCAGTTTCCTTCATCTTTGTCAAAATAAAAGCCCCAATCTGGCTTGGTGAGTACTGCTGACCATTAGCTTCAAGCCAAGCATCTCCATTAGGAGCCCTAACAATCTTAAATGGCACCATCTTCATCTCCTTCTGTGTCTGGGGATCATCAAATCGTCTACCAATCAGACGTTTGGTTCCAAAGAGTGTATTAGTCGGGTTGGTCACAGCCTGACGCTTCGCAGGTGTACCCACAAGTAGCTCTCCTTTCTGATTGAAGGCCACCACTGAAGGTGTGGTCCTTGCTCCTTCAGAATTCTCAATGACTTTGGGATTCTGTACATAAAGTCAAAACATATCAGGGAAAAAAATAATAATAAAACCTCAGAAGCCAAAATTGTAAACAAAACTGAATATGTTCATCAAAAGCAACACAATCTTACTTTCCCCTCCATCACAGCAACACATGAATTTGTGGTTCCCAAATCAATCCCAATAACATCATTCCCAGCAGGTTTCGAGCTGCAGTAAGGAGAATCGACACAAGTTACACACAGCCAATATAACAAGTCGCCAACAAAATAATGATCAGCTCCTTGTTACCTGAAAGCTCTTGGTAAACCTGTCAAGCTGTTACTAAGATTAGACGGGGGCCAGGCTGGCTTGCAATTGTTGCTCAACTGCAAAAGCATTAAAAATCATGAGACAACATATTTCACCTAAGGATATTCAGACATAGTAAAATGATCCTTAAAATAGTAATACACCCAAAAAGTAACACACACAAACTCACAAATTACAAAATAATACCAGGAGCCCAAGAAAATTAATAATAATAATAATAATAAATATCAAAAAAGCATTTTTGCAACATGCACATGATAAAATGAACATCAGCACTCAGCTCTTCATAGACTCAACTCATTTGACCATTTTAACACAAACAAATGAATTTGGTCCTCAAATTCAGTATGAATCGATACACCAACACAAGATATCACACGAAAGGCTAAAGATATTACGAAAATCAGTAGAAAGCTGAATCTAATAAATAAAAATTCATATAACAAGGTAGAGTGATCTACCACGTGCAAAACTGAAATCGAAGCTTCGCATGTTCATGTCAATTCATGGTCAGATAAATCGAGTCTTAAAACAGAACAATAACAAATCAAATCGAAAGCAGAAAGTTGTTGAGAGGACGAGAACGTACGCATTTGTAGACAGAGAGAGGGGAGGAGACAACGTCACGGCGCCGTAGAGAGCGGAGGAGAGCGGCGGTGGCCATGTCGATTAGGCAGATCGCGTGAGAGGTTGTGTGGAGGAGAGGAAAGGGATGTTTGTGTTCTTGGGTTTTTGGGGTTCGATTAGGGTTTAAGAGGAAGGCGTGTTAGGGTTTTTGAAGAGATGGCTCGAAATGAATTTTGGAATGTTCTAGAGCTATAACAGACTCTCACACGGCGCCGTTCAAGTATGTAACGACGTCGTTTTTGCTTTTATTTTTCGTTGGTGAAGGGTTGGCCACGTGGCGAAAAGAGTTCTAGGGTCATCCAAGCCCCCTTTATTTGTTCTCTTGAGAATGGGGCTTTCTTTTCCAGAGATTTCCATGAGTTTGTTCTATGTTTGAATTGGGAAATTAAACAAACTCCTCAACTTTTAGGGTAATTGCACGCACGTACGATTATTGCACAAAACTGTATAAGCATCCCTTGCCTTCGTTGACTTTTAATTGAGGGGCAAAAATATCTTTTCATATGCTAACTAATTTTTTAATAATATAGATATTATTATTTTATATAAATCAATAAAATATTTGAAAAGTTATTAATTATTGGGAAAAAAAAAAAACCCTTCAACATCTATAAAAACATTTCATTAACATTAGAAGAGCATATTATCTTCTTCATTAATTTGGTAGAGAAGATCAATCTACTCCATCAAATAAATGAGGAGACAATGTCCTTCCATCAGATCATGGAGGAGACAATCTCTTTCATTCTCTAATTGAGGAGCAAGAGATCCACCATCAAAGAAGATGAAAAAAATATTGATCTTCATCTAATCAAATGCGTTACTTTTAATAAAATTTTATTTATCTAAGTTATAATCATTTTATTGGACCAAATATTAAAAGGGGTAAAAAGCAAAAACATTATGAAGCCAAAAATATTATTGATGATATCATCTATTTGTTTAAGTCTTCAAAATTTAAAAGGGTAAGTTTCTCCTCGAGAGTTGCCTTTCAAACTAAAATGGTTTTGCCCATTGGTATTGAATATTGATTGTGTTTTATATGGACTTTCCTCCCTTGATGGAGGGATTGTTTCTAGATGATAGCCTAAATATTGTATCTACTCTTGATTAATAGAATGAATTTTGTTGTAAAATAAAAAAAAAATAATAATAATAAATCAATCCAGACAGTTATGAAAAGAAACATTCAATCCTAATATAATTGAAACTTGAAGAAGTTAGCTTCAGATTTATCAAGTAAAATGTCCACATCATCCAAGACTCCTTCTTGATTTTCCATTTGATTTCTTTGTTGATGGCACTCACCACCCACTCTTGTATTCTATTTTTGTCTTCAATAGTTTTTTAGCTTTGCACTTTTATTTGGACTAAACTAGGCATGTTGAAATTGATTATTTAATTATTCGGCTAGATTTAAATATATATAATTGAATAAATTCATACTAATAAGGTTAGCATTGAAATTTGAATAGATGCTTCTTTTAACGGTCAAATTTTTTTAATTTTACGAGTGGATGAACTTAAAAGTTAACTGTATAAATAATATTTTTAGATGATAATATCTGTATCCAAATAATAAGTTAATAGAAGTCAACCAATGTCAAGGGGATTTGTGCAATCTTGAGCAAAATTTCAATATGTATGCAATTACCCTGAAGATTCATGTGGTTTGTGAGATCGGATTTGATTAGTTTCATGTACTTGAATAATATTATAATGAAAATAAAAGGAAAGTTGACAAGGTTCCTTTATAGTTTGTCATATTAGACATTACCTCCTTTAGTTTTATTTTTGGCCAAACTTCCCTCCTACTTTTAATTTTTCCCCATTTTCCCTCTCAAGTTAACTTCTATCTAAACAGAGAGCCATTTAATTATTTATTAATATAATAAAATTGTTTATGATTACCGTTAATTTAAAATGACATTTATTTTTCAATGAGTAATATTAAGTAGTCCAAAAATATTATATGATGATTGATGTGTTAACCGCAACTCACATATCATAATATATAGACACGAAATTTAAGTATTTTTTTTTTTCAATATCATAGCTCTACTTCGTTTTAATTACCATAAAAATAACACTTTATAAATATTATAATAATGTCACTGTATCTTTTTTTTTTTCCTCTTTTGAACAACCATACAGAGCACACTACCCATCTTATCATATTACGATATTAAATCATATAACAAAATAAAATAAAAATAATGATATTATTCAAAGAAATAAATTTGATTTCAATATAAACACCCATTTAAAAGGTCAGTGCCACTGCAAGGGATGATTACCACTAAAATCAACGGCAACACTTACATGAATTTGTCTTTTTTATCTGTACATTTGAAAATGAAAAATTGAAGGTCAAAAAAAAAAAAAAAAAAACTAATATCACAATTAGAAGATAAGCAGGCTCAAGAAAAGAATAGGCTAACCTCATAATAAAGAATTCTCAATTAAAAATAAACTTTTCTAAAGGCAACGAAATTATTAGCACTTGTGTATCTCCCGAGATTTTTCAATAACAATCAAACTGTGAGTCGCCTGTGTAAAGACAAACATAGGGTTATGCATTTTATGTAAACAGATCGAGCAAAATTTAAGAGGACATGTACCTGGAAAATAGTATACATTTCCTTTTTCCTCTTATCATATTCTAAGGTAACCTCCCCTTTCTTGAACTCCAAGAGTTCTCCTGAGGAATGACTTCCTATTTAGTGACCAGCTTCTTTTCATCGCCCTCCTCCTATGCCAAGCAGCTACACGGGTATACAGTGCTGGAAAAATGAAGCATAGCAGCACCAGAAGTAGCATTGCCATGCATAGAAACATGACATTGCGGAAACCATCTTTCAGTGCTGGGTCCTTCTGCCCTGTCCATGGAACTCCTCCCACATTCATTCCAAACACTGATTGGAATTAATGAAATAGTAACAAGTTAGATTATACTAGAGATGCCTTGGAATTTAAGGAAGTTTGGATTGGAAGAAAGTTTACCTCCAGTGATGATGGACAATGGAAGGAATATTATCGAAAGAAAGGAGAGGTAATAAAGTTTCCTGTTTATTTGTTCAGCCTGCCAGCTATCCAGACCAGCCTGAATTGCCGTGACACGATTTGTTAAAAATCCTACACTCTCTTTTAGTCTCCTTAGCTGGCCAATTACCTCTTCTAGGGAGTTAATGTCTTCCACGGCAAACCATTGTTTAGAAGCACACTTTTCTTTCACTCGAGGAAATACTTGCTCCCCATGTGTGATCGCCTGAGCTCAACGAAAACAAATGCAAAGGCAGTTAAGTGCACAGGGTCCTAATAGCATATATACAAGAACAAACTTCATATATATACAGATATATTTCCGGACAGTCACATTTCTCGTAATTACACTAAAAACCTTAAAAATAACAAATCACCTCTAAATTATAGATATGTAAGATGTTATCAGCACATCTTTAAAGGACATCATAAAACTTGTGGGCTACGGGAAAACTAGCATTTTTTGATTTCATGAACTTAGAGCAAAGACAAGAAACAGAAGAATTCTGGAAGAGTTGGAACTTCTTCATTTAATTAAAAGGACTTTCTACTGGCTCATTCTTTTCAGCTCTTCTATCTAAACGGCGTATTAATCCTTATCATGGAATTAAGTTACGGGTAGAAGTCAAAGCACATATCGATGAATCACCTCCAAGCAATATAAATTTAATTATAATTTTTTTCCCTTGTTTTTCAAGCATTGATGTTAAATACATAAGGGTAAGCAAGTACCTGCAGGAGGCGTTGCAAATTAAGATTCATTTTGGGGAATCTTCGATCATCCATCATTTGTTTCTTTAAAGCAAAACCACCTATCATATTAAGCACACCAATTATAGTCATCCCAAGAATTAACTGTACCAATTCAAACAGAGAAAAATTATAAATAGGGAGAGAAACTGATCAGGTAAAAAAAAAAAAAAAAAAGAACTGGGGAAATTATGAGCCCACCCCAGGTCCAGCTTACCAACTGCTAACTTATGCATAATAAAGAAAAAGTTTTGATGCCTGATTATAGATTTGATTAATTAATACACAGAAAATGCTGATGTCTTAATATTTTTTAGTTATGTCTTTCCCTTCATAAACTATATACTGCAGCAATATATTACGTAATAAATAATTATTGAAGTTGTCTAGTTTCGATGATAGTTGAATGGAAACAGATTTTACTAGGCGTGCATATTTCATTTTTTAACACATTCAAATTTTTAAGTAAACATCATCATAAAAGCAACTAGGGGTGCACAAAATCTAAAAAGTTGGTGCTGCAAAGCCAACACATGATTTGGAAGGAGTGACATAAGAAGAACAAACTGGAGATGGTGCCTGAAATTACACAACTAAAAAATGCAAGGACAGTAAGTATTGAAAATCAAGGGGCAATATAGCAGCTGGGAAACACATGAACAACTCTCGTTTAGAAGGATCATTTAGCAAACATGAGATAATAAATACAATCTTTCACTAATGAATACATCACATATATAATCTTTTAGAACGATAAAAAAATATCCTTCCATTTTTGGTTTTTAATTAATATGCCACCATTACATGCATTTAAATGGGCGGTAACTCATATGACAGCACAAAAACTCTGCACAGAGTTGACCTCTCTCTAGAGTTAACGAAATATCCACAGTATCACCTCTGGTCTCAGAAATTAGTTTCACCTCCGATAACAGTAACTTCTGTCAACTCATTAAACAAAAGAATAACATGATAATAAAAGAGCAATAGCATAAGAACTTGTTAGAATTTTAACTTTCCAGACGCAACATTTTATGTCCGCTCACTTCACATATAACGATTATTTAGTTTTAATTTATTACAAATCTACTGTTATTTATCGACAGAGTAAAAGTTTGTGCAGTTGAAAATTACAGTATAGTATCTGTTCAAAAACTAAAACAAAGAAACACTGGAAAATAGAAATTATACTACATGATTACACCAACAAATTTCATAGTTAGTTACTGCAAATTAATGAGTGTGGTTGTCGACATGTGGGCTGATGTAATTTCTGAAACAAGAAGGGGTTTCCTTGGAATTTAGTAGACCTCAGGAAGATTCATGTAGTGCTGGTAGTTCATTGTTTCTTTCAAGAGCTCTTGAAAAAGCAACATTGGTTAAAGTATATTATTTTAATAACATTCATGTCACATACATCATTACTTCATTCTTTTCAAGCATGCCAATGTCAAGCAAATACAGTAATATAAGTCTGTGCTAAAATTATTATGACTTCATGCAGTTTTAAGATCATGGAGTTCTCAAGTCTCTAATGCCCATAGTTTAACGTTTATAATTATTTTTCTAGGCTACTTGTCTCAAGAAGTATTGAAACCGGTTACAAAGACTACAGCGCCATGAAGTGAAAGTAACAGAAAAAAAATGTCAAAGGTACGCTTAAAAACAAAAAAGGCAAGCACAAACACAATTAGAAAGTATAAACAATAGATTTCTGTAGAAATACAAAATGTGTGCTTGACACAATCAATGTCAAGCACACATTATCACCAAGGCAAAACAATAGATTTCTGTAGAAAGACGTATGATAAAATGATCAATAAAATAATTATCACATCTTGGGCATCGTTATAGATCATGTCAAATAATTTACCTTTATCCAATTCAAGCTCAACTGAATCCAGCTCAATCTCCAGCTTAGTCACAATATCTTGAAGGTGATCCACATGTGTGTCAATAATGTGAACAACAAGATTCGAGACAGATTTCGGTACAGGATTATCAGCTTCCTCAGAGTGATTCATCGTCAACAAGAATTCAAGGACATGCTCCCTTATTACAATACCGCCCCCTTCCTTCTGCTCACCTCTGTGAGGTGAGGGACTCTCCACGCTAGGTATCTCTGATAGAAGAGATTGGCCCGCAGGCGAGAAACCCAGCCTAGGAACACGACCCAAAGACACGGTAATCACTGAATTCTCTGTAACTCTAGCAGCAATTCTAAATGTGAAATTGCTCGCCGAAGGACCATGCGAATTAACTCTAAATACAAGCGCCCCATCAACATGCCCACAAAACGGTCCATTGCTAACAAGTGAGAGAATGTCTTGAAGCTTCAAAGGTGGGCAAAGAACATCAATAAGGTATTGTGCTGATTGAGATAGTTTTTGGTTTAATTTCGGAAGTTCTACATGGTACCAACAAAACTCACTGCCTCTACCTTCCGCAAGATCCCATTCCTTAATGTAATAGTTTCCTAATCCATCAAATATGTAAGCTTTTTTTCTCACCATACCCGGAAAATGGGTGCGGGAGATATGTGCTTCCCTATGAGAGGTTCCTGAAGAAGGTAATCTATCCATCTCCTCTTGCTCTCCATCCCCCATGGACTCGTCCCGACCTAGCTCCATGATCCTATCAAACTACCTAGCTTCGTTTGATCAATCCAACAAGTCCCAATGAAACTAGTATCTATCAAGAATACACAAAAACAGCCTTCTAGCTGTAATTCTATCACAATCACTCCTCTATCCAAATTCAACAACATATATGAACAAGTCAATTAGAAATGAAACCACATGCTTCAAATCAAGAAAAAACAAACTCTATAGATCCAGCAAGTAAGAACCCAGATAAGAATTATTCACCAAACTTGAAACAAGAAAGCCACAAGCTCCCAACTTCAACCCACCTAGATTTCCAAATTCACCATTCATCAATCCCTGAAGAAAACCATCCCAAAACGAAACACATTAACAACCAGAAAACACAATGACCAAAAACATTCAAAAGCCATTAAAAGAATAAGTCTTTACCTCATTGAAAAGGGTCCCAAGACCAGCACAAAAATTGGCCAAAACAAATAAAACCCAGATCACAATCAAAACAATTCAATATACCCAAAACGCGGAAGTCCTTTGTAGCTTTTGTCAAAGCGGTTAAACAACCAGACAAACTTGAAAAGTTGAAATGATATTAAACTACCAGTTAGAAACAAATGAGGAATATTAAATTCAAAATGTCGGACAGTACAGAGAAGGGACCAAGATAGAGGAAACTTGATGGTATGGTTCTTGGAAGTTTCTCTGTTCACTTCCTACCAGAATTTCAAACTTAAAAATAAATAAATAAATAAACCTTTTCAAAATATGGAATTATCAACTTAAATATAAAATACCCACAATTCCAGCGATGAAAATTAATGAGTTTTCTTGTGCTTTCAAATTGACTAGAAAAGAAAAGAAAAGAAATATTGTGAGTAATTTTTATGAGTTGGAGAGTAAAAACAGGGGATGGATATGTGATAGATAAATTTCCTACCAGTGCTTTTTCTCTGTTTGCTTTTATTGTTATTTAATTTATATTGGTTTGCATCTAATTCTGGATAAAATAGTGCAAAAAAAATGAAGGCATTGACAAGTAGGATTGTAGTGAAAAAATGTGAGGATTGACAAAGTAGGATTCCTTTCATAGTGAAATTTGATTTTCTTTTCTTTTCAACCTTCATCAATAGATTTTTTGTTTAATTAATTATAATTCTATGTCATAAAAATTAAAAGGTTATTTATTTTTTTATCCAAAGACTGAAAAAATATTGCTAAAAATTGAAGGTTAAATAATGACTGAAATCTGAAATTTAAATAACATGTTTTTTTTTTTTTATATATATCTAAATATATTGTAAACTTGTTTGTTTTTTAAAGTTAAAATTGTTTGAAAATTAATAATTTGACATTTATATTATTTTAACTATTTGTTATTATGTAATTTTAATTAATTTTAATACAAACATGTGAAAATAAATAATTTAATAAATTCTAAAACATTTTTTATGTACATATTAATAATATTTTATTCATAATTAAAATATAATTAAAAAATATAGTAATATTAATCACATTTATATATTTAAATATATTAATGTATTTAAGAAAATAACTAAAAAATGAACATTTAAATTGTAAATTAAAATATATTAATTTAATTTCAAGACAATTTAAGATAAGATGTATTTAGATTTTTTTTTTAAATATATTTTTTTTGTAAGTATCAAGGAAAACGGAAAAAAAAATAGTAATATAAAATTATGATAAATTTAAAATTATATTATTTTAGAGATGATAGATTTGGAATAAAATCTTTAAGTATCATTAAATGATTTGGAATTAATTGAAAAATTAAAAAATTTTACTTTATTTTTTTATAATTTTAAATGATTTGACCACTTAAAAAAAAAAAACAAAAACAACTTAATAGATACAATTCAACATTATTAAGTTTTAAATAAAAAAACAAATAACATCTAAATTTGACTGAACTTAATTTTTATAATTAATATTGATAAAATTTAGTATTTTAATATATATTTTTTTAACTTAAAACAAAATTGTTCCTTGTACATTTAATTTGTGAAAAACTTATTTTTACAAATTTAGTATTTTAATATTTTTTTTAACTTAAAACAAAATTGTTTCTTGTACATTTATGGTGTGTTTACTTCATGGATTAAACAAAGGGAATGGGGAATGGGATTGATTGATGTTGTTTACTTACTTAAAATCCATTCCGTAATGGGAATGAAAATGTGGGCCCCACATCAATTTGGGGTTGTGGAATGGGAATCCCATTCCCCCCAACCCACTTGGGAATCCCATTCCCATTCCCTTTGTCAAAATAAAATGTCCCTTCTACCCCTTTTTAAAAAAATAAAGAAAAATCTATTTATTTGATGTTAAAAAAAAAAAAAACTACATATTGTAATAAAAAATTACGCACTATTAATTTTTCATCACCAATTTTTTTATTATCATGATGAACTAATAAAATAATATGTAATTTTTTATTATTATTATATGTAGTTTTTTATTTAATATTAAAAAAAATTACATATTATATCAAAAAACTACACATCAAGTTAGTAAACTATTAAAATAATATTAAGTTTTTTTATTATAATATGTAGTTTTTTATTTGATATTAAAAAAAATAGCATATTATAATAAAAAACTACACATTATTATAATTAATCCATAATTTTAATTAAGGGTATTTTTGTAACTTATAATTAATTCATTCCGATTCCAGAGTAAAGTAAACAGTTTAATGGAAATAATATTGATTCCGATTCCGATTCCTGCAGTTGAAGTAAACAACTTATATGATTCCGATACTTCATTCCGATTCCAAGTCATTCCGATTCCAGATCATTCCGATTCCTATTCCGATTCCTCCAAATGAAGTAAACGCACCATTAATTTGTGCAAAACTTATTTTTACAATGGGCTGCGGGGTAAGGTGGAGCCCCAATTAAAAGTAATAAATATTTATATTTTTCAGATTTGTTAAAATTTTACTTTGATAATTTAATTATTATATTTTAATTTTTTTGAAATAAAATATTAATTTATTAAACCTCCTAAGTAGATTTCTCTCTCCATCCTTGATTAATGATGATTTTGTTGAATATAGTTTATTTAATTAAATGTGTCATAATCATCAATTATAATCAATTAAAATCATTTTGCGTTTATTGATTCTATTAACTATATTTTAATCAGTCTATTCCCAACTGAATTGCATTCATTCAAGAATGAATAATCTAGGGCGTCCGAATTGCCACCCACATATACTATTTACCTACTCCCTCCAATTATATATACATTCATTAGGAAATATTAAAGATTCACTATGACACCCAATTAAATGTCAACAATAACCTTGTTAAAATGAACTTACTTACTTTTATATATTATATTGACTAACCCACTCTTTCAAACGGAAGAAAAAAAAAAATTGACCAGCCCACTTGAATTATCGATAAAACCAATTTTGTTTCAAAATTTGTTATCTTCTTTTTGTTCAAACCAAAACCCTAATCCAAAATCAGTTATACATTTCAAATATGCAAGGGCATTCTCTCAATCTCAAATCATCACGTAATAGGTTGGTGGCTCAGTTGAATAAAGCTCACTAACCCTATGTCTTAAGTGTATGATTCTACACCCCATAATCTCTTTCTCACCAAATAATTACGTGGGTTATTCACTCATCTTGTGTGGACCGTCCCACCACTTATGTGTGGGGTGCTCCCTTCCATATAAAAGTTACTTCCTGAACCATACCCCAGAGTCAAATCTCACTTTATTCTGATTCATCATTGGATCTGTACCAGCCATCAAAAAAAAAAATCTCAAATCATCACCATTAGTACTACTCTCACTAATGATAAGCCTCTATAACTTTTTTCAATGGTTATTAACTTATTTGTAGCATATAATGTATTTTTCAAGTTTGTGTCATGTCATGTGGGAATTGTGGAAGGTGAAGTATTGATTCCGGTGATGCATGCCATGGATGGAAGAAAGTAATTGCTTGAACATTACGGTACATTGCTAGAAGGAAGAGATAGTCAACCGTTGGGCTCGAGCTATCGTGCGTGGAGCCATAATTCTAGAGTTCCATCTGGATTTATACTTGAATAAGGTTAATTATAGGGTACTTGCAAACCAACCTTAAAAAATTTTGTGCTCATGTACGCCCTTTATAGACCCACTCCAACATGTTAGTCCCAGGGATACATATTAAATTTTAATGATCATAAATAATTAATGAAGCTCTATTATTCTTTTATTTAGTTTTAATTTATGTAACATTTCAATCATATTAGAGATAACAAAAAAAACAAGGCAAAGATTTAAACATTTGAAAACATCACTTCTATGGCAAAACAAATCATCAACTCTTTGGGTATCAAAAGATACATGCTCATGAAACTTGGAAGGAACAAAACTAGTTTAGCATTGAGAAGATCAAATGACCAAGGATGAGGTCAAGTAGCTGTCTCTTATTTGATCATATCATCACTACAAAAGATGGATACTTAAAAGTTTCCCTCGCGAGCATTTCAAGTAAACAATATAATCTATCTTGAGGTAGGCTTGACAAATATTTAATGCATCGTATTAAGCCAACTAGGAATTCGATATGGCCATTTAATCCAACCAATTACTTTGTGGTTAGCTGACAAAAGAAAAGGATTTGACGTGGTGGGGCAACTGATTGACAGGCACGACCATATCACCTAACCAACCTTGAACCGCACTCGATCCTTTGTGGTAGATGATTCCACAGGCATTGTCCGCGTGCGGACATATTACCTTCTCCCTATAAATAGATGAACCATTTCAACCCAAATCAAATACATCTTGCATATTGAGACTCTACCTCTCTCTAAAATTTATCACTTGGTTGGCCGTCGAAGGGACAATTTATTGCAGTAGTTTTTACATGACACTTTAGCTATGATCTCTATTCTGTTTGAGACATCTGAGAGCAGCCATTTGATTTCACACACTTTTTTTTTTAAAAAAAAATACCTTCACAACTATGATACCTTCAAATCTTTCAACTTTAACTTGTTAATCCTGCCCATGTGGTTGGTTGATCAGTTGATTAGATTTCAGTTGTAACAACTAAATTCACATAATTCTTAAAATTTCAAAAATCTAATTTAAAATTTGAAATTTATCAATAAATGGAGTCTTAAATTTTATCATAATCTAGTTTTCAATATTATTGGATTTTGTTGAAGAATTTCTTTAAATTTAAGTAAATTTATCAAAATTCCATTTTAAATTTGGTTAACCTCTTCTATATAAAAAAGATATATATACAAAAAATACAATAACTTTGATGGGACAAAAAGAGGCAAAATCTACCTGCGATGTGTTCGTAAATCATGTTGATGATTGATATATAATGCAAATTCAAGTATAATTGATGATGTAAGTTTTTATATAATCCATCATTTATATCATATTATTTGACGTGAATTAACAGGATAATTTCATTCAACTTCAAATTCACTCTCGCACATAACAAGGTTTTTTTTTTTTTTTTTTTTGAATAATTACAACAATTCAGAATTTAGGGGAAGGGGTATGATCCATACTCATAACCTCTTAGATTTAATTGTGAGGAACGTACCGCCTAATCATCATATATTAGGTTATAGAATTTGTTAGTATGGAACCAAAATTAGAGAAGATTAGGTGGTGATATTTTGTACCCATGTTTCACCACTTTCCATAGACTATTGCAAGTGTTCGTTCTTTCCACATCCATCGGATCCTTAAATTATTTTTATTTTTTAATCAGTTGCTCCTTAGGTAGGGGCCTCTTTAAAAATTGTACACTTGGCGCATGCTTAGGAGTCAGGACCAAATTATTAGATCTCTTCATTTTTATATATTATTACTACACTTTTGTTTTTGAAGGACAAACTGTATTGGACCGTTTTCCTTTTTATTTGAAACCTCAATATTTATACTAGAAACTTTGATTCCTTCATGAGACCTCGTAAAGTTTACGCAAAGATAATTAATTGCAAGTAATAAAGGTCAAACAATCATCAATGTATTTTTCGTTGTAATAATCAATTCAATTTGTCAGTGCATACTCGTGAAGTTATTCACAGTAACCAAAAGTTGTCATTGTTAGTGTGACTTGCGAATGATTCGACTTCGAATAATTATATAAAGTAAACAATTTATATCAATGGAGACTTCTCTTGGTGAGGGGAAAAAAAGTCCCAAGATAAAAAAGAGATTCAATGTGGTTTTAAAAAAGTTTGAAAATTGATAGTATAAGTTTCAATTTAACTTATATGAACACTGGGATAATTTGAAACGAGCACTTTTTAATTACCTTGTATTTGTATTAATTAAAATGATTATATTGAGAGTTGAAAGTTAAAACAGCTGTGAAAAGCACCCTCCTACGACTGCGTGAACCGAGACTCCAATTACAATGCTAAAAAATAATCTTATTTTGGTACATGTTAGGTATGACAATTTTCAACACAACTCATGTACACAACATATATATCATGTGATTTTAGGGAACTAGGGTGGTTTTTTGCGTAATTAATTGAATAGTATGTGTTCATATTAACACACGCCCAAAAGGGGTTAGTAGAACGATTAGACTCATGGTTTGCTTTCACAAAGTCAAGGTTCGAATCCTCTCGGAGCATCTATATAATCAAAGACTAATATCTTTTTTGATAGAATTCGAATAATATTTTAATTTCTAATCTACTTATTCTCATGAGTACCTATATGGTCAAAGATCAAAGTCTCCTACTTCGTAGAGTTCAGTCAAAACTCTAATTTTGAATTCGAATTCACGAAATGAGTTCAAATTACTTTTGGATTATTAAAAAATAAAACTTCTACCAATATGCTCCTAACTCCCTTTGCCGTGGATTCATTCATAAGCTGACTCAAGCTTTATGTGCAGATTCCTAATGTTAGGCCCAAATCCAGCAACACAGATCGACATGAAAATCCAGTAGTTTCTAGGCGGCCACAGCCCAAAGAAGTAATGATTGGTGCCACTACACAAGCTAAGAAAAAAACATTTTCGATGCTTGATTAATAGACCCAAAAACAGATTTCTGTTTTTTATTTTTCTTTTTTCAAATTTTGGAAAAAAAATTATTTTTTTTGAAATATTGGAAAAAATTATTTTCTTAGACTGCATTTACAAACTATTTCTTGATAAAATCGTAAGATTTACTTCAAAATCAATAATATATGAAAATTAATTTTCATATATTATTTGGTTTATATGTCACTTTTAATTTGTGTCATTTTGAAAACATTTAATGTTCATTGTCAATCACCTCCCAACCGTTTGAAAAAGGATTTAAGAAATAAAATTTTGTTACCATCGACTATCCTTTCAACCTAATTATTTTTGAAAAATAAAGTAAAGCGCGCGCGCACATATATATATATATATTCAAGATCCAAAAAAAAATTACTTAGCTTTATGACTTATTCAATTCACCTAAAATGTTTTCAAGATTAAACATTACCATCATCATGATGTAGCCAAATTATTTCAACTAATAGCATTATAGCAAGGAAGATACAAGTTAAAAGATAAAAAATAAAAAATATCAGTTTGATAGTTTCTAACTACACAGTACAGTGTACATATATATTTTAATCCAAATTTAAAATAACTAATCGTCTGACTTAAATAAAATAATAACAATTTCAACAACTAATCTCGCTATCCAATCTAAAATATATCATTTCCCAATATGAAGAATAAGTTTCACAATTTGTATCTGATTAATGCTATATTATTCAAAATTTTAGATAATTTCTATGACGTACACATCTTTATTGAAGAAAAGAGAAAATAATTGGAAATAGCACCATTTCCACCGGGCTTGTGAAATTAAAACCAGTTTAATAATTTTAGGTTTTGCATCATTCCACCATCACCTGAATTTTTCTTCATTAAAAATATGTAACCAAAAAAAAAAAAAAATTCTCTTTCTCCCATCTTTCTCCTCGCTCTTACAATTTCTCTTCTCTTTCTCTCACCATTCTATTCTCATATTCTTTTTGAAAAACTTGAAAACTACAAAATAATAATTGTAATAATAATAATAAAGAAACTCAAAGACATCATTTTTTTTTTCTTGAGAAATTATGGTATGTCTTAGTGGAGATAAACTTTGCCTTCATCGAAACCTAATAAGTTAGGTTGAGGCAAAGTTTGCCTCCTTCATGACTTATTAACTCTCGACTCTATGACTTATTAAGTGTCGATTGCATGATTTAATGATGGAGACTTCCTTTTTTTTAATTAATGTTTTTCTCGACTAATTTTTTTTCATGTTTAAATAGTTTCATTTCATTTCATTTCATATATATATATATATATATATTTTTTATGTTGATTTGTTATTTGTAAGTCGAATTCATAAGAGAGAAAAAATCCAAGAAGAAGCTTGAAAAAGTAAGAGAATAAGAAATTTGAAGAAAAGAGAGAAGGCAGTAGAAAAAATCCAAAAAAGATGAAAGAAGAGAAGGAAGATAATTGGCTGGTCCAGAACATATGTTATAATGCTATATTTTCGCCTTTAGATGCTATAAAACGTAATGTTATTAAATTGTTGTTACTTCCACAAATTAAAACCTAGGCAACGGCCCGTCGAATGAGCATTTTAAATCATCCAGTCAAATTAAATGGTAACAAAATACGTTAAAAGTTAGAGGTCCAAAAGAAATATGAGATCGGTTGCCACCAAGACGAACCATAAAATTATTATGAAGTTTTGTTTGCATTCTCAAGGAAAGTTATATAGGGACCCAAAAGCACAGACGGATCAACAAGGAATCACATTATTTATTAATTATTTTAAAATGATATCGTGATCATTGGCAGCATTATTGCTATAAAGATTAAACAGCAAATGCATTTCAAAGTATATTAAATAGAGAAAATTATTTGATAGCCTCCAAACATTTACCTTATCATAACTGTAAACCATTTTTACTTTTTGTAACAATGACCTTCCATCTACTAACGATTTGATCATAGTTGACCGTGAGAATTAACTGTAGTAAAGACATTTTGGTCAATTTATTTAATTTTTATTTTTCTTTTAAAAATTATATTAATTAATAAATAATTTAAAACTTAAAACTTAAAAATATTTAAAAATTAAATAATTTTAAAATTTAAAAAAAAAATGAATTTAAACTATAAAAAATAATTAAAAAAATTTTCAAATGGATCTAAACCATCAATCTCAAATATGGATGGTCTAGATCAATTTGAAAAAAAAATAATAATGTTTAAAAAAATAGAAAAATGATAAAAAAAAATTTGACGGTGATTCAGTTCATCAACATGATTCATGGTTCATCAACAATGTTCATCAATAGATATTGATCTAACATCATCAATCAACACAAACAAAACTACTACCATCTTCAAACAAAAACCACTACCATAAACATTAAACATACCCAAGAATATCATCATTAACACCATCTACAATAAATATAATCATCAACACCATCATAAACATAATCTGGACGTCTGGGTTTCCATACGAAAACCCAGATCGACGTCTGGGTTTCCGATTTGGAAACCCAAATTGAATTTGGAAACCCAGATTGATCTAGGTTTTCAATCTGGAAACCCAGATCGATGTCTGGGTTCCCAAACGGAAACCCAAATTGAAGTCTAGGTTTTCGTATGGGAACCCAGACGCCCAATACCCAGACGTTGATCTGGATATCCGAGCTAGAGAAGGAGAAGATGAAAATGAAAAGAAGAAGGAAACAGAGTGAGAGAGACTAGTAAAGAAGATGAAGAAACAGAATAAGCAGAAGCAAGAGAAGAAAGAGAGAGATCGAAGGAAAAGAGAGACAAATGGGCGGTAGGTGAGTTTTACAAATGAGATCCAATCTCTTCATATTGGATCTTTAGATGGACGGTGGAGATCTAATCTGAAGATTGGATCTCCATTTATTTTTACTTTAAATTTTTTTATTTTTTAAAATATTAAAGATTTTTTTTTTTTAATTTTTGTATTTGAAAATTAATCATCACCGTCCATCATATTGATGAATGGTGCATATCTCATTTCATTATTTTATTTTTTAAAATTTTAATTATTTTATAATTTAAATTTTATAAAATTAATTAGTCAGGGGTATTCTCGTTTTTTTACTCTATTTTATCATTTTTCAGTTATTTCAAACGGTCAACTATGGTCAAACTGTTAGTATAGAAGAGGTTATTATTATAAAAGATAAAAATGATTTTCGATTGTAATAAAGCAAATGTCTGGAAGCTTTCCAGTAATTTGCTCATATTAAAAATAATAAACCAATTGTTTTAAGCATGACTATTTTGAAAATGACTTTTTCTGTTCCCTTTGTGTCAATAAATCAAGAATAAGCGTTTATAAAAATTTAATAAATAAATAAAGAATCAGTACCAACACATCAAATTAAGGACTAAGCTATCAACTAAAAGGGTGTTCCATAATACTTAGGGATAATCCCAAAAAACCCCCTCACTTTTGATAAATTATCCATTCTCCCCCATATGGTTTTGTTTTTATCCAAATTACCGCCTAACTTTTAATTAAACACCCAAAATACCCCCTGAAGGCGTATGAAAAGACGGTAATACCTTTGGCAGTAACAGATTCCGTTAAATTAATAAGGTTGACCATTTGACTCCGGGGGTAAAAGTGGAAATACGAAAGAAAGTTAAAAATCTATATATTAATTAATTAAAATATGAAAAATTAAAATAAATAAATAATTTAAATATAAAAATATAAAAAATAAAGATATTTCTATTTAAAAAAATAAAAAATTTAAATAAAAATATTTTTTTTTCAGTCACTCACTACATTTCTCTCTAACCTCACCGTTCTCTCTCTCCCTAACTTCACCGGTTTCTCTCTCTCTCTAACCTCACCGCTCAGCCTCCGTTGCTCTCTGTCGCCTCCGCCAGACATCCACCACCAACCTCTCCCTCGCCGACTCCTCTTCATCTCTCTCTCTCTGGTGCCGCCACCGTCGCCTTCTCTCCTCTCCTCTCCTCTCCTCTTTCTTTTCAGATCAGGATCGAACCCAAACGACTGGGTTCGGTTGGGTTCCAACCCAGACGAACCCTCATCTGGGTCGAACCCAGATGAGGGTTCGTCTGGGTTGGAACCCAATCGAACCCAGTCGTCTGGGTTCGAACCCAGACGGAACCCAGACGACTGGGTTCGTCTCCTCTGGGTTCGAACCCAGATGAGACGAGATGACCCTGGGTTGTTGTCCTTCTTCAAAGTCTATCCTCGCCATCGCCGGTCCTTCACACGGACGACTCACTCCCTCTCATTCTCCCTCACCGGTCTATCAGACGCACTCTTTTCCTCTCGGTATCCTCTCGCCTTGCTTATCCTCGCTAGTGTTGGCTGGTTACGGTGCTGTGCTTTCCTTGGTTGATTTTGGTTTCTGACTTTGCTTGATTTTGGTTGTTGATTTTTTATGATTTTGATTTTGGTTGGTAATTGTGCTGATGATTGCTAGTAATGGTGTTGATGATCAATAATAAATGATGAAGTTAATGTGGCAAAATTTTTTTGGGTTGATGATCACTGGGTTTCCAGAAAATGGAAACCCAGAATTTCTACGGGTTCCAATGACTGGAAACCCAAAAAATTCTAGGTTTCTAGTCACTGGCAACCTAGAAAATTCTGGGTTTCCAGAAAAATTTTGGATTTCTTTTTTATTTTAATCAATTATTTTATTTAAAATATTATGTTATAATTATTTTATTTGTTAAATAAAAATATTTTATCAAGGGTAGAATTGTCTTTTTACAATTTTTCTAACATTTTTGTTAACTTGCTGACGGTAGGGGGTAATTTGGATAAAAATGAAACTAAAGTGGTAAAATGGATATTTTCATAATCTAGAACCGGTTTTTTGGGATTATCCCTAATACTTAATAACAAAGACCGTGTCGATGTAATTAAGAGATCCCTCAAGGTTATTATTATTCCTTTTATACACAATTAAATAATTTGTCCAATTTAAACCGGTTTTATATTTATTTTAATTTATTTTTTAAAAATTATTTACTATTTTTCATTTGAAGAATACGAATTTAAATTTAGAGGTCATTTGTTTTCTCCACTTATTACTTAAAGTATCTAAATTAGATTTTCTAAGTTTTTTTTTTTTAAGTAATTAACAACTTAAAAATACAAAAAAAAAAAAAAAACAATGGAAAAAAGAAAGTTAGAAATAGAACTTCCAACAAAATATTTATACACAATACTCTTTAGTATGAGTGATTGAGTATATCCTTTTATTTTAAGAGGTCAAGTGTTCGAATTTCACTTTTATTCTATTAAAACACAATGTGTGAGTGTGAGTCTATTCTTGTAGGAGTAGGCATCTCCTGATTGTAGGAGTAGTTATCCAAAACACAAAGTGTAAGTGTGAGTCTCCTTTTGTAGGAGTAGGTATTTCCTGATTATAAGAATGGTTATCCGGACTGCACTATCAATATTCAATCCCGTAGTCTTTTGTATTTCAAAAAATAAATAAATAAAATGTTTATTCACTCTTAACTTCACTTAAGGTGTGTTTGGTATGATATTTTAAATACAGATTTAACAAGTAGACGTTTTGGAGTAGAACTTTCACAAAAGGAACTTCTAAGAAAATGTTTTAGGTCGTTTGGTTATGTTTTTTCAAAATGATAGATAGTTTGCAAAATCACATAAAAATGTTTAAGAAATAAAATAGAGTTTTATAGAAGGGATATCTTAAAATTCATAAATAAAACAACGGTATTTAAGATAATTTATATCTTTTTAAAAAAACTAAAAATGAACTTATTGGAGAAACCCAAAATTTGGGTTTCTCCTTATAGACATGAAATGATTTTTCTAATATTAAGCCAAACAATTATTAAAAAATAATAAAAATAAAATAATAAAAAAGCTTCTAACATAAAAAAAAATGCAAAAACCATACCAAACACAATATTAGTAAGTTTTTTCCCCCCGATTTTAGGTATTGCACAATTTCTTATCGTATTTTCATTTATGTTTTTTGTAACTTTAAATTTGAAATTACATTCACAACTCAAAAATCTTCCTCCTTAAACTCTAAACTTCTAATTGAAACTCTTAAACCTCTTCTCATAGGTAGGATTTTCCCTCTTGATCACAATGTTGAAAACCCTCTGAATCAATCTCAACTAAACGTAGTTGTTGTAGGTGTGTGCTAGTACTCTTGGTACTTTTGATCATTTTCTACATATTTCTATGTCTGCAATGAAGCACTCGATAACCCTCCTCAAGCACTGATTAATCCTCCTCAACCATCTGTTAATCCTCCAACTGTTGTCAAAGAAGCAGAACTCACCGTCAGGGAATCTATTAAGTATTAATAGGTTTATTCTTGATTTCTTGTTCACTAAAAATAGTTGGAAATCAATTATTATCATATTATGGACCCCACACGCAAATTAGTAGTTCCTACCAGAAAGGGAACTTAATTTCTTTTCCATTAAAGAAATAAAATTTTTTTTCACCAGTTATGCTTCTAGTGGGACAATGGTCCCACCTTTAAAATCAAAGATTGAATATAGTAGGGAAATTGATAGAATGGATGTGGAAGTTATTACAAAGAACTGTTCACCCCATGTGACTAAAGAGGGTCAACAGGTTTGTTCTTCTAACACAATAGTCATAGAGGAAAATGCTTCCCAGATTCAGGAAAAGCTGTAGTAGAAGATGTGGTCGTACGAAGCAAAATAAGAAAGGAACTAGAAAATGGAAAAGGGCTGCAAAAGATAGGACAGTGATGGGTGAGGTCTCTAGCCTTATCTGTAGGTTACTGCTAGATCATAATATCAAGAAGAAAGGCAAAAGAGGCTCTAGTTTATCTCCAAAGATTAAGAGTACAGTGAAAGGAAACACAATAGCTAATGAAGGGCAGACAGTTAAGGGTCTTGAGAGTAGTGAAATTGTAGTGGGTGGTATGATGGGGTAGAAAGGAAACAACTAGTCTTTACAGGTGATGAAGAAGTATGCTACAAAAAATTGAAAAGTAATGAGTCTATCGATATAAAGTTATTTTTTGAAACGGCGGAACTTAAGAATCAGGCCCGTCGATCATCATGAATCGCTTGAGTTGGAATGTATGAAGTCTGAAAAATTCTCGTGCTTTTGTAGCCCTACAAAAGGTGATCTGTCATTATTCCCTCGACTTAGTTTTTTTTATGGAAACTAAGTTGAATGGATAAGTTGATTCGAATTTATAGCGGATTTAGGGTTTCGAAAATGGTTTTTTGTTGGATTGTGTGGGGAAGAGTAGAGGTTTAGCTATTCTGTGAGGGGAAAATGTAAATGTTTCAATTATCTCATATTCTTCAGGACATATTAACACGAAAGTTTGTTCAAAAGATGATGTTACTTGGCATTTTACTAATTTTTATAGTCATCCTAATGTGGCAAAGAAGGTAGATTCTCAGGAACTCCTTCATCAGTTTAGATATGTGAATAACCTTTCATGGGTTGTAGTTGTAGGCGGTGATTTCAACGAAATTTTACGCACAAAAAAAAAGATTGGTGGCTCAGATAAGGTGCAGAGGAGATATTAAAATTTCGGATAGTCTTGGATGATTGTGACTTGAGTGATTTAGGGTGCTTATAACCAAAATTCACTTAGAATAACCGTTGAGACAGGGCTGCTAGCATCCAAGAATGGTTAGACCATTTCGTTGCTAACTACGTTTAGTGTGAGACTTTTCTAAGAGTAGTAGTTGAAAATCTTAGTTTTCATGGTTCAGACCATAGACCATTGTTACTTAGATTAAAGAAGAGTTTCAATATTGAAAATTTTCAAGTTAGTAAGTTCTAGTTTGAACCTTTTTGGCTACAAGAGGAAGACTATCAAAATGTGGTTCAAACAAGTTAAAATTGTGCGGATGGTAGACAAGAAGTTCATGGTTTACATTCCAAGTTACAACAATGTGTAACAAAGCTATAAAGTTGGACGTTTTGGTTCTTTGAGAAAAAAGATCGAACAGAAGGATAAGATGCTAGAAATAATGTATAAGTTCTCAACCAAGCCAGTGCGATGCAAAATATTAGACAAACAAAAATAGAGGTGGAACAATTGATGGCCAAGGAAGAAGAATATTGGAAGCAGAGGGCTCATACTGATTGGCTTGCTAGTGAGGATAGGAACACGAGGTTTTCTCATATGAAAGTTTCAGCTAGAAGGAAGAAGAATTTGATTTCCAAATTGATGGATGATAAGGGTGTAAAGGTAGAGTCTACAGAAGGTATCTCTAAACTTTAGTGACTTGTTTAAATCCCCTAACTCTTCCAAGCATGATATTCAAGCTGCATCTAAGGGAATAGATGTAAGTGTAAGTAAAGATATGTGTGAGATGTTATCTAAACCTTTTAGAACAAAAGAGGTGAAGTAAGCTATCTTTAAGCTTGGTCCCACGAAATCACTAAGCCCGGATGGTTTCCATGCGATATTTTTTCAAAAAATATATGGAGTATAATGGGCAGTGAAGTCACTTCCAAGTGCTAGAGAATTCTTTGTGGAGAGGTTTCTCTTCAAGAGTACAACAGTACGAATGTTATCCTTATTCCAAAAAAATAAGGTGCCGAGATGCTGCAAGATTTTTGCCTCATTAGTTTAACAAATGTAATGTGCAAGATTGTGACCGAAACCTTTGCAAATAGATTAAAACAGATATTGTAGACTCTTATTTCCTCAAATTAATCCACATTTGTGCCTAGAAGACAAATTTTTGATAATGTCTTAGTCTATTTTAAATTACTTCACTTCATAAACAGATGTTAAAAAAGGAAGAGAGGTTTAATGGCGATTAAATTAAACCTTAGTAAAGCTTATAACCGAGTCGAGTGGAGTTTCCTTGAAGCAATTCTAGTGAAAATGAAGTTCCTAATTAGTTGGATTCGATTAATTAAGTATTGTGTTTCAACTTCTAAAATGTTTAAAAAGGGATAGGGAAATTGGTATTCGATGTGGCCGTGACAGCCCCCTAGTTAGCCATCTTCTAGTTGCAATTTTTGCAAGGCCTCTGTAGGGAATTGTAGCATTGTAAATAAGGTGTTGGAAGTTTATAGAAGGAGCTCTAGACAGCAGATTAATTTAAAGAAATCATCTATCATTTTAAGTCCTAATCTAGATCATCTAACCAAAAAAGTAGTTCTTGATTTATTACGGGTCAAAGACGGTAATACTCATGATGAATATTTAGGCTTACCTTCGATGGTAAGCCATAACAAGCATAAAACTTTCATTGAAATTTGAGAACAAGTGTGGAGTAAGCTTCGAAGTCGAAAGAGCTCTATTTTCTCTAATGGAGGAAAGGAAATATTAATTAAGGTTGTTGCCCAGGTGATTCCCACATTTGTTATGAGTGTATTTCAACTCTCTTTTTCTCTTTACCGTGAGGTGGGAGCTTTGTTTTCTAGATCTTGGTGGGGTTATAATGGTGATAAAAGAAAAATAAGTTAGGTCAATTGAGAAAAGCTATGTAAACCAAAAAGTAAATGTGGTCTTGGATTTAGGGACTTGAGTACTTTCAACCAAACCCTATTAGCCAAACAAGCTTGGAAGTTATTGATTAATTCGGATTCGCTAGCAACCAAGGTCTTAAAAGCTAAATATATTCCTAATTAAATTTCTTGCAAGGTACTTGTAAGCTTGGGTGTTATCATGCTTGGCGTAGTTTGGTTTAGGGTAGAGAGTTATTTTTTAAAGGCTTGCATAAACAAATGAGTAATGGTAGGTCTATTGAGGCTTTCAAGGACCCTTGGCTTCCCCGCCCCTATTATTTCAAAACAATTTCTCCGTGCATTGGAAGCAACTTGTGTGTTTCAAAGTTGATTGATCCTATTTCAAAGAAATGGGATAGCCTTAAGATCAACCAAATTTTTTTACCTGTAGATCGTGATTAGATCCTTTCTATTCCTTTGAGTTATAGGAATGTAAAGGACTCATGGAGGTGGCATTTTTGACAAAAAAAGGTATGTATTCAATCAAAAGTGTGGCTATAGGAATGGCTAATAGGAATGTTTCTTCTTCAAGTTCTCAAAGTTTCAATAGGTGGAAGGTTTTGTGGCAGTTGGATGTCCTCCCTAAGGTGAAACATTTTGTTTGGAGAGCTTGTATGGAGATTCTTCCTATTAAAATGAACCTTGTTCGAAAAAGAGTTATTACGGATGGTACTTATCTTAGCTATAATATAAATATGGAATATAACGTTCATGCCTTTTTTCTTTCTCCCAGAGCCCGTAATTATTAGGGTTTTTTTTTTTTTTTTTTTTAAGAAGAGTACTGATGTATTCTCTTCCCCTTTTGGCTCAATGTTGGATGTGTTTACTGGGTTGATTAGATCAGCAAGTGTTGTTTATATCGCCAAATTTTGTATGATCTCATGGAACATTTGGTTTAATCGAAATGCATTAACGCACTCTAACAAGTGTAAAGACCCTGAGGAGGTGGTTTGTTGAGCGTTATCTCTTCTTGAGGAGTTTCAGAAAGCGAAGCTCTCTTCTGGTGTTCAAAATGCTCATAATGTTGTGTCTGGCTCTTCTTTTTGGAGTCCTCCCGCTCGACAGTGTTTGAAATTAAATACTGATATATCTATTAGGAACGGCTTGGGAGTGGCAGGTCTAGGTGTTGTAATTAGAGACCATGATGGCTTTGTTGTTGCAGATTTTGTTAAACATTTTTTAGGTTCCTTCACCCCTGACATAGGGCAGATGTTAGCTCTTAACAAAGGGCTGTTGCTGGCCCATTTTTTGAATCTTTAGGTCTGGTTGCTGAAGTTGATACAACGAATACAAATTTTGATGTTTCTTCGAGGAGTGAGGGTAGAGGAGAAGCTAGTTTCTTATTGATGATATTAACGTGTTGTTCGAGGAGGTTGGTGTTTATAAGTGCGTAGCCGTTCCAAGAGATGGGAATCATCTAGCACATAAACTAATCTCTTTAGCATTAGCCTCTTGTGGCATTTTGTATTGGCACCATGTTAGTGCCTCTAGTTTGTTTCCAAATTCTCTCCATTCGTGAGAGTTTTCCTTTTTATGATGTTTTTTAGTTTAAAGAAAAAAAAAAAAAAAAAAAAAAAAAAAAAGAGGTGCATGCATTGATCTGATAAAAAATTAACGGCGCGATTTGTGGTTTATTTTGTCTTGTATATGGAGGATAGTGACAGTCAATTTATGTGTGTGAACATCTCAATTTGCTATACAGCTAACGATGGCACAACTGTAGAAAGAATGAAAACAAAGAGACAAGATTTATCAAAATCAAAACTAAGCAAAGTCCTGTGGAAATAAACATAAATTGGAAATTTGGAGTCGATAAAGTCTATTTTTCAATGATGTGACAAATAATAGTGGTCATCCTTTTTCCGTTGTTTAGTTAGACGACAAAATAAGTGAAAATCATGTCCCTTTGGAGATGTCTCTCAAAAAGTGGAGTGATATATGTGATTTTATTGAATCGACATGACATCAATTCTACGTAAAAAAGGGTGGGTTTTTTTTTTTAAAAAAAAAAAACAAAAATCCTTAAATGTTTTACGAATTTAAAATGCATATGCCCTCGAATAAGAGTTATATCCAAACCTTTCTTTTTTTCTTTTTCTTTTTTAATGAAATCTTATATATTTTTAAGAGATTTTTTGTAAGATTATTAAATAAATGAAATATACTTATGGATAAAATTTTATATTTTTTCAAGTTAATTTGGGAGCATTTTTTCAAATTTTTATTTGTTTTCCTGTTATAAAATATTTTTTAATTGAGATTTTTTAGAAAAAATAGCTTCCGAACTTGAAAAAATATAAATTTTTTGTCCAAAAGTATATTTCCTATTTCTTAATATTCCAAAAAAAAAAAAAACTAAGAAAAATACATAAGACTTCATCAAAAAAATGGAGGGGTTTGGTTATAACTTTTATGGGAAGGAGTATTCACTTAAGAGTATATATATATATATATATGCATGTATATATCTAATAATAAGTTGTATTTAAATTATAATGTATCTCTTCAAATATATGCTCTTTGTTATTATATTAAATTGAGTTTTTGAACTGAGAATAAGGTTTTAAAATAAATTCTATTTTGGCAAAACCACTATTCATGAACATTGATTGTCATTGAAAAATAAAGGATCATAATTTGCATGCTTTAATTACTTACGAACAATAATTCATAAATATTAACAGTATTAAAGAAACTCATTTTAAAACTTGTTATTAGTTCAAAAACTATATTACTTTTTTGGATTTATTCTTCTTTGTAGTTATAATATTAATGTCTATTCTAAATTTTTTTTTAAAAAATGTAAGTAATAAAAAAATGTGAACCGGTAGATTTTCACATGTTCAGAATTTGATTGATAGAATCATATTCTCTTCCATTGAGTTGTATATTCTGTCCCTCTGTTTACGTACGAACTCTTCCATTGACTTGTGTATTAGATCCCTCTTTTGTTGAAATATATAATGGAATTGATGTTACATCTTTTAGGGTTTTTTCAGCGATATTTTTGAGATTATTAGTTTATATTGTTACCACGATAATATTTAAGATATGTATCAAAATATTTAAAAAGTAAAAGAAATTTTTTTATTATATTATTTATCATAAACATAAATAATTTTTTAATTAAATTTTAATATTTTTTAAAGAAATTTTAATATTTTTAATTCATACATTTGTAACGTATGTTAAGAGAATTGTATTATTATCAGCATTGGTTTTAATCCTAAGTTTTTTATTTTTTAATTATTAATACGAATTAATATATTATTATCCTTTTAAAATGAGTGATAAATTGATAATAGTCAGTGAATGGAACTTCAGAGTAAACTCGCAACAAAATTTACGACTTCAATTGCATTTGCATTTTCATTGCTGTCTTAAAATCGTTTCAAAGGACTGTTAAACCACTTATCCCATACACAATACATCAATAAAATTATGGGATATTATTGTTTCCCCCTGAATTTTGGTTTATTCGCCAAAAAATTCCCTAGCTTCGTTTTTTTCTCATTTCCTCTCTAGAGTTTCATTAATTTCTAATTGTAACCCATTTCGTTAAATGGTTGTCCTAAAAACAGGTTTGATCGTGGAGTCATAAGGGGTAAAATTGTAAAAGCAATATTAAAAATAATATTAAAATTAAACAAAAATAAAATATTAAAATTTAATTAAAATAAAAAACAAAACAAAGTATCTTCTCCCTAAATTTCTCTTTTCCCTCTCTTCTATTTTATAGCTAGTCACAAAATGAATGTATAAGAGGGGGAATGAAGATCAAGATGGCTTCCTCCATTCCCATTCTCATTTCGATTAGGGGATAGATTTTCATTCTCATCCCTATTCACAATCCAAAAAAATTCTAAAAATCCTTCCCGAAATGGGAATGAGAATTTGAAAATTGGGATATTCAAGAATCTATTTAGATCCTTCGTTGAATTTGAGTGAAGCATTTGTGTCATGATTTCATTGTATGTATTCATTTCCTTTTCAATTTCAAAATTTTCACGTGTTATGTGTTATTGGTATTAAATTTATATACCCAAATTGGTTTGAAATGTGAAGGTTGTAGTATTTGGTCGTGTGGGGTTTCTTTTGAGTGGTGACAGTGTTCGGAGTTAAATTATAGGTGGTGTGTGGAGGGTGATCTTCGGCCAATTTTAGGAGTGGCAATTGGGTATTTTTAGGTGGGATTTTTGCATTTTTGCTTGATTCTCAGGTGATGTTCAATGGCTAACACCATCTCTGTTGCTTTGTTCTTTCTATCTTCTCTCTTTATTAGAGAATTGATTATAATGATTTATTATTTATTATTTAATATTTATTTTATTAATATTGTAAAAGCATAATATAAAGGGGAAAATAGGAAAAAAGGGGAAAATGGGAGAAAAATGAAACTACAGTAGTTCTTTTAGAGAATAGGCAAAAACTCAAGGGATCAAAAAGCAATATTTTCTCATTAAAAAAAAGCAATATTTCCAAAATTATAAGTTTCAATCGTGTCATAATTTTTAATTTTTTAAATTTATATAGTTAGAACAATAATGTAAGAATCAAAGATTGATGATTCTCTATTTCAAAAAAAAAAAAAAAAAAAGATACATGATTCTCCTATAAGAAAAATTCGGGAAACAGTTTCAACATCAACTCATCATCCAAAATATAATAAGCGTCATAAATAAATAAATAATGGATTAAATATCTCTATTAGAACATAATTGACCTTATAAAAGGTGGGCTCATAATGAAATCATATTTATGGATAATTTCCTCCACATACTCTAGGTTGCTCTCTCTCTCTGTTTTTAAAAGATAATTTCTGGATCGCACCTTAAAATCATATCTCAATTAATCTCGGTTATCACCGAAATATGTACCAATACTAAAAAAAAAAAAAAAGTAGACCATGCTACCAATTCTCGTTATGTGTATGTGAACCAATTCTCTTTGTATACATAATATGCACAATAAAACTTGTTTTTAACAAATAAATCCAAGAATCAAGTTGGACATGTCAGGCATTCGGATGCGTGAGTGAGTACCCAACCTATGAGATTTTTATTTTAAAATATTCTAAATTATTACAGTTAATTAACGAACGGAAAAAGACATCACTCAGCTAGTAACTTCGCTATAAATTTGAAGGGCATAAATTATAACGCAGATTTAAACAACATTTTAATTTTTAGTTTTTCAAGACAATTGGTCCATGTTTTTTTTTTTAAAAAAAAAAAGGTATAAGAGGAGGGAACCAGCGTTAGCAGCTTCATTGACAATGACTATAGATTGCCTCTTGAATCTTGGTGTTAAAGATATTAATTAAACATAGTGATATACAGTTGCTTTAATTAATTTTTGAGTGGCTCACTGTAAATATATGGAGATATATACGTTCACTCTTTAAAAATGTTTGAATGAGATTGGTGGGTTTACTTGAAGAGCCAGAGACCACACCTCACTAACTTACAACATTTATAAATAAATTAATTTGCCGTTCCTCATCCAATCTATATTCATGAATCACCAAATTGAACTTTAAACGTAAAACCCAGAAATATTATAATTAATTGAAAGCATATATCTTTCTTTTGACCATGTCTTGTTATTTTATTCTTAGATAAGATTAAGATGAATTGTAAATACACATTATTCAATTCCTTAGTACTATCAGTGGCCATTCTCCAACTTTATAAATCTACTCTTAAAATAAAATATATGTCCACATTGGATTCCCTTGGACCAATAATATTTTTAAAGATTCTTTTATACCTTATATAACTCTAGTGATTTAGTGGGATTTAAGTCTCACTACATGTGCTTTCTAGCATATATGAAGATTTTTAACCTTTGTATGATTGGAATATATGTGTTCTGTTCGTGAGCATAGATATAAATCTTTTAACCTATTTGACGTTAACCATTAGCAAAATCTTTTTTTTTTTTTTTTTAATGATGGAAGAATTAAATTTAGATAAAACTTGAACATTTGATCTTTTAAATACAATAGAAGTGTTTAGTCATTCCTACTAAAGAAAAATATACAAAATATAGGGTCATGCCTAATGATTTAAAGAAGTTCAACATGAAAACTTCTGAAGAAATCATCTTAATTTAAGGTAAGTAAAACTCGAGGACAGTGATTTGGATCACGCCCAATCATTTTAAGTTTTTCTTATAAGTCATATTTTCACTTAAATTTTAATTTAAGCGATTTTAATTGTTTATTTGTATACTTATCTTAATTTAAGTTAAAAAATCACTTATTGAAAATGTTAAAATTTATTATTTATATCTTAATTTAAGTTAAATTTCTGTTTTAAGAAAATTAAAAAAAATTACAAAACTCCAACAAATATACAATGACTTCCTCAAATGTCAACTCTTATTACAACATGGGATGCAATTAATAAAAAGCACTCCAAAAGTAGTAGCTACTCAAATCTCTAACCACCTTCCTCTTTATCTCCCAACATGGCCTCCCTTGAGCTACAAACCCCTCCCTCCGCCACCAGAGACCCAGAAAAACCCACCTCCACCGCCACCGCAGTTGACGACGACGAGCTCTCCCCTGTAGAACAAGTCCGGTTGACCGTAACAAACACCGATGACCCGACCCTACCTGTATGGACCTTCCGGATGTGGTTCCTGGGGCTGGTTTCATGTGCCCTCCTGTCATTTCTCAACCAGTTCTTCGCATACAGAACTGAGCCACTTGTCATAACACAAATCACAGTCCAAGTGGCCACCCTCCCCATCGGCCATTTCCTGGCTGCTGTCCTTCCAAAAACGCAGTTCAAGATCCCCGGTTGTGGCTCCAAAATGTTTTCTCTCAACCCGGCTCCCTTTAACATGAAAGAGCATGTGCTCATCTCCATCTTTGCTAATGCTGGAAGCGCTTTTGGATCTGGCTCCGCTTATGCTGTTGGTATTGTTACCATCATTAAAGCATTTTATGGCAGGAGCATCTCCTTCTTGGCTGGTTGGTTGCTTATTATCACTACTCAGGTAATCTTTTGAAGTGTTTTTTTTGTTGTTTTCTGTTTTTGGGAAACAATTGGTTTGATCTTTGCTTTCACATTTTAATTACTGCAAGAAAGTAGATTAACAAAAAAAAATGTACAAAAGAGAGCTTGCTTTTTATTTTTTATGTTTGTAAAAACATCTACAAACAAGTTATTTAATGCAAGATTCTTGTATTTTTTTTTAATATAAATTTTAATTTATGCCGTTGTAAATCATATTTATTTTAATTTATATTGGTGCAAAAATAATTTATAATTATGTAAATTAAAATTTCGTACCTAAAATTAAAGCTAAATATATTAAAAACAATAAAACAAGTGTAAAGATGGTACGATATTTGATGGATGGGTATGGCTGCACATGAAGGTGCTGGGGTATGGATGGGCAGGGCTGCTGAGAAAGTATGTGGTGGAACCAGCTCACATGTGGTGGCCTAACACTCTCGTTCAGGTCTCTCTTTTCCGGTATGTCACTCTTCCTCTTCTCAGTCATTTTAACATGTTGGTATCACTCCATTTACTCTGCCTAAAATTTCACCGAAATTTTTAATTTTTGTTTTCAATTTTGGAAAAAGAAAATGTGTGCCCGATATTTCATTCTCATTTAAAGATATTAAGGGAATTTTCAACAAAAAAAAAAAAAAAAAAAAATATTAAGGGAAAATAAAGTATTTTGGGCTTATTTTGAAAGCCCATTTGGATTTAAGATTCTGTTTGTTGATATTATTTTTGACTGAATTACAATTTAGCTACCTGATTGAAACGCTTTTATAGGCGGAGCAAATGTTTCAATGTTATTGTAATTTACCCCCCTACCGTTAGTAAAATTCATTACATTTAACGGTAAATAGTATTAAAACGGTAAAAAGACGAAATTACCCTTTGACTGGAGCTGATCAGTTGACCAAATATAAGTTCGGTCAAGGGTCAACTCATGAGTCTCTCTCTCATCAGTCTCTTGTTCTCTGCCAATCTCCCTCTTCCTCTCATTCTTCTTCTTCTTCTCTTCTTCTGCTTTTTCTTCTTCTTCCCTTCTTCCGCTTCTTCTTCTTCGTGCAAATCGGAGTACGTCAGCGGACTGGGTTCCTGACGCGGGGTTCGTCAGCATCAGCGAACCTAGATCTGGGTTCGTCAGGAACCCAGATCTCTGGGTTCGCGATCACGAACCCAGATCTGGGTTCGTGATCTCTGGGTTCTACCCAGAGTTTGGTGATTCAGTTTGGGTTGTTGACGGTGACTTTGGTTGATTTTTTGATGCTGGATTTGGTTGATTTTCTGATGCTGGAACTGGTGAAGTTGATGACTTTGGGTTGATGGATTGAAGTTGATTTTTCTGGTTAATGTTCAACCTGTGACTTTGGTTGATTTTTTGACGCTGGATTTGGTTGATTTTTTTATGCTGGAACCGGTGAAGTTGGCTGATGATGATGGATTGAAGTTGGTTGGAACCGGTGAAGTTGATGATGATGGATTGAAGTTGGCTGGAACCGGTGAAGTTGACGGATTGAAATTGATTTTTCTGGTTAATGTTTAACATTGGTTTTAATTTTATTTAATTTTGTTATTTTCTTAAATTGATCTCTATCGTCCATATGAGATGGACGGTGGAGATCTGGTTAATATTTTTTTATTTATTTTAAAAAATTAAAATTAATATCAAAAGACAATTTTACCTCTCTTTCAGTTAAGTGTAATGAGATTCATTAACGATAGGGGAGTAAATTGCAATAACATTGAAACATTTATTTCGCCTGTAAAAGCGTTTCAATCAGGTAGTTAAATTGTAATTCAGTCTATTATTTTTTCTTGAAAAACCATTTGTTACTTATTGATAAAAATATTAAGAATCCTCATTTATAACGTGACAATATCATTCAATTGACATATGACAAGCCATATGAATGAAGGTTACACTTTATAAGTTGAGATTTTTTTAATATTACTCTTATTTTAAATACATATGTTTGTTAACTTTCTCATATAGGACGCTCAACCACACGTTTTACTTTTGGAGAGAATTCTATGATTTTGTAGGCATTATAAATATCTTTCTAATTTTTATACAACATTTTATTTATTTAAATAAAAATATTACACATTGGATAATAAAATCAATTTTTTTAAAAAAAAATTATTATCTCAGCATTGCCGTCATAAATGGGATTGTGTTTTCTTTTGCAAGGTAAAATATAAATAAAAATTATAAAATATTTAATATATTTAATATCTAATAACAATTATTCAAATGATCACCTCAAGTATGTAAGAACTAAGAAGTCTACCCCTCATGGGCAATCGTCATGTTTACTTATTAATTACAAAGTACTGTATATTATTAAACCATGCTCGTGGGTTCACGTGCTACTCCCAAAAGTTGAGGTGGTCCTGCGGCGCCAATATTGTTGGCCACGCCACACCACTTGTTTGCTAACCAAACGGCCGCCTTTGTTTTTCGTTTCCTTTTTCTTGAAACTTGGATGAGTCAACTGGAATCTTAATTCTGCCACTGGTCCACTCCTCTATTTTCTTACTTCCTTCGTACTCACTTGACTTTGTAACATTATATATTCAATCAAAATAAGAAAATATCAGGTGGATAAAATTTTGATGGAATTTGACTATATATAAAAGAAGTTTTAGATGAAGTTAAAGGTTTTGTATTAAATAAATCATAATTATTCTACTGAAGGTTCTTTTAAATTTTTTAAAAGGTTTTGACTGTGTCATACTCATATTATATGATATAGTATATGCAATGATTATTCAAACTTAAATTGAAGTATACCATTTCGAAATTTAAGATAAGTTGATTTACATAAAGCTAAGGGCCATTAGTGTGTTGACAGAGGTTCAATAAAGATATTGTGGATGAATTTAATGTCTAGGCACCCATTATGACATCAAGTCCATAAATTTTTGGAGGTCATATTGTTGGCAATGAAATCTGTGAAAAAGGTGGTGCGTGACCACAATAGATGTCTTATCTTATCTTAAACAACTGATGATGGCAGTAAGTTAGAAACTAGCAAGCAAAAGGAACTGCATATCTAAATTGCTGAATTGATTCTGTGAACTTGGTTTGCAAAAATGATAGTGGAATTGAAACTTGTACTTCCAACTGGAAATTATTCTGGTGACATGAGGTGGGGCCTTTGCTGTCTGAAATCATTAACTGTCTGTTATTATGATGATAATAATGAAAGCGGTCAAAACTCAAGACAAGCTAGGGCTTCTAGTGTACAACTATTTCTTCACAGTCCAGTTACACCTACAACAGTTCTAATTGTGGTACCTTGAAGAGTATTATTGTATTATTGAACTGATTTGAGTTTGACACCATGGCAGGTCTTTATATATAGTTGGAAACTTTAATTCATGTTAACCTCAAATCTCAGCTGGCAATTCAATCTAACCACAGTTACCATAACGTGCATTATTTTATTTTATTTTTTGTAATTTAGCTCACTAAAGGCAAAAATTCATAGTCTAAAATATATGGATAACATTAACTTAATAGTCTCTAGATATCTTGATATGTCCATTTCCTTGCTGGTTTCTTCACGTGCCAATTGGCATGGTAATCATGGCCGATTTGACAGTGATTACATAGATAATGCACCCAATTGTCTGAAAAACGATTGAGATCAAAAGATCATATCAATATCGCAATCACAAGCTGCAAATAAGCCAACCACAAGATGTATGCAGATAGTTATCTACTAATAGAGATGACCCCTACATATTCCTTGAGCTGGCACCCTGAGTCTTAACAAGTGGCATCAGGAAAGAAAACAATGTCTTTTATGAGTCTAAAGCAAGAGTGCCAGTGCAAAGTATGTGTGCAAAATGATGTTAGGAAACAGTTAAGACCGAAACAACTTGATTTCTGTTGAAACACATCTTACTTTTATGTTACGTGTGTGAGTTTCATTGATTGTCTCAAGATAGAATTCAGATGTGTCAATTACAATTAAATCCAATGAGTTAACAGTGACTAAAATTAAATAAAAAACTAAGGTGAAAACACGACTCAATAAAATATTTTTAACCTGTCCAAAACTTCTCTGTTGAACTACAAGCTACTGTTTCTATTTTGTCAATTTTCACCAACAATCTTTATAGCCTCCACATATCACTTGAAAGAGTAACCTAGCCATCTATCCTCAACTCTCCATTAACTGAGCTCCCACATTATAATTATATAACCAATTCCTAAATTTCTGTACACTGTTATTTATAATAAACTAATGTCAACTATTTGATATATGCAGGGCTTTGCATGAGAAAGATGATCAAAGAATGTCACGGGCAAAGTTCTTCCTCATTGCACTTATTTGCAGTTTTTCATGGTACTTAGTTCCAGGATACTTGGTCCCCACACTTTCAAGCATTTCATGGATGTGCTGGGTGTTTTCCAAATCAGTGACAGCCCAGCAAATTGGCTCAGGCATGAGAGGACTTGGACTTGGAGCCGTGACAGTTGACTGGACTGTCGTGGCATCCTTCTTGTTCAGCCCCCTTATTAGCCCTTTCTTTGCCATAGTCAACGTCTTCTTGGGCTATGTACTGATAGTTTACATTGCAATCCCTATAGCTTACTGGGGCCTAGACTTGTACAATGCACATAGATTTCCCATATTCTCTTCACACCTGTTTACATCCAAAGGTCAACTGTACAACATAACTGCTATTGTCAATGACAAGTTTGAAATAGATATGGTGAAGTATGGGGAGCAAGGACGAATCCACTTAAGCATGTTTTTTGCTCTCACTTATGGATTTGGTTTTGCCACCATTGCATCCACCATAACACATGTTGGTTTCTTCTTTGGAAGGTAATGTTTACTACAATCATTTGTTTTTAAAATTTAAATTTCACCATCAAAGCTAATTTCTTCTACTAAAGCAATAGTTTGAGAAATATTAATATCAAATTCATTTAGAGCATTATGACAGCTTCTGATGGTTTGTATCTAGTCTAGGCCTTTACAGTGTCCTCAGAAATTTTGACGAGTAATGCATGTATATATGAATGTATGTATGGCAACCCAAAACCCCTTCAAACCATCATGTTCTCATCTGTATGTATATATGTCACCTTAATTCATAAAGATGAAAAACCCTGTCAAACCATCATGTTCTCATCTACAATTTCATTTTTATGAAATTTATATTTACAACTATCATGAACAGGGAGATCTACGCTCGATTTCGTGCTTCTTACAAGGAAAAGGAGGATATCCATACAAGACTGATGAGAAATTACAAGGACATACCTTCCTGGTGGTTTTACGTACTGCTTGCTGTGACATTAGCAGTCTCTCTTGTGCTGTGCATAGCTTTGAAAGATGAAATACAGATGCCATGGTGGGGACTTCTCTTTGCAGCTGCTATGGCCTTTGTGTTCACCCTTCCAATTAGCATCATAACTGCCACAACAAATCAGGTAAATGAGTTGGAGATTGCCCCTTTTTCCTACCTATTGGTGCAGCACATCTAGTCTTATTACAAGTAATGCTTTCTGTCTGCATTATGTCTAGTTTCATTCAACCACTTCCCAAAATTATAGCGAAAGCTCAAGATACCATTAAAAACAAGACAAGTCTAATGAAATGAAGCTACTGGATAACATTTCTAACTCCGTGATTGAATTTGGTCATGATCATAGCTTTAGTAATTTGAAGAATCTCAAGCATTTATGCAAACTCATTCAACCACTTCCCAACATTATAGCGAAAGCTTGAGATACCAGTAAAAACAAGACAAGTCTAATGAAATGAAGCTATTGGATAACATTCCTAACTCCATGATTGAATTTGGTCGTGATCACAGCTTTGGTAATTTGTAGAATCTCAAGCATTTATGCAAACTTCTTCCAGAGAATATAGTTAAATATATTACTTTCTTGATTGAATTTGGTCGTGATCACAGCTTTGGTAATTTGTAGAATCTCAAGCATTTATGCAAACTTCTTCCAGAGAATATAGTTAAATATATTACTTTCTTTTTAATGCTCTGATCCTCTATATACAGACACCGGGGTTAAACATAATCACAGAGTATGTTATGGGGATTATATACCCCGGAAGACCTATTGCAAATGTATGCTTCAAAGTTTATGGCTACATGAGTATGGCTCAGGCTGTCTCTTTCCTTAATGATTTCAAGTTAGGACACTACATGAAGATCCCTCCAAGATCAATGTTCTTAGTTCAGGTACGTCTTTCCTTCTACCTATCAGAAGCATTTTACTTTCGAAAAAAGAAGAAACAACACAAAGCTAAGGAAACAGGAAGAAATGAAACAAAGTTACTGTATAATTCCATGATTTTACTAAAAATATGCCAACAAACACTTCATAAAAAATATAACCTTGCAAAGCTACTCAAAGGATGTTGATCAGGTCAACTACTTCAGGTGTATGCATATATATATATATATATTCTTAGGCTAGATACTAAGATGTCCAAATGTTTGAAAAAATCAATCTCTCTCAATTATTAGATGCATCTAAAGAATGAAAAACACTTCAAATAAAACTTTTCTCCTTGTAAGATGCATCTGACAATTAAAAAGCAAACCTCTTCTATCAGATGAATCCAGCAGTTGAACTCTAACATATGAATTTTAATAAAAACCTAAACATTTGCATAAGTTTGCATCCAACATGTTTTATTTCAAATTGCATTAATTATGCATGTCAAATGTTAAATGTTAGGCAATTTTAAATTGAGTCTAAGGACTGGAGATTTGTGCCACAATTTGTGTTAAAAAAAGGGTGAGCACTAATCCTGCCCCTACATCTATGTTGCCCACGTAGTATAGAAGTACAAATTTCTTCAAGCTCCATAATATCTGAAACCATGTTAAAAGGAAAAGCCAAGGCTAATGGTTACTACTTATTTACTAAAGAGACGCATCATCCAACTGCTCGTAAAGAATCTGATGCTGCACTTATCATAAGAAGCAAGACATGATTATTCTCACCGTTGGAAAACCAATGTACAGATCAATTGAAATCACAAAGTTCTAATGCAGCAGCCGAATTAGAAAGAAAAATTGTAGGTCTATGGGATGAAACAAACATAAATTTTGAACTTAACAGTGCTCTAAATAATTTGATTAAAACATTGCTTCTTTCCCTTAATTAATGGATCAACTGACCCTAAATTGCCTAACATAATTATTCAATTTTTTAAACCTCAGTTTTGCATTTTTTTTTTTTAATGTTTACAGTTGTTGATGTATATCACTTCTCTTTCCTTTTATTTCTGGATGCACAGTTCATTGGAACAATTCTTGCTGGAACCATCAATCTCACAGTTGCATGGTGGCAACTGACCTCCATTGAGAACATATGCCAAGATACTCTCCTTCCCCCAGACAGTCCCTGGACATGCCCAGGTGACCGTGTCTTTTTCGACGCATCAGTCATATGGGGTCTGGTTGGACCTAAACGGATCTTTGGAAGTCTTGGAAACTATGCAGCAATGAATTGGTTCTTTCTTGGTGGTGCAGTAGGACCTGTAATAGTTTGGATATTCCATAAGCTATTCCCTAAGCAATCTTGGATTCCCCTAATTAATCTTCCAGTCCTTCTAGGAGCAACAGGAATGATGCCACCAGCAACTGCAGTTAACTATAATGCTTGGATTATAGTTGGAACAATCTTCAACTTCTTCATATTCCGTTATAGAAAGCAGTGGTGGCAGAGGTACAATTACATTCTTTCAGCAGCTCTGGATGCAGGAGTGGCTTTCATGGCAGTGCTTCTGTATTTCTCAGTGGGCATGGAGGAAAAGGGTCTGGATTGGTGGGGCACAGCTGGTGAACATTGTGATTTGGCAATTTGTCCAACAGCCAAAGGCATTGTGGTGGATGGTTGTCCAGTAAATTAGTGGTCATATTCTTCTGCGGCAAATCTTCTCTTCTACAAGTTGCACAGCAAAAACTTAGAAAGTCCTACGGCAGTAAGGTTACACGATTTTAAAAAAAGTATGTATCCTACGGATGATGGGGTTAATACAAATTTGTGACATTTCAATACATTCGATTGCACCTACATTTTGATCAGATAACAAACTATGTATAGCAAAAGAAAAGGGTAGTGAAATCAGCCGAATTCAATTAAAATCCATCACATGAAACAACCAAGAGAAAATCCCCTGGCACCTTCTTAAGTCTATGCATCCATCGACTTTGAAAACGTGAACAGATCTTGATGAATTATTCTGCATGACATAATCCCAACTCCATACAAATATTTTTTCCAATATGCCAATTCCCTCTCCATACATAACCAGATTCCACAATCCAAAGACTTTTTGAAGATCTTTATTTGGTGTGGGGAATGAAATAAGATTTGAATTGAGACTTGATGGGACTAGTCTGGATTATAGAAGTATTGATCATTTTTCAGTGTAGGATAAGATTAAATTGAATAGGATTTTGAGTAAGAATTTGGATCCTCTCCTGATCTGAGCGTTTTCCTAACGTAACCTAATTTATGACACATAAGTATTAGAATCAATTAATAGTTAAAATGTGATTGTTTTCACATTTACTTTTTTAACAATCAATCACATGCTTCAAAAAGGTTAGGAAAAAGTTCAGATTAGGGGGAGAAAAGCTTCAATACACCCGGCACATACACCTTCACCATCTAAAATTATAACATATTTCTCGTAACTCCATGAGTTTCTCATGTAATTAATAATTCATGTCCACGTATCATGATCTTAAATGATGAAAACGTATAAACCAGATGCATTTAAGTTTTTCTCGATTAGGAGAGTATTCAAATCCAGTGAGCAAATCAATTTTTGTAAAATTATTTTAATATTTTGATAAAATTAAAAATTCATTTATATATTGTTTTATAGAATTAAAATTATTTATCAATCTAACAGACTTTAACTTTAAACAGTAATAGAATAAAGCTATAATTTTATGCTATAAAATTAATTAAAATATTTAATATATATAAACTAAAATTATCTTTTCTTAATTTCTTTTTTTAATTTTAAATCTTTAAGTAAAATATTAACCCAATACGACCCAAACCCGGCGGCAAAGGTCTAACCTTCCATCCCAAACAACTCGCTAAATTTTAAAACCTAACAACCTCTTCATTGTGTATCTCGTCTTCAAAGCAATGAAGTGCGCATTCATAACTCTGAGCAGCATCATGTTTGCCCCACAAAATTTGCGTTCTCAGAACAAAACATATGGGAATTACAAGCAGAACCCAATTAAAGCTTCATCATCCTCCTTGAACAGCTCTTCCTAACAGACCATTAAAACATGAGTATTGCCAGCCAGCACATGGAGAGATCTCAATCCTTCTAGAGCTAACTCCAAGGGTGTCTGAAAGGAACTATGCTAGAGGAAGTGCATGTAAGTAGTTAGGGAAGCATAAATAAGCTGATGCAGTTGAAAACAAATAGGTTAAGTTAAAAAGATGCAAACAGAGAAATCCAGATCAATACAATTTGTGATAGGGATAAAGTCAATATTGCTGATACTTCTCCACATACAGCGTACCAGGGAGTACGCCCAAGTAAGAGTGCATACGGATTTGGGGAAGTGTGGATAAAATGATACAGTTGAAAACATAGAGGTGTAAGCCATACAGTGCAAACAGAGAGATGCAGATCACTATGATTTATGAAAAGGATAAGAGTATAATGATGAGAGCGACTTGATATTCCGAATCCTTTTGATTGTATTTGATTGCGCATGGCAATGACAAGCTTAATACGAAAGCAATTATGACATTGTTTGTTTATTTCTTCCCCTCAGGCCAGATTTCTCTAGGGTGGTTGTCTGCAGTTGTATTTTATTAAAATATTTTAATGGAATTTAATTAACACCAAAAATATAAATTAAGCAAAACAGAGACATTTATGTGTATTGAGAAATACTGAGATAAGGACATTGACATATAAGAGATAGCAGCATCAGAATGGAAAAACCATGGCAGTTTTGCTATTAAATCATACGGAAGGAGACGGATGCTGAGAAAGACGGAGGCCCAGTAATCCAAAAATGGTATTTCATACCTTAAGGCCGTCATGATGTATTCACTGAAAGCCACTGATTATATTCATCCATTCTTATGATAAAGGAGCTCGAACTTTGAGAGCCACCTCCACCATATGCCTGAACATTTGAAGAGGCAAAGAAGATTTGGTGAGTTTCATTCCAAAATATTCCTATAAAGTAAGAATATGTTGTTGCATTAGCTGTGATTTTCAAACCTTTGCAATCTCAGAAGTATCAGTAGCACTATCAGTACTCCTTAAGCACATCTTAAGGTTATTCCGACACCTATATATGACAGCTCCTATTGGCCTGAAACAATCATTGGTTTATTCTAAGATGACAACATTATAATGGTACCACAAAGAAAAAAACAGAAAATGTAAAGCAGCAACCAGTGATAGGTTTAAAAAACAGAAAATGTAAAGCAGCAACCAGTGATAGGTTGTGTAATGAATCGAAAGTATAAAGAGTGATCCACTTAATCAAATGAATTCTATTAAATTGTTATTGACTTATGAATTAATAACACTAAATTCTAAAACCAAAGATCTAGAGAATCATACAAAAACCTTTAGATTAACATTTGAGAGCTTAATATTATTTTTTGAACTCTTTCCTATAATTTAAACTTTTAGGTCTGAGTATCTAATGGCTTTTTAACATAGAGATCTAATTTTACTAGAATTGCCTCATTCAAGTTCTCATCATGGGTATAGTTGAATTTGCTATTTTTTATAAGAATTTATTATGTGTTTGTATTTGGGCTTGATCCACATGGCATACCCATTGGTCTTGTACATGAGCGGGTGTATTTTAGAGCTTTATATAATTATTTGGACACTTTCCTAATAGTTGAAGCTTTTGGGTCTAGTGGTTACCTAACAATTGGAAAGGAAACTAACATAAAGCCACTGAAACAATTTGTCAAAGAAAACAGAAAAACTAAGAGTCGTAGTACCGGACGGGTACAGCCACTTGCCATGTAATTGGTGCCTTCAATTCAGCTAGCTCTATTTAAAATTTTTGTGATGATTTTAAGGGCATAATGGATGGATGTCTGCTTTTAACCCCCAACTACCATAGTGTCAAAATACCAAAGTCTAAAAGAAAATGATTAACTGACAGTCTGGAACCATCCAATACAAGACAAATTACCTTAGCCCAGCTGCAGCACTCTTCACACTAAGTTGCTTGCCAATTTCATCACTTAAGTTAGAATTCTCATCTGCTCTAACAGCCTGGAATAACAGTACACTCCAATAAGAAGGTTATATGGGAAGGAATAGAATGCAGAAAGCAGGAAAAAAGGGCAATGTCGTAAATTTTTTCGTCTAGCACCAAGTATTAAAGAACATGGAAACTGAAGTGGTACTCAAATGTGAATAATAAAATGTCAATGGCAACTCAAATCATAAAAGTATACCACTCACATCACGTTAAAGTAAAAACAAATTTTCAAAGGACAGTTGATTGAAATATGGAGACTTATTTTTTTTTTCCTTTTTTCTGTTTTTGATAGGAAACAGAAAACTTCATTCAAAGATGGAAATATTTGAAAATATTGTGACTTATAATTACCAGGCACTCTCCATAAAATCCTCTGCCCAACTGGACTTTGAAAACCTTATCCAGTAACTTACTTGCAGCACTTTGGCGAGCAGAAATATAAGAATTTCCCCTGGAAATCAGATCAATAGAATTCATCTCCAGTAACTGTCACAAAAACGAGTTAAAAGTTCAACAATGAACAGCAATTATAAGACACAAAAAACAAATATAGGGATAAAAAGATTTCAACATATAATATCATCCAATTATAACTTCCACATGTAGAATATGACAAAGTAAAATATATTAAATGATGAAAACGAAACACATGCTAATGGTGTGAAGAATATCAGCGGCCTTAATCTCAAATCCACAAATTTCCACCCAACAGCTTTAAGTTAAAAGACAATAAAATATTTTGACAGCCCTTTATTGTTACAAAACTTGTCCACGAATTCCTTTACACTTCAAAAGTAAGTTTATCTTGTCAAATGCGGAATGCAACTCAATAACAACAAACCACAAACCATACATTGCATGATTTTGCTCAAAAATGACAGAGACACACATATAGAGATATACAGATACTATAATAGTTCAGTTTCATCTGACACATAGAGATATACACATATAAAAAGAGCTGACATCGTAACAATAATGGACAATCAAGGCTACCAATCAGTCCTTCACAATCAGAAAAGTGAACACATGACATGACAAATGTCTCACATGGAGTAAAATTTCACCAAAGCTTCTTGAATGAGTAGAAATGATTTGAATTCTTATAATTATCTATACCAACTTCATGAGATTGGGGACAATATTTGGTGTAGACATGAAATTTTGCAAATATGTATCTCTGCACAGAGCATTCAAAATCTTACCAGACATTTCTATTAATTTTTTCTTTCAGCATCAAATGAAGCCAAAGTCTAGAGTCCCCAACTAATTAAGAAATTTAATATCATACATTCAACTTAGAACATATATGAACTAAAAAAGAGACCTGTGACCTGAAAAGGCAATTAGAATAGGAATTCAATTTCAAAGCACTGGACCTGTTCATACATGTATGGATTAGTAATGCAATTCAACTTTGACCGCCATTCCTTTAATCCAAGTCCAAAAGCACATGTGTTGGGTAAGCTCCATCGTCGAAGATCTGCATCTTCGATATACTTAAGAACCATCTCCACACGATCTTGGTCTTCCGGATTTAACAAACTGGCAACTTCCCCCTAATTTTGATTTAAAAGAAACAATATCACATCTTAATAATCTAGATAATCTATCAATGTTACACATAAACTAAAACACAACGCATCATAATGTACCATCTACTCACATCCAGTGATTTCGTATCTGCAAGCATGGAAGAAAAATATTGATAGACAGCACTAGAGCTACTCTTCTCAAGATCAAAATAAAATGTCACTTCCTTGGGACAATCGTGTGTAATCTGCTTAAGTACTGATTTTCGATGATCGAAACCAATAACCCTAAATCATTTAACAACTAAACACATGAGCTAGTACACTAAAAGGTGAATAAATTTGTTATTTTGACAAATCAATGTTGATCTTACTGGCACATGGATCGCCGTGAAAGCTCGGCTGCAAATCCTTTAGGACCAAGAAAATCGAGAAGATAGACTCTCTCAAGCCCTTGAATGCAAAAATCATCAACCCTGTGACAAGAAACATTCAAAATGTTACTTGAATAAATAATAAATAATTGGAAATATTTATTAAAAAAAAAAAAGACGGGACCTGAAGGGAGCGACGGAAGAGAAAGGCAGGAGGAGGCAAGGAACATGGAGGCGAGAGTGGAAGAGATGAGCAAAGAGAGCGGAGAATGCCCCTGAAAAGGAGGGGTAGTTGTAGAGGACGAGGTTCGGTGTTGTCTCTTCGTTAGCTTTGTTTATGGCTTCGAGCGCTGCATCTGATCGAAACCCTCGAGCTTTTCTGTCGACTGCACCGAGTGACCTCCATTTTAGTTTCGTAGTTTGGTTCGTCAACATTGTCATTCGTGAAATTGAAATGGAAAGCACGTTGGATTTTAAAGCGAAAGGATTATAAGTTACAGATTTAAATTAAAATAGTTTGATCAATTTATACGAACTATAAAAATGTAATTAAAAAATCAATTGTTTTATTCCCTCAAAAAAAAAATCAAATGTTTTTATAAAATTTAAAAAGAAATTCCACATACAAGTCGCAAATAGTTTTATACCAAAAGCACAATCCAAATGAACATGCCACATGCCACACTTTAAATTTTTTGGTTTATTCCCGCGACATTTCTTGCCTTTGGCCCTTTGCTTTTGAATAGTTTAAACATTCTATTTTGGGATAATCCCAAAAAAACTCCTCTAATTTGAGAAAATATCCATTTTATCACCCATATTTTTATTTTTATCCAAAATTCTCCCTAACATTAAGAAAAATACTCAAAAAACCTCTTAAAAGCATGTAAAAAAACAATAATACCCTTAACCGTTATAAATTCCGTCAACTTGACTTGGTTGACCAGTTGACTCTAAGGGTAAAATGGGAAATGTAATAAAAAATTAATTAAAATATAAAAAATAAAGGGAAAATCCCAAAAAACCTCCTCTAATTTGAGAAATATCCATTTTACTACCCATGATTTCATTTTTATCTAAAATTCCCCTTAATGTTTAGAAAAATACTCAAAATATCCTTTAAAAGCATATAAAAGGACGATAATACCCTTAACCGTTATAAATTCTGTCAACTTGACTTGGTTGACCAGTTGATTATAAGGATAAAATAGAAAATGTAATAAAAAATTAATTAAAATATAAAAAATAAAAGTAAATAAAATAATATACTAATATTAAATATAAAAATATTATACTAAAATTAATAAAATAACATTATAATTAAAAAACAAAATTAAAAAATCGAAAACCCCATTTCATTCGCCGTTCATCATCATCATTCCCATCTCTTTTTCTTCTTCTTCTTCCACTCATCTCATCTCCACCACCATCGATCTCCACCATCGATGACCGTGACGTATCCATCTCTACCGACTCTTTTAAAACCAGGTTGGGTTTGATTATGATAACTGGGATATTGAGTTTGTGAATCCCGGGATTAAGGTTGATGGTGGTGATGGTAGGTTTGATGGGGATGGTGGCAGTGGTTATGTTGGGGTTTAGGTTTGATTAGGCTTCTTGTTGTGAATCGATGATGTGGTGTTGAGGTTTGATGGCTGGGTATGAGTTTGATTGGGTTTTTGAGTTTATTCTTGTGATTAAGTTCTGGGATTGATGATGGTAATTGAGATATTAGATTTGTGAATATGGGTTTCTAGTAGTTGAAAACCCAAAAAATTTATCAATTACAAAGTTAATTTTTCTGAGATGATGATGATGATGGATGACTAGGATATTGGGCATTAGGTTTTTTTTTTTTTTCTATTTTTGGTTTAATTTTTCTTCAACTTCAGTTTATAATGTTTTGATTTTTTTAATATTATTTGGATTTAATATTATTTATTTTAAATTTTAAATTTTATATTATATTATTTAAATCAATGGTAAATTGGACATTTTAATTTTTTTTCTAATATTTTCATTAAAAAATTGATAGTTGGAGGGATTTTGGACAAAAATGAAACCTTAGTGGGAAAATAAACATTTTTTCAAACTAGAGCCGGTTTTTTAGGATTATCTCTATTATTTAAATCAAGGGTAAATTGAACATTTCAATTTTTTCGAACATTTCCTTTAAAAAATTGACGGTAGGGGGGATTTTGGACAAAAATAAAACCTTAATGGGAAAACGGACATTTTTTCAAACTAGAACCGATTTTTTAGAATTATCCCTTCTATTTTTGTTCATGTCTTGTAAAATATAAAACTATATTATATCAAATTAAAAAGGAAAAAAAAAAAACTAATAGGTAAGTAAAAATACTAAGGAAATAATCAAATTTTACGTTGACAAAAATATCCCCAATATTTTTTTTGAAAATTTTCTTTATATTCTACAAATTGGGTAAAAATATATGACATGCCTATCGATACCAAATTATCAATATTTGTGAAATATCAAAAATAATTTTAGAAATTTTCTAAATATTTTACATAAAAGACATTGCATAGCATGTCAACCTTAAGATACAAAAATACAATTAAGATACAAAAATATCAACGAAAATATCAAATATATTATCAATATTTCAATCACTCCTATTAATTTTTTTTTCTCAAGTTCAACATGATTGTTTACAGTGTTATAAGTGTAAATCCAAATACAAATCATTAAATTAATGGATTACTCAACATTTTAATTTATAGGACACATTAATTATGTGGTAAAACACATTGTGATTAATTTATTTACCTATTTAATATGTTAAAGTAATTTATTTTTTAATTTAATTTGATCTGTTAAACTCATTTAATAGATGAAATAAATTAACTATGTTGTATTTTCTTTTTAGAATATCATTTGTTATATAGCCACTCAAATTTAGGTTATTATTAAATTGAATGGAGATACTCTACCACTACATCACATTATTAGACGATGATAACTATATTATAATATTTATTCAAAATAATATGATTGATATTTAATTGTGTTTGATGATTAGCAACTAAAATGAATACAACCCAAACATGACTTGTTTATGTTATGAGCTTAACGTACATTTAATTATGTTTAATCGCTAGCGAGCTAGGACTTAGAAGAGTTACAACCCAAACACAACTCGTTTATATAACAATTTTAATATATTGATCTATTGGTGAATTGAATATGATAAATCTAATATGTAATGCTAATTTCATATCATGTTCACATTGTATTGATGAATCATGACAATTGCCACCTCTAGTTTCAAAATTTGAAAACGGCTAATGTATCATGTGAACCGCACAAAGTTAAGGGATTCAAAATAATAAGCATTATACATAGAAAACCTCAACTTAACTTATATATTTCTTGTATACTTAGAAATATAAATTAAAATAAATTATATGTTAGATGATAAAATATCAAAATCTTGTAAAATAACATGTGAAAAATATGTTAGGAAAAAAAATCAGATATTTCACAATATTATATAAAACGGGGATAATTGCACTCACAACTACTAAAGGTTGGTATAATGGCATTCAAATAGGACAAAATCACACGGAAACAGCCCTAAAATTAATGGATGTTAGTCAATTCTTTGACTGACCATCAACTAAGTCTAGAGGAATTTTTTTATTTTTTTATTTTTTTTTTGAAATGGAGCCTAAAGGGCATCATAGTGGAAATGGTCCTGGCCCAACTGGATGACATTATAGCAAACCTCGGGGGATATGAGTGCAAGTTTCCCAATAAATTATTATAATTTTGTTAGCTCAATACTTTTATAATTAGCTCATTTCATGTCAAAAAATATATATTTTTGTTTATATGTATCATTAGCTTTGTAGGATTTGATATTAGGAATTAGAATGGTAAATGAATTGTGATGATAAAGGAATCACGATATGCGGACTTTAGCAAGACCGGAAGATGTAAGCTCTTGTTTGATGAGGATCAATCATGGTTTGGTATGCATTCATGATCATTCACATTGTATTTTATGTGTTAGGGGTGTTTGCATTTAGTTTTGAATCTTTAAGGATACACTCATAAAATTTCATATGAGTTTTCATAATTTTCATAAAATTCAATTTTGAGGTCCGCAAGATGTGGCATTTTGGTCATGATACAAGGCTTTTTTTTTAAAAAAAAAAAAGAGAAAAAAGTTTGTTCGCAAAAAATGTATAGATGTTAGTTAATCACATGAAAAAGCCGCGAGTCAAATGAAGGTCGGATGAGGAAAATATGACCAAAATAGTCGAAGTGAACAGAGTTAGAAATGATAGACCGCTCATGGCAACAAGCTTATAGCCAAAACCATTGGATAACCACTTGAGAAGCCTTTCCGATCCTTCATACTCATGATTTTGTTTGGTTTTTCTATTTAGGGTCATTTTGCATATTTTGCACATTTTTTTTAACATGCTTTAGACTTTCAAAACTTGATTTAGGAAGGCTAAATGTGTACTTTTAATGTCATAAACCATCTTATGCATAAGACGGATTTATTTTAAGATTCTTAGATATTAGGATTTCATAAATGAGATAAATTAACAATGTTATTGGCAAATAGGGTTCATGTTATGATGCAATTAAAACTTTGTTTATTTTTTATGTCTTAGTGGACTTATTTCTTAGAATAAATTCATTTAGGAGTCTTAAATTAGCAAGGATTTTAATTATTTTATAACTCTCATATGTGTACACTATAAATAAAAGTTTATAGATCAACAAGAGCGATTGAGAGAGGTGACTATTAGAATTGCTCTTTTATATTTAGTTTCGAGATATAGTTGAGAGATTTTTGTAGGAGTTTAGGTTTCTTAAGTCTAGATTTGATTGTTTGGCCATACATTGCATCTTACACTTACACAGGGTGTCATGATCAAGTACTATACTTGAATTGCAAACATCATTCCATGTATTTGAGTGTATACATCAATTGATTGATTCGAGATTAACTTGTGGCCTTGCTTCTTAGAGAGAAAAAGTGCGAAGGATTCATTGAACTTACATAACTAGTCGAGAAAGCGATGATAAGGTGACCGTAGCAAATTTAGAAGACGTAAGGAGTTGTCGTTCTTGGTCTGTGAAGAGCGAGACTAGGTGATTGCTATTAGGTAGAGAGGAATTAGATTTCTAGGCAATGGGTGCTATGAGAAAAATCCATCTAACATTAGTGCTATGTTAAAAAGTGACTAAAAAATGTTCTAATCTCATGCTTTTCCTCATTGGATTTACATGTAAAAGTCATTGTACATGCTTTTCGGACTTCTCTCGTACCTTTTTTTTTTCTTTAATTTTTTTTTTTTTTAAAAGCCTTTCTTTTTTTAAAAAACATATAAATAAGATAAAAAATTGTTTTGAACAACTTATTCACCCCCACTTTAGGATGAGTATTCACTGGCCTTGAGTATTTTCATTTTGTTTTGTTTTTACTTTTTTTTAAAAAACTTTTCTGCATTTTTATTTTTCATTTTTGCTTTTTCATTATCTGTATTATGATTTTTAAATGATTCTTGGTTGGTGGTGATGTGGATGATTTTCCGGCAAAGTTTACTACTGTCAAAAAGGGGGTTGGTGATTGTCTTTTGTGGATGAGGAAAAGATGGAGATTTAAGTTTTTGTTTTTATCTTTCATTTTTTTTATTCATTTTAAATATTTTTCACTTATAAATTATAACTTTTTTTTTAATTGCTATATTAAAGCCAATCTAATGGAATTTTAACGATATTAAAATTCAGGGAAGACTTTTGAATAACATATTTTTCTCTAAATATCCAATGATAATTTAAAGTACATAGAAGTTTCATTTTGAATCCTTTTTCAAAAGATCAAATTGGCCACTTGGGGTAGTAAATAATTACAAGCACAAATTGATATAAAATCCGTGCAAAATGAAATGAACGAAACCCAAATTCCGGGGTACCATCACACTTCACACCCCCCTTGAGCCCCACTTTTCCCTTCACATTGCACAAAAGGAGTCGACAGCACCAAATTCCCTTATAAGGTTTTGACATATCAAAGCTTCGTTTGCATTGCACTTGACTTGCTTTTTGTCGACTGAAGTCTCACTACTGACAACTGGAATCACTCTCTTTTGTTTTTAGAGTATAAAAGTTACAAATTATGTAAATTACAATCATACTTTTTCAAAAATAAATCTCAAAATTATAATTTATAATGATGCGCACTTCCACGTGCATTATATGATTATTAGTTTATTACGTGTTTTCAGAAAACTGAAAAGAATACTAATATTACATTTCAAAACAAAAAGAGAAATCGTTTCATCTAGAACGATGTATGAATTTTATTATGATCATGTGTAATGATATGTCAAATAACGGTGTGTTAAAGTACATATCAACCATCAATACAAGCGGAAGTAAATATTTAGTGCTTTTTTTTGTCCCTTTTAGTTTCATAAAGTTCAATATTACTCTTAATATAGACTTTTTGACTTCAAAATATGTGACTCCTAAGTTATTTAGCGTTGTCACGTATCAACCTCAAATTTTAAATACTATGATTTGATCATTTTATATTGTTGGAAACAGCAATCAATCAGTATTAAATTACGAATATAAAACACAAAAAAAAAAAAATAACAATATATGAATATAAAAAAGAGACAGTAGTAAATTAAATTAACTGACTTGAACACATAATTTTGAAGATAGAGGCTTGCAGTGAATGTGAAATGTCCTAAGATAGTATTTCTCCCATTCCGCTTGCTTGAAGGACGAATGGAGATTGCCCCCAGAATTCAACTATCAATTCTTCCGTATTTGAGCAAGATAATACTGTAGTCAGACAAATTACGGTGAATCTTTTTAAAAAAAAAACTCAAAAACACTTCTTTTTTTTTTTTTTTAATAACTGAAAAAGATTTTTTATAAACAAAATTGTGTAAGAACACAACCTTTCAGAACGGATGTAATTTTCATAATCAACACAACTTTTGTATTTTATTTAAATTCAAATTCGAAAATAAAAAAAATTATTAAATAAATAAATTAAAAAATTTGGCTGACGGGCCAGGACTCAACCTAAGGGGAGCCCGAGCCCAAGAGCTCCAAGGCCCATCTTTTGATAATTAAATATATGTATATATTATATATATATATATATATATAGCTCTAAAAAGGCCCATAAAAGTCTTGTTGGCCATTCAACGCTTTAACTCAAGTTATCTTTAATATACTTGAAAAATAGAATGTTTTTTTCCAATGTGGGATTGTAACTTTTCATTTCAAACTTAAAAAACTCAACACCTATTAACTTAAACTTTTAGATCTTATGGTAACTATCATGATATTAGGACTTTGAGATATTTAGTTCAAACTTTCTCTCATCTCTTTATCTGAAAATCTTTTTGTTACGTATATTATATGGTAGGGGATATTTAGTATGTGTTCATAATCTGTCATCTATGTACATTACATGTGAGTAGGAATATTACCTGTCAATCTAAAATCTTAAATACTATAGTTTGATTTTTTTTTTTATCAGTTCAAACGTTTGAATCTAATGATAACTAACAGACGTGATGACCAAACCCACCTAGCCCGCTTTCACATGTAACGACAGGATTCGAGTATCCATGTCCTCAAGAAATGGATAATATCCACATTTATGCACGTAAATTACTTATAAATTTCTCTAGTTTGATGTCAATTTTCTCATTTAGTATGAGTTTCTCTTTCTCTATTATTAGGGAATATAATAGACTAAGTATTGAGTTTTGCGTCATACTATAAAATTCATATTTAGGAATCTTAACAGTTATAATTGTAATATATATATATATGTAAGAGACTTTAAAGTGTATAGTTAAAAAGCACTTTCTTGCTGCCATATTATATAGAGTGACAATTTTTCCACTAATTGTGAATAATTTTCTTCTATCTTGGGAGTATATTTCCACCTACACACTTAGTCAAGATATTTGTAGGTTCTGACAGCTGTTTGATCTAGTGCTAAGAGTTGTTGTATATCAAAAGAAAAAAAGAACCGTTTCTTTTGATTATAATACTAGTTTTTATAGATTTTACTAATTATATTTAAAACAAAGCAATAAATTTAAAAAATAAAACAAAATTCAATAATATTTTGTCACCAAGTATGGGACAAATCAAATGGAAGAAGACATTTCATGTAGTTCAAGTATTAGATATATATTTATGTCATAATTTTGCCTGTCTTAAATTGCTAATTAAAAGCAAGTAAAAAAAAATTGTTTAAAAAAATTACTACTTAGAGTTAGATAAAGTTCTCTAAAAAAATGTAGATCCTGTTTGTAAGCTGTTATGAAAGATCAAAGGACTATAATGGCCTGTTTGATATTGCTTTTGAGAAGTTATAATATGGTAATTTGATAATTTTGGTATAAAAAGATGTTTGGTAAAACTTTCAAAAGTAATTAATTAATAATTTGAGTATATTTAACAATAGTTATAAGAAGCAAAAATGATTACTTTTGTTAAGTGATTATAAAATCCATCGCAGGATTTAACGAATCTTTTAAATGACTAAATCAAACCATTAATTTTAATAAAACAATATTTGTATTTTAATCTTTATTATATTGAATAATATTCATATCAAATATAAATTAAAATATTTTATTTTTATGTTTATTTTAGTTATTTTATAAAATTACAGTAGTTAACGTAAAATTTACCAAATGTATATAGACTATTTTTGAGATTTATATCGGTTTTAATAGTAGAATCAACTAAACACTAGTCTGATTATTATTATTATTTTTTTTTGAAATGCTAGTCTGATTAATTTTACAGCAAATTATTTATTTAATGCAGTTACTAGTGATTATTTTAAGAGTTATCGCAATACTAAATTGACCATAAAAATTTGTCAATATCAATAACTATTTATATAATCTGTATATATATATTTTTTAGAAATGATGACATTGACAAAAGAAATTGTTATGACTCATGACAATAGAAATTATCTATTGTTGTGACTCATGATAATTTTTAACATCGTGAATCATGACAAGGGACATTTATGAAAATACATACACATACCATATATTGATTTATTTTAAAAGCCACATGAGCAATACCAAATTGGCCCTTAAAATTTGTCAATGTCAATCTAGGCACTCATATTGTTGATTGCGAATCTCCATCTAATGTGTTGATTAATTTTTTAAAATAGAAATTGTCATGACTCATGATGATAGTAATTATCCATTATTGTGACTCATGATAATTTATAGTACTGTGACTCATGACGATGGGCATTGTCGTGACTCATGATAATTTCCATTATCACGAGTCACGACAATATCTACCGTCATGAATTACGACAATTTCGATGTTATTAGACATGTCTGTTTTCGTTAGCATGACTTATGACCAAATCGTAGATCTGTAATTTGGTAGATCTATAAGACAAGAACAAGAGAATAAAAAAATATAAAGGAGAGAAGGAGGAGGAGGAGGAGAAGGGGAGGAAGAGGAGGTAAAGAAGAAGAAAAGAGAGGAGGACAAGGAAATCCGACAATAAGGTGACTAGAGATGGAGTCATGGAAAAGTGTATAGATTTTTTTAATAACTAGTTTTGAAATAGTAAAGGATAATTTTGGTACTCATGGTGGCAATTGTTGACAAATGTCTCTTTTAAAACAATTTAATAGAGACTTTTTTGTTTTTAAAAAAAACAACTTGAGATAAAAGCAATAAGATGCCCTAATTTTGGGTATTTTGGACAATTTTCTCTTTATTAAATAAATAATTAATATGAAAATGAAAAATAAATATTTTATTATTTTGTTATTTTTAATTTTCTATATTTTTTATAGTTTTAGATTTTATATATATTTTTTCATTTTTTATAAATGATTTAATCATTTAATTTTTATTCTATATTCTCAAAATTTTTTAATTCTTTACAAAATGATAGTCAACATTAATGATACATTTACTTCAACAATAAGAATCAGAATGATATGAAATCGGAATAATTTGAAAACAAAATGATGTATTGGAATCAAAATAAATTATTTATTTTAATTGTAGGAATTGAAATATGAATCAACAATATTCCGTTGAACTGTTTATTTTACTTTAGAATTATAATGAATTTACTATAAGTAGTATTCTTATTGAATTGTTAAACAATATCTCCATTAAGTAGTATTCATAGACTAATGTGAGATCCACATTTTCATTTTCATAATAATATAAATTTTAAATAAGTAAATTCTATTAATTAATTTTATTATTTATTTTTATTTCCTAATCCATAAAATAAACACATCGTAGAGATTTTCATTTTATAAGCCCTTTTATGTCATTTAAATACATTATATTAAGATTTGTGGTTGTTTGAATTTTTATTATAGTGAAAGTGGTCAAATCATAAAATCAGGAGCCGAAAAAGTTTTTAAATACTAGTCACTTAAAATCATGGATAAAACAACTCTATCACAATTTATGTCACTTCTAAAATACAAATATACTTTTGATCAAAATAAAAAAGCGATAGTCATTTTTGACAAAAAAATTTATCCATTCTTAATCTTAAAGGAAATTACATTCGTCTTTAGCTCTTTTACATTTGCAATAATCATTCACAAAGATGATACTTTACACACTTTGAAAATTTTCAAACATTTTACGTTGGTAATTTTAGGTGAAAATCTTTCCATCTATATTAAAAACAATCTAAGTGTAAAAAAGCGTAATATAAAAATGAATAATACTTTTTCGAGCCAGAAGCAAAATCCTCCTTTCAAGTTTGATCATTTTAAATAATTTTCATAAAATTTCGATAAAATACTCCAAGGTGGTGATTGATCTACGATAATTTAAGTCACGTGAATTAACGACGTGAAAATTATTTAAAAAATAACGAAATGCTGACAACAAAGGGAACACAATGAAAGTTTCCCAATAAAACAAGGAAAAAGTCACTTAATATCTCTTAAGCATGGCCCTCAAACCTCGACAACTGTCCAAACTCATAACTGCAAACTCTCATTATTTTTCCTGATTATTTTAATAAGGCAACGTGGGTGTTGTCTTAGATATTTTTTCTCTCTCTACAAAACCTAACCACCATCTCCATTTCTATATCCAACATGAACCAACTCTCGCTTTCTTCACAACTTCCTCATCTTCCCTTTCTTCTTCAATTCTCCTCTTCCTTCGCGCTCGATCCTCACCACTTTCGTTTTCCTTCAATGCACTTCTTCTCCGGTTCGCTTATTATTTTATTCTTTTATGGTTAATCTTTTTTTTTTTTTTTGGGTGATTTGTAGTGGATTTCTCTGTGTGTCATTCTAACGTGTCGTTTCTTGTTTTTGATTTTCATATATGCAGTTTCGTCTCTGTTTTTCGTGTTGTAGCTGGATTCTTGGCGACGATGTGGTTCGCGACTGTTCATGTACTTTGGTTTCCTCCGTGCTCTCAGGTAATGTATGTCCATTTTGTATGCGGTGATTGCATCGCTGGTTCTGGTATTCGCGTTGTTGAGTTTTTGTTCACTTTGTTTTTCGAGCTTTAGGGTTCGTGATTTGTATAATTTGTGTTCTAGCAGGAAAATTGGATGCAGGAAAAAGTGGAAAAAAATGAATTTTCCTTTTTCATGTTCTTGATGATGTGAATGTTGTGATAAGTAATATGACTGTGTTTGTTTATATGAGTTAGGAATAGGAATATGGCTGGTTTTTGTTTGAATGAGGTCTTATTCAAGTAATTGTTTTGCACTGCTTTTGCATTTTTGCAGTGATTGAGTTAATATGTTGTTTGATAGAATTGTTTAATTTATTGCTGAGTGGTGCACGTTTGTTTTTCTATTAGTATTAGTAAAAGGAAGTGTTGTACTGTAGTATTGAGTAGTTTTTTTTTTTTTTGGATTTCATTAATAAAAAATTGCATGTATTTTTTCCTTTTTGTGTAACAATTATGTCTGTCACTCTTTGTGGCTAGTAATGTAATTTAAGCATGCTCGTATAGTTTCACCTTGGATGTTTGAATGAAACTCTACTGAGGCCGGATCAATTTTAGTGGATTTGTTCGAATTGATAGGTGAGTCTAAAGGTTTTATTAGTCTGTTCGAAACTTTTTTCTCTTATATGTTACTGAAAATTTTGTTCTAGAAGATAAAACTGTACTGTTAAGCTTGTGGTAATTTTTAGGTTTAAACCACTTAAACGCAATATTGAATTTTGATGTAGGTCAACATTGGGAAACATTGAGAAACAATATTGAATAGGAAACGTGTGCTTGTTTCCTATTTATATATAAATTCATCTCTTTGTAACCGTTATTAATTGGATTGTTTTGTTTTTAATTTTTTTCCATTTTCTTTTTTGTCATTTGTTCTTGATGTCAAGCAAGTGTTTTATGAGATTTGTTTTACTTTTGATGCAAGGCGAGAAAACTCTTAAAAAGGATATATGAAAGGAAAAATGGATTTACATTCTTGCTGTCGACTTTAGATTTTGGATATCTGTTATATTATACTTCATATAGCTGGATGGAGTGTTAATTATGTAAAAGATGAAGGATAACTGATGGCGGTAAAGATTTCAATTTTATAAGTTCCAATGAAAAATATATTTCGAGTGTATTGAATTGATAAAGAAATGTATGATGATGGTTGTTTTACTCCGGTTTACATTATAATTATTTTCTCAGCATGATAAAGAAATATTGTGCTGGTGTAGGAGTATGAGAACGTTTAGTATAATCTCGCATTTTGTAGAATTTTAGTTTGCTAGATTTATGGTTAGCTTATTTATAGTTTGTTAGTAAAATGCCTCTCTTGCGTTAAATCTTTAATATGCTAAAAGTAAGCAAGGCATTGTAATATCATTCTACATTGCCAATAAATTGCTTCTAGGGCTATACTTTCTGCTAGTGTTTTGTGTTGTGTGAATGAATTGATATTTTAATATTTGATATGTTTAATGAGGGGAAATCTGTATAACTGATGCCACGGGGCATTTATACAACATCTGATATTTCTATTTTTTTTTTTTTTTTTGAGGAACAACGTCTGATATTTCAATATTAAACTTTTGTTACCGTTTTTGCGTTTTTAACTAATTGTTTTTATCGTAAAACATACTAATATAGTTCAGATTCATCCTTCCAAAATAGGAAATGATATATTCTTTTGAATCTGATTAAAGCTGATTGTTTTATATGTTTATTTTTTATTTTTTTATAACTTAAGTACAAGTTTATTTTCTTGGAATTGTTTTTGTGAACATATTTGGTGCTTTTATTTTGGAAACTCAGTCTTCATTGTTAAATAATGTAGGATTGAAGTTTGATATCTGTTACTTACCTCTCTCAGCTTTAGTTGAGAACCTTAAGATTTGATGTCAGAGGTTAATAAAGCAATTTAAACTTCCATCAAATAGTTAAAGAATAATTAGTGAAATAAATGATTTCGGAAAATCTGTATTCTGGTATTGATATATGCCCTATGTCAACCACCTACTACAAGACAAATAAAACAAACATGAAGAATTAGAAACGGAGTTAGGTTCTCCATCAGATCACCACTTCCGCAAAGAGGCACCTGCAAAGGAGGTGCCTCCATGGAGCTGCTAAAGCCTTTATCAAGAGGTGCTTCTCATGGTGGCATAAATGATTCCTGATGGTGGCATCTCTTCAAGGTCCTGTCTTTATTTTCTTTCTATTCTGTGAAGGGTTGATTTCATCCACCTTCTCTATGGGATGCCTTAAATGCAAGTAGACCAAATCTTCATTAATTTCCCATGATATTAATCTGTTTTTCAATTTCGATGTTTCAACTTTTGATCATTATAGAGGCTAAAATTACACTTAATATTTAAGAGAAAAGTCCAAAAGATTAAAGATTAATTTAAAGATTAAATTAAAAGTCCAAAATACCTTTGAAAAATATATATAAATTTCAAAATACCCTCAATATGAAATAAAAAGTTTGTATTAGAAGAAAAACTAGAGCTGCCTCTTCTACTGACCTCCAAGAAGAAGGTAGTTGCTTCTGCAGATTTTAATGGGGGTGGTACTTAATGAAAGAGACAAGGTTTGCATTGTTCGCTTGTTTGTGGATGAGGTTGTGCTTCCTTAAAAAACTAGGGAGGAGGTCATGCCTCCTCTATATGTGTAAAAAGGGGAGGTAGTGGTCTTTTATGTCCATAAATAGGAAACTTGCATCTGGAAGTTTGAGCACTTCCCAACTAGGTTGCTTTGTAATTAACTATCCACAGTTTGCTTTTCTGAACCCATACAAAAGTTTTAAGGTAAAAATCACAATTATATCAGTTTCTTTTTTTCCCCCCCAATGCAGTAATATACAATCAATGTTCGTAAATACGGCCGTATCAGGCCGTATATACGTTGATACGGCCGTATTGGATGACCAAGCATGCCAATGACTAGCTAGATTCTAGGGTGTAGAAGTGGTTGTTGTATCAGTCTGAATTTTGCTTTGGATCCATTAAATTTATTATGAAGGTCAGCTAACATCTTGTTAATGTCTTTCTGCATAACACTAAGTGGTGGGAGTAAGCTTTTGAAATTTCATCCATTAGTGTTAATCTGAAGGGAAGGTTTATTACCTCAATTAAATTAAATCATAATTATTTTTCCTTTTACTAATGGACAGCATGCTAATATTTGCATGAATAACCTGTTTGTATGAAGTTGGACACCAAACACCAAAATAAAGAGTTGTAGCTCCATAAAAACTCCTAAACAAATGCACATTTTTAATTAGTACCCAATAATATGTTTACTGTCATATTCATTTTCAAGTACACGATTAATTTGATTCATGATTATAACATGAAAAATGGGGAGCGCCAATGTGTTCTAACATCAATTTCTCCTTTTCTTTGTTTAATTGTGTTGATTGAGTAGAAATAATAAAGAATCTTGTTGTCTAGAAGGAGGTGTGAAAATGAAAAGCATGGTCATCTATAACGGTGCCACTAGTTGAATTAATCATTTAAAAATGCTTTCTATTTGATAACTTATTAAAACAAAGCACGCACCTGGCACCTCATATAAAATAGTTTCTCCACCATGGATAGGTTAGTGACTTACAAAAACTATGCCTATAGCTGTAATATTTGTTGAGGCAGATAAAAAATACTGCAAAATTTTATTTACAACTGTATACTCTCAAAAAATACTCATTTATGCTTGAAAATTTTATTAGTATTATGTGGATAACTTATTGTAGGAAAAGTAATAATATTTTCACCAAGGCTCAATTAGCCTCAATAGCGTGTTTTTGACAAATAGTATTTATTTTACTGCGAATAGTATTTTATTACATGGTGATGAGAGTAGTCCGTTAAAATTTGGAATTTAGAAATCATTTTTTGTTTCAATGCATTAAATGCTTTAAAATAGTTGTATTTCTAAGAATACCAGAGAATGAGGATACATATCTTTAACGAATGCTTTTATGAACTCTTACTAACATGAATAAAGGATAGCATTGCTGAAGCAATGATATTGCAACTCTATCTCATATTTGTATGAGAAGTTTAGAATATGTAAAAATTGTCACTCTACCATATTTACGTTGCTGCGACTGAGTTTGTTTTCGGTCATTCTAATCATGTCTTTGTCATACAAATTTAAGCATGCAAGGCAACTTGTGCCTCTGGATCTATAGTCAACAATTTTAACTTTTGAGTTCCATATATCTACTAGTGAAGTTTTTCCTCATGGTGCATGCGTGGTTCTAAAGTCCACTATTATTTAGCTTTGTGAGGCTAAGGTTTCTTAGTAGCGACCTTGTGTATTATTTATATTATATTTGTACGTGATAAATTGAATATGGAGGTGAGTTATCATCAAATTAATTTATATTTATATTGGGAATGTATGCAATTCTAATATTTCATTATTTGATTTCATAGTAAATCAAAATAAACATTTGATAGTTGGGAACAAAGGTGAGAAGAGAATAATATAATTGAATTTGATTGAAAGAATTACATAATTAATTGTACTTATAAGACAAAAGAAATAAGAAAATTGCCTTGATTGAGAATTAAGAATGAGAGACTTGAAAGTTGAAACTTGTGAGTGAGAGTCTGAGAATTGAAGTTAAAGTGAAGAAAGAACAGAAAAGAAACATGAAGTACCAAAAACCAAAAATAAAATTTAAAAATGCAAGGAAAATTTAAGAGCTCTTTGGAGTCTAATGATTCTCAATGACTCCATTAACTTTAAAAATTAGGAGGAAGAGCCAGCAACATGTGTCTTCTGTTTGTATATTTTTATTAATTTTTCTTTATTTGGAGATTTGGGCCTGAAAGCAGGCTTGGCATGACAGGGCCTATAATGGAAGCCCTTCATGGTAGACCAAATGGCCCTCATAGGTTGAAGGCTTTACTTATTATTCTCAAGCATGTTGGTACAATTTGTCATGAGATACTTGTAAAACATCTAGATGAAAGACAATTGACTAGATAATAAGACAAGTAGTAGGTAAAATAAAATTATTTCTTTTAGTATTTAAGGTTATGGACTTTGAACTTGAGTCATAAATGAAGTGGAGATCCTTTTTCATTGACAATGATGTCGGATGAAATCTTTAGCTTGTTGTCATGAATATATTTCATATTCATAAACTAATGCTCAAGGCTATTGTAGAGTCTTTCAAAGCATTTTCTATGTTTTTTCAATAAGAATCTTAACTCTCACCATCTTGTTTATTTGAACAAGTAACATACTTGATACTTAGGTGATTTTATGCCCCTTGCGGGGCCAGAATTTGTGAGCTAGTGTCTGCACATGACATAGGAGGCATATAATGTTGGTTACTCTAATTTAGATGTATGGTGCATTGGAAAAAATTTTAGGGATGGAATGAGTTTTTTTTTTTTTTTTTTTTTAATATGGTTGAAACCTAATGGGGTTAGTTTATTAAAGATATTGAAACCAGATCCATTGCTTTCTTGTGCAGTAGAATAATTGTTTCGAAATGAAACGGTTAAAATTAAATAAACGATAGAACGCAAACCCTTAGTTTGTTATTATTGAAAAGAAAATAACAATAACATACATAACACAGGCAAATGAAGTCTTTAAATAATATATCTAAACCTAACCTATTAATAAAATAAATCTTAATCGAATCCTGATTCGAAATTAATTGAAACTAGAAAACTTAGAATTAAAGAAACTTGAATCATAATCTTGTAAGAACTTTAATCCTAAACTTGTTCTACATCAATCCACTCTGCTTGAAAAAATTCGCGATCGAGTTTTGTTTGAGGCTATGATATAGTTGTAAAAAGCTGTCTAGTCATGTTGCTAACACCTCGAGGCTCCGTTGGTTGTTTTTGTGGCAGCAATATGATCTTATTACCATACCACCAAAATATATAATTGTTGTCATAACCTTTGTAAGTAGCGTCAGAATCAAAATGCCATGGTCTTCCCAAGAGAATATGATAAGCATCTATGTCAACCACATCACACGTAACAGTTAGAAAATGGTCTTGGGTTTAACTTCACCATAAAAGTTAGTTCATGAGTGGAGGTTTACTTTCATGTTATAAACCAATACAAATTTATTTCTTCAACCAATGTGGGACTATCTAACAATAATCTCATTCTTATAGTGTTTGCAAATTGATAAAGGAACTTTGCAAACTTTTATTACTTGAACCTCCACACTCTTCTTGATCCATGTAAACTTGTATGGAGAAGGATGCTTCTCAACCTTCAAATTCAACGCTTTAACCAATGCCCTTGAAATGTTATCACTACTCCTATTATCAATAATAATATTGTAGACTTTATTATTGATAGTACATTTAGTCTCGAAAATTTTATGGTGTTGTGAATGATCAACCTTCTTGGGTGCCAACAAAAGTCATTGAGCAATGCAAACAACTGTTTCCTCTTATCCCCCTTCAGTATACTCTACCCCTTCGTAAGTATCATTGTTAACTAGTTGATTCTATACGGTGTTGTCCATTGCTTCTTTTCTTCGACAAAATTAACAGGCTTTCAATTGTGGCAATTATTACTTTATTAGAAAGATGACCAAGCTGATTACACCTAAAGCATTTACCCATATTAGGTTGTGTGCAAGGGTTAGGATTGGTTTGGTTTTGCTGGCTTGGTATTGTTGCTCGATTAGGGTAGTACTTGTATTTCATCCTTGTTCTAGAGTTTGGGATGGAGTGGATTTAGGGCTATTCTCGCCATTATCAGTTGTTGTGGACCTCCTTTGATTAGTTGGAACATCTAAAAACGGGTTTTCGAAAATTACTTGGATTCCGATTAACTGGTTGGTTTAGCTGAGCCTCGACCTTTTTAAGGGCAATTTAACTGAGTCTGTCAACGTCCAAACATTGTGGAGGGCCAACTTATCTTGAATATCCAACTTCAAACCCCCCAATGTAGCGAGCCACTTGTCGATCCATAGTTTCCAACAAATTACATTGAACAGCTAGTTGGTAAAATTCCTCGGTATAATGTGAAACTCCTCGATTTGCCCGTCGACAATTCTGATATTGTTAATTCAAAAATTGCTCATAATTAGGAGGAAGAAAACGTTGTTTAAGCAACCTTTTCATCTTTGCCCACATTCGAACATGTTGTTTTCCTTGTCATTGATGATTAAATTGCAACTGTTCCCACTAGGTTGTAGCTCCTTATTTCAACTTATATGCCACCAATTTAACTTGGCAGTCTTCCGGAATGTCCAAATAATCGAAAAAGTTTTTAACGTTGTACACCCAATCAAGAAAATCCTTGATGCGCAATCAACCATTGAAAGTGGGCGAATCCATTTTCATCTTGAAATCTTGCTGATCTTATTGATGTTGAGCATACATCGATGGCATTATTGGCTATACTGATGTTATCCTTTTCATCGAAAAGTGATTGAATCTTCCAACGGATGCAAACCTACCTTTGCCGCTGTCGTGGTCCGCTAGCCAACTTCCTCCGTTGTCGTGCCACCTAAAAACGCATCAGTTGACTCCCTCATACATACGAATTGAGTTGGTTCGATGTGGAGGGTGACGATTCATGTCTATTGGGTCACGAAATCCGTCAAACTGGCCTCTTCTGTCATCGATTTGGCCTCTACCATCCTGATCTGGTTGTTCTAGCCGTTGTTGTCTGTGATTAAGCCTCTGCGGTCGTCGATTTAGGTTGTCGACCCTTGTCGGCATCGTTTGAGAGTCGTTGTCGGTTACCTTGACCTAGATCAATATGTGGTGGAGCTCTAGGGTGTAGATCTGAAGTCCTAAGGCGTCATGCGTCTGAAACGCGAAACGGGTCAACATTTAGGTTGCACGGGTTTCGTCGCGTGGTCACGCAAGTCTTTTCTGCCTAGATCCGGGTTGTGCGTGTCACAATCGTCCAGTACTAGCTCACCTTGCCGTTTGCGGTTTCTCTGCATTCTCGTTAGTTGTTGCCATTCGGTCACTTGTCAGGTCAGGTTGTTACTCGTTGGAGGTGTGTACACTTTTGAGAGCTATTGTAGTAATCATCTGCAGAAGGTTTTGAAGTATTTCTTCAATCTAATCGAGTCGATCTTCGACTTCTGCGAACTGCCGTTTGTCATTGGGGTTTCGTTTTCTATTCTAACCAGTTTCAACCATCAGATCGGGGTGAAGTCTTTGTCCTGATACCAATTTGGTGCAGTGGAATAGTTGTTTCGAAATGAAGCGGGTAAAATCAAGTAAATGATAAAACACAAACCTTTAGTTAAAAAATAATAATAATGTACTTAACACTAGCAAACGAAGTCTTTAAATAATGTATCTAATCTTGAATTATTAAGAAAAAGAATCCTAATTGAATCCTAATTTGAAACTAATCAAACTAGGAACCTTATATTAAAGAAACTTGAATCCTAATCTTGTAAGAACTCTAATCGTAATCTTGTTCCACATCACTTTCTCAAGTATAAAGTGTTGGAATTGATGACTTGTTGAGTATTAGGTTTTTATATCTTTGGACTTGGGTTTATATATATTGGATCATCATTCAACACAAGAGACTAGCTGATTAGATTGTAGTTCAAAAAAATAAAATTGTTGGTGAAATGCTACATGTTTAATTGATTGGGCTAAAATTTCTCTTTAATTTTTTTTCTTTTATGTCAAAATTATTTGAATGTCCTTGTCTGTAGCTAGTGGTTCATGTAATATGTTGTTGCTATTGACAGTATCCAATTGTCGTTGCCTTTAATTTGCTTGCGTTTAAAGATATTCTTAATTCTGTTAGATTTAATGTTGAACTGAAAATATATTGTAAAGTTAATAAAAAATATCTACTTAAAAATAGAAACTTTACGTGTCTTCAGGAGTTACATTTAGCATCTTAACTTGGACTCTTCTAGAACTGTTTTCCTTTGAATAAAATATTTTTGGTGGCGTGCAGCTAATGGAAATTTGTTGAACCAGTTGAGAATGTTGAGTGATACAGTTATAAATTCCAGTGACTTGAGGTAAGTGCCATGTAATTATTGTTGAAGCTTTTGCTTTAATTACTTTTGCCAAAATTGTCTGAAGTTTCCAAAAGGGAACTATGTTGCCAATTTGACTGTTGTAAGAACTCTAGATCTACTTATAATTGTTCTGTTCTATGAAGAAAATAAAATATTCAACCTGTCTTTGTTCAATTATAATAAAATCGAAACCTCAAATAACCCAATAAGGGGACAAAAAATGCTCTCTCTGACTTTCTGTGAATGAGGTCATATTTAATTTGGATTCTTCTTAGTAGTTATGTGATCAGAAGATTCTCTATAGTCTCGATGATTATGTGAAAGTAGATGGCAAGCTGCCTTAGTGAATCAGAATACATGCAACCCAAAGTATTTGAAGTTTTCAGAAAGGAATTCTGTCTCTTTTGATTACGATAAGAGCAATAGCTATTCATCTCATTGCATCCCAGTAGTAATGCTTATTTTTCTTTAATTAATTTTTTGTAGTAAGAAATCAAAGTCTTGGTTAACTTGTAATAGTTTTATAGGCATTTAGCTAACATATTCATTCATGCCTACACATAATGTGATATGCTGTAGTATGCTAATGATATAAAATCTAGATGCTGTGAACATTATTAGGATGCTTATTTATTTAGTTCTTTACATTTTGATGGGAAGTTAATCTAGTATTCTAATGAACATGCACATACGACTCTTTTATCCGTTGGCATTGTTTTTGGTCTTGATTTCTTGATTCTTAATAACGTACTGGAAAAAAGTATTCTAGAAAGGAGCTGCTGAAATCATTAATTTTTATTTTGTTTCATTCGATTTTCTTTGCGTTTTCCTGGTCTGTGACTCATATTATCGATGATAGTCTTCATGAGGGTCAGCATAAAAACTTTGATGATGTGAAAGTTAGAAATTGTGGCTTTTATTTAATGTCTATATTGACTCTGACAGGGTAAAGCACATATATGCAACATTGGATACTCAAAGAAACTATATAGTTGCCAAAGCTTGAGGTGCTGGTCTTTGGTTTTTTCGCCTACCAGGTATGCCCTGTTAGCAAGAGCACATATATGTGTGAGTTCAGTGACATATTCTTCATTAACTACGTATGGCAGCATAGGAAATCCTATAAATCTTGTGCAATATGAGATATTTTGATGTGCATGTTCTCTTTCATTCCTGCTTACAATATGATATATTAGGGGTTCTCTTTCTTTCTTATTATTCACATCATCATTGGATTTTAATTGTTATTTTATGTAATTTTTCTCTTTTTTGCACTATTTATAGCACAAACTATTAAGATTACATGCCTTGTTTGTTTCTGTTGCATTTGTTATAGTTAACTATCAAATTAATTTTGTTATTAGTTATTACCATGTCAACTCTGTTTCTCATCCGCATACAATTATTGAAAAAAAAAAAAACTCAATTATTGTTTTTTGTTTGTTAATTTCAAATTAAAATAATAAAAGAAATTTATTTTATGTTATTACTAATAAAAAGATGAAAAAAGGCAACAAGCAATGCAGTTTCTGAATGGTGACTATTGTTGTCTTGCAATGTGCTTAGATGTGTTATTTTATTGTACTTTATTTATGATTTTATGGAAGGATTCATTTAAAAGAAAAAGAAAACAAATCCGTGCATGTGCTTTCTCCACATATATGTTTCAATATTTTCACAGCATTGTTAATCAAGGAAGTTAAAATAAGACATCATATATCTCTATCAGGAAATGGGTTAACCTTGTAAGTAGTTCTTTATAAATTTGAAATTCTTTTGATTGTTTTTGGAGTTACTATTCAGTTTTTTTTCCCCTTATGAACTTCCAATAAAATTTAAGTTATACAAGACCGTAGTGACCCGTTCAAGAAGCTTTGTCTGAAATGCTAATTAACCTTCACAAAAAGTTTCTAGTTCTAGAAATATAGCAATAACTCAATATCAATCATCATCACACCTTCTATAATAATCAAGACAGACCTGACACACCTTCTATTTATTGCATAAATTTACATAGACAGTTGATTCTTATGATTGTTTCACAATAATTAAGAAGTTTGTTTCTTAAAATATTTTATGCCAAATCAGATGATTCTGCGGTTTAATGTAATTTGTCTAGTAGCTGAAGTTCAGAAGCTCACTGATCTAACTTGACTTTTTGAATCGTTGCTCCAGTTGATGGAAATAACCACTGATATCCCTCCACAGTTGTCAAGCCACTTTTTTAAGGCAGCTGTAATCTGTTGTAAATATTGCAGAAATATATTGAACTAAGTTATTATGTGTACCACTCATAAATTAGCTGTAACTGCCTTTAGTTTCAAGTAAGAATTTTACCCAAGCTGCATCGATTTTCCTTTTGTCTCATTTTTTTGAGGCTGGGGTTGACTTAACTCGAGATGGAGGGGCGGGTGCAACTCATATCCATTAGTGAAAGAGTATGGAGGCTGGGAAACACTGTTTACTGCACTTACATTTCTTGCTCCATAAACCTGAGATGCAAAACATTTGCTTAAGCATGGTCATATAAGAAAGATTCAGTTTTATAAATAGACTTTAAATTAATACATTTAAATATTAAATACCCCTTGTTGGTTAATGGTATCAGGTAGGATCGAGAGGGGCCTTAAGTTGAAGCTAGGGGCTCAGTGCATTCTGTGTGTGGAAATTATCAGATTCTACTTATGTCTACTTTATGAGGTAACATAAAGAAGATATAATTATGAGATGGGAGGTTTTCTCAATCATATATGCAGCTGTCTAGACCAATACCTTCTTTTTCAGTTCTTTATTTTCGTGGTTGATGAGGTTTACCTTCTTGTAGAGTTCTAGATTCTCTTGATGAATGAGATTTCCCTGCAATGAACTCATTAACATCAGTTACTCTACGTGAAATTTGGCCTTAGTGAAAGTCAACACAAAATATAGCCTATTATGGAGGGAAACCTTGTGGTTGAGTTCTTTGATCTCATCAGTTAATACTTGATCCTACAAAAAACAGGAAAGATAACTGAGTTAGAATTTAATTTTTTGCTATATATGAAGACATTGAAGAGAGACCTCATTTTATTAAATTTTTAGAACAAATGCATAACAGGATAAGGAGCCTTTTCATAGGCATATATGACTGGAAATATAAGATATGAAAACTTTAAATTGTGATAGATCAAACATAGGTAAATATAAATGGAAGCATGTAAGATGCACTGATAGTTTTGATATTCTTTGATATTCCCCTTCAAATTCAAGATGGGGAAATTAAGCAACTTGTGTTTGCAAAAGTCTGATGACATAGAAATGATGTCAGAGTCAGGCTGGCTTGTTAGAGCTTTCGACAGAACAACTTGCTGAGAGGTTGATGGAAGACTTGATAGAGAGGTTGGTGAACTGAGTTGATACGTTGGTGAAATGGCTTGATAGAGAAACAGATGAAAAGGTTTAATAGAGGACAGAGGCAATGAAATGGCTTGGTTGAGAGAGTTCGAAAGAGATCCAGCACAGTGAAGTGGCTTGGTTGAGAGAGTTTGCAAGAGATCCAACATTCTGATTAGACTTACTGATATGGGTGGTGTTGTAGACAATGACACAAATGATTTCTCTAAGGTTGTGTTAATTAGAAGAATATTAGCTTTGATATCAACATATGAAGAAAAATAAAAGAGAGATCTTATTTATTAACTGCTTATAACAAATACATAATAAGCCTATTTATAGGCTTTTGGGACTAGAAATATATGGTAATGGAAGATTGAAAATGGTAACATAATAATATACAATGGGTATCTACAATATTTGTTAATAATTTTTAGAGTCTTCAACAGGTCCCAGCAATTGTAAAATGACAATCGCACTAGTGCTCAGGTAATTTTACCTTTTTCATACGGACGCCCTTTAGACTCATTTCTAGTTTGCCTTCCAGATTCTGTAGATCTTTGACACTCAAACCAGAAAGTTCTTCTCCCATTAGATGCCTGCATATATTAATGAGTAATATTGGCTATGCCACCAGATAACGCTAAAATCCATAGATGGATTATTTCGTCTAATGTATGTACAGTTCTGTGCATTTTAATTGAAAAATGGCATGCTGTAGTTTATAATATGTTGCAGTGATTGTGGTTGGCTGTTAGTGATGTTGCAGTAGTGATCAGCTGCCAATAGGCATCAATTAGCTAGTGGCCAGACCAATTGATGGTTATGGCAAGATTGAGTTTGTTATGAAAAATGACTAAGCTTTATAAAACATATGTTGTTTACTAGCTTGATTTTTATTCTTCAAGAGTAGTTTTATTATATTAACTTGCTAAGTTATTGCAATAGTTAGGAAGTGTGGTTAGATTTTCTTGCAAGTTAATTATTTATGTACAGAACAGTCATAAATCTTATGTGTTGGACAACTTTGATCAAGTGCACATTTCAACGTTAAATCTCAAATATGAGAAATATCAAAGGATTTGTACATAGCTGGGCTTGACTTTTCAAGGATTGTGTTACTTAACTTTTCTATGGCACAAACTTTGTACCATAGCTGATGTTTCAATTCAAATGAGATTGTGATGCATTTATAGTACGATTTTGTGGTGACGAAGACGATATGTTTGGGTCCAAGCTCGGAATTGACTTATGTGGATTCTTGCTGTCTTTCCCATGTTTAGAGCAAGATCCATCCTTGTTTAGTGGCATGACAATACTAGGTGATATGAAAGGTAAGCATATGACGCGGAGTGAAACCAATGTAACAAAGACTAAAATGAAGAGGGAGAGTGCAATTGTAATGCATGGTTGGAGCATAATCTCACACTTAATAAATTCATGCTAAGGGTGTGCCCTACATGTATAACAATGCCATATGTGAAGGCATTTTTAGATAATGATTTTTTTTTTTTTTGGTGCACTACATGTATAACAATGCCGTATAATGTAGTTTACTACGCTTGTCTCCAATGAATTTTTTATTTTTTCCCTGTAAAAGAAAAATTTCACACAACATTATATTATTTAATTACATTGCAAAGCACATGATGCAGTAAAGTCATCAGAATTGTTTGATTAATGATAATACTTTTTTGGTGCACTTATTTGAGATTTGAGTCTTGAGATTTTTTCTTTCTTCTGAAATTTAGCATATGCTGTTAGGTAAGATTTATTGCCTCTTAGGCTGCAATTGTAAGAGTTTATGCTTAAAAATATATGTTTATGATATTCATATGAAGTATAAAATTATTGTATTTTAGGTCACGTCTTTAATTTTGTATGTGTTGCTAAGCATTGTTCTATTGTTGACTAGAAAGTCCATTTTGTGCTTGGTCCTCGTAGGTAGTTTCGGGTTTGGTGGTCATTTCCTACTAGCTAAAGAAATTATCTTAGGGTCTTTGCTTTATCTTTCTCTTGATATGTTGTGCAGTTTATCACTTTATTCTCTTTCATGTACACACACACACACACACACACATATTATGCGACTTTTGTTTTTGTTATTTTGAATTTAGATATGATGCTCTATTTTTATCAAGCCTTAATCATCTTTAGATCAATCTACGTAACATCTGTCATCATTCTTTTGTGAGGCAGCCCTAAAAGTCAACCGTTCTGGGGCTGTTTGCAGTCTTTGGCAATAATTGAACAAAGAGGATTAATTATTGGAAATTACTAGATAATATAAGGCTTAATGTATGGATGATAGATAAATAGAGTTCTATTTCAATCATCCTCGTGGGTTTCCCTTAAATAATTTGAAGATGCCTCTTCTTTCTTTTTTTGTTCGCTTCAAAACTGGAGGAGCTGCAACCAAATTTTATTGTTTGTTTGTCCTTTTGTCAACTTTGCTAGTATGTAGAGAGAAATTTTTGTTATTGAGTTTTTGTATTTTGAGCTCACTCTGCATAGGGTTAGATTCTTGCAGAAAATTCCGCGCTTGTGGATAGATTGTGTGCTCATAACTTTGATATTTAATGTTTTTCATTTCTCTAACTTGAAAAAAAAAGTAAAAAATATAAGACTTAATGTAGGCATGTAATTATATGTTTTTTGTTTGGTGATAACACATTTATGAATTCTTGAGAAGTTATTATCACTACGTATATGTACGGAACTGATCATTATTTGAGTGATCAACAAACTTACCTGTGACATTCTTGTAAGTATTGTAGTTGTTGCCTCAAGTTTGTGGCCTCTCTTTGCCAGAACTAGCAAGGAAAACAACAAATATTAAATAAGATAGAAATACTATAATGCTGATAAGAGACGAGAAGTTTAAGAAATTCAAGATAGGACATGAATGTTTGAGAAAGTAGGTAGATCATTTTTTAACTATCAACGTGATATGGAGATATTGAGGGCTATCATGATGTTATTCTAACGATATATTAGTTGATATTTTGCTGTCACATGCATTTTAGATAAGAAAAATAGTTACTCTTTTGTATTATCTTAGTTCTTCACATTTCTTTTTCTTAATGTTGTAACATAATTTAGTGAAGTGTAGTGTTGCTCTATATGAACATTTTGTAATTTGCTTTGTATTAATTTTGTTATGAGATAGAAGAGGTAGATTACTTAAAATGCCATAATGTCTGGAGGTGCCATTTAGGTTAAGCTAAAACAACTTGGTAATGGGCAAGCAAATGGAATTGTATGTCACACATGTTAGTACCCAAGAGATCTAAAACTTAAGTTGATTGGAAAAAGTTTAATTAATTATATAAGACTTTCTAATATATCCTCGTATGTGTCAAACCGATTGGCGTGACATGTGGACCAAACCCAAATATAAACTCATAACAAATTCAAATATCAAATATGATCATGTAGGGGGAATTGAACCTAGAATTTTTGGGACAAAACAAACTTTAATACCATGGTAGTAACCAATGGACCTTAAGACTTAAATTGATAGGAAAAGGGCCAACTAATGATATAAAGCTCTTAACAATGCAATGATAGTTGAAAGCCTAAACTTAGGTTGCGCTTTGAATGAGGTTATGAAGGATTGACTTGTAGTTGAAGGAGCATGTCCCAATCAATGAACTCCATGTCCTTAACTATTGAATGCATTGCTAGTAAGGAAAAGAAAATGGAAAAGTCTACTGGTAAACTTGTGCAAAATTTCAATGTTATTGTCACATGCCCTTGACAAATTGATGCTACCTAGCATGACAAAGCCAATTTTAGTTAAATGTATCTTTATTTGTTTAACCCGATACACCACTTGCCTTGTGTTGATACTGTAGGGTTTCAAATGAAATCGAGTAGGTATTTAGATTAGGTACAAGACTAGTTGGTGCTCTAGTCATTTGCCTTTTTTGTATCATTGCCTCTTTCTTCATTGTTTTTCTTCTTCCTATTCGTCTTGCGATTGAGAGACATTAAAGATGCCTTGAACCTTCCCTTTTGATTATCAATATGTTTGTTTAGCTTCTTTCTATCTCGTCTCCATTCTTAGTTTTGCAAAATATTGCTACGAAATTATTAGAGAATTATTTATTGATTCTCTCTTTTGTATTAATAAACTCCCTAACCCTTCTTTCTTAATCATTCTATAAAATGAAGACCCTGAATGAACCTTATCATAGTTTTAAAAAGTGCACCCCTAGCACGAGGCGTTGCAATGCGTTGTGTCTGCGCCTCATCGTAATGAGGCACAGCAACTTCGGTGAGGCACGTGCCTCATCGGTCGAGTTGTAGATGTGAGAAGTGCGCCTCATGCAACCCTAGTTTTGTGTCGACTGCTCACGCCGTTTTTGCCATTGAAACCAGCTGTTCGGCCATTGAAACCAGCCAAATAGCCCTAAAACTAGCCTTCTTGTCGCTTTTCCATTGTCCTCCTTACTTTGGCGTTCTAGAGGTGGCTACTAGGTTGCTGTGGAAAGGGAATGGGATGGCTACGACTGCTGTGTGGAGACTGGAGATCAGGTTGTTAAAGCTTAAATATATAGAGGAAAAATTGTAAATAACCCCCTAACTTATGATAAAATATCAATAAAACCTTTTGATTTGAAAAATAAATAAAAAATCCCTACAATTATATATACATATATAAAGACTCTAATTTTATGATTTTATAATATATTAAGTTTTTTTTAATAAGAGGTGCGGCTCACTTCGTAAAGACTGCTTTGCGCCTCAGGCTTTGTGGCTCTTTACGCTTCGGTGCCTTGGGCTTTTTAAAATTATAAACCTTGTAATCTTGGTAGTCAGGAGATTCGTGGTGATATTTAGGGTAGGTGGTTTTAAAGAAATTTGATTCCATGATTGCATGGTAAGAACCCAAGATTTTTTTACCACTTAGGCACTTACTGTTCACTTTGATGTTTGTATCATTGATTATTTATTGACTATTAATCTTAGGTTTTTATGAATGCTATGAATGCTTATCCTTGTAAACTTGGAAAGTTGTTATGTATTATGGTTTTATTATTGGTGATTGTTGTTGTCGTCTTCATGTTTATCTTTTGGCACACATTATGTGCTTTTTTTGTACTTACCTTTTGTACTATGTTTTAGGTATAGTACTTTACTATCTACTAACGTATGTGATTTAGTTGCAAAACAAAAATCTCTTTATTTTTGTTTTTGTTGAGATTTGATGGCTCAATTGAATACACTTCTCATCAAGGAAACAACCATAACTAAAACATAGCAAACAAATTTTATCCTTGTCTTTTGTAGCTTAGTATTAGGTAGTTACTAGTTCCTCAAATTTAAGTTCGTAGGTTATAGCATAAACAAAAGTATTTAAGCATTGACACATTTCTTCTTGTGCAGGATCGATAGGTTTGTCACGTGGTCCAAGTCTAAATACAAATATGTGTTTAGATGCTATATGAGCATAGATAACAATTCTAAACATTGTAAATTGGCTCCAAAACCTATTAAGTTACTATTATCTATATGTTTTCAGTTTAGAAGGGTTTAAATTATAGTTTTCAGTTAGTACACCTAATATTGTTTGGAAGCAGGCTTATCTCACCATTGCTCTAAAAGGCGCTAGTTGGGCGGTTGCTTGGCGCTTGTGTTTATCATCGAGGAAATTAGGTTAAAAAAAAAAAGACCAAAAAATTTAATTAAACAAAAGAAATTAATTTAAGAAAGCCATCGACAATGTTTTAGAAGGCGAGGCGAGGCGATGCCTTCGCTGCTTTAAGACCTTAGGGGCGACCGTAGTAGGCAGAAGGGATGAAAAATCATGCCTCTGGAGACTGAGGCAACTGCCTCTGACTTGCCTTGAGGCGAAGCAGATTGAAGTGACAATGGGACATCGTCCACTGGTAGTCGAAAAATCAGCTTTTTATTATTATTATTATTATTTTTTAGAAAAAAGCTTACCCTACCTACTTTAAAAATACTATCGGCCCTTTTTATGCCGGTTGAGAAAGGTGAGGGGGAGAGAGCCGATTGAGACTTGAAAGTCCTTATCACCGACCTGGAAGCTCTATTTTCTTCTTAACTCCAAATACATCTCAAACGATGCTAATCAACAACACTCCTTCACAATCTCGTCTCATCGACTCATGTGGCTTATTTTTAGAATCTGCTTTATCTGCCTCTAAACATGTTCATTTTGAAAACCTAAATAATCCAGATTTAGTTCTCCACTTTTTCAAAAAGCATCAATTTGAGAGAGGAGAAAGGGGAGAGAGTCGGTTGAGAGAGGGTGGGGAGAGAGAGCTTGACGTTAAGGGAGGTTTGAAGTGTTTTGAGAGAGCCAGACAGTTGAGAAGTCTAGTAGGTTCTTAAGATTGACTTATTTATATAATTTTTACGTTTATTCATATTTATTAAATATTTTATTATCATGTAATTGCACATTAATGTTAAAGATGGTTTTTTATTTTTATTTTTATTTTTTATTTTTTCATTTCGAATCAAGGCAATTGTCTCGATCGCCTCAAAACGATCGCCTCGCCTCGCTTTTCACCTTTTAAAACATTGGCCATTGGAGTCGTCTAGTTGTCACTGGAGTTTTTAGGATGATTGCTAAAAGAGGTGATTGGTGATGGTGAGCTTAGGGTTTTGTGGAAGAGATAGTGGTAGAGTAGCCAAATAAAAGCACTTGTTGTCTTATGGGTGCTTTCATTTACATTTTTTGAAAACCTGACACCCAAAATGACGTCGTTTTGGGTGTTTGGGTTAAAAAAAGGAACACGCAAAATGGTATGTTTTGGATGTTCTTAAAATGCACTGTTTGTTTTTTTTTCCCCAAGAAAGCTATCTCTGTGGTGACTATGTCACGGAGACCACCTAGTGGCATCTAGGCACTGGCTAGCCGTACTTATATGTGTTTTCGTGTTGTGAGCAACAAAACTTGATTTCATCATTAAGTAGTTGTTTGTGTATATATATACATGTTTTCCTTGAGTGCATACATCTTTTCATGATATTTTGTTTTGTGTTGTAAGAGAAAGAAATTTCATCTTGTTTGTATTGATCCTTCTGATAAATCTTTTAATATAGATGTTGGTGGTTTTTTTTTTTTTTTCTTCTCTCCCTCTCTTTAAAGCCTTAAATAATTTATATTCATGTAGAAAAAGAACAGTCTAGATGTTTAAACTAATTGGAAAGAGTTTTAAGTAATGATATAAGGCTATCTAACATATTCCATTATGTGCCAGACTAATTTGCTTGGCGTGTGGATCAAGCCCAAAATACAGACACATAACACATTTACATTCAAATATAATCATGTGAGAGGAATCGAACTAGGATTCCTGGGACAAATCAAAAGATGATACCATATTAGTAACCATTAGGTCCAAAAGTTTAAACTGATAGGAAAATGTTTAACTAATAATTCAAGGTTTTTTAATAGTTTGGAAGTGTTGTGTAATTTTTATTCAAGTTGATGTGAGGCATATTACTGAAATAGGTAAAGGTTGGAGCAAAGATGGCAGTAGCTGGAGCATAGTCGGTAGCTAGAGCAGGTAGAGACGACTGATGTAAATTGGTTGGGAGGTATTTTGGGTAGTAACAAAGCAGGGAATTGGAGTATGTGGATGTAATCAAGTGGATTTTTAATCCCTTAATTCAACCAAATAGTATTGTTTGAGTGCTTAAATTCTGTTATCGGTCCAATTGTTAACTTAAAACTTTTGGGTTTAGCAGTTGCTGATATGGTATTAAAACTGCTTGTACCAACTACCAAGAGTCTCATGGTAATCCTCCAAGTGATTATATTCAAAATTGTTGTTATGTGTTTGTGTTAGGGTTGTGTGGTGAGCCCATTGATTTTTCATGTGAAGAGGTTTTTTAAGTCCTTAAATGATATTGGTGGTCCTCACTACATCTAGCAGATACTAACAAGCATGAGATTGTGTGATTGTATAGGGTCTTATGTCTTTTTTTTTTAACACTACAAAGTTTGCACAAATTTGTAAATGAAACCAGGGAAATTAATAATTTGTCTAGAAGTTGCATACTGACTTACAAGAGGTTTTGGGTGATTGATTTACATATCTCTTTATAGGTATTAGGTCCAAGGTCTGATGTTGACTGCTCACGTTCTATATGATTGTCGAAAAAGTAGCAGTTGGGAAAGTGATGGACCAAATTGAAAGAACCTGCGGAAAGGAGTCAGAAACAATCATGAGTGAACTTTGTCTACTCTAGGTATGGGCTTGTGATTGATGACATTAGTTGTCGCATGCTCAGGATATTGTTGCATGCTCAGGATTAGTGACCTTTGTTGGATGCTTAAGATCATTTATCTTCTTTCTAAATCCTAAGAATCATTTGGTTAATAGTAGTAAGGGACGAAGCAATTGCATCTTTTTCATGTACGGGAGATCTACAGGCTTCCTGTCTGTGTCTGTTAAGGCACTTTGAAGGGATATAGGTTTCCCTTTTTGGGCTCTCACATTTTGTTATTGGATTTCAAGTCTTTACCCATCTGCATCATGCAGATTCAGAATATTAAATTTTATCATTTTCAGTGTGATCAATTAAAAAACTGCTATTAATTATTTAAATTGAAGGCTCTTTGCCTAACTTTTTATGTTAGTCTCTCTGCTGAGTGCTGAATGTTCTACTAGCTCTTTGCTGCACCAGCAATGGCCTTTGATCAGCTTCTCTTAGCAATGCTTCTTGTATAGAATTTAGCTATTGCTGCTGTTGTACAAGTTTGAGATATGTGCCTTCTGTCATCAACTTCTCTAAACAATTCTCTTTGATAGAATTCAGCATTGACATTTTTAGCTCAACACCGATGCATTGATCTTTGAGAAACCAGGATCTTTAACCCAAACGTGCTTATCCATTAGACACTTACAACAATTGCTTACCATGACAAATAGATTCCATATCCTCAGTGAATGAGTCACAAAACAAAAGTGATTTTAACTCTAGCATCTCATTCTCAGCAGTTCTGCACCTTTATGCAGTTCTCTTAGGATTTATGGTTCATCCACTTTGGAAATCTAGGTGATATATTTAGATTGTAGGTCAATAATGACCTTTACGTCCAATGACATCTCTTCCCTCATCAGGTGATGAATGAGGTCACAGACTCACACGTAACATCAAGCTTTGGTTGCAGGACTAATATTGTGAGGCACAACCACACAAAGAAAATGAAGTATAGGGCAATATAGTTAGGAAGAGTCGAAAAATTATCAATAGGGAAAGGAGCTGATATAATGTACCAAAGATGTCATTTTATTGATATTTGGATCCGTCTCAATCTTGTTCAAACGTGTTCGTACATCCAAGTCAATCATCAAAGCATGTTTGCTAAAATTTCTGGTTCTTTTACTAGTGCTTCTCAGAAAAAAGGTTTTTTGGAGAAGATAATCCATCCTTGATTTCATGTGGACAACCGAGTTGGGGCATTGCCAGTTTCATCTGTCATCTTGGAGTAAACCTTTTGTCACAGACTCACAGCTACGACTTAGTTTCTACTCCTACTTCTAGCATTACTATCATGCTTTTTTCTATTTCTGAATTTAGTTTCTAGAAGTATATTAAATTATGCAGCAGGGTATCTAAATCACAGAGCCCGATTGTTTCCAGTTATGCTCTGCTGAACCATTGAACTTGGTGTAACAAACAACATGTTTAGCAGGGGCTGAGAGAACTATTTCTACATGCCTGTCTTGTACATTGCTGAAAGTTCATCATCCTTTGCCATTGGCAACGAGGATTTGATGCTTTCTTCTGAGAGTAGGTACAAATTGGGAAGACGTGAAAGAGAAGTATAATTAGAAATAAGAAGAGTCTAAAATTTAGAGCAACAAGTAAGATACTTATGAATATTCTTATAATGTCACTTGGGTCTACACTTTCAGATTTTGTTAGAGATAGTTGAAAAGGTTTAGGGAGCTGTATGCATAGAGGAGGAGACAGTTGTGTTTTTGCTAGAGGAAGTATGGAAAACAACAGATCTGCAATAAACGAAGAGGAAGAAAGATGGTGATGGATACCAAAAACAGTCAAATCTCTAACACAGGTATCACATGAAATATCTTTTTGGAAGGAGTTTTAATTTCACAAAAACAAGATATGACTTATTAGAAGTGCAAGGTGGAAAACGTTAGAAGAAGAAAAGAATGTGCTTAAGAAAAGCTTGAGTGAAAAGATTCATCGTCCAGAAATAGACCTAAACAAGTACAACTGAAGCTGTTTGAAGAATAGTTAGGAAGCATGTGATTAGAATTATAGTGGAGCAAATCATATGGAGGAAAATAGAAGAAATAAGGAAAGAAGAGATCTTAATTCATTACATAAATCTCAGATCTGAACAAAATAATATAGAGATGCTTGTTTATGGGTTTATCCAGTCTATCTAAAAGATGAAGGAATCCTTAACCAATGTAAACAAGTACAATTTTTCTATTTAAAAGCTAAAGGAATCCTTAACCAATGAAAACAAGTACAATTCTAATCCTAACAAACAAACTTAAAATAAGAGTTTAATTCGTCTTCGAATAAGAATTCTTAAAGTAATATTCCAAAATTTTTTTTAACAGAAATGCTTAAATCTTATAACATTCTGGTTGGGCATCAATACCTGATGAATTGATGCAAATGTAAGTAGGGGTAGAGACTGGTATACTAGCTAAAGTGCAAAGAGAGTTTTTTACATTCTAACAATTAAAGCTCAAGAGGGTTTGGTTGAGGCTGTCCATCTGCACATGATGTATGCTTCTGATCCACCCCTTGTTCTTGTGCCAAACATCTTAGCATTTTTCCTAAGGAAATGGAGTTACATCTCTTTTACATTTCTATTCAAGAGTTTTTGTGCCTTTCCAGGCCCCTTTAAGACCGCAAAAAAGTAGACAAAACGATTAACTACTTCATTTATGGATTTCGTAGTAATAGAAATACATGTCTACTGGAACTAATGTTTGATCTCTACTCTTCTATGGTAGCTAATTTCCAAAAGTCTTGTTTTTCAATGGTCTAGGACACTGTTTCAGAGCTCATTTTGATCACAAAATTAGACCACCTATGTACCGACTTAAGGTTAAAGGAATAAGCCCATTTCCTATAGCAGTTCTAAAACAAACTACATTCATATGCTTCACCGGTAGATGTTTTCTTTTTGTCTCAACTATACAGGATGCCTTTGTCATGGCCAGCACTTGACCATTTTACTCCCTGATTTTAGCTGAAGTAGTTGAGAACCAACAATCAAGTGTAAGCTTTTCTGTTAAGTACCAAGTCCTTGAGCTGCTTGCCATTTTCATCAGTTAGAGGATTAGCTATGCGGACACCCTTTCTTCTTCTTTTCTATAGGATTATAATGTATTAACAAGATCTTTAGTTGTATTGACTTGGGAATTTGGTGACCGATTCAACATAAAGATCCATTGCACCGCCACTTCATGTTTTTTCTTGGTGCATAATCAGTATATGCAGTCGCCTCATAAATGGTAGAACGTGATTTTGATGTTTAGTTGCATGATCTAATCTATAGGCTTCTCCATATGAGGAGTTCTTAGCTTGAATAAACATCAAAGTAGGTGGCAAAAGGTTAAACTCACCAGGGAAAGACCCCTGTTATAGATAAAGAAAATCCTCTATTAACCGTCAATTTTGACTATATTTTCATTCTAGCTTGCCTGTATTGAAGCTTTAACTTGTCTGCCATGCTTTCTTCCAATACTTAAATCTTCATGTAAATGGGCCTTACTTTGCAATAAATGGTAAATATAAATAGTGACTTGAAAAGGTTATAGTCCTTGGTTCTAATAATTATGTTGTAAAAATGAATACGCTATCTTTTGGTCCTCTGCCTTACTAACATGGATAAGCATGTTGGACTAATTTAGTGCGAAATCTTCTTACCTAATACACATTATGGTATAATTATTATTGCATCAGATGAACAAGATTTTTGTCAGTTCCTCATTCCAACATATGTTAGAAACTTCTGGAAGCTGGTGGCATTATTTTGTAGGCTGTTGTTCCTATTGGAGTTGTATTAAAACGTGTTAGCAAACTGCCAAGAAGATGATGAAATTTCTCGAAGTCTGAATGGCATTGGGCTTCCCACATTGCGAAAGTGAATTTCTGTTGGGCAAGTGATGATTGCATAAGTTGCTACAACCAGCTGAAGTGTCGATAATCAATTAAAAGGTAATTTGTATACATTGTAGTTCTTCCTTAATTTTTGTTTATTTAAAAGCATGATTAGGTTCCTGCCGCTTCTGTCTATAATTTTTACTACTGTACAAATATGAAAACTATGGTAAGGTCTAATATTAAATTATCTATTTGGAAGTTCCTAGATATAACTAAATAAGCCATTGTAAGTTAGTGTTGTATTCAATATCAACAAATTATTTATCGATTCTTCAGAATTTATACTTGCCACTAATAGTTAGTGCTCGATTAGGTTTTTGCTTATAAAATAATTATTACAGCTTGAAGAGACATGTCCTTCCATATTGGTTTGGACTGTCATCATCTCCTATGCCAAGTGCTATCATTGTGGTATTGTTCTCATTACGTTAGATTGTTTACAGCATATGGAGTCTATCATGTTACATCAACAAGATGATGTTTGCTTCATTGAATCCATCAATGAAAGGAATGATGAATTGTTCATACCCTAAAAGTACTATCCATAATCCTAAACTTAGCTTTCTGGAGCATAAATAGCTTCATGTATGGCTACGTAAATTTTCTTTATGAATTATTTTTGTGACCAGTATGACGTGTAAAAATAACAGTTTGGAGTAATAGCATTCTGGTTCTGTTTGTCAGCTAATACTGGTGCTATACTTCTAAAATGATATATGGATACACACTCAATTGTTAATATGTAGGGTGCATATCCTAAAGTGCACTGCATATCAATATATTTCGTTACTATGACTCATTTGAAGCCTAATCAAATATGTTCTTGAAGATATCGTTGAATATAATAAATTCCAACTAATATTACCCGGTGGCAAAATAATGCTCATTCAAGACCTTCCCAGGTGCCATGTGGGAAACCTTCAATAATGAAGCAGTGGTTTTTCGTGGAAGAAATTTTTAAGTGATATTACTTACAAAATGATCCTAGAGGTGCTTTTTCTGAAAGTGAATGTCACTAATGATGCAGGAAAAAAAGTTAACAGGAATATGCATACCTTGACTTCGGAAGCAGGGTTCATCAGCTGATGATGCTCCTGTTTTAGTTTGTTGTAACGGTCAATAGCGGATGCCATGCTGTCAAAAGAGCTCTCGTTACTATTATACTTTGTTCTATAATGTTAGACATTCTATCTCTTGCACCTACCTAATGATGATGCGATTAGTAAGTGGATATACATTAATGATTTACTTATTTCTCTTAAAAAATGTATTTACTTATTAATTGTCATATTATTGAGTGAGACGTAAGAGGTGAGATGTCTAGCATTATTAATAGTATATTATCACTAGATTTTGCAACATAACAAAACATTTATAGGGTATTAATATACATCATTTAAGATTATATCACCAAGTGCAAGCATAACATAAACGTCAAGTTCTAGATGATGCGATGGTTTATTTGTAATTGACTTGTGAATAATCAGGGAAAAATGTCTTGGGTGCATTCAATGCATATGTATTTTTCATTCAAATAACGTTGTGTGGTATGAATAATCAATTTATTTATATTCATGTCACATGATGGGATTTGAATGGAAGATAAATTAAGTATCGGACAAATTTATGTTTTTCCCTAATAAGTGGTGATAATGTAATTATCACATAATATGAGATTAAACAAATTTAGAAAGGGAGGGTAGGGGATTGGGGTGGTGTCTTTGGTACGTTTCACCTTGTTTACATATATACGATTTGGGTTGTCATCACCAAACTACGCTAGTTTTCTCTTCTATTCCTGCATAAATTATATTAAGGACTTATTTAGTTATGACACTAAAATTAGTTAGAGTTTCGAAAATAGCATCGACTTATTCAAGTGAGTTTTATTTTATTATTATTATTATTTTTTTTGCAAACTTCAGTTTTCAAAACAAAATAGCTTAGTTTATGAATAAACGATTATCAAAAATCATAATTTGTGTTAGTTATTTACGAATTAATTTTTTATTTACAAACTATAGTTCATGATAATAGATGGTGTAAAAAAAATCATTTCAATAGTTCAACATCATTTTTTAAATTTGTGCTCATATTTTCACATTGCATCTATCTAACAACTCGGGAAGAATACTGTAGACTCTGGGACACGCTAGCTACAAAAGCCTGCGGTGAAAGACTGAAGCAGGAGTCATGGTATTAATTAAAAAAAATACTAGGGGCAACGTATGATTTCAATGGTATGACTAAGAAAATGTGTTTATCACATATCGAATACGGAGGAAAATGGTGATAAAACGAAATCTAGACAGCAAATGTGTTGCATTTGATGACGACTCAGATGGTTATATAGGATGCAACTTAGACATAGCTGTTGATATTGAATAAATCATTAATTTATAGCCTTGAATTGTTAGTATATTATGAAGGTAAACAGCAGTGTATTCTTAGTAAAGCATGCTAACTGCCAAGTGGAGAGTATGAGACATTATAAGAAATATGGTCAGATTATACTTGCCTTGGATTGTTTAGTTCTAACCTGTTATAGTGATACGAAAGATAAATTTCTAGTTGCAACCGAGGGGATGTTTTGGAGTACACCGTGAGTACATAAAGATTCAAAAAAGGCATAATTCAAGTTTGGTTGGTTTTTTATGTGAAAGATTCAAAACTAATCACCCGAAATAAGGGAATCTGATTTTTAACCGTAAATGAAAATTCAATTGTTTTTATTTTTAGATTTGCAACTGCTTAAATACTCTCCAGATGTTTCACTAAATTTGTAAGATATCACACAACATTTTTAGAATGATTTACGACACATGATGTTTCACGAAATCTGTATGATGTTTCGTAAGATTTCTAGAATGTTTTACGATAATAGTTTTGTACAGATAATTCACAAACAACATTGATGTTTTACGACATTTGATTTTGTGGATGATAAGCGATAGTACAATATGTGTTTTCACTCTTTGAAGAAATGAAAGAGGAAACATAATTTGTGGAAAGTGATAATGGTAGACCACGAAGAAAGGAGAAAAAGGAAGAATGATGAAAATCTAATCAATTTTTGTATTGAAGGTATTATTGTGAATTTTGGTTATGGTTGAAATTAAATTTGACATTTTGGTTAAAAATAAATACAATTTTTTGTGATTAAAAATTAATTTTCCTTTTAGAAGGTTGATCTTAGCAATTTTTACGAAGTAGAATTATTATCATTATTATTATTTATAGAAATGTCCTGAAGTACTAGTTTTTATTGTTGTAGCACTTTACCACATTTGACAATAAATACTCTTCTTTTGTGTCATTTCTGCATAAACCTTATGGATTTTCTTTTCTTTTCCCATTTTTTATTAAAAAAAATAAAAAAGGCCAAAAGAAATAATACTCATTACCCATATCTAGATGATCAACAATATGTATAAAGAGAAAATTAAAAAAAGACAAAATATAATGGAAGAATGTGAAAATACTAACATTAATAGAGAAAAAAAAAAAAACCTTAAAATTGAGGTTGAAATGTTTGAACTAGCCAAAACTTGACCTAAGATTCACTATCACAATTTTTTGTTTCCCTTATCAAGTCCAAATTTATAACACTTGATATTCAAAAGCCTTTCAAAAGATTGTTCAACATTAATAACTAATACATAACTATCAAAACTAACAAGTAACTCTTGACTATACATTAAATTTTGATAACTAATGAATAACTCTATGCAGCTACAAGTTATACATTCTAGGTAACTACATATATATATATATATATATATATATATATATATAAGTCTTGATAATGAATTATGTTTCAACAATACAACGTGTTTCGATAATATCATGTACAAATGACTCACAATAATGTACCAAAATAAAGTCTCGATAATTTTAAATAAACTCTTGATCAAGGAAAAGTCCCATAATTTTATGTGTTAATGTCCATGATCGTAAGATAAATAAGTTGCATTCATGATTTCAAATATGATAATCATTTCTCCTAAAAACTTAAGAAACCAAAATTAACTTTTTATTTGGCAACATTAAATCATGTTCGGCTCGTCTAAAATGTTATAAATTTTGTTAGATTTTTAGAAGATCTCGTCTAAGAGTAGTGGATTTAGTGAAATATGAGTGTTCATAGTAAGATTCTAGAGTTATATTAAAGGTTTAAGTCCTATCAAATGACATATAAGAATTTAGGACTTGTTTATCTAGTACCAAAAGCTGATTTGAGTTTTACTAGCTCTTCTTGAAGTAAAAGTTAATATTAACCTTCACTAAAATCTTATGAGTTTTCTACTGGTAACTCTTATTCAAACATATTTTTAAGCATTTGATCAAAAGAAACCAATCACCATAAATCATGAATTTTATTTATTTTTAATTAAGATTAAATTAATTAAGATTTTCACCATCGCAAATCGCAATTACATATGATGAATCAATTAAATGGAAGTTTACAACCACGTTCAAAAATACAATCAAGCAACATAACCTAGTTTCACAATAGCAGAAAAGATCTTCATCAAAAAGAGACATACACGTACACACAGTGTTTATGATGAATCAATCAAGTAGAAGTTTACAGCCACAAAATTACACTTCAACAGCAAAACCTAATTGTACAGCAGCAGAAAAGATCTTCTTTAACAATATATATATATATTTATATTTATATATATATCTATATCTATATATGCCTGCTTTTTGTGGGTTGAATTGACTTTAATTTTTGTCCTCTTGGTTATTTAAGTAAGAGAAGAACTTGGTTATTGGGTTGGTGATAGGTCTGTTTTTTTCTTAAATTAAAAAAAAAAGGAAGCAATGGCAATTTCTACATTCATTTATCATCATTAGAAATGTGATCAGCTTGTTTTACTTCTAGCAATACAAAATATTAGATAAAGTCAAGGGGTGACTAAGCTGAGGTGACTTGACAGCACCATAAGATGAAGATAATGTGGGAAAATCCAAATTGAGCTAGTCATTGATGATCAGATCGATTTGTGGTTCAAAGCCATGTAGCATATATTCATTATATGTTTCCCTAGGTGGCCGGATATCCTCGTTGGTTAGAGCTATAGAGATCAAGTCCCCTAATGGCTTGGGTTTGGTTAATTAAATCTATGTCTATGTGCGGGCGGGTGCACGGTAAAAGAAAAGGAAAATGCATATCTAAGTTGAGCTAGTTTCTGTATAGGAAATTAATAAATGATGATACTTGTGAGAAGAGCATAGCCATGAAATTTGAGATGGAATCTATACACTAAACTTGAGAGCTAGTAAAAGGGAGAAATAAGCAATAGAGTGCACGTAGATCTATATTAAGAAGAAAGGTATTCCAGTTACTACTGAGAACATAAAGCATAAGCAGTGGGGTATAGTGTTTCCTTCCAGCTATAGTCAACCACACTCCATTCATATAGTCTCAGTTTTTCTTCTTGGTACTCAGATTAGGTATGTATAACCTAACCTTGGTTTTGAAGTTTATAGTAAAGATGATTATGAATGGTAACTGATTAAAGGCATCCTTGTATGGACTCTAGCTATATTGCTAAGATAGTGTTGAGCTTTAACCTATTTATTAAGACACATGATGTATAAGAAATGAGAATTATTAGTTTACTTGCATTTATTTTATAACTTCATTGCAACTTGGCAATTTTGTCAGTGACCTTAAATGTCAAATTATTATTATTATTTTTTTTATGTTTTTCTGTTCACAATGCTTAAATATAAACTTAACCCCTTCCCAATATTGATGTGATTAAGATTTATATATATAGTAACAAAAAGATCAGCATATATATCAGCTAATATAGTTAGTATACAAGATATTGTATGTTGATAACAGGTGCTAAGAGTTGATGGAAACATGGTAGCTAAAGATCCACGAATTGAACAGTTAATTTAAAAGTGGAGAAAGAGACAATTAATTGTAATGTATATCTAAAACATCTAAATGATGAGATTTGAATATGGTTCATAAGGGAAAAACAACGAATATGTAATTTGTACAGATAGCATGGAGAATTTTCAAATTTTGAAACTTGAAGTACGTTTATTAGTCTTACAATATGAAGATTGGAATAATATTTTTCATTCATGTCTCTAACAGAAAAGGTGATTCAAGACAGCTTGAAAGGACAAATTCTTTTGAAGATCAAGAGGGAGGAAATTGATGTTGAACAAGATTAAAATTAAAAATATCTATCCCTCTGTATGTTTAAAATTTTATCCCCTTAGAGTTTTAACTTCTTTTTGTTGTATTCTGATTACATCGTATGTTCATATGGATTAAAAATATTTCTAATAAAAAAGCTTTGTTATTTTTCAGCTTTGTAATGTAGTTGCTTTACTAATGAAATTTTGTTTGTAGGAACAAATTAATTTGTGGTGGATTCAACAGTTTATTCTGCTTCGCTACCACACTACCTTGAACGTTCATGAGATCTTCTAAGGCAATGAAGTAAATGGCCCTAACTTCCGCAACCAACTGATTGGATGTGCCCTAAAACTTTTTGCCAGAGGTTTAGGATCGCTCTAATTACCTTACAAGAATTATGAAAATTGTAATGCATATTATTGTCTTGCGTCAATTTCTTCAAGATCAACTGAACAAGTTGATCTATTATTTATAGATGTTAATAAGAATTTTGTAAAAATATAATAGAAATTTACCTCAAGAATAACTGATTTTTTAAATGTCGTATACGCCGGCATTATCGGTTGTACTCTTCCCATATAAAGTCTTCAGATTAAGATAGATAAGAAACAAAAGGTTGATGGAACTTTTAAATGACATGATATTATTTTTCATTTTTGTTCTATTAGAAAAGTCATATTATTTCTCAAACAAATTATAACAGCATAACTATATAGAATAGGCAAACGACTTCATAGATCACATATTTTACTTATTCCAAAGCCATAAAGTTATACCTTCTTAAGGAGAAATTTATAGTAAAACAGTTTTAGCTTGATAGTTATTTATGAAGTTATCTGAATGCTGAAAAAATTTTAGCAAATAATGTTTTAAATTGATCCAAAATCAGTCATATGTCAAAAGTCCTTAAGAAAACACAACTTTAGATTCTTATAATTTGGTCACCTTAGTCTAAATTTCTGGTTATAATACTATATAGGTTTAATTTTGTTTCTAATTTGATGTAGTACGGCAGCAAAAGCAGGAAATATTAGCTTGATCAATTCCAAGGCACTATCAATAGACATTGGCACAATGAAATAAAGACTCGGATTTCCTTCTAGCAGCTAAAAGGGTTGAATATGTGTTAACCAACTGGAAAAACCCTAGATTAATCCACAGAAACTATTAGATGCTTGACTTCAAATTATTTCGTATTTAAATTCTCTCATATCTTTAGGGAAGGAAATCAGGTGGCAGATGCTCTATAGCTAATATTTGGCATTTTTATGATGCCTTCCAATGGTGAAACTCCCCACTTATTCAGAATTTGCCCCTAAATGATGCATGGTGTTTGCCAAATTACAAAATTTGTATGGTAAAAGTACTACATCTTTTCACAGTTGTAATTTTGTCCTGTAAATCATTAACTATTAGTGGCTTCTTACCGTACTTATTTTTACATGTTTTGATAATCTTTATAATTATTTTTAGATGATTATTTGACCAGTAAGACTTACTAATCCGTTTTAATTTTTTTTAATATTTTTTCTTTATTTTTATTTTTAAAGATTGTCCTAATACTGCTGAGGTTAAAAAAAAAAGGAAAAAGACCAAAAAATGAAAAAGAAATCATTAAGCCTTGACAAAGAAATTGTCTCAATGGATCAACATTAAAAGTTTCATTAACTAAATAGCTGATGATTATTAGAACTACACATAACAAAAACAATTATATATTGAACTAATACTAATCCTAAACACCAAGACAATAATAACTCTAATACAATTGGAAAAATATAAATTATAAATCTAATAAAACTAGGTCAAACAATAAATTATATATGCACCATTAAGTTTACAATTGCCGACCGCTAAGCCTATATAATGTTCTGATATCAATTAGTAATCATTAAATCAAAAGATTTAACCATATAAAACAACCCTAATAATAAATATCCCCTAACTGAACTCTCTCCTACGTCATGACTTGATGAAGAATTAAGGCAGCAAATATGGTTTGTGTTGAATATTCGCATGGAGTTTCCGCCTTAGAAGTTATTAATTAACTAGTGAAGGACTTGAGGTAGCTTCATTACTAATTACTGATTTCCTTTAACAACTTTGCAAGTGATCAACTAGTGTTTTTACACCCATGCATGCGGGATCTATGCCGCCCTATAAGCCTAAGGCATCCTATTCTCATGAGATTTTTCTTTTAAGATAATAATGATATTGTTTATTTTTTCAGATGTTACTTAGTTCAGCTGACAAAATACTTTACAATTTTTCAATAAGTTTTGTATTTTAATTCTATTTGTGTAAGGTCTTTGGAGAGCTTGGTCTACATTCAAGGAAGGTGTCCGCTTGGTGTGCAAGAAACAAACTTTTTCTATTTTCTAATCCTTTGTATTATTAATTTAATTTTTGTAAGAAGTAAAGTATAAAAAAGGTTTGAGAAATTTGTTCAATGGTTAAATTTCAAGATCACCTTTTACATGTTCTTTTTTTGAGTTGTGCATTTAATGCTCCTTTACCAAATGCAGTATTTGTTTGAGTTGTTAGTTTAGGATTCTTCAACTACTCTACTATTGATCAGTTCACTGGGGATTAATAAATGCGAGGTCGTTGTTTCACGTAGGTATAATAATTTGCTAATGAATACAAATATCAATATTAATACATCATTTACATTTCTATCAGATATGCTTGTTCTTTTTAGTCCATCTGTTGGACGTCTTCATGATGTGACCACATAAATATGCATCCACGCAAATTTTCATCAAACATTACTAAAGGAAGCTTGAAAATAAAGTTAATTAATGGCAATGACCTTAAAAAAAAAAAAAAAGAAAGAAAAAGCTATTTGTATATTGCCAATGGACTGTTCTATTCATGCATATATATATTTAAATTGTTTTATTCGTACATTTACATAAATAGAGTAGCTTCTGCATGCACTTAATTTTTTTTTAATTTTTTTTTTAATTTTTTATGATTAAAATGAATCATTTTCGTTATAATTATTCTTTTTCTTGTATGTACTTAAATTTAAACAATTTCATTTTAAGTTATAGTTAATACATATATCTTGAACCAGCAATCTCATATGTATGTATGTATGTATGTATGTATGTACATACATATGTATGTACTTATGTATGTATTCCACCTACACATGAGTTTTCACATACCTAACAAAAATAATGGTGCAATTTGCTGAGTTTGATCTTCATCGACAAATCACTAAATGCAAACCGACTCTATAATTGAAAACTCCAACATAAATTTCCGAAGTATGAACAGACACATAAGCAAAAAACCTTCAAGTTTTGAATAATTATTTACGAACACATATACAACAATGATATACATTTTCAATTATTGTTTTTTTAAACTCATAACTAGCTAACACAAATTGTCTAAAAACGTTAACATACTTAATAAAAAATTTCATGTGTAGTGCAGAAACCCTTCATCTTCTAAACACTCCCAAAATATAACAAAATCAATTCCTTATAGTACAAGGTGGCAGCTATATTTTATGTAAAGCTTAATGCAACATAAACAGTGGTTTGAATCACATTTTTTTTTTCTTTGAAAGGAGTTTGAATCACATGCACTTATATAACACTATTTCACTTCGAATCTGACTGGAAATGCGAAACTGAACTAGTATTTCCTGTGCCAGAAACTCGAAGGAAAATAATAATAAAAGCAAAATATATTAAGAAAAAAAGGTCTCTCTCTCTCTCTCTCTCTATATGTATGTATGTATGTATGTACACACAAACAACAATAATTATAACAAGTGAGAGGGATAAAAAGGATCTAACCTAGTACTTGCGTATTCATAAAGCTTGCCGGTGCTTGAGAAAATAATCAGACCCACTTCTGCATCACAAAGAATCGAGAGCTCCCTAGCTTTCTTGAGCAACCCATTTCTTCGCTTCGAAAAAGTCACTTGACGGCTCGTCGAGTTGTCGATCCTCCGGATCACAATCTTGCCTCTCCCCATCTTCTCTTCTTCAACAATCCTTGGGGTCTTGACCAGCTAATTGTCTCCCTAGATCGACAAAATTAACGAGTTTCGTCAACACCAAGTGGATCCTACAAATGAAAAGCAACAACCTTGTCGATAATTAATAACCAAGTTGAGATTAAGATATTTTTGCAATAGGAAAAATCATGAAATTGACATAAATCATACCATTAATAGACACGAAAAAATGAAGGGAGGAGCTAGAAGTCAAAATAATTATTACATAATGACTAAAAATAGAGGGATAAGCGAAACCGGGATTTTGAGATCAAACGAAGGAGAATCTAAGGAACTTACTTGTTCAGAGCCGGAGTAAGATTGTGCCAAGGATGGAAGGAGAAAAAAGCGATTCTTTTTTGAAGAGATTGATGTTGTGCTTAGTCTATTATGGAAAAAGCTGAAAGTGGTTTTTATGACAAAGTACAAAACCTCTTATTTAAGGAAACATTAGCTCAAATCAGCTAAGTGGTTTTGTGTACACTTACTCGCGGAGGATTTGAAAGATCTTGATACTCGCGCTGTGGGTTGAACAACTGGCAGGGTGAATCAAACGAAGCGGTGTTGGCCTTCCTAAGAGAATCAGGGGTTCGGTTAAAGCTTCGAGGGAAGATTGCGATGGACAAGTGTTGGTGGGAGAGAGCGAGTGGCTGGGAGAAGTACTCGCAGGCGGTGGGGAAGTCAGGTCCTTGAGTCGTAGAGCGCCCCAGATTCGTGGGGTGAGTGAGGCAATAGTGGAATTGACGGCACTATGATTCGAATAGATGACTGACACGTGGTAGAAGCAAAACCGAGGGCGGTGTATTACTCCTTTTGGGGGTTTTCATATTTTTTGAGAGAAAATGCACCAGGAGCCTTTCTACAATTGACAAATGTATTTACCCTATCTGGCAAATTTTGAGCTTCCACAGTCGCCATTTGCCTTTTCTTTTCTTTTCTTTTTTTTTTTTTTTTTTTTTTTTTTTTTTTTAATTTTGTATTTTCGTTTTTAATTATGGTTTTCTACTTGTTTTTTGGTTTAATTTATTCTGATTACTGTCCTTTTTTAAGTAATTAACATGTCCACATTTGTGCCTCGTTTCAATTGCTAATAAATGACCTAATTTTTATTCTAAATTAATTCTAAACATTATGACTCTTATTCTATCAAAATAAAAATGAAAATCAGGATGTCCAAAAAAAAAAATCAGATTCAATATCAATTTTCTGGAGGGATAATTACATACATTCAATACTTTTGTCCCATTTATCTATAAAACTTTATGTTGTAGTTTATATGTCTTGTCTCGATGTTTTCTCTATATTTATCAAATCTTATCATTAGATTCATTAAAATAATTGCTAAAGAAAACCATTTTAGTGGGTGATTGATATTTTTAGTTTAAGAATAAGTGTGGACACTTGCATTTGAAAAATTCTAGCTAAGCATGGTTTTATGTTTTCTTATTTTTTTAATGAATACCATAGATGACTAGAACTTGGGCCATTATCAAGCTAAATTTATGTTTTCTACTATCAAATCATTTTGAGTGATGGTTAATTATAGTTTTATGTTGAAACATACTTGCCTTGGAATATTATTGTTCATGACAATTTGTTAGCATAAATTGTGACATTTATTACATGAACTATTCACGGAAACTCATATGAGATTAGACACTCAATGTACAAGTAGCAGTGTCATTGCGTACATCCTCATATAGTTAACAGGTAATTTATAAATTTAATTTTCCATTTCAAAGGGATGCATTTTTTTTATAACCATGGACTGATTATCAATGTTGAATTTGTTTGGGGAATCCATGTTGACTTCTCAACAATAGTTTTTGTTTTCTTACTATCAGTCAGCGTTCATTTATTTTGTATTTGCTTATTATTTTCTTTATTTAAAATTTAAAATTAAAACCTGCCAACATATTGTATTCAATTACATGGCTTATTAATTCTGTATAGGTAAAGTTCACTATAATCATATGTAATAATAGTTAATTCAATGATGTATACTTTTAAACAATCAAATATGAAGTGACATCATCGAGGTACTGGAAAGAATGATGATCACAGACTCTAATCACCAATAACTTACAGTTGGTGGCAATATGTAGTTCCAAAATATAAATCGTTAGGAGAATGCATAATTTATTAACCATTTGTAATTTACTTTAACTAATAAACTCCTACTGAAGTAAACTGTTAAACGAAATAATCGGTTATGTGTTTGACTCGAACGCTTACAATTAAAAGACTAATTTTAAAGTTTTGCCCTACGATATTATGTAGCATGGGTTAAATGCTTGTAACTGAAAAATAGAAATAAGAGTTTATGGATGCATCAGATATTGCTCTTCAATCTTTATAAGTTCACGATACATCCACTCGATGTTTATTAGATTGTAGAACCATGGCAATCAGTAGGATCATTATGTTTGCAGTAGGCATGACAAGTTAGAACTAAAACTAGGTAATTTGCATTATCTAATAACTTAGTCAAGGCGTGGATTTACTGATGGGTGGTCTGCCTTCAGGGCTCAGTGGCGGCTAAACCAAAAAAATAATATATATATATATAAGCCAAACTGTGGTCTGTGAAGTGATTAGCGGGTTGTTTCTGTTTTCAGTTTTTGTTTCAATAAGGTTTCCAAAACAGGCAATCGTGGCATGCGCACGCAACTCTATTGTAAAAGGCTGTCTTTTTCTTACTTGTAGCCAGTTGGTTGGAGGTTGCACCTGTCAATCATCAACCCCATCTACAATTCCTTGAGAAAAAAAAATAGTGATTTCAGTAAATATTTATAAACTTTATTGGTTATGCCAACCCCAACCCACAAGTTACAAACGTTTCCCCCCCCTCTTTTTTTTTTTCTTTAAATGACCTGTTACTTTCTTCCATATACACTACAGTACATATTCTACACTGCATATATGTATTTTGCTCATTTCCCAGTAAAGGTAATAAAAGAGCAAATTACATATTATCTGCCTAGGGAGGTTTGCCCTTGTGAGAGAGGGATTGAACTTTACCTTTTAATAACACTTTAATCCCTCATTGTTTGTCAAAATTAGTCAATTTTAATGTTTGACTGTTTATTTTAATTAAATGACTAAAATGACCCTCAACGGCTTTATAAATTAATTTAATAAAAAGACAAATTGAAAAAATAATTTTTTTAAAAAAAATAATAAATATTCACCATCCATCCTTTAAGATGGACAGTGAAGATGAAAAAAAAAAAAAAACACAAGAAAAATCAAAAGATAGTCTAGATATGGATCTCTAGCGATCCATCTTTGGACTCAAATTCCTCCATTGGTTAGTCTTGCTGTCTTTGGATCAGGTTTGTTGATTTCTTGGTTTGAGGGGCATTTAGGTCTGGGTTGTTAAAGAAGAATGATGATGGAAGGAAGTAGAAGAAGAGATGGAAGTGGTATAAGAAAGAAGACGAAGATGGGGATGGAGAGAAAAAGAATAATGGAGATCCAATCTTCAAATTGGATTTGATGGACAGTGGAGATCTAATCTAGAGATTGGATTAGATCTCCACTTGTATTTTTTTTTAATTTTTAGTTTTTAATTTTTAATTTTCTCTTTTTTAAAGAGATATTTTTTTAAAATCATTTTTATTTTTAATTATATTTTTTATTTAAATCAATCTTTTAAATATTGAGGGGTATTCTGATCATTGTACCTAAAATTAATAGTTAAACATAAATATTGACTAACGGAATGGGATAAAATGTTATTAAAAAGAAACATTTAATACCCTTATGATAAGGTAAACCTCAGGGAGGTATTATACAATTTGCTCTATAATAAAATATTTATAATACGTCCGGGGAGTTTTGATTTATTGATGGTTCAGAGAATATTTCTATAACATAGAATCTGATCAATATTGGTTTCCAACATTTCTGTTATAATATCCTAGATTGACGCAATAACACTTTTTACTCTTGTGGAGCTATTGCATTCCGTGTCTGCCAAAAATTTTGAGCTAGTACTAATGCATGCTGACAAAAACAATTCAATTTAATCAGTTTAAATATTCCGAGTGATAGGCATCGAAGATAATTAATTAGAAGCAGCATTTGCTGAATGATAAAAAATGTTAGCTTTCCAGCTGTGTACATAACTATAATATCAAGATGCCATCTAAGCTTGGCCAGGACTTCCCATCAATCAGGTCGCTTATTAGTTTCTATCTACGAAATTAGTCAAGTAATAGGCTGTCTTCAAGGGTACTTTTCAGTTTGTTTGATCTTTTGTTTAAACATTTTCACTAAGAAGTTTTTTTTTTTTGATAATATCATCATGCTATTCTTCATGAAGATAGATTTTATTTAATTAGTGTACAATGTATGATAAAATGAAAAAAAAGAAAGAAAAAAGATCAAGGTTTAGCTAGCTCTTTGGTTGAGTTGAAATGGAAACATGCCACAGATTTAACATAGGCCAAAAAATAAAAACGGCCATTAAATTAGTGGAGTTAATTACAAATTTACGATCCAATAATTTTATTTCTTTTATCTTTTCTAGGACAAAACTATATTGACACAACTTAAAAAATACCCATGTGCCATTTCAAAAAGGAAAAAGCTAATTTCTTATTTGAATAAACTCCACCAATAATTTATTAAAGAAAAAACCTCCACCAATAGTTGACTACTCCTCATCGATAATCCCATTTAAAGTCACAACCCATAAAAATAGAGATTTGATTTGTACATCTAAAGAATATTGTGAGTCATGACCTAGAAAGCACAGATTTATAGATCTTCATGTCAACTAAGATTAAATGATATATGATGTCGTTGTAGGATGCTTTGATGATGAATTCCAATGAATATCCGTGCAAGAGATTCGATGAGTGGGAGAGGTGATTTATTTTATTTTTTTAATTTTCAAATTTTAATATGGTAGAAAGACGTAAATAATGAAAACATTGAAATTTAACAAAAATAACCACAGTTGGCATTCCAAAAAAAAAGAAAAAAAGAGGCTATTTCCGGTTATTTCTCTAAGCTGTTCGAAAATGTTCTCTTTAGTATTTGTTTATACATATGTTATTAGTATTTTTATTGTTTACCAATTTGAAGCTCCGCATGTTAAACCTCATATTTTTTTTTAAAAAAAAAATGGAAAAAAAAAGCAGCAATAATTTTCTCATGACCTAAGCATTTACTAACTATGGTACTGCAATTTAATTAGGATTGATAATAAAACAATAATTAAGATAATGATAGGGTTTATAGATAAACAACCAATAATTAATGATATATTTTTCCAACTTGATCAATGTATAAGAATGTTAATAGATGGGCGAAGATAGAGATGGCAAAGGTATCCCATGTGACCATCCTTGTCCCGACTCCAAGATTAGGGTGATAGTAAGTATCCCATCCTCATTCCTCATATTATATTATTTAATTAACTTTCCTCTTCTTACTTTTTTCCTCATTCCTCGTATTAATTATAGTATTTATTTAACTTTCCTTTTCTTACTTTTACCTTTTGTAATTTGTTTGCCAAAGTGTATTAAGGTTGCCTTATTTGAAATCCCTTTTCTTTTTTATTTTTATTCCTAATGTCACGAGGGTCATCGACAATAAAATAATAAATACCACTTATAAGCTCACATAAATTTTTAACAAAATTCTGTAAAGGCTAATTGAGGTCGTCCAACATTGTGTATGACAAACGAAGCTCGAATAACTTTAATTAATCATAATAACATTATGGAAATATATATTTTTTCCCTTTTCTTAACAATTCCAATTTACATGAATTTTAGGAGGAGGTATGACTTGAGTTCACAATCTCAAGAAGGTAATTAAGTGTGAACAGTATAGTGGTAAATCAATATCATCTTGTCACAACAAATGTTCTTAATTAGTAAATTATATTTAATAATACAAGTTAATAAAAAATCATACTCATCATTTCATTTTATTTTTAAGATATCACTTGGGTGGGAGCAATTCCAATTTGGGTCATTGTCGAACCAAATGAATGTTCTCAATCACCAATATGGACCATATTGGGTGGTATAATTTTATTTACTTTGGGATAATTCAAAAAAACCTATTATAGTTTATAAATATGTCTATTTTTATCACATATGATTTCATTTTTGTCTAAAATCTCTTCATGACATTAATAAAAACATTTAAAACACCCTCTGAAGACGTATGAAAGGGCGACAATACCCTTTATATTCACATATTGATAATGAAGTTATAGGAATAAAATGAACATTTTCTATTAATTTATTAATGTCAAGGGAAATTTTAGACAAAAATGAAATTATAGGTGATAAAATAGATATTTTTATAAATTATATAAGTTTTATGGGATTATCCCATTTATTTTTCATACAATTTATATTATAAAAACTCAGGCAAGTGTGGTGAAATGAGGTGCCCACTAAGTCTTATTTTTTCCTTAATCATTAGTAGCTACTAAATTAATAAGTATTTAATATATTTTAATTGTTTTAGACTCTTTAATTTGTTTGAAATTTTCTATTAAATACCTTTACTCAAATATTATATATTATACCCTTATTTTAAAGTATTTTCATTTAATAGTAATTCGTTATTCTAATTATTTTATTAAAAATAAATAATAATATTTTAATATTTATTTAGATGACCACAAAAATATTAAACATTTTTAATAAAAGAGATATGAAACCAAAAGATACCAAATCAATAATAAACGGAGCCCGTCTCCAAGAGGATTTCTAATATCCCTAAAAGATGAGGACATGTACAAACAGGGAACTAATGAAGCAAGTCTGTTAAAAAGGGAAATTCAATGACACACTAATAACGTTCGAAATTGTAAATATTACAGCAAACTTAAAGTATAAAGTACAATTAACATGCGAATCACGTGTAGATCAGGTTGTTTTCTTTTGCTCAAAGGATTGCTGGGAAAAAGCTAGATATGAAAAATGAGCTAAATTAATTCCAAGTTATCACTATCGCTTCATTTCAACTTAAAACTTTTAAAGAATATGATTCTCTATATTTAATACTTTGAGTAACATAAATTCTATAACAAATGAAATGCCAAATTTTCTTGATTTGATGGTGAAGCATTACGCCTCGTCACTTAGGTTGAACAGGAAATTAGGATAAAATAAGATGATTGTTTTTAACTGTTACAACGAATTTGGAATTTGGGGAGAGAAATATGATTTAAACCCATAGTCTTAATAGTGTAAGTGTAACATGCATACCACTTAGCCAATTCCATCTTATCCACAATTTTAACATTACGAATTAATGGTGTGTGTGTGTGTGTAAATTTAAAAAATTTTGGAAAGAAAATATTTGCTCTAATTGTATTAAAGGATATCATAGAACATGTTTCGATGTAAAACAATGAAAGCATTATAAAATTTTTTCTTAGAATTCTATTTAAATAAATTTTTTAAAACCTAAAATTGTATTATTAATATATTTTTTGTCAACCTCAAAGTACGACAAAATGAATTTGAGGCAAAAAAAAAAAAAAAAGAAAGAAAACTCAATTAATTTGATACTACATATTTCAATAACCACTCCATCTAAAATATTAATTGGTTCATAATTATGGTTTCTCCTGCCGAAAATTGTATTATATATATTTTTTTCAGTTTTCAAAAATGATTTTCAAGTCATGAAAACAAAACATTAAAGTTCAATTAAAATCTAAAAATATCTAAAGCTATTATTTCTATTTCAGCTGTAAGATTGTATCCAGAAAATTGTTTCCTAATCATAAAACAATTGCCCCTTAATTTTATGAAATTGAGTTATAAATTTATTATGATACTTCGTTTCACATACAAATTAAGTTATGTTCACATCCAAATTAAGTTTCATATAGCTTTAACTGGGCCATACCTTTGCATACACCATTTTTGCAGATCAAATCCAAATGGATAAGTATGAATACATTTATATATCTTTGACAGGTACCTTTGTTGCTTAGGAGGTATGAAAAGGCATTTCTATTTATAAATTATTTGCTATTCAAATAAGGGGAGCACGCAGGACCACATTAGATCTTAGGTAGTGGAGGGCTCATCTATAAGCTCTCTAGTCTAGGAAAAATTAACGTAGTGGTGTAGCATAAACCTTCCATCTTCCATTGCAATTTTGTCATGTGGCAGTATCGAAGCAAGAGATGTAAGGTACATCCGCTACATTCAAGATTCTCTTCTGCGTCATGGTTGTTTATTTAGTATCTCTTTATATAAAATAACTTCCGTGGAATAAGTATAGTGCGCTCACCTCAATTACACCGTACCAAATTATGTGAAATTAGATTGTAATTAGTTTATTGTACCCCTTTGTTTGATGTGAATAAAATAAACGCAGACAAGTTTTATTCTCTCTTTTTCATTGCTTTGCTTACGGAAACTAGGGCATTGTTGATAGTCGAGTCAACAACAATATATATAGTGACTGTCCTTATTGTTGTTTAATTTCCATATAAACAATCGACCCCTTTCACCAAAAAAAAAGTTTCTCTTCAAAAATTAAATTACACATGCATTGTGATTATCACCACGTGCTTTTCAAATATTCGTACACAGAAATCCAACTCTTCTAATTAAAGAGAAGATTGAATTTCTCGAGTATTGTAGATACAATCCCAGAGTTACATCAAGTGGGATGAGTGCGCCTTTGCAAGTAAGAAAAAGTTGAGTGTGCAAACCCTAGACACGTCAAAGCATGCACATTACATGTACAGGATATGCACGAAATCTCTAAACTTGCTTCAGATGTTGGTTCCTGGTTTTTGAGGTTGAGAGCTTGCCTGCACAGCTATTTAACCCGGATAGCCCGACGTGGATGTAACTTGTTCGGCTCTCCACCTTCCCAACCGGCGGACAGCAGCGTGACTAGTTTTATGTCTTTAATTGTTTCTTTAATTTTAGTTTGTTTACTTCATAAAAAAATAATTTTAAAAATATAGCTGTGTCGAAGAGCTCAGCTTGTGATTGGCTAATGCCCACGTGATTTATGATTTCATTGACTAATGAAGATACGATGTTTCCTTGCGGTCCTAGGATTATAAAGCCGATAGGCCATAAGGTTAAATCTTAAGACTTAAATAAACAATTAAATAAGTATACTAAAACTGAGCTTGGCCAAGTGTCAATCATCAGCATACTATGCACAACATTGACCAAGTACTAAAAGGGACTCTGTTATTTTCAGAAAAAAATAAAAGTACTTATTTCAAAAAAAATAAAAATAAAAGTAAAAATAAAATAAAAGTACTGAAAGGGACTGCTCTTATTGTTTATATTATCTAACCACACCAACTTGAGAAATGAATTTAAAATCATATATATATTGTTTATGTTATCCCACCGCACCAACTTGAGAAATGAATTTAAAATCATATAAATGTGTATCATCCTTTTAATATAAATTATGTTAGTTCCAAAGAAATTGTCCCTTTACAGGAGTGTAACGAATTATTTTATTGTAGAATCTTAGCTGTCATTGGCTTCGTTGGGTTGGTTCATCATGATGTATTTACGTTTAGCCCGGGTAGACTTCAACCCTAATTTCTCTGCTGTTTTTCTAATATATCTTAATTAGCTTGAGTTTTTAATTAAAAGATATAAATTCACTTTTATCTAAGAATAAATGAAAAAAATTTATTTTTATCCTTTTTTTTTTAATTTATTTTAAACTCATCAAACAAAACTATTTTTATTTTATACGCAAGGTTACCAAATTACTCTTAAGTCAAATTTAAAAATATGAAATTTAAATCCAAGATTGAATTTTAATGGGCAACAAAATCCAATACTAGGTTTTACTGGGTTTTAATGGTAGTAAAACTTTGTATCAGGTTTTATGGTTCCTTGGGTTTTATGGCCTCATAAAATCCGATCATCATCTTCATTATTGTATCTCATTGAAAACCTTACTTTTCAAATTAAAACTAAGCAAATATAACCTTAAACATTAATCCTCAACATTTAAAACATAAAAAAACTTGAAAAATCATAAATAAACTCAAAAAATTTTAACAAAACTCAAACTTTCAACAAAGGAAGCTAAAAATCACATACCATGAGCAATGAAGGAAGAAAATGAAGTAAGTATAAGCAATTTGGTAAAGTGGGTATATGGTACAATTAATTTGTTTAAAGGATTGAAAACAAATATTTTTAAAAATACGGTTAAAAAGGAACTTTGATATTCTTATATTGATATATATATATATATGTTGTATTTTTTCACTTTTTTTTTTTTAAAAAAAAAAACTTGAATTTTATCACTGTAAAAGTCTGAAAGAATGTCTAGAAAATAATTTCAAAAGATTTATTTTTTCAAATTATGAAATCAAAATAACATTGTAGTATAGTGTAATGCTACGTGACCTTATTTAAAATTTTATCTAAATGTAAATCTTATAATTTATATGTTGATAACTATTCAATTACCCATTATTTTAACATGAATATCAGTAAATGCTTGGAATATGTAGTGTATTATTAATTAAATTAAGAGAAAATATCATTAGATGACACTTTTAAATATTAGTTTGACAATCTTGTCCCATTTCAATAAAGTTAACAATTGAGTCCCAAGTCTTATTTTTTTTAACACAAATACCCTTGATAAAATTGGTGAGAATGCTATATTTTTTAAAAAATGACTCAATTGTTATATTTATTGTATGGATATTTTGATATTTTTACATATGATTTATGATTCAATTGTTACATTTTTTAAAAAATGACATAAATGTTAAGTAATTAATTTAATGTACTATTTTTGTACTTGTCCCTTAAATTAATATTGTAAAACTCTTATATCAATCTTTATTAATTTAACAACAGCATACCGCAGGAAAAAAAAAATTACATTAAATATCTATCACAACTGAGGTGGCAGCACCCATGCCTTGGTTCTAATAACAAGTGCAAGGTTCAAATACTCGGATCACATCTATGACAATTTTTCCTTAACTATTTGTGGGATGTTCCTCTACTCTTTGTAGGTTAGTCTATTTCATCCTTAAAAGTTAATCTCTAGATCGCGATATAACGTCTGTCACTGTTAGTCCCGTTGTATCTTGGACTAGTTCCAGCCATTAAAAAAAAAAAAAAAAAAAAAAACCTACCACATCCTAAAACCGCATAGAGATATATAAATATTATATTATCTTTTGTTCCACCTTGTATACTTTCTTCAGCCAATCGTCTCTTACATTTCCGACTGGAACCTATTACTCAATTACTTCATAATCTTTTATTTTCTTATATAATGATTTTATTTATTTTGTAATCCCAATCCAATCCTCTCCGAAATGAAACCACCCTTTTTAATCCTGATACGATACGAGGGAATTATAAATCCATAGCTTTTTCATTTCTACCTAGAGACTAGATCTTAACAGTGAACAGGCTGAACCAATTGGGTTCCAATTAATTAACAAAGGGAAATTTCACACTTAAAATTTTATTTGGACAAAAGGAAGTTAATAAATAAAGAATTCTGAATTATGTTTGTATTAAATGTGAACACTAATAAATTAATTTGGAAAATGATAAAAAAATATGTTAGTATATATTAGCTGTTTGACAAACTGATATATAATATATTGCATTGATCATGTCAATATGGTTGTGTTCACACTCTAAGCTCCAATTTAAAATAGTTAAAGGATCAATGTTGGGGTTCTATCTTATAATTTTTAATTACTTAACTGTACGAGGATCTTTGGAAGTCTAGCTGCTTATTAACATTTGCAAGCTGTAAAGTGTCATTACGGTTGCTCTTTAATTAGGATCCTAACAATTTTTATGATATCGATTTTGAGCCAGATAAATCCCCACATTCGAACCTCTCAACAGTTGAACTTTTCACACCACAGGAGTTCACTCTGCATCATCAGTTATAGAAAACACAAAGCAAATCAAAACAAATATATGTATAATGATGGAAACTCACGACCTAACAATCCAACCAAAATGTTCAAGATTCCATACTTTCTATGTTCAATATGATACAAGGATAGCTTGCTGCCACTGTTTTGCTTAGTACCCTTTTTCATAATTAAATTGACAAAGAAGGCATATTCGAATATGTTGGTTAGCTGTGTACTTTTTCATTAATTAAGGAAATAAGAGTAGATATTCATAACTAATTTAAGCTCACCAACATGATTACACACTACATATGATATTTGTAGATATTTGTTGGGAATTTAAAGTTCGTCGTTATTCACGGAAATGATTATGAGACAAATTTAGACATCTTAATTGTGAGGACAACTTGTATAATGATATGATTCAGAAGAGGGCAAACGAGACAAGATCTTTTACTCAGAACTTTTATAAAGAGTGAATAGTTTTACAAGTAGATCTAGTTTTAGATGGACGTACGACTTGCTGCTTGGATGTGGCTCTGTCGTTAAACTCAAAAAGAATATATAGTTTATAATAAAAATGGTTCAGATTAAAATTTAGGATGAGTCTGTAGCTGGTTGTATGTGACTTAGCTGTTGCATATGAACATATAATTTTAAAGAGATCAAAATATAATTAGACAAGTTTTACTTTTTTAATAAAAACAATATATATGAAACTATTATGTATAAAACTATCTAGTTTAGAAGAAGTATTTACGCCCAGAAACTCATGGAATCATGGTTTTATATGACTCCGTCTTTAAGGTAAGTTACGAGGAACTAATATCTAATTAATTCTCTTGCTTTCACTAAAAAACTCTAAACAATTAACTTATTCTTTTGAGATATGCGGTCATTGAATTGACTATTAATTAGTACTAATTAATGTAATAAAAATTCTCTAAATGGATCATGGCTTCTAACTGGCTATATTTGTGCTTGGCCGTTGAATTGATTTACACTAATTTGTTATTAAATTCGATGAATCTTGTTGTCCCATCAATTTTTATGACATATATAGGCAGACCAACTTTCACACTGAATGCTTGAAGAGCTAAACATTTCAATTTATAGAGCGATGTTATATGGTTGTATTTACCACTTTCTTTCAAATATAACTGTTAGAGAGTCTCACAGGTAACATAAAAAGATAGGATCAACTGCATATTGAAAACATAAAATCAAGATAATGGTTTATAATATACAAATGGATGCTACAACCCAATAGACTAATGTTTTAGGTTGTAAGGATATCCATCAGCATATGTACTGCTTAAAAAGAACAAAGTGACATCAGGAGAATCAAGTGTAAAAATTAAACAATAACAGAAGTGTGAAAACCCAAATACACATAAAAGGAACCAAGTGATGTGGGAACATCCTACAGTAACAAAAAAATCCAAATACACATAAAAATAAGGGATATTATGAATAAAACCCTTGAAAAGTATACTAATTGGGGTTGACACCCAGTTTTTTAATATTAATTGAATCACCTCTACTGGTAAAAAACTCGGATAGTGTTAAATTTAAAGGACAATGATAATTGGATGAATAATTAACAACAAGATTAATTTAAAAAAAAAACACAAAATAAAAAAATACAAAAAAAAAAAAAAAATTAAACAAAACGCAACCCATCAGACAAAACTTACCTTCACCCACTCCAAATCTCTAATCACCCACCATGAGTTAACCACCCTTACTCTAAATGATAGAGTTGACTGGTTGTGCCTCAATGTAGCCATCGTCGATGAGCAATCAACTTTGGGTTTCTGAGCCACCGAAGCTGTCTTCGATCGAAATACCATTTGTCGTTAAGCCTTCCTAATGGATAGGGTTGTGGTAGGTGTTGGAGCAGACCGGTTCCATCTTAGATGGAGATGGAACCAATCGGCTCCATCTGAGATGAAGTCAACTCCGTGGCCATCTCATACGAAGATAAAACAACCCTCTATCTTCAATGGACCCTTATGGTGTTTGGGTTTTTTTTTTTTTTTTTTTAATCTTTTTTAATTTTCTTTGTTTTCTAGTTTAAATGTGTTGCTTTTGATTTGAGTTGAATTGTTGGTTTGAATTTTGTTTTTTTTTTTTTTTTTTTTTTTTATAAGTGCTAGATTTGATTTGGTATAAATTTTTTTCAAAGAAAATCCAGGAAACCCAGATTTTGCTGGAACAAGTCACTAGAAACCCAATCGAAACCTAGATTTTGTGGAAACCTATATATTTTTTTGGGGTGGGTTTCAGGTGGCTGTTAACAGGTCGAAATCAAATGAGTGTGATGTTGCTTGGTGGTTTAGATTCAATAGGTGTGTTTGGATGTTTTGGGTTGTTGATGAAAAATGGGTGTGTTCTTGATGTTGTGGGTTTGTTGATGTGAGTATGTTTACCATGTTGTGGGTTCGTTGATTAAGGTGACCTTTTAAAAAATTTTTATGTTATTCTTATTTTGTTATTGTTATTAATTAGTTAGTTTTTATTTTTTTATTTTTTTATTTTTTTATTTTATGTTTTTTTTAATATTGTTATTAAGTTTAAATGACATTTCAGTCATTACATGAATTTAAATGGTATAATATGAATTTTATAGAATCTTGACAAGAATATTTTTTTACATTCCAAGATTTTAGATAGAAAATGATAACTTTTTAGATGAAAATTTAAGGGTAGGAGACAGTTCATTCAATATAAAAAAAATCAGGTGTCAACTTTTGTTACTTTATTTGCCAGGAATTTTTTCATAATATCCTTAAAAAGAACCGAATATGGAAATTCAACAATAACAAAAGAACAAATACAACCAAATTGCAATTTTTGTACAGGGTTGCTCCAGCTTTTTCATTAATTATTGGATACCAGCTTAGATACTCATTTACTCTCACTAGTTTTGTTTCGGTGCATTGTGCATATTAGGCACAACATTTTGGAAGTTTCAATTGTGTAGAATACAGTTTCAGTTGTATATATAGTATACATTCGAATATGGCTAAGAAATAAAGCTAGACATCTTCAATTTGATAGGTTATTAAGCAGTGAAGTATCATGTAAAAGAGGCCAAAACGAAAATAACAAGTGTATAGATCTATAGAAAATTTCTGTAAAATGTATCTCGTTAGAAAACCATTTATATTTATAGAACAGATGGCTCAGTGCCTGTAAGTGGATCTGTATTAATTAAGATACTAATTTATAATAAAAAAATCTATAAATTAATGAAGGCAGTTTAATAGATCAATTGATTTACATAAATTTATGGTTAATTTTCTGTCATTTCTACACATCATCCAGATCCCATTTTAACAGATCTAGCACGATCGAGGAATAAGCACATTCCAATGCTTAACATCTGAACGTTTAAAGTTGGCTGCAGTTACTGTACTCAACACTTTCTTCATATTAATATGATGCGTCGAAAAACTAGATAATTACTATTAATGGAAATTCACGCCCCAACATTCCATCTCTTGTGTTTATGATTCCATACTTTCTATATATAATATGATATAAGGAGAATTCTCATGCCGCTGTTTTGCTAGACTTTTTGCAGACTTAGATTGACACCGAGTGCCGATCTTCGAATATGTTGCTTGTAGCTACTGTCTTTTTAATTAAGATAAAACAAGAGTAGATACTGTAACTTTTAACTTGTTTTTTCTAAGATGCATTGAACATGATGGATAACACATTATATGTGATGCTTCAAAATATTTGTTAGAAATTTAAAGTTTATTGTTTTTTATAGAAAGGATTTGGACATGGCATCAAGACACCTTTAATTAAGAGGTCATTATATAAATTATAATGCTAGTCTGTCAAAAATTTTTATTTAAATTTATGTTCATATGATTTATTGATTGTCAATATTATACAAATAATGCGAGTATATGATAATTAATGTGAAATTGAACATTCATATGCTACATCATATGATAATTAATGTTAAATTTTTGGGCAATCTTATATTACTCTTATATAAAATGATGCTATTCAAGCTATTCAATCGTATAGATAGTTTTACCTAACTTTTATATAAAGTACCTAGCTTGCAAAACGTGGTCTCTCTGAATACTTAGGCTTTTAATAATAATAATAATAATAATATAGAAAATTTTAATTTAAATTAAAAATAGAGTTATAATCCAGTTAGATAATATCAGCTTCTTCTGCCCATTTGTGCCTCCGCTAGTAAATTTGATAAACATAATTTATATATATATTTATTACCCTTAAATATAGAATTATTACTCCAATTTTGTGTTGAATTTATTTTAATTAGTTGTGTTTTTGGTGAAACAGGAATAAAAAAAGATTTGTGTGTTGAATGAAGAAAAATTACAATTTTGGTTTAAGTCAAAATTCAAGTCAATTAAAGATTTAAGTCTTGCCTAAAATTATTTGTCAAATATTTAGGAAATTAGTGGAGACAAGGAAATAGATCAATGAAGGAAAAAACAAATTTGGAAGCAAATCAAGAAAAGAAGAAAAAAGTAGCAAATTTGGAGAGAAAAAATCAAGGCTCACTATGTAGTTTTACGGAAAAATCAAAAACGATATCTTAACTAAATAATGTTGAGGCAGTTTTCAATTTACAAAATTGAGACTAGTAGCAGTAATATAAAAGAGAGCTTTGAGACGGCTGAGGAGAAACAAGATAGCAACTTTGGTGGAGAAAAAGAAGAACAAGAGTGCAGTAAAACAAAACAAGACAGCAGTCAGAGTTCATAGAAATTATGTCGGGTTTTGATTTATTTGTTTTTATTATTACCATGATTGTTTAATTTTCTTTTCTGAGGTATAGGATGAAATCATTATCAATAAAAATAATTTGTAATTTAACTTTTATAAATTAATACTCCGGACGGAGCTCTAAATGGTTGCATTGCAAGTGACTTTGCATTGCATAGGATAATTAATACAAAAATGGCCAATATATATATAACTAACAACTCCCACAATACTATCCGCTGTGGTTAGTATCGTTTTTTGTACTTAAAACGAAACAGAAGGCATATATGAATAGGTTGCTTCTACTTTCTCACTTTTAACCTCACCAATCTTGCCTTTGGTACAATGTATATATACATGTCAACTGTATATAATGCTTGAATATATTTGTTGAATATTTAAAATTTACTGTATGCATTACAAGACATATCCAATAAGGAGGTCATGATCACATAGAAAGATTGAATTCAGAAAAGATCATATTTAAGACAATATTTGTATGACAACGTATATGGACATGGGCCTTTGCTTGTATTTCTATGACAACAATAGTAATTTTATTTAAACTTATATAAATTTATAATCACAATGACACTCTACTTGACTGTACATGTGATTTCGTAATTAAATTGACTTGTGTAAATTTATAATACAGTTTCTACACAATTTCTGCACATCCATTGGATCCCAACGTCGGAACCCCGTATTGCAGCTAGATAGTTGGGTAGTCAGTTGCAGGCAATGTCCGATTGAGTTAGGATGAGGTAACAAATGACCAACGAGGAGCTTATAAGGAGTGGATTCCGAAAGAAGTTCCCCATAACTAAAGGAATTTTTTAAGCTTATATACAACATTATTGGGTCCTGAGCGTTGGAAACCTAGTGGAAGTTGCTTATAGACTCTTTCATCCAAATCCCATGAAGGAACGCGACGCTAATGTCAAGTTGATGGAGATGCCAATTCTAACTGACGCAATAGCTAGTAAAAATTGCATTGTGTCGGTACGTTTGGCCACTGGTGCATAAACATTTATTGGTAATCAAGTCCTTCTGGTTAGTTATACCCTTTAGCTATTAGGCGAGCCTTGTAACGCTCAATGGTTCCATCTGATTGATAGTTGATCTTGTAAACCCATTTGCAGTCAATAGCTTTTTCTTAGGAGGTAGTGAAGTAAGCTCCCATGTTTGAATATCCTCCAAACCTGCAAATATCTTTTGCCATGGCCTTTCCTCAGTCACATCAAGCATTGCCTATTTTAAGGTCTTCAATGCTTGACTAGAAGTAATTGATATTAAAAAATAATGATGAGAATGAAAGAATTTATCATAAGATGAGAATTTCTGTAATGGATTAACAGTAATACAAGATCAGAAAAAGATTTCGAGGTTGGTAGATCTATGTGGCAAATTGACAATGATAATCTCGGTGGTATGAAGATGGATGGGACTCATAAGTAGACAATCATATATGTGGATGAGATGATTCTAATGTTCTTTCATTAAAATTTTGGTTATCTTCATCATGTGTTTCAAGGATTGCCACGGTTCGTGCATGAGACTCAAGACTATTATCTTCTTTGTCATGACTTGGCTCATCAATCGGACAGGGCAAGACAAACTTATTTGAAGGCAGCTCTGTTTCTTGAATGGAAGGAAAATTATTCTCTTCGAATTGAACATCTCAGGAGACAAAGATCATGTTGGTTTTCAGATCATATAGCTTATAGATAACTAATAAAAATGCAGCGGGATGCTGTAGCATCAAAATTTTTTTGAAGCACTTGTATTGGTAGCAAAACACAAGCAACCAATAACTTTCAATTGAGAGAAGAGGGAATTGGACCAAACAACAGCTCATATGGTGTCTTACCAGATGATAGGGGAGTTGGAGTTCGATTTATAGGATAAGCTACAGGTAACACACACTCACCACAAAATTTTATAGGAATCCCTACTTCAAAATGCAAGGCAGTAGTCACATTTATTATGTCTCTGTTTCTTTTCCATTACTCCATTTGGTTGTGGAGTGTCAATGTAGCTTACTAAGTTTAATGGTATTTATATATTAACTTTAAATGCCATTTATAGACTCCATTTTGAAGAAGTATGTATTGCATAGCTTATTAGGTTTAGATTTGATTCACAGTTAGGTTTAATGCTATTTATATATTAACTTTAAATTACATCTTTAACCTTATAATAATTTATAATTATAAGTTTAAGCCTATTAATGGTATCAACTTGCAAACCCATTAAGTAAATTCGATACGAGCTTGTTTAATAAAAGAGTTTATAGGTCGACATATTATCAACCAGAACTCGATTATACCAACCTAGTCTCCATCGATCAAATTTGTGTTGGGCTGGCGGGTTGTAACCCAAATTGCCAATCTTACCAAAATACAAACCCTGCTAGTCCTCAATTATAATCTACCCACAAAGACTACAAAACTTCATTTCATAAGTACTTTGGTTGGTGTCTCGAAAATAAGTCAAAGCCACTTCAAATCAAATCAATACGTCTGCACTCACTCCTTCTCTCCTCCTCCACCAATAGATCGAAACTCTGATAAGTGACAAAGGAAACAACCAAAGAAGCTCTTGGATGTTGCCAAATATGTTTAATTTTTTTTTTAAAATTTTTTAATAAATAAATAAATAAATAATATTGTTATTTTAACTGTTTATTTTAATTTATGTAAAAAATTTATAGTAAAGTGACATCGAGGGTTTTGATTGGACATTATAGTTTTTAATTACATAAATTTCTCATTGCTAGGGTGGTTGTAATTTCTCAACATTTTCATTTGGTCAACCATTATAGCCAACGAAGTCAAACATATTTCATAATTTGTGCAATAAATGCAACTATTTATTTGCATTGCAATTTCATCAACAGAGATGGATGTAATTAATCCTACTAAGTAATGATGTGGTAAATTATGATTGGACACTATATATATGTATGTATGTATTTTATTTGTTTATCATCGCATACAATAGGACTAAATTACCTTTGCAAGTTAACAAACATAGTTATTGGTTAGTCAACAGGTTTCAAGAGGAATTTTCATAATAAAATTTAAAGTTGCATATGGCTACAATTTTACCTGAAGTGAGGGAACGCTAGAGATATTAACCCTTTTTAGTTTTATTTTATCTTGTAAGGATGATGATAAAAATACTAATCATAATCTTATATTTGAAAACCTTTAAAAGGAGGCTCTTTTTGGTTTTTAAAATACAAGTTGAACTTATCAGAGCTCCTTTGGTTGTTTTTTAGTCCCAAAATAATACACAAATTTTTAACCCCGTGGAAGGTAATTCTGTCTTCACCTATCTGAAAACATAAATAAAATTTAAGACATAAAAAAAGGAAAGAAAAAAGCTGTTGTAATACAGTTTATAGCAAGGCAATTACAATGTGATAAAGCAAAATTATTTTTCTTCTTGGTCATATTCATCAATACAATCCATGAATCCAATACAAAAATATCCATATCTCTAGTAAAATACTAAAAGTTCATTGAACTGGTTTACCGAGGGACTGTCAAGGAAAGCCTTGACTCACCTGAAAATGTGTTGGCGGCACGAGCAGAGGATGCAGGCACATCATAATTAGGAATAGGCATCTTACTCGGAAGATTTGGCAATGGTAACTCAAAATTTAGAGCATGAATAGCTTGTCTTATAGATGGTCTTAGATTACGAGCCGGATGTGCACACCATAGTCCAACAATCATCAGACACTCCAATTGTTTTATGTCAAAGTTCATTTCTAATTGCTTGTCAACAACATCAAGAAGCCTTTTGTTTCCATATGATTCCCAAACCCAAGGTACCAATGAAACTTGATCTTCATCACATCTGTGTTCTATTGACCTTCTCCCACATGCGATTTCTAATACAACTATTCCAAAACTAAAGACGTCCGACTCCTTGCTGGCCTTTCTTGTAGTGAGACATTCAGGAGCCATATAACCAATAGTTCCTGCTAAAGCAGTGGTTTGTGACCCTTTTGCATGGTCAACAAGTCTAGCTAGCCCGAAATCTCCAAGTTTTGCGTTGAATTCTGAATCTAACATAATGTTGCTTGATTTTACATCCCTATGTATCACGCAATGATCCCCTTCTTCATGTAGATATAACAATGCTGAAGCCAAGCCTTGTACGATTTTGTATCTCACATCCCAATTTAACAAGCTTTTCCCTTTGAAGAGATGAGAATCCAGGCTGCCATTGGGCATGAACTCATAAACAAGAATTAAGTCTTTTTCATGGCACCAACCGATAAGCTTTACAGTATTTTTGTGCCTCAGCTGACTAATGATCTTCACTTCTGTTTTGTATTCCTTACTTCCTTGTTTAGACCGCTTTGAAACTTTCTTCACAGCAACAAAGGTCTTCAAGTCTTTCAAGAATCCCTTATAAACCGCCCCAAACCCTCCTTCTCCGAGCTTAGCTTCTTCACCAAAATTACTAGTTGCACTTGCTAATTCACGGTAAGAAAACTTCCTCGGTCCTGTACCATTTTCAAATTCATCATCAAAGGAAACATCAAATTTAGGATGAGTCTCATTTCGCTTCCTCTTCCATCTTAAAAAGAACCAAACACACACTGATCCTATTATTATTGCAATTGCTCCAGCAATTAAGCCTGCCACAAGTCCATTCGGCATAGAATCGAAGTTTGGACTGTTTGGTGGTATAGATTCAATGTTTGGACTGTTTGGTGGTTGTCTGGGAGAAATAAAAGGTGGCAAAGGATTGGGATTTTGGGTGGCTGCAGGTTCAGGAGTAGGAGCTAATTTATTGATTTGAAATGGGTGCTGGCCTCTAAGGTTACCAGGAGGATCATAATTACAAGAAAAGAAATATCCCCCAGTTGCACACGTCACTAGTGCGCATCCAAGACGATGAGAATTCTGCCAAACAACCTGAGTATAATTCCTACACCTTAGGCTTCCGGCACAGGAGTTAGAGCTCCAGTCATAGTTGGCCTTCTCAGCCACCCAGATCTTTATAATGTCCGTGCCTGTAATACTGTCACTGCTCCCGTTAGCAAGGTTCTCCCCGTAAGGCCCATTGGAATACTCGGCTGTGCAGTCTGCTATCCTCGTATAAGCGTATCTTTGAGCGTAGTTGGCCAATGTTTCGTTCCAAGTGATGGGACCAACGCCCACCGCTGCACGAGCTGAGTTGTGTATATCTACGTAGTCTTGAGAAGTGTCTTGTGTGTGTACGGTGGAAGCGATTAGAGCTAATAAGCCAATGAGATGAACATAAGTTAATGAAAATGGAAATGGCATTTTAGTTTGCTAAGCATCGGCCCTGAGCCAATGCAAGACATTAAACTTTGCCAGTCAAATCTTTTTCGGGTGAACAACGACTTGCAACAAATGTCAAACACAAAGAAAATAAGGGAGATATCTGTTCATCCAAAGATTAAAGGATGGACCCAACCATTTGCATTTTTCCTCTATTACGTGTGGACCCCCTTTTTATTTATTTATTTGAAAAAATTTACCCTGTCCATGTGCAGTAATGCAGCAGACACCAAAAGTCTCACACAGAAAATAAGGTACCTCTGGCGGCAGTTCTTCCGCCTAAATACGGATCTTCTCTCTTATTTGGAAGTTTTTATCTTAATCATATATTTAGTGTGTATTGATTCTGTTGTATTCTGGATTAGTTTTAGTTACATATTATAGTTAAAAAAAACAAAGAAAAAAGAAAATAAGGGGGATTACTACCATGCAAAGATTAAAGGATGCACCCAATCATTTGCTTTTCTCCTCTATTTCGTGTGGACCCTTTTTTTTTTTTTTTTTTTTTTCACATAATGTGTACACATATCTTTCCTCATTCAATAAATTATTTGAGGAAAAATTTAACTTGTCCTGGTGCAGGCATGCAGCAGATACCAAAGGAGGATTTATATAATACACTTCACGAAAAAAATATATATATATTTCTTATATCATGTGCACACATATCTCTCCCCCGTTTCGATTATATCCTAGATAGTTTTAGGTACAAACTATAGGTTAAAAAAAAAAAAAACAAAGAAAATAAGGGAGATTACTACCATGCAAAGATTAAACGATGGATCCCACCATTAGCTTTTCTCCTCTATTACGCGTGGACATTTTTTTTAATCACATAATGTGTACACATACCTTTCCTCATTCAATAAATTATTTGAGGAAAAATTTAACTTGTCCTGGTGCAGGGCATGCAGCAGATGCCAAAGGAGGATTTATATAAATACACATCTAGAAAAAAATATATATATATTTCTTATATCACGTGCACACATATCTCTCCTCTATTACCTATGGATCCCTCCCTTTTTTTTCCTTCCTTTAAATCATGTGCACACATATCTCTCCTCATTAAATAAATTACAACAAATTATTTGTTTGCAAAGCATTGGCCCCAAATTAATGCAAGACATTTAACTACTCCATGTATTGTCAAAGTCAAGTCTTCTTTCGGTGAACGGCAACTTGGAAGATGGGTTGCAATTACAAGTCCACGCCCTGAAAATCAGGGGAGATTATTGTACGTTCTATGTTAAGATAAGGGGATGGGTCCATCTGTTTGATTTTCTTTTCTCTGTCACATGATAAAAGAGAAGGAAATTAACGCGGATGGGGCCGCTTGTTTGTTTTCCAGCTCGGCAAGACTTGAACTTTTTCACCCACCCGTCTTTCATGACAAAAGGCTTTAGTATTCCCTTGCATAGCAAATTTGGCTGTATTTCCTATCACGTAATCAAAATGATTTAAAATAAATAACCTAAAATTGACCTAAAATCGAATTGATGCATCAACATTAAAATAAATTATTTACTTAAAATCAATAATATTTTCAGTGTTTGATTTGAAATCTGAATGTATAAATTGTTTGTAAATTATAAAATGTTTTTAATTAAAATTATACCACAAATAGTTTTTAAAGAAATTTAAGTATTTTTTTGTCATAAAAAAATATTCATTTTATTATAATGATATTCTTCTTATAAAAATATTTTTCAATAATATTAAGTCATTGGATGACGTCGTGTTTATGTCAAAATAGTTTTCCTTTTAACAATTTTTAAAAGACTTTTGCGATTTTAGAAATTGGATTGGATTTGGAATGCTTTGGGTGGTGGTGTGGTCTCGCGGGCGGCAATATCTACAAATAAAAACACCATGGACTTATCTTACGTGGAAACTAAATGAAACAGAGTGTTATTGTCAGTCTGGTTTTCATTTTGCCCCTCCAAATAAGAAGTTTGAAACTGGAATGGGACCTAAGAATTTTTCCTGTCATGAATTAGCTAATGCTACTTTTGATTTTGGGGAAAAGAAGAAGTTTGGACTGGATGTGTTTAGGGCATTTTATATAAGGTTCCAGAGAGACTTGAATAATTTTGTTGCGTTGGACGAGCATTAGTTGATTTTGGGGAAACAAGGAAGTAAGAACTATGCTAGAAAAATAAAGGTCATTAGTAGTTTATGGCATCAAAATTCAGTAAAGCATGTCAAATGATGTAACAAATAGAAACTAATTAATCTTATTTATGAGCCTAATGGTAGTCTAGATTCCCATTTATTTAAAACAAGGCCTGTTGACATGGGATGTGAGATACAGAATTGTTCAAGGCCTCAGATTTGCTATAAGTACATGTAAAGAGGGCACCTTTGTGCTGCATAAGGATGTAAAATTAAGCAAAATTATGTTGGATTCAAATTTCAAAGCTAAACTTGGGGATTGTGGGTTAACTAGATATTCGACTAATGATCTTCACTTCCGTTGTGTATGGAAGGAAATTATAGTCTGCCTAGCTCATAATCCCCAACTTTAGCAATGAAAGTCGAATCCATCAACATAATATTTGCTTGATTTTATATCCTTATGTAGTACACAATGATTGCTCCCTTCCATGGATACAGAAATGCTAAGGACAAGTCTTTAGAACTTCGTATCTCACATTCCAAATCGACAAGATTTTTGATTTGAAGAAATGGGAATCCTGGCTGGCATTCAGCATCAACTTGTAAGCAAGAATCGAGCCTTCTTCATAGCACCCATAGATAAGTTTTACAATATTTTTGTACCTCTATTGAGTAGTGATCTTCACTTCTTGTGTACTTCTTCCTCGTTTTGACAAAATACTTTCTTCACGGCGACTAAAAGTATTCAAGTCCTTCAATAATTCCTTATTACCCTGTCCCAGACCCTCCCTCTCCAAATTTCGCTTCCTTCCTGAAAGTTGAGTCTTTGTTAGCCTTAAATCAATTTAAATAAATTTAAGTGGATGGTTATAGTGAAGAGAATGTGGTTACCAAGTTGATGGAGACCATAAACTGATAAGAAATACATATACAGAATTCCGAAAGAACATAATTGCCAAAACATCATATACCAAAACAGTTCACTATTTTATACCTTCAAAATTTTCTCACTGCAATATACTATACATTTTCAAAGATATATATCCATGTTTTCAATGGGTCTGATAAATGAGAACAAAATGTGTATTTCATTATATTTTACGATGTACAATATAAAGTCTATTTATAGGCTAAAGAGGAAAACAAATAAGATAAGAGAATAATCAATGCATGAAAACAAAATAATTTATTATATGAATGGAAAATATTGATTTGATTGATCTGATTGATTATCTTTATTTGTATGTTAACATCCCTTCGCAAACTTAAGATGGCGAGATGGATGCAAACTTGAGTGTGGAAACTAATTCAAGAAAACATCTTGGGTGATGAGCTTTGGTGAAGGTATCGGTAGGCTAATCAGCAGAAGAGATCGAATGAAGTTTAATAGTATCCTGATGAATATGTTGCCGAACAAAATAACAATCAATCTCAATGTGTTTTGTATATTAATAAAAAACATCATTATGGGCAATTTATATAGCACTATGATTATCACAATAAAGAGGAGTAGTCGTGACGTGGTGAACTTTCATATTTGTAAGTAACCAATGCAACTAAACAAATTCCTGAATAGTATAAGTGAGAGCTCGATATTCAGCTTCAGTACTAGATCAAGCTATAGCAGTCTGTTTCTTACTATGTCATGAGATGAGGGAATCATCAAAAAGGAAGCAAAAACCAGTGGTAGACGGTCGATCAATAGGATTATCAATCCAATCAGCATCTAAATAAACACATAACTCTAAAGAAGAGTTAACAGAAAAATAAAGTCTATAAAACATTATGCCTTTGAGATATCCTAGAAGATGAAGAACAATAGTAAAATGAGTGGAATGAGAAGTAAACATAAACTGGCTAACAACATGCACAATATATATGATATCTGGTCGAGTCACGATCAAATAAATAAGACTACCAACAAACTATTGATAAAAAGTATGATAATTGAGTGAGGTGCCTTTGAAAGACGTCAGTTTAACATTAGCTTCCCAAGGATTAGTATTAATTTTATTATCAGTTAAACTAGCACAAGCAAGAAGATCTGAAGTGTATTTTGCTTGGGAGAGATAATAACCATCACAGTTTGAGGAGACCTCAAGACCAAGAAAATAATTGAGAGAGTTAAGATCTTTCATCTTAAATTGCTGCTGAAGATAAGTCTTAAGATTAGAAATATTGGTAATAACGTCACCTGTAATGATTGTGTTATCTACATAAAGTAATAAGAAAACAAAACCATGACTGGTCTTGCAAAGAAATAGTGCAGAATTATAAAAGCTAGAGGCAAAACTTAACTGCATAATAGTGGAAGAGAATTTGGCAAACCAAACTCTATAAGCCTACTTTAGCTCATACAGTACCCGACGGAGACGACAGACCTTGTGTGAGGGGTGTTGATACCTTAGTGGTGGTGTCATATATACCTCTTCAGTAAAATCCCCATTAAGAAATGCATTTTTTACATCCATTTGAAACAAATTTCACTGTTTGATTGTAGTGACTACCCATAAGGTACGGGTAGATGTAAATCTAGCAACTGATGCAAATGTCTCCTTATAATCAATTCTACACTCTTGAGTAAAACCTTTAGACACGAGACATGTTTTATATCTTTCAACAGACCCATCTGACTTTATTTTGATCTTATATACTCATTTGCACCCGATGACAAATTTATTAAAAAGAAGATCAATCATGTCCCAAGTGTGAGTCTTCTTAGGAGCTTGCAATTCTTCAGCCATAGCTTGCTACCAAACATGGTTAATGCTGACATTTTTAAAAGGCTGAGGCTCATAAAAAGAAATAATGGTAGAAAAACAATAAAAATCTCGAAGAGTCACAGGTAGTTCTCTTATCTTCTTAGAGCGGTGGAAAGGAAAAGCAATAGATAAGATTAGGTAAGAAAACTCTGGTGCAAGATGAGGAGGTATAACAGGAGAGATTGGGCAAAAAGACTCTAGTGCAGGATCAACAGACGGGTGAGATTGTTTAGAAATCAACCAAATATCATTAAAAGGATCTGTTTGAGTCTCATGAATACTTGACTCTCTTTCATTAAGAAACAAAGGAATAGTAGGATCTATAACAAGTTTATGAAAAGAAGTGTGTGACGTGTGAAATTTGAATATGAATGAAAATATCTTATATTCCTAAAAGATAATATGATGAGAGATGTGAAGACGATTTGAGATAGGATCTCAACAATGATAACCTTTATGTTCAATGTCATAGCCAAGAAAACAATACAAACGTGCTCTAAACTCTAATTCAGTTCATTCATGAGGATAAAGAAGTAAAAACAAACATATCTAAAGATTTTGAGATGTTGATAATTTGGAAGTGTCATACAGTTATTCATAAGAAGTTTGATTATCAATAACAAAAGATGAAACACGATTGATAGTCCTAAAAGTTTTCAGGACAAGAGGTAGATATAAGAAGTGCACGAATAGTTTCAAGAATATGTCTATATTTGCATTCAGCATGACCATTCTATTACGATGTAATAGGACATGAACGATGACATATGATACCCATTTGACTTAACAGATTAAGAAATGTTGTATCCTATTATTCTATGACATTATCAGTACGTAAAACTTTGATAATTTTACAAAACTGAGTTTGAATCATTCGAACAAAATCAAAATAAATTTTAGATAATTCAGATCTATTATGCATAAGATAAAGCCATATATAACGGGAATAATCATTTACAAAAATAACAAAATAATTGAATCCCCCCATGACAATTGTTAGTAAGGGTCTCTAAATATCTAAATGAATTAAGTCAAATGGTGCCTGAAAAATGAGTCACTAGTATGAAAAATGTAATGCATGATGTTTGGATAATTGATGTGATAAGCAATCAATGTGATCATCAGTTACAAAGCCTAAATGTCCACCGGACAATAAAGAATGTAAACGACTAAATGAAATATGACCTAACCATTAATGCTAAAGACTCAATAGTAAAAATGAAGAAGTAGCAGTAGATTGAAAGAAGGATGAGACCCGTGAAGGTAGTTGAAGATGAATGAGCTCAAACAAATATCCGACTTTACGACTTATCCCATGAATCTTCTCCGTTTGTGGATCCTGCACATGACAACAAGAAGAAGTAAAATGTACATTAAAACTAAGTTAGATAAGATTTAAGGTAAGTTTAGAAATAAAATATACATTTTGTAAGAATAAGTTATCTATAAAGATATGACCTCTATGTTGAATAGACATGGATAAGCCATTAGCTGTGGAAATGACAGATAAGGAGGAAAATGATGTTTGGATAGAAAAATTTGTAGGATCAAAAGTCATGTTATTACAACATACTGAATCAAAGTACTAAGAAGAATTATCTGTTGACACAGAAGGAATAGAAGTGGATGAATTACTAGATTTGGAAATGATTTGATGGATCATGAATTCAATACCGTGAACAGAGATAGAAGAGGAGCTAACGATATCCAGTTTGTCATCTGCTATAGCTGTAGAAAATTGCCGATTGTTTTAAAGAGACTTAAGAGAAACACTCTTGAATATGGTTGAAAATCTTCCGTTATTAGTATTCCAATAACAATCTTGATTGTAGTGCCCCGGTTGAATTTTGTGGCAATGCTTACAGCGTTTTATGAGGTAATGAAGAATATCATGTCCTGACAACTTGCAATAATAGCAAACGGGTGTTTTCCATGAATTCTCTATAAAGAAACCAAATAAATAGCCCAATCAAATCTATATTAACAAGTCCAATAAACACCAATAAACCACCACAGAAGCAAGCCCAATAAACTAATAAGCCTAATGATAAATCGACCAAATAAACCAAAGAAATTGGGAAGAGTTACTGGTGTGGTGTGATTGACAGCGATGATAATGATCGGTGATGATTGGTGCGGCAGCAGTGCAGCGATGGCGATGATGTTGATGATTGGAGCGGCAACGATGATTGTGTGTAGTGGCAGTATGATGCTATGACCAAACAGTGATGGTCAGTATGAAACCAGGTGGTAGATCGAGTGTGACGGTGCGGAAGGAATGGCTTGAACAACAGAACTAGATGCGATGACAGTGCGATGTAGTCCAATGAAGGAGATGACAGCGGTGCGATGCAGACCAGTAAGGTGAAACACGAACCAGAAAATGATGCGCGGAGTTGAGAGACCGAGTGTGCGTAGCAGAACAGTGACCAAAACAGACCAAGGAGACCAGAATGGTGACCAAAACAGACCAGGTGGTGCGAACGACGTCAGCAGCTGCAAGAGACAGTAACCAGGTGGTGCGACACCATGTAGTGGAACCGAGTGCAGTAGAAAGAGGAGCGACAGCGGTACAACAGCAGCGGTGAACAGCAAACCAGGAAGTAGCAGACAGTAGCAAGGCAAGGAGGGAAACAGACCAGCGTGCAGACCAGTAGAGACACGATGGTGACAGTGGAACGTTAACAATGAATAGAACCGCTATGGTGATTTGAACGTTGACAGTGGCGCAAAATGGAAGAAGACAGTCACAGTGGTGACTGAACCGTTGTGCACAGTAATGATTGAACTGCTATACTGCGGCTGAAACTGACAAGGACAGTGAAAAATTTAGGGCTTGAAATCAGAATAAAATGTGTCTTTAATTGTATTCTATAGACATGACCACGGTTCGGTTCGAACCGTGCGGTTCAAACCGAACAGTCACTGTAGAACCGGAACCAGAACATAAGGTTCTGGTTCCGGTTTGGAACCGAACCGGAACCGTCACTGTAGCGGTTCCGGTTCCGATTCTAATCTTAAAAGAATCGGAACCGTCGGTTCCAGAACCGGTGGAACCGGAACCGCCTTGAACCGACGGTTCCGGTTCTTAAATAAATTTAAAAAAAAAAACGAAAAAAAATAAGTGTCAACCGTTGGGGCCAACGTTCAGGGCCGATGGGCGTCTGTAAATGGAAACCAGATCTGGTTTCCATCTAGAAACCCGATCTGGGTTTCCAGATGGCGTCTGGGAAACCCAGATCGGATTTTCAGACGCCAGTTTGGGCTCCGAACTGGATCTGAAAACCCAGACGTCGATCTGGGTTTCCAGAACCCAGATACCCAGATCGGCGTCGTCTGGGTTTCCCAACCAGACGTCGATCTGGAACCTCCCAGACGCCGATCTGGGTTCGACTGGTGAAGAAAACAAAAAATACAAAGAGAAGAAGAAGAAGAAGAAGAAGAGAGAAAGAGAAGAAAACAGAGAAATAGAAAAGAAGAAGAAGAGGTAGAATCGGAGAAGAAAAAGACGAGTCAGAGAGAGAGAGACAGAGAGAGAAGAGTGAGTCAGTGAGGGGAGGGTAAATGGGTAATGGATTTTATTTGGTTGGTGTATAAATTTATTTTTTAATTTTAAAATATAATTTAATATTAATTTTTAAATTTCAAATTGTTATTTAAAAAAAAGGTTCCAGAACCGGAACCAAAATTGTTATAGAACCGGAATCGGAATCGAAATCGGAACCGAAACCTGAACTGTTACAGAATCGACGGTTCCAAAATCGAACCGAAACCGTGTTATTTCGGTTAAGGTTCTGGTTCTAGCTTTTTTAGAATCAGAACCGTCGGTTCGGAACCGAAACCGGAACCGAATCGAACCATGATCATGTCTAGTATTCTACGATGGAGAACATAAAGCCTATTTATAAACTAAAGAGAGAAACAAATAAAGTAGAAGAATAATCTATATATAAAAATAAAATAATATATTATATGAATAAAATATATTGATTTGATTGACCTATATTAATATGGTCACGAGGGTCCCATATTTCTATCCCTATTCCTCCACCTTTTTCCCATGCTTATTCTCGTTCCCTACTTCTCTTGTTCCCCATTTAATCTCATTTGACCGTGTTTGACAAAGTCTTGGTAGAAAAATATAAATCAAGTACAATATATATATATATAGTAATTATACTATCAATATTTTCCTAACTTTAAAAAGTTAAGACGAATCAATCAAATTCATCAATTGTAATTTCTCCTAAAACTTTCTCTCTTATTTAATTCAAATACAATAAATGAATTTGATTAGTTTGTCATAACTTTTAAAAGTTAGGAGGCACCAATGGTAAAATTATTATTATATATATACATATATATATAATAAACCAAAGTGAAAAAAATGATAAAAGTTCTGTAGGTAAGTGAGGTTAAAAAAAATAAAATAAAATTATATTTCAAGAAATTAATAAGGTAACGTTCGTCGTTATAAATACTTTATATATATATATAAATTGTTGTGGCAAAAAACAGCATCATGGGCTATAGGAAGAAAATAAAAGCTGGTAAAGGCTCGATGGATTAACAAGCCCAAACGTCCAGATGTAGAATGAATCAGTCCAAACCCATTGTACCATAACACGTCAGCAAAATGCCGCACCAATAGGAATACTAAACAAATTCATTTGTGCCAAGACAATGAATTAGTTTAGGACAAGATACTCGCATAAGGCATAGCTCAAGGCTGTAGTCAAAGAAGTAGCTCGTGATGCGTTCTCAACTTGCTATTTCCTTAACAGCATGTAGACCCGAAAAGGAATTCTTTTATATAGAAGTTGACAATTTGCTTTATTTCAACGATATTCTAGAAAAAGGAAAAAGCTTCATCAAACAAGAAGATTATCATAATGTACAAAAGATCACTTTGAATAGGAAGTTGTTAGAATCACACTTTGATTCAAGTATGGACGTGATTAGTTACAATTTGATTTAATATCCAGATACATAATAAAGTTTTAAATAAAATAGAAAAGAGAAATCTTAGTCTTTCTTATACTAGCCAAATTATATATAAACAAAGAACCCTAACACTATATAAAGGGTCATTCATATGTACAATGGGCATCTTGCAATCTTGCAAGCCTACTTACACCTTGAAAGAGCTTTTATGTGTCTGTTAGCATCCCCTCACATAGCAAAAACTCTACTAAACCCAACTTCCTCTTAGCAATAGTATAACCATGGTCGTAAGCATAATCCTTTAGGCCAAACCACGTTAAAAACCCACTTGCTTCCTTCGTCTCTTTATTTCTCTCTCATTTTATATCTCTATTATTTCACTATACTTATTTGTGTTTATTCTATTATTCTTTTTGATTGTCCTATTAACATCGTGGCGTGATTTTGTTAACCCACCAAATTTTATACTATTAATTGTTTTTACATTAATCTAGGTGCTTGATCGATTTTTTACGTCAACAACAATAATTATATAAATGGGCAAAATGGGGTAAATGGGGATGGTTGTTGCTTCCTCGTCCCCATCCTTATCCCTATTTATTTATTTAATTGAGTAATCTGGGGTGGTATTCAATGCTTCAACGAAGTTAGGTAGAGAGGAAATAGCCTTATTTTGTGTTTATGTTTTGTTTGGTTGATGTGAAAACATAAGAGAAATTGGAGAAATAGAAGAAAAATAGTAAGTGATTCTTTTTTTTCATAATTTTTAGGGTTAGACTATATTAACATGAAATATTGATTTAAAAAATTAACTTTAACATCCATGTGTCTATTTTCATTCAATCTAAGAGTTGTTGTATATTTTGAAGTCATTCACTTTTTTCACCTTGAATTGAGTGAAAAATGGAAAAATAAATGTTAAAGTTATTTTTTTAAGTTAATCAGCTTAACCCTTTTTTCAATCAATAATTTTATTTCATTTTTTCTAGTTTGAAATTATTCATAATTTTTATATCAATATATTGATTATTTTAAACCTATTCAGTTGTTTTATGTATGTAGTTTTGATTATTAATTCCTATGTATGTACAATTGTCATCTTAAATTAAAATCTAAATACATCCAATACATTATATATTTTGCATTTAATAAATTATGTAATATATAAATTAATGTGATTAATTAATCACATATATATGGAATGAAATACGAATAAGGGAGAATGTATCATACTATTTTGGATTCGGTCCAATGGAAGAAGTCGTTAATCACTGCTTTATCATGGACTCGGTCCGATGGAAGAAGTCGTAAATCATTACTTTATTAATTATGATTAAAAAAATGAAGCAGCCCAATTTCGTCTTTAGATGGCTATTGCTTTGTGATGGTACGTCTTTCGTTTCCCACTCGTCGACCACAAACGATTCATTGGCTGATTAAAAAACAGTCACTATGTTTTACTTAGTTGACAAACTAAACAATGATCAATAGACTACCTAACCTCTTTAATACTTGTGCTCGTATATAACATAGAAACTATGGATATTTGTTCAATTCATATTCCTCCTTTACTAAAATGGCTATCTATTTCTCTCTGCTGATCGCCATTTTCATGTGTCTGATAATCCCATTTGGAAGCTCATTATCGTTCGACTACACCAGTTTCAGTCCCAGCAACGATGACAACATTACGTATGAAAGAGCTTTTCTGGATAGCAACCGTATCCAACTAGCCTCGAGCAATGGGACGGTGGGTCGGGCCACATATAACAAGCCCATGCGTCTTTGGGACCGGGCCACCAGGAATCTCACAGATTTCTCCACCCATTTCATCTTTGAAATTGATTCTCAAAACAGAAGCGCCTATGGAGATGGCCTTGCCTTCTTTCTTGCACCACAAGGCTCCAGGATTCCAAACATCACTAAAGAAGGATCTTTTGGTCTCAGTACCAATGATGACCAGCCTGTTAGTGCGCCTTCGAATTCGTTTGTAGCAGTGGAGTTTGATATCTTTAAGAACACTTGGGATCCTCCTGGTGAACATGTGGGTATCGATATCAATTCTGTGATGTCCGTGAGCAATTTGACATGGTGGACTGATATCATGGATGGACAAAAAAGTGAAGCTTGGATAAATTATAATTCCAGTACACAGAATTTGAGTGTTGTTTTCACTGGGATTAGAGACAATGTAACAGTGATGCAGCACCTTGATTATAAAGTTGATTTGAGGCTCTATTTACCTGAGTCTGTAACAGTTGGGTTCTCTGCAGCTACTGTCAATCAATCTGCCATACACAGTCTTTACTCCTGGGAGTTCAGTTCAAGCTTGGAAGTCGAGGGTGGTTCAACAGATCAAGCACCACCGCCTAGTAATCAAAGAAGAAGAAGAAGAAGAAGAGTCTCTAAGAAAACAAGACTGGGACAGGGGTTAGGGCTTGGACTTGGTGGTGGTGGTGGTGTTGTGGTCTGCTTGTTGGTTTTGGTTTGGTTTATCGGCTTTGTTAGAGGAAGGAAACGCGGGGATGAAGAAGATAATAATGGGGTTGATGAGAAAACGGATGATAAATTTCAAAGGGGAAGCAAAGGTGGGGATGAGGAAACTCAGGCCTTCAAAAAAGCACCCAATTCAAGTGCTTAACTTTGAAGCTCTATTGCCAACCTATCCCCATCTTTCGGTGCTTTTCTTCCCCATACGCATCCCTTCTGTACACACTAAGTTTTTATTTATATTATTTTGATTTATGATTATTTTACTAAAGAAATGTATTTTTTGTATCATTTCGTAATTAATGAAAGCAATAGAAAATGAGTTTGTCCACGATCATCACTGTGCTTATGATTATTTATTTATAAGCTTGATTATTTGTGTTATGAATGAGTTTTGAGTTTAAAAATATTGTTTTGCGAACGGGTAGTCATAGGATGTGTTCTGGCCAGCATCGAATTAGGCAAAGAAGGTGCTGGTGATGAGATAGTCGGTGCATTGGAGTGAATTGGATTTGATGTAATGGTATATATGTGAGGACTGATCACGGGTGGGACCAAGTAAAGTAATATCTGGCCGAGGAGAAGACTTTTCATGGGACGCAATACTAGGCAAATCTCGCATGCATGGAATTGGCATAGATGGAACACTAACAGTGGAAGGTCCTAAACCATTATGTTGAGGTGTACCAGACTGTCAGTAATACCATGAGATGCAAATAATGGTTTGAGTTTTTCATACTCGCCTCCTCTATCATTACACTGAAACGATAAGAGTTTTGAAAAATCATTCAACAAGAGATTTAAACCTAAAAAATACTTAAGATATCATATTTATACTTCTGCGCATAAAACAATACATATTTTGTGAAATAATCCATAAAAGTTATACCATAAACGAAAGCCCTCAATAAATTCAAAAGGGGAGGGCCCCCAAACATTGGAATATAAAAGATCTAAATTAAAAAGACCTCGACTGGTAAGAGTGGACACGCCAAAAAGGAAACTTATGACTTTTATTATACTGACAACACTCATGATTTTAATGAAAAATCAGAACACAAAGATGGACAGTGCATCTGCTGAATAAAATGATGAAAGATATACGAGTAGAAGGGTGGCCAAGACGCTTATGCCAATCACAAGCTGAGAGTCGAACACCCGGAAAAGCCATGGGAGGTTTGCTTGAGGATCCATGAGCAGTCTTTGGCCACTCAAAGATGTTATCTTTATTCGGTCCTTGGAAGAGATCATCGCCCCCGTTCTCAGATCCTCCAAAGAAAATCAAGTACGTGAGAATTCAATGGTAGCATTATTAGACTTGCAAAATTGAGAAACTTAGATCAAGTTTCTTTGCATCGCATGAACACAAAGCACATCTGTTAATGAAAAGTCCTGTAACGGAGAGGAGAGTTGGGAGGTCCCAATATGTGTAATAGAAAGACCTAGCATAATATCATCAGGGCCTTCGTACTCAATAGTGAAGAGACAAATTTTGAAGGTCTTATACCAACATGGAGAGAAGCACCAGTGTCAAGCAACCACCTAGAGTGTCTTATTGCTTGAAGTAGCTGTGCAGTTTGCCATAGATTCAATTCGATTTGAAGGCTTACGGCTTGGGCACTTCTGATCTGTATGATCCATTTATTCACAAAATTGACATTTTGTTTGAGAGTAATCAGGTCTGCCTGAATACTTAACCTTGCGAGAATTGTTAGGTGATGGTTGTTGGCCCCAATTTGCAGCCTTGGGGGATGAATCATAGTGAAGTCCTTCACTTTTGAGAAAATCTTCATATTCGACAAGTTTATCATGAAGATCTTCAAATGAAATTGGTTGTTCTCGAGCACGAACTGCTGCAGAAACCTCCTTGAATTCAGGTCCTATCCCACTGAGGCAATGAATGTTCAAGTCATCTTCAGGTAACGGGGAACCAACTAGAGCAAGTTGATCTGCAATGTTCTTTAAAGACTGCAAAAACTCAGTGGCAGATTGGTTGCCACAGGTGGTAATAGAAAGTTTCTCTTTAAGATGCATTACTCTTGATCTCGAGCGGTTGGCATATGTATGGGCCAGTTTTTCCCATGCATCACGGGCTGTTGTAGCAGAGGCAACGAATGGCATTAAAGGTTCAGATAATGAAGCAAAAATGGCATGAAAAATGAGTTGATCTTGTCCACTTCAGTGATGACATGCTGGATTTGGTATGGTGGTTCCATTTTGGTTGAGAGTACAAGGAGGAGGTGGGTATGAGCCATCAAGATAGCCTATGAGATTATAGCCAACGAGCAGAGAATGGAATTGAGCGGCTGTGTTAATTGATATTAACTTAGGTGTATTGGCTATAACAGAGTTGGGGTGGAGACTACTGGAGTTTGGAAACTCTCAGAAACTTCTTCAGCCACGACAGAGTTGGATCTAGACTGCTCATTGGAGCTTAAAAGCTCTGATACCATAAAGATTTTGTTACAAAAGAAGATATTATGTGCAATGCTTTATTGAAATAATTATATGCAATATATATACCGGAGTTCGTTCAGAGAATCAATAAGGTAAGAGTATCAAGTAGTACTTTGTAGACATTTTCTAAAAGACAAAAGTGTATTCTTTCAACTCGATATTGATAGAATACCGGACTGTTTTGTTCTCCTGAGATGCAAACAAGAAGCAAATAAGTTTATAATCGTGGATCGGAAGATTCAAACTAGCTCAATTGGTACACATCTTTTTTATTGTGGGATCTATCTTTGTGGGGTAGGGTGCTACCTACCGGTCTCGATCGGCCCCATTCACTAGGTACTATTCCCGGACCCCTGGGAATACTCAGCTTAATTGGTACACACCTTGCTCTAAGAATTCATTTGATTTCAGGGGCTCAAGTCATGAGTTCGAGTGGTGTGAGAGGCGAAACAAAACCCCAGGGGTTCAGGGACAGTACCTAGTGATGGGGTCGGCCAAGATCGGTAGGTAGCACTCTGTCTCGCAATAAGGGGTCCCACAATAAAAAGACTTATTTTTATCATGGAACCCCTTTCTGCGGGACATGGCGCTACTATTAACTCAATTGGTGTATACCTTACTGTACGAATCCATTTGATTTCAGAGGCTCAGGTCATGGGTTCGAGGGGTGTGAGAGGCAAAGCAAAACCCCAGGGGCCGGGGGACAGTACCTAGTGAGTAAGACCGACCGAGACCGGTAGGTAGCGTCTTGCCCTGCAAATAGGGGTTCTACAACAAGTGTTCTTCAGGATGAAGAACCAATTGGCTTTCGAGAGAAGACAGGTTTGCAGCTATTGAATGGAGTTCAAGGAGTTAGCAACTACTGAAGGCAAAGGGAGCTTCCTGCAACCTTATTGATGAACTTGGATTTCCATCAACACTAAGAGTTGTTTTGTATGAGTCAAGTATAGGTTATATCCTTGTTTGTTCATTAATGAATTGATTTCTCTGGGGCGTGGCCTCGTAAATGTAGGATAAAACTGAACTACGTTAAAAATATGCTTGTATTATTTCTTTAATTTACTGTCTTTATTTATTTGTTGTGTTGTAACATGTTAAATTGAATGTGTTGCAAAATTATGGTTCAAAACGTGTTACAACGTTCTTATATTTTTGTGTTATAAATTTTTTGCAAAAATTTGATACTGCATAGTGAATAGTTCTTTTCAATCGGAACTTGATCTCATTGTCATAGGTTTTCAACTATACTTGACAAGTTACTATCTTTAAAAGTGTGACTAACTTATTAAGAATTTGTTTATTTTAAGAATGTAAATATAAAAATCCAAGAACTAAAAATAGTAAATAAACTATTCTCCGAATTCAATTTTTTATCACAAAACGGAAAAATTAGTATACTTTGGGATAGTTAGATCGTGGACTATTTCACTAAAACACCAAATGATGCATTGAGAACGCTTCTAATTAATTAATCATAAGTGAAAATGATAATCACCTAAGCATATAAAACACTCACATATAAGCTAAGTTAACAATGACTAATTCAAATTTTAACTTTTTTTATTCAAGTTGAGTGAATTACACGGTGACATTAATTTTCTTGTTCTTGTAATTATATATTACATTATAAAATTATGTCAAAGTGGAAATTGGTATTTAGCAGAGTTGTACCTCTATTTTAGCATCTACAGCGATGTGTTTACAGTTCATATATATTGAATTTTTTTTTTTTAAAAATTATTAGCACTGTTTTATTTTTCAAATTTTGTTTTGACAGGTTTATGTATTTGTTTCATTTTATTGTATTTATTAAATTTCAAGTTGGTTGTGTATTCCTGAGATTTAATTACATTAAATTAAATGGGTGTTGGTGAAAATGATCCTTTGGTGGAAACATATATCTTGCTAATAATTGGATAGTGTTGACTTTAAATATTCTGAACACGGTTTGGTTTTTTTTTTTTTTTAATATCAAAGTAAATTTGGGATTTTGGAAAGGGGGAGATTACTTGAATTCTCAACTTTTAAACATGTAAGTTTGAGTGGTTATTACTCGACCAACCTCACATTATCGTTGAACACTTCTTCATTTTTATTTGTAATTTCAAACTTATTTTCTTCCTTCTTGTTATGTGAATATATGTTTTTTTTTATCCTTTCGGTTAATTTTTCAGGTTGAAATTTTCGAAATAATTTTATAAATATTATAAATTATTTTTATTAATTCTTTAATTTATATATTATAAATATTTATTAATTAAACATATTAAAAAACCATGCTTTTAATTATTATATTAAATATTTTTTAACTTTATTATTTTCAGCAACATTATTATAAATATTATAAATTATTTTTTATATTAATTCTTAAAACTATTAAGAATTTGATTTTAATAATTTATTATTACCATATTTTGATAATTAATGTTTGACTGTTACATGGTAGTTAAACAAAAGATAACTCTCAATTTGAGAGTTAGATAACCATACTGCGAATAAAATCCTAATAAGATAACCAAACCCTTTTATTATTGTTTCTTGTTAATAGTTGTTCTTCTTGTTTTGTTTTATTGTAAGGTGTCTATTTTCTTCTTCCTTTTATCTTGGTATATTATTTCTATTTGTAACACTATTATTTCTTATTTCTATTTCTAATATAATTAACTTTATTTTTTATTATTTTTCTTACATCTACTTTTTCTACTCCTAATATTTTTCCTACTCCTAATTGTAACGCCCTTAACCAGACTCCCATCGGAACAAAGAATCCAGACGGAGGATGCTACCTTACAAATCTCTTTATTTGAAAACTCTATTATTATTTCAGAACCTTATTTTAATTTAATGAAAATCCAGCAGAATTTCCTCTGTTTTTCTGAAAACTAAAAATTTACAAAACCTGCAAATTTCAAAAGAAACACTTCTAAAATACATTCACTTTCTCAACTTCCATTTCAGACTCTCAATCCAAAACCAAAATCATTTCAACACACAAACATTTTTCAAACTAATAGTATCACTAAACTTTATCAATATCACAAGCAGCGTAATAACAATTCTTAAAAACAATTTCAAGCCACAAAACTTAATTGAAAATACAGAACTTCATCATATGCACCGTAGTGTTATAGATTATAATTGCTTTATACAAGTGTACCAAATATGTAAAGTCACACAAATTTTTCCAAATATTTTCAACTTCTCAAAATATAGATCGTAAATTTAGATTTCACCAAATTTTTAAACTTTTACAAATAAATTTTCAAAGGACTCAATTTACAATTAAGGCACACATAAACTCAATAATTATCGTTTTCAACTATTTTAATACGGTTTTCTTTTTATACTATTCAAATATCATAATAATCATTTTTCATATATATATATATATATATTTCCAAAATTCTTAAATCATTTATTAGAATTCATAAATAATATTAATTTACTAATAACTACACATGTCTATTTCATCAAAAATCATTTAATAATACGATTTCGTTTAATCATTTTCTTTAATAATCATTTTCACAACATAATGACACGATTTTCTTTAATAATTTTTAATACGATTTCATTTAATAATTTTTAGTGCCCTTCGTAAACTCTGACACAATACTATAAACCGGAAGTCAGGTCTTAGACGGAATAAATAGCGTTCCTAGCATCGGTCACTCGGTGACTATCCGCTGGGTCGCATATCATATATCACAGTCGATTTCGACTTCAGGATCGGACACCCAGTTCCTCTCATAATCCATCCGTCGAAAACTATGTATCGGTATCGGTGTAATGGTGCAGTACTGCTATATCACCCTATTGGCTAGCCAATTATCAGTCCCCCACCTACCAATGTTCAAGTTTACTTGGGCTCTACTCAATTTTATTAATTTATTATTTACTAAAAATTTTATTCGAAAAGCGATAAACACAATTTCAACCACAGTTTTTTCATACATTCAGATTATTTATATAAACATCGTAAAACACTATCTTACATTCAGTTAACTCATCAAATCTTTTTCAGAATGTCCGTGCCCTTCTTTCGATATACGCTCGGTCAAAACACTGAACTTGTTCGTTTCTTTCCGTTTCTTTTCGTTTACATTTGAAATTCATTAAAATCATATTTAAACACATTTCATTGATTTAAACACATTTCATTACGATTTAGTTAAAGATTACTACGTATTTCATAATCAAACATAAATTTTCAATCACGTAAATTTTTTAATTACATATCTGCGACAACTTTTCGAACGCTTTCAAAACATCAATCATTATTATTTTAAATTACTATTTTACCCTAGTTTTTACATCAAAGTGTCATAACACCCTATTTTTTTTTTCTTTTAAATTATTACATAATTATACATAAGATAACACAACTACTCTTGAATTTCAAAAATAATATACATTCGACCCAAGAATGAGTTTTAAAATTTTTCTTTTTCACACGTTACTTCACCACATAGAGCATTCAATAATCATTGATTTAACACATAAATAAGATTGAAGTGACAAAAATATCTATAGGTTATTCCCTAATGTGCATACGATCTATGGAACCATATTATTATTATTATTATATTTTAATTGGGCTTGAATTTGAGATATCATCTCAAACGCCTACGTACACCTATTCCATCATTGGGATCAAAACCCTCGTAGTTCAACAAACTTTTATTATAATTTATCAAAATAATTCATAATACCCCCAATCTTTATTTTCAGTCAAGCATATATTTCCCAAACTTTTTATTTTTCATTACATAATATCACAAAATTATTTATACTGTGATTTTCACATAAACATGAAATCAAATTAATTAAAAATAACAATATCACACAATTTACTAAATGATTAATTTATTTTCAATACATAATAAAAACTAAAATACACGTAAACATACTAAAAATCTCATTTTAATCATTTTCAAATCTTAAATCATTTTATACGCAAAATTGTATAACTCAATTTCTAAATATAACCATAATTATCAAAATACATATTATATAATCAAATCATGAATAATAATATATAATCAATAAGTTAATAAATTAATTAAATAATTCTCTTATAATAACACTTACATAAATAAAATCTGAAATATATATAAACTTTTATTTCAATCGAAAAACATAATCTATAAAATCAATTAATTCAACTAATTATTTACTTAAAATCAATAACAAAATTCTGAAATAAAATAAATATAACTTAAACAAATTTAAGTTAAATATAAAACTATTTACTAACATAACTCATTTACTTATTTCTGGATCCACCCTAAAATCAAATAAAGTCCAATTTATAACTTATAGAACTGGAATCCAAATCCTATTAAAATAAACTTACTTTGACGGATAAACCGAGCATCAATGATTTTTTTTTTTCTATTCCTCTTCCTGGCCTGCTTTGTTTCTTCCCCTTTTTTTCCTCCCGGAATCCAAATCCTATTAAAATAAACTTGCTTTGACGGATAAACCGAGCATCAATGATATATATATTTTTTCTATTCCTCTTCCTGGCCTGCTTTGTTTCTTCCTCTTTTTTTTGTTTTTCCTCCCGCTACTACCCAATTCTGCTCTTGCTTTTCTTTTTCTTTTTCTTCCTACTGCCGTCCTCCTTCTCTTCTCTCTCTCTCTCTCTATATATATATATATATATATATATACACTTTCAGCACAAAAAAACGAAGAAGACAGACGAAGCAAAAACGAAACCTATATATACTGTCAACACAAAAAAACGAAGAAGCAAAAACAAAACCAAAAGAAAATATATATATATTACACCTACTCCCTCTCTCTTCTTATCTCCACCACCTCATTTGTTTATTTTATTATTATTATTATTATTTTCATCTCTTTTAATCATTCAGCTACCAACACATATATATTTTAATTTTTAATATTTTTTTCTCCAAATGGGTCCACCATTATAATTATATAATATTATTAAAAAAAATCCCAGCCCACTAATTTTTGATTTTATTGGCAATATAGGTAAACTTCATTTTACACCCTATGACCTTTTTTCTTTTTAATCCAGCTTTCTTATTTTTATTTATTTATTATTTTTTTTTATTATCTTCCAATTAGATATTTATCTGCAAACTTTTATAGTTCTAAAACTGAAACCGGACTAAATGAATGGTAATAAATTATATTTCAATTAATCTTTTGGATCCAGTTAAATTGGAACTTTATAATTCATCATCCTTTATAAAATTTCATCCTTGAAATTTAAGTACCATCTCATTTTAAAATATCTTATTCTAAAGTCCTTACTTTCATTTAATTATCAATAACCATAATAATTTGACTCTAACTAAATCTCCAATTTTTTTAACATATATAAGATCATATATTCTACACTATAATAATTCACATCTATAACTATTCTAAATAATAATAACTTATTTAGAATATATATATATATTTTTCAAAATCTTTTCAAAATTTTTTAGGACCTATATTCAGACTTCCTACATACTCCTGGTAACCTCAGTAATTCTTAAAAGTCATCCCATGTCATTTTTTAGCTCTCTGAAATTCAATAAATCGCCCCTAACTATTTTTCGGATTGATTCCATATCAATCTGAATCTCTTTCGGAAGCGCCGTTTGATTCTCCAAAATATTTCTTACGCATTCTCATACTCATCTTGACACTTTTCTAAATTTTTTGAATTTTTCGAAAATTCGTTCGAATTTCCAGTCGAATCCAAAAACTGTTCCGTTTTTATCTCAAATTTATTTGTTTTCGATCCGATTCAATTTTCACAAATTTCAATATAATGTTCAGAATTTTTAATATACAAAACCCATTTTCAAAAATCACTATTCATACGGATACTATTCCTTTAGAAAATACTATTCATTCGGAATCACTATTCATCAAAAATTTCACTTTTACTAATTTCTGGAATCCAATTCTTAAAAATCACTATTTACTCATCACTATTTATCTAAAAATCATTAGTCCGCCCAAAATACTATTCATCCGAATATTCGAGGCGTTACACTAATTAATTAATGTTTTTTATTTTACATTTTTTTTTTTATCAAATACATATTCTCCCGTATATAAGTATTATTTACTTTTGGTGTGCCACACAAACTCCATTGGCAATTTGCAATTTTACTGAACAACTTTTTTCTTTTTTTTGCATAACTAAATGCCCTTATAGATTTAACAAAAAAAATGGTAGAAAAAAAAAAGACAAGGTTTTTCCATTAGTTTGCTTGCTTTTAATATTGGTATTATTGTTATCGGTTGTAACTGCTACCGTTAAAAAAGTATTTTCTACTATGAATGATATGAAGACTGAACAAGGTAATTAAATGGGAGATCAATTATTAAATGATAGTTTGCTTGCATATGTGGAGAAAGATATTTTTGATAAAATTAATATAGAAATTATCATGAAACGATTTTAAGATATGAAGTCTCATCGAAGAAAATTATAACTTTACATAATTTATGTTTTTTATTTTTATTTTTATTTATTTTAATAATTTTATTAAGATTTTTAAGTGTAACACAGCTTGCTTTTAGTTAAGTATGGTGTATATTTCATTTTATTTAAACTATATTATATTATTGAACATTGTTTTATATTAAAACATTATATATTTAATATGATTTTAATTTTCGATATTTTTATTACTTTGTTTATGTGCCTCCCTCTACAAATTTTCTAGGTTTGCCACTGGTTGCACTAGAAAAAGAAGGAAAAGACATGGAGGCCAAAGATGATGAAGGAATCCTGATACAATAGAATTTTTTTTTTTTTTTTCATTTTTAACTTTTATTATTTTAATAAAAGTATTAAAACAATTAACAAAATATTTTGGTCCTAACATAATAGCATAGTAGTATAATTATGAGAAATAATTAAAAGAGTGAAATCTAATTGAAAAAAAAAAAGGGTAATACCAACAAACCTACTGTTGTTTGTAAAAATATTTATTTTATCACTTATAATTTTATTTTTATCCAAAATATCCTCTAACATTAATAAAAACACTCAAAATATCCTCTAAAGACATTCGAAAGGATGACAATGCTTTCGATGGTCACATATTAATGACGAAGTCATAGATGACAAAATTGATATTTTATATTAATTTATTATTATCTGGGGGATTTTGGACAAAATAAAATTATAAGTGATAAAATTAATATTTTTATAAACTACAGTAGGTTTTTTTGAGATGATCTTATAAAAAAAAAGGTCATCTTGAGAGTTTTTATTTTGACAAGTGAGACAGTACGGTGTCTCTTTGATTTTCGTGTTGTTTGTTCACAATCAAAGAGGACTAGTAAATTTTTTTTTTTTTTTTTTGAGAAGCGACTAGTAAGTGTTGTGCGAGCCAAGAATTTCAATTGAATCAAAATTGTGGAAAAGCAATGGTAAATGGAGTCGTTACAGTGGTTTGTTGATTTGTAAAAATATGTGTATTTCCTCCTAGTTTTGTAATCCTTTTCTTGTACGACTCTTTTTATCAATATGTATGCATATTTAAACTAAAAATGCCTTGTTAAGGTAAAACTATCTTGCTCATGTTTGCTTTACTGAGAAACACTGTAAGGCTTAAAAAAAAAAAAAAATTGCATGTTTCATTTGTGTCCCCACAAAATTTTTTTTAATCTGTATCCCAAGCCATTAAAATTTAGACAACATTGTCCTTGAAAAAAATAAATACACCAATTTCTTCTTCTCATCAACCTCTGGTCATTTTCTTCGACGTCTAGCATTTTCTTTGAAGGATTTTCTCTCTTCTCCATTCGACACCTCTCATATTCTTCTTCTACTTCTCTTTTTTCTTCTTTCTTCTCCTTTCATCATCTTCTTCTCCATTCCAATAGATTCACAAATCTATCGCCATGAGTAATAGCAATACAAATTATTAGTATTCCTGGTAGTACAAATTATCGCAAGTCACGACTACATTGTACTATCATTACTCACGACAATATAAACTATTGTGAGTCATGGTAGACTCTTTTTTGATATGGAAGAAGAAGAATAATAAGAAAGAGGGACAGAATGAAAAGGAGAAGAAAAAGAATAAGAAAAAGAAAAGAAGAAGAGAAAATTTACAAAAAAAAGATCGATGTTAGATGGTAAAGTAAGATTATGTCAATTCGAACAGATTAAAGATAATAAGGTTAGTTTTCTTAAAGGTAATTTTGTCCAGAATCATACCTCTGAGATATAAATGATCAAAACCTTTTGTTTTAGAAGACAAAAATGTCTACCCATGTGTTTTGCAATGAGATATAAAAGTCAATTTTATATTTACCCCATATAAATATGCATGATATTTACTTATAATTTTTGCAATTCCTCTTTACATTTATTACATAACATTTTATCCATGTGTTCCATGGTACATATCTAGTAAGGCAATGGCAATAATAGACACCGGTGGATCCAGTGTATCATAGGGGGAACACATGACACATGCCCCTTATGGATTTTTTAAAATTATTATTTTTTTTTCAATTTTATCTTTTACAAGCTTTTTATTAAATTTTTTACATATATCCTTAAATATATTAGTTACAAAACCAAAATGTAGATTTATTATTTTGTTAAGGAAAAAGTCTAAAAAAACCACCCAAAATGAAAAATAATGTCATTTTACCCTAACTTTTGAAAATATTAGTCAAAAACTCACTGATAGTGAAAAGGTAGCTTCTTTCCAAAAAATGAATGATTTTCTCACAAAACCTCAAATAGACTAGAATGCCTTTTGTCGTACTATATTACAAAATTTTAAAAATTAAAATATATTAAAATTGAAAAAAAATTACAACTTCAATATGCAAATCATTTCCAGATACAAAACATACAAATGAATTGTAATTAGAATCCAACCACAACCCATTAAAACAAGGTGACCTGTACTTGTCAATGTTAAAGGCTGACAATGAAGAGGGTCGAGAGGCATCCTCAAAGAAGCAAAACCCATTGTTGGAAAAACATGAACCGTGGAGAAGAGCTAGTGTTGTATTGATTGTAGAGAGACTCTACCAAAGCCTAAACCACTCATGTTTTGATGACCTAGAGAAGCTTCAGATATCTCATTAAACATCTTCCCAACCTCCTCCTCTCAGTTTCTTTTCATTGTCTCCATTACTACAATATCTTCTTCTCCTTTTTTTCCTAGATGATTATAAATCATTCAAAAAATCCAAATTAGATATAACTCAGAATCAATATAAAACCTAGATTTTTTTTTTTTTTTTTTTATCCAGTCAGTTCTTCACCAAGACACAAATCGAACCTAGAATCAATACAAATGAAAATACAAACCCAAATCAGTCTAAACACAACAATAACTTTAATTAATTAAACATACAAATAAAAATAAAACTTTAATTAATTAAATCCACACCGATCTTCAATCACAAACAAAATAAAAAACAAAAATTGAATGTCTCATTGTTTTCAATTAACATAGCAATTGTTGTGGGTATTTTAGTACAAGGGAAAAGCCCAAGAACGAAGGCCCATCGTATCAAGAAGTCAAGGAAGTATTGGTCAAAATGGTCAGAAATCAAAGGAGAGAGTATAGTCATTCAGTAACAAGTATACCCGAGTACACCTGATTACATGATTGAGCACCTTAAAAATACTAAGTGTCCAAATTAATTGTGCGAAGGTGAAACATAAAGGAAGTCTGTTCGCAGACAAAAGGTTGCTTGATAAGTGCCTTTTAGAAGTCATCGCAGCGATCAGGGATTCTGTTCGTCTGCTTAATAGTCAGTGGAATAGCTGTTTATGCTCGTCTGTTCGATAGTGGAAGCGTCTAATCGTTAAAGCAGGCTGATCGATGGGTGCAACCTCTGATCGCTGAAATAGCCTGCTCGTCCAATACAACGTCTGATCGTTTAACAGGTTGTTCGCCAGAGTTGACCAGTTGACCTTCTAAAGAGCGAATCAATTCAACTCAGAAAATGAGTCAATTTGCCTATTCTCATGCAAACCGAATCTCTACAATCTTGGCAATTGCTATATTCGCGATAAAGATAATCTTGAAAGATATTATCTCAATTAATGTATATTATTTTTTGTTTTATCTGTAAGATTCTTAAACCTATTCAAATTGTAACATCTCCACTATAAATAGAAGATGAGATTTAGTGTAAAAGACAGAGTGAAATAAAATACAATTACTCCAAGAGAGAGAAGGGGTAATTGTCGTGGACGTAGGCCTTTGTTCTTGTCGAATCACGTAAAACTCTTGTTGCGTCTTGTTTGTTTTGGTCCTGGTAGTATTTGTTTTGTGTGTGGTTTGTTGTGTCGCAGGTATTGGGCTTGGAGAACAAGGTTGACCAAAATTGAGTGTCAACAGCAATAGATCAGTTAATTGAACAAATAAGCACAAACTCATGAAAGATATGAACTTGTTGGAACAAAAACAAATGCAATACATGATAGTGTCGGTAACATGCCCTCAAAGAATGAGAGAGAGAGTGAAAATACTTAGGGCCATATTTGAACACTGAGAGATGTGAGTGTAGACTCAAGAGGGTTCCTCTGGATCTTGATGCCATTAGACTCTGGAGGGTTCCTCAACCCAGTTCCGCTTCCATCGAAGACGTTCAACTGGAGTGACAGCGTCACCAAAATCACCACCAGTGAATACTCAATCCTCTCGATTCGTGCACTAATTTCACTATTGGATGGTTTCTACGACCTCACCGACTTCCCTTGGTATAACAATTAGATTGTTTCTCAACAGTCTCTATTGCTCTCACCACCAATTTTCTTGTTGTGACGAATGACAATGATGAAGTCAAAATGGCAACATTTTTTCATTTTTTTTTATTTCTTTGAATTAACAAAATGCCATCCAGTTGCAATGCATTAACCAGTTCAACTCCAATTACCTTTATAGCCTTACAATTAATGAGAATGTCAGTTCAAAGATGGAATTAAATAGCTGTATAACGGTTGAGTTATTTTGACTATTATTTTCAATATCTGGGATGGTTTGACATTATTTTTAAATTTAAGGGGTAAAATAATAATAACCCTTTTATTAATTTAAATTTTCTATCATTATCTTTATTAATATTTAATTTTTATTATTATCTTTATTTTTATTCAAATATTTATCCTTTTTTTTTATAGCGAGGGAGAAGAAATTAAATTTAGGAAAAATTATCCATATCTTATGTTTTAAGATAGGGATGAGACTTAAATCTTTAACTTTTTTAGGATCAAGAGAAATGTTCAACCACTCCTACGAAGGAATGGTGTGCACATTTATCAGTTATTTGTTAAAATCTCTATAATAATAATAATAATAATATATATCATAAAAAGTAAATTTAAATGTATTTACCATTTTTATTGAAATATTAATATCTTCTTAGACAATTTAAGTATAATATTAATATCTCTAACTTGACTTGAAAATCAAATCAATGAATTCTAAATTATAAAGTATAAATTTTAATTTGTTACATCTAATCTCTTAAAGTATAATCATTATTTAATTTTTATTTCTTACTTTTTATATATTCTTATAAATTATGTCTATTTATAATCAATAAGTGATTAAAAAATTCTCTTGCATAAAAAATATATTATGTTATATTTGTTTAAGTTTTACTTCTAGCAAAAACTTAATTTCTAATTTAAATATAAAGTTTACATGATTTGATTACCAAACATTGTATTATGATCATAAATAAAAAAATTTAGATTATCATATGATAAAAATATTATTTCATTTTTTTCTTATGCTTTATAAGTAATTTTTAGTTAGTAAAATTATATATGTACTTAATTAAATGTATTATTTATTTTTATTTTTAATTATTAGCTAGTCTTTAAAAATCAATAAAAATATTTCATATTTGACTAATATAATTTTAGTTATTTTTAATGTCATTGTCGTTTTATTAAAATATCTCTTCTAATATTAATTTCCGATTCCGTAATAGACTTGGCTTTTTGTAGTGACTCCACAAAGTCTCCTCACAAGTCGTTGCACACGTTTTTGACTGAGACTTGCATGTACGTCCTAAATTGTCATAACTCTGAACCTGCTACCGCAACTGAAAACCTGATTAATTCGATCAATATAGCAAGACATACAGCATCCATTTCGTGGCTCGTTCTACCGACGATGGAAGTCCACAACGGCAAGAACTTACATCTGAAATTTGTAGAGATTCCATCTTCGTTCATGCTGCTTATCAGCTTCTTCTTTCTTTTTGTCTCTTTCACAAGTTCAACATCCTTTCACAATATTAACTTCACTCTCACCAATTTTGAACCAAATAGCGATGACATATATTTTGACGGCGATGCAACCCTAACAAATCGAACCATTCAACTCACCGTCAACCAGCTAGATAAGAATCTCAACGAGAGCAAGGGTCGAGCCACCTATGAAAAGCCAATGCACCTTTGGGACAAGGTCTCTGGAAATGTTGCAGACTTCAGCACGCATTTTTCCTTCGCTATTGATTCACTGAAGAAAAGCCCTTACGGAGATGGGTTTGCATTTTTCCTGGCTACTAATGGCTCCAAATTGACTTCTGAAGTTACTGAACCAGGCGGCGGTGGTTTCGGCCTTCTAGTTGAAGATGAAAAGAAAGTTGACTATAACAAGTATTCCTTTGTTGCAGTAGAATTCGACACATTTCAGAATCCGTGGGACGAGCCCTTTCATGAACATGTAGGTATCGATATTAACAACATGACATCTCTCAAAGCTGCTAACTGGTCGTGGAGCGATATCAAGAATGGGAGAAAAGCTGAGGCTTGGATTAGCTACAATTCGAGTTCCCATAACTTGAGTGTTATTTTGGTTGACGCTGAGGACATCAGTAAATCAACTAGCCTTTATTGCATACTGAATTTGAAGGAACATTTACCAGAGTGGGTTACTTTTGGCTTTTCAGGAGCCACCGGGTGGGCGTTTGAGATACATAATATATATAGTTGGGAATTCAGTTCCAGCTTACAAGTCGCAGACATTAGTAAGAAATGGTACGTCCTTGTTTTGGCCGTTGGTGGTGGTACACTAGTTTTATTAAGTTTCATTTTTGGTTTGGTTTGGTTTTGCTGCTGGATGAAGAGAAACAGTAGTGAAAAAGGTCATACTGCATATATTGATGCAGAAATTGAAGGCGTAAGAGGAGCACGGAAGTTTTCATTTAAAGAATTGGTTATCGCTACCAATAAATTTGCGGATGAGGGGTTGCTTGGAGAAGGAGGTTTTGGGAGAGTTTATCTAGGCTTCCTCAAGGATATGAATTCCAATGTTGCTGTGAAGAGAATAACTCCACAATCTAAGCAAGGGATAAAAGAGTACGCATCTGAATTGAAAACCATCGGCCAATTAATCCACAGGAACTTGGTGAAACTCATTGGTTGGTGTCACGAAAGGCATGAATTTATCATTGTTTATGAGTTTATGCCAAATAAAAGTTTAGATTTCCATCTTTTTGTAGAGCCAGGCTCATTGACATGGGAGATGCGGTACAACATCGCTCTGGGATTAGCTTCAGCATTGTTTTACCTCCAGGAACAATGTGAACAATGCGTGCTCCATCGTGATATTAAATCAAGCAATGTTTTGTTAGATTCTAATTTCAATGCCAAGCTGGGGGATTTCGGGTTGGCTAGGCTTGTCGATCATGGGCAGGATGCACAAACAACAGTTCTTCTTGGGACAGAGGGTTATGTAGCTCCTGAGTATCGTGAAAGTTGGAAAGCTAGCAAGGAATCAGACGTTTACAGTTTTGGTATTGTTCTTTTAGAAATAGCCTGTGGGAAGAAAGCCACCGGAGAAATTGAAAGAAATGGAAAGAAATATAGAATGAAGCTGGTTGATTGGGTTTGGGAGCACTATTGTTTAGCAGACATTTTTTCTGCAGCTGATCCACGACTAGGTCACGATTATGATGCGCATCAAATGGAAGCTTTGATTACGGTTGGGCTGGCTTGTGCTCAACCAAATCGAGAAGATCGCCCTTCAATAAGGCAAGCTCTTGATATGCTTAATTTTAAAGCTCAACTGCCTGTACTTCCACAAGAGATGCCGGTGCCCAAACATTATGCAACTCATGTTGCCAATGTTTATGCGAGTCCAGGAACTTCATTCAAAGCTTCAAGTGCTAGTTCCAGCACTGCTTCTTTAAAGCTTACTTCATCTTCTACTGCTTCAAATACTACTTAAAGTGTACCACTTGCAACCGGTTGATTTGTTTCAAACAGGTAAGTGATTCTGTGTGCTTTAGTGTTTCAGCTATGCATTCTTTGTTTCTTTGCTGGAATATCCATGTACTATAATTTTTTATAGCATCTTGTTATTTCCTTTTGGGGGTGTTTTTATCCTTGTATAGGTAATAAATGTTCATGGAACTTCTATTCTATTTAAATAAAGCGGGAATTAAAAAACTTTTTATTCAGTAAAGAAGTAGATAAGTTGTACCAAACATACACTTCTATTTATGTATATAAATGTTTTCTGTATTATATGAATGAATTGAAAGCTAAAAGATCCTAAATAAAAGCTTGATACTTGATAAACATTTAAAGTAGGGAAAAAAAAATTAGAAGCAAAATGATTAGGTTCTAATAGGACTCTAAAGTGAGCTTAGAATAGAGAAGGTGTTGTTGATGGTACAAGATTTCTATCTGGAAGTAGAAGAAACGGATATTTGTAAAAATTACTAAATAGTACTTTTCTTTAAGGAAAAAATCCTAACAACCCTAAAGTAGAAAATAATATAAGTTAAATCCCATTTTTAAAATATAAGTTAAACCCCATTTTTTAACATAAAAAATAAATGGTTTCATATTAATTTTATTTTCAAGAGTTATTTTGATAATATCCCTTTCTTGAATTCAAGAACTGAGGATTTCTCTGCTATTGAAAGCAAAAATTTATAGTGAGAACTTTAATGGGAACCAAAAGAGGATCTGTAGGATGTGATGATGACTTACAACGGGTTGAATTTTGTTTTAATCTTTATAATAATTTTAGATGAAAGCTGCGGTCAACAAATGACCAGGTATATATAACTAAAAACTCTCAAAATGACCATTTTTTTTATTAAATTTCACTCTTTTTATTTTTTCTCATAATTATACTGCTCTGCTCTTAAGTTAGGACCAAAATATTTTGTTAATTATTTTAATACTTTTTTTAAAATAATAAAAGTTAAAAAAAAATTCTATTATGTCGGGACTCCTCCGTCATCTTTGGCCTCCATGTCTTCTCTTTGTTTCTCCAGTGCAACTGCTTCTTCTTTGAAGTGAGCCTATATTTGCATATATCTGGATTGGGCGTGAGTCACGCCTTTACTCCCTTTACGCTACAGACATTTATAGATGGTGCCCATTTTGCTAATTTTATTTTTTTTCCTCTTTTCAGTTTCTTTTTTTTTTTTTTTTTTTCTAATTACAAGTACGTAAATTTTTAGGTTATTTGATGGTATATGTTTAAAAAAACTTTGATTTGGTCACATTTCAATAAAGTCATCAAGGCAGATCACTTGTAGTTAAAGACCATGATTCGGGGTCATATATGTTGAGAAACCATTACCAAATTTATTTTCAAGGTAGGTTTACAGTACACCACATATATGACAATATTATAGTTAATCTATCACCTCCAGCCCATGTATTTTAATCCAATTATTTGCTTTTCTTCTCTCAGCCGTGTGGAACCGTCAACCTTCCTAGTTATACCGTATAAGGAAGGTGGATGATTCCACACGGCTGAGAGAAGAAAAGCAAATAATAGAAAGGTCGTAACACCTTATGTTACGTTACCCTCGATTTTCCATTGTTCAAACGTTTGATTGTGCCGACTCTACCAAGTCCACTCGTTAGAGAGAACTACGAAGAAAGCAGTGGATGTCACAGTAAGGGTCCCCACACGTTAGGGAGAAGAAAAAACAAATTGTTTGGGGCCTGTAAAAAAGAGGCCTTGACTTTCCCAAAGGAGATAGTAGCTAATTTGTCGTGTCTGGACTAGCTAAAATGCTATGGAAACTTCTGATGATGTTATCGACGTCTTCGTTCATCCCTCTCACTACACCCCACAAGATGCTCTTATGCACATGTGAGCGGGGTCCTAGAACTTGTGAACACAGGTATCCGATTGTGTATATCTCTATAGTAAATAGATTTTCAAAAAGTACGTAAAACATTTATATACTATTTAAATGATTTTTTTTTTTTGGACTTGGACTATTTAAATGATTGGTGGTTTGGATTTACTAATTTTATATAATTAATCAATATTTGTGTTTATTGAAAAAATAATCCAGCGTAAGAATTTATAAAGATAAATTGCATAGACCCTCCTAATTTTAAGTAAAATTGCATGCAGTGGTAACTTTGATCATAATTACTTAAATCTGTACCTTTAGAATTCATTTATTAACAATTGACCAACTAAGGAGTCGTTTATTTTTTTTTCTGAAAATTGAATAGTACTGCTGAAGACTGAAATTAAATAGTAACTAAAATTTGAAATCTGAATGATATATATATATATATATATATATTTCCCTTACCTCTAAATGTATAGTAATTTTATTTGTTTTTTAAAGTTAAATTTGTCTGAAAACTAGTAATTTGATATTTATATCCTTTTATTATTAATTGTTATGTAACTTAATTTACTATAATACAAACAAGTATAATAAATTATTTAACAAATACTAAAACACTTTTATGTATATATTAATAATATTTTTATTCATAATTAAAATATGATTAATTATTATAGTAAAGTATTTTTTTTAAATTATATGTACAAAAATATATTATTATAATAAAGTAAATTAAATTTATATATTTAAATAAAAAATAAATAAAATGATCTTAAGTTGAATCACTCTTGTTACATATTTAAATAAAAATAACATTAAAAGGAATATCATTAAAAGGAATTTGTATAATATAGAATTAAGACAAATTTAGAAATATGTTATTTTGAGAATGATAGATTTGGAATAATATATTCAAAAAACTATTAAGTAATTTGACATTCAGTTAAAAATCATATATTATTGTTTTTTGTTTTCAGTGATTTTTGGGTGATTTTAAGTGATTTGGCCACTTAAAAAAATAAATAAAAATTACTTAATAGGTACAATTCAGACTCATTAAGTAAAAAGTAATAAAAACAAATGACCCTAATTGATCTGAAGATAAAATTATCTTTTCACATAGGAATTAATAATCAAAACTACATAAAGTTTTAAAACCACCTAGGTAGGTTAAAAATTATCAATATACTAATATAAAATATATGAATAATTTCGAACTAGAAAAAATAAAAATAAAATTATTGATTGAAAAAAGGGCTAAGCTGGATTAACTTAAAAAAGTAATCTCTTAGAACTGATAGGATCTCACTTTATCATCTAATATCGATCTTTTTTTTAAACATCTCTTCTCCTTTTCTTCTTCTTTTTTCTTTTCATTCTCCCCCTCTTTCTTCTTATTCTCCTTCTTTTCCTTTTCACTCTCCCCCTCTTTCTTCTTATTCTTCTTCCTCCTCCTTTCTTCTTCTTCTTCCATATCAAAAAAGAGTCTACCATGAGTCACAATAGTTTATATTGTCATAAGTAATGATAATACAATGTAGTTGTGACTCACAATAGTTTTTAGTGTCATAAGTACCAGTAGTTTATGTACTATCATTACTCATGGCGATAGATCTATAAATATATTGGAATGCATTTCTAGGAGAAGGAAGAAGAAGATGAAAGGGGTAACAAAAGAAGGAAAAAAAGTAGTAGAAGAAGAATATGAGAGGTGTCGAATGGAGAAGAGAGAAATTCCTTCAAATTATAAAGAAAATGCTAGACGTCGAAAGGAATCACTAAAGGTGGAACAGTAGGAGAAGTTGGATATTTATTTATTTCAAAGGACATTGTTGTCCAAATTTTAATGGTTTGGGATACAAATGATCAAAAAAATTTTGGGGGACATGAATGAAACATGCATATTTTTTAAGCCCTTTGTTGGTATTTGCACTATTTATATTTTATTAATATATGATGACCAAAATTAACCAAAGTGTTGAAATAATTTATTTGTATGTTTGGTAGAACAGAAGTATTTGTATTGTAGAAAAAACAACATTTTGATAACTCGATTAATGAATTTTGAATAATTAGACTATGATTTTGCATGTTTTCTTATAAAATCTAAAATAGTCAACTTTTGTTATAAAATTCCATTGGTTAGGAAATGTTCCACAATTAATTTGATAAGTAGTTGTAATATATAATTTATGGTAATTATCGAATAAGTTCCAAACGTTTTTCATAATACTAACTATTGGCAACTATTGTAATTTTAAAAAATTGATCCTTATATTTTCCGTTAGTATTAAATAAGTCTTTCACCTTTTTGAAGTGAACAAAGCACTAAGCAGTCCCTCGCACAATTAACTTACAGTTTGACTTTAATGAATTTTTTAAATTTTAAAATATATTAATACTTCAATGTATCTTATTTGAATCAAATTTATTAAATAGAGCGAATTACAAATTAAATATGTAATGTTGTCATCATGGCTAGGACTGAAACTGGTGTAGTTGAACGGTAACGGGCTTCCAAATGGGATTATTAGACACATGGAATGGCGATGAGCAGAGAGAAACAGATATCCATTTTAGTCGAAGAGGATGACTTGAACAAATTTCCAGATTTTCTATGTTAGATAAGAGCACAAGTGACAGTTTTTGAATCAGCCAATGAAATGTTTGTGGTCGACGAGTGGGAAATGAAATACGTACCGTCACATGGATGCAAGCAGCAGTCAATTTAAAGACAAAATTAGGCTGCTTCATGTTTTTAATCGTAATTAAAAAAGCAGTGATGAGTGAGTTCTTCCATTGTACCGAGTCCATAATACCATAATACATTCTCCCTTATTCGTATTGTCACCGCCTAGTAATCGAAGAAGAAGAAGAAGAAGAAGAAAGAAGTGGCTCTAAGAAAACAAGACTAGGACTGGGGGGGTTGGAGTTGGTGGTGGTGTTCTGGTCAGCTTGTTGGTTTTGGTTTGGTTTATTGGCTTTGTTAGAGGTAAAAAAAAACGCGGGAATGAATAAGATAATAACGGTGTTGATGAGAAAATGGATGATAAATTTCAAAGGGAAAGCAAAGGTGGGGATGAGGCAACTCAGGCCTTCAATAAGCAGGCAACTAAAGTGCTTAACTTTGAAGCTCTATTGCCAACCTATCCACGTATTTCGGTGCTTCTTCCCCATCCGCATCCCTTCTACCTTTTGTACACACATTAAGTTTTATTTATATTATTTTGATTTATGATTATTTTTACCAAATAAATATATATATTTTTTATTGTATTACAAAATTATCATTTTGAAATTAATGTAAGCAATAGAAAATGAGTTTGTCCATAGTATCACTGTGCTTATGATCTATAATTTTTTTTTTTTTCTGAGTACGACTGGGAGTGACCTAAAAGACTATCGAGACCAACCGATATAAGAACGCTAATAACGCAGCCCGAGATACTATTTTCAGTAGGGAGAGATCTACCCACACGGAGATGAAGGGAGGCCTACACGAGGGTGGAGAGTCAACTCACACGTAATAGTGGAAAAACTATTATCTACATGTATATATATATATATATATATATATATATATATATGAATCATTTGGATTTTCTGTAAGTTTGATTATTTGTGTACGTCAGCTTTTGTTTTAAAATACTTTTATATTATGGAAAGTATATTTCATTTAGACTTTCAGAGATTTTTATGAACAATTTTAAAGTAATAGACTTTCATAAAGTTCATGGATTTCTATTTATGATTTTTATAGATTTTTTAAATTATATGAAACCATCATAAAATTTTGTAAACTTTCATTTTAAAAGAATATTTCATTGATTTCTAAATATATTGTATAGTACATTTTTCTTCTTTTTTTTAAATAAAAATTTATTTTCATTTTGATACACTATCACTGATCATGATTATTTAAATACAGAAAAAAAAAAGTTTTTTGTCAGAAATAAAAATAAAGAAAATAAGTAATTATACTTATAATGGAAGCACTGTAAATATTACAATGAAAGAATATATATAAGTGCTTTTTATAGAAACGCTTCTAAACAACATTTTTACGAAATCAAACCAATCACCTTACCATATATACTAGTAATTGATTGCTCAAATTCTAAAGCGTGGTGATATGGGTGCAGATGAATGTTAGAGAAAACTGAGATGAGAAAAGAATATGAGAATAGTTATGGAAAAGTTAAGAAGAAAAGAGATGAGAAAAAAGATAACATAATTGGATGATGACTAAGATCTCCCTTTCTCTCAGCTCTTAATGTCTTTTATTCATTCTCCTCTGATTGGTACAACAAACTTGCTACAATTTTTTTAGTTACAACTTCCAACTAAATTTTGTTGTAAACCTAGTCTTTTGCCTAGTACACGAGCAGCAAAAGAGTTAAGATTGATAACCATTCACCAAGCTTGTTTAGTAAGTAAAGATTGGTTAAACAGATAAAGGTCTTTAAAACCTAAACTGCCTTAAGATTTTGGTCTGCATAACCTTTCCCAGCTGACCCAACTAACCTTCTATCTCCCATCTTTCATGCCCCAAAACCTTGCTACCAGAGACCCTAGGTTCTTACACAAACTTTTAGGTAATTGGAAAATATTAATAGTATACAAAGAAATGGCTTGCAAAACTACTTTAATAAGAATCTCTTTTCCACCCTGAGAAAATAAGTGATTCTTCCACCCTTGCAATCATTTCTAGACCCTTTCCTTAATGTCATTGAAAGTTTTGGTTTTATTCCTCCCTACTAGCGAAGGAAGCCCTAAGTAACTGCAATGCAAATAGGTATTATCCATTCCTAGCACGTTCTGCAACTCCTTCCTTGAAGAAACATTGACATTAGCACTAAAACACATCGTTGACTTCTCTAGATTTATCTACTGTCCAAAACCCCTACTATAAGTAGTCAACACCTCTTTAATCAGATGACAATTTAGAACTAAAGCCCTGTAGAAAAGAATGCTATCATCTGCAAAAAGAAGATGACTAATTAAAAGGCCTGACTTCCCACACCTAAACCCTAAGCCTCTACCCCCTTTTTTTGCTCGTTTCATTTCTCTTGAGAGAGCTTCAGCACACAAAAGGAATAGGTAAGGGGACAAAAGGCATCCCTGCCTTATTCGTCGTAAAGGGGTCATATTTCCTACAACCTGACCATTAAGTAAAAAAGAAAGTTTAGATATAGAGATACAATCCATTACCAAACTAATCTAACTAGATAGGAAACCCATTTTTTTTCATAACCGCTTCAAGGAATCGCAACTCAACACGGTCATAAGCCTTACTCAAATCCAACTTCAAAGCCATCAAGCCCTTCTTACCCTGCTTGTGGTTATTAATGGTATGTAATAGCTCAAAAGAAGCCAAAATATTATCAAAAATCTAGCTTTCTAGAACAAAAGCTGATTGGTTCTTCGAGACGATACCAGGAAGGACCCATTTCATTCTCTGAGCAAGGGTTTTTGTAATAATCTTATGCACGCCTAAACTAAGACTAATAGGACGAACTATGGTTTGCTTCCTCTTCTGCAAGTTTGCATTTCATATGGAAAAATCTTTGGTCCGTTCCCCTTCCTGGTAAGATTAATTTGTTTTGTTGGTTCAAACAAGTTCTTCCAACTATAGACTTTCTCCTCAAAAGAAAAACTTCAAAGGATGGACGTTGTCCACTTTGTGGGGGTTGCCTTGAATCTGTGGATCACGCTTTATGGGCATGATAGGTTGCTACACAAAATTAGATTTCCTATCCGCTTAGGCAAGTAGCTAAGTTCTACAATTTTAGGTTCTTAGATTTCTTGGACAGGTTAGCCAATGTCTTCTCAGTCATGGAGAAGAATCTTGCAATGCAATTCATTGTGGCTTCCTGGTTTACTTGGCATAATAGGAATGCTTTTGTTCATGGTAAGCATCTTCCCTCGTTGACTGATGTCTGATTGAAAGTAGGCTACTTTCTTCTTGAGGTGGAGCAAGCTAGATCGATCACTAAGCCTACCATCAGATCTCCCAATCAACTCCTTTGGTCTCCGCCTCCGTTGGGTTTTTTCAAAGTTAATTCAGATGCAACTTTGTTCAAAGCAAAGAAGAAAGTCGACAATGGCTTGGTTATTAGGGACCGTTTGGGGAAGTTGTAATTAGTTGTTGTTTAAGCATTTCACATTGTCATAACATGGATGTTGTTGAAGCATAAGCTGTGTTAAAGGGTATCAAAGCTGCAGTCATGAATCACTTGCTTCCATTGGTGGTCGAGATTGATGCTTCCTCCATTGCGCAAATGTGTAATGGGACTTTATCTACACAATTAGATGTAGCAAATACATTGCAGGATATTAAATCTTTGATGGAGATCCATAGTATTGGACCTATTCATTTTGTATTTAGGGAATGTAATTGGGTTGCCCATGGCATTGCCAATTGGGCTTTAGGGTTTAATAGTTCGACTTCCTAGATGAAAGCTTTCACAGCTTGATTGTCTAACTAAGCCGTTTTGGATGTTGTTGATGTTCCCTCCTCTTCTGGAGGTTGTTCTTGTTGTTAATATATATATATATATATTTCTTCTTTCCAAAAAAAATATATTTTAAAAATCATATTAAAGTCAAACTGTAAGTTAACTGTGTGAGGGACTAGTTTGGTCACTACAAAAATGTGAAAGACTTATTTAATATATACTTGTGGAAATTAAATATGAGGATCAATTTTCCAAAATTACAATAGTTGAGAATTAGTTAGTATTATGAGAAAAAGTTGGGGACTTATTTCATAATTGTCATAAATTATATATTACAATTACTTATCAAATTAATTGACGGACAATTCCTAACCTATGGAAATTTATAACAAAAGGTGACTATTTTAGATTTTATAAGAAAACATGCAAAATCATAATCTTTATTCGAAGTTCACAATCAAAATGTTGGTTTTTTCTACAATACAAATACTTTTGTTTTACATTTTAAAAAATATATATATACTTTTGTTTTACCAAACATACAAATAAATTGCTTCAACACTTTCTTTAATTTTGGTCATCATACATTAATAAAATATGCCAACAAAGGGATAAAATTAAGGCATGTACCCAAAATCCAAAATTTTTTTTAAGACCATTTATATCCCAAGCCATTAAAATTTAGACAACATTGTTCCTTGAAAAAATAAAATACACCAACTTCTCATTCTTTTTTACCTCTGGTCATTCTCTTCGACATGTAGCATTTTCTTTGAACGAATTTCTCTGTTCTCCATTCAGCACCTCTCATATTCTTCTTGTACTTTTTCTTCTCTTATCCCTTCCTTTTTGTCTCCTTTCATCCTTTGAAAAAAATAAATATATTAACAGCTCTGTCACTATGAGTAACGACTATACAAGTTGTCAGTACTCATAGTAGTAAAAATTATCGTGAGTCATGACTACATTGTACTATCGTTACTCTTGACAATATAAATTGTTGCGACTCATGATAAACTCTTTTTCGATATAGAAGAAGAAGAAGAAGAAAGAAGGAAGAAGAAGAAGAATAAAAAGAAAGAGGAGAATGAAAAGGAAAAGAAGAAGAAGAAGAATAAGAAGAAAATGAGAAGAGAAAGTTTATTTTTAAAAAAGAAGATGTTAGAAGGTAATTAAAGCAAGATTATAAAGTTAGATTTTTTTAAAGGTAATTTTATCCAAAAATAGACCTTCGAAATATAAATGATCAAAACATTTTATTTAGAACAAAAAAATTCCTCTTGTTTAAAGTCAATTTTATCTTTACCCCATATAAATATACATGATATTTACAGATAATTTTTGCAATTCCTCTTTACATTTATTACATAAGTTTACATTTTACCATGTTCCACGGACCACGATATGCATTTAGCAAGGCAAAGGCTGTATACTTGACTTTTTGTAGTGACTCCATAAAGTCTCCTCACAAGTCGTTGCACATGTTTTTGATTGAGACTTGCATGTACGTCCTAAATCGCCATAACTCTGAACCTGCTATAATTCCATCAATAGCAAGATATACATCTTTGTTTTAAGTCAATTTTATATTTACCCCATAATATACATGATATTTTACTTATAATTTTTGCAATTCCTCTTTACGTTTATTATATAAGTTTTCAGTTACCATGTTCCACGGACCACGGTAGGTATTTGGTAAGGCAAATTAGTGACTCCACAAAGTCTCCTCACAAGTTGTTGCGCATAATTTTGATTAAGACTTGCATGTGCGTCCTAAACTGCCATAACTCTAAACCTGCTACCTCAACTAAAAACCTGATTAATTCGATCAATAGCAAGACATACAGCATCCATTTCCTGGCTCGTTCTACGGACAATGGAAGTCCACAATTGCAGGAACTTACATCTGAAATTTGTAAAGATTCCATCTTTGTTCATGCTGCTTATCAGCTTCTTCTTTCTTTTGTTCCCTTTCACAAGGTCAACATCCTTTGACAATATTGCTTTCAATCTCACCAGTTTTGAACCAAATAGCCATGAAATAAACTTTGAACGCGATGCATACCCGACAAATCAGGCCATTCAACTCACCATCAACCAGCGAGATAAGAGTCTCAACGGCAGCATTGGTCGGGCCACCTACAAAAAGCCAATGCACCTTTGGGACAAGGTCTCTGGTAATGTTGCAGACTTCAACACCCGTTTTTCCTTCGTTATTGATTCACAGAATCAAAGCCTTTACGGAGATGGGTTTGCGTTTTTCCTGGCTTCTAATGGCTCCACATTGAATCCTACTTCAGCAGGCGGCGGTAGGCTCGGCCTTGTAGATTATGGGATTGACAATGACAGTTATTCCTTTGTTGCAGTAGAATTCGACACATTTCACAATGAGTGGGACGAGTCCTCCAACAATCATGTAGGTATCGATCTTAACAACATGATATCTAGCAAAACTGCTGACTGGCTGTGGAGTGATATCAAGAATGGGAGAAAAGCTGAGGCTTGGATTAGCTACAATTCGAGTTCCCATAACTTAAGTGTTCTTTTGGTTGATGCTGGGGACATCAGTTCTCCTAAAAAAAATTCAACCAGCCTTTATTACATACTGAATTTGAAGGATCATTTACCAGAGTGGGTTACTTTTGGCTTTTCAGGAGCCACCGGGAGTTTGTTTGAGACACATAGTATATATAGTTGGAATTTCAGTTCCAGCTTACAAGTCACAGACAACCAGACAATTGCTCCTGTGGCAGCCATGCCGAGCCCTAGCACTAGTCCAAGAAGCAGTAGCACTGGTCGAAGAAGCAGTAAGAAATGGTACGTCCTTGTGTTGGCTATTGGTGGTGGTACACTAGTTTTTGCTAGTTTCATTTTCGGTTTGGTTTGGTTTTGCTGCTGGAGGAAGAGAAACAGAAGGGAAAAAGGTCATACTACATACATTGATGCAGAAATTGAAGGTGTACGAGGACCGCGGAAGTTTTCATTTAAAGAATTGGTTATTGCTACCAATAAATTCGCGGAGGAGGGGTTGCTTGGAAAGGGAGGTTTTGGGAGAGTTTATCAAGGCTTCCTCAGGGATATAAATTCCAATGTAGCTGTCAAGAGAATAATTCCACAATCCGAGCAGGGGATAAAAGAGTATGCATCCGAATTGAAAACCATCGGCCAATTAAACCACAGGAACTTGGTGAAACTCATTGGTTGGTGCCACGAAAAGCATGAATTTATTATTATTTATGAGTTTATGCCAAATAAAAGTTTAGATTTCCATCTTTTTGTAGAGCCAGGCTCATTGACTTGGGAGATGCGGTACAACATCTCTCTGGGATTAGCTTCAGCATTGTTTTACCTCCAAGAACAATGTGAACAGTGTGTGCTCCATCGTGATATCAAATCAAGCAACGTTTTGTTAGATTCTAATTTCAATGCCAAGCTGGGGGATTTCGGGTTGGCTAGGCTTGTCGATCATGGGCAGGACGCACAAACAACAGTTCTTCTCGGGACAGAGGGTTATGTAGCTCCTGAATATCATGAAAGCTGGAAAGCTAGCAAGGAATCAGACGTTTACAGTTTTGGTATTGTTCTTTTAGAAATAGCCAGCGGGAAGAAAGCCACCGGAGAAATTGAAAGAAATGGAAAGAAATATAAAATGAAGCTGGTTGATTGGGCTTGGGAGCAATATTGTTTAGCAGACACTTTTTCTGCAGCTGATCCACGACTAGGTCGCGATTATGATGCGCAACAAATGGAAGCTTTGATTATAGTTGGGCTGGCTTGTGCTCAACCAAATCGAGAAGATCGCCCTTCAATAAGGCAAGCTCTTGATATGCTTAATTTTAAAGCTCCACTACCTGTACTTCCACAAGAGATGCCGGTGCCCAAACATTATGCAACTCATGTTGCCAATGTTTATGCAAGTCCAGGATCTTCATTCAAGGCTTCAAGTGCTAATTCCAACACTGCTTCTTTAAAGCTCACTTCATCTTCTACTGCTTCAAATACTACTTAAAGTGTACCACTTGCAACCGGTTGATTTGTTTCAAACAGGTAAGTGATTATGTGTGTTTTAGTGTTTCATCTTTGCTTTCTTTGTTTCTTTGCTGGAATATCTTTGTACTGTAATTTTTTAAGCATCTTTTTACTTCCTTTTAGGACCCTTTTTATCCTTGTATTGGTAATCAATGTACATCGAACTTCCATTCTATTTATAATTGTATTTACTTAACGGATTATCTTCCATTCTATTTATAATTGTATTTACTTAACGGATTATGAAATGAGAATGAGGTATGTGTATAGTTGTTAATGTTTGATTATTCTAAATTAATTGGTAATAGGAATGAAGAATATAAGTCTCACACCAATTTGAAGTTATAGAATGAAATTGTTATTCTCTACTCCACTTATGGTGTATTTACTTAATAAATTAATGAATGAAAATGAAGAATGAAAATTATTATTACTGTTTACTTGCTCTATAATCAATTTATAAGAGAAATGAAATTATAAAACCCACATAAATTTAAAATTATAGAATGAAAATCTCTGTCTCCCATCTTTCTTGAAAATTCCAATCTCATTCAATTTTACAAGTTAAAAAATCTTTCATATCCCTTAATGCTAACGTCAGGAATTGTTGGGCCCATTCGAGGTCCTTTCACTCCTCCAATATTGATGGTTCCCAAGGCTTACAAGGGATGACGCTTACATGTCAACTATTACCCCTTGAATAATAACATTGTTAAAGACAGGTTTCCAATATCAATCATGATGAATTATTGGATGAGCTTCATTGGGTTAAATATTTTCCAAGCTTGAACTTCGATCTGGATACCATCAAATTTGAGTTATAGATTTCGGATGTTCTTAACACAGCATTTCAAACACACGAAGGTCATTTCGAATTTCTCTTGATGCCTTTTGGATTGTCCAATGCTCCCTCAACATTTCAATGTTTGATGAATGAGCTGTTCAAGCCGGATCTTCATCATTTCATTGTAGTTCTCTTTGATGATATTTTGATTTATAGTTGCAGTTACACAATTAAGACTCATCATTGAAAACATCTCAAGATCACGTTGTCCATCTTGAAAAAGAATCAACGGTATACTAAAAAGTCAAAATGTCGATTTCGGTTAACAGAAATTCATTGTCTGGGGCATCTTATATCACAAAGAGAGGGGTGTATGTTGATCCCGCAAAGATTCAATGTGTCATGGATTGACCTAAGCCAAACTTTGTAAGGATATGTATACACATAAGGATATGGTCATGCACTAAACCAACTAGAGGTGTGCCACCATAGGATTTTCCTTAGATCCAACATTCGGTCATTCGGTCCAATTGGATCAAAGGAAATTACAATCTAATCCCATTAATGTTAAGAGTAAAATTGGATTAAATCCAATCCAATTACTTTTAAATCCAATCTGGTTACAAAATAGTTAAATCTGATTCAAACACAACATAAGAAACCATTCTCTCTCTCTCTCTCTTTTTTTTTAATACAATTACAATCTAATCGAAAAATCTACTAACTAATGATTTAAGGTCTATCCAATGTTTTAAAAGACGAGACGAGGTCACGAACAGAAAAAATGCGATAATTGTCTATCAAGAACAGACATCAGGAACAGAAAAAATGCGATAATTGATAGTGAGGTCATGAACAGAAAAAAGGCGAGGCAACTCCAGGCGAGGCACCCAGAGGCGATCCAGACCATCTATTACATTAAAAAAAAGAAAAAAAAAAAACTTGAAGTTTTGTATAGATTCCCACACACAAAAAACATACGAATACACGAAAAAAACACAAACACGCCGGATTTAAAATTAAAAGTTTGAAACAGTTTACCACACCAAAAAAACACACACAAACCAACAAAAAAATAAAAAACACAAGCACACCACTTTCAGAATATCATAACAAACACCAGTTTTAGAAGCAATCAAGCACTGGTTTTAAGAGAGAGAGTAGAGAGAATGTAGAATAAACTAGAAAGGTGGAGTGACAGAATCGGTGGTACTGAGTGAATGTGAGAAGAAACTAGAAGGATGAACCGTGGTGGTGAGCGACAAAGTGAGAGCCTGAGAAGTGAAGAGTGAAGAGTGAAGAGTGAAGAGTTGGATGAATCTGTTTGGAGGATGTGCTAAGTCGGCGAAGGAGTAGAGAGTGTAGAGTTAATAACAAGTTAGTGGTGACCGATAAGATCATGATAAAAAATCAAAAGGCGACAAAATTTTAAAAATAATAAAAACCAAGTTAGTGTGGTTAAGATCTTTATGCTTTATATATATATAAAATGATAAAAAATTATAAAATGAGTTAGTGGGTTGAAAGTTTAAAAAAAAAAAAAAAGAAAAAAGTATGTGAGGTGAGGAGATAAATGTTGACAAAAAAATAAAAAATAATTTTTTTATGAAATACATAAAAAATATAAAAGTAGAATGAAAATTTATAATTTATTTATATAATTATAAAAAATAAAAATTAAGTTAATGGGATGGGTGTTATATATATAATAATAATAAATTATATATAATAATAAAAAATAATTTTTTTTGAAAAAAAAAAAATTAAGTTAATGGGATGGGGTTTTATAGTTTATATATAATGACAAAAAATAAAATTATCTTAATCATTTAAGCCTCAACACATCTCCTTCTATATTTTACGCTTCAAGTTTTATTTTTCTGTTATTTAATTTTTTCCTCAATTGGATTGAGGCTAACGCCTCGTTCGCCTCAAGGCGACCGCCTCGCCTCGCTGAGGCTCCATCATCTCGCCTCGCCTTTCGCCTTTTAAAACATTGGGTCTATCGAGAATTGTCAATATTTAACACTGTGTATAACCTGGAAATCTATTCTCATGATATGGAGAGAAAACTACATATGCTTATAAATAAACATGGTAGAATTTGAACCCTGATGTGAATGAGAGATGCACCATCCACTTGAGCTATGAGTGAATGAGAAACTATTCTTAATACACAAAAGTTTAAACATTCCTAAAACCAACAAATTCAATGCAACTAACTTCAAATAAAATTAACAAATAATTAACATACAAACAACACATAAATTTTAACTTTAAGTTCAAAAACACCATGCTGCAACATGAAAACAAAGAATAGAAAGAAAACCCAGCTAGCTACATTCACAATACATAAAATTGGGTATTTGTATTGGATTGTTATGGGACCTCAGGTTAGAAGATAAATAAATAAAGTACACTGACCCAATATATAAATTAGGCTAATAATTTGATAGATCCAACGAATTCAGCTGATTTTCGTATAAAAATCTATCATTCGATCCAATTCAATGGATTTCAGAATTTTGGGTCCAATCACATTCTCAGATCCAATCCAATCAAATGGATTGAATCAGAATTTATCCAATTGGATCAAACTGGATCTTGCACATCTCTATAATAAACATCATTTTACCAAGAACAGACTACATCTTTCATAGCCCAAGCACAGCAAATAGAAATGAAAAGCATACTCTTTTGCTCATGTTGAATTCAATTTAGATGCAAATGGCAAACGACAGAACACTAAAATGTCTCCATTGGCTTTTGAATTTGCCTGATGACAAATTTACGATATAGCTATGGTAGCATAGATAAGTACCTGTACCCATATAGGATTGCACTAAACATGAGAATTCTCTTCAGGTCGTAATCATAGAACTCCAACAAGTTTTGGGTTCCCTGAAGCAGTTCCAATGCAAGCCAAGAATCCAAAGTTATTTCAAGTCAATGACTGCAATTATTGATGAAGAAATAACTTATACAACATATCGATAGGTGACGTAACGGCCAGCAGTTTCACTTGGCCGGATAATCTTCACAACTTGTCCACGCTTCAGCCCATAATATCTTGCAATTGGATCACTCACTTGAATCCGAGGCAACTGAACTCCAAACCCAAAAGAATACGAGAAACAAATAAAAATCACAACAGAAGCAACTGAGATACATTCTACAATACATAATACAAAAATAACATCCCAAATTCCCAACCTCAAGTAACAACAGCAGCAACACCACAGTGTAGTTGAGTATATCACATAGTAAAAAAACATGATAAGCAAGATCTGCCATGCTCCCGCAATCGAAAAGCTCACAAGGAAGGAAAAAGGAAATCTTGTAATGCTCAGGGTTCAAACTCACACAACCAAATTAATACAAATGATCAACCTATTAATCGACATAAATTAGTTTGTTTTTGGAATAATTACTGTAACAAACTCATTTTAATAAATTACCTTCAAAAAATGGTTGTTGTTCCAAAATCAAAACAATTTCTCATCAGCTAACTTATCAAAAGCTCCAAAAAAAACACAATCAGCATACTCTGTGTTATCAATGAGCTTAATCAACCATAAAAGTACTTAAACATTGTAAATCATAACCTCAAGCATAATAAGCAGCTTCTGGGAAAACAAATTACTCGGTTGAGAGCTAAGATCCCCTCCTAACCTTTTTTTTTTCTTAAACATTTCATAATCCAATGACACATAAGCATAAAAGTAAATGGATAACTAGGATTGTTATATTTTTTTTTTTTTCACTCATGCATCACTCAAACTCCAACTACTCTTATAAAATGTCAAGGTAAAAAACAAGGTTAGGACTTAGGAGAGGATCCCAACTCCTCAGTTGAACTCCCTCTAAGTGGGACAACAGTGACATCTAAAAGCACAAATTTTAATACAGATCCCTATCAGCTCTTCCAATTGAATAAATCATCAATCTAAAATGCACACATAATCACATATCTATATATATCTACACTCTAGAAACATTAGAATAAAATGGTGTTGCCAGAGAAAACCACACACACCCGAGAAATTAAAGAAAGGTCAAGCACACAAAATACACATAAATCACACATAACCATTTAAGAGAGATTCCATAGACTACAACAAGAAACACTAGTGTTAAAAAAGAATACCAGAATACCTGCTTCACAAATTTGAAAGTATTAACAGCATCCTAGAATAGTCAATAATTTACAAAACCAAACCTAAGCATGGAACCAAATTTGTTTCTAAGGCAGTAGAGTCAAGCACATTAGACAATATGACTCTACAGAGCAGACAATATACACATCAAACAAGATGAAGATATCAAGCTCTCACGACTGACCTGTGTTTCCTTCACCGTATACCTTTTCAGCAAAGTCTTCTTCTCTTCATTTGCAAGCACCTGATGCTCAGGTATAAGAACATGTTCTTTGATGTTGACCATGAGCTCTGCCTCCTGTTTCAAAACCACCACAAGTAACATATACATCATCTTGACAGTGTAAAGCATTAATTATTTATACCTGAAAAACCTCCAAGTGGAACTTTGATGATATCTCGCTTATACATGTACGAGCAAAAGGAGTCAAATTCTGTTGAACCACCAATATTGCTCTAAAAACATTCTCCGATTTCATTCGATTGGTGTATGTCTTCATTGTCTTAACACCAACTTTTTGTTCATCAGGAAAGAAAACGTAAATCTGGTATCAAATCAATCACCAACACAATTTTAAAATGAGAGAGAGAACTTATTTAACAAAAAATAAAAAATAAAAAGACCTGATCGGAGCTGTTGTTGCGCAAAGCTTTGTTGATAACAAGGTCCTCTCTTTTCATATTCTCGCCGTATTTGGAAATGAATTGTTGTTTGTTCATGTTGATCTCGAAGTCACCAACGAAATAGCCTCTGTCTCGAAGCATCTCCATCACTGTCCTCCTTATTCTGCATAGCCTTTTGATTTCTTCCTCCGTTAACGTCATCTAATTATCACTTTCCAAATCAAATTTCAAATCCAAAATTAAACTTGCAAGAGATATCAAACCCAAACCGCAATCAAGATCCGATCCTGCTGCGTCGATTTGAGTGGCCGGAGACTTGCAATTGGATGGATTATGAGGGACTGGAATATTAAAAAGTAACGGAAAATGAAATAGTCCAGTGTGCACCTGCTGCCTACAAAAGGCTGACGGGTCGGGTACGATCCGAAAAGGTTCATAACAGCTATTGGGCCGGGCCGGACGGGCAAGGTGTTAGGCCGAGTTCAGATGTTCCTTTTAGTGTTGACTTTCAAAAGATCCATTACCAAAATGCGCCTTATTAACATCATCAACAATATGATTTGGTGATTTTTTTTTTTTTTGAGGAAAATAAATAATATATTAAGAAACACTCAAACAATCATTGGCAATCAGACCTTCCAGAAAAGGAGGGATGACATGCCAGACAAACGGACTAGCATGAGAACGAGCAGCCTTAGCAAGCGCATCAGCCACACCATTGGCATGCCTTTTAACAAAGTTAACTTTAAAGTTATTACAATGCTGAAGTAAGCGTTTACAATCCGCAATAAGACAACCAAACTCAGACCAATCTCGCTTTGTGGAGTTAATTGCATCTACCACCACCTTAGCATCCAATTCCAATATTACATTAGCCACCTGCAAGGATAGAAGCCAGGCAATTGCTTCCCGACAAGCCAACGCTTCAGCTTCACGCGGAGCACACCACCCCTGCACCAGCTGAGAACGACACATATGAAAACTGCCATCATCCTTACGAATAACCATCCCCAATCCAGTCATATGCGATTACTCCAAAACCGACGCATTTACATTACATTTTAGCCAACCTTGCATCGGTTTACACCATCTGACTCCCATAATCTCATGAACCCGATTTCTGCTCTTTTTTGGACACCTTAGAGATTGCCATTCTTTCACAAAATCCAAACTTTCCTTCACAGTCAACACAGGGGATTTTAGAAAATTACGCCAAAGTTTATTATTCCTCTGACACCAAATTCCCCAAATAATTGAAGCTACACAAACCGCCTGCTCCCTATTTAAACCCACCAAAACCCCCAAAAGCCACCCGCCAACATCAGTAGAAGATGATAGAGCAAAAACTACATCAACTTCTTTCCAACACTTCTTAGCAAAAGGACAACTGAAAAACACATGCTCCAGAGTTTCAACAACAGAACCACACAAAATACAAGTTGGTTCACAAGACAATCCACGCTTCACCAAATTCCCTCTAGTAGGAATACAACCCCTGCACACTTTCCACAACAACATCTTGACCTTAGGGGGAACCTCTAACTCTCACAATCTACCCCACTCACCCTCAATAGCATCCAAATCCCCTCCCAACAACTCCAGAGCTAATCTATACCCTGATTTAACTGAGTAGATACCATCCTTACTAAAGTGCCAAATCATTTTATCCACACGGGATACAATCCCTAACGGTAGACTAGCAATAGCCCTGACATCCCGCTTTGAAAACAAACTCTCCAGCAACTCTATGTCCCACTCTCTAGAACCAGGAATCCACAAATCTTGAATTCTCAAATCTTCCAACCCAGCTATAATAGGGGTCTCAAGTTTAAAATTACTATCCTCCTTAAGCCACGGGTCACGCCATAAATCAATACTGTCCCCATCCCCAATCCGCCACCTGCACCCCTTCTTAAGCACAAGATTAGCATTCCAAATGCCTCTCCAAACAAAACTTGGATTATAGCCTAACTTGGCGTTAAAATAATCATTCTTCGGAAAGTATTTAGCTTTGAAGACACGACTTACCAAGGCATTTGGATTGGAAATAAAGTTCCAAGCGTATTTGCTTAACATAGCTAAATTAAACGCTTGCAAATTCCTAAAACCCAGGCCACTCCTATCCTTCCTAACACATAACCTATTCCAACTCAACCAATTTATTCTACGACGCCCATTCGCTTTTGAACCCCACCAGAAAGAATTCATCATTTTTTGTAATTCATCACACAGGGAAACCGGAAGTAAAAAACAACTCATACAATAGATCGGTAAAGATTGAGCCACAGACTTAACTAAGACTTCCCTTCCCGCAAAAGACAAGAACCTCCCTTGCCACCTCTGAAGCCTACTCCATAATCTATCTTTCAAGAAATTAAAAATCGATCTTTTCTTCCTACCAATTAGAGAAGGGAGACCTAAATATCTACCCGTATCCAATGGCGTAAACACCCCCAGCCTAGAGGAAATGGACAACTTAGTATCGGCCGAAACATTAGAGCTGAAAAAGATACCTGACTTCTGAAGATTAACAGCTTAACCCGAAGCTTGTTCGTATTGTGAAGAATTTGTTGGATTCGCAAGCACTCAGTCTCCTGAGCTTTGAAAAATAAAAAGCTATCATCAGCAAAAAACAAATGCGTTACACTAGGCGCTCCACAACACACCTGACAGCCATGAATATCACCCTGCCTATCCGCTTGATTAATGAGAGCAGATAAACCTTCAGCACATAAGATAAAAAGATAAGGAGACAATGGATCCCCCTGGCGAAGGCCACGCTTAGGAGAAATAGGCCCTATATCTTGCCCATGAAAATTCACAGAATAAGACACCGTGGATACACACAGCATAATCCACCTGACCCAAATGGCGTTAAAGCCCAACTTAACCATAATCGCTTCTAAATATTCCCACGAAACTCTATCATAAGCCTTACTAATATCAATCTTCAAAGCCACCTCCCATTTCTTGCCCTTATTTTTCGTTTTCATAAAGTGAATAAGCTCAAAAGCAGTGAGCACATTATCCGCAATCGACCTCCCCAGAATAAAAGCCGACTGATTATCAGAGATCACTTTAGGAAGCACATGTTTCAACCTGTTTGCAAGCACCTTCGCCACAATTTTATACACAACATTACAAAGAGCTATAGGACGAAAATCCTTCATCGCCATAGGAGACTCACATTTAGGAATAAGGACAATCGAAGTATCATTTAACGGGAGCGGAAATTCACACCTTTCAAGCCACCCTGAAGCTGCCGTAAAAACGTCATTTCCTATAATCTGCCAACAATGCTGAAAAAAACCCGAATTCAAACCATCTGGCCCAGGGGATTTATCAGGATGCATCTGAAAAAGAGCCTCAGAGAATTCCTCCACTGAAAAAGGAGCTATCAGCTGAGCATTATCATCAGGAGAGATACAAGGGGTCACATAACTTAAATCATGAGAGAAATGATCATCCATGCTAAAAAAATTAACAAAGTAATCTTTAATCACTCTCGTGAGATCCTCTTTATTATCCACCCACACACCTGCGTTATCAAAAAGCCCCGAGATCTTATTTCTCCTCTTCCTAGTAGATGCCATTGCATGAAAGTACTTGGTATTCAAATCACCCCCTTGCAACCAATAACTCTTCGATCTTTGCTTCCAATATAATTCCTCTTGTAGCAACAATTCAACCAGCTCATTTTTTAATATCTTAACAGCCTCCACGTCCCTGCTAACCTGGCTGTCCCGAACGCAAACAATGTTTCTCTTCAATGCACCTATTCTACTCTTAAAACGAGAAGACTTCTCCCGACCCCATTTCGCAAGGACCTTGCCACAACCAGTCAAACGATCAACAAGGGTATCAGCCCGAGAGTTCACCCAGTTTGACTCCACCACCTCCTTCAGATCTCCCTCCCGCAACCAACAATTTTCAAAACGAAATCTCCTAATAGAATGACGCCCAACCGGACCCTCTGTAGCCAGCTCAATAGGTGAATGATCTGACACAGACGCCACCAGATTTCGCAAACAGACCTCAGGAAATAGATGCAACCAAGCTACGTCCACCAAAGCCCGGTCAAGCCGTTCCTCAACAAAGTGATTCGACCCCCTTCCCCGTTCCCACGTGAACTGGTAGCCCTGTAACGTCACATCTTGAAGCAAGCAATCTGAAACAGCTTCCCTGAACCCACGAAGAAATCTCTGGGGATGAGGCACCGCCCCTCGCTTATCTTCCACCCGAAGCATATCATTGAAGTCTCCTATACAACACCAAGGCCGATCCGACTTATTTCTAAGAAAACGCAACAAGTTCCATGATTCCTGACGCCTAGAACTATCCGGGAATCCATAGAAACCAGTTAACCTCCATTGACAGCCCACACATTCATCAATAAGAACATCAATATAATTATTACTATACCCAGTAATTGTACAAGGAACAGAGCTACGCCACAGAAACGCCAACCCTCCACCTCTACCAAGTCTATCAACACAAAAAACATAATCAAAACCTAACTTAACTTTTATTTCATCCATCTTAGAACCTTGAACAAGAGTTTCCATAAGAAAAATACAATCAGGCTTGCGAGACTTAACCAGCTCACATAAAGCACGAACCGCTCGGGGGTTGCCCAGCCCCCGGCAGTTCCAACTAATGCAAATCATGGCTCCCAGCGGGCCTGGAAAATAGGTCCCGTCGTTGAACAAAGAGTGTGTCGTAATACTGCCTCCTGAGCTAATTCATCCTCTTCACGTCTAGCCTTTCCACTGTCACCAGATGCGCCAGCATGATATTGTCCCAGACTTGAAATATTCACGTGGGAGCTCTCAATGTATTGCATGAATTGAGTTGATTTCCCATGCAACATCGCACGACGTCGCTTCCTGTCATCCCCAGTAACTGAGCCCAACACTTCCTGGCCCACCACTTCGATCTGCATCGGCCCCATCCCATTCATTTCCACACTGCCCTCAATCTCCCGTTGACCCCGACCTCTTCCCTCCACAATAAACTTCCCAAAAGTATTTAAATTTTGATTTTCAACTCCTGATTTTTCTCCTCTAAATATGCTGTTACCTTGCCTATTAGGGCCAAATCCCGAACTGTCCTCCCTATGTTCCCATTTCTGACCATGCATCGCACCAGAATCTTCGGGATACTCCTTTAACCATCTCTCTCCTCCATGACCGGAGATACGCCTCGCCGGAGCCCGTAGCCACGCACCCCATTCTTTCTGAACTTCCTTTCCATCAGCAGCAAACAACCTCTCACAGAATTTATCTGAATGACCTAACACACCACAAATGAAACAAAAGGTGCTCAGCCTTTCATACTTGAACGTAACAATTGCCCACTCTCCTTCCTTCTTCCGGATTCGCTTACATCTTTTCAGCGGAGTGCGAACATCAACCTCAACTCTAATCCTCATATACGTTCTCCAATAACCCACATCATTATTCTGATCATACTCAATGAATTTACCTATGAAGTTGCCAATCTGCTGCCCCACCAATCTGGACATATAACCCACCGGTACATCATGGACCTGAATCCAAAACTGCACAGTATAAAGAGAGATAGAAGAAGGCACCTCTCCTTTTTGAATCGGATGCAGTATGAGCAGATGGTTATCGAACGTCTATGGACCCCCTTCCAAAACCCGGTTGAGATCAATCAAATGGAAAATTTTGAAAAGGAAGCGTTGTGTACTAATATCCTTAATGCATATTCCTTTACCCGGCCTCCATAGACTCAAAAACATGATTTGGTGATTTTAAAATATAAATATATATATATATATATATATATATATGGTTAAGTGATAGAGAGCGCATATTTAACCTATCAATGATTTAGGTATGACTTGTCCTCATCATATATAATAGTATCTCATAAAAGAAAAGTTGTACCTTATTAACACAACTTGTTTAAAGATCAAAAGCTTGTTTGTTATACCGTATTGAATAGAACCAATACATCATACAATGCTTATATGGTGTTTGTAAAAGCTTTCTAAAATATTTTTATTAATATTCACTATAACCATTAAAAATTAATAATATTTTGAAAAAATTTGAAAGTAATCCTCCGTTGTGGTTGGATTGTTAATAATATTGAGATACAATTTAGTTATGTTATCCTAATTTTTAGTTCAATTTTGATACTTCTTTTTTTAAGTCTTTTTATATTTATTTTAATTATGTTAACAATATTGAGATACAATTTAAATCCGACAATGAATCGAATCGAATGTATGTCAAATTATTAATGAGTTTGATCAAATTTGCCTTAACCCAAACCCACCCATTAAGATGCATTAAGATCAAATTTTTAAAATGAAAAACCTAAACTTATGAATGTCGATATTTGCACTCCATTAAGATTGTTTGAACAGCCCTTTTATATATACACCCAATTGAATACTATTTTAAAAATTATAATTTACAATTATGACTCACTTGATATAAAGAAAATATTATTTATTTAATTTTATTTACATTTTTCACTTGTAAATAAACATCCTCAAATATTTTTAAAATAGCTTCATTTTTCTATCGATAACAGTAATCAAACCCAGCCGTGTTGTCCAAGGTATATGACCTCCCACTAAAAAAAAGTTGAGGTCAACTTTACAAAAGTTTCAATATATGGGTTCTAAGATAGTCAAGGAACATAAATTAATTTAAAATTCATTTTTCTTTTTCAAGTCTTTTTATATATTTTTTAATTATGTTAATAATATTGAGACACAATTTAAAGTTTTAAACCTAGTAGCGAGTCGAATAGAATGGAATGCATGTTGAATTATTAATAGGTTCTATCAAATTTTGCTTATCCCAAACCCACCCATTTACTTATTGGGTTTGAAAATGAAAGCCTAAACTTATGAGTGACAATATTTGCACCCCATTAAGACTTCATATTCACCCCTTTCACATATATACCCCATTAAATACTATTTTGAAAAATTATAATTTATAATAATTATGACTCACTTAATTTAAAAAATATCATTTATTTAACTTTATTTGTATTTTACACTTGTAAATAAACATCATCAAATTTTGGGACAGGGCCAAAAATGGCCTCATAAATTAGTGAGTTAACATTCATGTCACTTTTTAGTAAACATAACAATTGAGTCCTAAATTGGGTATGAAAATACCAAGCTGCCCTTAACTCATTTCAAACTTTTCTCTCTCTCTTAGTCTGGTTCTTCTACATTTTCTCATTTTTCTCACCCCCTCCTCATCCATTTCTCTAACAACCCAGTCTGGTTCTTCACTCTCTCCTCTCTGACAGCCCTGCTTCTCTTCCTTTTTCTTCATCTATTCTTCATCTTCACTTTCTCCTCTCTGACAGCCCCTGCTTCTCTTCCTTTTTCTTCATCTATTCTTCATCTTCACTTTCTCTTCCTCCTTCATTTGTCTGGCAGCCGCTGCTTGTTCTTCATCTTCACTTTCGCTTCTTCCTTCATTTCTCTGACAGCTCCTGCTTTTTCATCACTTTCTCTTCCCGCTTCATTTCTTTATTCTACCGATATACTTATATTTGTTTTCTCTTTTGGTCTCTCTTCGCATTTTCGACTACACAAACACTATCCACCACCCACCATCCACTTTATTTGCTTCTGCAGTAGCGATCATCCATCTTCATCTTCTATGCTATAGGTAATGTATCTTAACTTTTGAACACTTTTGACATGTGGAGATGGATCCAAAACAGAAGCGAAAATACTAATCATACCAAGTGGAACGAGTATGAATCATACTGGGCACACTTGGTATGATTAGTGGTGCCATGTGGAGATGGAACCAAAACAGAAGCGAAATCACTAATCATACCAAGTGGAACGAGTATGAATCATACTAGGCACACTTGGTATGATTAGTGGTGTCATGTGGAGATGGAACGAAAACAGAAGCGAAATCACTAATCATACCAAGTGGAACGAGTATGAATCATACTGGGCACACTTGGTATGATTAGTGGTGTCATGTGGAGATGGAACGAAAACAGAAGCGAATACACTAATTATACCAAGTGGACGAGTATGAATCATACTGAGCACACTTGGTATGATTAGTGGTGTCATGTGAAGATGGAACGAAAACAGAAGCGAAATCACTAATCATACCAAGTGGAACGAGTATGAATCATACTGGGCACACTTGGTATGATTAGTGGTGCCATGTAGAGATAGAACCAAAACAGAAGCGAAATCACTAATCATACCAAGTGGAACGAGTATGAATCATACTGGGCACACTTGGTATGATTAGTGGTGTCATGTGGAGATGGAACGAAAACAGAAGCGAAATCACTAATCATACCAAGTGGAACGAGTATGAATCATACTGGGCACACTTGATATGATTAGTGGTGTCATGTGGAGATGGAACGAAAACAGAAGCGAATACATTAATCATACCAAGTGGAACGAGTGTGAATCATACTGGTCACACTTGGTATGATTAGTGATTTCGCTTTTGTTTTCGTTCCATCTCCACATGGCACCACTAATCATACCAAGTGTGCCCAGTATGATTCATACTCGTTCCACTTGGTATGATTAGTGCTTTCGTTTCTGTTTTCGTTCCATCTCCACATGGCACCACTAATCATACCAAGTATGCTCAGTATGATTCATACTCGTTCCACTCGGTATGATTAGTGATTTCGCTTCTGTTTTGGTTCCATCTCCACATGGCACCACTAATCATATCAAGTGTGTCCAGTATGATTCATACTCGTTCCACTTGGTATGATTAGTGATTTCGCTTCTGTTTTCGTTCCATCTCCACATGACACCACTAATCATACCAAGTGTGCCCAGTATGATTCATACTCGTTCCACTTGGTATGATTAGTGATTTCGCTTCTGTTTTCGTTCTATCTCCACATGGCACCACTAATCATACCAAGTGTGCCCAGTATGATTCATACTCGTTCCACTTGGTATGATTAGTGATTTCGCTTCTGTTTTCGTTCCATCTTCACATGACACCACTAATCATACCAAGTGTGCTCAGTATGATTCATACTCGTCCACTTGGTATGATTAGTGTATTCGCTTCTGTTTTCGTTCCATCTCCACATGACACCACTAATCATACCAAGTGTGCCCAGTATGATTCATACTCGTTCCACTTGGTATGATTAGTGATTTCGCTTCTGTTTTCGTTCCATCTCCACATGGCACCACTAATCATACCAAGTGTGCCCAGTATGATTCATACTCGTTCCACTTGGTATGATTAGTGATTTCGCTTCTGTTTTGGTTCCATCTCCACATGGTACCACTAATCACACCGAGGGAACTAGCATGATTAACGCTATTCACCTTGGTGTGACTAGTGTTTTGGGTACTGGTTTTGGCCAACTGAATATACCCTTACACGAATGACCATCATACAATATTAACAAAATGCAAAATATATTAGTAAAAACCATAAATGTTACAGAGCCTCAAATAAAGTAACTTTATATACATTTATATATAAAATGTGTTACATCATTATTGACAATTACTCCACATTTGCATCAACAACATTACAAAATATGACGAAGTCATATTCCCTTCTCATTTTGAGAACTTCTGATACCCCCCAATTTCATGATGCACCTTCTCATTTTGAGAACTTCTGGTTGTGCGGAGGAAGAAGCTGAAGGGCTTGGTCACTGAGGAAGAGAGGGAGGTCGTGTCCCGGTCTGCCAAGGAAGATAAAATGAGTAGGAGGAGGAGGAGAAAACGAAGAAGCAGAAGGGAAAGAGGAGCATCATACCTGGTCTGGTCGTGCGGAGGAAGAAGATGAAAGTCGCGGCCATTGACGGAGAGCAAGAGCTGCTGTACCAGTCTACCAAATCAGATAAAAAGGATAGGAGGAGGAGGAGGAGGAGGAGGAGATGAATGGCGGCAGAGTTTGTGTGCTGATAAGGAGGAGGAGAAGAAAATGAAGAAGAAGTAGGAGCTGTCGGCGATAAAAACTGAGACAGAAAACTTTGAAATGAGTTAAATGAGTTTTTAAGGGTATTTGTGTCCAAAAAAGATGGGGTTGGGACACAAATGTTAAGTTTATTCAAATGGGATAAAAATGTCTATTCAATAATTGAAAGTGACTTGGACTGACATTTCCTCCATATTTTACGTAAATTAGGATTTTTTAAAAAGCATTTATTGTGGTGAACTTACTAAAAAGGTGCACGTAGTTTTAGAGAGGTGCAAATATCAATACTCTAAACTTATATTCGCTATTTTAATGGATGACCCAAAATCCATCCACTTAACCCATCATCTCTTTATTATTATTATTATTATTATTATTGAATGAACAAGGAAATTCATTAAACAGCAATATGAGAAGCAATTACATCGAACGTAGGAGGAGGAGGACTATCATCCCACTTTCTAAAACCTGGCATAGAACCAGTAGTTATAGCTAAACTATGAGCTACTTTGTTTGCAGATCTCCTGACCCATATAAAATTTAAATTGACAATATTAGAAGCTAAACATGGACAATCCTCAATAATTAAACCAAAATCATAATTATTGTGCAATGTATTTTGAAGAGCTCGGAACAGATTGAGGGCATCAATTTCAACGACAACATTGTTTAATTTTTTTAACTCTTGATCCAACTGAGAGTTTCCCTAAATATGGAAGTAGAAAAATATTATGATACCCTAATATAAATAACTATATTAGAATACAATAGAAAATCATATCTAATGTATATCAAATTGAAAATAAATGTTTATTAAAATTATCGTATGAAAAACCTAACAACAAAAATGTTTGAAATAGCAAACACTTGTTTGCTGAATTTTCGATAAAAAAATATAACTAAATCTTCCTCTTGTTTAAAAATATTTGAAAGAAACTATTGATGAATTATAGTATGTAAAACTACAAGAGTAAAAGAATAGTATAGGGAAAAATAACTATAAATTTATATGGGGAAAATTTTAATTTAATCCCTAACGTTTGACAAAATATTACTTTTTTACTAACGTTTGTATTTCGAATTCCCGTCATCCCTAACGTTTCGAAAATGCATCAATTTAGTCCTTCTGTTAATCAAATATTAGTCAAAGAGTGTTAATTTGATCATTTTAATTTGAATATATTTATATAATTTTAATATATATTTAATATAATATATATTTTTATACTTTTAATTTAATATATATATAAAAAAATTAAGTTAAAAAAAAAAAAAAAAAGAGGTCATGGAGACCTCCTCCTCCCAACGATGAGACCTGACCTCACTGAAGACCTGGTGCTGGTCTCCACCTTGCTGGAGACTAGAGACCAACCGGTCTCCAGCCTCGCTAGAGACCAGTTTCCGATCTCCAGTTGTTTCCTGGTCTCCAAGCAGTCTGGAGACCAATTGCTGGAGACCATACCAACCTCGCTAAAGACCAGTTTCTGGTCTCCAACGGGGCTGAAGACCAGTTGTTGGAGACACCAGCAACTAGGCTTTTTTTGGTCTCTAGCGGGATTGGAGACCAGCAATTGGGCTAGAGACCAGTTTTTCTAGTCTTTAGCCGCTGGAGACCAGTTTTCTGGCTCTAACCGATGAAGACCATCGTCGGAGGCCAGATCTGGTCTCTGGTCTCCGGCGATAGAGACCAGAAGGTCTTTTTTTTTGTTTTTGTTTTTTTTTTTTTATTTTACATTAACTTTTTTTTTTTTAATTTGGATAAACATTTTTTTTTTTTTAAGATTTGGAAGATATTTAGTTTGATATTATATGTTTAATTTGGATGATGTTGATTTAATGAAAATAATGAAGATGATGATTTTAATGAATGTAGAAGATGAAATTGTAGATGAGGAAGATGATGAAAGATAGAAGATGAAGATGAAGACGAATTTTTTTTTATTATTTTATATTAAAAATATTTTTTTAATTAAAATATTTATTAACAATAAATTATATTAAAAATTTTGATTTAATAATATGTCACAATTTTATTGGAAGGTGGTCAATAACAATTTTGTAATAATATGGATGCTTATTTTACAATTATCAGTTTTTAAATGGATAGTTACGTTATTTTAACTATTTTAAATTATATTAGGGGTAAATTTATCTTTTTATCTCGTCTAATTAGTTTGACTGTTATCTTTTTGGTCAGAGTGACTAAATTGATGCATTTCCGAAACGTTAGGGATGACGGGAATTCGAAATGCAAACGTTAGTAAAAAAGTAATATTTTACCAAACGTTAGGGATTAAATTAAAATTTTCCCATTTATATGTTAGTGAGTGACAAACATTATTATTTTAATTAAATCAGAAAATTTAGAATTTTATTTTGCGGTATATTTTAAATTAAAAATAATTACTGTAAAAAAAATTAAAAATAATTCTAATATATTATTAACATTAACAGGCCACATCGGATTTTAATGGGTTTTATAAATTAAACCCAACCAAACTACTAAGTATTAATTATAACTGGACCCAATAAATTTAGGTCCATCAACTTATTTATGTAAGTGGATTTGGATCGAATTAGTGGGTTGGGTTGGGTGTAATTTTTGCAAGGTCTAACATACATTACAAAAAAAATTAAATATGCAGATTACCTTTAGCCACTATAACGTTCTGAAGTAAATTAAAATAGCTTCATTTTTCTATCCATAACAGTACCGGTCAAACCCAGCCGTGGTGTCCAAGGTATATAATCTCCCACTAAAAAAGTTGAGGTCAACTTTACAAAAGTTTCATTATATATAAGTATTCTAAAAAAGGTCAAGATACATAAATTAATTTAAACTTTTCATTACTTGAACGCTACGTCCTACATGAATGCTACGTCTCCATCTGTATATATATGACATATGAGACAAATAAATCAGTCACAACCCCACTTGTAACCACCAATATTATTAACTTATGGCTTCAAAGGCGAAGAAAGAAAGCAGCAATAATGGCGAGGAGGGTACAATATCATGGCCAGATCTTCCACAACAACTTATCCAAATTATATCGTGGCAGCCAACTCTAATACAACATATTGGTGATGGAGGAGTGATCAAATCATGGCGACCGCCATCAAAAAAGCAATGCAATTCTATTTCAAAACCGCAAATATGGCTCCAACTCCATGATGATGGCAACGATCACGACACAAAGTTCAATTTCAACATAACATTTCACTTTGGCGACTATGTCTGGTGTTCGAGGAGGCCGTGGTCAAAACCTTGGAAATATTACAAGGGATTTGCTGATGGTGCACTTGTAGCCAAAGGAGAGTCTCCGGCAGAGTATTACAGAATATGTTATTCCACTTTTGGGGAAACCGTCTATTATCTTCCACCGTGGGATCCAATGGTTCCGTTTGGATGCCCTGTGGTGTCCTCATGTTCGGAAAAGTCGATTATGATGGTTTTAACAGGCATTAGTCATCCAGCTTTTGCGTTTTGTAAGCTTCGAGGAAGAGGTAGATTCGAAGAATATGCATGGATAAAGCAAGATTGCAACATTCCTGACCCTCAGGGTTCAAACAGTACTACTTCTGTAAAGCAAAATTTCATGCGATTTACTAATGCTGTTGGCTATCAAGGGAAGTTCTTTGCTTTGAGTTTGCAAGGAACGCTGGCAGTTATTGAAGCTGGTACTGATTCTTTTGATCTAAAAATCACAGCTCTAGGTCCAAAGAGAGCTGTTCCTAGTGTGCACTCAAGGCACTTCAGGGAATATTTGGTGGAATCAAGTGGGGAGATATTACTGGTTTTTCTCATCTCTAGAAAGTCAGCTAACATTGTGGATGATGTGGAGGTTTTCCAGCTAGATATTGGTAGCCTGTCATGGGTTAAAATGGAGAGAATTGGAGACAGGACTCTGTTTCTAGGGACTAACTGTTGTATGTCAATCACTGCAAGCAAAATGGGAGTCAAAAGCGAATGTGTTTATTTTAATAATAAATCAGTTGAGGGCTGGTGGGTATATGACCTCCAAGCAGGCAGTATCTCTTCTTGTTCCACCGATGGAATGCTTCCTTCAATTTCCCGCGCGTCGGATCGAACCAAAATCAAATGGAACAAATATGGGGTGGTAAATGGACAACCTTTACGTGTGTTCTCTTAAATGTACTTATTGATTAAGAAGCAATAGTTTTTTTTTTTTCAAGTAGTTGTGCCAGTTGAATAAATGTCTATTGGGCTCAAACTTAGGGTGGCAAAAATACCCAATTCGATCCAACTTCGGGAGAATTTTATCTACTCGGAGCAGCTTTGGGGTAGAAAATAACGACCTGCTTGGAGTACAGGTCGCGTTTGGAACACTCCTCAAAAATTTCGGATCGAGTTTGGAGCGAACCAACCCTTACCTGATCTTACTTGTGCCATCCCTAACATGGAGTTTATAATGTTTTTATTTATTTATTTAGTGTTTGTAATGAACTTGGTTATAATGTTGTTATTATTATTTTAGTATTTGTGACTACGTACTTGTAATATTTTGGATTGTATAATGAAAATTTATCATAAATGTAGCAAGGTTTTTTATATTTGTAATGTAGTAAGTCTTTTATATTTGTATTTAAAAATTTTGTATATTTTATGAATTTTATGTTAATGATTATATAGATGTGATAGAAGTCTGAATATGTATTTTTTTATTTAATTTGTATATTTTTATATTAATTATATCATTAGTTAAAAACTAAATTATATCAACGAGTTAAATTCAAGACAAATCTCTAAAATCAAGTTCAGGTTTAGGGTTAAAAGTAGTGACCTTAGGATGAAAAGTAGTGACCTATTTGGTGCACAAGTTGAAAATGGGACACCACTAAAAAATTTATGGTCGAGTTTAGGATGAACAAATCCGGACTCGTTACTATCTCTAGATCAAATCAGATCAAACTACTATAAATGCAATTAATAAGAGTTTTAAAATTAAGAAGAGTTTTTAAAACAATTAGAAAATATTTGAGCTTGAGGGAACCGAAGGTCTTGAACCAGCCACCTCAAGTACATTTAACTTTTGCATCCAGTCCAATGGAATAAACATATAAGCATGAGTTGTTTCCAAAACCCTTTATAGCAGATGTGGGATGCTTGGTAATATTGTCAGCAGCAGCCAAATCTCACATTGGTTGTTTGTGACCATTTTTTTTTCCTTATTTCCTGACAAACTGCTCCCAATCATCGGCTATTTTGTGAATATTAACATAAAGAGTGAGATTTATTGACACTCGAACCTGCGACTTGGAGAAATAAAAGTAGGTGGAGCTAACTAACTATTTTGCCACCTCACTTTTGAGTGGTTATTTGTGACATTTGAAACTTATTTTCCTATTTTATTTATAATTTATAATTTGTTGTTTTGGTATTTTGTTACAAAATATTTGTTGTAGATACGGTAAAGACTTAGGTCTCCTCCATGTGAGGAGGATAATCCAAGACAGAAGAGCTTGGTGTTCTTGCTGGATTTTCACTACAAAAGGGAGCCTCTATGTCTTATTAAACGAGGGTCTGTTCGATTTTCCCACTTAAGAGCGAATAGCATTTAATATGTAAGTTACTTGGTTGGTTTTTGGATGATAAAATAACTTAAATAACTTCTTAACTCACCGAATTATAAAAGTGAAATTCTTTTACTTTTTACTAAATAAATTAGATTTCAATTATTTACTCCCCAACCATTCTCTCCGACTTTATACATTTTTAACGTTGCTTTCTCTCACAACCCTTGACCATACTAATTATTTTTTGACTTTTGACAACTTATACAATCATCATCATTAAAGAAACAAATATGGTATAACCTTTTTTCCAAGGCAATGGTTTTAGACATGACAATTTTAATCTAAAGAAATTACAAGTTTATGAAAGTCTTTGGACTTAATATATTATAAATTTTTGAAAATTTTGAAATATTATTGATAATAAAATAATTTTATTTTATAATTTATTAATTTATTAAATTATTTATTTTATTTCATTTTTTTAAACCTATATTTTGTGCCAAACGTGTAATCTGTAGGAAAAATCAATTCAATGATAATGTTAGTCAAGAATGACTTAAGCTCTACTTGCAGAAGATTCTTTCAAAATTGGTTATTCTTTTTTTTTTTTTTTTAATATATATATATGGTAGATCAAGCTATTTGTTCTATCAAAAATACATTTGAGCAATTTCAAGAATTTGAAAACATCTTTAGTTTTTTATTTAACTTTAAAAAATTAAAGTCATTGAATGATGATAGTTAGGAAAAACATTGTCTTCATCTTGAAAGTGTTTTAAACCATTATGCATTTTAAGATATTGATGGTTTAGATTCCTTTTCAGAATTAAAAGTTTTAAGAGAAGATTTTCAGAGTGAAATCAATACTCCGCTTGAACTACGTAATTATGTTACAAGGGGGTCAATTCTTTTCCAAATGCATATTTTTATAGAATATTATTGACAATACAGGTAACAATTGCTTTAGCAGAAAGAAGTTATTCAAAATTAAATTAATAAAATCATATTTAAGTACAACAATGTCGTAGAAAAGGTTAAATGGATCCATTTTATTATCTATTGAAAATATATATATGTTAGAAAATTTATAATACAAAAATTAATCAATATTTTTCCATCTAGAAAGCAAGAAAAATAAATTTTAGGTAGAGTACTCTCGTTTTATTAAAGCCAATAATTTCATGAAACTGTAAATTAAGATGTCAAGGTGGACTTTCATCTACGCCCTCCAGTGTTGGATCATGATTCACGATCCTCATAGAGGATCATGATTTGTGAGCCTATTGAGAATCATGGTTCACAATTCCAAACTTCGGTTTCATCTGCTTTAGGACTCATACTATCTTAAGTATCATCTTCTTCAAGACTCATGCTCAAATCAAAGACATAAAGCATGACTGGTGACGATGACGATGATGGAGTGATTGTCAAATGGACAACAACAGAGATCTTTCACCACACCTCATCGGACTTTTGGAGAGAGGAACATAAGAAGAAGAAGATAAAGAAGTGTCAATGAAGATGGAGGTCGAAGAAGATAAAATCTAATTTTTTTTTTTTTTTTTTAGTTTTCTAAATTTTATTATGTTAATGAAAATGTTAAAAGAATAAAGGAATATTTTGGTTCTCACATTAACATTTGTTGACAAAATTAGTCAAATTGGGAGATGGTTAAAAATAGTGACAACTAATAAGAAGGGGTCAATTTTAGGTGTTTCTTCTTTAATAATAAAAATAAAAAAACAAAAACAGAAACTGAGTTTAAACCCTTTATAAACATGCTCCATGTTTTATTTTGAAATATAAATATACTCCATTTTATTGCAGAACTATTATTTTAGGGCGTTTTTACTAATCAATAATGAACATGAAAGGGAATTAGATTCGAATGGAAAGGAAAATGAGTGCAATCGGAATTAAATTATAAATTTTCATTCAAACGTTTACTAACTTTCAAGAATTAGAAATAGAATTACAATAATTCCTTTTCTATAGTTTAGTAAATTAATGAAGAAAGAATGAAAATATTTATATTACAAAACTACCCTCTATAGCAAGTTAATTTATTACACAAGTTTCACGCAAATTACGGTTTCTAAAAACCTTCCAAATGTCAAAAATCACCCAAATTTGATTTTAATAAGGTTTTTAGTAGTTAAATTTTGTGTTTATTACTTAAAAAAAATTAAAAAAAGAAAAATAAAAAGAAATACATGAATATGACAGAATGGGATGTCATGAACCCAACCCAACCTCCACCTATCCTTCAACCAGAAACCCTAGCACCCACCTTAAACTAAAATCAACAAAATCAATCTCATGTGTGCATTGTTTATTAGGGTGATTTTTGTATCAAAATTAATTTCAAGTTTTAAAACCAAATGTAGAAAATCCAACATCCAATTTGAAGAATTGAGAAGGGAACAAAATTAAGAAAAATGAAAAAGTCAAGAACACTACATACTTTTGAACGCAAGTAGAGAAAGAGAAGGATGAATACAACCAGCAGCAGTACTTATATATATATATATATATATATATGTATGTATTGTAACCAAATATGGAGAAGCAATGAGTAACTAAATGGGAATGAAAGATGAGTTGAGAAGAAGAGTTGAAAAGAAAAAGAATGACAAAAATAAAAGAGATTTAATATATCTACAATTGTTTTAAGTTGATCAAAGAAATTTTAGTAAATATACACTAATTCCCTTCTTTATTAGGAAAGGAAATTTGACTGAGGGTGGAAGGAAACTTGATTCCTTAATTCAAGTGGGGTCCATATAATTTTGTTCTTAAATCTTTTAGGAAAATGTATTCAACTTCAGAGTTTATTGGACTCCAAAGGATTTTAAAATCTAATTGTATTTAATTTAGATTTTTTATAATTCTATTAAAATCTGAGTATATTTAATTCAGATTTGTAAGGATTCCAATAAAATTTTTGTGCATGCAATTCAACCTTTTAAGAAATCTAAAAGGAAAAAATCATTTTAGTCCCTAACTTTTGGGAAAATGTCAAATTTTTAACTATATTTTTTAAAAAGACAAAATGAACCTTAACTTTTTAAAAAAGTGTCAAATTAATCTCTTCCATCAGTCAACTAACGGTCAAACTTAACTGATAGCATACTAAATAGGGGTAAATTTGGCATTTCTAATTATAATGAAGGAAGATGTAAAAGGAAGATAAAATACGGGAAAAAAATCATTTAAAACAAATGAGGAAAAAAATTAAAAAAAAAAAAATCTCGTTCGACAAAATTATTTAAAAAAAATCATTTTGTTAAATATGAATATCATCTCAAAACATATACCACTTATACCATAAATATGTAGATCTCAACTATATAATATTATAGATTGAAAAAAAATTAATAGATGCAAAAAAAATATTAAACAGATGGAGCAAGAGCAGAAACTGTAAAAATATTAAAAACTAGAGCAAAAATTTTGAAAAAAAAAAAAAGCAAAAATTACAAGCTAAAGTAGAAATTAAAAAAATAAAAATAAAAAAATCACATCCATGAATAAAGATTTAATGAAAATTTTTAATTGTAAGGGTAAAATGATAATTTTACAATTAATAAATATACATAAGATCCTCAAACAAGCTACGACCAATCAAAAATTTTCTAAGGGTAAAACTGTAACTTTATGAAAATTATATGCAACTCATTAAGGGTATTTTGATAATTATATATTATTGTAATATTTTACTTTATTTCAGGGTATAATAATCTTTTTATCTGTTTTAATAGTATCCAGGGTTAAATTAGTCTTTTCATGTTTTTTATTAAGTTTGACCGTTAGTTGATTGATGAGAGAGACTAATTTGACACTTTTTCGAAAAGTTAAGGTTCATTTCGTCTTTTTAGAAAACATAGTTAAAAATTTGATACTTTTTCAGAAGTCAAGGACTAAAATGATTTTTTTTCAAATCTAAATAAGTCTATGTGTATTCAAAAAATCAATGATTTTATAATAATTGTATTTTAATAGATTTAATGGATTTTTTGAACCTAGATATAAATAAAAAAACTCAAATGAAATTTTACCTTACCCCCAGATATTTTATAGATTTCATACCTTTATTTTTTTTTTCTCTTGGAATTTTTTTCAATGATTAAATTACCAAAACCTATAAATTTTTCAACAATCAATAAATCTTTTTGTCTCTAATGGAACCCACAAATCTACAAAAACTCAATATTTTAATTGATGACAATTGCAATCTCACGTTAATCTATACAAAACCTAATAGCTGAGATTCGAAGAGGAAACTGAAATTTCTCTATTTGTTGATACTTTACGAGTTGATGCAATTGAAGATTGACCCACCTCTTGATTCTATCTAGGTTTATTCTGCTTTGACTTATTACGGTCATAGTTTCACAATGACAATTTCATAATGCACAATAACAATTATGAAGAATGGATAAATATTGTATAGGTATAAATGAAGAATGGATAAAAACTAGACGATGACCGCTAAGGTTACTAAGCAATAATAACACATAGGAAAGATGACAATTTCACCCTGAGGAATGTTATTAATATTTTTAAGTTTTTTATAAGTACTCCCACCTATTTTATTGATACATTACACTTACAATTTAAATGTTTTTTGTTCTGTTAAATATTGACACTAAAAATTTGCTAATTTGGAAACGTAAAATTATCAATCTTCTACATATGTACATATAAGCACACGTACATACAAAAAGAGGTTTTGTTAGTGCTACAGATTTGCATTGATTTTTAAACTTGATGTTTTTTAACTTTATTGAATGTGACAAACTTTTCAAAAATGTATAAATACGATATGATATGATTTTAAGTTAATACATACATACTAGTATTTTTTTTAAAAAAAAATCAACAAATAATTAGACGTGAAAAACAAATATCATTTTATAATATTAAAATTTTCATTAATGTAATTTATAAAAATAAAATAATTATATTCATAATTTATATAATTTGGCGGTGAAAGTTGGGTCAAGTAAAACATACTACTCATCATGCGATTTTTTTTTTCTTAAGATAAAATCATTAACAATTCCATTTAAGTATATCCAATTTCATTTAAATCTATGTAAAAAATCCAAAAAACTCTAAATATAATTCTAACAAAATATGATGGAATCCATTAAATAATTCAACAAACTTTTAAATAGAATTCTAACAAATTCTTAAATAGAATTCTAACAAAATCTGATAGAATCCATCAAAATCTATCATTAAAAGAAACTCTAACAAACTCAAATGAAATCTAGATTTAATACACCTCCCTTAGTGAACACTGGAATTTACGTAACAAGAATTAAGTTTCCTTTCTCATTTTAAATTTCTGATTAGTAAATGTGTAAGTAATATAATAAAAAAATATAATAGATTTTCCAAATTCTTTATTCAAATTGATATCTAAATAATGTGATGTATAAATTGTTAACCTTTTATACATGATATAATAATTAATATGATATTGACAATTAACATGTCATGTCATTTTGGTATAAATTTGAATAAAAAAAATATGAGAAACCTAGCATTTACTCACTTTCTTTTCATATTTACTTGCTTCTAGTTAGCAACCCTTCTCCTTGATTTCACACTCTATACGGATACATATTGTTCTCCCACGACTTTGAAATTAAATAAAACAAAAATTAATAATATTAAACATCTTATTTCAAATATATATATATATATAATGTTTATTTAGGGCTCCCGACTATTAATGGTCAGAATAAGCGTCATCTTTTTAGTGCAATTGTGGATAAAGTTCGACAAAAGTTTCAAGGATGGAAACGCAAACTTTTCTCTGAGGGTGGTCGGGAAGTTCTTATCAAAGCTGTAGCTCAAGCCATTCCTACCTATGCAATGAGCTGCTTTCGCCTTCCTTCCTCTTTAATTTCAGAAATTCACCGTATTTGTGCTAGTTTTTGGTGGGGTGGCTTTAATAAAACTAGGAAAATTCATTGGGCTAATTGGAATTCTTTGTGCTGGTCTAAAGAGAGTGGTGGTTTGGGATTCAGAAATCTTTCTGCTTTTAACCGAGCTCTGCTTGCCAAGCAAGGATGGTGCATTCTTACTAATCCTTCATCTCTTACTGCTAAAGTTTTAAAAGCGCGTTACTTTCCTAACTCAACCTTCATTTCTTGTTCAATAGGTAGACTCCCCTCTCTCATCTGGAAAAGCATTCTTTGGGGAAGGGTTGCTCTTTTGAAAGGTTTAAGATGACGTGTAGGTGATGGAAACTCAATCTCTATCTATGAGATCAATGGCTGCCTCGTCCGTACAGCTTCAAAGTTCTGTCCCCCCAACTTCTTCCACATGGAACTACAATCTCCTCTCTTTTTTAGGAGCCAGGTAAATGGTGTGAACCTCGAAGTAGGAGGTATTTCCAACCGGAAGAGGCTGATCTTATTTTGAGTATTTCCTTCAGCAGCATCCATTGTCAGGACGGAATCTTTTGGCATTTTGATAAGCTTGGTGTCTTTTCTGTCAGAAGTGCTTATAAAGTTGCATTGCAAACTATTTCTTCTGGTTCTGCCTCTTGTTCCTCTGGTCCCAACTTTGTGTGGAAGGCTCTTTGGTAGCTTCCAATCCCTTCAAAATTCAAATCATTTTGCTGGCGTGCTTGTAAGTTAATCCTCCCTACTCGAGCCTCTCTTTCCTCTCGTAATATTATCAAAGATGGTTCATGTCCCTTTTGTGATGCGAAGCTTGAATCAATTGATCATGCATTATGGGGTTGCAAAATTGCGATGGAAGCTTGGGATTCCTGCCCCCTCTTACAAAATGATTTCTTTCGTAAGCTGAAATATTCTTCTTATCTGGACAGAATCTCATATGTCTTTTCTTCTTGGGGATCCAATCTAGACTCTCAGTATGTTGTCGTTTCTTGGTTTGTTTGGTTCAACCGGAATCAGCGTATTCATGCTAAAAGCCCTCGGCTTTTCGTTGATTGCTGGTTACATGCTGGGTTTTATCTCCAAGAGTTGGACCGTGCCTGCTCTGTTCCTTCTTCTATGGATTGTGCTAATCGTTTCTCGCAAAAATGGTCTCCCCCTCCTACTGGTCTTCTTAAGTTAAACTCTGATGTTGCAGTTGACAAATCTCGAAAACGAATTGGTGTGGGATTGGTCATTAGAAATCATCATGGACAAATTGTGCTTGCTGCTGCTTCGGTTTTTTGTCACTATTCTGATGCTGCTATAGCTGAAGCAATGGCTATCCGTAAGGGCCTGCAACTTGCTATATCTCACAAATGTCTTCCTCTTCTTTTGGAATCTGATGCTCTACAGGTCATTAACCCTTGCAATGGGATCACTTCTACAAGGCAAGACATTGCTAATATTGTTCAGGATATCAATCTGCTCTCTTATTTACACCACATTGGCCCTCTTTCTTTTACTTATAGGCACTGTAATCAAGCTGCTCATTGCATTGCTAATTGGGCTCCTGGCTTTAATACATCCACTGTATGGCTCTCTGCCTTCTCCCTTTGGCTGTAAAATATTGCAACTCTTGATGTATCTCTTCCCCACCTTTCTGGTGGTTTTGCTGCTTAATGAAACTTTATTCTCAAAATATATATATATATATATATAATGTTAAACATATCATGTTTTGCATCTCATTTGTGTCGTAACTAATTATATGACAATTGTTAAATGAATACATTTTATAAATGTAAAATACAATATTACTAATATCAATTGTCATACAATTAGTTAAGATATACCTACAGTACAAAATATAAGGCGTTTAACATTATTCAATTAAACTTTTAAGGATATTTAAAAGATAAAACACAAGATGAAGAGAAATCAACATTTTACTGGTATGTAGTCTTTAAACGAAATCATTTTCTTCTTAATAATTATCGATAAAAATAACATTATTGTTAACGAAAATTTTTAAAATAGAATAAATAGATACTTAATAAATTTTCCGCAGCAAAACTAGAAGATATAGAACACATAAAACGTGACAAAATGTAACTGAGAGATGTGAAAATTGAAAGCAGTGATCCTCCAAGTCCTGTCCGGGATCCTCGTATGATATCATTGGATAAATAACAGTAAAGAGAATAGGAATAAGCGCTCCACTGCCTCGATTTTTCGCCTTCACTTTCGCCTCCCAATAAACCCACACTCTCACAATGCGACACAGGCACCACTGTTTATAATTTTTTATTTTTTTTCATAAACTCTCAAAATTCACGCAGCGGTTCATTGTTTCTCATTTTCTAAGATTTCGAGGATTCAAATGAGTGTACTGGTTCAAATCCTAAGAGGCAAGGATTTAACCGACTATTGCATACTAAAAGGTCAATCGTGTCAATCCACTGTCATGCTAATAGGGGGGATCCACTGTTGTGATAAAACAGACGGTGTGATGTTTTTCTTCTAGGCTTCTCTGTGTTTCCTTCTTTGAGAAATTTTATGCGAAGCAACTTACGAATATTTCACCACCAATCTCGCTTGATTTCTTTATTTCCAATATAAAAAAAGAATCCACCTTTATTTCTCGCTTGTATTCTAAGTTTTTGAGTGGTTCAACTCTAGACTAACATGCGGATTGTGGCTCGTTTTTGTTTGTTGATCGCTGTTTTCTCTGTTTTTGAGTTGTACGAGCGGTTCTTGCTGGCGTTTCTTGGGATTTTGTTGATGGATTGTGCCTCCTCTCTCAAGTCATTGATTCAAAGAAGTGATTTTGGATGTGGGTTCTTGGTGTTTAGTTGTTTCTCGCGAGTTTTCAATCTTTTGTGGTTGTTTTTGATGTTCCTTTTGGGGTTAATAATTTTACAATTTGGTTTTTGTTGGAGGGGTTTGGTTCAGTTTTTGTGTGAGATTAGAGGGAGATTGAGTCATATAAATAATGGGTTGGGTTCAAAAATTGGTTTTGGTGAAGAATGTGGTGCAAAGATTGTGTCTTGCAAATGTGGTCCACTCAAACTCTTGGAGAACTCGAAGTCACAAAATATTGGTAGAAGGGCAGAAGATGTTTTGGAGATAGACTATGATGACAAAGAATATTGTGGAGGAGACCTTGAATTTAATGTGATGGCACTTAGGAGATTGGTCGATATTGAAAGACGAAAAGCAAGTATGGCATGTATGGAGCTAGAGAAGGAAAGAATGGCTGCTGCATCAGCAGCTGATGAGGCCATGGCCATGATTCTGCGCCTTCAAAATGAGAAGAGTGCAACCGAAATCGAAGCCAATCAATACCGTAGAGTGGCTGAGCAAAAACAGGAGTTCGACCAAGAAGTGATCCAGTCATTGCAATGGCTTGTAAGGAAACATGAGTCAGAGAAGATTTTGTTGGAAGATAGATTGATGTTATTCAGGCAAAAGTTGCAGCAATATATGAAGGATGATGAGTTGGATGAGTTTGAAGGGGCTGTTGCAAGTTTGGAACATGATGTTGATGATGAGGAGGTGGTTAGCTCAGTTGGCTTGTACTCTTCTGTGTTGTGAGTTCCTTATTGTACACTGGTGTAGCATTTGATTTGTTTCCAGTAATTGAATTTAACCATTTGCAGACTCGAGTTCTGTGCTGGAGCCTAAAGGTTACATGTAATTCATATCTGTTCTTCACTGTATTGGGTCAATCATCATGGGTGGAGCTTCGTCTCTATGTATGTTACCGATAAATGCATTTGTAATGGTTGAATATACCACTTTCATGCGTTTCATTGATTAAATTTCATTTCTTGCCGAACAACAGAAATATGGTATGTAACACTTAAATATGATGATGCGATAAGACTATTGGATACATTCTATGTAGCACTTAAATATAAGATGTGATAAGACTATTTGATATATTAATTGTATTGAACATCCCTAAACTACGTTCAAATGTTTTTTATGCACAACCTCTAGTGGATGATGTGGTCGATTGGATCTTTTATTTTGATGCATGGTGAGGTGTATTGTAAAATGGAAAATGGAAAATGAATATTTGCCTTGTCTTCAATGTATTTTTTCATGATGTCCAATGGTTGCCGCTGTAATCCATTGTTGTTTCCTCACGTCACTTAAACCACCACTATCTGCTAACATTATGGCTGCATATTGATTTCTTAAATTTAAGTTTGCATTGTGTGGATGAGAATGAGATCATTAATCACTTGTGCATCCTAGCCAAGTGTCTCTGTCTTTTTTGCTCAGCACGTTGAGCTTCTTGTTGTTCTTTCAACTTTGTATAAAGTCGATGAGTTGTACCAAAAGCAATGTCTGCTTCGGTTCGGGTTTCAGGCTCTGAGTCTGATGATCCTGTCCCACCAATCAGACCATGACAGATTTCAGCAAATCCAAAAAATCAAAAAGTATGTCAGTCATATGTGTAATAGTAAGTTTGAAAATCGAGTCTGTAATAATTACATGATGATGTAAGTCATAATGTCAACATACATCATTCATCTGATTCAGATAAACCAGAGTTTTACAACTGCTTTCACTCAGAAGGATGCTGAAATGAGAATCTTGATAAGGGATCGGGTTTCTGCTAGCATTTTCACCAATTTGTATAGATGTAACAACCAAAGAACTAAATGTCAAAAGATCCAATATATTTCATATTTTGGAGGAACTAATATTGAAATAGACAAAATCATATATATATATACATATCTATGTATGTATGTAAAGAGAAAGAGAGAAATATCCAATATCTCACGAAATATCTAACCGTATCTCAAAATATCTATAATATATCCTGATATTTCTTGAAAATTTTTTATTTCATTTTAAAAATTTTAATTAATTAATTATTTTTAAAATTTATCTTAATGAATATATATATACATTCATTTTAATCTTGATTATACATGTGTCGTCATCTTAGCTCTTTGCGAAATGTCGAAAATACCCTTCCTGTTCAAACTTCATAACTCCTTAGATAGACAGTTGACTGACGAGAGAGACTTTTTTGAAGTGTTTTTAAAACTTTATGGAAGATGAGAGATGTTCATTTAAAATCCTGATAGTTTGCAAAATCTAAGGGACCAAAATGATTTTCCTTTTTTTTTTTTTAATACATGTTTCAAGTTACATCTTATTCATAATAAATAAATAAAAACAAGTATGAATATTTGGGTTGTAGCCATAGGGTGGACTAACTCACTTTAAACATTCAGATAACAAAAAATAGATAAAATTGGTCTATTAGTATGTCTCTCATACTTATACCTTAAAAGTCGTGAGTTGAAGTTATCTCTTCCTTATCTAAACCTATAATTTAACGTTTGCATTTAAAAAAAAAAAAATACACATTTTGATAAGGGGCATATTTGTATTTGGTTAAGTGGTCACTCTCGGTTGAGTGGTTATTCCCTCTCTTATATTTGTGATGAATGTTTGAATTCTACGTTAGAATTTTGCCCTGAAAAGAGCTTATTAAATAATTGTTTCATATTTATTATTTTGAAATAAACATTTATCCAATAGAATAGTGTATTAAACGAGCATCGGTCCATTTTATTATAAAAGATATATAATTCTTCATTCGTTGTATTGCAAATACAGGGTAAAAGTTCTTTATAATAAACAAAATAAAGTTTCAAAGGATTTTGAATCTGGACAATTCACATAAGAAAATATTGTAGTACTTGTATTCGGAATGATAGTGGTTACATTATTTGAGTTGGAATCGCCACTCGGAGTACAGTGCTAATGTGTTTAGTGAATACATTGAACTGGATCATTATGTGAAACCATCCATTTAAACAATACTATCCATAATGGATGCATAATAACATAACAATTATTAGTGATAATAAATCTCAATCTGGATAGGGTGGCGGATCTGTTATTGAATAATTAAAACATCTAATATATCAAAATAAGTGAGATCACATTGCGATGATAAATACCTGGATAGATTGGCATGTAGATTATTTGATGTAGAGAAAATGCGCACTTGAGGGAATTTCGACCATTAGACAAGGATATCCCATTGGGGAATTATGTTGGTAGTTAACTGTGAATTCATGGCTATAGTATTATTCTATTAGGTGTAATAGAATTATTTATGATATATTTGTTATATCATATATAGTCATATGGACGTAACTCGTGTAACTCAAATAACTAAATTGAAAAGGTAATCTAATGAGGTTTGACAGAATAAATTTTCAACCTGATTATGAATATCTTGTGGAGAGTTTAGTTGCACGTATGATAGCTGGCTGGTGACACATTGAAGTTTGTGTACTTTATATAAATTATCATTATATTTATTATGAGTAATCCTAGTTACTTAAAATTTACTCAAATTCTTTACCTAAATGATATGATAAAATTATGTATAATTACCATATTATCAACATATCATTCAAAAATTAAAATGGTGGTAATAAATCAGTTTACAACGTACTTTGGACAAAAATTTTGGATAAATTTTTTAGAAGTGTAATATTATTTCTTTATTATTTGGAGTATAACAATCGTAATTTTATAATGGTGCAATAATGAATTAATGATTCGTAGCACATAGAATTATGGTATATGTTAATATAATTTATGTGATCTTAGTGAGCCTATAATAAAAATGATCCTGGAGATCCCCTATTAAGTTTGTATTTTAAGAATTATTAGACTATTCACATGTGATTTTGCACAATAAAAGAGATTTACTAGCAAATAGTCAAATTAGCAGTTAATTAGATTTGACTATTGATTTTGCTCGAACAAATATATCATAATTTTTTTTTTTTGAGAGATGAGATTAACCTAGGGGGCTATTGAGACCAACTAGGATAGAAATATTGTAGCACGGTCCAAGGAACAACTCCCAATTGGGAGAAATCCACCCATACGGAGATGAGAAAGAGATCCACATTAGGGTGTGAAGTCAATCCATAATGAATAGTGGGAGACTATTAGTATATTTATATTATTATTATTATTATATACATATATATTTGGATTTGATGGGCGTGTCGAACCTATGTCACACACAATGAGAGGCATGGGGGTTGCTGGCATCCAACCAAAGGCTCTAGCAACCAAAGACAAATATCTCATAGTTGTGAGATAATAGTTGAGTGATTTTTATTTATTCTCTTTTTTGAAATAATAGTTGAGTGATTTTAGGGCACCGATGAAGAGATATTACGAAGAATATCAAATTTTAAATGTCATTTATGCATTTTTAGGAGCCCATTTGACCATTTCATCTTATTCCTAGTGATAGTCTATTTCTTCATATTGTTAATGGAACTTTGTAGGAAAAACAAAGTTAGGGTTTCTAAATAAATTTATTACAATCAAATTATGCTATAAAAACGTCATCGATTATGGACAGAGACCACTTTTTAATCCCTTGTATATAAGAATCACTTGGGAAGATTTTGGGTGTTGAAGTATTATTAAGTTTTTGATGTTCAAAGAACAAAGTGTGGTCTGAATCTCGAAATTTGAAAGAAAAAAATTTGTATAGGATTAAATTCTAGTTATGATTTTTCGTTTAACTTATATTTTTAAATCTAACTATAACATCATTAGTCTTCCGTTGTATCATTTTATGATGAGATTTATGCTATTAAACCTTCATTATGTCTTACCCATAAAAAAAATTTGTGTGAGTAGATCTCTTTTATTATGAAAGTTGTATTAAGATTCTACTCGTAGCCATAATTTTGGGCAAGACTTGATATAGCTCTTAACTCTAAAGTAATTGTTCGATAAAAATATTATAAGAAAATCTTAAAGAACAGTAGCATTACTATATTACACCTCTTCAAGATTTTCTTAAAAACTTAATGTTGCGACACCAAATTAATTATAAGGGTTTGACAAACTAATCCAACCAGAAACATTATTCATCAATCATAGCCTTTAGATTGACTTTAATAACTATCCTAACAATTAATCCAAGGATTATAATTAATAGATAATGTTATTGGTTGGGTAATGTAACTAAACCTTAATTGTAATAATATATCTAGTATTTTTCCATTAAATACTCAGTGTTCAACAAATCATCGTAATTATAGGTAATGGATGCAGTTATAGGTAATGGATTCGATTCTGTAAAGATTGAAGTCTTGAGCTGTAATCACCTAGGAGAGGTTATGAGAGCTCTATCTATGAAGTTTGCTGGTTTTTTCACCCGTCATTTAGTTGAATGTTTGGCAATTAGAGAGGGGTTGAAGTTTGTTTTATTTCATAACTTCAGATCTCAGGTTGTGGAAATGAATGCTCGATCGGTTGTCTTGACTATTCAGACTAAAAACTTTTCTATAGTGGAATGTCCTATCATTGGAGATCTCTCATTGATGATATCTGAGTTTGGCAATATTTAGTACCAGTTTACTCCTAAGAAAAGTATTGAGGCAGCCCATTGGCTAGTCACTTTAGTTTTTAAAAGCAATTGTGTTAGATTTTGCCTCAAATTGTATTTTAAACATTATTTGTTCTAATATTTTTTGAATTAAGTCTCTTGAGTTTTTTTTTTTTTTTTTCAAATCATCGAAATTACTACGGTCGCTATAAGTGGTGAATTTCTATCACATTTAATATTAATTAGAAAAAATGGAAAATGTCCCTATAATTTTTTTTTTAAAGTGTCTTATTTGCATTTTACTCTTAAATTAATCAATTTAAAACTATTTAATAATGCTTTAATAATAAAAATATTTTATAAACTTATTATTAAATGTATATAATCAATTTTAATAAAATCTAAAAAAAATAAAAAAAAAAAAAAAAAAACTGCAGTAGAAGACCATTGTGTAGATGAAGCAAGCATCGTGCCTCTACCTCCCACTTCATTTGTGTCATGCTTCCTCCCAATCATACACAAAGGAGGAGGCAAGCCTCACCCTTGCCATAAGAGGCCGTGAGCTGCTCCCACCAGAAAGGCCAATGATGGCCACCGTCGTTGACCTTCATTTTTATTGTATCAAGTTCGCGTTTACTTTGGAATCCAAGCAAACAGCCATTTTACCTCCAACTATTGAGTTAACTACTTATTCTAACGGAGTTTGACTTACGAAATGAAACTGCCTTAATTAACTCAATTAGTTGAACATCTAAAGTCATATCATGAAAATAGAGGTCATGTTGTTGCAATTAACCCTTAAAATATACACAGTCACGTTTTAATTGAGGAACAGCTCATGATCAAATGATTCAAATCCTGACGTCTGTCTTCCTCATTTGCAACTCATCATTTTCTGATTTAATTTAATTTTCAGGCCCGACTCCTGATTTTATTGTCAAAATAAAAACAATTTAAACATTTTTATTTCTCATCTTCTCTCAATATTTCAACATTTAGAAAAAAAGCAGCTGGAAAATGTCTCCTTATACTTCCGAGTAAACCCAAAATTGCAATCCAAACTCCTCATTGGCTCAACAACGGCTTTACTCTCTCCGGGACGGCTGGTGATTCACTGCCAATTCGCTGACGGATCGCCGTCGCCTGTAAGTCTCTCTCCAACGATAATCCCTGTTAGGTCCCTACCTTATTATTTTTTGGATTAGTTTCATGTAGTGTTCAATTGGGTAATGATGAACAAATGTATTTATTTCATGTATGATTCTCAGTGTATATAACTATAGGAGGATTTATTATTTAGTTCCTTTTAACAAGAGAGTTTGCCTCCATATGAACCTTGACCTTGTGTTTATTGTATAAGTTGTCTTTTTTATTTAACATTCTAGATATCATTTTTTGTTGAAAATTTTCTGATAAGGTTGCCTTGGAGCTTCTGTTCCTGTTGGTTTTCTTTTAAGCAGTTCTTTGAATTTGTGGTGGCATCACTCAAGCATAATTAATGAAAAAACATTTTTGGTTTACTTATCAAAGATTGTAGGGTTCAACGGGACTCCGGTTCCGAACTTAAATTCGTTAAGCGGTTTTAGAGGACTTCTAAATTATCAAAAAAAGATAATAATAAATTGATTGTATATACTTTTAAATCTAAAGAAAGGAAATAAGTTCTCATCTTGTAAATTAACTTTTTAGCCGTACGATCTGATCTCATAGGCTACTAGGAATTCAATAAGATTCGATTCAAGATCTTGGAATTAGAATGTTAGGCAGCTAATTGAGAAATCTTGGTGATCTTCTCTATCTAATAAATTGGGAGTCAGCTTTGACGTCATCCGCTTCCCCCAAGTATTTGTGTCTACATGAATAGCTGAAGGGTAGACTGATACAATAAATGTCTGCTGTTACCCAACAAAGAAGGTCCATTACATAGTTCTTTTTAGGGTTTGGTGACTTGCACATTTAGTGACTTTGAAGTCGGACTTTCCCAAAACTGGTATTATTGGGAAATTACTTATATTTTATTTAAGCTGAGATCTTATTTATTTTATTTATACTTAAAAATTGCTAGCTAAATATCTATGTGTATTCTTTCAATGAAAAACTTGTTAAAAGAATATAAAAAAGCTATATTAGAGAAGAGGTGAGGCACTTGAGATTTTAGGCATGATAGGTGTACTTGGTATATAGGATTTGGTTATATTTTTAATAAATTGGGTTGGAATGATTCTGTGTGAAGTGAAACCGATAATTGTATTTTGTAAGTGGGTGATTTTGTAGACTGTTGACGGTGTTGTAGTTTAAATACATATTATTTTGTGGAAATAACATAACTTTGTTACATATATATATGTATATATATATAATGATATATTACTTTAGAATGTCTTATGGAGGCCTGGAATGCTGTTTAAAAGTAGAAGATCATAGTGATGCTTCAAAATTGAGGAGCTCTGTAACCATGAAGAACTTAGAGTTTGTGTTTGTAAACATATTTAAGTTGTTAATTTGTGGTTTTTGAAAGGCATTTAATGGGATAAAATGTTACCTTTTGCTTGTTTTTCGTAGTTGTACTCGTTCCTTGGAGCTAGTCTTTCTGGTGAAGCTTGAATCAGTTGAACCATGTGTAATTTTGCATCATCTTATTGTCATGCACATGCACACACGCTCAAGCTAATTTAGATATATGTTTATGCATGTGCTTTGTTTGTGTTTAAGGAACCAAATAAAACTAATTGTTGCAGAGATCTTTCAGATGCCATGCTTCTGTGTCTTTTAACTGAAAGAGAAGTCTTGGAAGAGGAGGCTACTGACACTGTTCCATGAGGTGTGTGATGTTATACCTTCTGGCTTTATATTTTATTTATGCATTTATGTCCATACGATGAGATCTAAAAGACAAGAAATCAGATCAGAAATTGAGCTTCAAAAATGAAATAAAGGAAAGAAATAAAAAAAACAGATCTCTTTCTTTGGAGTAATATGGATTTTTTGTCACAGCGTCAATAATCTAGTTTCAGAGCTTGATTTATTTATTTGAAATCAAGCATCAATGATCTTTACACATGGACATTTAATTTAGAATTGTCTATATAATTTCCTTATCTTAAAAAAGGCTCCAGCTGCTGTTCAGCTGACTTTGATGTGTGGGAATGAATAAAGGGTAAGTAAAAATGCTGAGGACTTCTAAAATGGAAAATGTATGTCTAATGCAGGTTATATCATACGTAATTACTGATGATGGACATTCAAAGTTCCAGCGAGTTGAATGAGGCCCTGGAAATGCTTCCACCACCACCTGGAACTTTTGTAGATCGCGAGGAACTTATACAACATGTTGGTGACTTTGCTGTGTCACAGGGATATGTGGTAACTATCAAGCAATCTAAGAGGGACAGGGTGGTAGTCCTTGGCTGTGATAGAGGAGGTGTTTATCGAAACAGGCGGAAACCTATTGATGAATCAATTGCCGAAAATTCCCGCAAAAGAAGAACAGGTTCAAGGCTTACAAATTGTCCTTTTGAAGCTGTGGGTAAGAAGGAAGATGGCTTGTGGATACTTTCGATTAAAAATGGCACACACAACCATGAACCTTTGAAGGACATTTCGGAACATCCTTCTGCTCGTCGTTTCAGCGAGAATGAGGTTTTCTTAATCAAAGAGATGACTGAAGCTGGATTAAAACCTCGCCAAATCCTAAAACGATTGAGGCAAAGCAATCCAGAGCTTTTATCGACTCCAAAGCATGTTTACAATGTTAAAGCTAAGCTTCGACAAGGAAATGTAACAGGTGGGTCATTTTAACAGTAATCCTGAACTCACTCTTCTGTTACGATCTAAAAATTCATCTGTTTAATTTTCTTATTTTCTTTCTGCTGTAGATTCTTTTAAATATGTCTATGGAATGAACTGGAGAGCTAGCACATCTCTAACAAATGTAGGTTGGTTTGTTATACATATATAAATTGCTTGCAATCTGGTTGGTGTGAAATGGTAACTAAGTGAGTTGAATAGGCAATCAGTTTTATTATGTCTACTGTACATGCTTATGATAAAGTTTATGAATAATTTTGTGTTTAGTATTGTCAATTTAGCAAGATGGATTTTATGAGGCACCAGCTTGGACTTAGTATCAGCTTCCCGCTGGATGTTAACTTTCGAATGTTATAAATGTCAGGATTAAAGCTAGCTTTAGTTTTATCTATTTGGAAATATTGTCCATTAAGGCAGCTTAATCTATGACAAGTTTGATTGAGAATCTTTGATGTCATAATTTCAGTTTCAGATCCTAATTCCTATTCTTCTGAGACTGATTTAAGTGATTGTTGTGAATCTCTGTGTAAGTGTTCTGTAATTGCTAGCAGAATAAAATGTTTGAGAGTACTTTATGATGCTAGTTGGCCAATTAGCAATCTCTGTTCCATCCGTAAGGGATAGATTCACGGCTACTTATTGTATGCACTTATCATCTGCTTTTGGATTATGGGTGGAATGATGTTTTGGTTGTCTGAAATGATTTTGCTTCACCATCTTTCTGGTGGAAAAGTTTGAGAAGCCTGTATATGTAAGTGGTGAGTATATGAACATCTGATTTCCTTATAATAATGATGCATGTCTATGTGCAGTGAGAAACTTCAAGTCGTTAAGACCTCAGAAGTCTGCTGTAAGAAATAATTATCAATCTGTTATGGAGCCATCTTGGAGGCAACGCAACCCTCCGGTAAGCTTAGATGTAATCCAATGCAACTCAGATCAACAAATCCTTATCCCAACTACTTGGGGTAAGAAGCAAATGAAAAATTGAGTTCCTCTTTTTGTATTATACTTCACAATTATTCGTTGTCTTGTCTTTCTTCTTGTTGAGTGTTTTTGACAAACTGTTAATGGATTTATGATCTTTTGGTTTGGTGCTCTATTTCAGAGGGTTCCCAATCTCATTGGGGGTAGATTTGTTGATTCACAGTCATTTACATCCATTGATGTTATAGACCCTGTGAGTGAAATCCCCAAAAGAACTTATTTGTGATAATTGTTTCTATTACCATTTATCAAGTAAATATATACTAAAGCAATAGTGTTTTCCCATTTACTAATTCATCTATCAAGTATTGATAGGCAACACAGCTGGTTGTTTCTCAAGTTCCTTTGACTACCAATGAGGAATACAGAGCTTCAGTATTTGCAGCAAAAAGGGCTTTCCCATCATGGCGAAACACGCCAGTTACCACTCGTCAACGCATAATGTTCAAGTTCCAAGAGCTTATTCGAAGAGACATGGTAAATAATTAAAGTTTTACATTCTTACATTTTTATTTTACCTAGATGTTCTAGTCTTTGAACTGTCATGTTGGTCCTAGGATAAACTTGCTATGAACATTACAACTGAACATGGAAAGACGTTGAAGGACGCATACAATGATGTGTTGTGTGGGCTAGGTTAGTGCCTTTTTGTTCTCTTGTTGTGCCTGAAAATTTCAGTTGTTGATGGCTCTGCTGTAAGAAGAATTGGATTATTCCCAGTAGAGGTCGTTGAACATGCTTGTGGATTGGCAACTCTGCAAATTGGGGAATTTATTTCGAATGTATCTAATGGGGTTGATTCCTATAGCATTAGAGAGCCACTTGGTGTTTGTGCTGGGATTTGCTCTTTTGATTTTCCAGCCATGATCCCTTTATGGGTAAGCTTGTCATACTTATTTTGCTTTCTGGCCTTTAAATAATGGTTTAATAGAGTTGGTTTAGAGTGCACATTTTATTGTTTAATGTGATAGACAGGAATACTGTTACATGCATCACTAATAATCAATGAAAATTGAAGAATGCACTATGGTTTCAACCATTATTTTGTTATTACTTATTGCTGTTTTTTCCTTAATTGTTTATAAAATAAAAATCAAGTAATTATTGTACAAGGTTAAACCTTATGGTGTTAACGTGCTGCTGGAAGGGGATAGATGATAAAGAAAGAAATAATTCCACCATCAAAGTGTGTGTTAACTTATTTGCTCTTTTACAAGCAGATGTTTCCTATTGCTGTGACGTGTGGTAATACGTTTATTCTAAAGCCATCAGAGAAGGATCCAGGTGATTTTTATGTCTTTCCTTGTATTGTTATGGAACTGTAAATTTTTTTCAGCTTCATTTGCTAAACAATGTACTCGGTGTGGTTGATAGATTAAGAAATTGGAATTGCATTTTCCAGCTTTTCTGATACAGTTTTAGTCTGAAGCATGAGATTTCACATGGTTGTGAAGCACTTTTGTTCATTGTTTTTAAAGGCGAGGCGAGGCGGCGCCTCAAGGCTCCGCCTCGTCGCCTTGGGGCCCTAGGCGCCTCAAGGCGATGGCCAGAGGCGGAGGGAACGAAAAATCCCGCCTTGGGAGCATGAGGCGGCACCCAGTACCTCCTCCAGGCGAGGCGCCAAGAGGCGGAGGTGAGGCGTAAGAAACAAAATAGAGAAAAAAGAGAGAGTATTGACTGGAGAGCGAGAGAGAGACAGAGATGTTAGAGAGGTTAGATGTGTTGCTTTATGGCGATATTTGGAAGGTGAGGATTTGCATTTTTTCAGATCAGAAATGTGAGAAATTGTTGTTATTGGTGTTTGATTTTGACTTTTAAAAGGTACAGAAACATCTAGAAATCTTTACAAATTTTTACTGTTGAATCACATATGGGCCTTCTGTTGGATCACTTATGGGCCGTAAGTCAAGTACTAAATAACTATGTTTATCTCCACCAAACCCTCAGGCCTTAAGGTCTTTCAAAAAAAAACCCACCTTCAAGTTTAATCAATTAATTAATAAATAAATAAATGTCTAAAATTTAACTATGATTTACAGAACTGTGTAAGCTAATAATATCTAAGTAAACTAACATCTGAAATTTCTAGAATGCCCATTTATTCAAAGTAAACTAATAATTAATAATCAAATGATATATGATTTATTAAAGTAAACTAATATCCAAAAATTCTAAAACATTCAAATTATCACCTATAAATATGATTTACATATATATTTATAAGTAAATTAATATCCAAATTTAAAAATTAGATCATTACTAAATTAATTTTTTGATAGTTATGTCTCTAATATTGGTTCTTACTATCTTTTTCAATGTTTTAGAGGATTTTGTAAGTTAGTTTTTTTTTTAAAAATAAATAAATAAATAATTTTGTCAATTCGAATTAAGGCGACCGCCTTGATCGCCTCGAGGCGACCGCCTTGATCGCCTCGAGGCGACCGCCTCGCCTCATCAAGGCTTCATCGCTTCGCCTCGCCTTTCGCCTTTTAAAACATTGCTTTTGTTGGAATGGTTGGAATGCAAATTACCAGCTCATTTTCATATTTCATGACGTCTTTTAGTAGAATTTTTGTCATAACACATGGATTAGCTTTTCAGTCTTCTAGCAATTATAACTATAGTATCAATCAAGTTATTGATATTAGAAATATGGTATGTTTGTTTATCGCTTCTTATTCATTTGAACTTTTTGGGTTCAATAGAAAATGAATATGTTAGGTACGTGTATTGTATTATATAAATGTTTTCTGAGAGTAATCTTAGAAATTTTACTTTTTTACCCATGAACTTTAGACTGGGTTATGCCATATCTTAAATTCTATTGTCCATCCACTGTTCTGTACCTGTTACTTCTTTCTCAAAAGTCTTTATCTTTGTGCAATGTGTTCCATTTGGAAGATGGATAAACTTAAATTGATGGAAATATTAGATATTGATAAGGACTACTTTCTCTCCCTCTAATGCATAATTTCTAATAACACCGAGGGTCAACAGATAATAAATGCCAATATGAGCATTTAAAGAGATTATAGAAATGAAACATATATGTTATTGTCAGAAATCAGATTTCAGATCTCTATAAAATATGACTGTCTGTTTGAGTTAGATGTTATTTGTTGTTTCTCCAGGGGCTGCTGTGATGCTTGCCGAATTGGCAGTGGAGGCTGGCCTGCCTTGTGGTGTTTTGAATATTGTTCATGGCACCAATGTAAGTTGCACTTATTGATTGATAATCGGCTTTTTGTTTTACGTCATCAATTGTCTTAAAAGCATTAATCCCCTGCTTGGATTATGGGATTGAGAATAGGATTAAATTCTTATTCTTACATTTAGGGGTTATTGGGATTGAATTTGAACTATCCCATGCGCCCCCTCAAATTCCATGGAAGCGGGATGTTTTAATTCTTCTGCTGCCCTTAGGACTTTAACCCAAGTATGGGATTCTTATCGAAAATAATTAGAAGTGCCTGAAAAGGAATTATTTAACATTAAATTGATTTTATTTTATTCTAAAACAATTGTAAAATTCTTTATTCAAAAATAATTATAATTTTTTTTTTTTATAATTTTGAAAAAATTAGTTATGTTTGTTTCTCTTAATATCTATTAAAATATTTTTATTCAATAAAATAAAAAAATTAAATGCTATCCTATCCAACCTTTTAGGCCGTGCCAATTACAAGTTAATGATGATTTTTTGTCCAATCTCATGTTGCACCAAATAATAAATAATATTTGTTTCATCCAGTCTCAATCCCTAGAAAACCTATCCTATAGTACACCAAAAGCAGCCTAGTGGTTTAATACTATGCTTGTGAGTACACACAAACTAATGAATTTTTTCCTTTATCACTCTTCAATATTTCATTTACAATGTTTGGCCTGCAACAGGAAATTGTAAATGCTATTTGTGATGATGACGATATTAAAGCTATATCATTTGTCGGTTCAAATGCTGTAAGTTCTTTGTCTGCTGAGTTACAGTTTCTGAATATTGCATGATGCTAGAGTAGATATAATAGCAAGTGTGTGAGTTTGAATTGAAAAGTTAATATCTTGGTTTGAATATGCTTCTGGTCCTCCAAATTCATTCAAGTTTTAAGTGGTTTAGTATATGGTCCTTGAATACATGTTATTGGTCCAAATTAAGGTTAATAAGGGTTAACATCCATAATAACTAAGTGTATGATGATATGACATTTTCCTTAATTATTTGCTTTAGCAGCATTTGGATGCTGAGCTCAAAAGGAAAGAAGTTTTGGTTTTCAGAATCCGGACCTGATGAAGCAATAAGTAAGCTCAAATAATAATAATAAATAAATAAACTTGCGTATATAGAAAAATACGGACACAGATAGTTTTGGTTCTTTGACAAGGAGATAAAATCAGCACTGAAAACTTGTAAGGCATTGAGGTGAAAGAGACTTAAGACTGGAGGAATATAGCATCCACAATGTAATTTTTTAATTTATTATTATTATTATTATTTTATGGGAAACAAGAATAAAATAACTTTATTAGCATAAAAAAGTTGTCCACAAACTATACAAAAAGAGAGAACAAGGCAAATCTCTTTTCAAAATAATATATAAACAAACTGACCCCAAAACCAATATTAAACACCAAACAAAGGCCACCGAAAAAAGTAAAACAGTTATCTCTTAACTAAACAACCCTTCCCAACTTAGCTGAATGAAAGAGTAAGAGTAGTTGTCAAGATGGAGAATGGGGATTCTTGAAGTTCCACACCACAAAATCTCTTTGAAGACAATTTTCTATAGCTCATCAAATGCTTTATCCAAATCACAAAGTCTTGCTCATATATCATTGCTGGTATACAAATCCATAATCCATCTGCAAAAGCATGGTCCTGGAACGCTTTGTGCATTTCAATACCAATTTACTCAATACAAGGAGTAATTGCTGAAGAACCATTTACTTATTAGACTAAATCATTTTTCTCGTTTTTGGAGTAAATGTCAAGAGCTTTTCAGGTCAAAATCATATTTCTTAGTTTGGGTAAATATCAAGAGCATTTTAAAAAAATACTTCAGCATAAAAGGATTTGGAAGTTGACCGCCAGTGGATCATTTTCTTGCAAGTCTTTCTTTGAGTGGTTGATCCAAGATGATGCTCACCCACGGTTCGATCATGCGAATATGATTTGGAAGTCAAAGGTTCCGAACAAAGTCAAGTTTTTTGTGTGGCTTATTGCCCACCGGAAGCTAAATACTAACGATGTCCTTCAGAAAAGATTTCCTAGCTATTACCTTTTCCTCTCGTGGTGTGTTATGTGTAAAAGGTTCGAGAAAAATATGGATCATCTTTTTTTTCATTGTCCAGTGGCGACTAATTTTTGGTGTAATATGTTTTCCTTGGTTGGATTGAAGTGGGCAACTCCTACTTCGATATTTTCCTTCTTATTGGAAGATTTTATAGTTCTTGGTGGAGGAACAAAAGCAAATATCCTTTGGTATAGTGGAGTTTATGTCATTTTATGGGTGATTTGGGAAGAGAGAAATAAAAGAATTTTTGAAGATATTGAAGAAGAAGAGAATCATCTTTGGGATAAAGTTTATTATTTGATTTCTCTGTGGGCTTCTACCAGCAAGGACTTTAAAGATTATTCATTATTTTTTATTTTGATAGATTGGAAGTCTGTTGTTCATTGAGTTTTCTTTTTTAGTTTGCTTCTTGTTCTTGTTGTGTCTTTGTTTGTTGTTTTGGTGGACCTTTGGTTCATGGTTGTTATCTTTTTCTTATATTTTTCCAAGTTCTAATAAAGTTTTGTTTCCTATCCAAAAAAAAAAATACTTCAGCATAGGTAACCACTCTAGTGATTAAGTTCCTTTGATGGACTCAATTTGTTAGTGAAATTATAAGACTGCAATATAAAGAACACTGTATTTAGTCCCTGATTATGTGAACTTCTGTGGTCAATCTATCTAATGTATAAAATCTAGGTTCTCAGTTTTATCATTTCTTCTGCCATTCTATTGAGAGAGTAGTTTATGAGTTTTGCCTAATTTTCATGACCTGATGTCATGATAAGTGAGTGGACATCTCATTGTTCCAAGATTATGCAAATGATAAAGCTATTGATATTGAGCATTCGGTACACTCACTTTAACTGTTAAGCTTAGCTGTTCTGTTGAAGCTTTAGATTAGCTGCATAAAAATAGTGCATCAGCCTGTAAATATTAGTTCTTTCTCAGTTTTGTTGGGTTGCCTAGTTGCGAGGCCTTGTCCAATAACTTTTATGAAGTAGACCCAGGCTGTTGTACCCTAGCAAAAATCGTCTTACCAGAAAAAATGGCTGCATCAAAAGAAAAGCGTTGCATCATATTGCTCATGTTAGGAAAAAGGGAAGAAAAGAAAGGTTCCATCTGAAAAAAATAAATAAATAAAAAGAAAGAAAAAAAAAAAGTAGTCATTATATACTATTTTTCATGGTCAATCTCACCCCGCTTGGACTAAATTGGACCAATTATAAAATTTTGAAAGCCAAATTAAAAATTTTGAGCACTAAATGAAGACCTTAATAAAACTTTAAGGATTAAAAACTTATTTAAACAATTTCTTCTCTAATATACTTCCACATTATATTTTCTGTTTTATGCTGTGTGAGTAATTTTCTGGAAAATGATTAAAATATAACATAACCATTTCTTTCTGTATAGTGATGCATCTTACTCAATTTGAAGATTAATTGCATTTCTGCATGTATATTTTATTCACATAAGAAAAAAGGGCTTTGTCTTTTATTAAGGTGTGGAACAAAAAAGGGTAGGGGCAATCGTCCAAACTTCTAGTTTAATAATAAATTTTAATTTGCAAAGGGAACACATATATTGCTCTCATTTGTGGTAGGGAGTTGATGTGGTGGTATGGCCGCATAAAATAAATAAATTAATAGTATGACCTGTTTTTCCTTTTATGGTTTCATAATTTATCTCGTCTCACTTCTTCATTCACCCAGGTCCTGTGTTCAAACTAAAAGGTTTTCCATTTTTTGTGAGGAGGGACAAACAACTAGACCTCTATGCCAATGGCAAAATATTGAAATTGTTGTACACGAATGAAGTAAACGTATATAATGTACATAAAGTTTTGCATGGTGTTTACCATGAAAATGATGCAAGCACTGGTTAAGAAGTTCTAATTCAAAATTGTATCCAATAGTGTAGAATGGATTCTTGTTAGATAATGTAATGAGCAGGTTTAATATTGCATATTCTTACTTTCTAATTTACTGTATATCCATTTGACCTTTCTTACTTCTGTGTTCATTGTATCTTACAAATTTGAATGGTTGAAGCAAATAATGCACACTTGAGTTCAAACTACATTATTCTGTTGGCTGTGGTCATTAGTTTTCAATGATTTTCTTTCAAGGGCTTTTAGCTATTTAATGTTAATTATGTTGTTGCTTTACTTTTGTTTTGTTTACTCTTTTTCCCTTAAAAGGCTGGTGCTTATGTATATGCCAGAGCATCAGCTAAAGGAAAGCGTTTTCAGGTAACTTATGGTAAAATCTGTACTTTTTCTACTTCTTATTATTTATTATGTTTGCTCTTTTACCTTAGCATTTATTGAGTTTGAAGTGAGTTGATTGCTGACTGTTTACTTCAGTGCAACGCTGGGGCCAAAAATCATGCAGTTGTCATGCCTGATGCAAGCATGGATGCTACTTTGAATGCCTTAGTTGCTGCTGGATTTGGTGGTGCAGGACAGAAGTGCATGGCATTCAGCACAGTTGTCTTTGTTGGAGGCTTAACTCCATGGTATTATGTTTTGTCTTCACTGTAATGTTGATGTTGTTAGACTTTCCATTCTAGTGATTTTTGAGACACTTCTTTTGACAGTTAGAAAATTCAAAAACCTTTTGAGAACCATTTAATAAGTTAGCTGTTTAAACCTTAAATAATTGTCTCATTCATTAGCTGTTGGAGAAACATCCTTATTCAAGTCCACCACTTGCCTCCAAGCTGTAGCTGTTTTATATTTTTTGGTAAGAGGATATTGGCCATCACATCTCACTTCTTAACCACATTAATTAAAACATGCATGCCCAGTGTTTGAGCTAATGTAATTTTGGTGGTGGAAATTGTGAAAAGAGAATTTATGTTTTATGCTTTAGTTTCTTCTGTATGTCACAGCGTGTCAACTATCGTCTACACATTCCAGTGTGCCAACTGTTATTTGATGTTAAGTTGACGCCATTCCAGTATTGATTGCTAATAGTATTCTGATTTTTGTTGCATTATAGTAAACAACTTCTCTTTTCCTATTTTGTATTGTATTCTGCGATCCTGTTATGTGTATGTCCTTTTATTCTCATACAATTTTACAAAATTATTGTGCTTCTTGCGTTTAATTTACTACTTAATACCAAATCTGATTTAAGAATGGAGATTGGAGTTGTAGTAGTTATTCTACTACTTAAGATCACATTCTGGTTCACTTTGGGCATCTAAACCTTTAACTTCAAGGAAGTTCCCTTATGTTTCATTATTAACAATTGGAAACAAATTCTGCTGTCAAGGTTTTGTTTCGGAGGACTTTTCTATTTTAATAAGAAACACAGCATTTTATTAATGTTAAATTTGTTATTTTATTATATGTTTTGGAGTACTTTATATGTTATTGGATAGCCTTGCAACTAAGAGACTAGCTTCTTAGGTTGTTGCATCCATTCATTCTCATCCCTTTTCTTTCTTTTTGTCTTTTTAATTTGGATTTCATTTTCATATCCTCTCTCAAGCTTCATGTATATGTTATCTCTAATGATTAAAACTGGAAACATTATGGCAATGTGCCCAGCAGTCCTCAGAATACAATATCCAATCTGAAAAAATCTACAATATATCATTTAAAAGACCTTTTTGTATCTGTTGATTCAACATAGGGCAGTTTTCGCTTGCCCTCTTCCTTTTGGTTTTTGGGATTTGTTCCCTTCATGGGGCTCTTTTGTATTGTTTGTGGATTGCTTGTATTTATCTTTCTTCTGTTAATAAAATTGTTATATTTTTTATAAAAAAGAAGGTAGTTATGCTAATCTGTTTTTATCTTTAAATGCGTTGTTCTTCTGCTTCTTTTTCTTCTTTTTAAAGTTGACACTGAATGGGTTAGAGATCTGTCACCTGCTGAGATCAATCACTCTATGCACGACTAGGACATCTACACCCATAATTGGGAGACAACTACTTTTATAATAAAAGGAAAAAAACTGCTCGCACATGCTTATAAAATGTATATTGTGGGACTTGAACCCTCATCATTAGATTGGATGGAAAGGTGTACAATCACTTGTGATAGGAAGGGATATGCATCTTTGCATGCCTTCTGAACACTGAAAATGTGGTCTTTACAATAAAGGCTGATGGTTAATTCATCAGTGTATGGCTCATTGCTTTCTTAGCAAATCTTCTTTTAGTTTCTCTTTCTATAGATTTCATTTGAAAATGTAATTAAGGTTGACTTGCATAAAGGAAGATGCATTGGTGCTTTGTGGTACTGTCCATAATCTCTTGAAAATCAACATTTTGGGAACCCTAAATAAATTATTTCATACTTGTCTTTGATATTAATTCTGCAATAGATGTGAAATGTTTAGGTGTAAGATGCGTTTTTTTAAAACATTTTGACAGGGAAGATAAACTAGTGGAGCGTGCCAAATCTCTCAAAGTGACTGCTGGAACTGAATGTGATGCAGACCTTGGTCCAGTGATTAGCAAGCAGGTGATGCATAATTGAACTTTTTACTAATTACTTAGCACTAGTAATTTTAAAAAGAAATGAACTAGATGTGATTCACTATTTTATGAAATAATTTATACTCTGATTCGTATGACACTGTAAGAATTGATTAAGGTTTTAGCAGTTGTGTTTTTGGATGTATGCATGATGGTATTTTGAGTTTTCTTTTACTTGTATCTGCCCTCAGTTATCATCGTGTAGTTATATGATGGTACTCTTTATTTGCAGGCAAAGGAAAGGATACACAGATTGATCCAAGCAGGTTTTGAAAGTGGTGCAAAATTATTACTTGACGGGAGAAATATTATTGTATATGCTTTTGTCCTTTACTATGTCCATTCGTCTTCTATTTCTTTTCTTTGGTTTGGATGGTGTGCTATTTTTTTTGTATGTGATGTATGACACCCCTTGAATTTGGTAATTAAGGTTATTATACATTGAAATTTGAACACTAAAGTAAACAAGAGTGTAAACAGGCGCTGCTTTTGTGCTGTGAACAGTATCCTAAACAGTACTCAGGGTTGTTTTTGATTTTTAAATAATATTAATAACTTGAATTTGTTGTGCGGTTGAATTAAAGCAAAATAATGCAACAAATCCAAATTAAATATGAAAAATTGATTCAACTACCTTGTGGTTCCGTATGAAATACATAGAATTTTCATGTAAGACCAATGCTATTGCCAACTCCTTATTTCTGACTTGGTTTGATTTTCTCCAGTTAATATCATTATTCAACTTGTGTGTTCTTGTAGATGAATTGACTTACAAACTTGGGGTGGAATTTTTTCCTGAGTGTGCATAACACACTGATGTTTCTACAGGCATTTGATACTTTTAATAAAGTAGTAGTCACACCCGGAGTCTATTATAAATTGGAAGTTCTGCTTTGGAGTTTTGAAATACTATCTAGCTAGGCTACCTAATCAATTTGTAAATCACTGTAGGTTCCAGGATACGAGCATGGGAACTTCATTGGTGCCACCATTTTATCTGATGTCACAGATAACATGGAGTGCTACAAGGTATATCATATCATGTTATCAAAACTGACCTTGGCAGACTTGTGATTTCCAAAGGAAGACAAGAACTGATTTCATAGACCCTGTTGTAGATTTCTTGACTTCTATTGGTTTATGCAGGAGGAAATGTTTGGCCCAGTTCTTCTTTGTATGCAGGTTTGCTACTTTTTTCCCCTCTTGTTTGCTATTAGCAAGATGGTCTTTGCTTATTATTAGTATTTTTACATATATGGTTTTGTTGGCCAGGTTGACAGTATCGACAAGGCCATAAACATTGTTAACAGAAATAGGTATTGCCATTTTCAACTCACTTGAACTCATAAAATCATAATCTATAAAGCATTTTAGTCTATTTCATATATGGGTTTCTCTTACAGATTTGGCAATGGAGCTTCTATATTTACCACATCCAGTGTGGCTGCTAGGAAATTTCAGACTGAAGTTGAGGTTGGGCAGGTAAGGCAGCCATGTACAGTTTCCTCGTTGGTGTTTTTGATGGCAAAGGAATAAGGCATGTATGAAACAGTAAATATGTTTCTAATTATGAGTTCCATTTGTGTTGCGTTTTCCCGGCAGTTAATTTCATATCATTTTTTATATGCAACACCTATGATGGTAGCTTGTTAACAGATCGATGTGCATATATTGTACATACTTATGAGTGGCTTTTTTGTGTTCCAATTTAAGGTTTTCTACTTGAATTGAGAGCCAGAGAATGATTAAATTTTGATGTGAACTGGTTTGGCTCAGGTTGGCATAAATGTACCTATCTCAGTTGTGCCTCCCTCTTCCTCATTTACTAGTTGCAAATCATCATTTGCTGGTGACCTCAATTTTGATGGTAAATACATGTTCCTTTCAAATCTGTTTGAAATTTTGTTAGACAAACATATACTTAAGGTTAGGTGGATGTAGGTGAATTTCTAAGACCTAGAGAAATTCCATGAAATTGCAGGCAAGGCTGGAATTCAGTTTTACACACAGGTTAAAACGGTAACTCAGCAATGGAAGGATTTGCAAAGCAATGACTTGACATCTTTGCAGTTTTCATGTTCAAATAGTGATGGGGCGTCTTTGCAACTGCCAAGTTGTTAAGAGTTCTTAATAAACTGAATTGTACTGAATCATCGCTGCCCCTTGGCTTTTTTATTTTTCTTTTTAAGATGTGATAAAGTGGACTCTATTAATGTAAATTATATTTATTTTTCTTCTTCTTCTTTTTCTTCTTATTTTTCTTTATTATTATTATTATTAGGAGAAAGAAATTATTTTACTCCCCTCAGCTTTCAATATGAATTTAAATACCTTGTTTGGTTGGTTGGTTACAAGAGTGTATTGGATATAGAAGGGTATTGAAATGCATAAATAGAAAATTTTCTATGAGATTATCTCATAGTTGATGTAGTGAGACGGATCAATGAAATAATATCATTTTTTTTTCTTCACATTTCTCATTGATCTTAGTTTTTTTTTTCCTTATCTTTCCTATTGGTCCATTTTACTACATAAACCATATCGATTGTAAGATAGTTTAATGGAAGATTTTTTTGTATAAATAGTTGTTTGGTGCGGTCTTTGTACTGGATTTTGAGAATCAAAATCCAATACAATAAAGTTGGATTTAAGGAACCTACCATTCATCTAATTCGCTATGGCTCTTACTCCTTTTTTTATTCACTACATGCCTTTTCTTTCTTTCTTTCTTTCCCTTTTTTTTTTTTTCCTTGAAGTTCATGCTTTTTTTACTTATGTCGTCTTATAAAATTAAATTAGTTTTCTAAGTAAAATAGAATTTAGTCATTCTATTTATAAATATATTTTGTTAAAATATTACTATATAAATTTAAATTTTATCACTAATTCTATTTATTCTGTCTATATGTAATTTAAAATATTTTTTAATCTAATTCAATCAAATTCAATCAATTATCAAACAAATGATTGAATATTATCCATTTCAATCTAATTTAATATATATCAATCTAATTCACCGCAATGCAAGCCAGTGTGACATACCACCTTATAGTCATGTATGGCTCATTTTAGAATTTCAAAAGGGAGATGAAGGAATAACCTAAAAGTCAATACCAATTTTACTGTAATCGGTATACCAAATAGATCTCAAATAAATTTGTGTAGGCTCATTCAGAACGGTCTTTGCTTTTGATTTTTGACAATAAATGAAGAGAAGTGGAAGCACTTTTTTCATAAGCCACAAGGATCGGTTTTTTTTCGAAAGGGTTTTCGAAGGATAAAAGCCCATTTTTAATTTTTTTCCAAATAATTCCTTAAATAGCTTTTGGGCTTATGAAATTAAAAAGTGGCTTCCAAAAGTCATATAAAAGAGGTATAAGCTAAATTGATGTTAAGTTAATGCGGTATGTTGAAAAAATTTGATTTTTACACAAAAAAATTGATTTTTACACATTTTTTTTTTAACTAAATTTAATATGACTAAAATATCTATCAATAAGATTATGCAAGAAAGGAGCAAACACAATTTACATAGAAATAAATCGCATGTACTCTGTGAATCAAACAAATTTGGAAGATATATATATGTATATATTAAAATTATACTTTACATGAAAGATCTTTAAAAGCATCTTGAATACAGCATAATTTTTCCATGTTGCTAAAACACATAATTATAATATATAATATGCTTTTTTTTGGGAAAATATTAGATGCATGATTTAAATTCAAATGTAAGACATTGTCAAGTTAAATGAATGTTTTTCTATTATCAAATTACATTATTAGACAATACTTGAAGATGCATATTTTTGATGAACCTGATTGATTTCTTGATCATAATTGAATTATGGGTCAAAAACAAAATAAAGCAACTTTTATAAGGTTACTTTTGCAACTCCACCGAACAATGAAAACATCAATATGATGTTTCCTATGTTTTCAAATTTTCATTAATTAAAAGCGGGGAAGTGTTTCCAGTGTTTTTCAACTTCTATTTTACAAAATATTGCTGAAAGTGGTTTTTTTGTTTAACTTTTAATTTTATAAAATGGAAAACAGGATTTTAAAAATAAACACCAAAAATTGCAAGGCAGCGTTACCTAGTAAAATAATGTATAAAATTATATCCTATTATCTCATACTTTAGAAGGGTATTTTAATATTGTCATATTTGTAATACTTATTGTACTCAATATTAACTTCAAATTTTGTTGCATATCAATATCATCCTTTAATAGGAGTGGTTGAGTTATTCATTAATTCTAAAAGATCAAATGTTGAAGTTCCACCTTTATCCTATAAAATAATGTTAGTTTTTTTTTTTTTAAATTAAAAAAAAAAAAAAAAAAAAAAAAAAAAAACAACAACAACAAGAAGAAGGACACACAACACAAGCCCCTTCATCCTACAAAATATTATTAGTTTTTTTCTAATTAAAAAAAAAAAAAAAACAACCCAATAAAGACACACAAGTTTATCCAAAAGAAATGTAGATGAGTTATTTGTAGTTGAAGTCAGAGACCATCTAAGAAAATGACAGAATCGGATAAGAAACATAAAATAAACAAATTAGGAAGATATATATATATATATATATGATAAGCCAAATTGTGAATACTTTAAATATTAAATATTGCAAATCATTCGTGTCATCCACATCTACTTTAACACATTCGTGCTGTGTCTGCTATCAAAATTCAAAATATTACATGATATACACCGCAAGATTCGAATCACATTCAATTACAAAATATTCCTTTTGTTCAATTTTTAATGTTGTTAAGAGTATCATGATATATACTCAAATCTCAATTATCCAATAAGAATATCATTGTGACCTTTACTCAATAATATACACCAACAAATTGTTACTCAAGCAATTTTTGGTCGGAGATGGACGCGAGAGTGTCTACTCACATGACTCGCGATCAAGATGTAAAAAAAAAATTTACTTTAATTTGTTGAGCAGTAGATCATATTCAAGAACTAATTTCATGACTTCATAACTTTTGATTGCGAAGAAATTAGTTGATGTGCCTATGTCGTTGGAAAGTTCGAAAAGAGAAGCGTTTGAGTAGGAAGTATTGGCTGGTGATGAAGATGGATAACCAAAAAAAAAAGAAAAAAGTGAAGTCGGAAAAGATAAATGAACCCAAAGACGATGGAGTTTTATTGTTATATTATTTTAATGAAAAAATGTAAATATTTATCATTTAGTCTTCATGAAAGTATTTCATAATAAAATCAATAAATTAGTGAAAATGAATAAATTTGATAAAAGAAAGGATTGATTGTATTTTTATTTGAGGTTTGAATATTAGTAAAATTTATTGAAGATTGAATAATGATTGAAATAAAAAATTTGATTTTTTATTCCTTACCTCTTAATATTCTATAAATCTAGTTGTTTTTTAAAGTTAAAGTTGTTTGTAGGCCAATAATTGTAGTAGGGTCGATCCACAATATGTTAGCTTTGAGCATCTTCGTTAGTCAATTCTTGAAACCTAAAAACTTGTATCATGTACAAATCAAATAAGAGAATATAGGCGATCTTGACACTGTGGGATGCCAATCAAAAACACTCTAACACTTAAGTCAGAATATGAAATAATATTAATACAGATAAACAAATAAAAGCGCTCGATAGATAATATATTTTTGTCATTGGACCAAAATACAATAAAATAAATAATAAATGATGATCATGTACATTATAATAGAGTAATGTTGAGCTTTCTAAATATTTTGCCTAAATTCATGACCAAATGATGTGACATATGAGTAGTTAAAATCTTATAAATTATGTAATGATATGATAATTAATAAAATATTGACAACTCGTGAGCCATATAATTTGGACATAAATTTTGACAAAATATTTGGGAAGACTAACATTACCCTTATAATAAAGTGAGTGATAGTGTAAATATTTGAGTGTGGAGATGGTCGTTTGACCGATAGAGGGTTATCAACCCGATGGATAGACCGTGATGGTCGATTTGTAAAATTATGTTTGAGACAATGAGTTTTGTAAGAACGAGTGCCCCTTAAATCGTAGGACTAATTAATAAGTGAACTATGTTAATTATGTTCAGTATAATACAGTATACAAGTCTCTTCCTTAAACGACGATTTTGATTATGAGATTTTACTTTACCTCTTGGTGCTCATGTAGTAGAGTATCACATGAAAATAAGGAAGCTTAGCCAATAATAGACATATCAAAGATATTATAATAACTATTAATTAACATGACCAAAACCATTATTGTCTGTTAACCCAATCTACTAATATATAAATATTATTTATTAGTGAAGTTTATATAGTTCTAAATTTCTAATGAATCTAAATTATGAAAGTAATTGTTAAGTGCCCAGTAATGCAGTGGTAATCACTACTGGCCTACCATGATCAGTTGGATGATCAATGGTTCGACACTCCTTTGTTACTAAAAGGGGTTGATTTCTCTTATCAATGTGTGAGTTACTCCCTCACCTATGTTTAAGTTATTCTCTCTCATGTGGGAGCCACTTCTTGGGCTGCGTCGTTAGTGTCAGATTTCGTTTAGTCTTGATTATTCCCTGAGTCAATCCCAGTTATGTAATATAATAAAAATAAATTATAGAAGTAGTTTCATAGGTCAAAATGTGATGGTAAATTTTGATATAACCAGATATATGAATATTCACTAGTTAAATGTCGAATGAACATAATATTTGATGAGGGAGTGATAGAAAGAATATAATTTTGGTGGGTTGTTATCATTATTAATGGGTAAATGAGCAATCAATAACGTAAAAGGTTGACATGGAAATAAGCATAACATTTCTATTTGAATCAATTGAAGAATATTGAAGTTTGGAAGAAATATTAATAGTAAATTGAAATCATGTTTGGAAAGTTATTAATGGAGAGATTTCTCCCTTTCGGTCAACTGCCAATTTTGGATTCCATTCAACATGGTCAATTTTCCTTAATAGGCTTTTGAGCTTTGAATCCAAATGGATAAATACTTACACCTATCAATTTGGACATTGCTTTTACTCATTCCTCGTAGATTTGACCCATACAGATTTTTACCGTTACTGTAGTATCTCATTAATTGTTACGAAATTTTATTTGACATGATACAAAATAAAAACAAATAATTAATAAATTTTAAAACATTAATATTTTATTTATAATTAGAATATAATTAAAAAATATAGTAAAATTAATTATATTTATATATTTTAAAAAAATAAAATGATTTTTGAGTTGAATTTAAATTAAGAAAACAATTAGAAAAGATGTCTAAATTGTAAATTAAAATACGATAGTTTGGTTCCAATAGAATTTAGGATACCTGTGTTTAGATCCATTTTTAGGATGTTTCTTATGAGTACTAGGGAGAAAAAAAAGAAAAGGAAATATGTGTAATATAAAATTAGGATAATCATGAAAATAAGTTATTTAAGAAAGAATAAACTTGAAATAAAATTTTAAAATCATTCATCGATTTACAATTAAGTTAAAAGTTAAGAATTATTATTTTCTTTTTTCTAATTGTTTTTTAATAATTTTGAGTGGTTTGACCATTTAATTAAAAAATAAATAAAAACAACAAAATATGTGTAATTCTCATTAAGTTGTAAAGAGGAAAAACAAACAAAGTTTTAAAATAAGGCAATTTTTGGGTATTTGGAAATAATTATGGTTTTAAATTATTTAAAAAAAATTAAATTTATAACATTCGTTCTTTTTACCTTTTTTCAAAATACACTTCTTTTTGCAACTGAATACTAAAACATTAAATAATATCATCAAACAGTATCTAAATTTTGAAAACAGTTTCAAAATATTAAATCAAACCCTCATCACTAGTATTTTACAAAATAATTACAAACCAAATTTTAGTATTTAATAAACTTTAAAAAAAAATTAATATTAGTAATTTTTTTTCAAACCAACATTTTAAAAAATATATATTTAAAATGTTTTTTTTCCATATTTTAAAATCTTCCCTTTGCTATTCAGACTAGAATTGATATCCAACCGATAAAAAAAACACGTCACGATTTTAATTTTGGCCCTTTGCTACAAAATGTGAACATTTTCCGAGCTGTCAGTCTCTCCCGTTAACATGAATAGAAACTTTAAATTGAAACCGTCGGATCTGACACACGAAACATCCAACGGTGACACCACACTGAAATGTCAGTATTTAAATATAGTTAGCAATCTACAAACCCAGTCTCTGGTAGTCAGCACCATTTCACTCCTCATCCTCGTCATCGTCATCAAAATCACTGCACCCAAAAAACACAAATCATGTTGACGCGATTCTCTTCGCTTCAACCAGGTTCTTCTTCTTCTTCTTCTTCTTCTTTTTTTGTTTTCCTACAAATCCAATTTTTGTTTTCTTTTCAACGTCTTCTTATGTATCTATTTATTTCAAAATCAGTGAGGAAATTGAAAGCTGTGAGGCCTCAGGTTTTTGCCAAGTTCTCTACAGCCACAGAGCCGTCTTCAAAGCTGCGTATTCCTCCCGTATATATTCTTTGCTTTGTTTCTCGAGAAAATGAAAATTTGCTATAGGGATCAGTTGAATTTCATGTTTGCATGTGTGCTTATACTGATTTTTTTTTTTCCCTTGTTGTATTTTGTTTTTGTACAATACAAGAAAAAGAAACTGATGTGATGAATACGTTTTGTAGTTCAAAAGATATTGAAAGTGAAATTATGAACAGAGTTTAATTTCTTTATGATCTAATACAATCTTGTGTTCTGATAATTCTTGTAAATAACATATATGCGCATGTTATTAGGTATTGAATGCTTAATATAAGGTGTTTGAATAAATTAAAAGTTGTTATTGATCTCATTGCCTCTAGTGTCTTGTAAGGATAGATTGTCTTATTTATTTTAGAGTTATTCTTATTTTCCCCCCTAAGGATTGATGAATCATCGTTTTTCCTCTTATTATTTGAGAAACCGTCAAAAAAGCCCTTGCTTGTTAGAAAAGTGGTCTTCTAGACTGTGACATAAGGGGTTTTTTCACGTTTTCGTAAACAATAAGATGAAAAATGATCATATGTCAATCGTTAGCAAGAAAAATGAAATTAACTCTTTATTTTATTTAATCAAAACTTAGTAAGTTAAAGGGAGCTTGAATATATATGTACATGGTCTCTAGTGCAAGTGGTCTGCTTTTTAAGATTTATATGGAGCTAGAGTCTATGTAAGTTTAGAGTGAGACAAAAAGTTATTTTCTTGTAATACAATTTTATTGTTTGTGTTGTATCAGAGGGTCCCAAATCTTATTGGTGGTACTTTTGTTGATTCGAAATCTGCGACATCCATAGATGTTCTAGATCCTGTGAGTATATAAAATACTTTTTTTTTCTTTTCTTTAATGTATTCAATGGCTTAATATTGTAGAAGGTTTTAATTCTTTTATTGGTTCAATGGATTTATAAATTGGTGATAGGCAACACAACAAGTTGTTTCTCAAGTTCCTTTGACTACAAATGAGGAGTTTAAAGCTGCAGTCTCTGCAGCAAAGCAGGCGTTTCCATCCTGGCGTAACACACCCATTACTACGCGTCAGCGTATCATGCTTAAATTTCAAGAGCTTATTCGGAGAGACATCGTATGCTTGTCTCAACTCTTGAGTTTTCTACTCCTATTTGTATTTTTTTTTTTCCTGTCTCAGTAAGGAATTCCAAGTAACGAGAATCACTGTGATTTTGTTTTAGGATAAGCTCGCTATGAATATTACAACTGAACAGGGAAAGACATTGAAAGATGCTAATGGAGATGTGTTTCGAGGATTAGGCGAGTGCCTCATATTGATGCTATATTTTTCTGTCTAGATTTTATGGCATGACGATGGTTGAGCTCAGTTTGTGATGGTAGTGGTCTATAAATTTTCTATTCTCCTTTTTTGGGGTTTTTCTTGCAGAGGTGGTGGAACATGCATGTGGAATGGCGACTCTACAAATGGGGGAATATGTGCCCAATGTAGCAAACGGAATTGATACTTACAGCGTTAGAGAGCCTCTTGGTGTTTGTGCAGGGATTTGTCCCTTCAACTTTCCAGCAATGATTCCCTTATGGGTAAGCCCGGAATCATCTTGTTCTTAATTTAGTTGCTTCCATTAAATCATTGTTTATATCAACTGTCATAACTCTTTCAGTTATCATTACTGTTATCAAACGAAAGGTTGGAAGGATGAATTTAAAAAATCAATGATTAAGAGGAGTGGAAAGAGATTGCTAAGACTGAATTAATTATTTCTTAAGGTTTTCACCAGCACAAGGCATTATAAGGTTTCGGTGGCTTTCAAAATATATTTGACTGCTTCTTTTAATACCTTACTGCAGATGTTTCCAGTAGCAGTTACATGTGGTAATACTTTTGTTTTAAAGCCATCAGAAAAGGATCCAGGTAAGCACGATTTTCTCAGTATTTTGGTGCTAAAACTCCCTTGGCATTATTGGCTACCTGGAAGTGCTGTATATGCTATTCTAGAGCATTAAAGAACCATCCCTGGAACTTGGTTTTTCAGATAAAAGTATATTTTGTGAAGATACAGATTGTTTAATCTGTTAAAAGTTGAGCATTGCTTAAGCTCGTAAAATGAGCTTTGCAAACTGGCTATAGATATGCATGGAATTCTGTGTGAACTGCAATAACAATTGAGATCGAAACTATTCCCTATCATTTGAATAAATTATTTTAAGTAGTTTAAATAATATATCCCCTTAAATGCCATCTTGATTTGATGGTTTCTCTTACCATATTTGTTAACACACATATTCTGTTGGGTTTGATCATAAACCAATATTTTCTTCCATTTTTTCTTTCAGTTCTCTTTTCTAATATAAAAATATTTTTCTCTGAGTATTCTTGCAGGGGCCTCAATTATGCTTGCGGAGTTAGCGATGGAGTCGGGTTTGCCTAAAGGGGTTTTAAATATTGTTCATGGAACCAATGTATGTTCCTATTGATACAATGTGCTCTTACGTAATCTGTTAGTACATTACATCTTTGTTTCAGAAAGCGCTCTCAAGGACTATGTAAAATATTTTATCAACCTTCACTTGTAAGATGTTAGAAAAATATTTTATCTTTGCGTTTAAGATTTTAAAAAATATTATATTGATTTTCCTTGTTAACAAGTTGAAGAATGCTTTATCAGTCTTAAATTTTAAGATGTTGAAGAAAATATTGTTGATCTACACTGCTAAGATGTTGAAGGTTTCTATTAAATCTTTCTTGAACATCTCTAAACCTTTACAAGTCTACATCATTTGTTGAAAAATAAGTTCCTTTTCACAATTGTACGTCTTACATGATGCAGTGGCACTTCTATGCATTGATGTCAGTAGTGTTGTATATCAAAATTGGTTTTCTTAATGTGATTCATTATGCGGCAGGATGTTGTTAATGCAATTTGTGACGATGAAGATATCAAAGCTATCTCCTTTGTAGGTTCAAATATTGTAAGTTACACATAGACTGTGCTTTTGAAAATCATTCTTTCTCTTCTCAAATTTTGTTTGTTGCTTGTTGTTGCTTTTTTTTTTCTTTGGGTTGGGTACCTAAATTGAGCATTCTTGGATGATGCCACATTTTTTTCTATAAAGTTAAGGATTGTTGGGTTAAAAGATGGGAAATGGTGACCATACAAGATAACTTTATGGAGTTGTTTGTGCTTTCTCCTATCTATAGTAGGTGTCACTTAAATTTTAGTTTTGTTCTTTCTTGATAGTTTTAACTTTATCTTTGAAAGTGGCAGTTCCTTGTGAGAATTCTTTACTGAAAAGTGAAGAATTTTTTATAGCAGAAAGAATGCCAAAGTGTTGTGGGAGTGTGCCGTAATGGCTATTATATGGTGATTTAGAATGAAAGAAATAAAAAAGCCTTTTTAGGACTGTTAGATAGGACACTTGGGCACTGTGGGACAAAATTAGTATTTGGGCTTCTATTTGGGTTTTGGTGGCTGCAGACTTCAAAGTATTCATATATTTGTAATAAAAGGATTATTGTTTTTAATTATTATTACTAGTTTAGGAGGTCTATCATATACTTTTTCTTCCGGCTCTTGGTGTGACTGTGATCCTACAATTTTGTCTTTAGTCTTTCTTTTGGTTGGTTGGACTGTTTTTCCACTTCTCATATATCCTCCTGTTTCTTCCTCTTAATAATATTTGTCTTTTATTTCTGATGAATAAAACAATAAAGGCTGGCATGCACATATATGCAAGAGCATCTGCTAAAGGGAAACGTGTTCAGGTAAGTACATTTCTTACTTTAGTATGAAGCAACATTTTGTAGCGGGCTATATAGATTTGATTTTATCTATCAGTTGAAATTGACATCAATTCACTACCCGATTTAACTTTTGTGGTCAGTCCAATATGGGAGCCAAAAACCACGGAATTGTTCTGCCTGATGCAAGTGTAGACGCTACATTAAATGCTTTAGTTGCAGCCGGCTTCGGTGCTGCTGGACAAAGATGCATGGCGCTCAGCACAATAGTTTTTGTAGGAGACTCAAAATCATGGTATTACTTGTCCTAACTTCATCTTTTACCATTGGTGCTTTTACTTTTATCTTGCATCTTGTTTAATTTATCTTCTTTATCTTCAGTTTTGAAAACATTGAGACTGCTTTGTTTGCTTACAGTTCTGGTTCATGTTTGCCCAGCTTAAATATCACACATTACTCTTCTCCCCCTTTCTGAAATGTAAATAACTGCCTGACATGTGTTTGCCCTAAAATTTAGGTTATGTGATGTTGCTGTAATATGCCCTTAGAATTAATTAAGGAGGTTGCCCAACCCAGTGTTTAGGACTTATTCTACTGCTTGATGAACATGTGATGGGTAATTTATATGGTATTCTTATTGTTGCTGGAGGAAAACTAATTTTACAACATTAAGGAAACTCAGTTTGGAATATTTTATCATTACAGCAGATTAGATTGTCTAATTTTTTTGAAAAGATATAGTGGCTTTTCATATAAATCACAAAATGGTTGCATACAGCAAAAGATTATGAAATTTTATAAAAGTTCATTCTGGGGTATACTAACAGAATTGCAAATGGGGAATGATCAACCTTTCAAAGCATTTAGTTTTTATCTAACTGGGTAAAATGAATTTTCTTTTAACAGTTGTATGTTAGGCATTGTACTATCTATATAATAGAGAAATTGGTAGGATGTTGTCTAAGCACTTCATCTTCTTTTGCGAACATATTTTTCAATTATAGTGAATATCTCAAAATTACATTCCGATAAAGGTTATACTCGGTACATGATACTTCTATGTTTTGAAATGTTCGTTAAAACAAGATATATATATATATATATACACACATATATATTCTTTCTGAAAATTAACTCTATGATGTACGTGAAACACCGTAGCTGATAACTTTGGTTGTAACCTTTTCCAGGGAGAACAAACTGGTAGAGCAAGCAAAAGCACTTAAAGTAAATGCCGGAACAGAACCTGATACAGACCTTGGTCCAGTTATTAGTAAACAGGTTAGCATAAATTTTGAGAACTTTGTACCTCCTTTATGCTCAGCCCTGCTTATTTGATTATCTGACTTGCAAAAATTTTTTGTGTTACATAGAAACTTCTGATCTTATATTGTATCCAAATGGGAACTTTTCAATACAAAATATGTATTTTCTGGGTATCGTATTGGGTGAGTTTCTAATCACTAAATTTTGCTTGGGAATATTTCTTGCAATCTCAGGCCAAGGAACGGATTTGCCACTTAATTCAAAGTGGTGTTGATAGCGGTGCCAAGCTACTGCTTGACGGGAGAAATATAGTGGTATTTAATGATATACTAATCTTTTACAATCATTACTTGTTACTTCTTCCCTTTGTAATACAGTGATATGATTTTCTCTTTTTGTCATCCATTCTTCTTTTGTGCAGGAATTATATAATATGCCGTTTAAAATATTGAATGAGTAAATAACTAGAACTGAGTAATTTATGTAAGAAGCATTTTCACATTCAAACAACTTTGGTTAGGGGTAAATATGACAGCACATTAACTCGTAGTTAGGAGTATTATACAACAGAGGTCTCAATCTTTGTTCCTTGGCTCTTTTTTCCTTCTTCGGGCCTATCTCTCCATCTAAACTCACTTTTTTTTTTTCTGTTTTTCTGGACAAATGAATGAATAATTAAATGGAAAGACATGCATTAAAATCCAACCAGCCACCCTGCCTCCCCTGGGCTGATAAGAGGCAAGAAAAGGAACAGAAGGCAACTGCCAGTGTATCTTTGACTTTTGTCCTCTAACTGGCATGTTCGGTCTTTGATTGGGAGTTTGGTTGCTAATAAGTTAAACACTCTCACTTTGTAAGTGAAATTGGTCTACTACGATGTTAATTTATGACTGGTGACAACAGGTTCCGGGATATGAGCATGGCAATTTTATTGGTCCAACCATCTTAACTGATGTCACAGCTGACATGGAGTGTTACAAGGTATGGAAGTTCATGTTCATGATTTTTGTTGTGGTTTCCGGAATGTAAAGAATTTATCATCTAAGATTATGATAGATTTGGACCTTGAAACTCAGGACATACTTAGCAATTCTATCTTGGTTTGCAGGAGGAAATCTTTGGCCCGGTTCTTCTTTGCATGAGGGTGTGTTGATTACTGCTTTTGTGTTTCTTTGTTTCTCTTAACATTTTTTTTTTCTTTCTTTTTTGCTTAGTTAACATATGTTGACATATTTTATCCTCCTTGTTTACATATAGGCTGACAGCTTGGAAGAGGCCATAAACATCGTTAACAATAATAAGTAAATCCTTGAGTATAGCTTCTCTTAAACTTTAAACCATCATTATCCCATTAATATGTGTTTTACATTCAAGTTATAATACTTGTACAGGTATGGCAACGGGGCTTCTATATTTACATCATCTGGTGCTGCGGCAAGGAAATTCCAGACTGATATTGAGGCTGGGCAGGTAAAACTCAACCCCTGACAACATGTCTCTGTGTTGCTTTTGGGAGTTGGACGTCACTAGGATCAACAGTGATTAAAAGCTGCAATTGTCAAGTTTACATTTTAAGTCATGGATTTGTTTTTCTGCCGCACTTTTACCCGCTATCATACTAATTTTTACAGCCAGATTTTATGAAAGCTCACCCCAAATTAGATACAGGTCTTCCAGCATGGGTTTCATGTAAATTCTTAAAGTAGAAAGTTCAACCAGAAGGGATGTCATATCTTCTTGAAGCTTCAATAAAAGCTAATTATTATTGCTTTGAAACAGGTTGGCATCAATGTTCCTATACCGGTTCCCTTGCCCTTCTTCTCATTTACTGGCTCCAAGGCTTCTTTCGCAGGCGATCTTAATTTCTATGGTAATATATATGTTTCCTACAAAGACTTTTCCTTGTCCTCATACTTCACTACATGCTTTTCAAGCTTCATTGTTCTAGTTGCATTAAAGTTAAATGTTACTTACAGGCAAGGCAGGAGTAAACTTTTACACTCAGATCAAAACAGTGACTCAACAATGGAAGGACTTACCTGGAAGCGTTTCGCTGGCAATGCCAACATCTCAGAAGTTATAAATGGTTGTAATTTAGTGTAATCAACTTCTATAAAACTTGTATGTCTTCTCCAATAAATACATACAAGTCTCTTATTTAATGTGCATGCTTTCCTTCTACACTTCCCCTTTCATTTTCTTTGGATAGAAACGGAGAACTTTCTTCGGAGGAGGTGAAATAAATAAAATGATTAGTGTAGAATCCAATATTTTCTACAAGCTGAATGTTCCAATTCACATTTAATGAGAATAGTTATAGAAATAGAGAACGAGAATCATAGACGAGGGAATATAAGCCAGCTGTTAATGTGAAAACAAGAGAAAGTATACATGTAATTGTTCCAAACTCTACAATGAGTTGGTTTAATCTTCCAATACTCTCATATAAACAATTCTCGGTGCCTCAGACATCAGCAGCGAGAGCATTAATTTCTCGAGTCCGCTCCAAGTTCTTTTCATGGAGGTGATCGACCATGCCGTCAAAGTACTAATGTAGCGTATATTGCATATTTTTGCACCACCAAAAACGCTCTTTATACTAAACATATGTTTTTCTTAGGCCTCATGCCAATGAAAGATGTGAGTTCTTAGTGGTGCTATTGGATGAGAATCCCTTTTTATATAATTGAAATTAAATTCATTTAATGATTTATTACAATTTATTACTTTAGAATGTTTGTATCTAAATTTTTGCTTTTAAAATATATAAATTATATTGAAAAGTACATAAGTTATTTTATATCAAATTTAGCTTTTATTTATATTATGTAATTCAAATATTACAACTATTAAAAGTACTATGCTAAAAAGAACTTTAAATTGATATTTTTGGAAAAAAAATCACATAATTATTAGGCACTCTCTGTAATCTGGTGACATGCATTTCGCATGAGCTATAGAAAACTACGTAAAAGTTATAATAAGAAATTACATATAATCCAAGGACTGTCTTATCATAATTTTCAGTATAATTTTAAAACCTATTATTTCAAAAAAAATCATAATAATAATAATGATAGGATTTCTAAAGATAAATGGACAATAAATTTTAAAACCTATTATATCAATAAAAAAAGACATAAGCTGAAACTCCTTACTACAGTAAGTAAATGAAATTCTAAAAAAAAGTAAATAAATAAAACACTACATAGCTTTCATTTTTATAAAAAATTTAATTTCAAACACAATTGGCAAGTGATTCATATTACTAGTACAACTTTTAGTATATCATCTTATGATTCAATTAGCATATTATCTCATGATTCATATAAAATTTACAATTTACAAACCACGTCATTAAGGATGAGTTATGAGATAAAAGTACGTAGGTTGTTGCACTACTCTTCTAATATATCATTGCATGTATTCACAAGGATTGTTGCATTACAGATGAAATAAACAAGATGGATCTAGTAAGTTAAGCATGGGCACCATCCAATTGTTGAATCCTTGCCATGTGCTTCCTCGCATTAAGGTGAGTATCCATGTTACCCTTACTAGTGCAGCTTACATTGCATATCTTGCACCACCACAGATTTTCTCTAAACTCGGAGCCACAATTACTCTGTGAATCCTCTTCTGATTGCATCTTCTTCTTTCTCGTCCGTTTTCTTTTCGATTTGGTTGCATTGTTATCCTCCTCCTGTTCAGACTGATCAACACATTTCTTATATTGTTATACTACATTTAAAAAAGTGCATGTTAAAAACAATACTATATATATCTTTTATTACACATCATTAGATCTATTTAGGCCATGAATAAACAAGCATATGAGATCTCACACACACACACCACACACACATATCAATTCTTTTCTATGTGTATTGATATAATAAATTCAATTTCTCTGTTATAAATAGATAGATTCACTTAACCTATTCAATAAAATTGCAAATATATGCTCATTGAAGTATTTTGACAGAAAGCATTTTCAAGTAAAAATCTCTTTCTCCAAGAAATACTTGCAAGCATACCTTAATCTCTGAGGCAGAGTAAGCTTTATTTTCGGATTGTTGTGTCTTTGTTTTGTGCTCCTCACTACCATTTTTGAACTCCTCATAAGCAGTTTTGAGCTCCTTAAAAGCAGTTTTTAGTCTCTCACAAGCAGCTTTGTGTCGTCTTCCCTGAAGGTGAGAGTTGAGAGTTATCTCATCAAAACACCTTACTTGACATAAGTTGCATGTCCACTCCTTTTGAACTTTATTAGAAACTTGGATTTCAGATGACTCTCCACCTGCTTCTTTCACACTGCCCGAGATTTCTTTGATTTCCTCAGCAGCTAAGTTGTTTTCACTAGTCTCTGATAGACTAGTCTGCTACATATATATAGTGGAATGCCCAAACAATATTAGATATTTCACCTTTCCCAACCTGGTTTTACTCAGAAAATATCATATATGTAGATGACGTCCATGTGAATGTTTGTTACTTATATAAATTACAAACTAATTAATTTTAGTATTACAAATTCTTACTAAAAGTTTGAATATTAAAAAATTAAAAGTTCCCTTGAAATTATTGCACTTTCTAAATTTACCAACTCCCAATAAGTTGTCTTTTTTTTCTTTTTTTTTTTTTACCATTTTTAATTTTGTTGGAAAAAAATGCACTTAAATCAATTTTAGTTTCTGAATTTTAATGTTTAGGTTATGAGACGTGGAATATATCATGAAAAAGAGAGAAAGTGAGAGAAAAAGAACAAAGTAGAGAGAAAGTGAAAGGAAATAATGAGAGAAAAGAAAGTAGAGTGAGGAATACAAATGGGACATACAAGAGAAAAAGCCAAAATGGAAGTCACGGAATACTATGTGTATGGGAAGAAAGATGTTGAAGTTGATGGTGAAGAAAGAGGTTGAAGTCGAAGGCAATATGTTTAACTTGGCAAAGAAAGAGAGAAACAAAGAACTGTATCGATAGTTTTAAACATGTTGGCTTTAAGCAGCTTGTAACTTGGCGGGTTAAACCAGCTTTTATAACATGGTGGGTTAAACCGGCTTGAAACTAGCCGGTTTTAACTTTCAACCACCATGAAACTTGCCGAGTTTAAAAAATTTTGAACAGGCTGCTGATTTAACCAGCTTGAAACTCGTTGGTTTAAACTTTAAACTACAAAGCAATATGAAACATAACTGTAAAATTGATTTTGTACTTTTTTCTCTAAAAAAAATAAGAAACCATTGGTCCACTCCACGAACAATGAGATTTTCTACATCTTAAAATCAAATTATTGAAGGCATTTAAAGCTTCTCACATTAGATCAACAGAGGAAAAAAATCAATTTCAGTAGTCAATTGGGAAAGCTTAAATCAACTACATGTAAGCTAGAGAGAGAACAAGTTTGGAAAGCAAATGAGAGAGACAGATCTGGATAGAGGGGGATTTTAGTCTAGTGTCAATTGCTAGTGCAAAAAGATTATGAGTGAGTGTTAGAAAGTGCATTACTTAAAAGGTCATTTTGGCCATTTCCTCTATATTTTAATCGTTACAAAACTACACATGCAACAACTAAATAAACCATTTTCAAAAGGAAAAATAAAAAAATAAACCAACAAAAAATAAACTTCTCCACCTAGAGAAGAAACTTATTACCTGCTTTGCTACAGCCACCTCCTCTCCCTCTGTTACTTGTACAGTTATCAAGGAATTCTGCTCAATGTTGTGCTCTCTGCGCTTCATCTGCAATCAAGATGTGAGAATTAGCTCCTTACATAGATCAAAAGTATTTCCTTTAAGCAAAAACCTAAGTGACCAGAGAGGCCAACTTAGAGAGACCTTCAAAAAATTAAAAAGGTACAAAGAAATGTAACAAAACCTGAAAGCAGCAACTCATACTTACAAGAGGATCTGCCTTTAATACAAAAGTGGTAGTTAAGAGAAACAAGCCTCAAGATTGAGCTTTCATTCTAGGTTCAAATTGAATAAGCTCTATAGTGGCTACAGGTACCTTATTACTCTCTAACAATTTTGTCGACTTCTTATTGAACTTGGGGATCACAATAGTGAAATCATTATCATGGTTGTCAGAAACCCTTCCAAAAGTTCAAAACATCATCATTTTTCACAGAAAAAAACCCACAAAATTTTTTCCTTCAACACTCATAAACAGTTCATAATTGAATAAAATAATTAATTAAAATCATATTACCATATAGTTACAATAACCATCAACTTAGTTGAAATATTTAAAAAAATAATAAAAAGTTATTAAAAAAAAAAAAAAAAAACACTTAACAAGGGATGGATTTATATAGAAAATTAGATTAGAATATATAGTTACTATATAGCCAGTCACATACCTCACTAGAAACTGGTTCCTCACAAGCTTCATTTCCATTCTCTTTAACCTCTGCTTCAAGGTTATTTTTCTGTGAAAAGTTTTCTTTCAAATGCTGCACCTTCTTGATGATAAGTTGTGTACATGGAGAGGCACCAACAGACCAAAAATGCTTTTATTACATCAAAAAGCATTATATATAAATTTAAACAAAAAATAATGTTTTTCAAGATGCAAACAATGCTTCAAATGTTTTTCTGGAGAAGCATGAACTAGATACTTAACCTATTAAATAACCTTGCCTATATATGCACATTAAATTATTTTGACAGAATGTATTTCAAGAATTAAATTATTTTGATAGAATGTATTTCGAGCAAAAATTCTTTCTCCGAGAGATACTTAAAAGAATACCTTAATTTCTGGGCTAATCGAACCTTCGGTTTTGGATTGTTGGGTCTTTTTTTTGAGCTTCTCACTAGCAGTTTTGTGTCTCTTACCCTGAAGATGAGAGTTGAGTGTTGTTTCACTTTGGGTTGTGACTTGACAAATAGCACAAGTCCACTCTTTCTGGACTTGTTTAGGAAGTGCGATTTCAGAAGATTCTCCAACTGCTTCCACTTTTTCACTTGAAAATAGATCAGTTTCAGGTTTCTTGTTCTCTGTCTGAGTGACATCTGGCCCCTTTATATTAACTATCTGTGGAGAATGGGGAACAAATTTCATCTGCTGGCTTGCAGCCTCTTCCTTTATTTGCTCTGTTATTTGTACGGTTTTCACATCTTTCTGCACAGCATTGGGCTCCCAGCTTTTCAACTGCACCACAAGGTGGATGTGAGGAATATGTTGAAACTACAAAAACACTACATAAGCTTAAAATTTGTCAGAATTTTTGTTAAAATTCTGAAAATGGTTACAAATCTAGACTGGCAAATGCCAAATAGCATCACAAAAAATTTATAAATTTTGTTAAATGCATTCCCTGAAGGATAGGGATAGCAAAATTCAGGGTTGGTCTAAGTAAGAACTATCCATTACTTGGACATAGACAAATAAATTTATATTCTTGGGGCCATTTCTGGGATTCAGATGTAATATTTGACAAATCATATGCCCAACGTTTTTCAAAAATCAAATCCTCTCTATGCCAAACAAATGCCAGTTCTTGTAAACATCATCAAAAGATGGCGAGAAAGTGAAAAGAAGAAACAAAAGCATAGATTTGTCTTTTCATGTCCATCACCGGCGTCACATAGAATACAGCCAATTAGCTCTGGATACTGAACCCAGTTGAGATGGTTTGGTCCATTCCTATGATAGGAGAGGTCTTTTTCTATCTTTAATCTACATGATCCATATGATACTTAGCTCAAAAATTAAATTAGAAGGCCCCAAGCAGCAATTTTTGTTATTGTGTTTGTATCAACCTAAACACGATTGATGCAATAATAGGTGGCAATCCCATTACTTACCTTACTAGCAACAAGTTCCTCAAGAGCTTCACGTCCTTTCTCTTTTACAAATGTCTCTACTTCATCTTCAAAGTTGCCTCTCTTCAAAGAGAAATCTATCCATGCATTGAACTTGTTGATAAGAGCTTTTATGTCCAAGGAGAGGCATGGATGAACAAGGTGTTTATATACATATAAAGCACCATCAAAGTCGGGCATCACCAACCAGCATGTGATTAAAATCTTCATGTAAAGCCAGAATGGCAGCCTATATATGTAAAATATTAAGCAAATTAGAAAAGAAAACACACAAAGTAACAGAATTAGCAGAATTTATGGTTTCAATTTTCATCCAACAAATTCAAAGGCATTCTTAAACCTAATGGGATTTTATAAGTGTCTTCTTTGGGCACTCATGTTCAAGAAAGAATCCTACTTGCAAGAGTTCAAAAAAGATCTTATTTTACTTTTGACAAGAAAAAAATTGTTTCGAATAATGCAATCACTAATCAGGATAAGTAAGGTTATTCTAAATTATTATCATTGTTACTAATAATTACTACAAATAGTCCGTTAAGAAAATGTACCACTACGATGAAATACAACCAAAGTTTTGCATTTTTCCTTTTTTCATTTTTTGGAAAGGAAATACAATCTAAGGTTTATGTGGCTTATTAAACGCAAGATAAAATATCATATGTGAAAGCTTGAATCCAGAGTTTTAGTTTCCAAATAAATGAGTCAAACGTTGTTATATGAAATTAGAAGGTAGCCATACAAGGAAAAAGCACCATAATATTGAAGATGATATAAACTATTTGTTTCTTGAATTTTCCCAAAATCTAATTGGAACCCAGATAGACATTTTATCTGATTTGTTTACTTTAATCAGCCAACAAAAACAGGGGCACAAAGAAAATTACCATAGAAGTAGCTTGTGAAAAGCCTGTTCAAAGAGAAAAATTAAAGAAAACAGAACCCAATAGGCCACCAACTTCCTGCATTCTGATAAGCTCGAATCGTCTGCCTCTATTGCCCGTATTGAAGCCCATCTGTTCACAACAAGAAAAAATTACCATCATCATCATCACAACGACAAACAGTGAGACAGACAAAATTTGAAAGAGAAGACTTACAGAGGATACATTAACGCGAAAAGAGGCCTGCAACAAACAATGTTCACAGTGAAATTAATAAACGAACATGAAATCAGGAAATGCGAATTTATCTACTAATTTTAACATCAAAGTTTTCACTTATTGGTCTCTTCGTAGCAAACAAAAATGCATATACGATGCAGACGCACCATGCAAGAATATCGAAGCATTTCACAGCAAACTTGACAACACCCACAAAACCCATCTGGAACTGAATCTCTTTCGATTATATTTTCTGCCTGCAACTGCTTTTATATTTAAAAACAAAAACAAGGCTTGAAAGAAGAAGACCTCGAACACAAGTCAACATGGTAAAGCAGATGGACAGCTTCGAAGCGTGATACAACGGTCGCGTCACCCGGAACCCGAAACGACCCTTGTGTTTACCGTAATGACGAAATTGTCCCTGTAAAGAGATTCCTCAGATCTAGTACTCGCGCTAGCTGGTTGACACGTTTACACGTGACATATGAATACCTAGATTAAAAAATTTTCAGTCGGATATACGAGGTGGAAAATTTTTCCATCCAATAATAATTAGACGTGATTAAATTGGGCTGAGCAGGCTAGATATTAGTTAGAATATCAAAAAATTTGTAATGATTATAAATAAATTAAATATAATAAAGAATAGGTCAGTCAATCCATAAATCAGAAAGCCAATAATAACAAAACAACAGCACATGTAGGTGTCACGTGATCAGAAATACTTTTGTTTGAAACAGAAGCATGCCCTTCATCTGCTCTGCCTCTGATGGGGTTTGGTTGATAAAGCTTGTCCTTTTGTGGAGGGAAGCAATCAGCTGGTTTGGCAGTAGATCACTTTCAAAGTCCTCCTGGTGACCGTAGATCACTTTCAGAGTGTAGAAACGGTAAGTTTGACGGTGGAGGACTTTGTAGATGGTGTTGCCAGTGTCGCTGCCAATGCGGTTCAATCGCTCCAGCTCGACTAAATGGATGGGCTGTTGAGGCTACACATGTTGAAGGAAGCATGTGAGTTTCTGTTGGTGTGTAGAAATACTTTTAGTTTTGAGAAATTTGGTGTTTCGTGAAGACGAAGGTGGATTAAAATTTATTTTACTTTTTAAAACTTATTTTAAACTAGCTAATTAAAAATAAGATCAAATGACAAAAATACCCTTGATTGTATTAAAATTGACTAACCTAAACCAGCAGTTGACAGCCAAATTGTAATATCTAGCGGAGAGCCGAATTGTAATAAATTTGTAAAGTTTATCCCACCTGCCAATATGTTTTAACTTAATAACTAATTTGTAATTTGCTTTTTAACTGATTTACGGCTTTATTTAATATGGTGTATATGTGAGTTCATTGTGAAGTAATTATAAGAGTGATTTAGAAATCTCTCATCAAATTTATGTTAGGATTTTGGCTTATAATTATGGTAAACTTCAATTGATACGAATGTAGTTCAAATGAAATTCATTTAAGGTAAGTGAGATAGCGATAGAAAGTTTAACTTGAGAGGTAGCCAACGTCATGGATAATGTTGGAAAATGAGTTTGGAGGCATCAACACAAACCTCAAAGTAGTAGCAAGGACAATATCGAACGAAAAAATATAGATTACGGGTTTTTCTTTATTGATGAGTTTCTAATTGCTTTAAATGCAAGGAAAGCTATTTCTTAGAGAGTTCTAGATGATTTTACGACCAAATAAACTCATTTTATAATTATAGGATTTATTCTTTGTTTAAAAGGCACACCACCACGTAGCAAGATACCTATAAAAAGACTAAGCAATGAGCTCAATTGCAAGCTTTGGTCTTGATACTAAATGAGTTTAAGGCTTAATTGTAATTAGAGTTTGGGGTTAGAGAGAATGAGTATTGTAACAATTTTCTATATAAGGATATTTTCAATATATATATATTTAGTTTGGATTTTTCACATAAATTATTGTGTTTGTATGATTCAATTCTTTTTTTTGTTGGCTATATTTTTTTGAGATATGTTAGATATTATTTGATGTGGTGGGTATTAGACACACTTCCGCATGTGTCCCCAAACTATTATCAAGGCTTGGTGGGGAAAGTCTGCACCTCGCTGTTGCGGTCATATGTGCAAGAGTGAGGAAGGTGAGAAAAGGTAGTTGTAAGCATCTTGTGTCGGTGAGATGCAAAAATTGTATTAATTAAGAGGAAAATTAATAGAACAATTCCTCCTCTAAACTCTTTCTCTTATGCTGAGAGCGCTCACCACCTAAGTTTTCCAACAGCTACGTTACTGATTAAAAGTTGACGTATTTGTTCTGTATAAAAATGACCAGATACAATATAGGACAAGGCAACAAAAACCTGAATCCAGGCGATGTTCAAAGGGTTGTCCATTTATCCGACAAAAGTCCAGAAGGCATTTTTTATCAAGACATTGATACTCCGACCAGTCTAGGCCATCCCCTTTTCTTACCCTGTGTTGCCTTAAAGAAAAAGTCTATTGAGTAACTGACACATAATTCACTGTAAGATCATAGGGTTTGATGTTGTAAGGAAGATCAACAACCATCATGGAAGCCGAAATTGGGAGTCCTCGAATTTCTTGGTGTTGAAGAAAGAGAGATAATGCAGGTTGGAGAGGCAAAGGCCAGTTTGTGCCTGAGCTTAAAGATGGTCAAGCCGTGGCTACCGAATAGGAGAGCCAAAACAGCTACGTGTAGCTGTCGTGTGCTTTGAGTGACTAGACCACCATGGCCATTGCTGTTGTCCTTGCCAATAAATGAAAATTTGAGTTTTTAGAAACTCAAACCATACCAGGGACATGCTTGTAAAGATGTATTTATTTGAAGCAGTTTTAAGTTGACTATCTGAGACTTTTACAACTCAAACTACTATCGAGATCAACTTAAATAAGACTCTAATAATATGGTTGAGAGTGGTCTGTCGACATAAATGATGAGACTATTGAGATTTGAACCTATCACTTGAGAGACTGGTGAGATGTGCTTTACTACCAGATTATTTCACCTTTCTTATCAATTAATTAACAAAGATATTTTCAAATTCGGTATTTCAATAGGTCCTAAACTACCACTTTCTTTCCTTTGGGTAGAATGAGGACTTATCCAGACTAGAAATAGTAGATAAAATGATTAGTACAAAAACACAACATATTTTAAATGCCGATTGTTTCAGAAAATAAAATTAGAGACTGAAAACCGCAGACCAAAACAGTACAAGCCATTGTTCAATGTGAAAACACCAAAAAGTTACCTGTAGCCATTTCAAACTGAACAAGTAGTAGGCTTAATCTTCCATTACCTATATAGACCATTCACACTACCTTAGACTTTGCAGCAGCCTGAGCATTAACTTGTTTAATCTGGGCCAAGTGCCACCACCCACACAGGTGACAGTCCATGTTCTCACTACTAGAGCAGTTTATATTGCAAATTTTGCACCACCACAAAGGCTCTTTATACTCTACATATTTTTTCCTTACACCTTGTAACTTGAAATTTTTCCGTCTTTGTTCAAGTAGAGATGCAGCATCCTCTGTGCTTTTGGATTGTTGGTTCTTAGCTTTCAGCTCATCACAGGCAAGTCTGTGCCGTAATCCCCGAAGGTGAGACTTATGGGCTATCTTGCTTTGACTTGTTACTTGACATATTGTGCATGTCCACTCCTTTTGGACTTTATTAGAAACTCCACCTGCTTCTTTCACTTTGCCTGAGATTTCTTTGATTTCCTCAGCAGCTAAGTTATTTCCATCAGTCTTTGTTCGACTAGCCTGCTACATACATATAGTCAATGCCAGCACAATATTAGATATTTCACCTTTCCCGGATTGGTTTCACTTAGGAAATAACAAATATGTAGATGAGGTCCACGCAAAGAATTAATTAATTCTCACATTAGGAATTATTACTAACAAATAAATGTTTTAATATAAAACTACACATACAACTAAATAAATGTTTTGTGTCCATAGGGAGGCACCAACAGACAAAAATTGATTTTATTAACATCAAAAGCATTATATATAAAGTTGAAGTAACTAAACGTTCTTTTCATGGTTTTATGGTGGATGATTAAATAAAAAATAAAAGTAATGTTTTTCAAGATGCAAACAATGCTTCAAATGATTTTCTGGAGAAGCACTTAGTAGATATACTTGACCTACTAAATAAATTTTCTATATATGCACATTAAAGCATTTTGACAGAATTGCATTTTCAAGTAAAAACTCTTTCTCGGAGAACTACTTGAAAGCGTACCTTAATCTCCGGGAAAGAGGAAGCTTTGGTTTTGGATTGTTGGGTCTTTGTTTTGAGCTCCTCACAAGCAGTTTTGTGTCTCTTACCTTGAAGATGAGAGTTGAGAGTTGTCTCACTTTGAGTTGTGACTTGACAAGTAGCACAAGTCCACTCTTTCTGGACTTGTTTAGGAAGTTGGAGTCCAAAAGATTCTCCAACTGCTTCCACTTTTTCAGTTGAAAATAGATCAGTTTCAGGTTTCTTGTTCTCTGCCTGAGTGAAATCAGGCCTTGTCAAAGTAACCTCCTGTAGAAAATTGGGAACAAATTTCACCTCCTCGCTCGCAGCCACATCCTTTATTTGCTCTGTTACTTGTACAGTTTTCACCTCTTTCTGCACAACATTCTGCTCTCCGCATTTTAACTGCACCACAAGGTACACATGAGGATTATGTTAACAGGGATAGCAAAAATCAAAAGCATCAATTACTTGGACCTAGACTAAAATATATATTAGTAGTAGGTAAATCCAAACCCAACTTGTTTGCTTATTCATGTCCGAACCACAATCCACAACCCCATTAAATTCATGTCACGATCATGGGTCTAATTCAAAGTTCATATTCTGAGAACCAAGTCTAACCACTCACACACCTACTTGGCGTTACAATCACTGACCTCACTAGCAACAATCCCTTCAAGAGCTTCAGGTCCATTCTCTTTTACATATCTCTTTACTTCATCTTCAGAGTTAACTCCCTCCACGGAAGAGTCTATCCATGCATTGAACTTGTCGATAAGAGATTTTATGTCCACGGAGAGGCATGGACAAACAAGGTGTTTATATGCATATAAAGCACCATCGAAGTTGTGTATCACCAACCAGAATGTGATTATAAGCTTCATGTAAAGCCAGAATGGCAACCTAAATGTTAAATATAAACCAAATGAGTAAATACAACATAAAAAAAAAGTAATAAAATTAGCCGAATTTATGTTTTCAATTTCAAACAATAAATTCGAAGGCATTGTTGAGGTTCATCTAGCAGTGTCAACATGTCTTAAGAAGGCAAGCTTAATGGGGTTACATTAAAATCGCTTTGGGCACTCATGTTCAAGAACGAGTCATACTAGTAGCAGTTTTACAAAGATTTGATTTTCATTTTATTCTTCAAAAAAGAAAATGATGTTTCGAATAATGCAATCACAATCTGTGAAGCATGTTAACAAAATATGATGGCATGACGTGTTATAGTTTATGAGTTAACATGCTATATATATTTATGTTACTCTGTATATACAGGTGGCAGTAGTATAGAGCCCCAGATGGCAGTCATTGGTGCAAGAATTAGTTAGTTAGGTAGAAGTAAACTGACTTTGTAGCTCTGTATATAAAGACCTTTTTTCCCCTGTTTTGAGTAATGAATGATAATCCTCTTCATTCATTATTACTTGTTGCAAGCTTTGTTATTGTTCACAATCAGGATAAATAAGGTTCATCTAGATTATTATCATTGTTCGTAATCGTTTCCATAAAGAATCTTTTCTTAGCATGTATTGTTCTGAGAGCAAATTATATCGGTTAATATAAATGTAACACAAAATACAATGAAGGGTGGTTTATATGGCTTATTAAACTCAAACATATCAAATGTGAAAGCTTAAATTCAGAGTTTTATTTTCCAAAACAAATGAGCCAAACGTTGTTATATAAAATTAGAACTAAACCAACTAAGAAAAAAGAACCATAACATTTAAGATTTTTTTTTTCCCTGTTTAATTTCCCCCAAATCTAATTGGACTGATTTTTTTATCTGATTTATTTACTTTAAACAGCCAACAAAAACAGAGGCACAAGGAAAAAGGGAAGTAGGAAGAAATTACCATAGAAGTAGCCAGTGAAAAGCCTGTTCAAAGAGAAAAACTAAAGAGAACAAAACCCAATAAGCCACCAACTTCCTGCATTCTGATGAGCTTGAATCATCTGCCTCAATTGCCCGTATTGAAGCCCATCTGTTCACAACAAAAACATCCCCATCATCACACCATCATCATCATCATCATCATCATCATCGTAACAGGCAATGAGATAGACAAAGCATGAATGAAAGAAAGACTTACAGAGGATATACCAAAGCAAGAAGAGGCCTGCACGAACAATATTGACAGTGAAAATAATGTCCTAAAAAATTAAGTGACTGACAAATAATAATAACAATTGCATATATACGCACCATGCAAGAATATCGAAGCATTTCACTGCAAGCTTGACAAGAAACACAAAAGCCACCTGGAATTGCATCTCTTTCAATTGTTTTTGTTTTTCTGCTTGAACGAATCTACAGAGCCAACTGCTTTTAAATTTAAGAACAAAAAATAAGACTTCAAGAAGATCTGAAGTGGAACACAAGTCAACACAGTTAAAGTAAACGAAACCTTCAAAGAGAAGTTCAGCGGTCATATCACTTTTCACACTGGGAACCCGAAACTACCCTTGCTTTTTTACTACAATGACGAAATTGTTCTGCTGATAAAGAGATTCTTCATGTCGGCTACTCGCGCTACCATGTTGACACGTTTTCTTGTGACATTTAAGCATAGTGAAAGGGCGACTAAAGAAAATTCTATACGCGCGCAGGAGGGTTATATAGATTCCTCGTACGGAACAAAAGATAACATGCACATTCTCTGTACTCTATAGTCTATGACTTTATGTAAATGGCCGGTGACGGTGACGACTATTGTAGTTCGTTAGTTTGAACATGGGGCCAATTATGATTTTCTTATACACCGTTCTTTGCGTTGAGCCTGTCTATAATGTGATAGGATAAGTAGTTGATATATTTGTGAGCTTAAGTATAATGTCAGATAACTAGTTTATATATATATATATGGAGAATCCATAGCTCTAAAATTTGACACACAATCTTACACATTTTTATAACCTTTGAATGGAAACAATTTTAATGACAAGGATGAATTTATACTTTAAGACGTTGTGTTTTTCCACTCATATAATCTCTCTCATCGTTAATGAAAACTAATTCATATTTTATTTATTCTTGTCTCCCTCTCTCTCCTCTTCTGATTTTTAACTGTTTATCTTCTTCTCACTCATTTCAAGAATTTTTTTCATTCAAAGTTTAAAAGGCAATTCAACTCATTCAAATTAGTATTTTTTCAATAATAATCTTAATACAAAATTAATTAAGGATTTTTTTGTAAATATCTATTGAATGGAATAGCACCTATAATTCTATAAATACGAAAACAAAACATAGTAGTATGAGCAACAAACTTCTAGTTTAGAAGCTCACATTTAGATAAGCAGTTAATGCGAGAAGAATTTTAAATAAGGTGAAAATGAAATTCTCACCAGGCAAAGAGAGAGGGAGAGAGAGTGGCGTGCACATAAAGAGAGAAATAAATGAATTTAATAGATTTGATCAGGTTGTTTCAAAAATAAATGAAGTTAAATACGGTGAAAAATGAAATAAATGAGGTGAAAATGAAATTGTCACATGCATTTATAAGATTTGATCAGGTTGTTTCAAAAACATAAAAAACTCAAATTTTCTTTGCCATGGCGGAAAGCTCACTGCAAAAACACGTCGCTGTTTTGGCATTCCCGTTTGGTAGCCACGGCTTGACCATCTTTAAGCTCATGCATAGACTGGCCTCCGCCTCCCCTAACCTCCATTTCTCTTTCTTCAGCACCAAGAAATCCAACGACTCCCTGTTTTCAGCTGCTGATCTTCCTCACAACATCAAACCCTACGATCTCGACGATGGGGTTCCAACGAATCATGTCTCAACGGAACACCCACTTGAGACAGTGGAGCTTTTTCTAAAGACGACGCCGGAAAACTACAAAAGAGAGTTAGAAATGGCGGTGGCGGAGACTGGCCGGAATGTCAATTGCTTGATAACTGACGCCTTCTTGACTTTCGCCGAAGACATGGCCAAGACTTTGGACGTTGCATGGATTCCGGTTTTTGTTGCCATGCCCTACAACGTATCTGCTCATTTCTATACAGAACAAATCCGTCAACTTTTAATCAACGGTGTAGAAGAAGAGAGCATGGTGAGTATCAAAAATCAGAAGCTGGAGATCATTCCAGGGCTGTCCATGATGAAGATATCTGATCTATCTGATGAAATATTGATGGGTGATTCAGGAGACTCTCTGTTTTCTTCGATGCTAAGTAAACTGGGACGTGTCCTGCCCAAAGCTTCAACAGTTGTCTTGAATTTCTACCAACAACTTTATTCTACTGACCTTTTAAAGGATCTCAAATCCAAGCTCCCAAGTTTGCTCAATGTCGGTTTTTTAACTTCACAGCTGCCAGAATCTGATGCAGACTCAACAGGCTGCCTTGCATGGTTGGACAGACGAGAACCCAAGTCCGTCGTGTATATTGGGTTTGGCACCGTGGCGACACTGCCACAGCATGAGCTAGTAGCTTTGGCGGAGGCGTTGGAGGAGAGTGGTGTTCCTTTTCTTTGGTCATTGAGAGATGATATGGTCAAAGAGTTGCCGAGAAATTTTCTTGAGAGAAGTAGAGGGCGTGGAAAGATAGTTGCAAGGGCACCACAGACTCAAGTCCTGGGACATGTTTCTGTAGGTGTGTTTGTGACACATTGTGGAGCGAATTCGGTGTTTGAGAGCGTTGCGAATGGGGTTCCGATGATCTGCCGGCCCTTTTTTGGAGATCATCGGATGAATGGGAGGGTGGTGGAGGAAGTATGGAGAGTTGGAGTGAAAATTGAGGGTTTAGTGTTCACCAAATGTGGAGTGTTGAAGAGCTTGGAGCTCATTTTTGAGCATGAAGAAGGCAAGAAAATGAGAGAGAATGTTCGTCTTCTCAAAGAGATTGTAATGGACGCTGCAGGACCTGGTGGCAGTGCCACTAGAGATTTCAACATTTTGGTAGAACAAATCTCCAGATTTTAAATTTTATTAGTTAACAAGAATGCTTTTAGAAAATTCACTAGCTAGCAGCTTGTAATTGGATGGTGAGGTTTTTGTTGCTAATTAATTTATGTATGATGGTGTGCGATTAAATTGCATTTACAATATGATTAAGAAGATTCATTTTATATTAAATTGTAGTGAAAAAAGAAAGAAGAGACAATCAAAACAGCTAAAACATGATCTTGATGCACTTGTGAGGCTTGTACTCAATCCATTCACCGATGCTACTGTCCTCGGACAGATTGTTCTTAATTGTTCGCTGAATAAAATTGATGGTTTATAAAAAAAAAAAAAAAAAATCATATTAGGTGTGTTCACATAAAAAAACGATAGTCTTTGTAAGAAATAATAAAAACAATGATCTTTTTTATTAGGGATAATCCCAAAAAACCCCTCACTTTTGATAAATTATCAATTCTCCCCCATATGGTTTTGTTTTTATCCAAATTACCGTCTAACTTTTAATTAAACACCCAAAATACCCCCTGAAGGCATATAAAAAGACGATAATACCCTTGACAGTAACCGATTCCGTTAAATGAATAAGGTTGACCATTTGACTCCGGGGATAAAAACGGAAATGCGAAGAAAGTTAAAAATCTATATATTAATTAATTAAAATATGAAAAATTAAAATAAATAAATAATATTAAATATAAAAATATAAAAAATAAAGATATTTTTATTTTTAAAAAATAAAAAATTTAAATAAAAAAAAAAATTTTCGGTCACTCACCACCTTCCCTCCTAACCTCACCGTTCTCTCTCTCTCTAACTTCACCAGTCTCTCTCTCTCTCTAACCTCACCGCTCAGGCTCCGTCGCTCACTGTCGCCTCCGCCAGACATCCACCACCAACCTCTCCTTCGCCGACTCCTCTTCATCTCTCTCTCTCTGGCGCCGCCGCTGCCGCCTTCTTTCCTCTCCTCTCCTCTCCTCTTTCTTTTCAGATCAGGATCGAACCCAGACGACTGGGTTCCGCTGAGTTCCAACCCAGACGAACCCTCATCTAGGTTCAGCTGGGTTCCAACCCAGACGAACCCTCATCTAGGTTCGGCTAGGTTCCAACCCAGACGAACCCTCATCTGGGTTCGATCAGACGACTGGGTTCCAACCCAAATGAACCCTCATCTGGGTTCGAACCCAGATAAGGGTTCGTCTCCTCTGGGTTCGAACCCAGACGGAACCCAGACGACTGGGTTCATCTCGTCTGGGTTCGAACCCTCATCTGGCTTCGAACCCAGATGAGGGTTCCAGACGAGGGTTGATTTTGGTTGTTGATTTTGGTTGCTGACTTTGGTTGCTGATTTTGCTTGATTTTGGTTGTTGATTTTTGATGATTTTGATTTTGGTTGGTAATTGTGTTGATGATTGCTAGTAATGGTGTTGATGATTGCTAGTAATGGTGTTGATGATCGATAATAGATGATGAAGTTAATGTGGTAAAATTTTTTTGGGTTGATGATAACTGGGTTTCCAGTCAGGTTCCAATGACTAGAAACCCAGAATTTTTTGGGTTTCCAGTCGCAGTGAGAAATAGGGAGAGAGAAAAAAGAGGGGGAAGAAGAAAAGGAAAGAGGTTGCAGCTGGCGGAAGTGGTTTTATGGAATCTATGGCTGGTGTGTTGAATGGTTGGTGATGAAGATTGATGATGATGAAGATGGAGATCGGAGGTTGAAGATGAAAATGGCAGATAGATTTCTTTTTTATTTTAATCAATTATTTTATTTAAAATATTATGTTATAATTATTTTATTTGTTAAATAAAAATATTTTATCAAGGGTAGAATTGTCTTTTTACAATTTTTCTAACATTTTTGTTAACTTATTGACGGTAGGGGATAATTTGGATAAAAATGAAACTAAAGTGATAAAATAGATATTTTCACAATCTAGAACCGGTTTTTTGGGATTATCCCTTTTTATTAAATTAGTTTTCTTTTCAGAACAATTAATTTTTCAAGAGATAAGTACAAAAATAGCACATTCAATTAATGACTTAACATTTATGTCTTTTTTCAAAAAATGTAACAATTAATTCCTAAATCATATATAAAAATATAAAAATATCCTCACAATAAATGTAACAATTAAATCATTTTTAAAAAAATATAACTCTCTCATCAATTTTATCAAGGACATTTGTGTAAAAAAAAAAAAAAGGTTTGTGACTCAATTGTTAACTTTATTGAAATGGGACAAGATTGTCAATCTAATATTTAAAAGTGCAGTCTGATGATAATTTCTCAATTTTTTCAATACTACCTTACTGATTTCGGGTGCAGATTTACATAGGGATGTCAATTGTCAACAATAAAAATACGTCTCTATTTTAAAAAAATAAAAAATAAAAAATGTCTCAGTCCAAACAGGTAAATTGAAATAAACATTAAATAAAGTACAGGTTTGGGACTGGTTTGGGGATGACTTGGAAATCGATTTCAGAGATACGGGGACTATGGTGTTAGCTCTCCCCACCTTGACTCCTTTTAACCAAAGATGACTTTTTATATCAAGTCCGACCTAAATCGATGAGGCACCAATTTGTTTGAAATGGAAAATAATGACCCATTTGGGACACGGATCAGGTTTGAGACACCCAAAAAAACCGAGTCAAAATTGGGCTGGATAAATTCGGCCCCAATTCCCATTGTCATATTTCATCGTATAGTGGTAATATTTTTGTATATGTAATGAAACTTTTTTACGTACTAATTGCTTTAAAATTTGTATTTAAAGAATTTATGTTATCTATAAATTTTATATTATTAATTATCTAAATGTGATGTTATATTGAAGATAAAGATTAAATTATTTTAAGTTTAAATTATTGTTTTTATTTATATATTTATTTTTTTAATATTAATTATGTGATTTGTTAAAAACTCAATTAGGGTCATATGGGTCAAGTAGCCGTCTCAATCGAGTTTAGGTTTAGGATGAAAAAGTAGCAAAATATTTAGGGCACAGGTTCGGTTTGGGCTAGATCAATCTAGTCTCAATTTAATCCGTTGTCATCGCTGCAACTTATGACACCTAGCGGGCCAAGACTATGCATGGCCCCACGTGAAGCCCATGTGGGGTCAAGATTGGCTTGAAGGACTGCGATCGAAAGCCCATTCCTAATCCCTCGTCTGGTGTGCCTAACAGCAATTAAAAGATAGATCAGCCAGTTACATTAATGGAAAGTAAATTTTGGCAACTATGAGTCTACTAGTAACCTTATAGCAGTTTTATGAGCTTGCTGATAACCGTCGTAGCTACTAATTCCCTAAATAAAGGCTGCCATCAAAGCACATAAAAATGAAGCATATAGAGGGAAGTACATAAATCTTATCATGGATGCAATCTTGTGCACTAATATCTACATTACCACTTACACTTCAACTCGCACTCATTTGCTTGGAAACAGTCTCATATTTTCAAAGGTCCCCGACCACTTTGTGGAATCCCTTGACCTGGGCATCAAAAGTGTGGTGGCCGACATCACCCTGGCTTGTTGTTTCGCACGAAAGGAGTGGAGGTCAAGTTTTGTCCTAGAAGGGGTGTGACCAAGAGACAGACCTGGTGTCTGGATCAAGACCTCACGTATAAAGTAGAACCTCTCCAAGACGCAAGTCTTAAGCTGGGACCAAAATTCACGTATCATTATATTTGTTGACACTGAGAATTTTTGTGTTAATAGGTTTTAAAAATAGGAAAATTAATTCTTAATGATTTCTTTTCCTAAAATAAAGATGTATGTACGTATTATAAATGGAAAACAATGTAAACTATTTGCTGTATTGGCTTCGCGGATTACATATTAGATATTTCGATAAATACAAATATATAGATGACTCCATAGACATTACCACTCCAAAAATTATTTTTTTGAAAAAAAAAATGCGTAAAGAAATTATATATTTAATTACCATTAAATTTTTAAAATTTCTATTTTGGTCCCTCTAGCTATTATATTGTGATACATTGGTCCTCCAAATAAATTTTGTTCATAGATGAAAGATCTTTTTTGTTCTAGAACTAAAAAATGTGTGAGTTTTGAAAATAACATTAGAAAATTGAAATGAGTTTTTTTAACACCATTAATATTCACAAAAAAATACCAAAAAAATTATAGTTCGAAAACTATAATTGGTGAACACGGATGATGCTATAAAACCTTTTTCAATTATCTGGTGTCAGTCAAAAATTTAGTTTTTTTTTTTTCTTTTCTATCTGAGAAATTTTATCGTAAAAGTATTCAAATCAATGTTCTGCGAAAGAACATAAGTGGATGGTCTGGTTAGTTAGATATATGAAATAATCACAAATGATATTGTAATGAAAACATGATACATCTGTTCCACCAAAAGGCAGCCTTGTGATGGTGTAGGAAGTGTACGTCAGTTCTTTTAGGGGACAGTGGACAGAGCCCAGCCTGCAAATATCTATCATCCCTTGACAAAACACAGTACAAGGCATATTATGTGGTACAAATTTGACTTCAGCATTTGTGGGTGGCTGAAATGACTTTTTTCTTTTCTTCTTTTTTTTTTTTTGAAGTAAGACCGAAATGACTTTTTGGTGTATAATGATATACTATTCATCAAAACATTCCAGAAATTCGGGAGAAATTAGTGCAACTAATTTTCCATCCATGCAATGCGTGAAATTTAGATAATCCACATTGTGCAGGCAAAATTGGAGGCAGACAAAGAAGACGTTGGATTCCAATTTGTTTTGACGGAACAAGAAAAAAAGTATTCGTTTTTAACTCTGAAAAGAAACTTTTATTTGTTTTTTATCTTTTTGCATTCCACGTAATGCTCCACAAAGGTTGAAAGCCAAACAAACATTTCACATAGATAAAAATCATATAAACGTTTCACATAGATAAAATGTCATTTATATAAAACGTCATAAAAATGTAAAAGGATTAAAAATAATGAAATTTCATTTAGGGTAAAAGATCATTAACCTTTTTTTCTTGGTTAAAAAACGTATTTTACTATTTTTTAGACAAAAATAAACTTGTCCCCTTATATTAATTTACTGGATTGCCCTAATCATCTAACTAACACGTTTTATTTATTTTTTTTTTTTTTTTATACTGGTACTTATTAGGTGGGAACCAGAATCGACTAAGATATAATTCTGATAACGCAACCCGAGAAACATCTCTTTATAAACGGTAGAGAATAATTCACATTAAGTGGAGGGACAACCCATAACATGTGGAGAAAATGCCCACAACTTTGTGGGACTTACGTGTAGAATCTGTTACCTCTTAAAAACGGTGGATGGTATTATGCTTAGTTTATCTTAAATCATAGCTTCTTTTCACTTATTTTTTCTTTTTCCGTTTGAGGTTATTTTCATGTCATCACAATTAGTGTGAATTTCAAAATTAATACAAAATTATGAATATAATTTTTTCAATATTATCCTTTATTCGCAAATTAAGAATATCTTCAATAAAATTATTTATTTGGATAGAATTTCTTACCATGTACCTTTTCAATTCAATTATCTACCCCAAATATATGAAATTGATATTACAATTTTTTTTTAAGAGAATATGGGGATGTTTCTCAATTGAGAAACTCTCTTAGAAATATTAATTAGGATTTCTCACTTTTTTTTCACGAATTGAAAATATAGAGATGTGTCTCACTCTCTATTCTCTTAATTGTAAAATATAAGAGGAAAGAGAATGAAACACATATTTTATAATGTTGATCATAAAATGAATGCAATTTATGTTTTTGAAAATTATATTGGAGATGAGAATATGCATTAATATATATATATATATATATATATTTCACAATGGATACTTATTCAAAAATACAAAAAAAAATTGACATGTCATCAATGGAAACTCAAAAATGCATACTACCATTAAAGATACTCTAAGACCATAGTTGATAGCTTGTTCGATTTTTTCACTTTTTATTTAATAACGCTTAGTAAGTCTCATTAAATTATTTATTTGATTTTTAAAGTGATGATAACACTTAAAATGACTTTCAAAATTATTGAACCTTAAAAAAAAAAAAAAAAAAAAAAAAAAAAAAATCACTTTTCACTTACCTGATTAAATTTGTATTTTTTTTTCTCCTATTCTATTCAATTCAATTTTCAATTTAAAAGAAAAACAAATATGACATTTAAAATGGTGTTTTTAAAAACTATTTTCATAAATGAAAAACATGTTTAAAAAAGATCTTTTGTAAAATATAATGAGTTTGGTAGGATTTCTTAAAATGTATTTTAAAAAACAGAAAATGATATAAATGTGTTTGGTATTATTTTTAAAATGAGTAAATAGTTGTTTGGATAAAAAAGTAATTATTTGTATTGAAAATATTTTTTGAAAATGATGAAAAAATAAAAAAGATTTTTTTTATTTTATTTTTTAGTTATAATTTTTATTAAGGTGTGTTCCATTTTTAAAAACACATTTTACTAAGCATACAACCAAACACTTTACTCTCATTTTTCATTTTTGAAAATAAAAAATCATTTTAAAAAATACATCCAATCACTACCTTAATATTCATTTTTCAATCATTATTTAGTATTTTATAAAATTTAGCTCTATTTCGTCTTCAGATAAAAAACAAACGCGTGATAAATGTGTATGTTCATGAACAAAAGGATAGTGTTAAGAAATTAATTTTCATAACTTAGTGGTAGTTTCAAAATTTATACTATTTTTAATATTATTTTATGAATTTTTCATCTTTGTAATTTTCTTTTTTCTAAGATACTTCCATGCGTCAAATAAATTACACCCAGCATATGACCAAATTATATGTGGTAGCCATAAAAAATAATCATCTGATAGATCTATTACCATGACATAATAGTCGAGATATGTACGTAAGTCTGCACCAAAAGCTCTCTCCTTTTTGTACGAGTGGGAAGACTCAAAACTTGGACATGGACTCTAATTTAGCCGAAAAAAGGCAGTACCTGGCTTACGGTAAACAAAATAATTGTATAATTGTATCTATGGTTCACGGTTACAAGTGTTGCCGTAAGAATTTTTTTTTTTTTTTTTTTTTTTACAGAGTACATATTATATCTATTTGTATTATAACCGAGATTTCCTTATATAAACTCTAAAATGTTGTACGGAACAAAACTCCCAAAAATTAGGAGAAATGACTAATATACTAGTGAAAAATTGATACAAATATAGATTTACACAAGTAGGAAATAAAGCTCAAACTTGACTCATAAATGGAGAGACGACTGCACACTCACTAGCTTTAAATTCCTTCTAATTTAGAAGTAATGGCAATGCAATAAACCTTAAAAGGATCATAAATGATAGCAACTACTTGTACTGCTGAAATTTAGAAAGCAAGCCAAGTCTCTTCCTCTCATGCATCTATACGATCTCTCTTTCTTAGCTTTTTTTTTATTAAGTTTTTGGTTGTTCAACTGATCAATCTTAATTGTGGAAATTGGCTAAGATGGTGATCAGCGTGGGAGGTCAATTATTGAAGAAGCGCCGACGTACGCCGAATGTTGTAGAAGAAGCCCTGTCACCACTACTCTGGTCATAAATCAGTACTGCAAACCCTTTTTAATATTATTGAATTATTATATTATATTATTGAAGAGAGAGAACATATGGACACTAAAATGTGTTACTTTATCCCCATGTATCTGCTTTTTATCTTTCTTCTGCGTAAAGTTGACATGCAGGGAAGAGATGTCATCAGAAAAAGAAAGATGAATATGTTATAAATTAATATAGGATCGATTGTTTCATGAATATATATTATATTAAATTTTTAAAAAATATATTAATTATTTATATTTATTTTTTAAAGAAAAAAAATACAACAAAATTTAGTATATATACGTAAAAGTAGTACCATATGTTTTAAATTTTTTATCTAAATAACATGACATATAAACTGTCAACGTCATAAATATATATTATATTAAATTTTTAAAAATTATATAAATTATTTATGTTTATTTTTCAAGACCAAAAATACGTCAAAATGAAAGGTACATGAATGGTTAGAGTATTTATTTAATCTAATAATATTTCAGTTCAAGTGGTATCTAAAAACATTTTTATTCATGACAATACTGATCTTTAAATAAAATTTCAAGACCACTATTGAGTCATGTGTTAGGTTAACTCAAATCAAAATTTTTAATTAATTAAAACTAACTCTAACTTTTTAAATTATTATTACTAAATACAAAAATTTAAATGCAAATATCGGGAAATAGCTAAAAAAGAGTGCATAACCGTTTGTATCCCAAAGAAAGAGTTTTGATTATTTGTATTCCAAGCCATTAGAATTTAAATAAAATTATCCATCTGTTTAAAAAAAGAGAAAAGTTGACTTGTCATTCTTTCCAATTCCATCCATCATTTCTGCATCCAGCATCATTTTTTTGAGTAAGGATTCTCTACTATTTTTTTTTTTTGTTAATCTTTTGATAATCTAGTAATACATCAGCATTTGAAAAAATGAATGATCAAAATTGATAGATTTTTTCTCTTTCATATATCATTCAAATTTAAATTATTCTCATAAAAAGATTAACACTATATTAACATTGACAGAGAATTCTTATCCTTTTTTTAGTGGAACCTCTTTCTTCTCTATCCAATATCTTTCTATTGTTCTTCCTTATTTTCTTCTCCCTCTCCTTCTTCGTTTTTTTCTTCATTTCCTTTTTCTTCTCTTTCTCCTCCTCCTTTTTCCTCCTTTCTTCTTCTTCCTTGCTATAAAAACAAATTGTAGATATGCAAGTCTTCTTGCCATGAGTCACTGCATTTTGTATTGACATAACTCACGACAGTATAAACTGTTGTTACTCACGATAGTAGTTTTATTGCCATGAGTCATGGCAGTTTGTAGATCCTCAACTCATGACGGTATAAACTGTCATTAACTCACGACACTATATATTGAACTATCGTGAGACATGACAGTATATATAGTTGTGAATTAAGGTAATACAAAAAGCCGTGACTCGTGTTAGGAGGACTTGCAAATTTATAGATCCATAATTCTAGCGAAGAAGAAGAATAATGAAAAAAAAAAAAGAGGAAGAGCAGTAGATGATGATGAAAGATTGGTTGTGGATAGGAGCAGAGTCGGGGTTTTGATTTTAGATGGGTCAAGACAAAAATAAATACTTAAATTGATGTAAGACAATTACTTATATTAAAAAAATTAAGTTATTGAAAAACTAAATTTAGTATTGGTTACTTTTATTATAAAAAATACAACTGATTACTCTTTTGAATCTCAAAAAAAATTATTTATATAATTGAAATTTACACTAAATCTTTCTACGATTTTCTTTTCAAATAATCAAAGAGTTTATAAAAATGTCATACTCCACCTTATTGCGAGTTTAGTCTTTAATAAATTAACAAAATTTTGAAAAAATATATAATATATTTATCAATTTACAAGCTTAAATTTGACAAGTTTAGATGCAATAATCAATATGAATATTCAAAATGCGGAGTATAATTTGTTGCAACTATATAGACAAGATTGCATAATATATTGATAACGAGAAACTAAATCATCCTATTTAAGATAGGAACGATCGATGAAATTATTTAAATATCATCCAATAATAAGAGGGAAGTATTTTATGTTTTTAGACAAAATCTAATTTGATATATGTGTCTTTAATTATAATAATTAATTGGATAAAGTAATTGACTTTAATATTATATTTTGCATTAAAAAAAATCACAAACTAAATTTTGAATATTGTGCAATCTTGTCCATAATCTATATAGTTGCCACAATCCCGACACTAGCGGTGGAGGAGGAAAAGGAGAAGAAAAAGAAAGAATTGCCCAAAAAATGCTGGCGTAAAAAATGAGATTTCAACAAATGAAGAGATTGGAGAAGATGAAGTTAATTTTTTAAAGGGTAATATTTTTTACGAAAACATATTTTGGGACACAAAAGATCAACAGCTCTATTTAAAATGGGAGACTTGCATTTAAATATCCTTAATTTTGCCTAAACTGGAGTCATAGTTGGGTTTTAACAAAATTAGGAGGAGATACCGTTAACTTAGATTTTGACTATTTGAATTACATTTGACATTATCTTTCAATTTGAAAGTACAAAAACATCCTTTTATTAATATTTTAAATTTATTTTATAGTTATTTTTTAAATAAAATATTATAAACAAGTAAAAAAAAATTTGACAAAAAGTACAGCAGTAGAGATTTGGTGCCATAAGATGAGGGATTTGGGAGATCTAGCAATTTCAAATGAGCACCAAAAAAAAAAAAAAAATCCAACATAAAAACTTCAAAGTAGCATTAATATTGAAAATGTAAACAAAATATTTCAAACAGCTGAATCCACATCGAAAATCTCCTCCACCACCCTTACCACTACCACCATCGCTCATCATTTTCGATCCTATTCCTCCACACAACACTGCCGTTCTTCCTGCTCTATAGCAAGCTCCAGTCTCCTCAAGTTTGATATACTTCATATTTTGGAGGAAATATTCCTGAATCTCTTGAAATACGGATTTGTATTCGTTTTAATAAAATTAATTAATTAATTATAAGACAAATTTCATTTTTGTCCTTATATTTTAGGAAAACCTTTCTTATTTAAGTATGTTTAGTGAAACTATTCAAACGTAACTATATTATCATAAATATATTTGATTTAGCTTAGCTAAATCGTTATGGATCTAGTAACCAGATCAGTGATGATCTGATTTTTTTTTTTTCTCATTAATTTATCCTAAATTAAACTATATTTTTTTAATTTTTAATTTTTTAAAATTATAAATTAAACCAAGCAATCATGAGGGAAATAAGGTAATATGTAGGCCTGATGGGATAAAATGATTTTTTTGCATTTTCTAAGTTTGACCATCAAAATTTCGGCCAGAATAACCAACTTGATATATTTTTTATAATTTAGGAATGTCTGCACAATTTCACCGAATTTGTAAGAAGAGTTTCCCTAAAATATAGGGATGAAATAAAATTTACCCTTAATTACGTTGCTTTTATTGCCTATATGAGATATATTCTAGGAAAATGATATTATTATCCTTGGCCTTCGGAGACTCGCACCACCGTTAATTCTAATTGTCAAAGCCCAAATCAAAGCACATTCCTTTGGGGAAAATATTTATAGAACGATTAGTTTGTGTGTTATGTTAATGTTGATGTGATATTTCAATAATAATATAATATTTATTATTTATCTTTCATCAAAAATTAATACCGATGCGATATTCTTATGACAATTAATACGTAACATAACTTTTAAAATAAAATTGTTCTCATAAATGAGAAAATATATAAATATTAATTTTTTATAAAAGATAAATATTATGTATCACATTATTATTGGAAGATCAAATTAACATTAACATGACATTTCAATTAAGTGTTCCAAGAAAGATTTTCTTATACCTTTCATCTTAAAAGGTCTAGAGTTCAAGTCTCATTTTTGTCTTAAAATATAAGATGTAAGTTATTTTCTTTGAATTCATTTCCCCCTCTCCTATCATATAAAAAATTAATCATAAGAATTTAATTTTAAAAGTAATTTTATTTGTAATTATTATTTTATTCTTAAAAGTTTTTATTTTATACATTTGCTATTGATATTTTTTTTTTTTTTTTGAAAATTCAATTTATGTAAATGACACAAACAACCTGCCTATTAGATTAAATCATAATTAACTAAAGAAAATGACTAAAACAACCTGCTCATTAGATTAAATCATAATTAACTAATGAAAATGACTAAAACAAACTGCCCATTAGTTTAATCATAATTAACTAGAGAAAATAATTCAAACAACCTGCCCATTAGATTAAATCATAATTAACTAAAAACAGAAATTCTTTTGCATATGTTTTAAATAACGCAGTTTGAGATTTGGCATTTTATAGAAAAAATAAGATGCTAATTACAATTATGATAACTTTGAAAACAAAAAATAAAAACATCCATTTTTTTCCATCTTTAGAATCATACACTAAAGTTGTATGTTATTGGTCCAATTAAGACTATCTTTATAATCATAATCATTTATAAAATCAACAACATTTGTGGAAACGTCGCGATGAATTTTTGCTACGTTTACATGAGCAGTTTCTGCACTACCATCACTTCACACATAATTCAACACCACCAATTGCCCAAAATCACCATCATAGCTATGACACTATTTGTCTTGTAGTTTAAATTATTTTATTTTATTTTTTGAAACTAAAAAATTTTAATTCTTAATATCAAATTTAAAAATGATTTTGACACAGTGAAAGAAAATATTGATAACATTATATTTTAGATTTGAAATCAATTCTTAATTTACTCTAAAAAAAAGAAATCAAATTTTAAATTGTATCCTAAAATAATTTTAAAATAAAATCCAACTATAAAATTATTTTTCCAAATTTTGTATTTTTATATAAAAATAAATAATTATATATTATATTATATAAAAAAAAATCATTTACTAACTTTCCTTTCACTATTAAATTTAATTTATTTTTAGTATCATTCATGTACAACAATTTCAATTTTAAATAACGATAAACTGAATAAATACTTTTTATCATATATCACACAGAATATAGCATAAACTTATCATTCATACAAAAGTTTCTTCCACAAAGACCGTAATTTTGTCCACGAATATCAAATCATAAAAACATTTGTAGAAAAAGGAAGCACAATAGCACATGTCAATTGTCATGCCATGCTAAATACTCGTCATTGTGGCCAACTATATAATCCACGTATCAATTTTGTCTCTAACAACCATTTCGCTTGCTTTAAAAGCACACTTACTGATGCACCAAAAAAAGCATTAATTTGCTCAAAAGCTTGGACGATCATAAAGTGATTGCATTTTGGTTGGTAATGCATTAATGAAATAATGGTCAATACGTGTGGTGCACTTACTTGAAAAGATCATAACACTAAAAGCGGGACTATATTTCATTAATGAGTAAATGACAGTTGGCCATTACACATTATTAAGAACCTCTAAAATTTCATCGTCAAATTACTTTCTAATTCCACGATTTCAAAATTATAATAATAATAATAATAATAATAATATCTAATTGCATACCCTACAATGCAATTTTTGCTTTCTCATTGCAACCTCATTGTCGTTGACGTCCACTTACAAATAATCAATGTTGTTTTGGTAGACACATCAACTGAATTTGATTTTATCTAACCTCCCAAAAGAATGAATGATATCCTATAATTTTCTTTATATGAACTTTCAATTAATGGTTTCTGTTTACGTATTTTCTTAAAACAAGCAATTGTATTATTTTGGCCTACATGATTCTTTTCTATTTTTGTTTTTCGAAATTGGTGGTAATTCTTCCTTTATTTGAGATTTTTTTATATATATATATAATACTAAAATTTGTATAACTATTGAGATTAGTATCAAATTATGAAAATGGATTTCCTTTTTTTTTTTTTTTAACATTATCATATTTACAAACAATAACAATACTTTACAGGGAAACTAAGTTCCTTTATTTACAACCTATTTAGTGTTAAATTTAAGTAAAATTCATGATTGAAAGGCAATAATATATTAAAACAAGAATATATTTAAGTATAGGTTGCACTATTATTATGTATATAGGTAAGTACATATTATAATATTTAATATATATATTTTTTAACTTAAACAAACTACATCATCTAAGATTCAGAATTGCGAATCCAAAAAAAAAAAAATGTAATCATTTGTGTTCCGCTTCTGAAAGGATCAATTTTTATCTGTTGACCAATTGAACAAAAATTTATTTAAAGAATGTATCAAAAAAAAAAATATATCCTTTAAAGAACGAAAAAGAATCAATAATATAACTAGATTTGAAACAATCGAAAGCTGACAGGAAAGCCATCTGAGATGATAACGTTCTTGTTTGACATAATATTGTTCAGTATAACGTGTGGTGCTCCCATTTGGTAAGACGTGCACGTGAGCACAAAAAAATGGGATAATACATCACCTGAATAATGACTCTCACTGGCAACTCCTTTCAGAAATATACTGACGTCAAAGAAAACGTAAAATGTACAAAAGACAAGTTTTAGGCTGGATTTCCGGTTCATTTTGTTCTGTGAAATTAACATAAATGCCCTTAGAAATGCATCATAATTACACCGATAACCCTTTTCTTTCTCTTGCTAATATGTGAGGATGGTCAATTTTTGATGTTGTCGTTAAAAATTGACTCAAAGTAGTTAGAAGTTTATTAAAACTTACAATAAGATTAAAAACAACACGTGTATTTCACACTTTCAAATAATAATGAAAGAAATCTTTGGTGTCTTGATCCCCTTTTGTTGGAAAGGAACAATCCACATCAACAGAAAGAATAACTCAAAATAGATGGAGAAAATAGGACATGTAAGAATAGAACTTACGATCTTAAAACAAGGAAATGAGCGATTTATCATCTGGACTAGATCACTTTTCTCTATATTTGTTAATGGGTGATGATTATGAGTTGCAAGCTTGCAGCTGCACGAATGCATCAAAAGTTTCTGGCCAAATACTCTGCATTTTTGCTCAATCTTTTGTTTTATTATCAGAAACCTAATTTGTTTGATCTTCATTGTCTTTCAAGTGTTTGGTTATGCGTATTGGATCCTATGTTTAATTAAATGGAAAAAAAGTTATTAAATTCGGTGCTTTTTGTGTTTAACGAAGGTTTCTTCATTTCAAAGAAAAGCATATATAAATTCCACCCCAAAAAAAAAAAAACATTTAAGTTACATCCCTTTCTCTCAAATTCAAAAGTATAATAGGTTTTTTTTTTAAGAAAATACCATCCATCAATCTCAATAAATTCAGTATAAAAGGTCCAAAAATTTTTAATAGTACACTTTTTTCTCTTTTCTCAAAATGATACTAATTGTAGGGAAAATTAAATTAATTTCCAAATTGATTATTCAAATTCTTGTAACTTTTCATACTGGGATATCCACATTTTTTTTTTCTCTTTAACACAGCTTATTATTTGAGTTAATATAATTATATTTATATGTAAATTTAATATGTATATATTAAAAGGGGGAATGTCTTTATCTATATTAGTTACGAGGGACACCCACTTTTGTCTAAAATTTCATAATTAAACCTTTTCACAGGAAAGTATCTCACGGTTGTTGTAAGAATTAAAAACTTCCCATTATATGCCAAAAGTTTAAGTTGCAGATAACACTTCATTTCCCTATAGCAATACCTCACGTCTATATATTCTACCGGTGAGATTGAGGGGTTCTAAAATGCACACAAGGCATCGACTTATAATAGTACATACAGTACTAGTGTCATGCCCATACATAATAATGAGTTCATCGAGTGATTGATGACCTATACGGCCAACATTTTTTTTTTTTTAATAATTACTTAAATTGAAGAAACTTATACAACCTTACTGCGAGGATTCAAACAAACAAATTTTAGAGCCTAATCAATGTTGTATCAAGTTGTTATTAGATCTGTCTCTCTCTGTCTCTCTCTCTCTCTCTCTCTAACGATTCCCCATACAATTATGTACTTATACAACCTTACTGTGAGGATTCAAACAAACAAATTTTAGAGCCTAATCAATGTTGTATCAAGTTGTTATTAGATCTGTCTCTCTCTCTCTCTCTCTCTTTAACGATTCACCATGCAATTATGTATTTAGAATTTGATAATATGTCTGGTAGTAATTGAAGGTAATATTCTGAGAAATATATAGTAACATAATATGATATGCAATTGGCAAAAATATTTTGAAAAAGTATTTTTAACATATTGGAAGAGCAAAATTAATATTGTGCGTAGTTAGATTAATATATATGTTATGGGTATTTTTTGACGACCTGAGAAAATTGATTAATTTAAATTGATTATATATATACATACATATATATATATGTGTTATGGATATTTTTTGATGATCTGAGAAAATGGGCTGGCAAGACCTAATGATTCAGTCCATGCGTAAAAGCTCAGCAACTCAGGAAGTCAAGATGTCATCGTAGGAACTCAGGTCATTGTGCTCGAGCTCAGAGCCCATGGACCAGGGAGCTCACAATGTAGTTCCCAACTCGCCTATTGTCTTCAACTCATGAGCTGGAGCAAGCTCAGCTTGGATGAGTTCGTCCAAAAAGTCTTCTAAAAACCTGAAACAACTCAATCCGATAAGAAATCAATTTGTCTATTTTGAAGCAGAATCTAATCTCGAGAATCACAGAGTCCGTTTCTGATTTGGTGAAAGCTATTATGGAAATGTTATTAATTTCAAATTCTATTTCCTATTTCGGTTGTATTCAAATTGTATCTCCCGTCACTATAAATAGGAGGCAAAGTCATCGTAAAAGACACGAGAGAAATAATATACTATCACTCTATCAAAATAGAGAGAAAACAGTTGTGGACATAGGCATTGTGTTGGCTGAACCACGTAAAAACTATCTTGTGTTTTTCTATTCTTTCTCTCTGCTTCTCTTGTTTACTTTATTTTGTATTATTTGCAGATATTGGACTTCAAAAACCTAGTCGGCTAATTTCAGACGTCAACAATATGAATGAAAGCTATATATTTTATTATTAACAAATATACTTATATTTAGATTTAGAGCGTATAGTTTTTTTAATTTTTAAGAAAAATGTTTGATGAGATGATGATGATGATGATAGTAGTAGAATATAATTGTTTTAACTTTTAGAAGCTTACATTATTTTTTTTCTATACAAATCGGAACATTCATTTAACAATCCAACGTATCATTTACTTAACCAATAAAAATCAAGGAATTAAATATTGGTTTTTATGAAAATATTAGGGTTTTAAAATTATGAAAGTATCAGTAAAAACATCAAAAGTATTAGGAATATTGCTAAAATATCAAACATATTTAGAAATATTCTTAATATTGATCACACAAAATATGGAAAACATCGAAATGTACCGGATATCATTTTGATAATTAATTACTTAATAAAAACCTTAACCTAAGTACACAACAGTGAAAATGCTAAAATGATAATTTTGCTTTTTGTTCATTAAATGTCAAAAACACTTACTTTGGTTTTTCCTTTTCTTTAAATTGAATGATTAATAAATAGATTTTACGTTGAATTTCATTTCAACAACAAAAACACCTTTTTAAAGCAATAACGAACAGATCGTTAATAATTTCATGTTTAATAATTCTCTTTTTATTTAATAAAAATAATTAAAAATTCTATAATAATTTATTTTTTTAACCAAAAGAATTGATATGATTAGATTATTAGCATATAATCTAAAATATTTAAAATTTATTAACAGTGATTTAAAATATTTTATTACACTCGAGAAATAATTAAATTAATTCTATAGAATCCATTCATTTGCTAGCCTACACCAAAAATAAACAAAATTACTTTGAGTGTATATATTCTCAACCAAACAAGAGAAGATATGACTATTTATGGGCAAATATGATCAAATCCAGTATTGTTTAAATATTTCACTCGTATCCAACTCTAGAAATAATATATTATCTCAATCGAGGGGGTCATATAATATAAGGTTGATTACATTGTTTTTCAACGCTTTAAATGTGATATACCAAATGCAAATGTAATTCGATGACTACCAAATAATATTGCTTCTTTATAGCCTGATTTTTATTTGATGAAGCATTGAAAAATCTCTAACGTTATAACTACATTTGAGGTTAATCCATCACATGATGTATTAGAGATTATTTATAATATCGTAACAAGAACTATGTAAAAAGTATTATCAGATCCATTTTATTTTAAATAATGCTAGATATATAGTTCAAAAAATTTGTTCAAATTCATGTTCAGCATACAAGTTCTAATTGACACATCAATCATTACATAATCTAAAGTTTTATATGGTATTAGCAATTCATATACCTTATTATTTTAATATGAACTTTGACAAATTTTTTGAGTTATCAAACATTATTATTATTTTTTCCTTTTGAAGTGAATCATTATTCTATTTAATTTTTCAAAAGGCCCTTTCTTGAATAGGAATTGCACAATTGTCCGTCCATGAAGATATATATATAGCTTGCTCTTAACTTCCCAAAATACCCCTAATTAACACATAAATATTGCATTTAATGCAACACCTTAAAATCTCGAAAAAAAATATATATAAAGCACCAAAAAAATTCCCATCATCACATAGCAACTAACAATGATAAATCATCCTGAAATTATTATGGTTTTGGGATCTTAGGAAACAAGAAAAAATATTTAACTTCTCCTAAATCCATCATCATCGTCCTCACAAGAGCATCATCTTCCTCATCTAAGTTTCTCAAATTTCAACTAAAATTGGCCATTTGTTTTTCTTAATTCAACAAATCCATTCATAAACATCAAAATTCACGCCAAATTTATCGCAATCATGTTCAATTTTGTACCTATTGAAAATAATTTCAAAACTGTAAAACTAAAAGTTAAGGTTCAATGCAATTTCGATTAAAATTTCATACAAATATTGGTAAATAAACACCATGGAGAAAGAAAATTAGTTCAAATTGACAAAAAGAGTGTATTTTGGATTGCTTCGAGCAAAGATGTGCTTCGGGTTAAATGAGGATGTGTTCCAATTGGAAAGAGTAATGGAGTGACATAATATATATATAAGGATATTTTATGTATGTTGGAGTAATTTTGCAAGGAGATTTTTTCCTTACAATTCATATTTTTCTTTTGACACTTCTTTTTCAAAATACTCCAATCTAAAAATTTAAGCTCAAAAAAATTCTAAGGAGACTTCATCTTGTATCGATATTATCCTTTTTATCTTTTCACAATCCTATTGTATATAGGCTTCATTTAAGAAATAAATAATTTAATTAAGCTTTTAAAGATATTCATTTTTATTTTAATATTCATTATATTAATTTTGATGAAATACTTTTTTTTTTAATGCATTTTGATGAAAGTCCAAATAATTTCCTATGTAACTACATATAGGGGCAGCCACGAGGTGAGTCAGATAAGTTTTGGGCAAAACTAAAAACTAAAACCAAACCGACCTAATTTCAAATAGAAACTCGACCTTAACTGAACATGGTCAGGTTGGTTAGGATCAAGTCAATTTTGTTGTTTTCAACCATTGAACTAGACCACAACCATCATCACACACAACCACTTCGACTATAGTTACACCGTTAACCTCTGCACCAACAACCTCTATCTCATAGATCAGATCCACCATCAATTTACGACTTTAAACTCTAACCCAAATCAACCCCAAGCTTCAAAACCCACAATCCCCTTATCTCACAAACCATACCCACTATCAATTCATTGTTCCAAAACCTAACCCCAATCAACCCTAATTTTCAAAACCTATAAACCATAACGATGAAGATGGGAGATTGGTGACAAACAATGAAAAGGAAAGAAGAACTTGCAACATTGTAAGGGGTGGTGATGAACGATGGAGAGGAGAGAAGAAGAAACTCACAACACTGTGAGGGGGTGATAATGAATGATGAAAAGGAGAGAAGAAAAAGCACGTAACACTACGAGGGGGGGCAACGTAGTATGAATGGCAATTGTGAGAACCTAAGAGAAACGACATGCAAAGTGAAAGGAATGACAACTAAGATAGGGTTAAATATGTGTTTATGTGGTTAGGGTTTGATGTTTGATCTCTTAAGTAGGCATATATATACGCGTGTGCATATATATATAAATTCGATTTCGGGTCAATTTTTGTGTTAATAGACCTTGACCAACCTGAAATCGACTAAAATAGGCTTTTGAAAAAGAAAACAGACTCAACCTTGATAACAAATTTCTAGTATGTTTTATAAATTAATTTTAATGATGAGAAATTTTTTAATCAAAACGCAATACTAAATATTCATACTTGAAACTCATGCAAGTATATATGGTCTACAAATAATATAGTAGTGAGTAGGATATCGTTCCCATGAGGATTGTCCAAATCCAGTTAAGTACTAACTCAATCAAGACCACACCTTATCCATACTATTGAAATTGAATTGATTATGAGAAAATAAAAATTCAGAAATTTAAACTAACAATTAAACTTAAGGTAAATCAACAGCTAAATAATATCTAGGCATACAACTTTACTTAACCATATCATTTAATCTATTTTCCTCTCCCTAAAAATAGTTTTTATTTTGTATTTAATCAAATAATTCTAAATTAGTAATAAGTCTCTTCTGATGGTCAAACACTGACTCAATTTAATTAACCTAACTATATTTCACATAGATTAACTATCTTTGAGTTCATTAAGTTCAAATTATCTACACACGATTACAACCATACGAGTATATTTCTATCTCATATGCATTATGCTATTTTATTGGGCTTCGGTCTCATAACACTTCTTTTGATAGCATTAGAGTCATAAGATCTAATCAATTAATAAGCCCACATTAATCATCTAACATTAAGTACTAATAAAATATAATACAAGAATAAAACTCAATTATAAACTATTAATGAATCATTGAATAAATTAAAATTATGGTTAATTAAAATCATGGTTAAACTACATTGTAGCCTACATGTGAGAATTTAGTTCATCATCATTTTTCAATTAAAATAACCAAAACAAGAATCAACAACATATTTAAATCAATAAAAAATAAACGCAAAGAAAATCTCATTGAATAGACGTGATTCTCGTGTTTTCAAGGTCGGACTCGTCCCTCTAACTCAATTTCCAATATATTGCGACTCTCGTGCCTCCAATTATTGATGACAACTTAAAAACTCTAAAGATTATTGTTGTGGTTAAGGGCAAAGCCCTCAACTCACACTTGAAGCTCCCTCTCTTCTCTCTTCAATGTTGTGTTGAATGTGTGGAGTAGCTCTCTTCATATAGAGCTTGGACGGGGGTGGCAAAGAGATCTTTCCAACAACAAACTTGGAAGATTTCCAATTTTGTTTCAACTTGCAAATTAAGAAAACTCAAACTTCCAATTTTGATTTGGAAAGATCTTGATTTGGAAATTGAATCTCTCATAGTAATGACTAGAATCTTTCCTAATCTTGCTCAATTATTGTTTAGAAAATTGCTTTTAAGTGGTAAAAGAGGAAAACTTGAATTTATAAACTTTTTCGTAACTATTAGATCTCGTGACAGTTTGATTTTCAAGCACTAAATCGGTCATAACTTTTTTCAGAAAATTGCGATTGTAAACCGTTAGTGGTTATGGAAACTAGACATCTGGAGCTTTAATTTGATAGGTCATAGCTCATGTAACTCAAACTGTACACTTCATTCGAGCTCCCTTAAGTCATGTCATTTTTTAGCCCAAGAATTCCGCAATTTGCTTCTATAACCTTTCCAAATCCGATTCCTTCCTAATTTATTCTTGATTTGTTTACAAATTGAATTGATTAGATTCTTCTCCATTAATTCTCATTAATCCTTCAAGGATTTCTTTCTTGGTTTGATTTCAGATTCACTTCCAAATTTGATTTCTTTCCAAATTGTTCACAAATTTGTTTCCAAATCTGTTTTGATTATTTACTTGCTACCAAAGAGATCAACTTTAATTTCGAAGCTTCCAACTTGCTCGATGTCGACGTATGAAATTTGTTGACTAGGTTCTTGAAGCCTAATACCTACAAATAACACAAAACAAGGAAAAAGCAAGCAAACAATGGAAGAGACAGAAGAGGAAGAACACTGAACACAAGGTTTTTACGTGGTTCGGTTAAAACAATGCCTACGTTCACAACTGTTTCTCTGGTGATTTTGGTAGAGTCACAGTATGTTATTTCTTTCATGTGTTACAATGAATTTTGAATCCCTATTTATAGAGGGAGATGATACAATTTGAGTATAATTGAAATAAGAAAGAATTTGAAATTAATTATACTTCCAAAATAATTTCCACCAAATTTGGAACGGCCTCTGTGATTCTCAAGATTTGATTTTCTTCAAAATAGGTAAGTTGATTTCTTCTCGAATTAGGTTGCTTTAGGCTTCTAGAAGATGTTTTAAACAAACTAGTTCGAGCTGAGCTTGCTCCAAGTCGCGAGTTAAAGATGATAGGCGAGCTAGGAACCTCATTGTGAGTTCTCTGGTACAACAACTTGAGCTCCCATGATGACGTCTTAATTTCTGGGTCTGCTGAGCTTTTACTCATGGGCTGAATCATTGGGCTCAACCAGCCCATTTTCTCAGGTCGTTAAAATATATACAACACTTGAAATCTACAATCATTGCATAATTGCCTTGACAAATTGATATACATTCCATGACTCACTTGAAATAAAATATATACAACATTTGAAATCTACAATCATTGCATAATTGCCTTGACAAATTGATATACATTCCATGACTCACATGAATAAAATAAAATAAAAACATTAAATAATTAACATGATTTGCTCAAATATTTGTCACAAACGCTTGGCAAAGTAACAATATATTTTAGTGTTATCAGACCCAAACTCAAATTGAAAACCGTCTATTTCAGTTCAATTTAGTTTGAATTAGTTTTGATTTTTATGCCCACCCCTAACTACATGTAAATTCACGAATGCAACCAATAAAGTTAATGTTAAATCTTATTTTATAATATTTCAATACTAATGTAATGTAAAATTCTTAAGGGATATGTATTTAATCTATAATTTATTAAATTTTTATTGATTTTTTTTTTTAATAATAGAATTTTAAGGAATTCATAGATTTTATAAACTCTATATTGATTTTGTTAGAATTCTTTAAAAAATCTAATGAAATCTTGGAGAGAACGATATGATTTGTTTTTTTTTTTTTCCCCATAAAAATCACTTTAGAATCCATTCAAATCTATTATTTAAATGAAATCTGTGATGTTAATGACTTTTTAAATACACTTGGATTTTATTCAATTCCATATAAATCTCAATTAAATAAACTTTAGATTTTGATGAATTTCATATAAATATGGATTGAATACACCTAGATTTCAATTAAATTCATTCAAACTTTGATTAAATACCCCTAAACTTTTAAGATGTTTTAAATTCTAATGAATTATAGTTTGAATACACTCCCCTATGATTCAGCTTGACATATAAACATTAAAAATTCATTAAAAAATTACTTCTCCATATTGTTTGTTTTTGTTGCAAATTATTATTTCAAAATTTGCTTTTGATTGCATTCTTCTCCATGAACCAAGGAAACTTTAATAAAAATGAGAGAAAAAGGAAAATATTTTAGGTTTTTTGAATGCAAAAGCAAAAATGTGAATGCAAAAGGGGAAAGAAATAATATTGGATTTCAAAAATTTAATACATACATACATACTATTATATATATGTATATATTAATTTTACCACTAGTACTTCCTAACTTTAAAAAGTCAAAATGAATCAATTAAATCATACATTGCATTTTCACTCCTAAAATAAATTAGCTCTTCTATTTAATTCAAATGTAATAGATAAATTTGATTGATTCGTCTAAAAAATTAAAAAGTATTGATAGTAAAATTACTATATATATACATATATTCATTTTAAGGGTTATAATTTATGGATAATATTACTAGTTGAGTAAGATATATAAGATTTGATTACCTTACCTAGTCAGTGGCATTATTCATAAATAATAGCTTTTAGATTGGTTACTAAATTAGCCAAACTCATACTATATCAAATTAACAAGCATGTTTACTAATTAGGAATGAAAATTAATCAAAGGTTTACTAATTAGCTATGAATGAAAATCTAAGGGAATTAAATTTGAATGGAAATATAATCAAGGAAAGAAAATTTGATTTCTTAGGTGAGAGGGGTTTCATCAAATTCCCTTTTTAAGGGGAATTTGATTCCTTATTTAAGTGTGGAGTCTATATTATTTGATTTTTATAGATTTACTTGATAATAAAATCACAAATTAGAAATTAAGGAGAGTGTATTCAATCATAACTTTAAAAGACTTTCATAAAATTTTCTCAAATAATGACTTTTGTAAAATTTTATAGATTTTTAATGACTTTATAGATTCATAAAAGACTCTCATAAATTTTTATAAATTCCTTTTTAAAAGACTTTCATTAATTTTGAATTTGATTTCTTAGGTGAGAGGGGTTTCATCAAATTCCCTTTTTAAGGGGAATTTGATTCCTTATTTAAGTGTGGAGTTTATATTATTTGATTTTTATAGATTTACTTGATAATAAAATACAAATTAGAAATTAAGGAGAGTGTATTCAATCATAATTTTAAAAGACTTTCATAAAATTTTCTCAAATAATGACTTTTGTAAAATTTTATAGATTTTTAATGACTTTATAAATTCATAAAAGACTCTCATAAATTTTTATAAATTCATTTTTAAAATACTTTCATTAATTTTGATGGACTTTTAAAAAACATTATAAATGACTTTCATAAATTTTCATAGATATTTATGGTCTTTCACATATTTTTATAGAATAAACTTTCACTAATTTATAATATAATATACTTTTTAAGTTAATAAGCTATATTTATCATGTCAATAGTGATGAAAAAGCATAACACATAAAATGAAAGTAAAGTCACCTCAATTACATAAATCGATAATTAAAGTATCAAGTATTTTAAGTGTTTCATTATTCATTTTATGTCTTTTATGAAAAATAAAATCTCTAATATTTTATCAACAATTTCAATATCGCTCCACATATCAGCAACTACAACAGATCTCCATTCATTGACATGTTTTCTTTATTGTTTTTGAGTCTAGAAATGAGTTAAATTTGTCCCGTTCATTAAATAGTAATGATGACAATGATGAAGATTTGTAGATAGACTTTTATAGATTTTCATTTACTTTTAAAACAAAAATATATTCTTTTCGCAAGGTCATGTAAATTATTCATATTGTAAATTATATTTTTTATCTCAATAAAAATATTTTCTTTTGACATGGTATAAATCAATTAGTAAAAAATAACTGTCAAAACTAATATATTACAAAATTCAAGCTGATTAATTTTATATTATTTTACAAATATCAAAATTGATTACTATATTAATCAAATTAATTAATCAAAAGTAAAAGTTTAAGAAATTCTCCAACAAGTATGTAACAAGAATAAAAGTCGAATAAAATATTACATGTATAGATATAATTAAGCAATCAAATTTAAAAGTTTATTATTTTTTTAATAACCACTAGCTAAAAAAATTTCAAATATTGTTTTTCTTTTTTATTTGAAATAGAGGTTTTCTCTCTCTCTCTCTCTCTCTTTTTTCTTACTATAAAAAATAAAGATTTCATTGATTAATTTTATTAATTTTTAAGTACTAAGATTTTTCACCTTTACATTTGCAAATTCTATTTTTATTATTTATACACAATAAATACTAAACTAGTAGCTAACATTACAATCGCTAATAATAGTTGTATTATTTATCATAAGAATAATGAGATGATTTGAATTAATATCCATCTAGACATTTTTTTTTTGTTGATATTGCATGTATATAAATATAAATTATAAGATGTTTTCCTTTCTTGAATTTATTTTATCGGGATCTAACTTCTTAATTTTAATTCAAACTTGAAATATTTCATCAATAATAAATTAATGTCCTTTTGAAAAAAAGGGGCCTAATAAGATTAAAAAACTGAAAAGATAACAATTTGAACATAGGAAAAAAATATTGACTATTATAATTAATAATAAAATAAGAGTGAAATATATATATATATATGCGTGTGTATTTTTTTATGGACCATTATAAGTGAAATATTTTTATTTATAACTATTACTGAGTTTTGGGGAGATTTAAATGTAAAAGAGATTATGATATTTGCTTTTATTAATCAACAACAAAAGTCTACAAAAGTTTTTGAGAGTAGTAAAAGAGAATTTGTGGAGTTTTATTATTATAAATTTAACATAAAAGTTTATAAAAGTCTATCAAAGTTATTAAAATTTAAAATTTCATAAAAGTCATTGATATTTTAAATATCTCATAACTTTTATAAACTTTTAGAAAGTCTTAATTGAATACCTTCTAATTTATATAAACTTTTTAAAAATCATTAAAAGTCTATATTGAATACCACATGATTTTTATAGTATTTAAAAATCTATACTAAATACACCAAAATTTTTAAATTCTATAAAAATTATTAAAAGTTTAGATTGAATACACGTCTCTAAGTTTTTTTTTTTTTTTCCCTTTTTAAAGATTTCTGATTAATAAACATGTTATTATATTTTTAAAAATAAAAGCACATTCACGGTTAACTCAAGTAATTAGTATATTTTCTTTTTATATTTATGATAAGGGTTCGAGTTTCACGATGTGGATATACCATTATGTTTGGGAGTTTTCTCTTATATTGTAAGATACTGAAAGTGGACATCTTTTACTTTGAGAATATATTTTCAGACAATATATAGTGTTTAATCTCGAAAAGTTATAATAAACTTCTAACCATTATCAATAGATTTTCAATTATCGTGTATTGATTTAAAAAAAAAAAAATACTTTATGAATAAGAGATACTTCAAAAATGCATTTTTGAAATAATTTAATTGAAAGAACTTTTACAAATAAATAGTTTCTTCATTTCAAAAATGCATTTTTGAAGTATCTCTTACTCATAAAGTATTTTTTAATAAATACACTGTGCCTATACATATAATTTATGGTTATTTTTTCAAAACTTGACTGTAGACAGTTAAAATTATATTTTTTCCTTAAATATCTTTAATTAATGACTAATGTTTTTACAAATTTAAGAACCAGAGAAATAATATAACTTCCCAACTACAATCGCAAATTCCAATTAAGAAAATTTTGATCCATGCATCATCCCACTTTTTATTATAGATTGAACTAAAATAATTGTAAAAAATAAAATAAAATCCTTGAAAGGCCTGGAAATGTTGTGATTAAAAATAAGAAGTATAGTATTATTGTGCACCATCGTATTATTTAAATAATTTTGCTTCTGCATATGATTTTTATAACTGTTATCAGTGAATAATATTTTTGTTTTTAAAAAATAAATTTTTTAATATTTTGAAAACCCTAAATTTGGTTTTTGAAAAATTTAAATTAAATTTAATTAATGGTAAACGTTTAATAATAATTAATTGGGGAAATTCCAACTTAATTCCTATGGTTTTATAAAATTTTACCTTTTTTTCTTGTGTTTCAAATTTAGCCAAAATGGTCTCCCATGTTTGAAAATATACCATTCTCATTTCTCCATCCAAACTTTGTTTTTTTTTTTTTTTGACATACCATCCAAAGTTTGTTAATTGCAAAAGCAGTTGAAGGGTACACTTATCATTTAATTTTTTTTTTTTTAAAAAAAGGTAAATTCCAAAAGACTTTATGTAGTTTCTTGAAATGCTATGTATTTTTTGTAGTTTCAAAATTGACAAAATGATCCCTCATGTGTGAAACTATACCAATTTAGTCCTTCATCCAAACTTTTATTAAAACTTTCGTTACTTAAAGTAAACATTAAATATCACGTAAATATTATTCAAAATACTAAAAACTTGAAAACAAATTAAAAACATAAGAAAAAATGTACAAGTTTTTATTTTTTGGGTAAATAAGAGTGATATTTTGTAAATATATAGAAATTGTTTTGATTTTTTTTTTCCTTTAAAGCTATTATTGACTTTTAAAACTCCAAGTCAGTCAGATCAATGGTAAGGCGCCTACTTGATTATTTTTTAAAATTCAAGGACTAAATTGGTACATGATTATAAATATTACTACATTAGGGACCATTTTGATTAACTTTGAAACAGTTAAAAAAATGCTATTCCATGAAAACATGGAAACTATGTTGTAATTCTCCCATAAATTGATATTGTACAGTTGTACAGCTACCTAGTGAAAAAAAAAAAAAAAACGAAGAAGAACAATTAAAAGACAAAAGTCACAAAACCCTTAATTAAAAAAAAAAAAAAGAAAAAGACAAAACCCCAAATTTACTATAAAAAATATAAAAGAAATGTAGTTTAAAGTGGACTTGTTTTTTTTGGGAGTGTTTATAGTGGATTGTTAGGTCTCCATTTAATGCATAAACCATCGATGGATCCCAATCTGGCCAATAATCCAGTCAGGTTCAAAATTTGACAAACGTAGAGCATCAGTCAGCCAGCTGAGGCCATCTCCAATGGGATACCAACATCAGTTTGGTCCCCAAATGCACTCCAATAAATACAGCGTTCGCATCTTTTCAAGAACATTTTTTGATGTTGACTAATAGTGCCCCACCAAATTTGATATCGCACTATTCATCAACACCAGAAATGGTGTTGGAATATAAGTTAATTTAATTAAAAATATAAATTAAAATATTATAAAAATATATATTATTAAAAATATTTTATTGAGATATTTAAAATAAATATAATATTGAATAAGTTTTCAACATATGTTATAAATAGTATATTAACATAGAATAATGTCAGATTTTTCAAAAATTTTATCCAAATATATGTCCAAAAAATATGATATGTGAGTTGTCAAGATCTTATAAATCATGAAATAATATAATAATTAATAAAATTTTGACAACTCATGTGTCACATTATTTGAGCATGTATTTGGATAAAATTTTTGAAAAGTCCTAACATTATTCGGACACATATTTCATGAGTTGTCAAAATCCTATTAATTATTATAGTATTTTATGATTTATAAGATCTTGACAACTCACATGTCATATTATTTGGACATATATTTGGATAAAATTTTTAAAAAATATAACATTATTCATTAATATAAAATAAACTTAATCATTTATGGTGTATTTACTTATGGTGTGTTTACTTCATGGATTAAACAAAGGGAATGGGGAATGGGATTGATTGATGTTGTTTACTTGCTTAAAATCCATTCCGTAATGGGAATGAAAATGTGGGCCCCACATCAATTTGGGGTTGTGGAATGGGAATCCCATTCCCCCCAACCCACTTGGGAATCCCATTCCCATTCCCTTTGTCAAAATAAAATGTCCCTTCTACCCCTTTTTAAAAAAATAAAGAAAAATCTATTTATTTGATGTTAAAAAAAAAAAAACTACATATTGTAATAAAAAATTGCGCACTATTAATTTTTCATCACCAATTTTTTTATTATCATGATGGACTAATAAAATAATATGTAATTTATTATTATTATTATATGTAGTTTTTTATTTAATATTAAAAAAAATTACATATTATAACAAAAAACTACACACCAAGTTAGTAAACTATTAAAATAACATTAAGTTTTTTTATTATAATATGTAGTTTTTTATTTGATATTAAAAAAAATAGCATATTATAATAAAAAACTACACATTATTATAATTAATCCATAATTTTAATTAAGGGTATTTTTGTAACTTATAATTAATTCATTCCGATTCCAAAGTAAAGTAAACAGTTTAATGGAAATAATATTGATTCCGATTCCGATTCCTGTAGTTGAAGTAAACAACTTATATGATTCCGATACTTCATTCCGATTCCAAGTCATTCCGATTCCAGATCATTCCGATTCCTATTCCGATTCCTCCAAGTGAAGTAAACGCACCATTAATGGATTAAACAAAGGGAATGGGGAATGAGATTGATTGATGTTGTTTACTTGCTTAAAATCCATTCCGTAATGGGAATGAAAATATGGGCCCCACATCAATTTGGGGTTGTGGAATGGGAATCTCATTCTCATTCCCTTTGTCAAAATAAAATGTCCTTTATACCCCTTTTTAAAAAAATAAAGAAAAATCTATTTATTTTATGTTAAAAAAAAAAAAACTACATACTGTAATAAAAAATTGCGCACTATTAATTTTTCATCACCAATTTCTTAATTATCATGATGGACTAATAAAATAATATGTAATTTTTTTTTATTATTATATGTAGTTTTTTATTTAATATTAAAAAAATTACATATTATAATAAAAAACTACACACCAAGTTAGTAAACTATTAAAATAATATTAAGTTTTTTTTATTATAATATATAGTTTTTTATTTGATATTAAAAAAAAGAGCATATTATAATAAAAAACTACACATTATTATAATTAATTCATAATTTTAATTAAGGGTATTTTTGTAACTTATAATTAATTCATTCCGATTCCTGTAGTTGAAGTAAACAACTTATATGATTCCGATACTTCATTCCGATTCCAAGTCATTCCGATTCCTATTCCGATTCCTCCAAGTGAAGTAAACGTATTACTGTATTTAAAAATTTATTATTTCAATAATTATTTGATAGAAATGACAATATTTTTAATGCAAAAATTATATTTGGTTAAAGAATTTCATATAAAAATATATATATATTTTTTGGAACTGAGATTGACTTAAGAGACAATCGAGATCAACTAGGATAGAAACAGTGTAGCACGCCCTGGAGAATTGCTCCCAAATGGAAGAAATTCACCTACACGAAGATGGAGGGGAAAACCTATACGATAGTGAGAGAGCAACCCACACTGTAAGGTAAGAGAACTATTATATTATTATATGATGTTATTATTATTATTATTATTGTTATTGTTATTATACAAATGAATGATTTTTTTTTAATGTGCCCGGGGGGAGGAGGGCATGGGTGGCTGCTGGTACCAAAAATATTCTTTGAACAATTTGGGGCATGGGTGGCTCCGAATTTGATAAATTTTGGAGTAATCCTTCGGCAATAAAATGGCGTGAAATTAAATACATCGGAGAGGGTGTTAAAGTTTGATACGCGCATATCCGACAGTCAGCCAGGGGGCATTTTCGGAACGGAATCCCATTTCGTAAATTTAATTCCAACCATGTCTCATTTCAAAACCCGACCTCTTTATAAAGATGTTCGCCCCCCCTCGTCTTCTTCTCTAAAACAAACCCAAAAACAAAAACACCAGCTCCCACTCCTCCCTCTCTTTCTCTCTCCTCCAAAACCCTCCGTATTTAGAGAGAGAAAGCGACCTTTCTCTCTCTAAAAGAGTCGCATTTTTGGCGATATGGGTGGGAAGAGATTCGCTATTCTGATGTGCGGGGAGGACTCGGAGTACGTGAAGAAGAAGTACGGAGGGTACTCTGGGGTTTTTAAGAAAATGCTGGCGGAGGAAGGGGAGACGTGGGACGTGTACCGTGTGGTGAGCGGTGAGTTTCCCGATGAAGACGAGATTGGATCCTACGATGGGTATGTGATATCGGGAAGCTGCAATGATGCTCATGGAAACGATGTTTGGATCTGCAGATTGATTTCTTTCTTGAAGAAGCTGGATTCCACGAACACCAAGGTTCTCGGCTTCTGCTTTGGACACCAGGTACTCGCTTCTTTTTTGTTTCTTTTTCTTTTTCTCTTCTTCTTTTTTTTTTTTTGTAATTTTTTGCCACATTTTATGATTTTTTGTTTCCGTTTTAATTGGTTTTGGTTTTTGATGTTTTGATTTGACGTACAAGAAAGAGATGGCCTCTGGAGCTGTGAATGGACTTAGAGGGCATTATCGTCCATTTGATTTTATATTCATCATGTATTATGGTCAAATAAAGAGGTTTAATATACATAAATATTCTCAAATCACGAATTAAATTCTCATTTTCACTAAAAATGGCCTAACTACTTTTAAATAATGAATTCTAACTGTGGAATTTGCTGGCTCTAGTTTTACAGTTTTTGTTGTTGGTCTTGACACCTTAGTAACTTTATTCAACAATTGTGACCCTTGAATTGGAATCTAAGTCTTGTTGAATAAGATTATTAGTTAAAAAGAGGAACCACTTTTTATTTAAATATTTTCTTTAAGAATGTGCTTTTTTGAAAATTATTTTCCTGTATCAAGCATTAAATCTGTCTATCTTCTCTGTTTTGGTAATTAACTGATCAGCATTTTACTTATTTTGTAAAATCACATATAAAATAAGGTAGAAATTTTCAAAACCTCTCAACGTTTGGCTAAATTATAAGCATATTTGACCAAAGGATGTTGATCTTGCTCTCATACTTAAGTCGTAAGGTCATTTATTTTAAAAGATTAGATTTGATGGTAATAGTCAAAAAATTATAAATACATGTTCTTTCAAATTAGAAAAACTTATCTCTAATTGACTATTTCACATTTCAAAGAGACAAAAACCTTTCCCATCTCCAAGTTTCATAAAAGAGTGCCATTATATAACTCAAAAATTTTGTTTAAACTTTATCTGATATGATGTCGCAAATTGTAAGTCATTTTTGTTGACTATATAATACATATTACTATTATTTGTAAAATCGTTATAAGCCTCTTGAATTAAGTAGCTTATTGTATATTTTTCAAACTAAGTGGGATTTTATTGTTGCAAAGTAAAATTAAAGGGTACAAATGAAACTTTTCCGAAAATAAAATAAGTAATATATATATAGAGAGAGAGAGAAACTCTATTAATGGTACTATATATACCTAGAGAAACACGTGACCTGGTCCTCGCTGCAGCCAAATAACTGTAGCCAGTTAGCGTGGGGACAATGACAATTTTGAGCACATACCCTCCACGTTTTTTCTATTTTATTTTTGGTTCCACATAACATAAATAAAACACTTCCCAACTTGTACCAGAAAAGCTGGAAAGTTATTGGGTGTGATTTGGTCCAGCAGACTCAAACTTTGGCCTCACTCTATGTAGGTCAGTTATACGGTTATGAGCTACCCCCTTCAGTTTCTAAGAGAAAATCTTCTAGGGACGATTTCACCGTTGAAGTGGTGGAACCATCCAATTCTACTATGACTCATCCAGTTATGGTACACATATTTATGTGACATGGCTCCATCTCGTTGTGGTGAGATCGTCCACAAAGTCCTAAAAAATTTTGTCCCAGTTTCAGGCCCTTATTTGATATATAAAACTAACCGATCACTACTAACACGTCGAAACACCTCTATTCACCCTCCAATGAAATTGGGTTTGTTTGTTTGTTTTTCTTTTTATTTCCTCCTGTTTTTGTTACCTTCACCTTTTTTTCTGTTTTCTTTCATTATAGGATCAAACTTTGTTCACTGACTTGGACCTTTTTATTTTCCTAAGGCCAATCTATATTTTAAAGAGTTTGATTCTATGCAAATTGTTAAAGAATGATATAGATGTAGCATGATTTGTATCTTGAAAGGGATGTAAAGGTTGGTGGGTGAGTGAATATAGTACGCTAGCATGTACATAGCCCCACATATATGTTGTAGCCAGAAGCTTAGTAGTGGAATCTGCTTGTGGGTTCCAGTGCGCCTACTTTTATGTGCTGATGTGAGATTGAGTGTGACACGTTTATTGCACATGCTATTCGAATTTTGTTTTCCCCTTTCGGTGCCACACTTGGTTGATAGAGCTCCAGACAAGTTACTGTTTTTGAGGGCATATTTGCTTATGCTTAAATGCATTTTGAGCACTGTTTTTACACAAAATAGTACTATCATCAGTTACTGTTTTTAATTTTGTCGATTTTGTGTAAGCTAGAGTCGGTTCTTTTGCTGATTTTGCAAATTACTTGTATTTGTTTAATCTTGCTTTCCCTTTTACAGCAAGTATTTAATTTTATTGGATGGTAGATGGTTGTGATGGAATGGAGTTGGATTATACAATTCAAGAGAGCATGACATTAGGTTCGCTGCAACACGAAATGGGCACATGTTATACACCTGTATGATAATATATAGCTTAATAACTAGTGAAACAAACAAAAGCTAGCTATCAAAGATGATACAATAGGTTATTATATACGGATAGATAAGTTATGTCATGTAAGCATGGCGGGTAAAGCATTTACTGGTAAGGTAAGTGCCATAAACTCATGGAGAAACCTGTACCCATTTGTTGTTTCCTTTTGGTATGTTATAATATGAATTCAAAATGTCTAGTGTATGAAAGCAACATCAAAGCTTTGTATAAGTGACTGATATTACATCAATTGTGGTTATAATATAAGGATGTCAAACTCTACACGCACTTATGATAGTATTATCATTGTCAGGTGTATTTGAAAGCGAAAGTGAATTAACAAAAAATCCTTTTCATTGAAAGTACCCTTTTAGAAAGATTTTAGAATTACTGATGTAAAACATCAATTAAAAATATATTTTTCTTAAAAAAAGGCACTTGAAGTGGTTTTTCTACATTCAATTCAATTGTGCTTTTTTGAGTGCTGATAATTGATGGCAAGGTACTACTACTAGTTATATCTCTTTATTGCTGCAAGGAATTTCCGTAAAATCTTAGAACATCTGAGTTCCATTTTGAAGATAAAATCTATGGGGTGTGGCACATTTTTTATATTGAATTGATAATGAAGCTTAACCACAGCCACAAACTAATTTTGAAGTTTGTTGCTAAAGGTGGTCCATGGGGCCTTATCACTTCTCAGTTATGATTTTGTTACTTTTGTTATAAATATGGTATTGTCAAGTATCATTGTTTCATTGTTTGTCATCTTGTGATGTATGAAAATTAACTGAGTGCATGAGAATTATCTGAACAGATACTCGGCCGTGCACTGGGAGGAACGACAGGCCGGTCGATCACAGGGTGGGACCTTGGTGTCACTACTGTCCAGTTATCGTCATCCTCATCAAAACTTTTCTCATCTCTGAAAATCCCAGCTGCCCTCTCGGTGATCGAATGTCACAGAGATGAGGTTAGTTTGTTCGTACATGAATAAAATTGGTTGCATTGAACCTAAAATCTCTAATTGATGATTATATGTTATTGTTGGTATGTTACAATGTATCGTGTTCAATTAATCAATAGATACAAGAACTCCCAGCTAAAGCGGAGGTGATAGCATGGTCCGATAAGACAGGGATTGAGATGTTTAGGTATGGGGATCATATTATGGGCATCCAAGGTCACCCTGAGTACACTAAAGACATTTTAATCAGCATCATTGACCGCCTTCTTCAGCGCAATCTCATTGTGGTATGACCGTTGTTTAATCATCCGAAATATGATTAGAGTTGTGCACTTTAAACGGTCCAGATTGATTGATGTGCATTTTTGTTGTAGGATTCTCTGGCTGAGGAGGCAAAGGCAAGGTTGGAGGAGGTGGAACCTGATAGGGAGGCATGGAAGAAGCTGTGCACCAGCTTTCTCAAGGGCAGATTATAAGTTATGAACTTATGATCATATGTTTTAAGTTATAACAAAGAAGGCAAGAAATTGTAAATATCAAGTAGTTTGGGGGGATGCAAGTTTAATTTTAAGTTAGAGAAAAAACAGAGAGTTGCATCGGCTTGTGTTTTTAAGTCCGGAAATTGTGGACCTTTCAATTACCATAATAAAATTACAGGCCCCAGGCCATTTAAAAAGTCCTTTCATGGGTATTTTCAAAAATATATATATATATATCGTTATTATTTCATTATTTTCGAGTTAATATCGTTAGCCTTTTTAGAAGTTTTATCTTAAACACAAACAAATTTGAAAAATTTTCTAACCTTCTCTAGATTTTCTTCTACTCCTTTTTACTTCTTAAAAGTTGGCGAAATTTTCTTCTGAAGTTTACTAAAAACGTTCAAAGAAAATCCCAGCAAATAGTATTAAAAAAAGGTGTGAACTTTGAAAATAACACTAAAGAATTGAAAGGTGGATTTTTCATATTATCAATGTTTATGAACTATTGTTGGCTATTAAAGGAAATGGTTCGTGAATAAAAGTTATAAACTATACAAACTATTTTCTTTCTTTGCAGATTATAGTTCTCCAAACTAATGATATTAAACATATTTATTTCAATTATCCAATGTCATTTTTACAACTTGCTCTTTTTTCAATAAGAACAGAAAAGATCCCAAAGGTTAATTAGGATTCATAAAACAATTTTTTTTTCTTTTATGTTAACAGAATATGTTTTTAAATGTAAAGTCGTTATCATTGAAAGTTTGATTATGACAATTAATGTAAATTACTGAAAGTAATATTAAAATGGAATTAGTATAAATTTTTAAATTAACACTTTTAAAATAAATTATTTTATCATCATCAATGTTCATGAACTATTATATATAAACAATAAATATAAACTATTATCTTTATTTTTAAACACTTATGGTGCTTAAAAATAGTTTAAAAAAATATAGTGTTAGTTAATTTTATAATTTAATAATAATTTTAGTGCTTGAAAGTTCTTACGAGAAATAATTTACAAAATGTGTAAGCATTAAATAACAAACTATAAACAGAGGCATTTCTCATGCAATTCGACCTTCTGATGACCACAAAATTGATTTTATATATATATATATATATATATATATATATATAAATTTTCATATTGAAGATGGATTTGACTTCCAAAATAATTTGGCCTTTGAAGGTCATGACGAGCTTCTTGATCTTTATCACTGTGATGATGATGGAGACATGCATCATACAAATTACATAAACATGCTTGCTGGGACAGGTCATTGTTAAAGATAAATTTTCATTTGATTTATTTATTATTAATTTTTTTATGAAAGAGAACAAGATTAGATTAAGAAAAAATTATCTACACGATTATATCTTATATTTTAAGATAAATATGAGATTTAAACCTTTAATCTTTTAGGATTATATGATAGAGGAGGAGATTAAATTTAAAAAAAATTAACTATATGATTACATTTTATATTTTAGGATAAATACGATACTTAATATTTAATTTTTTAGAATTAAGATAAGTGCACGATAATTCATGTTACTAGATGGTGTGCAAATTTTGATTTGAATGCCTGATGATGTGAATATAAATTATAAGCTGGTCAAACAAATATCACATTCACACAGTCACATCGCCCACATTCATAATATCTAAGTAAATTATATTCTGGCCGAACAAATTTTGTATTCACGAATCACACACTGACACACACAATTCTTAGGGTGCGTTTTCTATTTTTAATTTGATCTAAAAATTGAATAGTGATGAATTTTATAAAATATTGAATAGTTATTAAAAATTGCATACTGCATATTGTGTTTAATTTTCTTTTAAACTGAATTATATAGATTAGAAAATAAACATTCAAATTTAATCCAATTAAATAAAGATTTTTTTTTTCAATAAGTGATTTTAGGAGTTATTTAAGTGCTTTTATCAATCAAAAAATTAAATAGAATAATAATTTAATAGGACTCATGAAATGTCATTAAGTGAAAAGTTAAAAAATCAAATAAGCCCAAGATCTTTCTATAAAATCGTTAACTTATAAGATGTCCAAACAAAATTTGTATTCAGATACACATTTGGAAATATAAAACATCTTAAGAAATAAATATAATATAAAATTTACTTATAAATCATTATTTAATGTGGTTTGACGGTAAGAGATTTTTGTTCAACTTAATAATATTTCAAATTTCAATCATTGTATATAAAGTGTGTTTATAAAGTTTTATATTCAAGCACACACTTTGGAAATATAAAATTTTGTAAAAAAATTAATGTGATTGGAAATAGTCACGTGGTCTACCTATAAAATTAGTAAATTATAAGCTGGCCAAACAAATTTTTATATTCTCTCACACACATGAGCTCAAATAGAACCTTTTTAAACATAAATTTTGATTTGAAATAGCCCTATGGTTGGCCAAGCAAATTCTATATTCAGACATACGTTACCTAGAAATATGGAACATATTAAAAATAAACAAAATTTGAAATAGTCCAGTGGCCTAATTTATAATATAAAAAATTTTTGAATTGGCCAAATATAAACCTTTTATAAAAATAATTCTTCAGTGCCATGAATCTCTAAGGTTAGACATTCTTTGGAAATAATTTTAATTGAAAAATGAGTTTCTGGTTGAAAAACTACTCTTGCTGTATATACACAGACTTGATGATCTATATATTATTAGTTTCATCCTGACTCCTAATACATATATATTATACACGCTTGATATATACACACACTTGATGAGTCTATATATTTATTATTGTCAATTTCATCCTAAATCCTAAGCTCATAATATAATTGTATAAATCTTAATTTCTTAACTTTATGGGGCCAACATAAATCTTATTTTCGAATTGAATAATTGTACAATGTTAAAAAAAAACAAAGAAGGTTAAACAAATGATTGCTATTGAAACTTGAGTGATGCTTGTTATATATAGTTAATAAAGATTCTTCACTCTTCCGAAGCACATCACATGCTCTCATTTGGAAGATATTTAATTTACTGAAAAAGAGCTTTTACTTTTATAGAGATCATTTGAATGTAAAAGACATATATTTGCTTATAAATGATATTACTATTGTGAAACTTTTGATGATAATATTATAATATTATAATAATATAAAAAAGTTTAAGTCGATTTTATAACCGACCCTATTATCTATATATATGTAAGGTTTGCACCGAAACAGATATATGAATTTTCTGCTTCTACTATATCCCTCTCTCTCTCTCAAATTATTGCTTTTAACTTTATTGTTTTTGTTTCCATCTTTCACGCCTCTCTTCTGCAATCAATTTTATAATTTCAAATATCAATCTAGTCCCTGGTAATTTTCTCTTTAGCCCCTTATGATTATTATTTTTATTTTATTTATTTAATTTTATAACACGTTATCAGCACGATCTTAAACCTGAAGTTCTTGATATTCTGACTCAATATATGTACGGCTCTGCCGACTCAATCAATGTACGGCTCTGCCGACTCAATATATGTACGGCTCTGCCGACTCAATCAATGTACGGCTCTGCCGACTCAATTATTATACTAACCTTATTGATAATTCATTATTATTATTATCATGCATTACAGATCTAACTATTTAATTTTATTTATTTATTTATTGTTATATACTATATGTACAATCTTACCTCTATTATTTACTGGTTTTATTGCATATCCCATGCACGGCTATGCCGGCTCAATATATCATTTATATTAACTAATTGCTTAGTTATTTCTTTTATATTTTATGTTTTTCTATTCTCTTTAATTTATAATGTACTAGAACCTGAAGTTCTGGATCTGAATCAATAGAACATGAAGTTCTAAATATATATTACTAAAACCTGAAGTTATTATTTTTGACCTGAAGTTCTAAAAATATAAATGAAATTTTTGGCAACCTGAAGTTTCAAATATATCATTTTGATTATGTCACTAATTGTGATATTTTATGTGTATAGTCATGTCAAATATCGCAAAACCAGAATTTGCTCTACTGGATATCTTAGGAAATAATTATCTTTCATGGATCCTTGATGTAGAGCTGTATCTGCAGTCCAAGGGCTTAGCTGATACAATTAGAGATAATAATGAAACATCTCTACAGGATAAAGCAACTGCAATGATCTTTATCCGCCGTCATTTACATGAGAGCCTGAAGACTCAATACCTCACAATTAGAGATCCACTGACTCTGTGGACAAATCTAAAAGATAGGTATGACCATCAGAAAACCGTCGTCCTCCCCAGAGCCCGGCATGAGTGGAGTAATTTAAGACTCCAAGATTTCAAATCAGTCGCTGATTATAATTCTGCCCTGTTTAAGATAACCTCACAGCTGAACTTGTGTGGTGAAATACTGACTGATGCAGATCTGTTGGAAAAGACATATACTACTTTCCATGCATCTAATGTGCTCCTGCAGCAGCAATATAGAGAACGCAGGTTTACAAAATACTCTGAATTAATCTCATGTCACTTAGTGGCAGAACAAAATAATGAGCTTCTGATGAAAAATCATGAACTTCGCCCTGCTGGCGCAGTTGCACTTCCAGAAGCAAATGCTAGTACAAGTAAAGTCCGTGGACGTGGACGTGGACGCGGACGTAGTAATCATGGTCGTGGGGGGTATAAATTTTCAAGTAATCGAAACCAGAAAAACATCTCTCAAAAGTGGAATGTTTATAATGCTAAACATAACAAGGGCAAAAATGTAGAGAAACATGCCCCTAAAAATTATGAAGATGTTTGTTTCAGATGTGGTATGTCTGGACACTGGTCTCGTACCTGTCGTACGACTAAGCATTTGGTTGATCTGTATCAAGCCTCTGTAAAGGGGAAAGAAAAGAAAATTGATATAAATTTTGCAGATCAAAGTGATGATCCTGTAGATATCACAAGCCTGGAATTATCGGATTTTCTTGATAATGCGGATGGAAAAGTGGATTACTCAATTGGTGATGGAGATATCCATACCAATTAGAAAGTTGCCTAGTTAATATAGTCATATTAACTTTTGTTATATTAGTACATATTTTTGTAATCTTCCAGAAGTAAGATAACTTATTTTGCTTTATATTTTGTTATCAATGATGTACTAACATATGGTTTATATGATGAAAGACGGATATGGATGAATTATCTATTCTCAAAAAGGAAGGTGCAGATATATGTATTGTCGACAGTGCAACAACACATACTATTCTTCAGAATAAGAAATATTTCTCAAATTTGACAGTAGCCAAAGCCAAGGTAAATACTATATCAGGTCCTGCAGATCTGGTTGAAGGTTCTGGAAGAGCCATAATCTTATTGACAAATGGTACTAAATTATATATAAATGATGCATTATACTCTAGTAGATCTAGAAGAAATCTACTCAGTTTCAAAGATATACGTAGTAACGGATATCATATTGAAACTACAAATGAGAAGAATGTTGAATATTTATGCATTACTAAAATTATCTCAGGCTAGAAGCTAATTGTAGAAAAACTCAGAGCTTTCTCATCTGGGTTGTATTATACAATTATGAGATCAATTGAAACTTATGTAGTTTCAAGCCAGAAGCTGTTTAAACCAATAATATTTCGACTTTGGCATGACCGTCTTGGTCATCCAGGATCTACGATGATGCGTAGAATCATTGAAAATTCTCATGGGCACCCATTAAAGAACCTGAAGATTCTATTATCCAATGACAATATATGCACTGTCTGTTCACAAGGAAAATTGGTAATTAAACCATCTATTTCTAAGGTTGGTTTTGAATCTCCATCTTTTCTACAAAGAATACAAGGAGATATATGTGGACCTATTCATCCGTCCAGCGGACCATTCCGTTATTTTATGGTATTAATTGATGCATCAGCAAGGTGGTCACATGTATGTTTATTATCCAGTCGTAACATTGCTTTTGCTAGATTGCTTGCTCAAATCATTAGACTCCGAGCACAATTTCCAGATTATCCAATCAAGAGTATACGACTAGATAATGCTGGTGAGTTTACATAAAAAATATTTGATGATTATTGCACATCAATCGGAATTGATGTTGAACATCCAGTTCCACATGTACATACCCAGAATGGTCTAGCAGAATCATTCATCAAACGTATCCAGGTGATTGCTAGAACTTTATTGTTACAAACCAAATTACCGGTTTCTGCTTGGGGACATGCTGTTTTACATGCAGCAACATTGATTCGACTTAGGCCTGCAGCTTATCACCAGTACTCTCCATTACAACTTGTACTTGGGCACCAACCTGACATTTCTCATTTACGTATTTTTGGTTGTGCCGTACAGGTCCCTATTGCTCCTACTCAAAGAACCAAAATGGAACCCCAACGTCGTTTGGGAATATATGTTGGTTTTAATTCACCTTCAATTATCAGATATCTTGAACCATTGACAGGTGATCTTTTTACTGCTCGTTTTGCAGATTGTCATTTTGATGAGACAACTTTCCCACCATTAGGGGGAGGAAAAATTTCTCCTGCAGAGAACAACAAGAAAAATGTAACTATTGGAGAGAAAAATGAGCTGTCATGGAATGTGACAACAATATCTCATTTGGATCCTCGTACTACCCAATGTGAAAGTGAGGTACGAAGAATAGTTAATCTTCAGATGATTGCGAATCAGTTGCTAGATGCATTTACTGATGCTGCTAAAGTGACAAAATCACACATACCAGCTGCCAATACACCAGCTAGAATAATTGTTCCTGCAGAACAATGTAATCAGAACACAGTAAATGAATCATCTACTGCACGCCAGAAGCGTGGTAGACCAATGGGCTCAAAAGATAGTATTCCCCGGAAACGGAGAATAAAAAATTCTGATTATTCTGAAAATAATACTCAAACTACGAAATCCATTCTATCTGAAAAATCAACTCTCGAAGAGTTGTCAATCCCTGAAGAGACTAAAACCTCTAAAGAGGTACAAACAATTGATGAGTCACAAAATTCTGGAAATCAAGAAATTTCAATCAATTATGCTGAAGGTATGTGGACTCGTAATGAAATAATCATCGATGATATATTTTCATATACAGTAGCTTTGACAGTTATGAACGATGATTATGAATCACATACTGTTAATGAATGTAGACAAAGACACGATTGGCTTGAATGAAAAAATGCAATTCAAGCAGAATTAAGTTCCTTAGCCAAACGTAAAGTCTTTGGACCTGTAGTCCAAACGCCTGAAAATGTCAAACCTGTTGGATACAAATGGGTATTTGTACGGAAACGTAATGAAAAGAATGAAATTGTAAGACATAAAGCAAGGCTTGTTGCACAAGGTTTCTCGCAGAGACCAGGGATTGATTATGATGAGACGTATTCACCAGTGATGGATACAATTACTTTTAGATTCTTGATCAGTTTAGCAGTCTCAGAAGGACTCGAAATGCGGCTTATGGACGTAGTGACAGCATATTTATATGGGTCACTTGATACTGATATCTATATGAAAATTCCTGAAGGATTTAAAATGCCTGAAGCATACAAATCAAAAGCCAACAATGTTTATTCAATTAAATTGCAACGATCCTTGTATGGATTAAAACAATCTGGGCGAATGTGGTATAATCGTCTTAGCAAATACCTGACAAATGAAGGATATATTAATAATCCTATATGTCCATGTGTTTTCATAAAGAAAACAGAATCTGGATTTGCTATTGTTGCAGTTTATGTTGATGATATGAATTTAATCGGAACACCTGAAGAGCTCCGAAAAACTGCTGACTATTTAAAAAGAGAATTTGAGATGAAAGATTTGGGACAAACGAAATATTGTCTCGGCTTGGAAATCGAGCATAAATCATACGGAGTACTTATCCATCAATCAGCATATATTGAAAAAATCCTAAAACGATTCAATATGGATAAAGCTCATCCTTTGAGTACCCCTATGGTTGTTCGATCTCTTGATCCTAAAAAGGATCCATTTCGACCTAAAGAAGATGATGAACAAATACTTGGTCCAGAAGTACCATATCTAAGTGCAATTGGTGCTTTATTATATTTAGCACAATGTACCAGGCCTGATATTGCTTTTTCAGTGAATTTGTTGGCCAGGTTCAGTTCTGAACCAACACGGCGTCATTGGAATGGTATCAAACATATTTTTCGTTATCTTCGTGGAACAACAGATTTGGGGTTATTCTATTCAAAATCTAATAGTGGTGCAGGTTTGATTGGTTATGCTGATGCTGGATATCTTTCAGATCCTCATAAGGCTCGTTCACAAACCAGGTATGTTTTTACTTATAATGATACAGCAATTTCATGGCGCTCAACAAAACAGACTTTGGTTGCCACATCTTCCAACCATTCTGAAATTCTTGCACTTCATGAAATAAGCCGAGAATGTATATGGTTGAGATCTGTTATTCACCATATCCAGAGTACATGCGAACTATCTACTGCTTCAAGTTCTCCCACAATCATATATGAAGATAATGCTGCATGTATTGCTCAAATCAGAGGAGGATACATCAAAGGAGATAGAACCAAACATATCTCACTAAAGTTCTTTTATACTCATGAGCTTCAACAAACCCAGCAGATTGATGTTAAGCAAGTCCGCTCCCCAGATAATCTCGCAGATTTATTCACCAAAACATTACCAACATCAACATTCGAGAAATTGATTTATGGCATTGGGATGCGTCGAGTATGTAAATTACATAATTAATTTTGAAGTATTTTTCAGGGGGAGTATATTAAATCAATGTGGACATATGTGCACTGCACTCTTTTTTCCTTCAATCAGGTTTTGTCCCACTGGGTTTTCCTGATAAGGTTTTTAATGAGGCAGTCATTTTAAGCACATCCAAATATTATTAAATCCAGAAAATTATAATATTTTTGATCCAGCAGATCATAAAATATTTTTTTAAATTTTAAGCTTTTACTGGTATGAATTTTAAATATATTATAATATAATATAATCATCAAAGGGAGAGTATTGTGAAACTTTTGATGATAATATTATAATATTATAATAATATAAAAAAGTTTAAGTCGGTTTTATAACCGACCCTATTATCTATATATATGTAAGGTTTGCACCGAAACAGATATATGAATTTTCTGCTTCTACTATATCCCTCTCTCTCTCTCAAATTATTGCTTTTAACTTTATTGTTTTTGTTTCCATCTTTCACGCCTCTCTTCTGCAATCAATTTTATAATTTCAAATATCAATCTAGTCCCTGATAATTTTCTCTTTAGCCCCTTATGATTATTATTTTTATTTTATTTATTTAATTTTATAACAATTACCTCATTATCCATAAAGCCCCCAAGTACGTACTACACACGACAAAACCATTACAAAAAATTATCAATATTTTCCAAGCGTATCGACAGCATCAGCACTAACTATTTCTTTATAAGAATACTCTCTCGCTCAATACATGTTTTTGAAATCGTTGCAGATAACGAATCCTAATCTTAAGTTCTAAATATTATAATTAGGTTATTTTCTATAAGATTAAGCTTTTAGATTTGATAAGAACTAACATGGTATCATCGCTCAGAGATCTTTGGTTCGAACTCTCTCTTCTCTCTTAATCTGAAATTCTTCTTGTTGCACATATTATATAGTAAGAAGCATTTAACATGTTTTTGACACTTGTTATCTATACACATCGTATATGAGAGAGCATGGTAATGTATCATGACCTCAAATATTAAATACAGTTTTTTTTTTTTTATATAAATTTAAATTTTTAGATTTGATGGTAACTAATGATCATGAAAATTAATTTCATAAGACAAAACATTGTGTAAGCATCTTTTTCCTCTGTTTTTTGGGGTTAATGTTAAGCACTTTTGAATCAGTCTCATAAGGGTCTGCATCAAGGAAGTGTGTTAGTAGTAGCTTGATGTTTTATTGGATTATCACATTAGAAAAAGAAAAGACATGCATGAAATGGTTATCTAAATTAAAATGCTTTTGCTTTTGGATCCGATCATAAGATAAGATGTTATATGTATAAATCATCTTTTTTTCCTCTTCTTTTCTGGTTAATGCTGAGAACTTTTGAACCAATCTGACAAGGGTCTGTATCAAGGAAGTGTGTTAGTAGTAGCTTGATGTTTTATTGGATTATTACATTAGAAAAAGAAAAGACATGCATAAACAGGTTACCTAAATTAAAATGCCTTATTGTTTTTCAATTGCTAGTCTAAAAGATGATGCGACATGTGCTCTGCCAGAGTTTTTGAGTTTCGTTGCTTTGAAAATGAGAACACCGTTTTCCAATTTTCTCTTGAATATAGACTTGAAACCCAATCATTCAGCAAGTCTCATGATTTTATCGCAAGTCGCAACTATTAAAGGCATTTCGGTCTCTTTTGCATCTCGATCGCACAAAATTTAGTTATCAAGAACACAAAATACAGAAAGATATTGTATATTATTTAGGCTTGTCAATAGGGAAAATAAGAAATTTAGTTATTCAAGTATACAAAATACAGAAAGAAATTGTATATTATTCATACAAATCAAGTTTGGGGTGGGCCGATCGAGTCCCAATTCAACCTGTTGTATTGTATCCCTACTTCTACCTAGTGTGACTAGTGTCCTAGTACAAAATCTAGTTATTACTTATTTAAGTACATAAAATACAGAAAGAAAGTTTATATTATTTAGGCTTGTCAATCGCCTAACTAATATAACAAAATTTTATTATTTTATTATTTATGTAATAATTCCATCAAAATAAAAAATTTCCTTCCGTAAAACTCATTAAATGAACCAATTAATTATAATTTATAAGTGACCTATAAAATTATATATATTAAAAAAAACGTCTTCAGTAAATTGAAGTAAAAGGAACATGCTTGTCTTAAAAAAATAATAATAATAAATATTAATCCATCGATATTTGAAACACAAGAAATTAGAAAAGAAAGAAAGGGCATGGGACTCTATGGTTAGTCAAAATTTGAGAAAGAATAAGGATTAGGTTAGGGGTAAAGATAAAAATGACCCAAAAAACAATGTGGATACCATTTATATCCAAAAAAAAATGATCATTTTGGTCACAAAATATGTTTTTGGACAAAATTACCTTTTGAAAAGAAAAATATCTTTTCAACATTTTCAATTACTAAAACCTCAACATCTTTTCTGATGGATTCCCTCTCCTCCTCTTTCATTTTCTTCTTCTTCTTCTTCCTTCTCCCAAAAAGAGAACAAAAAAAAAAAAAAAAACTTACAAATTTATAGGTCTACCATCATAAATCACGTATATATTGTTACTATCATGACCCACAGCTATTATCACTACCGTGAGTCATAACTGTTTATATGACCATAACTTATGACCATACAAATTATTGTGACTTGTGTATATTATATTGTCGTGAGTAACAATAATACAAACTATCATGATTCACAATAATATATATAGTCATGAGTGACATAAATTATACTGCCTTTACTCATGATAACGAACTTGTAAATCTATAAGTCCGCATTCTGAGTAAGGTTGAAAATTTTGCATTTTGACCCAGAAATTTGATCCTACCCTTAACCTCAATATGGAGTACTTTTTATCCCCTGACAAGGGCAAGATCTTATGGGGGTACGTGACAACTTTAATATTGTCATAGTTTTGATATGGGAAGAGAAAATAAAAGGACTACCTTTTCATGCTTGATTACTATTATTCTTTTTCACATTCGGGAGGCAACGTTAGAGATGAGATTGTTGGAGATTTTAAAGGAGAAGTGATATACCAGAGAAAGAGAAGAAGAAGGCTTTTATAGATAAAATGTAGGCCAGTATAGTATTAATTTTGAAAAATTAAAATCATATTATTAAATAATTTTGGTATAAAAAAGTTATTTTAGAAAAATTTCAAAAGCGATTATCTCATAATCTAGATCTATTTGGTACTAAGAGCCAATTTGATTTTGTTGTAACTTCTAAAATTATCATTGTTAATTATATGAAGAAAATAATAAGTTGTAAAGTAAATTATGTTTGATATAACTTTTAATTATAGCTTTTACGCGTAGATCTTTTGGGGTAGAGCTTTTATAAAACAAAATTTCTGGCAAAAAGTTAAATGCTGTTTGGATGTGTATCTGTGGGTGTTGCTTTGAGAAATAAGATAAAAGTGTTTGAGAAACATACCAGTGTTTTATATTTAAAAAGGATATCTTAAAATTTATTAAATAAAATAAGGATATATATATATATATATATTGATCTCTCCTAATAAACATAAAAATAACCATTTCAATATATATAATTAAATATATAAATAAATAATTAAAAAAAACCTCTAGGTAAGGTGATTTCATACCATTAAAAATAATGAAAGAACTTTAGGTTTTAAATGGGTTGTAATTCTAAATCTACTAAAATTATCAAATCATTTTTGAAATTTTTATCAAATACATTTTTTATATCAAATTACTAAATAATTATATTTTACTTTTTCAAAGGCAACAACAAACAGACCGAAAAATTAAAAAATATAGGCATTACTTTCTTTTTTATTTTATTTTAAAAAAATATAGGAATTACTTTCAAACGGTAATAATAAAACAATCTGCTATAAAATTTTGTAAGGGAAAATCAATTATATTGGCTTTATTTCATGACATAACATTATTTTACGTACCTCAATTCATGTTCAAAATCAATGGATATTTCATTTATACATTCCATTGTGGTGGAAAATATATCTGCAAAACGGTTTTGGAAGGTTTAGATTTAAACATATATATATATATATATAATTTTTTATTTTTTATTTTTTGCTCGATCCATTGGTCCCCATCAAGATAGGGAAATTGATAGCGAAGGTTGCATTGCGACCGATCGCTTCTTGTTGTGATCGGTCGCAACATGCACTAGGTTGCCCTTTGCCATGTGTTACGACTTAGTGTCAAGGCTGGGCTAGCGCGATGTAAAATTTTCAAATATGGGGCATTTTGCCATCTTACATCAAGAAGCTTTTGGTAATTTTTTATGTTGTGCAGTAAAACAATTTCTATTTTTTGACTTATTTTTTAGGGTTTTTCTACCCTATAAATAAAAATGTATTTTTTGTTAATATTATGAGAGTATATATTACAAAGTTTACAATTTTTCTATGCTATTTTTTAAATATGTTAAGACTACAGTTTTTGGGGATGTTAGTTCGTACATTCATGCACATATGAACTATTTTTTCAGTTCATTAAGTTCTTTTCTAGAGAAAGTCCAAGAAGACATTTTGAAGGTTGTTTGATTGGTGTGGAGGCGAGAAAGCAATTTACGAAAGCCGAGAACAGGGACGTTGTCAGAATTCAATGTTAAGGTGGACTAGGGAATTTGTTGTTTTCAATTGAATCTCTATGCATGATATATTTCAAAATAATTACTTTATAACAATTTTATAATAGACAATATTTATTATTTGAAATCTTGATCAATATAAATCATATATAATGGATTAAAATAATTATCAATATAAATAATAATAATGAATTAAGATCATTAAAAGTATCAAAAGATCTAAAAAATTAAACAATATAATAATCATAATTTACACAACAACGGTTATAGTTTGTTTGCCATATCATTCCAAGTGCAATATACTCATTAAATCAACGAGAGTTGTACATTTTCTTTATTTCTTTTCTGGATACTTTGACGTACTCTTTTCTTCTTTTACAATAACTAACCCTAAAATCTCTCTTTTCCCTTAATATTCTAATTCGTTAGTTTATAAAAAAATATATTTTAGGATTAATGATTGCATTAAAATCCAAAAAAAAATTGTTCGTAATGTCTCCTAAATATTTTTGTCCCCTAAATATTTTTGTCCGTAATAATGTCAATTAAGATAGTAATTGTTATTAGAAAAAATTAGAAAGTAGTATCAAAAGATATTGTGGCATTACTGCATTAATACCACTCTAAATATTTAGTTATACGGTCTGATAAAAAGGAGACTAATAAAGCATAAGGACACAGCAACGACACTTCAAATGTATCGAATCATGAAAACAGTTTATCAATAAAAATATCAAATACTAGGCAATAACAAATAGATATTTTCAGGCAGTATCACCACTCAATGTAGTTAAATGGGCTGATAAAAAGGAGAGACTAATAAAGGCATATAGAATACAGCAAAGACGCTTCAAATGTAACGAATTATGAAAACAGTTTGACTCATATCAATAAAAATAACAAGTAGAAGGCAATTATCAATTAACAAGTTGAGAACCTAAAGAAACTTGCAATTATTTCTTAAATCTATCAAGAAATACTTGGGGGAAACAAATTGAGGCTGTGCTCAAATCTGACGCTCATACCACATTTCACATATCATGAAAAGAAAAGACACATCATATCCCTTCCAGATTTTCCTGTCCACCTCATGTTTATGTAAGTCCTATAACCATCAGCTACATACTTTGCTAACTTAAGCCGGATGATTGAGCTCAGTACTAACCTCAGTATTATATCCTAGGAAAAATCAGAAACCATATAGGTCAACATCAGAAACCATATAATCAACAACGTTGTTCCTTCAGGAACTTCATTACATCAGTTGAGTGAACTCCCAAGACATTATGCAAGCTCTACTGAGACAATCCTGTAATGAAAATACAACACAATACCTCTAATTTTATCCTCTTTACAACTACACAAAAATACTAAACTGGTTAATTAAAATGTAACACAGATGATTATTTAAAAAAAAAAAAGGGACAGCAAGCAAACTTCAGACAACAACCCATTTCTAGAAATCAAAGTGAATTAAATGCTCATAATAGTGATTCAAATATTTAGAATACCCAAATCACAATAAACATCGCAAGTAGCAGAATTCAAATGTATTTCATCCAAACACTGCCAATTGCAAAAACAATCACGATGCACCAGGCGATTGAAAGATAGTTCTTCCAATAAAGATATCAAGGTTCACTGGTTTCCCAAGAAAATTATTAAATGTAATCCTCAACTATAATCAGGATTGCAGCTTCATTATCATCATCAACATCATCAGTAGATTAGAAATTCCAAGCTGATAATCCAGGACATAGAAAATAAAAGAAACGGCACTTATCAACCCATGACAGAGCCAGAATTCTTCCTGCACTCAGCAAGCATATCCATGTAGAACTGACACTTGCTGATGTCATTTCCGAAGTTGTTGATGCACTACAAGAAAGCCACAAGACATAAACAAAATCAACTTTTGAGACAAATTTCCATTTCAATAAATTTAGAAAGCTAAACCATATGAGCATCAAATGATCAAAAATGAAATTTAGTGAATTTAGACAGTATATTATCTAGGAAAACATAGAACAACCAGGTTGGTCACTAAATTGAAGCAAAGCATGTGGCTGACAACAACAAAAGAAAATTTGGTACGATACTTAGCCAAAAACACATCATTAACTCCACTTCTATAACTTCCACACAAGTACAACTAGATATTTACTAAATTTCCATAAGCACAGAATTCCATCTCTAGGATGCTCGAGGTCACAACACTATTAAAAAAGTTCAAATACCGTAGAAGCAGACCAGGTTCTTTCCTTTCTACCCTTAGCTCTTATCAGAATCAAATCAAAAAGAAATGATATCCATTTTAGGGATTATTTGCAAACAAGCAATGAAGTTAGACAAGAAGTGCATACATCTTGAAAAGCCTTTGAATGAACACTGCATGCATCAGAGCCTCCAAAAGTGTTCGAGCTAGCAGCTGGGCCAGCAGCAGCAGCCTCAGAGACTACAGTTTCATGTTGAATAGTACGTGGACCCATCACAGAATCCACAGCCCTGTGTGCCACTGCACTTCCGGTACCAAAAGCCATGCCTGTAACAAGAGAGGAAAAAAGAAAAACTCAGTTTGTGCAAAGAATGAAATAAAAAGTTACCATGACTTAGAACCATAATGTTTGGGTGATCCTAGCTGAATACTTGATAATAATTCATAACATACCCTGAGCTATGGTAGAGCCAATGCCTCCAAGCAAAGAGCCACCACCACCACCTTGAGCTGGAGCCGGTGGAGGAGCATGGTTAACTGCATACAAAAAATCCACGGCTTTATTAGAACAAGATGCACAACCAGTTTGTGGAGAGGACAAATTAAGACTAGAAACTACCCACAGGGCAACAATAACGCAGTTGATATGTTAACCTAAAACCTTATAGTCTTATAGTCAGAGCTTATTTATTTGCAACGTAAAAATTATTACCTGTTTGAGGGGGTGGGCTACGTGCAGCTGGACGAGGTGCTGGGCGAGATGAAGATCTTCCTGCAAGCAAAGTAAAGACACCGGTAGAGTCATATTCCCCAACACTAAACAGTGCATAAATAAGGCATAAAATAAAATACTGATTCAACTACAGCAACAACCTAAGCTAGCTTCACTTATTGCATGACCATAAACATGTCCACAATCAAGGCTTGTAAAACAATTCAGACCAAGAAATAAGAAAAATACGTATTATATAGGAAGGCTTTTGTCCAAGTTTTTCTCTTGTAAAATAAATTGCAAAAAAACATATCATATCATCTAACGAGCACACCATCAATTGTTCTTCTTCATAGCAACACAACCACAAACAACACTCTTAAGTTGTGTCTTACAGAAACCATCAAAACCCAAAATGAAATAATCTGAGGTTGGACCAAACCAATCATGCTTTAAACCCAATACTCCTCATGCAGCATACCAGTCGATACAATTACAAAATAACACATCCTAAACAGACCATAAAAACCACATCCAATAGCTCGAATAATAACATAACAACGACCTCCTATATAGTCCTATAGCAATCTCCAAATATATTGAACATAAATCCAGGCCAAATATAAAAAAAAAGCACAAAACTTTAACATTTGCATATGATGTTTGACATGTATTTAATATATAAATTCACATACACATACCTAGAAATCAACAGACTTTTCCATTCTAAACCCTAGAAATCAACAAACTTGAACGCAATAGCAATCCAAGCAATACACAAACAAATAAAGTTTATACAAAGGACAAATCTGTACGGAAACTAACCTCCGGAGCTACGGCGAGGCATGGTGGATGAGGTAGGTGACAGAGACGGCGGTTAGAGAAATTTCTAGAGAGAGATTGGATTTTTTTGGTCTGTGTTTTTCGTGCGGCTCCAATAAACCCTCGAAATGATCAATTTTATAGACTTGGATTGGTTTTCTGGTGTAGTCCGGACCAGAATTATTAATGATGTGTCAATGCCATGTGTCGGCTGGTGTTGATGGATAATGTTGTGATTGGAGATGATGAAATCATGGAGCACGCCTTTAGAGTTATGTTGTGCAACGGTGTGGTCGACCGCGTCTGATCGATGCTTGTTGTGGGTGCTATTGACTTGGATTTTGGATTGCATCATCGAATCAAAATGGAGGACGTTATTTTAGCTCGTTAAATAATTAACACACTTTATCTTTTATACCTATGAACAAAAAGAATCATGGATATTCCACTAAAATACCATCTTGAGACTCATTGGCACGACAATTTACACCTATTATCGTTATTTTAAGCATAAGACCCATCATTAAACTTTTAACATTATTTTTTTTTTACAATTTTACCTTCTTTATGATCATCCATATACACTTTGATTAGTAATCACAATTCTGAGCAAAAATGACATTCCAAATTTAGAATCTCCCTCTCAAGTTAGAAGTTAAATAACCAACATTGTGTGACATATTTGTATTTCGTATTATGAAAAAACATTAGAATTTCATATTATGAAAAATATTAATATTTCATATTATATAAATATTTGTATTTCATACTTTATTAATTATTTACACTATATGAAATAAAATTATTTTACTCAATGGAAAATACAACTATGCACAAATAATTTTTTAAACAAACAAAAAGTATTTGAGACTTTTTAAATCATACATGAGAATAAAACAATCTTCCTCATTTAGTCTAAAGAATAAAACTTTACTGCCGGTATTGTAAAAGCCTAATTTGTCTCTTGTTCCGTCTTCTAGTAATTTATTTAAAATTTCTCGCTCTCTTTACCTAATTCAACATACATGAAAAATAAGAATTTTTATTGATTTAAGATATTGTAGCATTCTGTTTTCTTCTACTAATTTTGTGTACAATCCAATACACAGAGCTAATTAACATAATTTCCATTTTTTTTTTTTTCAATTGAGCACAACACTAGGATATAATATTCCTTAAAAACAAAGTAAAAATTTTCATGAACTATTGAGGCATTTTAGAGCATAAACGTGAGAAACAAAAAAGAGAAGAGAATGGTGAAAGTACTGGTTGTCGAAGGAGTGTCGCGGAGGGCAATGTTGGGGTGTCCTGGAAAGTCCTCTGGAGGAGGCATCACACAGTCATCTCCATTGAACATAATTCTTCTATGAAAAGGCCATCCTTCACTGAAAGTGAACATGTCTGGATATTTGTGGAGTAATATTTCTGTTTGTACATTTCCACTCATATCAGCTTGGAGTAATATGTCATTGTAGTATTGGATACCCCAAAGCATCCCAGTATCATCTGAAGACACACATTGCCAAAATCAGACACGAAACATAAAAATTGCACACCTCTTTCAAATATTAATTACTTCACAAGTAAGTTGTAAATGATACTTTCCTCCTTGCTTATAATTGTCAAATAGGTTCATTGTTAAACATAAGCATAACTGAGTTTAATTCGTCCAAAATTAACCTATAATTTGTCACCATAGATAAAGCAACCAGAATAATAATACCAAAGGGCTTACTTATGTAACCATATTGGTTAAGTGACTTGTAGTTGAGGCTGAAAACCTGTATGACACTCTGCAAATTAGGGTGAAGCACCACCATGTTCCATTGAGAATAATTTCTCATGACATTCAGATTTGTCACTGTGATCTTAACTCTCCAATACTCTTTGTAGCTTTGCTTCACGTGCCAATGAACTCGTATCGGACACGTATGACTTGAACAGATTACTAGTTTGGGTGGTTCTTCATTTGGATCAAGCTTTTGTTGCAACAAAGTAGGTGTTTCTCCATACCTTAGTTTTTAGAGTTCATACATACAGGTATTTTCAGTAAAAAGATAGTGTAATACAGTTTTGTTTCTTTGAAAATAAGGGATGCTCGTTGGGTTGTTACAAATTTGATGATATAAAAGACTAGAGAAGCAAAAAGGGCTTACTTTATGCAATTTGAAGTGGGATCATCTTGACACAGGCATGTACATCTGGGGCAAGGAACAATTGGGCTATTGTAGAATGCAGACAATGAAACACAGCACTTTGGTTTTTGTGATGATAAAAATTGAGAGTAGATGCAAATCACATTCCATGTGCCTACAAAAATTCCATGCAACAAACTATGTTATAGAAAAGCAAAAAACATCACTACATTGTAGTATTACTTGTACAAACTATTTGTAAAACCTTTGTGCAAGATATATATAATGACGAAATATTAAACTGGCTTACTAAGAGCTTGTGTCCATCGACAGCCATTATCTAGAGAAAATCTGCTTGGAGGGACCTCAAATGGGTCCCTACAGGAGTAACCTGACACACCAAGACTAAAGTTTACAGGCATTTTGAAACCTGAGTAGTTGACCCCACCACCTACGACCATCTGAAAAGTTACACCAGAATTGGAAGGATCCCGTGACATGGAAGCTAGAACACCTCCCTTGCAACAATTCTTAGTCTGTTGATCGTAAGGGGCTCCAGACAAAAGATCAACAATGACAGGCCTCTTTTCACAACAATGAGGGAGTGGGGTTGCCGATTGGAAGGCAGAGCAGTTGCCTTGCTCTGTAGCCTCAGCTCCCCTCATGTTCCATATTACTTCATCTGCTTGCCATGCCCAACTCAGCCTCCATCCGGGCTCATCGATATGTCTATAGATTTAGAAGTTGAATATAGAGACTGTCAACTGCAAATGGAGAGTTGAAATCAACCACTCTTTTTTAGAATAAATACCGCTATTTGCTCCTAGAATACAACCAATCAACCACTGTTTGTTAATTAGCTAGTGAAGAAGCTCCCCAATTCTTGAATCAAAATGCAAGGTTACATAAGTATGTGTATTGTAACTATCATGAAATCAAAAACATATTTTGATACCTCCAGGGATAACATCTATCTTATATTTTTCCAATAAAACAGTATTTGCACCCTCATAATTTCAGGCCATTAGACCATGTAGCAAAAAATTTTGTATTTACACAAGTAAACCAGTTATAGAAACATGAAAGCCTCCCCAAATTCAAATTCAAAACAAGGTATGTCTCATTTGAACTTAGTCAATCCTACCAAATACAAACTTTTTTGCTTTTTGGTGGTGTTCTTAACATAAGCACTTTCAAATTGTTTGGGTGTGCCTAAGCCTATTGTGGGCATGGGTCACAGCATCCTGCTCTCTGATGAGTCAAGTCAAGCATCCCTCCGGTCAGTCCTCTTGACCAAAGCCCAATGCCACGTGTGATACCCCTGGCATTGATGATGTGGTGGACGGTGGTCGGACAAAAACTCAACCTAAGACATGTCGAACTCCGTGGTGGATCCCACCAACAACAATGACTCCCCACTCTCCAGGCCCGATCAAGCAAAGCAAGGGACCAAATAAAACGACTTCTGATCTGTCAAATCACTCATTGACAAACAAAACATTCTTCGAAACTCGAAAACACCGTTAACATGCGCTGCTTGTAAGTTTTAACACTAAACACGCCAGTCTCTTTCTTCCAAAATTATATTAAAAAAAAAAATCCTTGTGAAATTTGTGATAACTTCAAATTGAATCAAATATAATTAAATGAAAAACAAAATTGTTTAGCTATCCTCTCTGCCATAATTCATCATTTTCATAGATCAAATGAGTTCGAGTAATTCTCTTTTCCTCATATCTATAATTTATAATAATGATTAAAAAAAATTATAACCCCAAAAATAAGGAAGAAAATGAATGGAAATATTACAATGGATGAGAAAAGTAAAAAAAAATAAAAATGCTGAAAAGAAAAGAGAGTTTTTTTTTTTTTTTTATATAGATACAACATTCTAAACACCATTTGATTGGATAAGATCCCCATTTGATTGTTATTTTGGAATCAGGATCCATTGGATCATACCCATCTGTACATCACCACAATTTTTCCCAAAAAGAAAATTTGAAAACTAATTTACATTTTCAATGATGAACATAATCAACAATTGAAATAAAAATAAAAAATAAAAAAAAAAATAAGAGAAGATGAGGAAAGGGTACTTACAAGAAGGTGATATAAAACTGATGAAAGATAAGAAGAGCAAAACCAGAATTGCACCCATTAATCTTTGGTCCACAAACAAAAATGGGTTTATGATATCAAATCCTCAAAAATTAAATTCATCAATCTCTTTACAATTCAAATAGAAATAATCAACACTCATGAGCTTGATAAAGCCTACCAACTCCCAGATATATAAAATATGTATACATGTATATACACAAAAACGTAGCTTTGTGTTTTTTATTTTGTGTACAAGATAGTTTTCCAATCTCTCTCTCTAGTCTGTGACTGATGAGTGTCTATAAAGTAAGAGGAAAAATGAAGAAAGATAATTAATAAACTAATAAAATAATAGGAAAGAAAAGTGGTGTGAGAGCAAGCTGTTATTACGAAAATGGGGTGGTGATGAAGAGAAAATTCAAAGCACATGCTTTGTATGAAGACTTGCAAATAGTTGCAATTAGGCATCGTGGCAGATCAAGTTACCAAAAGTTTATTAGTAGATATGGAGTTATTCCATTATCATGGAAGTGAATGATATGAGAATATATTTTTTAGGCTACATATAATATTTAATTTCGATAAATCCTAATAATATTTTTATTTATTGGTATCTAAAGATTTTCAATTATTTTGTAATTATTAAAACAAAAATAATTTTTTATTTTTTTCTGCTTTTATTAAAAAATAATGCTGCAATTTTAAAAAAAAAAAATCATCTAATTTTTTTGTTCAAATAATATAATAAAATGATATCTCGATTATATTACAAATAAGTTTATCACATCATTTAAATTAAAAAATTGATAAAACTTTAGTTAATGCATATTTACTCTTTATTACAATATTAAAAAAAAAGAGGAAAAAAAAGAAAGAGAACCGTGGATATTTCATTAAAATACCATTTTAGACATATAAGCATGACAATTTACACCTATTATCATTATATTTTATATAAGACCCATCATTAAATTATAATTTTTTTTTTTAACAATTTTAATTCCTTTATAATCATTCATACGTCTTGGGTTTGTAATCATAATTTTTAGCAAAACTGACATTCTAAGTTTAGATTCTCCCTCTCAAGTTAAAAGTTAGAAGTTTAACTCACTTTAATGTTTATGTCATTATCTTTTGACTGTTTATGTCATCATCTTTTGACTGAAAACAAGTAATTATATGTCTGTGATGTATAATTAACATAATATATGCATGTAAAGCATAGTCAATTAGTTTATTGATATTCAAAGTGATGTATAATTCTTTTTTTTTTTCGTTTTAATACCATTTGTGACATAACTATTCAAAACTAGATTATCGATAGGCTAAATGAGAGTTTTTTTGCTGTCGAACCTCATTTGAAGGTGATGGAATTCTTTTTAAAGAAATCCCATCTTTACCTTTTGAATGATAAAATTAGCTTTGCCATAACCCTGAAATAAAGTTTTGTAGTAACATATTTCACACGCATGTTAGTGGTATAAAATAATATAATATAATCACATCAAATCATTATAATAGTGTGTATCTTTTGAATTGAAATTGGTTACGTCATAGGTTTCACATGTTGTTGGAGTGTGAAGTTCACATCAATAATGCGATGGTACGTGGATGCATTGGGGTCGAGCTCCCCACAGAGCTCGTAGAGATCTTTGCCCCTGATAGGAAAATTTTTTTTCATGCACGAGTGATTAATTGTCGCGACTTGGAAGTTGCGCTAGAGCACCAAGCCATAAATAATGTCCATGTGATAGAGAGTAGTGTGACATGGATGTCGTCGCACCCAAAGTTGCACCTGACGACCAAAGAGTAGCCCGGCCCCATTTGTATGTAGCGTGACAACTCCAAACTTGTTCAGAATTATGAATTCTAACTCTTTTAATATTACATCTATAAATACCCATGTGTAAGAGTTTTAGCGTGTCTTTGAGTGTACTACCAGTATCATGGAGCATTTGAGAGTTTTATATAGTGGATTGAGAGGGATTTGAGAGATTGTTTGTGAGAGTCATGTGAGAGAGATGAAGGTTTGTAAACATCATTATGTAATGGAAAAGGGTGCTAGTGTGCTCCGTGGAATTAATATTGAGAGTTACCAATGTTGAGCATTGTAAAGGCATTCTTTTATACACTATTTTGGTCTTTCATGATTCTAAATTCTATTTGTGTATCTAAGAATTTTGAATCTAAGACTTTTGGTTCTAAGTTACTATCGTACGTACAATTGGATTCAATACTTTTGACTTTGATTTTATTGTAATTTATAATTTTAGCTTTAGATATAATATCAACATTAGATCAGGCTTCGAGCTATAATTTTGCAATCCCCATATATCAAATCAAGTTTAAGGCTTTTTTATTTTGTGATCTTAAATTTATAATTTGTAATACTCAAGTTGTACAGTATGCTAAATCAAACTTTTAGCTTTTAAGCTTCAGGCTTTCTAACGTCGTCCCGACCTTTAGGTTGCAACATATTCACATCATCTTTTATTTTTGGAATCTTCTGGTTATAATACAATTCATATCATCTGTGCAGTCTTTAGGTTGTAATAAAATTAGTTCACTTGTTTTTTGTTTCCTAACAACCCAATGAATATTGTAAACAAAATGGGAACCAAAATAGATTTATGAACGTTTTACAATTTGATGGAGAGCTTGATCTTGTCAAGGAATAGTCATCTCTAATCACATATTAAACATCGATTGTAATGTCGCTTGAAAACAAACAAGAACTCAAAATGAGATAAATAAGAATCTAAAATAAATTTATTTTATTCCTTAAATGTTCTCATCCACGTTGATCTTTTATATGTTCATGATGAATTTCATATATATTTTTAGAACTTCAGATTTAAAAATAATGATTATTTTGAGTGCATTCAAGTTTCAATTGAAGTTGGTCTAAACTTCAACTTTTAACCATATTGAAATTTGTGTAGAACTTTCTTTTCTTACCATATGAAATTCAAAACTTCAGGTTTGGTGAATCAATTGATTCAAAATGTCAGGTTCTAATTTCTATTTATAGCTTCAATCTTTTAACTTCAATGATCTTTGGTTTGCTATTTGCAATCTTTTGGTTACAATAAAATCAAATATTTTTTTTAGGGGAAGTTTTAAAAGTCCTCTTTTATATTTATTAAAACATTTTTTTACTCAACAACTAATATAGTTTGATTGTTTGTACTAATTTTCATTATTATTTTTCATTCTCTACTCCAATAATTACCAAACAACCCCCTAATTATATATGTTTTTTCTTAATTATTTCACATTGTAAATTATTTACATGGTATGAAATACAATTATATTACACAATGCTGTACAATTATTTTATATAATATGAAACAACTATTTTACACACTTTGAAGCACAACATCTTTACAAGTTTATTGTCAATGATGTTTATAAATTTTACTTTTGTTGTATAATATTGTTTTATTGTCATTATTTCATTGGGTTTTTGATATTTTACATTGTGTGAAATAATTGTATTTCACATTATAAAAACATTAGAATTTCACATTATGACAAATATTAATATTTCATATTGTGTAAAAATTTATATTTCACACTGTTTGGAATATTTACATAGTGTGAAATAAGGGTTGATGAACACCCATCTCAGTTTTTTCAAAATTTTTGAATGTTTCAAGCTTTAATCCTATGAACATTTCACATTTTATTGATTATTTACATTGTGTGAAATACAATTATTTTAATCAATGTGAAATACAGCTATGCACAAGAAAAAAAAAAATGTACTTGAGATTTTTTAATTCCAATGTGAGTTTAAACAATTAAACTCTTAGTCGTCAAGTTAAAAAATATTATGTAAAAGTTAAAAAGGATTAAAAGTAATTTTTCTCTTATTTTCATTTTTGTTTAATTTTGACAACTTAAATAAATAATGAGAACAATATTACAAAAATAAAATAATATAAATTAATGATTTTAGGGACCAATATTAAAAAAAAAAGTACTTCATAATTTCTTGAAACTCTTCAATTTCTTAGAATCAGAAGTCCTGGTCTCATCAAGAAATTGATCTTTGATCACATATCAAAATTTGATAATTTACTAACTTCTTTTCAGGCAAGTGTCTTTCAAATCCGAAACTTGGGAGTTAATAACTTATTATAAAATAATTGGAATATTGAGAATAATGTAATAACAAAATTAGAAAAAAGATAAAGCGTAAAGAGAAAATAGATTCTTTATTCATCAATTTTTATTATATATATATGTATGTATGATACAAGGGTGAAAGCTCTTCATATATCCTCACAATAGTTAAAAAAGTGAGGCATATGATCATAATACCTAGAATAATGATCATAAAATAAATGATGAGGCTGGTGGAAAGATAAAGAAATGAAAGCTATTTCTATGGATTCATGGCATTCGTTCTAAGAAAATCGTATTATGTCCATAATAATCTTAGAATTTCAAATTTGTAATTTGTTCTATCAATTAAATAAATTTATGGGTTTTTCTAATTTTTATAAGATATAATAAGTAGCACAAGTTTCAAATATGGGATAATCCTAATTTTTTCTCTATAGTTCGCCATGATATCAAAATCTTTCAATGTTTTTGAAAATCGTTAATATTCTTATTATTAATATATGAAATAGATTAAATATCTATTATAGTACATGTAAATATCCCATAAACCTTTTATCGTAAAAATTGATGTTAGAAATTAAAGTTTGATTGTTATTGTAAAAGCATAAAATTATAAGAATGTTTTGATAATTTCGATCATATCAATAATGATAACAAGGATAGAGGTTAAAATAAAAGTTCTTCAAAACTATAAAATGGTAATTAGTAATCACGTTAAACTACCACGGTTACAGTGGAATTATCCCTTCAAATATTTATTTCACCTTCACAGGAATCACATCACGCAACCAGGCGCTCGTGTATAGGTCACCCATTCACGTTCCAACGCTGTTGCAAGCGAAACTCCACAACACAATTTGAATTTCAAAAAAACAAAAAAAAAAATTAAAACAAACAATCATTCATCGTTCATCCACCATCCTCTCCTCGTCGCAATACGAAGGGTGCGTACGTTAACCTTTTCAACGCCCATCGCTCATTCTATCATCCCTCCTAAGTCTTGGAAAAAAAAAAAAAAATCTCACGCCACTTGATCACACATTCAAGATCCCTCTCTCTCTCTCTCTCTCTAAACAACGGCACTCATTTTCTCTCTCTAAAACCAACCAGACTTGCACAACCCTAGCTTCCTTCATCCGATCCATGGCTGAAGACGCGGCCGCAGCCTCTCAATCGCAGCCGCAGTCGCCGTCGGGCCCTTCGGTCCCCTTGGGCGGCTCTGTGATTCCGATGGTGAACAAGCTGCAGGACATATTCGCTCAGCTCGGCAGCCAGTCCACGATCGAGCTGCCGCAAGTGGCAGTTGTCGGTAGCCAGAGTAGCGGCAAGTCTAGCGTCCTCGAATCGCTCGTCGGCAGAGACTTCCTGCCACGTGGCAACGATATCTGCACGCGTCGCCCGCTCGTGCTTCAGCTGCTGCAGACCAAGACCGAGGAGGAGTACGGCGAGTTCCTCCACTTGCCTGGCAAGAGGTTCTACGATTTCTCAGAGATCAGGAGAGAGATTGAGGTACAACTTTCTAACGACTTCTTTGACTCTACTATTAGTAGGTAGACACTTGAATGCTGTTTTGTGTTGCTAGAAATTTTGAATATAATCAAGAAGTTTGTTGTGCAAAATGTTTGAAATGAAGAAACTAGAAGTTTGTTTGATTAGTTGGTTGCTATTTATGCGAACTGTGAATATAATGATTATTTGGTGGTCAGTGATATCAGGAACAAAATTAGAAATGTTTAGGTTTAGGTTTAGGTTGGAAGCCGGAATGAATTGATATGAAGATCAGTTAATTTTTTGTTGAAAATTGCAGGTAAGACTAATTAGGAAATAGGAAAGAAGAATCTTTTGTGTTATGTGAGGGATTGTTGAAATACTTAATGTGGTTGAAGTGTGGCAAAAGCAGTAATTAAGCCGGTTTAGGCTTTCGTTATCTTGGAAATGGAATTGGAGCTATGAATATGATTGTTTTTATCTTGGTGGTTAGAGTTTCTGAAGTTGTACATGGTTACTACTGTAAATTTCACGAAAAGGTTAACTGCTGTTGCATTAGTAATGTTTTGAGTGGTTTAGTTCTGCAGGGTGACTTGTTTGTAGGAACATCCTGGGCAACATATAGGATAGAAGTTGGAGATATTGATATTTTGGGGAAGGTTTTGACGTAGTAGGTGTGAATGGGGCTTTTGTGGTTTCTCTGGTCTGGTAATGGAGTGGATTTCCCACTGAAGTAAGGTCGAAGTGTTGAATGTCTGTACTAGACTTATAAAAGTTTCAGAAATTATGATGCTAGGATTTTTACTGAAGTTGGAATAAAATTTGCTACTAAGTAATGGTTGAATCACGTCTAAACCATAAAGAAATTGGCAAAATCATCTGTAATGACTTTTTGAAGATAAGCTGATATAAAACCCAAACCCAACAACATTGGATAACATTGACATGGAAATTTTCAAGTAGATAGCTAAGAAAGTGCGTGAAGTCCAAAGTCAACAGTCTAATAACTTGAATGAGTATTGTGTTGTTTTAATTTTATTTTCAATAATTAGATTTTGTATCGATGCATATTAATTTACTTTGGAATAGTTTTCAAAGTTTCTTATTTGTCAATGTTAGTTTTGTAGTTCTCTTCTTCTTTCTTTATTAAATAAGTATGATTGGTTGTAGGCTCAAACAGAGAAGGAAGCAGGGGGAAACAAAGGTGTATCAGACAAACAAATTCGTTTGAAAATTTATTCTCCACATGTTCTTGACATAACACTTGTGGATCTGCCTGGTATAACCAAGGTTCCTGTGGGTGAACAGCCGGCTGATATTGAGGCACGAATTAGAACAATGATCATGTCGTACATCAAACAACCTAGTTGTTTAATTCTAGCTGTCACACCAGCAAATTCAGATTTAGCAAACTCAGATGCTTTACAGATCGCTGGGATGGCCGATCCAGATGGTAAGATCTTCTTTCACATCTGATGTGAGTTGTCATTCCATATGCATTCCTTTTAGTCTTACATTCTTTCATTCTGATGGCAGGTTATAGAACCATTGGTATAATCACAAAGGTGAATGCTTTTGGCTTGACTTTTATCATTGTCTATTTACTGTGTGAGGTGATGTTTGCTAGTTGTTTCATTTACTTATGAGGTTTCTATTTTTTGATGTGACTTGCAGCTGGATATTATGGACAGAGGAACTGATGCCCGTAACTTATTGCTTGGAAAAGTGATTCCCCTTCGGCTTGGTTACGTAGGTGTTGTGAATCGGAGTCAAGAGGTAACTTATATTAATTGGAATGATGTTTTTAGTCAACTTTATAATTTATCAGCGATAATATTTTGATTGGACTGTTATTGTTCTTTGAAACAGGATATTATACTCAACCGGAGTATTAAGGATGCCCTAGTGGCTGAGGAAAAATTCTTCAGAAGTCGTCCGGTATGCTTGTGTATTCTCTAATCAATATTAATAACTTAATGTGGATTGCATTACGGAGTTCTTCATTTTTTTTAATGATGTTGCGTAGGTATATAATAGTCTAGCAGATCGTTGTGGTGTTCCTCAATTGGCGAAAAAGTTGAACCAGGTAGAATATTAGAAAATTTATAAATTCCAAATTCTGAATAACATAATTCCTTATTGCAAAATCAGATGGTTCACGTTCCTTGTCTGTTATTACATTTATGTATCGCGAATTCCCTTGTCTCTTTCTTGCTGTATTGTATAGTGTGTATTTGGGAATTTCCTATATTCTTAGTACATCATAATCTTTTATTATAGCTTCATAATTATTGGGATGATCCTTTGATCTAGAGTCAAATTCAACTCAATTAAATTCCCTTATCATCTATATTAAGATGGTTGTGTGCAGTGATGACGCTTGTAGTACCTGGACCTGACAGAATTTGATAGATCTCCAAATTCTCAATTGATTTGAGCCTTTTCATGTTATTCTCTTTGCAGATTCTGGTACAACATATCAAGGCTATACTTCCAGGGCTAAAGTCACGCATAAGCACTGCACTTGTTTCTGTTGCAAAGGAGCATGCAAGCTATGGAGAAATCACAGAATCAAAGGCACATATGATTTATTTAGTATTCTTGCAAACATGATTGAGAAAAAAAAAAAAAAAAAAAAAGAATGGGGTTTTATTCTTGTCAGAGATGCAGATTTAAAATATACATTTTGACTTGTAAAATTTCAAATTTTATTTTATTTTTATTTTTTTTAATATTGTGCTTGGTTATCATGGCTTATATTCATAAGTTCTTTACTTTGCACATGTTGACAGCTTATGTTTGATTATCCGCAATTGATTTAACTGTTGATTCTGTAAATCAACGGGACTGATGTTTAATCAATGTTTGTACTAATTACTTCTTGTACAATTTTTTTAATATATAGGCTGGTCAGGGAGCTCTTCTCCTTAACATTCTTTCTAAATACTCTGAAGGTAATATATAACTATGCATGCTTGTTCTATTATATTTGCAGAAACTTTTTCTTCCTTTAAAACCAGGTCTTCCATCGTAAACACAATCATCTCATTGTGGAACTATAAATTTCGTTCTTGGAAACAGCATTTTCTTCAATGGTAGAGGGAAAAAATGAAGAAATGTCAACATCTGAGCTTTCTGGTGGAGCACGAATTCACTACATCTTTCAATCAATTTTCGTGAAAAGTTTAGAGGTGTGTATATCCGTATCACTTGCTAGAATTGTTATTGTTTTATTGGCTTTTTAATTTGATTCTAAGTTGGTGGTGCATTATACATTTATACTTGTTTTCATCTTCATGTATTCAATTCCTAATCTTTATGTATTCAATTCCTAATAGCATTAGTTAATTACTGTGTTAAAAACTGAATTTGAAAGAGTGGTTTATGGTGCTTCTTTACTTCGGTGTGGTAATGCTGATTTCTCTGAGAGGTTGTCAGATGAACCTAATCAATGCTGACAAAATGCTTTGGTTCAAATCATGAATGCAGGAAGTTGATCCATGTGAGGACTTGACTGATGAGGACATTCGAACTGCCATTCAAAATGCCACTGGTCCTAAGTCAGCATTATTTGTGCCAGAAGTAAGTTTTAAAGTTATATAAATTTCTTGTTATACTGTTGTTTGATAAAAAATTCAGAACTATTAGTACTTCTTCATCGGCTGGTGGATGTGCTTTACCCGTAGTTGAAGAACATATTGTTTTATTCTAACTTCCATGTACATAGGTGCCATTTGAAGTTCTTGTTCGAAGGCAAATTGCTCGTTTGTTAGATCCAAGCCTTCAATGTGCCAGGTTCATATATGATGAGTTAATGAAGGTAGAAGATTGTTCACTTGCTATTTTTGTGTTTTCACTGCCTTTCATTATTAGTTATAGATGCCTAATAAAATTGTTCTTCTTCAGATTAGCCATCGTTGTCTTGTGAATGAACTGCAGCGCTTTCCTGTTCTTAGAAAGCGTATGGATGAAGTTATAGGGAATTTTCTGCGAGATGGTCTTGACCCCTCAGAGACGATGATTGGACACATTATTGAAATGGAGGTTTGTTGAAACCAACATACAATCAACTTTTGTAGTCCAATACTTTTACTTCTGTCCTTCCTCTTCTTATCTGCAAATTAATATCCTTTTCAACATTATAATAAAAGTATATGAAATATTATTAAAGGAGCAACCATATAAGAAATTAATTTGCAGAAGTAATGCAAGTATAAGAGGAAAAAAAAAAAAAGATGATGGAGAATAAAAATATAAGACAAAGCACTATTTAGTTAAAATTCTTAATTAATTTTCATTTTAATTTCTTATATTATTCCTTTATAGTGCTTTGTGTTATATTTCTATAATTATATTACCTGTCATCCTTGTTTCGTTCTCCTGCTTTGCCAACACCTTTTGAACTTGCTAGGGCTGATATACTTCTTTCATGAAAACCATGTGGGTGGCAATGTTCAGAGATTTATGATGTTAATGAGTAATGTTTGCAGATGGACTATATAAACACGTCCCACCCGAATTTTATTGGTGGAAGTAAAGCTGTAGAGATTGCATTGCAACAGGTAAAGTCTTCTAAGGTTACTTTACCTATCACCAGACACAAGGTAATTATGCCTTTTACCAATTGTCAGGTCATTAGTATTATTGTATGTTATGCGAAGTTTTTGTTCAGTCAATTCACTTATTTGTCACCTTTTGCTTTCTCTCGTCGTATCTTTTGTTTAATTAGGATGGTGTGGAGGGTGATAAGGCATCAGCTTCTGAAAGAAGTTTAAAGTCTCGAGCTATTCTTGCAAGACAAGTTAATGGAATTGTGGCTGATCAGGTATGAAAAAATCTGGTTTTCACTGGCAAACTACAGTTTCCTCTTTCCCTACTATATTTTTGTGTGTATCTTATTCTGAACTTGCTGTAAGAGCTGTCGATGCAATTGAAAATGTTAATGATCAGTCGGTCTTTAATTTTGTCTAATTATTCGCACATTTTGGATGGCCTGCAGGGAGTTCGTCCTGTGGCAGATGTTGAAAAGGTTACATCATCTGGTAATAATACTGTTTGATTGAAGTAACCGACCATTGTTCTTATAAAATTATTAAGCAGCATTAGATTATAAGATGTAAACAATTTATCATTGTTTAGGAAATACAACTGGTTCAAGTTGGGGGATTTCATCAATTTTTGGTGGGAATGATAATCGTGTTTCTACTGCTAAAGAGAGCACAACAAACAAGTCATATAGTGAACCTGTTCACAGCATGGAGCAATCTTTATCTATGATTCATTTGAGAGAGGTATCTGCCTGAGGTTCTGTCCTGGATCTAGTGGACTTAGCCAAATGAGTTCCATTTGATATTTTTCCCTTGTCTATATTTTACTAACAAGCATTTGTTGATTATTTTAAGCCCCCAACTGTCTTGAGGCCCTCAGAGAGCCATTCGGAGCAGGAGTCTATTGAAATTGCGGTTACAAAATTGCTATTGAGATCATACTATGACATTGTTAGGAAGAATATTGAGGACTCTGTACCAAAAGCAATCATGCACTTCTTGGTAATCTTAGAACTCTATAATGTGCTGCCTAATTTTGTTTTGCAATCCTTTTTTTTTTTTTTTTTTTCTCTTTTCCATTTATGAATACTGACTTACTAAGGTATTATATTTATTTCATTCGGATTTTGAACAAATTCTAGGGAGTGATATATACTCCTTTTCTAATGTACGGTAGTTGTGTATTTGTACAATTTGGGTTGGGGATGAGCATTGGTATGGAGAAGCCATATTAATGAAGAATGCCATTCGTTAAGTGGTTAATAGAAATGTGATTCTGAATTCATCTAAAATGATTGCAACTGATTCTCTGCGGTCGGATAACTGTCACCTATGTCCTTCAACAATTGTAAAATCTCACGGTTAGATGTGTTGTAAATAGGTGTCTTTCTTTTGCATGATATTTGGTACTTGGATCTGTACCTTTATAGCCTGTTCGCCCAGAAGTAAAATTCCTGTGCAAGTGTATCCAATTCACTAGTGGATTTTGGCCAATCTTTGTTGAGCCATTAGGTTTTTTGTCAGCAGTTGCAACACATTATAGATGTAACTGTCCTATGTGCTGATAGAAAATGAGAAACAACATTGTACTTTCATCTGCTTTATTTCATGTTTATTAATTTTTTTTTATTGGGATATTAAGAGTTTCTGTTGGCAGTCATAATACTGATTGATTTGGAATGTTCTCTCTGCTGGTTGGCAAATTAAAATCGGCAGTGCACTTTCATATACTTTAGCCCTTGTTTACTTTCTTGGTGTAATGGCTAGACCAGACAAAATGGTTTGGTACCTACCCCGTCACTTACTGCATACAGGATTGGGTAGTCTCTGATACAACCAGGAATTTTGCTATCAAGCTATTTTGCACCTTTACTTTATGGTCTCTACTTCATTTATTACGAATCTATCTCTATACAGTCTATATTTTTGTGTAGTGTTTCGTGTATAGTAAATATCTAAGAGCGTGGTGTTTTTATATTCTTTTGTGGTGCAATAATTGTAAACCCGACCTAAATTCAAGGCATCACATGGATCATGACGTCTCTTCGTTTATATTGAACTATGTATCCAGGTAAACCATACAAAACGTGAGCTTCACAATGTCTTCATTAAAAAGCTTTACAGGTGACTGTTTTTCCTTTTTTCTTCTTTCAACTTGATTGTTTGACTCTTGGTTAAATATTGATTGTCTTGCATTTGATGATCAAAACAGAGAGAACCTGTTTGAAGAGATGTTGCAGGAACCTGAGGAGATAGCATCAAAGAGAAAACATACTCGAGATACACTCCGTGTTCTTCAACAGGCTTTTCGGGTGGGTTTCATGAATCAGTAATCTGCGTAGTTTACAAGAATTCAAACATCTTGTCATTATTATAAACGGCATCTGGCTTTGTTTTTAGTTTTGATTAGTTGGGGTCACTAAAATTGGTGTGCAAGCTTATCTATGGCTTGTGGAAATTTGATAGTCTGTCTGGATTTTGCTGGAGGAAACCAAGTATGGTTGAAAGAGTGACCTTAGTTTGAAATTTTCATTTTAATACCCAAAACACTCTGGCAATTTGTTATTCGGTAGAGTCTAAATCGAGGAATACTAATGAATCCTTATAACCTTGGTAGTCCAGAACCATAAGATGAAAATTCTGAGATTAGAAACTTTCTGTTTGTTGTAAGTTATGAGCATAGCTGAGTGAGCTAATAGATAGTTAGCTCAACAGAACTATATGTTTTCCTAAATTATGACATCAATCAAATGTGTTAGGAAATTTTCTGATGATACTTTTTGATTAATTTCTATTCTTTTCGATAGACATTGGATGAATTGCCATTGGAAGCTGAATCAGTTGAGAGGGGATACAGTATGGGTGCTGATCCGACAGGGTTGCCAAAGATCCATGGACTGCCAAGTTCGTCCATGTATTCTACAAGCAGTGGTTTCACTGATTCCTATTCTGCTTCTCCAAAGAATCCAAGATCATCCCGGAAGTCATCTCACTCAGGGGAGCTACAGTCACATTTTTATGCTAATGCAGATTCTAATGGAAGTGGTCGTGCCTACATGCCTGGTCTCTATCCGTCGGTGGATCTGTGAAGCATCTGAATGTTTGTAGTGGATTTAGCTCTTTCCTAATAGTATCTTCCTTTCAATGCTCATAATTAATTAATTTTTGAAGGCCGCAAGAATTCCACCTTCAGGAGCTGGTGGCATGTTGGGCAGTTAGTGTTATTCTTCAAGTAGACATGTAAAAGTCAGAAAAATCCATTGCTTTTTCTTCCATATCATTCTCGCATTTCACTTAATAATATATATATAGGCTATAAGTGCATCTTCACAAGGCTCCGGAAGAATAACAAAGGAGCAAATGATCCCCTATTTTGTTAGAAGCAATAGCTTTATATATAATTTTTGGGAAAGGTTTTTCTTTCGAGATGCAATGAGATTTAGCATAGCTTTCTATCAAGTAAATTTTGGCAACTGAGATCATTGGTAATTTCCATTGTGATCTTCAGCCTCATTCATTCTTTTCCTTCAAGCTGGTGTTCTGCTTGCTGAGGTTTCATTTACTGTGAAGTTTGAGCTTATCAGTTGTTTGATTTGGTATTTTAAATGTTGTGACTTTAATAATTTGTAGCTGAAGCCTGTGTATTTTATGGATGTATAGTCCGGAAGTTTTTCAATTGACGAGTTCGCATCTTTTTTATTGGATATTGGAGCATTAAACCTCCTTGATCCCGGGCCTGTGATTTTGAAGCGTGTTATATTTCATTGGAAGCCTGTGTCTATTCTTGCTTCTTTGGTTTGCTAAGAAGTTACAAAATGTAAACGAGTGATTATATCTGCTGTTTATAGTGTATTTGAAAGTGCTATTTCTCTTAAACATTGTTTACTCGTATAAAGGATGATTATATTGAGGTTACCTTTAAGCTTTTGAGGGCACGAGATGTCTTGCGAGAGCTATTGGAAATTTTGGTGTAAGCAAGCCTTGGTGATGTTTGTGTAAATGTTGGCCTTTAATTTTCATTCGAAACAGTTGTCGTGAATTGTTTATGATCTGAGTACGAAGTCGGTGATTATGTGGCGTTTGAGATTCTAAAACCAAACCAAGAAAAACATGAAAAGTGAGGACGTAGGTGAATCGCTGTCTGCTGCGTAGACTCTATACAGAAAATGGTCTTGAGCTATAATTTATTGGTAGGGGTATCTTGGATGACATTCTAAGACCGACGAAGTAAGTTTCTAAGCTAAAGATTTTCAATAATAATTTTCATAATGGGCTTAGTGATATATTATTTGGAAACATAGTGAGCTTAGTGATTTGTACGTGCTCATAATCATACAAGCGGATAATTCAAAATATAAATGATAGGCAAATAAACACGAGATAATTTAATGAAGTTAAATAAAATATAAAATACAGAGAAGTTCGAATTCAAGTTTGGGAAGATGTACTGTTATATTATTCTAATATTAAAGAAGATCAATTTCACAACCTCACTAATTTTATAAACCAATCTAGCTTTTCCATCTTCAATTCATCGCAACATTTTAGGGTTTTTAAAACCCAAAATACAACTTACCCAATTGCCAATCTCTTTTCTCAAACAAATCACCTTACGATTTTATTTCCCTTTTTTTTTTGTTGTAATTTAAATTTTATCTTTTATTTAATTTTTTTTCTTTTTAACCTGCTAGGGTATTTTTCACTATTCAAAGTTCAAAGCCTGTCTAAATGAGACAGTTTTTCTTCCAATTACTTACTTCCATTTTCATCATTATTATTATTATTATTTATTTTACAATCCAATAGCACATAGCTTTACACACTAAATTTTGTTTAGAGCTATATAATGCTTTCAACTTTATGGACTTTACTTCATTTTAATATAGCTAATCGTTCCCTTATGTCATTCAAGACGAAATATCTAGAGAATCCTAAATTGTTGGGCAGGTAAACAGATGAATAACAAGTGATTGGAAGAATAATATGGAAATTTTTAAATAGTAATGCCCTATAATTCAACTTATATTTTAATTTACATCTTAACTTGTAAGGTATTATTTTAATTCAAATGTTAAATTAATTTGCACACATATATTGTTGAATTAAAGGAATACCTCATTAGTTAGAGATATGAAATGAAATATCTATTTGTTTTCCTTTTTTTTTTTTTTTGTTCAGTTACTTGGGATAGGGGGAGTTAAATTAGAGATCTTAACTTTGTTGAGAGATATGTTTAACACTAGACTATTTGTACACCTATAAATGAAAACTATATGTAGATCTATACATGAAACACCTTTTTTTTTTTTTATAGGATAAGTTGTTACCAAACAAGTTAGAGGATTACTAAAACTTATCGAGATCAATATCTACCTGAACGATTTGAATATTTACTTTTATAATCGGTAAAAATCTATTGGTACCATAAGAGAATGAAAATGCTCCCACATGCTTATAAATACATGTAGTGAAATTTGAACTCTCAATATTAAGGTGGATGAAGAGAAACATAATTACTGGAGGTATAAAATGACGTTCACTTAAAAAATAAGTTGAGATGTCTAATACTAACGTATTAATAATTAATCTATCCTCGATTAAAAATTTCATATTTTGTAACATGCTTTAATCAAAGAAAAAGAAACATGAAATGTTGTCAATGTCCAAAATTATCATCATCATCATCATTAATAAAAAAGTCAACTTACTATGCCCTTTTATTTGGTTAAAAGACTTGGCCGTGTCTACCAGGAATAACCAACTTTGCCGCCAAAACAAAACCTCCCTTCCATCTCCTCTCCAAACACCCATAATTTTCCAAGAAAACACTTTCGCGAGAAAAATCCAGAACCAACAAGATGATGTCCCCTATCTTCAACCGGCAAGTCTACGCTTCAAGACATTGCAACCGCATGATCTGCTTTAATGGAACCATCATCCTCTTCTGCTTCTTCTCCTTCTTGCCATTTCTTTGGTTCAAATCCCAATCTCCTCCTCAAGTACTCACTTTCTTACACTTATTTTCTCTTACATTTTCATGCTCATTTGTGGTTGATATTGAAAGGTGAATTGGGTTCAAGATTCTTGTTTTGTTTGGTTGATGTTGAAGGTGCATCTTGGCGAGGCTTCGATATATCACTCGGAGGAGGTTTTCAAGCTCAACTTCGCAGAAATGGAGAGGGATTTCAAGGTCTTTATGTACCCGGACGAGGATCCTAATACGTATTACCAAAAACCCCGGAAGCTGACTGGCAAGTATGCAAGTGAAGAGTTTTTCTTCAAGAATATTAAAGAGAGTCAGTTTTTGACTAATGATCCTGAGAAAGCACATCTCTTCTTCGTCCCCATTTATTGTCATACAATGAAAGGCAAGGTATGAATTTGAAGTCCCTTTGTTTTTTTTAATGATCAGTTTATTGTATGGTTGGATTTGATGTGGTTTGCGGGGACGTTGAAATTTGATTGGAAGTATAATCTTTAGTGTAAGTACTTTGATTTAGTATTCTATACAAAAGAAATAGGAGTAATTGTATTTTTCTCCTTGTCATGTGACATTATACTAAAATCCCCCTGTATTTTAAGAAATTGTTAATGTCCTTTTGTTAATTTATGAAATTGATCAAATGCCTGAGTAATTTATGAAAATATTCAAAAAACTCATTGATGTTAAAGTTGACATTGAAAATCAAAATTTGATCATTAATATAGAAAAACAAAACTAAATGGGCACTTTGATCATTTCAGTAACAGTAATAACGGCAGAGGGTAATGAGATTCATCAAAACTATAGGAGGATAATTAACGATTATGTCAAACTACGAAGGAAAAGTGGGGATTATCCTAAAGAAATATACTAAAATGTTTTTTTTTTTTTTTCCAGAAATATAAATAGCCCTTGAAGTAGTTTGTATAAAAGACAATTGCTATTGGAATAATTAAGTAGCTAGAATGCTTTCACCATAGGCACTTCTCGAGAAATTGCATCAAACTGAAAATCTTTTTCTTCAAAAACACTTTTTGTTTGAATATAGTTTTACAGCTTATGATTAATATGTTAGATGTCAAAGATTAGTTGATGTAATATGTGCCTGTAGACTGTGGTATTGTCCAAGGTCAACATTTATGCAAATATATAACAGTTACTTTTATGGCTTTTTTTATTCATAAAAATTAATGCAGGAAGAAAATTATAAGAATATGACAAGTATTGTGAAGAATTATGTGGAGGGGTTGATAAACAAGTACCCATATTGGAATAGAACATTGGGTACTGATCACTTTTTTGTGGCTTGCCATGACTTTGGGTTCAAGGCTTCTGAAGGAGTTCCTCTGCTGGTGAAGAATTCGATTCGAGTTGTGTGTTCACCTCGTTATGATTCTGGTTATATTCCACACAAGGATGTTGCTCTTCCTCAGCTTTTCCATCCATTTGCACTTCCTCCTGCTGTAACATATGACCTTAGTAATAGGTAATTTTGTTGTGGTGGTGTTTAATGTTGCTCTGCATTACATAACCTTCGAATGATAAAATATTTTGCTATGTTTGAACCAAGAGAAGTGTAATCTTACTAATTCTCACTTGATGTCTTCATTGGCTCATTCTGTGTATGGTAGCATGGGCTTTTATATAAGATAAATTATTGCATCGCTTGTGATTTTTAATAACGCCATGATGAAAACAAAAGACTTGGAATTGCACAATAAATCACCTTCCAACATCCCCTTGGCTTGGTGTCCTGCCTCTTAAATGTCAGTAGTTCAACATTTGAGGACTATGGACTTTGTTATCTTTCAAGCTCTACATGTCAGAATTGTTGACTTGTTTAGGAGCATTAACATTTGGTGTGGCTCTATATATAAATTGGAAAATGGTGCAGGAGTAGCCTAGCTTTCTGGGCAGGTAATAGGACTTCAAAAGTAAGCGAAGATCTGGCAAGTGCTTGGAACAGGGAGCTTGACATCCAAAGCACTCACATCGATACAACGACTGGATCAGCTCTAGTTTCCCTTATCCTCAAATTCAAGACCTCAAAGTTCTGTATTTGCCCTGCTGGTGCTCATGCCAACACAGTCAGTATTCCTGACTCCTTCCATTATGGATGTGTTCCTGGTAAGATTACTCTCATTCTCAAGAGCCTGATAACGACATTCGGAATGTTTTCCGAGAAGTTTGAGTGGTTTTGTTCTGCAGTGATGTTGTCTGACCACTACGATTTGCCATTCAATGACATTCTGGACTGGCATACATTTGCTGTGATACTCAAGGAGGCTGATGTGTTTCAGATGAAGCATATTCTTAAAGCAATATCAAATTCAAAATTCCATGAATTACATGAGAACACAATCAGGGTATATATAAATCTTCCTGCGAATGTTTGTTCCTTTAGAGTACACTTGCATGAAAATCATATAGAAACATGAGCATATAAAAAGAATAGAAAGGCAGATTTGATCATACTTTGATAACATGTAACAAGATTTGTGAAGCTGAATTAACTTCACTCGTAGAGAAATCCAGTCTATTATGAATTATAACAATTCTTGATCTCTTTTTGTAATGACCAGGCTCGGAAACACTTCCAGTGGAACTCACCTCCAATCAAATATGATGCATTTCACATGGTGATGTACGAACTCTGGCTGCGTCACTATTTCATCAAGTACTAGAGATCCAAAGAAATGACTCAAATTTGCTAGAGTTCTCTGATGCTACAGCATATACATATTCTTGATTCATTTATTCTTTGTTTCATTGATTGTCCTCAATTTTAGCAGATTTTATGTTGGTTCTAAGCATTTTGAAGAGAATCATGTATAACACTACTTGGCATTCACTTCACCATGAGTACGTTGTTGACAGTTAAAAAATACATGAATTTTTCATCCAAACTAAGGAAAGTCAAATAAAGTATTCAGAGCTCTATTCACATTATATTACCTGAACAAGGTACAAAGATGTGTGCCTATTCTGTGTCTATAAACATAAACTATCGCCTGGTGTATGATGTTAGTTGAAACCAGCAAATTGCATGATCTCAGGTCCTCTGCCAGTCAGTTCCCAAGATGGAATCAGCAAAATTAACCTGTAAGGTGACACATCAACTCTTGTATGTCTAGCTTTCAACAATATCTCAAAAGCATATACTTTTCTCATTTTTCATATACAGCCAAAACCAGGTTTATAGAAATTCAATACCTGCTCATCAAAATTTGAAGGGATTTCAAATTCTGACCCTGAAGCATTGGCCAGCTCATCCATTGTGTCCTGCAAGTCCTGATATATATTAAGATGAATTATGACTTCAGAGTACAAGTTCATGTCACAGCGGTAGTCAATCCCTTCAAACAGAGTACAAGTTCATGCCTTTCCAGTGAAAACACTATCTAGCCCTATTGCACTTAATTTTCTCTCTTATTTTCTTGTAAGATGTGTTCTGAAAGCTTCCTATAATGATGTGGAGTAGATATGTTAATAAGCATATAATGACGTAAAATAACTATAACAAATTAGACACAGGTTGATGTGTATCAACCACATGCCACAAACTTAAGCTTCCCTCCCTGGTTAATATCCGGATTTGATTCAGCCCAATTGCTCACATCATAGTCAATTGCGTATAAATTTTTTTATAGAACTTTGTAGATATTATAACCAGTAAAAGTTTTTGTCCAAGACTACTCAATACCTACTTGTTGTCAAAACATAATTTTTATTTACTTAATGTACTTTCAGGAAAGACATGATTCATTGAGTGTATGCAATTTAGATTTTAGAGCCGTTAATGCATCACTAGCTTTCACAAACCATACACATGAACTATAAACCAGTGACTCCACTCTTGCCAGGTTTGATTATGGACCTGAATTATTAGAATTGATCATAAGCAGACAATATACCTCCTCACCAAGGTTCATCAATGAATTCTCTGCTTCGAAGGGCAAATGGTGAATAACAGCATCATCACTTCCCAGCAAATCCTGCTCAGCAAACCAAGTATATTTGATAGTGAAAACCACACACATGAAATATAAACTGGTCACTCCACTCTTGCCAGATGAAGTTGCAATTAAACAGACAGGAAGAAAAACATCGAAATACAAGACTTCAAAGACATCATTACTAAGTACAGAAATAACATCAGACATTAGTATTAACCAATTAGTATGAGAGAATATAGCTACAAAGATGTAAAATATGGTTAGTTGCACTGAGCAAGCAACCAGTATTCCCCATGTTCCACATAGAAATGCATGATGACAATGACTGTATGTCAATGATGATGATAACAACAATACTAGTCAACACATGAGCGATAAACTGCAGCACCAAACGCCCTTAAGTAGAAGAAAATAAAGACTGAGAAAAAAAAACATGTAGAATCATGATTATCATACAAATGCAAGCGGCTTATATATTTTGGCTAGGCATCCAGACTAATCAATCCAGCTAGTCCTTCCAAGTCCAGAAGTTATATGTCAAACAATTTTCTTTATTTCATGAGACAGAGATCATCCATATGCTTCTCTTTAGACATCAGTCACCAAGAAATTTCAAGATTCATCGTTTTTCTTATATACTTAAACTGGCCTCAGGACACTTTCTTAATTAGTTTATAATAATGAAAAGCACACCCATGGCCCAGTAATACCATCTCAGTTAACCCATATCGTTATATATACCAAAAGTTACAAGTAAAGTGTTTACAAATATCATAAATGGATACAAATTTCTTACAATTTTTGGCACAAAAAGTAGGATCTAAATCCTACTTATGAATTGCTAAAGTTGCTTACACATGTCTTTATATTTTAGTCCTGTTGATTATTTATTCAAAATTCAATCTAAAAAAGTGAGGCAAATGTCAATCTAAAAGAAAATTATGAGCTCATGAGATAATTATCCCCAACAATTCAGCTCCCTCTACAATAAATTGACTTAGATAAAAGTTGAAAATCAGTGAAGTGGTAAATTGCTTCAAGTTCCAGGAAAATGTCATTACCTGGTCATTTGGCCTCCTAGGAACATTTTCAGGTTCTACGGGTACAGGCTTTGTCTCTTCTGGACTTCCCTGAACAGTGAAGTTTAAAAGTCAAACCAATGTAGCATCAATGATTTGCTTAAACAGATTAAAAAAGTGACAGTAGAAACAATAATTTATTATTTATTTTTTTCACCAACAATTTCCGAGATCAGTCTTCTTCACTGGGGTATAAAGCACAATCATATAACCAAAACGTCAACATATATATTTTTTTTCTTAGCAAAATCTGCACAGACAATCATGCCATCACATATCATCTATCTTAGCTCATCTGAAAAAACAATACCTGCTCATTCTGGCTGACATAAAAATTTTCTGCTTCCATGGTTGATGGCTTAAGATCACCTGAAGTCTCCTGAAGTTTAAATGAGTACAGTCAGAGTCGTCATCTCACAAATTGTGCTTGTTATTTGAAAAAATAAAAAAGTTCTCTATAAATCCAAGTGACTTGACAGCTAGTTCACATATATGGATTCCTTAGAAATTTTGAACCCAATGACAATGGATTTTTTAATAAATTTTTAAATTTCAATTTCTTCAGAAGACCTCAGTTGCTCAACAAAATACATACCAGTTCATTTTGATCGAAACAACTACCCTTTCCAGTTTTTGTAAGATCTCTCAAGGTTCCCTTCAAATCAATAAGTAAATCGTAAGTAACGGCAAGAAATAAAATGATGTAATTGAAGGATAGAACACACATACAGTGAAGTATCAAGGAAGTGATAGGTAAAAGTATTTGGCTTGTAGAGGAAAATGAAGGGAAAAAAACAAAAACAAAAGATACTCAGGAGACATTTTCAGTAATGGCAAAATGATTCTTGACCCTTATTACACAAAACAAGTCATTATAGCTGCATATAATAGCTTTCTACAATAGAATTACAAAAAGAATAGCATGTTTGCAACTTGTACAGGGGAAAGCAATAGAAACTGTTTAACAAGAGAAGAAAGTGCTTGTTAACTGAATAGAAAAAGAATTCAAATTTGTGATAAATATTTTGAAACTTGTTTACTATAATTAGCTGAAGTTGCAGAAAATGAATAGCTAACAGAAATCACAGTGAAAGAAAGTGTACCTAATCTTTAAGTCAAGAAGATATATTTTCCACAATAGATGAAAGCCCATTAGTGGTTCACCAATTCATACCTCTAATTATTCAAATACCACATGATTCAAAGAAAATGAGCGCAGAAAATGTTGTTGAACCAACCAAACATACAACAGGCCCATAAAATCACTTTCATGGCCAATTTTTTTTTTCCCCTTTAATTCTTCATGATATTATGTTCATTTTGAAATCATGTCAGCGAAATTGATACAAGGTACCATATTTTCAGAACTCCCAATCCAAGTATTATATTACACCGAATTTTGCCAAGACACAATTGCAAACATATTCGCTAAATTTGAACAAAGATGATGGTGATCCGAACAAAGTGCTGGTTTTCTTTGTTGATGATTGTGTTGCACTAGAGTGGAATCTTAATATAGTATACCGATATAGATTCTTGGATACTGTGCAATATATCACTGTAGAGTTTCTTTGATCACACAAAAACTTAAAGGGACATGTCACACTATGAGAATAAATCTCACTCTCTGCTAAAACAGGCAATGGAAATTCGAATAAAGGGATAATTTGGCAAAGATTCATGAACAAGAATGTAAAAGGAAAAAGAAAAAAATCCATTCCATTTCCAAATTCCAAAAGACAAAAATCCATACTGATCTGTCAATATGTTGCAGGAATGATGTGCAGGGAATCTCAAGAGAGGGAGAGAGAATATGCCATAACATTCTCTCTAAATTCATAAAGCTGAGACCTTGAACTAAATTACAACAACTCAGGTAGCCTAGTAGAGTGAAGGTAACACTTCTCATCTGGAGGGGCTTCGACAGATGTTTGGAAAAAACTGACCAGCACAGACAAGATGCCTAAGTATAGGTCTAATCAAACTTTCAGGCTTCCGTGACCTATAAATTCAGTAATTTTTCTTTCTTTCTTATTCTAATCAAGTTACGACCTTTTGTAAATTAAGGTTTGTTTCTATTTCTTTTGGTGTATGTTGGGGGGTTATACTTTTGCTAAAGGTAGTTCTGTTTCTGTTGTTTTTGCACAATGGAGGGAGGAATTATCCTTTTTTTGCTTTTTTTGGGTGGATTTCCGATTCACCTCCCTTTTATATCGTATCTTTTCAAATACAACAAGGTCTAAAAAGTTACCTACATTAATTGTTAGAGAAGGCAATAACATATCCATCAAGCTGTTAAGGATGCATTCATAGGAAAGAAGTATAGCAGAAGGAATGACATGATAGCATAATCTTTTCAATTATTTCCTTTATTCTAGGACTATCTTTTAAATTATTTTCTTTATTTTAGGAGTCTTATTTGGTATTTAGATTTCCTTTGTTTGGTATCTTGTTTCCTTAGTCCTTACATAATTAGAGTCTTGTTTTGATAGTTGTCTTAATTCATGATTTATTGAATTGGCAACAAATAATATGTATCCTTGTTTGGAGCCATTCTCTTCCTATAAAGAGGCATTCAGACTTTTGTAAATAAAAGATTAAGGAGAGTTTTGGGTGATCTCTTAAGAACAAACATCCATTGTATCTTTCAAAAATAAGTTCTTCAAAGAAAGACAGGAACGTGAATAGAGAGAATCAAGTGGATTTCCTAATGCATCGACCTGTGATGAGATCCTATTCATGGGAGCCTAACAATTTGGTATCAGAACCTATCATCATGGGTGATTTTGACCAATTGGTGATCAAGGTGCAAGAATTAGACTGAAGAATGCTAGAATCAAGCCAGAAGGTGAGCCAGGAGATGCATGACTTGCGTGAATCTGTCAAGACGATTCAACGTATGTTGGAACTGTAGTTTGAGGGCAAGGAAAATGTCACTAACCTAGAAGATGGTTCCACAAGTAATAGCCACTACCTGTCCGGACCTCCAGTAGAGCAGTAAGTTGGGCTGTAGGTGGGCCGTCCAGGCGGTGCGATTGTCCCACAATACTCCAAACTTGAGTTTCCCACCTACAATGGCATGGAGAAGCCCTTGGGATAGCTATATCGTTGCGAGGGGGACAAAGTGGGACTGATAGAAACATGACAGGTGAGGCACAATTGTGGTTTTATCAGTTTTGAGCAAGAGGAGCCTAGGCTTGCATGGGAGCCATTTAAGAACTACCATCTTTTGCGATTTGAACCTCCATTGAGAGGCAATCCTTAGAGGAACCGTTGAAGAATATCAAAGCCAATTCCAAACCACCCTCCTTGCTAGGACGACTTCAGTCCGCTCAGACCAATAGGTAGACATGTTTACTGCAAGGTTAACTGAGGAGTTACAGGTGGATGTTGAGATCCAAACTCCTCTGAATTTAGTGACAACAATGAATATCGCCAGCGCCTTCGAGCAGAAGAAGCAATTTGGCTAAGGGATAAGAGGGAGATGTTCTTCTTTGTAGACAGCACCCAAATCGATGGTATCAGCCCCCTACATTGTTTCCGGCAATGAGCAAAAAGGGGCAACAGGCACTACTTCCACGACTTTGAGCGTTGACAACACACCTTCCCCATTTATTAAACAGTTGTCCCGCTCAGAAATGGTTGAACAACGTGCAAAGGGGTTGTATTATAATTGCATTGAGTCATATTCAACGGGGCATAAGTGTAAAAAGCTTTTTTGTCTCATGGTGGAGGACTCGGATGATAATTCAGAGCAACCAGCTATAGTGGGTCCCAGTAGATTTTTCCCCTGTTAAAGCAACGTAGGAAAATGCACTCCACTTTCAAGAGTCTTATCCTGAGTTCAAGCTTGGGGACAAGCTCGTTGTTGAGGAGGGGAGTAATGTTAAGGATGCATTCAAAGGGAAGAAGTATAGCAGAAGGAATGCCATGATAGCATAATCTTTTCAATTATGTCCTCTATTCTAGGACTATCTTTTAAATTATTTTCTTTATTTTAGGAGTCTTATTTGGTATTTTGGTTTCCTTTATTTGGTATCTTATTTCCTTATATAATTAGAGTTATGTTTTGGTATTTGTCTTAATTCATGATTTATTGAATTGACAATACATAATTTGTATCATTTTGAAGCCATTCTCTTCCCATAAAGAGAGATGATCATGAAATAAAAGAGACATTCAAACTTTTGCAAATAAAAGATTAAAGATGATCTCTTAAGAGAAAACATCAATTGTCTCTTTCAAAAATAGGTTCTTCAAAGAAAGGCAGGAAGCTAGGAACGTGAACAAAGGGAATCAAAGGGATTTCCTAGTGCATCGACCTGTGACGAGATCCTATTCAAAGGAGCTTAACACAGTCATATTTCTTGCTTTCTCATTATTGCCCAAATCTAATCAATGCTTTTGAAGGAAAAAAAATTATAATCCTATTAGCTGCAATCAGGACTTCTAATTTAGTAAAACACCAATTCATATCAATACTTAATAGAAGAAGAGAACTAAAAAATTAAACCCACCTTGTTAGCCCACATAAGTCCACAGGCATTGCAGAGAGTTCTTGGACCAGCTGGTCCCCTACGCATTGCTGGAGTGAACTTCTCACTTGTCCCACAATGTTGACATCTTCGAAAACTATAATAAAAGGCACAAACCAGAAGAATGAAGGACCACTATTAGCATCAAAAATAGAAAATACCATTCCCACTGAGGTATCAAGATTGGACTTAATAACAGGTTTAAGAGCTGTACTAGTTAGGGAGAAGTAAGCTTCTAACTCACACAGATTCGGGAGTGCCATTGCTTGGATTCAAATTTACAGCAGTTGTATCATCAGACTCCTTCAATGATGCAAACTGTCCATTCTTACGATGCATCCTAGCGGGCATATAAAGTTGCATTGAAATTAATTCCAAATTTTTTCTTTTATTTTTGTAATTACAAAAAAGCGGAAAAAATAAATCAGCATAACAAAATCTCAATATCTCCCTCAATACATGACTCCACGATCAACGATAATTTTCATATTTGATGAATCAAAAGAATGCAGACCACTCGGATACTGTCACTTGCAGGTAGGCCCAGCATGAATATATATACATATATTCATATGTATATCGTGTACACCGATAGGCCCAGTACAGACATTTGCATGTACACAATTGAGAATCCATATGTTTGTCTCTGGTATTCAGAAATACCAAAAGTAAAGTTCACATTATGTATAATTAACTAACTCATTCCAATATTTTCTACATCCACACAGTGGGGATTTGCAGAGACAAACAAGAGTGCATGAAAGAGAAGAGATTTATGGTTGTTCCAGTCTTCATTTAATGTTCTATATAGAACAAGGCAACAATTGTAGGACAATAATCTCCAATCACACACTTGTTTCTTTTTTCTTGATATATATATATATATATATATATATGAATGTATAAGTGGTAAAAAAACACTCACACCTATGAACACAATTAGAACCTTACTTCTGAGCAACCTCTTTCCGACATTTGTAACGAATTTTCTTTTCAAAGCATCTTTCTTTTCGCTTTTCACGAAATCTCATCAGAGAGGCAATTCTTTGCGAAAGCTTGGAGCCATGAGGGGCTTCGCCTACACCCTGTTAGATATTACAAAATACACCGATGAGCAACAGAATGAAATAGTTTTCACAGAGCATAGTGGTAGTATTAATACAGGACTACCGTAACATCTTGTTGGGGCAAAAAGTCCGAGCTTTGAACCTCAGTAGGCACATCACTCTCTCCTAATAGCAGCAATAATGCTTGCACCTGTCATATTCACTCCACCAAATCAACAAACAGAAAGCCATCCAAGCAACTCTCTCTAATAACAAGCTAAAAATGTCTCGTAATCAAAGCCTTCCATTAATGAAACCAAACATCAAACAAGTGGCGATTGAGCAAACATCAGCTGAGAAACAAAGAAAATTGAAATTGACCTTTTGAGGAGTGACGGCAGGGAAGACATAGACCTCGCCTTCGAAAGACATGGTGAGCTCACCGGTGCGAGTCGTCGACTCACCAACAAGTCTTCCACCATCACTCGAACCTGCCGCCTTTCTAGGAGAATCGGAATCGGCGACGTCGTTTAGCGGCGTAGGGAGACTTTGGTGTTGCGAGTCAATGTAAGGTCGCGCTTGAAGTGGTCGCGGATTCATTGCGTACATTTCTCCAACATGTCACACTCTTTCTACACACATCAACTAAACAAATACAAAACCCTAACACCGTTCCTAAAACCTCTAGACTTTTTTTTTTCCCTTCCTCTTCAAATTGTCCAAACAGCAACTCAGATTAGAAGAACTAATTTGTTGGTGGAACCACGCTGCCTATATAGTGTACGTTACAAGAATAAAAACTGAAATTGGAAAAATAATGAATAGACATAGCATAACCCCTTTCCAGTTGTTGGCTTGGCAATTTATTTTGTCCTGTGCTTGGTTTTAATTAATGTCCTTCCTTTCGAGGTTTTGTCCATATTAGCTTGTTTTTGTGTCAAGTCATTTTCACTGTATTACTGTACAGTTGTTAAGGTCTCTCCAATAGTATCATTTATTTTTGAGTTTCCATTATTTGGTAAAAAAATATAATAAATTTGTAATATAATTACCTAAAATAAAATATTTATCTAATTTTGACTAATCATCCTAAAATCTGTCTAGAATAAACGATTTATTAAATTCTAGAACTAATATTTTTGGAATTTTTATAAGTGTTTGCAAAAGTTTTAAAAAACGAGTTCTTACATAATACAACTAAAACTTAAACAGAGCCAATTAAATAAGGACGATAAAGTTTAAAGATGTGTTTGTTATATAGGGTTAGATAAATTTCAATTCAATCTTATGTAACTAATTTATTCCACTTTAGTGCAATAAATCTAACTCACCTAGTTTGATGAGATGAGTTAAATTTATCCTCCCAACGTGGGGTAATTTTATATATATATATATAACTTTTCTTTTCTTTTTTCCTTATTTTATTTTCTTTGTTAAGTTATTTAAAACATTAAATTTATTTTTATATGCTTTATGAAAATATTTAAAAAGTAACATTTTTGGTAATATTTAATATATAAATATCAATTTAAAACATTAATTTTAAATAGTTTGATTTACTTTTCAAAAAATAATTTGAATACTTTGTCTTATTCCAAAAATAATTTAAATATTTATAACCAAATTTAATTTAATTTAAAATTTTAAAATAATTTTATTATTTTAGAATTGATTTAAAATAGCTTTCTTTTATTAAAGAAGATATAACATATAATCTTATAAAACACCAAACAAGGGAGAGTAATATTTTGGATTCAAACTTATATTGTATCAAATACATGACAATATCAATTTATCCAATCTAATTTCATTTAAATAACACAATCTAATCTTGTATGCCAAATGGGGCTTAAGAGTCTTGAGGCCGCCAAAATATTTTAATAGTGTGTTTACTTGATAAATTAATAAATGAGAATGATTATTGATATTTATTTTCTCTAAAATCAATCCATAATAGGAATGAAATTATTCCACATGAATTTAGAATTGTGAAATGAGAATCTCATTTTTCCACCCCACTTAAGAATCTCATTCATATTCCATTTTATAAGTTAAAAAATCTTTTATACCCCTTACTAGAAAAATGCTTATGGAATACATAATTTTAGTGAAGGGTATTTTTATAATTTGTAATTAATTCATTCTAATTCCAAAACAAAGTAAATACCTCAATAAGAATACTAATGATTATGATTTTTACAATTGAAATAAATAATTTATTCTAATTTCAATATATATATTTTTTAATTTCAAGTCATTTCAATTTCAAATAATTTTGATTTCAAGTAATTTTAATTACGTGCAAGTAAACACACCCTTAAAGTTAGTTTAGAATTGTAAGAAAAGATAAAATATAAAATAATATAATTGGTGATAATTAGATTGTAAAGAAATAAAAATTTAATTAATTATTTTTTGAAGTGAAAAATGGAAACTTTTCATGATTTTATGAATTTTTTAAGTGATGTTATCACTTTAATGCCTCGTTTACTTGCATGTAATCAAAATAGCTTGTAATAAAATTAGTTTGAAATCAAATTGATATATCAAAATCATTTTAAGTTAGGGGTTGTTTGTTTTTATAATTTTTTACTTAATAAATCTGAATTACACTTATTAAGTGATTTTTGTTTATATTTTTAAGTAGTCAAACCGCTTAACATCACCTAAAAAATCAATGAAAGAAAAAAAGATACAATTTTTAACTTTTATTTGAATGTCAAATCATTTAATAATTTTTTAAATATATTATTCTAAATCTATCTTTTCTAAAATAATATATTTTCAAATTTATCATAATTTTACATTATATAGATTTGTTTTAAATGTAAATAATAAAAATAAAAAATAAGTTTTAAGCATATTAAAGAGATTTTATATATGTCTATGGTTTATCCTAATCTCCAGTTACATCAGGTCGAAGTATCTCATACGCGTATAGCAAGATTGGGGGAGCCACTAACATGGAGGTTATGAGTCAATGTGTCGCCTTTTGCATGTATGTGGTAGTGCAGATCTGCCTTATGTTGGAGGGAATCATGATCCCAGAGTTTTCCATATCTACGACTACATATGGTGAAAGTTCTCCAATTCTAATGGTATGTCTCCGTACCGTCATGAAGAATAAGTTTCACTAGATTACCTTGTAAGGCTAGTTAAAGAAAAAAAAAAAAAAGTCGTTAAATGTGAGATTTAGAAATGAGAAAGTTAAGTTTTATAAAAGTTATAAGCAACAGTATTTATTCGCATTTTATGAGTTTTATAGTTTTCAATAGAAGAAATAATCTAACAGTTTTCCAACCGATTTTGGGAGGAATTATATATATTTTTTTAAAAAAAAATATCGCAGTTCATAAAAATTACCCATTCACTGAGTTATAAGACTCACCACTTTTTTTCTTGTTTTGAACCACGTATTGTTGATGAATGCAGGGAAAAACATGATTGGCCTAAATAGGAATAAGCAATTCAAGCAAAATTAAGTTTATAAGTGTTATATGTGTTTTTGGGATACCCCAAATGGGCTGGTAAAAGCCCAAAGGCCCAGCAGATAGAAGCCCAATTTACCAGGCCCTAGCTCCTACAGGTCGCTGAGCTCCTTCAGGTCGTGAGGTCGTGAGCTCTTCAGGTCGTGAGCTCCTCAGGTCGTGAGCTCCTTCAGGTCGTGAGATCTTCAGGTCGTGAGCTCTTCAGGTCGCTGGGCTCCTTCAGGTCGCCCAAAGCAGCTTTAGCTCGTGCAATAGCGTGACGTGCACGGCCAACCATTCCAGATCAATGGCAGCGTGATTTACTCAACCACTGCAGTATGGGCAGTATTAGAAAACTTAGACTTCTTGATAGTAGGCTTTGAAAATTGTATTATGCGTTTAATGCTTTCTTATTACTGTAGCACCTCCCCCTCTCTATAAATAGGAGCAAAATCTTAGTAAATAGGGATGGTTTTTCTCTGCTCTCTCTCTCTTTGTACCCAGAAAATACAATAATAACAGTGACTGCCACTACCAACGGTGGAGGCGCCGTGGATGTAGGCTATTTTTAAGGCCGAACCACGTAGATTTGTGTGCTTTTCTTCCTCCTCTACTTCTTTTCTTCTTCCTCTTTGCCTATGGTCTCCTGCTTTTGTTTCTGTTTTTCATTTATCTGCGGCATTGGGCTCAAGAATCTCGTTGACTAGAGATCTGATTTATCTGACCAGATTTTGACGTTAACAATAAGCCAAATTAAATGTATTTGTACCTATAGTTCAAACATCTGAAGATGTTAAATAAGTTGGATACAAATGACTATTTATTTAAAAAACATAATGAGAAAAATAGAATTGTAAAATACAAGGCACAATTATTCATATAAGGCTTCTCACAAACATTCGGACTTGACTATAATGAAACATATTTACCTATGATGGATATAATTACATTCCGATTTTTAATTAGTTTGGCAATGACAAAAAAACTTAAAATGCATTTAATGGATGTAATAACTGCATATCTGTATGGTTCGCTTAATACTAGTATCTGTATGAAAATCCTTGAAAGATTAAAAATGCTTAAAGCATATAATTCAAAACCTCATCGTTTATATTTAATAAAGTTGCAATGATTATTGTATGAATTAAAACAATCTGGAAGAATGTGCTATAATCACTTGAGCAAATATTTGATCAAAGAAGGATATATCAATAACCTTATATGTGCTTGTATGTTTATGAAACAAATTAGGATTAGGATTTATCATCATAGCAACATATATCGATGACATAAATTTAATTGGAACTTATGAAGAACTCTTAAAAATTACTGAATATTTGAAGAGAAAATTTAAGATGAAAGACCCATAGAAGACAAGATATTATCTCAATTTGGAAATCAGCCACAAATTAAATGAAATATTAGTCCATTAAATGGCATATATCAAAAAAAATCTTGAAACGTTTTAAGTTTTAACATGGATAAAACTCATACTTTAAGTATTCTTATAACTGTTCGTTCTCTTGAACCTAAGAAGAATCTATTTAGACCTAAAGAAGTTAATGAAAAGACACTTGATCCTAAGGTGCTAGACTGAAGTGCCATACCTTAGTGCAATCAATGCCTTCCTACATTTGGTGCAATGTACTAGGCCAGATGTTGTATCTTCGGTTAAATTATTAGCTAGGTTCAGTTATGCACCAATAAGTCACCATTGGAATGAAATCAAACACATTATTCGTTACCTTTGTGGAACTACACACTTAGGTCTATTTTATTCACACTTAAGCAATAATTCAAGTTTAACTAGTAATGCTGAAGCATGATATCTTTCTCATCCACACAAAACACATTCACAAACTTGATATATTTTTATGTGCAATGGCACAACCTCTTAAGGCTCCATAAAATAACCTTTTGTTGTCATATCTTCTAATTATTCTGAGATTCTTGGACTTCATGAGGCTAGTCGAAAATGTGTATGATTGAGATTAGTTATTTATCATATACATGGTACTTGTGGGCTTCTTCAAACCCTGAAAAGGGCAACGATAATTCACGAAAAGATTGCAGCTTGTATTGCTAAAGTTAGAGGAGAATACATCAAAGGAGATAGAATTAAGTATATTTCACCAAAGTTCTTTTATACTCATAAGCTCTAAGAAAGTAAATAGATTGAAGTGACTATAGATAACTTAACAGATTTATTTGCAAAAACTCTACCCACAACAACATTTGAAAAATTAGTACACGGCATCGGCATGCGTTGACTCTTCAAGCTAGATAATTAACTTAGAAGAAGTTTCCTCATGGAGTGTATATCTTTCCTTTTTAGAGTTTCGTATTGTGCACTCTTTTTTTCTTTGATTAGATTTTGTTCCATAAAGTTTTACTAGCAAAGTTTTTAACGAAACAATTAATCTCAAATAGGTGTAAATTCAATAGGGAGTGTCATGTACTGGTAGATTTTCATCTAGTTAAGCAAACCAATATTTTATTATTGTTAAAGGCAATGACTTTGCCTATGTATATGTATATACTTTATTTGAAACCACTACAACTTTTTCTCTCTAAGTTAAGGGAAAAGCTTTAAGGGGTCGTTTATTTTTTTTATCTGAATACTGAACAGTGCTGCTGAAAACTGAAGACTGAAAACTGAATAGTGACTGAAATCTGAAATCTAATAGACATATTTGTTTTTTCTTTTCTTAACTTTAAATGTATAATAATCTCATTTGTTTTTTAAAGTTAAAATTGTCTGATTAATAATAATTTGATATTTATATCATTTTACTATTAGTTGTTGTATAACTTTATTTAATATGATACAAACAATTACAATAAATTATTTAACAAATATTAAAACACTTATATATATAATATTTTTATTCATAATTAAAATAAGATTAATTATAGTAGAGTCAATTAAGTTTATATATTCAAATAAAAATAAACAAAATGATCTTAAATTTAATTACTATTACAACAAAAGTTGAAATTATAACTTATATATATAATATTTGTATTCATAATTAAAATAAGATTAATTATAATAGTAGAGTCAATTAAATTATATATTCAAATAAAAATAAATAAATTGATTTTAAATTAAATTACTATTATAACAAAAGTTGAAATTGTAAAGTAATATATATTCTCTACAATTATTAAACAAAAATAATCAAATACTTAAATAAATTGATTTGTAATTTGGTCTCTGAGTTATTGCATAAACACTTGATCAATAAAGATTCTTATCGAAATTTGATCGGAGAAATATAATAATACAGTTATAAAAAAATTTGATGTTGAGATATTTAGAGTTTTTATTTTTCAATGTTGTTTATTAAAGTATTAAAAGAAATTTGTATAATATAAAATTAAGATAAGTTTGGAAATATATTATTTTAGAAATGATAAACTTGGAATAATATATTTATAAAATCATTAAGTGATTTTGTATTAAGTGAAAAGTTAAAAAATGTTACTTTTTTTTTTTTTTCAGTGGTTTTTCGATTGTTTTAAGTGGTTTGACCACTTATAAAAAAATACAAAAATCTCTTAATTGACCTAATTCAGCACCATTAAATGTTAAGTGTAAAAAATAAATAACCCCTAAGTATCGTCCTCCTCTCTTCTACTACCTCACTTTATTATTTTTTTTTTTGGGAAAACACTCTCTCACTTCATGTTTATTTGTTTATTTGCTATTATATCTCATATGTCATCAATCACATGTATTCTTCTACTTCTGCTCCTCCATTTTATTTTATTGATTTTATAACAATTATTAGGTTACAATGACACTTGGAGGAAAATTGAACTTAATTGTTGTTTGTGCATAATACTTGCCTTTTTTTAGTAGATTTTATTCCAAAAAATCAAATGCTAAAGATTTACTTTTGATTATAATAATAAACTCATGCAAACAAACCAGGTCGATCACATAAACATTATTATAAAATGGCTTGCACGATTTGGGCACTATAGAAGATGGCCAACTCAGGAAGCAGAATTTCATGGCACAAGATTAATGATTTTGTAGCTATAAAATGCCCAGAAATAGGTCCCGGTTTCGTCACTCAAAGAAAACTTGTTTTGTTTGGAATAGTTGAAGAAAACAGTAACAATATCCTATCAACTAATGAGGATGGGCTCTTGCAATGCTTTCATCATTGCTTTATTTGTCACTCTAACATTTTCGAGCAACCTTAGCCTAGCAGCTCGCACACTTCTACCAGAAGTACTTCCTGATTCTGCAGCAGGTAGTCTCCCAGTTAATCTCCCAACAATTAACCACCCACCAACGCTCCCAGGTCTCCCAAACATCCCAGCAGCAGGTGGTCTACCAAAGATCCCAGCCGCACCTGTCCCATGAATTATTTAACCACTTGAAACTACTGGCAGCGGTTTAAATTCATTATCTAGCATGCCTTATAGTGAGAGGCCTTTTTATTGTGACTTGCCACTGTTGTTTCTGTTTTTTGTTATTATTTTTACAATTTGGTTGGGTTTGTGATATTTGTGTATTGATGGGAGTTTTTTATTTTATATATATATATATATGTATGTATGTTTGTATTCGCTATTTTAATTATCACTATTGAATAACATATTGCTTTCATCTAAATGTTCCTTAATTATGAGATCTAAATTATTCAACTTTTAATTAAGAGCATCTCTAATGCAATTATCTTATCTAAATATAGATTTGATATGGTTAAAAGAAAAAAAACTTAAAGAATTTAGAGATGATTTTTCAATTAAGAAACTCTCGTACAAATATTGATTAGAATTTTTCATATTTTTCAATAAATTAAAAGTACGAAGATTTATTTCACTCATTTTTCTCTTAATTTTAGAGAACTCGACTATCCTTTGATTTCTAAAAAGCTTGTGCTTGCGTCCATTGAAATAAAATTGGTGTCTTCGACGTAAAATCCAAGGTGTGCTTTTGTCTGCTCCTATACACTTGAAACTTAAAAGCAAAATTAATTTAAGTTTAAATATAATTTATTGTTAAAAATAATAAATTAATAAATTAGCACGATAATTAAAAAAAAAAGAGAAAATACATTAAATTATTCAAATCATTCCACACCACAGCAAATACATGTCTCAATTTTCGATAAAGGTACTTTGATTTTGATTCCTGTGTTTTGACAATGTATCATCTTTTTACTCGTGAATGTATTTTTAATTCTTATCATGTCTTATGTTTGAGAAATTTATTTAATTGATCATTGGTTAACTGTTAGTTAAATTTAATAGTTTGAAGAGTATTTTCATCTTCTTATTCCATTAGCTATTTGGATTTTTTTTTTTTTTTAAAAAAAAAACCTTTTAGAACTCTAACATACATCAAAGTTGTGATTAATAGTAGAGATTTATTGAGAAAAAATTAAATTAAAAATTAGAATTAAAATAAAACAAAATTCGTAAAATAGAATAATTTTTTTTTTAAAAAGAATCGAAGGTCAGAGATCCAATCAATATCTCCACTCCACCAACCACAATGGAGATGGATTCCATTGATTGACGATAGGGATCTAGGGATCTCTTTCAGACCTCCATCCCCAATAATGGAGGTTGACAATGGAGATAACCTCTATCTCTATCGTGCGATGAAGTAAACCTTAATCTCCATCGCATGATAAAGGTAACCTCCATCTTTGTCACGTGATGGAGGCTCCATCGCAAAATGGGAATGTTGAATGATATAAGGGTTGATCTAGTTCCATCACCAAATCGATGTTTGATTTGGTGATAGAACGATTTGGTTCCCCTGTGTTGTTCAAACTCCCAAACCATTTCTTCCTTTCTCTCTCTTTCAATGTTCAAACCCTTTCAAACACCAAATATGTACATAAACAGATCCTATCACACCAATGATTTGCACCTTTTCTCTTCCTCAACTACCAACTTGCATTCCTTCCATTCATACTAATCAAATCTACTCACATAAACACATGAACCACAATGTGAACAAACACGCGAATCATATTATGGTTCGAACCAATTGTTCTTCATCTAAAAATGAACCATTTCATAATTGAGATGGTTCGAATTAGATATAAAAAACCTAAATGTTTTTTTGATATGCTACTCTAAATTATTTGATATGGTTTGACCAAATCGATTTCTTTCGTTTCTTTTAAATTCTTATTTGGTTAATTTTGATTTTCATTGCCCATATATGAGATGAATGGTAGAGATATTTCTTTATTTTACTATAAATGATGATGAAAATCTATTCTTCAATTTTATTTTAGTTAAAATAAAAATGAAACGATTAGGGATATGTTGTTCTTTATGCATATTTTATCACGGTTGACCATTAATTTATTACTTAGAGTGACTAATTTAATGAATTTATTGACGTTTAAAATGATGGGACCAAAAACGGATTCATGAGTAAAAAATAAAGTGATATTTGATCAAAAAATAGCGATCAAAATGAAATTTACCCTTTCAATAGTGTATCAATACACAAAGAAAGGAAAGTGATCGATGATTTTAGATCTAATCTGTGTGGAGAAAGAGGGATAGGAAAAAGAAGAGAAAAAATGAACGTGGGAGAAGAGGTAGAGAGACTCAAGGAGGAAATTCAGAGACTTGGCAAGGTTCAACCTGATGGCTCTTACAAGGTTCCATCTCCTTCTCTCTCAATCTTCGTTTTTTTTTTTTTTTGACAATGTCTATCTTCTTCGTCATTTGATCTGGATCTGCATTACTTGGATCCTGTTAATGCTGGATCCTTGCTTGTTCACTTTAGTTTTTTCTTCATTGCTTGTCGGTGGGTATATCTTAAATTTATAGAATTTTCACCCTAAATGCAAAAGCATTAACTTTTAAGCTAACTAGTGTATAATAACACAGTTAAATTTCAAATGACATGCTTGATGTCAAACACTCGTGATGGCTTTGATAGTCATCACTGATGACTAGTAATGATGGTGGTTGTTTTGGGTATGCAAATTCTAACTGACCGGGCAACTTTTCGGGTTTTTTCTGGGGTGAAACTGAAACTTGAAAGCAGTTGATTGTCCTCTTTTTCATTGCTCCTTTATATGTTGAGTTTGTTTTACTTATTTGTTTAAAATGCCTAGACTACGAATATCGAACAATTAAAACAGTTATATATGACGATATGTCCTAGGTTTTTTAAAATTGCTCACGAAGTTTCATGTATTTGAGGGGGATTGGACCTGGAAGCTCTTTTATTGGAGGGTGGATTGGAATAATGCTTGCTAGAATTTTTCGTTCATTCTCTCATTGAGTAACCTTTGTTCAGTCTCATTGTCTTGGCATGATGTGGCACTTGTTTAATTAAAGAAGTTGAAAAGCATATTCTCAGAGCAATAGCTTTTAGGAGGAAATTGTCTAGTTTTTATAAAATTGATCATTTTTTTTTTCCTAGAATCTAAAATATGTTTCAACCTGTTTAGAAATACATGATACTTTGACTGATATTGCTTGTTTGATAAACCCTAGAATCTTAGGTTCATAAACGAACTTACAAGGTTATTTGACTTCTATTTATTTGGTGCAATTCGCTCTTGTAAATTAAGCTTTTCTCTTTGTTACTGAAGTTTTTCGGCTTTTCTCATGTATCTTGTTTTTGTGTTGGGTCAAGCTTGGGTAATTCTTTTCTCTTGTTTTTTATTTAATCAACATGGCCATTTGACAATGTTTTAGTCTTGTTGTACGGTCATGGGTTCTTCCTCAGTCATGTGATCCTACAACCCATCTTCCGTATCATGCTAAGTGTCATATATAAACTTTCCTTGACTTGAATTGCCATATCTATGGTTTACAAATTTTACTCATATAAAGTTTGGTACATCATTATTTTTCTTTTCATATGGTGTACTACTAGATGCTTTATTAGATCCTGATTCTTACATTTACTTTATCAGTTCCCATTTGTTTTCTGTTGTTCTGGTCTGATGAATAGTGTACATTCTGTTGGCTCTGAAGTCGAAAAATTGTACTTTCTGTTGGTCTACAATTTTCTTCGAGAGGGTACAAATTTATAATCGATCATCTGATTGTATAAAGATAAATGTAGTATAATATGCTGGTATAATTATTCCATCTGGAACTCATCCAGAACGCATGACTTTTTTGTGGAATTATAGATATTTTTTATATTTGCGATTCATAGTGATACGTTCAGAAAATATATTTACATAATAGTTTAAATTGTTTTTGTCTGTCACTTAAAAACCTTTTGCTAAACATTGTTCAAATATATAGCACAAATCTAATGCTATTTGAGTAGGATAAAACTCTCTGTAACATCTTTAATATAATTAGGAGTATCGATAGATAACTCTGTATAAATAGTAGGAACTAGGAATATTACTTCCTTTCTTTCTGTGTAATTGCTTCTCTACTACTACAAGTTTCTTTTATTCTTGGATGAAGTCTAGTTAACGTTACAAGGTTTATTTTTAACTTCATTAAGTGTTAATTCTTGGCATATTAGAGTTTCTTAAAATCTCTCTACAACTGCTTTTCCAATAAATGATTTAAAAGAAGTTTTCATTAGTGCACTATCAAATGCACCTTTAAAACTCAATTAGCATTTGTGATGTTGCAGTAAGCAGTTAGCATAATGTCAATTGATGATCATAATGTTTTGTTAATTGTTATATAAGGTAAGAATTGGCTTGTCTTTTGAAGGTCACATTTGGAGTGCTATTTAACGACGACAGATGTGCAAACATATTTGAAGCACTTGTTGGGACACTGAGAGCAGCAAAGAAGCGCAAAATTCTTACATATGATGGTGAGCTTCTGCTTCAAGGAGTCCATGATAACGTGGAAATTGTACTCAAGCCAATACCAGTGCCTACTGCAGCACCAACTGGGTCATCCTGAAGAGTTGAGATATCAGTTTGTATTACTTGTATCTTTTCATGCTCTAAACACAAATCCTGGTATTTTATTAAACTGCATTTCAGTTATGCACTGGAGACCATTTATATCTACAGTTTACAAGATATTGTTCCCCTGTAATGATTTTCACGATCTTTGTTAATCCTATGCTAGTATTGAACAGAATTTGTACAAATTCCATGGCATTTAAGCACTTGGAAGAATTTAAATATATAAAATGTTCTATGAAAAGTGTTCCATTGCAGGTGTTATTTTTCCTTGGAAAAAGAAAATAAAATTTATGATAAAATATCTACTCTTGTTGATGACGCTGACAACTGAATAGCCGTCTCCACTCTTTCTGGTAGTATCCAGAGGTCTAGTAGGTAGTTTGTTCTCAAACTCAAATCGTGAACTTATCTATTAAAAAATAAAATAAGTCATTTATGGGATAGATCTCTTAATTTTTTATTTTTATTTTCTTATCATCAACTCTTTTCCTCCTCAATTTTCCTTTACATTGTCTTGCACTAGCAAATCTGAAGAATATCTTCAACTGCGCCTCAGAAACAATAGACTAATTCGATCAATCTAAACATACCCTTAAAAGTGCTTCACGAACTTGTGTTGCACTAGCACAAAACAATATGAACTAAAACAATTAAGCAGAATATGTAGATAGAGGCAGATAAATGTACCTTACTAGATACAGCACAAGACTAATGGCCTCAGCAAGATTATAATCAGGAGAAAATCTTGAGTGCCACCTCTTGAGTGATGCATGTGGTAAATTCTAAAGTTGAAACGCCGTTTATATTAGTTCTTTAAAACAATAAAATAAAATTAATGAGATGAAAGAAAAATAGTGAAAAAAAAAAAACGAAAAACAAATAGTATGGAAACCTCTATAAAAAGCTGATGTATTAATGTTAGAATGACTGGATGACCAATCAGTAGGTTTACAAAAGATTTTATTGATTAATTAGAGCAAAGATGAAGGAAAAGGAGCATTGATTCATATGCAAATAAAGCTATCATGATAAATATCCTTCTAGCCAAGCAAAGCAAAGACAGTTGAAGGAGTAAAAGATATTATATTCTACTAAAATCGAACTTGCTAACTACATAGGAGACACACAATCGTTTAGTAGAAAAATGATTTAATACTTTTATTGATCTTAAGATAGGTCGATGGCTCAAATTTTATCTTTATTATTTAAAATACATAAGGTGGGTAAGAATCTCCTTTTAGTAGGAGTTGTCATTTCCTAGTTTTGGGAGTAACATCAGTTATCAATTTCAGTTAATCCCGATAGTTATCTGATTCATAAAATATTAGTGTTTTTTTTTTTTTAAATTATAAAAAAAAAAGTGCTTATAAAATAGATTATAGGGGTCGTTTATTTTTTTATCTGAAGACTGAACAGTGCTGTTGAAGACTGAAAGCTGAATAGTGACTGAAATCTGAAATCTGATTGATATATTTGTTTTTTCTTTTCTTATCTCTGAATGTATAATAATCTTGTTTTTTTTTTAAAATTAAAATTATCTAATTACTAGTAATTTGACATTTATATCATTTTACTATTAGTTGTTATATACTTTTATTTAATATGATACAAACAATTGTAATAAATTATTTAACAAATATTAAAACACTTATATATATAATATTTTTATTCATAATTAAAATAAGATTAATTATTATAGTAGAATCAATTAAATTTATATGTTCAAATAAAAATAAATAAAATAATCTTAAATTGAATTATTATTATAACAAAAGTTAAAATTGTAACTAATATATGTATAATATTTTTATTCATAATTAAAATAAGATTAATTAAAATAGTAGAGTCAATTAAATTTATATATTCAAATAAAAATAAATAAAATGGTTTTAAATTAAATTACTATTACAATGAAAATTGAAATTGTAAAGTAATATATATTTTCTGATATAATTAAATAAGAATAATTAAATACTTAAACAAATTGATTTGTAATTTGGTCTCTAAGTTGTTGCATAAACATTTTATCAATAAGATTCTTACCAAAATTTAATTAGAGAAATATAGTAATCTAGCTATAAAAAAAAAAAAAATTGATGTTGAGATGTTTAAGGTTTTTATTTTTCAATATTGTTTATTAAAGTATTAAAAGAAATTTTTATAATATAAAACCAAAAGAAACTTGGAAACATATTATTTTAGGAAAGATAAATTTGGAATAATATATTTATAAATCATTAAGTGATTTTGTATTAAGTGAAAAATAAAAAAATGTTAATTTTTTTATTCAGTGGTTTTTGGGTAGTTTTAAGTGGTTTGACCACTTAAAAAAAAAAATAAAAATCTCTTAATTAGCCAAATTCAACACCATTAAGTGTTAAGTGCAAAAAACAAACAACCTCTATATCTATTTTAGCAAGATTAACCTCTACATGTAATTTTTCAAAAAGAGAAGCTAGTGCTCTTTAAATAATCATGTGTTGTGTTTAATGCGGAATTATCTTTACCTTTTAAAAACCTCCATTTGTCGAATTTTTAAAACATAAGCTGAAGCCATGATCACAGGAAAATCTAGTCGTTAATTCCTTCCGCATTTGCTGACTTTGACTTCGATTATATTAGTATCGGATCCGTCTAGTTCAAAAGATAGACAAGAAAAATTGTAGTTTAATCAGTCTAATTAACACAAAATCCATCTAGTTTAAATATTAGGCAAATACAATCCATTTCCCCAAACTTTAGGACACTACAAAACCGTAATTTGAAAATTAAACGAAAAATTATGAGTCCTTGGCCAATGCAAGTGGCCACCACGACCTCTTCTAATCATCAGCGATTTAGTGAAGCTTTCTCTAAATCTTCATTTGAAGGAAGTGTCTTCTAAATCCTTCACTAGAGGAACTGACCTTCTTCCAGCGTAAGAACGCCAAGATCTGGAAGACTTAGATCTCATCATACCTCAAGGAAGTCGACTTCATTCAATGGAGGTCGCCTTCATTGGTGGCCTCAATTGATTTTTTCATTTTTGTAAAATTTTATATTAAATTTTTCATGCATTAATTATTATTCATAATTTTAGCGTTGAGGAACTTATGCAGACAAGTATGAAATTACGCACCAACCCACAACTCAATTATAAAATATGCACCATTGTCAAAACACTTCAAAGGTTCTTCAATGTCGCGGTCTCAGGTTTCAGGACGATAAAAGGAACAAATAGATGGAACTTTCCCGCTTCCAGCAGTGTGTATCAGTATATGGTGAATAATAATGATTGCATTGCTCACTTTGAAAGATTCCGGAAAACAATTAGATTTAAATTATTTTTTGCACAACTGATGGGGTTGACATGAATCGAAGACTTGACATAATGTACACAAGTTGAAAACAAAAAGGATCTAATGCACAAGTTACAAAATGGACTTATCTTCTCCTATGATAAAGATTAGTCAAGGTTAGAGACAACGTTGTCATGATGGTCCAGTTAGGATGAAAGCTTGGAGAAGGCTCTGAGCAGCCTGGGTTTCGTCTGGCGTCCCAGATATTACAATGATCCGATCTATTGATCCTCGGCGAGGTTCATGCACAATGACCTTAGCACCTGAAATCTGATTGAAGAAACCCGAATAAGAGCTATAATTTTATTGACAACATAAAGATACAAACAAGCGATTTGAAAAGAGACTAGCTTCCAATTCTCAACAAAGAAGTCATGATTTCAAAATGTTAGATAACTGTTTAGTCTCAAAACTTAATAAAAAAGAATCTATCAAATTTGTAAAAAGAATCTGACAATGATATCAAAACCTCATAAAGATTTTGCTATCATGTTAAACAATCATTGATCAAATAGGAAATATCTTAACCATATGTTTATATAAAAAAAAAAGAAACCAAAGAAGGTACAACAATGGAGAAATCTGAGGCTTGGTCTTGAGTGATGGGGATGTCAACAGCTCATTTCGGGCAGGGTGGAGGTACCCTGCCCCTGTACCTGGCCCAAATAAACACCCAATAGTGTTAACAAGGGTGGTGTTGGGAGAAAACCTTAACAGGGCTATCCCCACCACATTCAATCATTTGACCCAAAACTGAAAAGTAATCACAATAAAAAACTTTTTTTTTTCAATTGTCGAAAAAGAAAAAGGAAAAAACAATCTTTTATCTCCCTTTCACAATATAATAGCAGCTTCATTATTTTTAATTCATAAGTCCCACATAAGATTAAAGGCAACATGCCAATTTCAAAAAAGCAAGTACAAATTCATCATTCTAAAATTTGCAAAATAAACTTACAGGTAACAATCTCTTTCAATGTGGCAAAGGTTTGAGCAATTCAGGATACAAAAAATTAATTGTCCTAAAAAAAACAAAGTTATTAATTTATTGCTAAACAGGTCGAGGTTGGCAGTTTTGGGTCAAGTGAAGCATCCCTGTTGCCTCCCCTGTTAATAATTCAGGGGTGGCATGCGGCCCTGCCTACGGAAAGGAGCACCCTCACCCACCCATATAAGAGTGTGAGGCCTCGTGTGTTAGGGGACCCACAGAGGTTCTTAACTTCACTACGAGTCTGTGCTAGTTTGGTTAAGAGGACAGGGTTCACATGCAATCTGGACACTGAAATACTTAACTATTCCTTTGTTTCACAGGCAGAAAATTGTCTTTTACACAGAATATATATTAAATCATCAGGATTCACGGCCAGTCAACAAAAACAAGAAATATACTTACCACTTTCGTAACAGTCAGAAAAAAACAAAATGCAAATGACAAAATAAATTGGAAATTTCTGTTTTATTTATTTATTTTATCTTTGTGATTAACAAATTCCATTGTAGAAAAAAAAATGTCCACAAATAAGGTGAAGACGCACTAAGGTTTGGAAACTTCTGTTTGTGTGGAATTTTTTCTACAGTGAAGAACTTATTGTCTTGAGGTTTTTGTATATTAGGATTTGTAGGAACATAAGCATTGTAAGACTTTTTTTTTTTTTTTTCCTTTTGTATTTTCCATTTTTTTTTTTTTTTTTTTTTTTAAGTTTGGCTTTTGCTTGTTTTAGTTTGAAAATTCTTTAAATGCAGGATACCTGTCTCAGACGAGCCAGATTGCTGCCATTTTCTCCATAAACAGATCCAATAACATTCTCAGGAACTATAATCTCTACAGTTGAATTTGTCACGATAGCTGATTTGCTTCCACTGCATAAAATAGATGAAACGTCACAAGCAGATAAAATCCATGCCATCTTGGCCATTTTGACTTTTGGTTTAATGTCTTGATCTTTCTATATCTTCAGTATTCTATAATGCACGACTCTATTGTCCTTTCAACTCTCAAATTCAGATAAAATAGAAAATGCTCAGAGAGCGGAAGATATAAAACCACATTTTTTATACGGAAGACATAGGTTAAACGATTCATTTTATCATATAATTAGACATTAACACCCAATTGTCTAAGTGCTGTGTATGTTACACACAGTTCTACAAATCCCCAGCCCATGCATATGAGAAACTAATCATTTTTCAGATCACAGTATGACTGATGGATGATTGAGCATCAGTTGTCTGAATAAAACATTGAGCATCTAAACCAATCCGACAACTCAACATTTCAGTAATTGCACTGGAATCACTAAAAAAAGTCACAAAACCAGAAATGTGAGATTGATGTAATGCTTTTCACATATAATACTAGAGTGTAAATAATCTACTCCCTGACCCCCCAATTTTGACCACAATCACTAAAATTTTCAGGCAAGAATTACTTCACACAAGTCTTAACAGTAGACACGGTAATATGACAAAGTTATAGCCTAGGCATTGAAAAGAGATTGTAGAAATCAAGACATGAAAATAGCAATAAACAAATTACTGCTGAAATCTAAGCAATACTATTCAGTCCAACGGTTTTGCCTTCAGCAAAATTTTTTGCTGAAGTAGATCGTTACCCAATCTAATTTAAACAAATCAACATAGCATTCAATTTCCAATCCAAAAGTTAACTTATCACCTCACCAGACGAGAGATATGGAAGCTTATTTCAAATGTCATGATCAGGTGACCTTAACCCACTAGAATATAGTTTTTGCACGATTGGTGGCATATGGGAAAGTCAACACTTGTGACTTGATTAAAAAGAATTTTCTTTTTAATTATTTGTTCAAGAGTTGTTTGGAGGATTTCGATCATTTGTTCCTTCATCGTTTGATGGCTTCATTTCAATGACATTATCATATAATATATTAAATGTTGTAGGTTTGAATTGGGTTCATTCTGCTAAATGTGTTAATGTACAATTGTAGAATCTGAGAATTTTATGGTTTTGTGGCAGTGGGGCGATTTGAGTGATTTGGGCAGAGAGGGGCAATAGAAATTTTAGAGAAGCTATATAGGAGAAGGCAGCAATTTTTTGTGGGTTGAGGTGCACTTTATTGTGGATTTCCATTTCTAAGAAATTTCATAAGTTTCTTTTGTTTTTTTATTTCGCATAATTAAAGTGTATTTTTATATGATTGTAGTTTAATTTTGTACGTTATTTACAGAATCGATGCTGCATTTTGTGGACTGCTGGTCCACTCTTTGTACTCAGCATAGTTTTTAACGAAATGTTGTTTCTTTTTTTCTTTTTTAAGAAAAAGAGAAGATAGAAGAATAAATAAAATAAAATACTGCTAGAAAGTTTTCCAATTTTCAAACTAAAGAGTTTGATTTCTGATATGATGGCTTGATGCTATCTGCAGGTGCTTTAAGCAGAGCAGATCATTTAACTTATTCTAATAAGAAAATAAATAAAGGCATCATTTAATAATACTAATCTATGGCAAGGAATAGATCTTCATGTATTTTGTTGTTGGGTGACAAACCTGCCGAGTTCCAAGCCACCTTTATGGTAAGTAAAACCTCTGCTGACATCAGTGGTGCCCCTTGAATTTACTCCAGATACCATCTGCAATCAAAATCATCCATAAGTGTTAAAAGTCTGAATAAATCCAATACTATAAAAGAGAGAGAGAGATTCTACCTGTGATGTCCATAACTGTGGTGAAGGTGGATGATCTAGAGTATGGGAAAGTCCAAGATGATCCACAGGAGTATGCCGACTAAGACTATGAGAAACACCAGTAGACAAGTGCAACCCAACAGAGACAGGATCTCTCAATCTCCCATAGGGACTGGTTTCAGTTAATATAGATGAGCTGTTCCTTGTTCCAGCATTGCTTTGTGTGCTGGGGAAAAGATTGTCTCGCAATCTACCAGTTACATTATAAACTGCATCTTTCACCTTTGAAAACTCTCCCGATATCTGAAAATTAATCAAAATCAAGAGAGAAAATTTTAAGATCTTATTGGCCCAAAAAGAACATTGAATAAATTCTTCATGTTATATACTGTTTGTATCTTCCAGAAAACCACATATATTGATCAGGAAAAGCCAAAGTGCAGGCAAAAAAGGATGCATTTGCATCTAAATACAGAAATCTAAAAATATATACATATATATATATAAGAAACCACTGTTGCAAAACATGAATTGATCAATGTTATCAAGCTTTCTGTACTGTAACAAAAAGAATCCACTTGATTCATTATTCCATGCTAATTCATATAGGTTTTTATACTCACAATTGTAGCAATTGAATACCACATACGGCATCAATACAAGAAAACATTGACAAGAAGGGCATACTAAGAGTTGTAGAAGTACTCCCTAGACCTCAAATAGAAATTAAGAAGACATGATTGCATGTTTAGTCAAGAATGACAGGTCCTATAAAAATGACAGAAGTGAATTAACAATTAGGGGTTACCTTGGTTCAAGTTAAGCTATTGTATATATAACAACAATATGCCATGCTTTAGGTGGAATGTTCACCAGATAGTTTCTCTGGACTTGTCTCTTTAGGACAACTACAATCACCCTAAGTCCTTAACAAGTGGACCACCCATAAATAATCTATGTCAACATAATATTTGAATTCTGCTTTCTACAGCAGTTAAGAGAGAACAAAGGAAGAGAGAAATAAAAGAAAATTATTTTGACCTTGCCTTAAACCAATGTACCAAATTCATATCAGCAAAGCAACATTCAGGGTAGAAGTGAATGTGCTAACATAGGGAACCAACAACCGTCGAATGACTCTAATTGCTATTGAATCAGATTTTTCCTTCTATAATAATAAATGTTTCCAAGGCATATTATTTCTTTTTCAGAAAATAAAATTTAATGGGGAGAAATTCCATTCAAAACCTGCGAACATTATTCTTAGCTGTCCCCATGAGATCTACTACATGCCTATATATATACAGAACTTCTGTGGTCAATACTTATTAACTTTAAAAAGTTAAGACGAATTAATCAAATTCATTCATTGCTTTTGAATTAAATAGGAAAAAGAAATTGTTTTAGAAGAGAGAATATAATATATGAATTTAATTGGTTCGTTTTAATATTTTAAAGTTAGAAGTCACGGACTATAGAAGTTTTATGGGTGTATATATATATATATATGATACCCTTATGAACAATGTGAATCGCCCTATAACTAACGAAGAGAAGCCTGCTGAGATATGACAGAAGGAAAAAAAAATCGGAGATATAAAATTAATAGATGACCTCAATGTAAAAGAAGTGGTCAGCAAAATTAGACATGTGGCACAATCATCTATGAAATTATGGCATCATGTTTATACTTGATTTAGTTAGATTATTGCAACTGGAAAAATTAAACAATAATGGGGAAATGTACATGCTTCGATAAGTTGTCTGTACTTCAAGCAATTAACTAAACAAACTTCTTGCCCCCAACCCAGTCCAAAATAAAAGGTTATCTCTACTTAGTCTCTAAGCACCCCAAACTGTAATAAGCAAAAATAGACTCGATAAGGATTCCATCGCACCTGTACCACTTTTTCATTCTCGGGGGCACACTTTGGTACCTGGTGATCCCCTAGTATCCTTATGCTGGTACCAGTGGCCTTCCGCATTTCCGAAATTATCGTGCCTCCTTTACCCAACAAACAGCCAACTTGATTCGATGCAACTACAAGTCGAGCAGTGACAGGCGGCCCCTTATTTGAGCTTGAATCCCACCCCTTTTCAACACCAGCCTCCATTAACCTAGCGAAAACAAGGACAACAGCCTTCTGTGCTGGAGAATACCGTAATTTTGGGTTCTACAAGATATGAAGCCATATGCAAAACAATTTCAAACTGCCACATTAAAACATATGCCTGCATGGAAAATTTTAAAGAAAGATTACACCACAACAAACCTCTGATGCAGCAACAGTGATTAGCCGTTCATCACACTCAGCTACAGTAGCTCCAACAGTTATTGAAGCACCTGTCTCACTCTGAAGAGCCCTGATGATACTGCCTCCTTTTCCAATCACACCCCCAACCCGGTCATTGGAACAAAGAATTCTAAAACTTACTTCTTGCTGCTGAGTTTTTGTCTCCAGGGGCTGGACCCTGTCAGACTCCAATGATAAAGGATGAACTACTGAGGCATAATTGATGGAGCTGCTTGGTGTAGTCATTAATACTGAATTTCGCTGTGAAATGAAATCTACACGAAGATCGGGTACAGTCTCCTGGGAAACTGCCCCAAAAGGTCTACGTAAAGTCTCTAGGGGAACAGCCTCAAACGGTCTACGTGAAGTCTCTGGAAGGAATGACTCAATAGATCTATGTAATATCTCTTGGGAAACTGCCTCAAGAGGTTTGTGAGTACTGTCGTGGGGCATTACCTCAAGAGGCCTTCGTATAATCTCTTGGGGGACTGCCTCAAGAGGTCTTCGTAAAATCTCTTGGGAAACTGTCTCATTAGGTCTGAGTATAGTCTCTCGTAGAATTGCTTCATGAGGCCTGCTTACAATTACCCTTGTCTTGTCAACTGACAGACAGTCTTGAAGGCGACGAGAGACAGCAATGAGTGCTTTCTTTACGGCCAAAACATCCCCTTCAATCTGCACAATGCACAGAACCCAGTTTCAGACGAGAAGAAGAAATAACTTTTCAACTAAATTACAATTAAATGAAGCACATTAATCACCATATTGGAGAATTGAATCAAAATAAACTACAATAATATAAAACTACCCTTCACGTAAATGTGTAGTCTCATTTCCTTCTAAATACACACATGTTTTTCGTCTCTCACTGTAAATACTAGAGATCTCCATCAATGGAATCCCTACTTATTAACGACCAGAAAACTTACACTTCTATCAGTATCACAACAAAATAGCCACTGACAGTAAAACTTCTGATACAGCAATTTAAAAATCTATTTCAATTGTTTGTTTTTGTAGCCCAATGAACATTTATTAAGAGTTGTTTACCAACATACACCATTATAACCAAATACCCACATTTTGCCACGTATCCTGCAATATTAAACATCAAAGGTTACAGTCTTCTGAACTTTTCCATCCCTAGCAGTAACTAGCAGAACAACGTCAAACATAACCTATCAAAATCAGGTGACAGGTAACCAACTAAAAGATAGCTACAAGCACACTAATCTTTTTCTCAGTTTCCCAATTACCCTCCATTTCCCTGAACACACATTTGGGCTAGAACATTAGGCCAATAGACATCAAGGGCTTGTACACATCACCAAAACAAAAACATACTTCAGAAACAAAATAATTGCACTACACATCACCAACACAATACCTATCATCTTAACAATCAAGTGTACCAGCAGAAACATCGGATACGAAATTGTGACTATTTTCACAAGCTAAACAACATACTATATATAATAGCCGAATTCTGACATTCTAGTAACTAAAACAACATTTAATTCAGAATCTCAACAACATTTAAGTAGCTAAATTTACAATGATACCTATAAAGACAATAATGCGACAAGTGTTTTACCTCCACAATTTCATCATTAGGAGCAGCACAAGCAGACAAATTCTCTGTCAAAACCCTAATTTTGCATCCACTCTCTTTCCTTATTTTCTCGACAACCTTGCCTCCTTTACCTATAACGGAGCCCACCTGGCTAGTCTCCGCCAACAGCCTACACGAAACGACTCCCATTTCCACCACACCAGTCTCCGCCGCCACCTCCAGTATCCGCTCAAAAACCCTAATCAAACCCTCCTGAGCCTTTGACACCTCAAACGTCGCATCCTCCGAATCTTCAACATTACCATTAACAATGCTGCCACCGCCAGCAACACTCAACTTTGTATCAGCAGTTGCCGGCCCGATGACGGTGACGACCCGGTCCGTGGTGTCCTTGGGGGACTCCTCCACCCGGATCCTGGCACCGGTGGCCTGTTGGAGCTGCTTGATGACAGCGCCGGATTTACCAATGACGCCGCCGATGCGGGACATGTGGCAGAGCAAACGGAAGGCCACGTGTCCGGCTGGCACGGATAGAGGAGGGGCCGGGGGCTTGGAGCGCTTGTTGGAGGATCCGTTGGAGGCGGCAAACGGGTTCGGGTCGGACATGATGGTACGCTTCATGAGGAAGTTGGAACCTTGTAGTTTTTTTGTGAGTGTTTTCTTGCTTTCCAAGACAAGAGAATTGGACTTTAGGAGTCGGCTTGCAGTCTCTCCCAGTGAGAGGGGTTTCCAGTGGCCAAAGTGCGCCGGGGGTCCGCACTGCGCCTACTGCTGATTTCGGTCTACTTCTGTTGTCGTGTTGCTCCTCCTCTCCTGGCTGAAATCGGAACACGATACCGTTTCGTTTTGAGTTTTGTCTTCTTGGTGTTGCAAATCTTTAGATGACATCATCTTTCACAGCTTCGGTTACTTTATTTTAATTATTAGGTTTTGCATTCTTATTAATTAAATAAGATTATTCCCCAATAATTATCATTAAATTCGTTATTATATTTTCAGAAAGAGTAAACTTCACTTCAATTCGTTCCTAATTCTGCAGTTAACTTTTATTTTTGTAAAGGTAAATTGATTTATAATTCTATCATTCCTAAATTATCTTGAAATGTATCAATTCAGTTTCCAACATCGATTAATGATTAATCAAATTTAACGGTGATAGGGATATTTTTGTTTTTATACGTATACGCCACTTGTTAACACCCAACAAAAGCGAGAAATTAAAATATATTTAATTAATGTAATAATTAGTAAATGAGTAAAAATTAATTAAAAATTATAATTAACTAAAAATATTTAAGTAAAAAATAAAAATAAAAATTAAATTATAAAATAAATCCATCTCCACCTTCCATCATTATGTTTTTTTTTAAAAAAATAAAAATAAAAACAATTTTTCTTTTAAAAATAGAAATTAAAAAAAATATTTATAATGGATGGACTGTTGTTAGAGCGATGATGGAGCACTCCATCCTCAGCTCGATATCAACGATGGAGCGTATCTGCTGCTCCAATTTTTTTTTTTTTTTATTCCATATATTACTCTATTGCTCCATAGCAAGCAAGCTTTTCATGAGATCTGGAGATGCAGTTTTTTTGAAAAAAATTGTCATTTATTTATTTGTTTTTCAAAAATAAAACAATTTACTTTATGTATGTGGTTGTAAATGGTTAATTTTTAATTTAAAATTAATGTGACATGTGTCAAATTCTTATTGGATAATAGTGGCGGTCATATTATCATATTTTAATTGCTTTCAAGGCTAAACAATAATTTTTAGGGTCTTTAGATAATTGTTAGGGTAAAATGGATATTTTATCTTTTCTACCACGGTCGATTGTTAAAGATTTGGTCGAATAAACTAAAATGATGAGTTTTGAGGTAATTTAGGGACGATATGATCATAAATCAATTTACGTTTAAAAAGTCCAAGTTTGCTGAAAAGTTAGAAATGAAATTGAAGTTTGCCCTTTTAGAAATTATTATTTTTAACTATAAATTATAAATAGACCCAAACTTTTCCAAAATTTTCAAAATACATTAATTAAGTCTCTCTCATTAATTAACCGTTGATCAAAACTAATAGGTGATAAGGGTAATTTCGACATTCTAATATGTTATTTTAATTTTTCACTAAAATAAAATTAAGAAAATGCAAAGATTACAAAACAAAATTAACCCTTCGACTTTAACTTAGTACACTCATAATCAACTTATCATTTTTAAAACAATGACCTCCCTAGCCATTACCTTTGATCATTAAATTTTAGGATTGATCGTCAAAAAATCATGACAAGACAAAATTACCCTTCTTTTTAAATAACTCAAAATTTAATTAAACATCAAGAATAATAAAAAATATATATTACATCTTCATCGTCCATTTGATCAAATGGACAATGAAATTTAATATCTAAATATATAAAAATTAAATTAAAAAACTATTTAAAAGCTTGATTTTTATCTTTTTTTTTTTTAAAAAAAAAAAAGTATGATAGAGATCTAATCTAGATCTCCACAGATCCAATGGATCTCCATTCATGGAGATCTAATGGATCTCCACAGCAGAGGTGGCCCACTTTCTCTAGTTGTATAGTTTATTTGCAACAACGAAAACAATGCCTTCCCTCGTCTCTGTCTCTCAAATGAGAGATGTCAGTGGCAAGGAAGGTCTTGCCTCCCCCATGGTGTGAACATCTCCATTCAGGTGAACTTCTTCATATCGTATGTTCATGATGGGGGAGGTGAGCCTTTGCCTCCCACGTTGAGTGCCTTTTCACAGTAGGGGAAGGCTTCCTCCGTTGCTAGATTTCCATGGATGGAGATCCTTAGCGATCCCATCCATGAAGATCCATTTTGATTTCTATCGTGTTTTTTAAAATAAAAATTAATTTTTAAAAATTTAATTTCAATATATTTAGAGATTGATCCCCATCATCCAATTTGATCATATTGATAGTGGTGATGTAATTTTTTAATACTTAAATAAATTTTCATTTATTTAAAAGAATGGTAATTTTGTCTTCTTATACATTTTTGACAGTCAATCGTGAAATTTAATGGTCAAAGGTAATAATAGTCAGGAAGGTCTTTGTTTTTAAAATGATAAGTTGATTCTGGGTGTAACTAAATTAAAGATGGAGGGTTTATCTTGTGGTTTACTCAAATACACAATACATGAAAATTTAAAATTAAAAAGGATGGATGGCGGAGATAAAACTTAATTAAAATATTTATTTTAATTATATTTTGTCTCTACCACGGTAGGAATTAAATGTAATTAGAAATTGAAATAAAAGATATTTAAAAAATTTAGAATCACATGTTGGATGTAAACTCTATTGTCCACAATGGCAAGGTGAAACATCCCCTTTAATGGGTTTCCAGTCTCTCCTTTAGTGTGGCCATGGTCTGCCCCTTTGTCTACTTGCTTGAAGTTGAATTTGGACGTGGCTAAAAGGCTTGGGCTCCTTTTGTAAGGGCTGCTCCAACCATTCAAATTTAGCGAAGAGACAAGGAGCTGGTGATTGCGGCAATGCCCAAATTGATGGATGGATGGATGGACTACTTTCCCTAAAGATTAGGGAATTCTTGGCATTCAAGGAACGTTTGTCCTTGGCCGTAAAAGCAAAGATTATCCGTCAATCTTTTATTTATACTAATATTTTTCTATATAAATTTGGATGATACATGAAAGAGAAAAAATAAAACAATTTTGACTGTTTATTATTTTTTTACACCAATGTGTTGCTAGATTATTAAAATATTAACAAAAAAATGTATGATAGAATCTTTACTCTGGCCGTGAACCATAATGTGAAGGTTTCTATAGCTGAAGTAAATGCCATTAATGTAACATCATGATTTAATTCATTGAGTTATGATCATGGTGATGCTAGATTAAATGTTGGTGATATAAGTAAAGAGTTTGGCAATTGTAAATAGAGGGTCGATGTTTGCAGCCTCTAATATTATATATACATCCATTAAATAACGTCACTTTATTAAATATTTTTTAAAAGATCCTAATTTATATAAAAATAATAATTGATGACATTTATTTACAATGTAACAAATAAAATTAATGAAATAATATTTTTTATATTATGTGAGTCATAATTATTAATTACAATTTTTTAAAAATAATATTAGTTGGATGTATAAACATAAGGGGTGTGCATGCAGTTTTAATGGGGTGCAAATATCACCATTTTAGGAAATATTAGGGCATTCCCAGGTAAGGAAATGGTCTGGTGGTAAATATTAGACAATCCCAGATAAGGAAATGGCCGAACCATATCCTTGTTTATGTGGCCCTCTCCTCTACAGAGAAGTGATTATGGCATAATATTAGTGCCTCTTGTATATTTCCTTGCCTGTGATAAAGTCTTAATTTACTAACTTTTTTTTTTTAAAAAAAAAAAACCTCCTTCTTTTTTAGCACTCGCTAGTTAAATTATAAGCCTTATTATTGTTATTATTGTGCAAGAATTTCACTCACTTTATTGTTCGAAAATTTTTATTTACATTTAGCACAATTAAAACAAATAAAAATTGATCATATATTAATATGTCTTTACATGAAATTATTAATATTGACACTTTATAAAATATTTAAAAGTGTTAACTCAAAGATATATCTATATTAGTAAATAATTTGAGTTCGTAAAAATATCGTGAGATATAGAAGAGAATAACGACTCTCTTAACTTTACAACGTATATGAGTTGTACCTACCATAAAACTTCGTACACCTTCCATATTGTAAAATGCACTTCTTTTGAAAACACGATAAATTGAGTCCAAAGTCTTATCATTTTTATTCACATCACACCCATCACTATCCACCTCCACCTCTTCATACTGCAATCAGCTATGTAAGTCTCTCCATTTTTACTTGAGTTTTCTTTACAATCAGCTCCTCCTCTACCACCATCTTTTTCCCAACATTCTTTCTCTACAATTGTACGTTTTTATGTGGGGTGGTAACGGTGAGAATCTACTAGATTTGAGTAATTAGTCACTCATTTATCCTTTTACATAATGTCAACTTTTAATTTTATAAGTTTTACATCTTGGTTGAAGTACTTATTATAAAGGTATATATGACATCTGAAAAAAAAAAAATTGGTTCATATTTATCACTTTTTTTTTTTTTTTTATATACTTTATGTTTTGTATTCTTTAGAACTTTTGATTATCTTTAAAAGGGGAGAAGAGTTCTTGTTCTTTCATGATTGGTTTAAGATTTTAATTACTTTTTCGTGCTTTTAATTTTTTTTTTTTTTCATTAGATCAAGGTAAACACTTTAAAATCTGCAGTATTACAATTTATATACCAAACCTAGACACCTTTATTGATCATCTTTTCTATTATAGTATTATAATGGAATATACTTTTATGTATACATGATTGTATTTGATTTTACATGATCTATTCGTTTTTTTTTTCTTTGGTTGTCTAATTGTTAATGTTGATACATTATTAGCATAAGTGTGATTGATTTGATTGTGAATTATGTATTATAATATTTTATCATAGATCTCATCAAGCTAGATTTATGTTAACTATATAGTTTATAGTGGCATAAATAAAATCCATTTGATATACACAAATGATATTTGGATATGTTCTAACACATATAAGTTCCTTCAATTAGAGGGTCCGTTTTCCCCCATTTAAAGTGGGGTCCCTCTCTCCCTGTTAAGATGGGTATAGAGTCTAAATGTTGCGGTCCGGTTTATTCCTTATAGTCAATAACAAGAGAATTCGGTAGTTATAATTGTATTTGTAACACACATATATATTTATGGCGTAACTTTTGCTAATGGTGATCTATGTAGTCTCCCACATGAAAATTTTGTCAATTTCTAATATATTTGCCAATCTACTAGGTCATTTTGTTATATATATTCGTCTCGTGTTTTCAATTTTGGCTAACATTTCTTGCATTCCCAAACCTCACTCTATATCTCTCTAGTTAATTTTTTGTATCATATTCAAACTATCTTGACATAGACTTTTATCTTTAATAAATTGACGGTAAAAAGTTTTAACTCTTCCAGCCACTCTGAGTAATAATTTTGTATGTATATTTTAATTATTCTAGTATATAACAATATAATATATGGATTGTTGATCAGACAGCACTAGTCTGCAAGTGATCATGGATTTTCAATGGATCTACCCACAAGCAAGAGATCTAAACTGTGATGAACATAACAATAGAAAAGACGAAATTGATCTTACTCTAAAATTAGGAGTACCAAGTGGATGCAATGACCAAAATCAAGCTCGATCATTTGGTTTTGTTCCCAATATGTCCCCAAATGGTCAAGCTAATTTCAACAACCGCGATCATCAAAATTATCGACAGGTATACATGTCTCTTTATATTTTTCTTTATAATTTATTAAGTGGCTCAAATTTTGAAATTTAAGTATAATGTAATTTTGTTATGGTATACTATTATAATTTTGTATGGAATGAATCCTTAGTATGAACTGGATGATACTAGTCAATACAAAAAATTTCTAAGAACTTTCAAAGGTAATTTTTTTTTAGTATAGGTGGTTATATATTTTCTCATTCACTAAGATGTTGGAATTCAATTCTCACCAAATACATTTTAGAGTTTGTATAATTAGTTTTCTGCCATTATTGTATGAGTAGTTGTTTTCCACATATGAGGAAAGATTCAGGTTTTATAAGTAGTATTTGATATAGACAAATCCTGATAAACCTTAGACCTATTGATGTTATCTTTTAAGAGAACCACTTAGACAAAAATAAAAATCCTAATATAGACTTTCTAAAGAAAAAAAAAAGATATTTAGAAAAAAAAAATACTTTGAAGTTGTACTTATGAGGGAGTGTATTTAGATTTTATTGGAATTTAAAAAAATTAAAAAGCATGCATGTATTGATTCTAGATGAATTCCATTAAAATTAGGTGTATTTAATCTAAATTTCGTATGGAATACATTGAAATATATTGACATTTTGGTGCATTCGGTTTAAATTCATATAAAATCAATGGTTTAAATTCATATAAAATCAATTAAAATATAGGTGTATTAAAAAAATCATTTACAACTTTTATTTCAGTAATGAAATTTGATGCATTTTGATGGATTTCAAACTGAAAATTATGAATAAAAAAAGTTTATAATAAATCTTGTGTTTCTCTTAAAAATTTCATTGAAATTTATAAAAAATTCTAATCAAATCTATGCACATTTATAAAATCCATGAATTCCATCAAAATTTTTCATTTTAAAAAAAAAAAATCTATCAAACTACAATAAACTATAGATTAAATACATTCTCTATAATAAATGTTTTATTTAATAGCAAGTGAGCTTGTACTTGTCAATGTTGAGTTCTTATATTTGTGGCTTTTTTTGCGTGGTGTTTTTTAAGGAGTGGTACCTATATCGATAGATAGTCTTACGATCCAAAAGACTAGTTTATTAGACTGTGGCACTTGTTGATAAATATACTCTGTTCTTGGTTTTATATATTCAATGTGAGATTCATCCTATCTTTTTCTTTCTGAGCATTTGGGATACTCTACCCTCTACCAACAAAATATACATGTTTCGTTTTATACTCTAGCAATGATAGTGAGACCAAGGATTGGATTATTGATTTATTTTTTCATTCCTCATTATCTAAGTACGGAGTAAATTTTAATCTAATATAATCAATATTATAAGTACTAGCTAATTCAAATGGTAAGACCTATTATTGCAGCACAAAAAATTTAGAGTTCAAAAACTCATTAATTTTGAGAGATTATCTATATATATTTATATTTAGGGCAATTTTATAAATAAAAAAGGGCTTTAAATTCATATGTTGTTTCAGATTGAGTTTTTTTAAGCATAGTTAAAACTTTTAATTAGTATTTACGAAAAGGAAATGAAAAAGAAAATAAAAAAAAAAATCACGTTCGAACCATTCATAACTTACAAAACTAATATATTTTAATAATTTTAACGTGATTATGTGGTCTCTTGTGGTATTTTTTGTCTTGTTTATATTAGATATTTTTTATTTAATTTACACTTAAACTATTTAAATTAATGTACATAGTTCTATTGTTTAATTGGTATAATAACTTATTGATGTTTCTTGATTTTAATCTACATCTAACATGTTAAATTGTTAATACTACAGGGGACAACTAATCACTATTATATGAGAAATAATGCACAATCAAACGTGCATGGAATTGGTGGCCAATTTTTTGTGGGCTCTTCATCAGCAACTGCTGCCCCTTTTTACTTCAACCGTTTTCAACCTCAAACTAACTCCAGCTTCAATATGAACCCTAATCGACCACCACTGCGTGCCATGAACAAATACACAATTCTCAATCACTTCCCAACGAGGAGGGCTAATAGAAGTGGAAGCTCAAGCTCAAGCGCTAGTGGTTTAAGAAGGCAATTAGGGTACCCTGATTCTCGTCCAAGATGTTCTAATTACAATTGCAAAACCGAGTATACTCCTTTGTGGCGTAAAGGCCCTTTTGGCCTTAAGGTAATGGAATTCATAACTAAAATTCATATATAGCTCATTTCATTATTATTATCTTTTTTTTTTGAAAGATCTTATGATCGATGCATCTAACATTAAAAAATGTTTTGGCACAAAATAAGCAACTAATGCATTAGTAGATGTAAAACCCCTTAATAGTTTTGGCCAAATTTTTATTACTTGTATACTCTCTTGTTTTCTTTTGTGGTGTCGTAAAAGAAAATATAAGATATAATTGTATAAAATATATATAGTTCAAAATATTTGTGTAAATATGTTTTTTTCATGTATAATTCTTTTGCTGTGTTGTACATATATATATATATATATATAGTTTTTTAAAATTTTGTAACATTGCAAAGTTGGATCTTGTATGACATGCACAATTCACACTTGATCTTCTCTCTCTCTTTATGTATGTATCTTTGTGTTTTTATTGATGAATAAATATATATATATATATTTTCATTTATCCTCTTGGGCATATGTTGTAGACTTTATGTAATGCCTGCGGGCTAAAGTACTTTAGGATGGAGGGGAAAAAGAGGAAGGCAATTGAAGCAGCAAGCAGTAGCGGGCTTCATGGTCAAGAGTCCAACAATTAAGTTGGAAGTATCGATTAAGTCGTATTTTATCCTCTTCTTTTATAATCTAAACTTTGCTAAGTTGCCAATTTACAAAGTGATATTGAGGTTGCTTTTATGTTATGTATTTTTAAAATGCAAAAACAGTATTTGCTCTTGTTTTTTGCTAGCAACATCATAGCGTTTTCTATTATGGATTTATGGTATTTTCATTTTTATTAACTAGTTGGTGACCATGAGCACAACAATTAATTATAATCTCTCTATAACTTGTAGAAATTATTATCAATAGTTGTACATATAATTCATGTCCCTAGCTGAATATATATACGGTGATTACTTACTCGACAAAATCATTAATTAATGATAAAATTATCTTAATCAGAATTTTCAAAAACTAATGCATTTAGAATTATTTTTAAAATGGTGTTTTTGAAATTATTTTCAAAAATAAAAAATATGTTTTAAAAATAATGTTTTTGAAAATGTCATGTGTTTGGTAGGATTTCTTAAAAATTATTTTTAAATACAGAAAATGATGTAAATATATTTGGTATTGTTTTTAAAAATGTGTATAGTTGTTTGGAAGGAAAAGTAATGACCCTTTTTTAAACAATGTTTTGAAAATGGTAAAAAACATAAAAAAAAAAAAAATTGTTTTTATTTTAAGTCATCATTTTCAAAAATGTGTTTTCCATTTTTGAAAACACATTTTACAAAATGGTCAATGAAATACTTTTCACCCATTTTTTGTTTTTGGAAATGAAAAATCATTTTAAAAAATGACTGCAAACGGCAAATTTTCAATTTTCTATAAACCTTCATTATTTTGGCATTTTTCAATCATCGTATGGTATTTGAGTAATTTGTATTCTTTTACAAAGTAGGTGTTGCAAAATTTTTTTACGTATCCATATAAATTTAGGTCATTGTTGCCATCATAGCTATATTTTAAACTAGTAATGCTAGACTTTCCAAAAATTTTGTCCATATTAATGGTCAAATAATATGACATGTGAGTTATTAAGATCTTATTAATTATCATATTATCTCATAATTTATAAGATTTTGATAACTCACATGTCACATCATTTGACATGAATTTGGATAAAATTTTTGGGAAGCTTAGTATTATCTAATTTAAAAATATTTTCAGCAATAAAATTAATATTTTGCCATTATTGTTGTTGTCTCTATTTCTTATATGTAAATTAACATATGTTTTATTATTATTTTTTATATTAATTGGAATTATCTTTGTTGTCATGATGTTATATTTTTCATGTTTATATTAAATTGTTTTTTATTTTATCTATACTTATGGTGTGTTTACTTCATGGATTAAAGAATGAGAATGAAATTGATCAATGATGTTTAATTGTGTAAAATTTATTTTATAATGAGAATGAAAGTAAGGGTCTCATATCAATTTGGGGTTGTAAAATGAGGATCCCTTCCCCCCCTACCACACTTGGGAATCCTATTTCCATTTTCAAATTCAATGTAAAAAGTCTCTTATACAATTTTTTAAAAAAAATCTATTTCGATAAATCAGTCTTTATTATTGAATTAATTTATTGTACTTGGTTGTTTTTATATTTATAATATATGAATATTTACATATGCTAAAAGTGTTTTTTTTTTTAAAAAAAAAAAAAAAAATTGCTGGTGCAAATTGTTATGTTTTGTTCTAGTGATCTGTAGTTAACACTCAAATTTTGTGATGAATTGAAGAATGTTACATATTGATGATAGTTGTTTACAAAAGCAAAACAAATTTAGGTAAGATTCTATATTAAAAAAAAAATCACGACTTGATGTATAATATAAATACATAATAAGTTCTTTAAGAAAAAAAAAAACGCAATATACTTACGATAACGTTATTAAGATTTTTTTTTTCTTTTCAGAGCCTATTATGCAAGTTATATGACAAAATTATGGCACTATATCTTAAAAACTATTTTGCATATTGTGATTAATTCATAATTAATGAAGGATATTTCTGTAATTTATAATTAATCAATTCCAATTCCAAAGCAAAATAAAAAGCTTAATAGGGATACTGCTATTCCTATTCCTACAGTTAAAATAAGTAACTTATTCTAATTTCAATATATCATTTCGATTCCAAGTCATTTCCATTCGTATTCCAAATCCTCTAATTGAAGTAAACGCATCATAATATATATATATATATATAAATATATAGATTTTTTCTGTTCTTTTATCACCTATAATGATTTTCTACGAACTATTTTTAAATCAAACAACCTCGTTAAACATGGTATACTTAACTATCACATGATTAATAATTGAATAGTGAATGGATAAAATTGGTGGGTACAAACCAGACCAATTATTTGCACGACTACCACCAAGCATATACGATCATATATGAATTTTAATACAATTACCTCAAACAAATTAAATTCACTAAACTTAAAAAATATAAAATAATAATAATAATAAACTTTCTTTGGGTTAAATATACATAGATATAACATTTTTTAACTTTCTTCATTTATGAGTTTAGAAAATTTTAGTCGATAATTGTGATGAAGTTTGAAAAAGTCTTCCTAGTTGTTCTTAGAAATTTGAGAGAGATATATAATGATTTTGTAACACCTTTACCCCAAATTCCCGTCTGTACGAAGATTGAGGCGTGGAATGTTACTCTTTTTGGTCTTGGGGTTAAGATGGAATAAGAAATGAAAGAAAATATCAAGTTAGGAATATTTATTATTCGAGGGGTTTAAATGAGAATTTTAAAAAGTTTAGGGGTCAATTTAACATTTTAAATTTTTGAGGGACTAAATTATAATTTGATAAAAATTATATAAAAAGACAAACATAGTGACCAGCATTATTCATTTTTTTCTCTCCTCGGCCAGCTGCGCTCGCTGGTGCGATTTTTGTTTTTTTTGTTTTATTTTATTTCCTTATTTCTTTATTTCTTTTACTTTAATAACCATTTTTAACCCATTTCCTAGCCAAAACACCTAGATCTAACCTCATTCAAGCTATTGGGTGTTGAATTGAGTCCTAGGTTTATCGGTCCAGAAAATAGGAAATAAAATGAAAAAAAAAACAAAAATCGCACCAGCGAGCGCAGCGGGCCGAGGAGAGAAGAAAATGAATAATACCAGTCACTATGTTTGTCTTTTTATATAATTTTTTATGCCAAATTACAATTTAATCCCTCAAAAATTTAAAATGTTAAATCGACCCCTAAACTTTTTAAAATTCTCATTTAAACCCCTCGAATAATAAATATTCCTAACTTGATATTTTCTTTCATTTCTTATTCCATCTTAACCTCAAGACCAACTACTTTATTACTTTTATGCCACTCATTGACGTTTTATTTTAATCCCACTTGAAAATAAAATTCAATATATATATAACAAAAAAAAAAATTTAGAAAATTTTGGGACGTTACAAATTTTTTCAAAGTTGCCCATATCTACTTATAATAAAATTACACATATTCTAATGAAACTAAACAATCGAAAATAAAAAATACTAAAGCCAATATAATTAATGTTAGAATAATGCCCAGTAAAAGCATATTTTGTTATTGAATTTATTTTTTGAAATTGAATAAATATTTTATATATATTTGATGTATATTATAGCGTAATACTAAATGAGCATTGGTCCTTAGTGTAATACCTAATGTTCATGGTCAAATGAGATCAAACTGTCAGTGCGGGGAAGGACATTACTAAAAAATGAAAAAATGTTTTACTGGTAATTAGGCAAACGTCAAGAGAGTTTTGAGTAATTTGCTCTTTTGTAAATAATTGATGTTGGTGGACATGGTGTAATTTTGCAAAATATAAGGATAGTTTTCATAAAACATTGGGGACATTTTAAAAAATTTTCAAAATATTTTACGAAAAGAATAATATACTGAATATAAGTACTCTTGATTTACGGAAATATTAACCAAAATATTGAATATATTATCGATTTTTCGATCATTAGTTTTGATATGCTTTTGATTCCACATATTGATGTAAATTGTAATTCCAATTACGATTATTTAACTATGCTTCAATTCGATTACTAATTAACATGACAGGAAAGCTACATTCTATAGTTATTTATCGAATCTGCATTAAATATGAATGAAAATATTGACTATATTATCGAATTTTCAATCATTAGTTTTGACATGTTTTTAATTCCAGAGACTGATGCAATTTGTAATTCAAATTACAATTATTTAACTGTGTTTCAATTCTATTACTAATCAACATGTCAAGGAAGCTACATTCTACAGCTATTCATCGAATCTGCCTTAAATATCAACGAAAATATTGAATATATTATCGATGTTTCAATCATTAATTTTGATATGCTTTTGATTCCACAGACAGACGTAATTTGTAATTCAAATTACAATTATTTAAATATGTTTCAATTTTATTACTAATTAACATGCCAGGGAGGCTACATTCGATAGTTATCAATCGAATCTGCGTTCAGTACATGTTCACAGAATCTGAACGATGTGAGTATATTGTCGACCCTCGAAACACTTTTATGAGAGCAAAATCTAACCTCAACATCAGGTTTTTGCCTCATCTCAAGTCAAAATTTGAAATTGAGTTAAATTTAGACCAATTAAGATTTAAGATAGATCACATTACAATACAGTCTCACTGTCAAAACAAACCTGAATGCTGAAGGACTTGGTGACAGGATAAAATGAGGTATTCAACCCATTATTAATCTCCTACATCTAGTTGATTCAGGATAGGGCAACTTCAGCTTAAACTTTGCTAAAAAATCAGTTGACAATTTACACAAATATATGAAAACATCCATCCTATACATATAAAAGAAACAGCAGAAGTAAAAGGGCAGGGTGATATTGTCTGCAGTCTAGGTTCTCCACAACAAAATGCCACTTTAAGCCTAGTAGCCAAGACATAAAACTAGACAAAAATTTTACAAGTAGTGAGGTTGAAAACGGATTATTATAGACATGGATTAGTGATGAACAATGAAATTTTCACAGAGACAGATAACAAGTCAGAACTGGATTATCACTAAAGCATTTAAACTTCATACCCGGGATTTACTTTTTGCTGAACGTCTCCATAACTCTCTAACTCTTCAATGTCTTCGGAACTTCCTAGAAACAGAGGCAGTCTTTGGTGCAGCTTGACTGGTTGAATTGAAAGAATCCTACTTTTACCATCAGAACCTTTGCCTCCAGCTTGCTCCGCAAGGAAACTAAGAGGATTTGCCTCATAGACCAGACGAAGATGATGTCTTGGATTCATTGCCACTCCACCATACAACAGAGTCCGATGGAAATCAGCAACCAAAGAACATATATACCGAGCTGAATATTTCTTTGGGTACTTGCCTTTCCCTTGCCTCACAGTGTCAATATATTTCCTAAGACCATCAGGCCAGTCAAAATATCGTGCATCGTTTACAGAATAGATTTGCCCTGAAATAGTGAACCAGCCATTATTAATTAGATCTCCAAGCACGCCACTTTTGATAACTTTCTTTCTCCCGAAACAAGTTTGTCCACTCAATTGATGGATTTGTTAATGGAGAGCATCATCAATATCAGAAATTTCAATGCAATTCCCAAAGATAGTGAATCATTCCATTTCAGGTGACCATCTGATAAACTTGACTATAGCCAGGTTGTCAAAGAGAAGAGAGGACAAGCATATTAGCTAAACAGAAAATTGAATTTACCAGTCAATGGATTACCAATAATTTATCTTGCTAGACCAACTTGATAAGCTATGTAAATAATTTTTCTAAGTTTAACAAAAACAAATGTGGTTGAAAAATAGCATGATTACCATACAGTTTAATTATAATAGAAGAGAGAAGCCATTGTCATGCAATCAGATGTATTTCCATCACATTTATGGATTGTTAAAGGTAAAATATTTGGACTCTAAAGCTTCTATTACGTTACCTCGAGGAGGTATCTTTATGTTTGGATGTGTGAGAACAAAATCTCCTGTAGAATGATCCAATGTAAATGCATGAGTTCCTGAACCAAAGCTAGCACAGAGTATTGTGGCAGATGAATAGAGAACATATCCAGCAGCTACAAGCCGACTACCACTCTGCAGTGAATTCACTGATGCCTTCTGCTCCTCCGGTAAATGATCTAGCTCCACAAGGCGACTATAGATCCCAAATATGGTTCCTGTAGGTATGGAGGCATCTATATTACGAGAACCATCGAGAGGATCGGTAACCACAACAAATCGGCCCTCATCACTTATCCAAAGTGGAGAATCATCTTCTTCTGAAGCCATGACTGCAACTTTTCCAGAACTCCGAAGAGAGGACAAGATGATTTCATTCTGCACAAGAAGAAATTTTGATTAATCCAAAGTTTTTCTTCCTTTTCGTTCTATTGTGGCTGAGAAATCAGGTTTGCTAAGGAACAAGAAAGACAGTTCAATTACAGCAGAAAAATTAGGAGAATTATGTACTGCAGTAGGTAAAGTTTGAATTGGTTAATTAAAGATGTATCTTTGTCATGAAATGACCGAGAAATATTAGACTATCATGGCCAATATTTAACTAAATGATACATTATTCAGATTCAAAATGTGGTAAAAAAGTTCACTCCAGGAAAATTTTGTTATTCTCCTCTTCATTTTTTTAAAAAAAAATTTCTGGACCTGTCTAAAATATCTTAAAATGACTAACATCAGTGACAAGTCAAGGAAATTTGTGACAAATTAGAAAATGGAAATTCCAAATCCATATACTCCCAAACTAGATGTGGCCTGCTAAAAGAAAATTCCACTGCATTTCACAGAACTAAGCTCGTAGGAAGGTCAGTGCATTACATACAAGATAAAGCACCTTAGAACGATATATACTCCTAACCTATGGTGATTACATGACAATATAAAACCAAAGTCGCATAAATATGCAAGACCAAAGCATCATAGAAGACGAGTTCTTAAGCGCTAACAGAGTCATGGAATTTAGAATAGCACTGAATAACTACTATATTAAAGTTGGATTCAATTTCTAAATAGATAAGGCACATAAAGTAAGCATCGATCTGAACTAAAGTATTTAGATTAAAACTCCAACTGGAAACCTAATGGCAAAGATAACTACAGGACACTCAGATAAAGTCTAGTACACACATAATCAATCTTTCAAATTCACTACTATGGAAACTGTCAAAGAGCTGACTTGAGGATCAAAGTAGTTTTGATTCAAAAGAGCAATAAAATCGCATTTGAGAAGTAAACATACAGACACTAAATCAAGAGGCTTAGGAGCATCCCTGTCAGAGGCAGCAGCAGCAAAACTGGTTTGGTTGGCAAGAGCTGAATTGAAAGGAGAAGCCACAAGAGCAGCAATTCTCTTGCAAGCATACTGTATATGGTGCAGCAACACCACTAGATCATCCCCCACATTGATCCCTCCCTTCCCCACAAAATCCGTCAAAGTAGAATACCCAGTTGAACCATCTCGAACAACACTCCGAGTACCACTCTTCTGTGACCCAACAAGACCAATCCCAGAAACAGAAGCCATTCCTGGCCTCAAAATATTGGTTCCGGAGAAGTGGCGGCTGTTCCTTGGCGGGAAATGGAGGGTCTTTGGCTGGAAAATGGGAGCTGGGTGTGAGAGTTTAGAGAACAAGAGCATGTTAATGGGGTTAGATGAATTGGTTATAGCAGTAGAAGGGTTGAAGACATCTTATCATCGGAGAAGAAGATGATATATCAGGATTTGGGTCTCAACTTTCTGGTTTAGCACATCATGTCATGTGCCAGTGACGCTGGATGGTATCGAGTGGATAATGTATAAAAGTCGGATTAGTATATGAATCAAAAAATTAAAAGAAATTAAAATATGAATAATTTTATCATCGCTTAATTCACTGTAGATGACTTATCACCGGCTGCTATGCATTTAGTACATCAAACGTGTCTTCGATTGGCCCAAGTAACGCCAGAGAGACTCTTATATTGGGCCATACGGAGCTTGACTATGTTTCGTTGACACTCAAGCCCAATACATAATCAACTCTCATCATGATCCTATTATCCTGTTACGTCCTTTCAATGTCCAGTTTCCATAATAGAATGTAAGTGTGTAACCTCAAACATTTTTCTTCTATTAGACCCACCAAATTTATCTATTATTGGCAACCCATCTAAAATTGCAAATTTCAATATCCCATCAAATTGACAAAATTCAAGTTTTAGATGTCAACATATAACAACCGTTTCAATTTTTATATTATTTATATAAATTATATTTAGATGATGCCATCCTCAACCTTCACCTATTTGTTTCATAATCAAAATAACCTTTCATGCTTTCATTTTCATCTATTGTAATCAATACGAATGCATGAAGTTGACAAAATTTTCACTCATTAGAGTGGCTGCTGTCCAAGCATTTTGTTTGGATCATTGAAGAAACACCACAAAAAGTTTATCATGAAGGAAAATTTGAATGTATATGTTATGTTAATATTGTCCAAACTTTATTTTATAAGTAATGGTAGAATGTTGAAAAGTTTATATGAGTTATTAATACTATATAAATTATAAAATAATATAATAAATTAAATAAAATTTTTGGATAATCCAACTCAGATTAAGTAAAAAACTCATAAACCACTAATTAAACTGGTCCAAATCAGCCAAACCACTTGAATCAATATAGTTTTCTAATTTTAAAAACTTATTTGGTTTATTATAATAAAATTATATGATACGATTCAATTTCCGATCAAGCTCATTAAGCCCAAACCAAATCAAATCATGAGACAAATGTTTTATGTTATTATATATCAACATATCACATCAAACTCATTATCTAAATATTGTATTGAATTTTTTACTAGATTTTTCTGGATTGTGACATGCAATAATGCGAATGGTTTATCCTCAATTGACTTTTCAACCTGCAACCGTGATATAGTCATATGGATGCATCAGAGCTTTGTATTTTAGTGCTTAGAATATCATAATATGATTGAACATTCAACTATATCTTCTCAGACCTTCAAAAGTAAAGCTCATTTCCTACTTAAAAAAAAAAAAAAAAAAAAAAAAAACGTAAAGTTCATATGCATTTGGGTGGTTCTTTGAAGTGAATTAACCAGAAAAAAAAAAAAACAGAAATGGTATTCCAAACAATTGATATTCTCAAAAATGAGCTCCCTCTGGAGCAAGAATCAGTGGTATTGCCTGATGAAGCTGTGACTGGTCTTGTTCTAGTGGATATAATCAATGGCTTCTGCACTGTTGGCGCTGGAAATCTGGTATGTCTTTTAACTACTATGATTTTTTTATTTCCTCTTTGAAAGGATTATATACAAGCAAGGTAGAAGAGTGTCAAAATTTATTTGTAACCTTGCTTTTTCCAGATTTTATTAGAAATCTTACTATGAAGAAGATGTAAGATAATTTTTAGAATATATGTTTTGATAAGCTAGGTAACAACATAAAGCCAATGGTCTTTTAATGCAACTGATATGCTTACTATAGTTTTTGTGAATGATAAAATATATTTAGGCTCCAAGAGAGGCCAACAGGCAAATTTCAGGAATGATAAATGAAGCGGAGAGGTTAGCCAGAATATTTTGTGAAAAGAAATTGCCCATTATGGCATTTATTGATTCTCATCATCCAAACAAGCCTGAGGATCCATATCCTACCCATTGTATTTCTGGCACCGATGAATCAAATTTGGTTCCAGGTACATATAGATACACTTCTATCATCTTCTGTTATATATACTGTACCCCCAGCTCACAAGCATGCAAAAATTTATTACATGGTCCATTAAAGAGTTTTTTACATGTAACTGATGAGGCACCAATTTGATTTGTATCATTAAAGCAAAAGTTACATGTTAAAAAGATACCCATGGAGTCAGAATTATATACATAAACTCAAGTCTCTTATTGCTTTTAGCTTGTTGAAATACAGCTTTAAGATGGATAGAGAAAGAACCAAACGTGACAATCAGGCGCAAAGATTGTTTTGATGGGTACTTGGGTTCAATACAAGAAGATGGTTCCAATGTCTTTGTTGATTGGATCAAGAACAACGACATCAAATCGGTACCTAAATGTTTTAATCATTTTTTTCCTTGTTAAAAGTTATGCAAAGGCAAGCATGATGTTAAATTGAAACTTTGTGTTGGTGAATGAAGATACTGGTTGTAGGGGTGTGCACGGACATATGTGTGCTGGATTTCGTTTGCTCTACTTTGTCAGCCAGAAACCTTGGCTTCATCAAGCCTCTGCAGGACGTTATCCTGTATTCCGACGCCTGTGCTACCTTTGACATTCCTCTTCATGTAGCTAGAAACACCAAAGGAGTTTTAGCTCACCCTCAGGTAATCATATTTATAAATGTACTCAATCAAAAGATAAGAAACTCTTCACTCTAAGTAACTTATGACATGCCTTTCATGTAAAAATATTATTTCATAAGCAGAAACAATCCCAAACACTCTCTAATTTTGTTATATGTTGGTATCAAATTTGAACTTCAGTTATTGCCAAGATTTGGTGGCTCACATATAATGCTCTTGTTAACTCAATTGATTCAATTTTGTTTTGAAACATTTGCAGGAGTTTATGCATCATGTAGGCCTTTACATGGCTAAAGAAAGGGGAGCTAAAATAGCTAACCAAGTTTCTTTTGGTGCACCAAAGAAGCCGTAAGCGTGTGAGAAAACCAGAGATGCCTATGCTGTACTAGCTTTATAGTTGTGTGTAAACCTAAAAATGTTTGGAGGTTGTGTGTTTATTTCTTTCATGAATAAAAGAATCATGGTGTAATGCTCTAATTATTTACTGGTCTTTTAGTAGTCAGAATAGACGTAAACGAATAGTGCATCAAATAATATAATCTCAAGGTTTGGCTGTACACCATTTCAATGAGACTGAACGAGAGTAAAGGCATACCCTTGTCCATCTTCGTCCATCATCAATATAGATGTGATTGGACATCTCACACCCCATATTCTTCTTGATCACATGCAATCAAATGAGATTACTGATACAAATAACACGTCAGAACAACAGTTGGTTTGAAGTTTGATTTTCAATGGAGATCCTGCTTTGCTGGAAGATCTTACCTGTTTCAATTTGCTTGCTGAACAACTAAGGCAGGAAGGATCTAATCAGAGATGATCAGATGCTCTTGTGAAAGGCAAAATTACAGGTTCTGTTGGCCGTTGTCCTCAGGCGTGTTGTCAGACAGCGCATAAGCTGAAGCTTGTTAAGCTCTTTTAAACTACTTTGCCTATGCTTCAGGAATTATTGTGTGCTTCAATAATTGGTAATTACAACTACATCACAAAGACAAGTTAGTATATTCCTTCTGCAAAAATCTACCGTCACAGAGAAACACATAGGTATTGACTATTCAACCAAGATTTTTCATCTCTTCAGAGGCACTAGCTTTAAGCTATAACTCATTCACCCCATAATCATTAAACATCGACATTTTTTACTTCACTAAACCAGAGACTATTCAATCTCTACAATATTTTGATATGAAAACTGCCAGCAAAATAGAACACAGGCTTTTTCCTTTCTGTAGTCATTGATGTCACAAATCTGTGAGGAAATGAAGGCAAAGCAGTCCCATGCAAAGTGTGCAATTCAAGGAAAGAATACATGATACAACAAAGCTCTACTGTTGGCATTCCTTCAATCAAACATAGCAACCAGAAGATGATGCACAGTGTTGGCATTGCTTCTATCCAACATGCCAACCGAAGGTACAACACATCTTGTTACGAACTATAACCTTTGCTGAAGCACAACATGAAACATGCCTCCCTGACATTCGCTACCATAACTGAAAGATTAAGGTTTAAGAGTTCATTTTTTCACACGAAAGAGAAGAATCCCAAGATGCCAGCGATACATCATCTACCTAAACTTTTTAAAATCTTCTACTCCAAATTTTTTTTTTGACACTGCAACATTTTCCAGCAGTATTTTTGAATGAGCAAGAGGCACCAAGATATCAATGTTTATATTCTAATAACTTTCTTGCATAATCGACCTGAGGTTATCTCAATCCTCTATTATCACCGTTCCCCATCTTCAAATCAACTAGTAAACTATAAAGGCCTTGGTGTTTAAATATCAAACAAAAGATGAATTCTCATATATTTCCACAAGCATTTCTTACATAATATATCTTTTATTGGGATAGAAAACAGAAACTATATTAATTATTTGTATAATATAATTAGAAGTTATAAGAAACCTTCTCTTCCATTAGGATAAGACAGTAAGATAAAAGTAACACAATTTTAAAAAGTGGAAGAATACCAGAAAAAAACCAAGTAAAAGAGAAAAGAAAATACTTGACTCCAAATCACATTAGCAAACTAAAGAAATGAGGTCCAAAAAATTAAAAAGAAGTGGAAACCAAAAGCAACTGTTATTAGTACCATTATCATTTTGTCATATAAATCCATTAACAATTGAACCTTCCATAGTGTTTTCATAAATGAAGTCTTTTTGTATTGAAAAGGAAACGAAAATGTAGTTTTTATTTATTTGCTTGTCTATAATTTTCATCTTTTGAGGATATAAAATTTGTAATTATTTTACGAAAAATATACACCATGGTCAAAATTAAAGGGACCTCATCTTTTTCATCCAATCCTGGTAATTACAAAGTCTGATAAGTGAGAGCCAAAATTAGCATGTCTTCCATCAGTTATGCAGTAATATTTAAACCAACAGGATTTCAAGCATTTTAACCTTTTTTTCTTTTTTTTTTTTGTCAACAGCCACAAAAAATGAAAGCACTCACAGTTACCATTAACGCTACACTCAACTCACTCTAAACACTAAATACACAGGGAATCAAGTCTGCTTATATTAACAAAAACCAATGCACACTAATCAACATCCAAAGGTTATCATAACTGCAATAAGAGACTTGAATAATCAAATTATTTAAAAAATTAAATAAATTAACCTTAATGATACAAAAAGTAAAATTGACCAAAAGGATTAAGAAAAAATTAAATTATTATGCTTCTCCAATTCCCTATCACATAATCCATAGTTACCTTGTATTGGGGGTACCCTTTAACCATTAGAAGTTAACACATGTTTCCAACACAAGCCACAATATTCAAAAGGTGTCTCCCCAATTTTTGTTAGACTTGCATACCAACTCAAAACCATGTTAAAAAGAAGTATACATACATAGATAAAGAAAGATAAACAAAATCCACTCAATTTAAACAGTAAAGAATACGACGATGTTTTCAAACTCCACAAGAGGAACCGGAAGCGCGAACACAAAAGATATAAGGAAATATATTAGAACAGTATTAAAGATACATATCATATATGTTAAAAGTTACTTTATTGATATTATCAGTCAAAAATCAGAGAGCCAACAGAGATAATTACAGAGCATTAGCTTCATAAAAAAAAAAAGGCCATCCATATGTTTTATGTTCAATTTTCTAATTTAGATATAGCCAGGTCCCAACTCCATCTGTGAGAAGGACCTATATAGAACTGTAAATAATAAAAAGATCTAAGCTACAAGCTTTACTGTATACACTAATTTACAAAACAGCTTACAATTAGAAACTGAATAGAAGTACAGAAAAGACAAAAAGAGACATACATTGATTGAAAGCACAGCCCCAAAAACCCATCAATGGAAAGGCGAAGTAACTAAGATCTCAAAGCATCAGTGTTATTTTTATCCAGTCAATACATGCTTAAAAAGTGCAGCAATCAAGCAGTACGAGCACTTGACATGTGGACTAATGTGTCCAGGCCTTCTGCTATGACCTACTTGCAAAAGAACATCTATGCGAACTGTCTGCAATAAAATACAATTAAGTATGTAAATAAAATATTCCATAAAGTTGTAACAAAAACATCAAATAAAAGACTCTCTTTTCACTACTGATCAGGAAAATAACGTTTCAAAATATTTGACCCAAAAGAACAAAAAACTATATTGTAACAATGACCTTCAACTAATGAAAAAATTATCTCTGAGATTGCTAGAAACTTAGCTATCACTATTAACATAAATATGCAAGCCAATCAAACTACTAGAGAAGATAAGCAAGCCAATGATTTCCAAATGACAAATGAGTTATTTTCATAAAAGCAGTAATGCAAATTTGTGTTTATCTTGACTCATTTGACTTGAAAACATTTAAACAGAGTCATAAAGTATCTTTGGTTCCAACCATCCCAAAGCTTAAGCTACTAGGTAGCAGCTATACTCTAACCCACCCCTGATACTTAAGCCAGGACTCTTGGGTGCAGGCCTAATCACAAAACCACTCTTCTGACAGCAACGTAATGCATGAACGGCACTTAACCATAAATGACTACCAGTGACAATGGGCACAGACCCTTCATTTTAACAAACTTCAATAATTATATGCACAGACAACAAAGGAAATGAAAGATCTATCTTCCAAACAGATAGTTTTTAACTCAAAATATAGTCTTCCTCAGAGAAATAGTTTCCATTGAGATGACACATTGCATGATCTGCATGCAACCGATTCCAAGGAAATGGTCCCCTGTATGACCATTCTGGACTAAAACTGACTGCCTATGCCTGGCCCAAACAATATCATGCACATGGCATAGCACCTAGCGGCAAATTTTGGGAAATTGAAGAAACAGTCAATCTGGTAATTTGTCTAAGGAATAAGGTAAAAACAACCATGAGCACCATTTAAAAATTTACTAATGTTTAGTTGCCCTACGCTTGGTGATTGTGTACTTACCCTGCTTAATCTGAACAAAGAATAAGCAAAACTCAAAACTTTTATGTACAATGAGAATCTACTATTGGAGCCTCAGCCGATTGAAGAACATTAAGAAATGATATTCAGGGGCCCAATATACAAATCCAACAACAGGTCCCCCCTTGATGTACTGCATCAACAAAATAACATGCATGGTCAGACTCCTTTCAGGAATGATTAAACGACATAAGCATTCATGGAAAGCCAAAACAGATGCAGGAAAAACCTGCACAAGGCAAAGATAGAGAACTATAAACCTTTCCATCTAGAATAACTAGTTCACCATCAACCCATCGAGGCTTTCTAAACCCTGGCTCAGCAAGCCTGCCTTGCCCTCTATATCGAGCAATCTGTATTTACCAAATTACATAACAAGACGTTCTTAACTCAAGAAACGGTGAGCCAGGAACAAAGAAAAATGTGTGTAACAGGTTGTTCCAAATTCAATTTCACATGCCAAAAACATACCACTCCGAATTCTTCAGGGATGATCCCTTTATGCGGAAGTTGATAGCTTTTTCCAATCTTGGCACGAAAAGCCACCTGCAGAAGTAGACAGAAATTTTGCTGTCACGGTTTTGATGGAAAATTACAGATGAACAAACTTTGCAAAGGAAATATCATTAAGACCAAAAGTTAATCTCCAACATCAGTTCAAGGCAATCCATATTCCACTAATGTTATATATAACATCAAGAAAAGGTCAGACGAATAGCAAACAAACAATATTACAGATAACGCCGAATGCCTTCTTACTTACAAAAGGTTACAAAAACCAGAGAGAGTACTAATGACAAAGGCAGATTGTACAATCAGGTTTGTAGTTTGTACATGTTATTTAGATAATAATATTTAATATTCATTACACCAAATGCAAATAATGGAATAAATTTACCAAATACAAGAACAAGGATACCACTAACAAGTTTCTGGTTAAGAAGACACAACACATCAGATTATGCATCCAAAAGACCAAGTAGCAAGAATGGCATTTAAATTAGTGTTGTTATTATATTTAGCCCACTCCCATAACTTTATTATTCCTGTCGATAAATTGCACTGTAAAAACCAAAATACCTTTGTACAATTTAAACATTTTTTATTAAAATAATAAAATAAAAAACTAAAAATCAATTTTTATCAAGAAAAGAAGCAAAGGAGCAGATCCTCCATCGGTAGTGGAGTGGTGTATTTTTCAAGAAAAAATTACTTTTTAATTTATTATTTCAATAAAAATTGTTAAAATCGCAAACGGGTAATTTCAAAATAGATGAAGGGTACTTCTGCTATTGTTGGCAAAAATTGTAAAGTTCTTGCAAAGGGCTAAGTTTAATAAATACACTAATTTAAAAGCTATCTATGACTTTTTGCCTTTCTTACAAACTGTTTTCAACATAATAACGTGGCAGAAATTATAGCACACAGCAGTGAAATTGAAAGCTAATATCATTGAATAGATGTCATATAGCACTATTGAATCTGCAACACTAAATATTAAACAAACAAATTACCTTGCCAGCAGGTACGTAAGGATCCCCAGTTACTTTTATGGCTTCTACATATTCGTAAAACTCAAGATTTGTGGGCTTCCTATCACCACCATCATCTTGCCACTGACCGAATTTTCGTTGCAGATGAATGACTTCTGATGTGTAAAGGCCATGCGCACCAATATACAGACCTGAGAAATGTTCTCATTACTTTAATTCAATACAATCCAGAACAGTATATGCATCCAATATGTAGCACTCTCATAAGTTTATAATCAACAAATTCAGTATTAGATCACCATTTAATGGATCTGATGATGGGACTGTCTCAATGCGATGAAACTTTGTTGATCCAGACAGTGGTTGATGGTTTTGAGCCTGACTAAGCGAGAGATTTATCAATTCACCAACATCTTTAAGCACCTAAACAATTAAAGCAATGGAATACAAAAGTAAGCATATACTAAAAATACCAAACAGAATTCATTCAATGAAACTTGTATAAAAATATGCAATGTAAAACAACCAACCTTCAAGGGTATCTTCTCCCTGCCAATGAATTTAGCAAGATCAAACATAACACTATCTATACTACGTCGACCTCGAAGCTTAGCATTTCTATCCACTGAAGTTGGCTCTTTGGCTCCTTGTAGCTTGTTATCTTTCTCTATGGAAAAGGAAAATGAGAAATTTCCCTTCTTTTCTACTTTTGCAGGTACTCGAAGAAGTTCTTTGCCAGGCACACTACCAGAAAATTTCTGTACAAGACCACCAATAACAACTTTAACTGCTATCTCTCTTTGCTCTTCCACTTCAAAAATTCCATGACCAGCATCTAGTTCTATCTCATTCCTTTCTAGGTCACTTTCACTTTTATCTTCATCTTCAGTTTCTAGATTTTCTACCTCCATATCTTTCTCTTCATCTTCCTCCTCATCCATTATCTGGTCAATCACTTTAGATATAAAATCCCGATCTACTTTGCCAGGTGTTGTCACCTTGAGAACCTTAACTCTCACACCAGGAATCATATCTCGTAAGATATTTTGAAAGCCAGAAACTCCCTCAGTCCTATCAGAACCATCATCAGTATCATCATCTTCAGTATCTTCACTACTCACAACAAGAAGATCATCTTTATCTTCAGTTGAGTCTGGTGCTTTGGAGGACAAAGTTGAGGAATCTTCAAGTACTCCTCTCTTCAAGTACACAGCCTGAAAATCACACAGTTGTCATAACTCATAACATACATTGGTTAATACAAATCCTTTATTGAGAGCAATAAGAAATTACACTGGAGAAAAGAGAAGGGAAACACTGTTTGGAATGGAGAATATAAAGAACTACGTGGTTCTAGTCCTTAGTTATCTATTTATAATGTATATTAAAAATGGAAAAGTACAGCAATAGTCCTAAAATGTATAAAAATAATGGCTACAACACACTGAACTTCAAAGTCGGAATGAAACAAAACCACCTGACTGGAGTGTCAAGCAAGGGATGCTCTTTATAAGCATGTATGTTCATAATACTGCAGGAATCCATGTATATGAATGTTCAAATGCAAATTAGCACAATGCTTGTTTATTTCTCTCTAAGATTGCTGAACAAAAATGATATTATCAGGATTTTGAGAATATTAATATTCAATGAGTTACCCTATAAAGAATTATCCTTGCTTGCAAGATTTTCCTTTATAAATGGGTAGCATGCGAGCACAAGCAGCACCTCATTGGAGTAGCGTAATTTAAATATGGGTTTAAAAATCTTTTGTTCATTGTATCCACCTCTCTTATCATTTTTGTATTCACTTTTCTCTATTGGAAAAAGATATAAAATTTTTGAAAACCAGTAATTGATTGTTGATAAAACAATGAATGGTAAGAAAATAACTCATAATTAATCATTATTAAAAATTTTGATGAGTTACAAGATCCTTAAAGCTTAGATGAGGAGAATCCAAATCCTCCTCTTTTAGTCCCAACTTGCTCTGTCCTTTTGATTCTTGCTCATCCATTATTCCCTTTCAAACTTTTTTGCGTATCCATATCTGACGTCCATCAGCTTAACAAACCATCTTGCTTTTACATGATTTACAAGTACACTAGGTTTATTTCATCCAAAAGGCTATACTACAATGGTAAGAAATGAGAAACAAAGGATACCTGCTGCTTGTATTCTCCTTTCTTATTTACAGTAAGAAAGATTTCGAACAAAGGAACACCTGCTGCAGCTGTAGCAAGCTGGCTGAAAGAAAAATATAATAGAAAAAAGAGACCTTCAAAAATCATTATTTAAAAAAAAAAAAAGGAGATCAAATTCAAGCAGTCCAAAGTTTAAGATCCTCTCTTAGCTAGGAAGACAGCATCACCACTCTCTCTATCCCTAAAATGTTAAGCATCATCTCCTATGTAGCAGTGCTCTCTTCTTTACAAATAATTTGGACATTCAGATAAAACTTTTAGATAAGCCACTAAATTATTACCGGGGACTATAACTCCTAGCTACATATCTTCCATGTTCTGCAGTTACATGGATAATTACACCATAAGGATCATTCTTATCTTCTGAAATGCCAGCCCACCATCCCACCTGAAAACGAAAAAGAGCAGCACACTACGTGAGACAAAGTCATCACTTATCATTCAAGAACACATTCCAAATCCACAAGCAGAATAAATCAGAAGATATATTCATAAAACAAATCGACTAGATTCTGTTCATTTTCCCATATCGTCCACTTAACTGTAAATTGAATAACCAAATAGAAACTCAACCAAAAGAACAACTCAGCATAGAACCGCGTATAGAAATCGATACAATATGATTAATGAGCTTGCAATATTTTGTTAATTATTATAGTAGTAACTCACAAATCCAGCACCCGCATTGTCCCGTAAAAAAGCTGCATCGTGGTAACGCTCTTCCACAACTGCTTTCTGAAGAGAGAACAAGGAAAAAGGAAAAATTGATTACGGCCTTCCATTTATAAATTTTATTTAGAAAATGTACAAGCGAAATGATTAGATTGCTTACAGTGAAGTTAGACATGACAGTAGCAACAGTGTCATTAGTAGCTGCAGCTGCAATTGCAACCTTAAGCCTAGCAGCATCTTCATAATCTTCTGTTTGTACTGCATTACCTAACTGCGACTGTTGCAATAACAAACAAACACCTCATCAGCAAACAAAATTGTTGCATTTGATGCTGAGTCACCATGTAATAACGCTGAACCTACTTTTTCGTTCAACCAAAAAGTATCTTAAAAGTCAGTTATGAATCTCGGCAGGTCCTGGTGACCCGTAAGGTGTCAGCTTTAAAAAAAAAAAAAACTTAAAATTTAGTTGAATCCATAATCATAAAATTAAAAACCTAGTCGACTACCTGAATCTAAATATCCAAAAAAGTCTACAAATCAAGAGAAGATGGACCTTCAAAATGGAGAGAAGGCGTTCCTGGTCATCAACTTGATCGAAATGAGTCTTCCACCTGTCCCAGTCCCAGTCCCAGTCGGTGGGGGTGACGTCGGTCGGGGTGGTGGGGGAGAAGTAGGAGTGGAACCGTTTGAAGGCGTTGTTGAAAGCGTGTTGGATGGCGGAGTCCCATCGGGGGTTATCGTCGGAGGAGGAACGGCAGAGGAGGGTAGGATGGGGCGGAGCGGGAGAGAGTGGGGAAGGGCAGAATGGTCTTTTGAGACGGAGGAGGGATTTGTTGTGTGGGTTGGGGAAGGAGTGTGGAGGAGTGGGAGCTGAAAGCGAAGCCATGCGCATCCAATTAACGGAATAAGAGAAAAACAAAAGATAAATGAGAGATTATTGTTTATTTGTTGTGTCAAATATCAACAGCCTAGATGAGTGTGGTGGTTGTGTCAAAAGATAAATGTTGTGAGTGGTGAGAGAGAATAGTTAGTGGGGTCTCTGTCTCAACTCATGCAAGCCCCTCTCAATCTATGTCACCACTTCCTCTTTGAATGCCACATGCCACTCAATTTTTAACTTCACCCACAATAAACCACCCCTTGTTTCCCATTTTGACTTAACAATCTTCAATTACAAATTGGATTTGAGTTTCACTGTATGCATCTAGTGAATTTTTAATTACCTTTGTAATTATGTATTTAAAAAATCATTATGAAATAATTAAAACTATACTACAACAATAGTCTAAAACTCAAGATAAAAAAGAGAGAATAGTTTCTTTCATTATTCGAGTATTTTTATCATGTATTTTGTATACCATACAGCCCCTGTTATACTACTAACCCGAGACAGCAGTCTCTGCACATCACTATGAAACGTCGTAAAAAATTGACAAGGCTTATATAATTGGGTTCCATAAGGAAAAAGTATTTAGTGAATGATAATAATATCAGGTTGTTTGAGAGGTTTTTTCTATCCACTTCTGGTTGGAGAACAAGATGATGGGATAAATTAGTCCAGCGACCTTTGGACTCACCAAACACAGGTAGGGACTAAAATTAATCTAAACCTAGTGCCATCCTGTGCAACAAACACCCGCTTAACTCTATCCTACATGTGTTCACACACAATAATCTCCTTGGAACATAAAACGAAAAACCGTTTCATGCACGACTCCATTTTCAACTTACAAACATTTCGCTCCCTTCGCTTGTGTCTCTCACCATTCCGTCGCCTTCTGCAACGTTCGAAACAGCATTTTATGAAGGTTTTTTCAATGCTTTGTTTTATTTAGGATTCTTTCTTTGAATGCCTTTCAGTTTTATTTATTATGGTGAGTGTTCACTGCATTATATCGTTGTGATGTTGCTGGCTCATTTGATTTCCTGCATTTTGGTTTTTCAACTAGTGATTGTTAGTACTGTCAAGTAAGTTCATTTTGTTTTACAATGATGTTGATCAAAGCAAGTTATGACACTAAAACACTAGTATCCCAATGGAATTGTCCTCCAAATGTTTATTTTGAACATTGTTCAATTTGGATCATTTTCATTTTTCAAGAATAATCTCCATTTAATAGTTGCGAAAAATTGAATTTCTTGACCAATGTATTTACTTTCAAGTGTTTTATAAAAGTTTGACCATATCAGATGCTAAGAATATATGCTTTCATAAATGTCTACACACCTAGGTAGATAGATTCCTAACATATATATGCTGGAAGCTATTTATTTGAGTGGTTATCAGGTGCAGGATTTTCCACCTTTTTTAGTTGAGAATCGGGCATAGCGTGAAAAACTTGCAGAATTCCCTCACCTGATGTAAATTTTTTACTTTCTATTCTTAGTAAAAGTTGCTGGTTAAATTTATTTGCATAGATTTTTGCAGGCTGTCAAAAATGGAACCAATGGATGTCAAGGCTGATCTCCAAGCCTTAAGGAAATTATATGGGCTCCTGCAAGGTCGTGGAGATAATGCGCGGAAATCTGAAAATGAAATAGTAATTTCTTTGACTATCTAACTGGTTTTTGTGTTTTTGCTTCAGTTGGTAAATTGTGACTTGACATGGATATGAACTTTGATTTTGCATGTTGGAGATTGTGAGAATATCCTTACTAATATGTTTTTGTTCCCAACTTGATATCATTGGTTACTGACCTGCTTTGTCATTTGGTACTCTAGTCATCATCAGAAGGGAATAACAAGTAAACAGAAAGGATTGAAGCAATCATTGTATCTTTTGTATGTAATTTAATTATCGCTGGCTTTTGAATTTGTAGGCTTTTCGTGTACATAAAGTGAATTAAGATCCACTTAACATGGTAATCTGATTGTGTTCAAATTTTTTGCCAACCAAAATTTATGTTGCTGTTGCTGCTTTATTATAATACTATGATAATCTCTGCTTATGTTAGAATCTTTTGGCTATTTATTTCAGTTCTGTTGTTGTATTTTGTTTGCTTTTTTATGATATTGTTGTCTCTTTGCCTGAGGATTAAGGGAAGTATCATGTTTCAGGCCATTATTTGATTCTGCCTTCATCTTTCAATTATAATTATGTTGTTAGTATATCTTAGGAATTGTGCATATTCTTATGAATTTTTTGACAATTGGGAGCCCAGCATGGAAAGGATGATTGGTTTCTCTTCTCCAGGTTCATGTATGTTTTAATATTTATATTATGATGTGCAGTTTGTTGGTACACAGTTGGATGAGAGAGCCAGGCTTATGTTAAAGAATCTGCTAGATGTTGCTACAGACAAAACTTTAGAAACTCATTCGAAGGTAAGATTGTTTCCATGATGCATTTCGAAATGAAAAGCCTCATTTCATTTTCTAATGCTGCACATTAATAAATAATTGTTTACGTGTTCGTGAGCAGCTGAGCATCTAAGGTGTTACTTAACAATAAGAACATGCTGAAATTCAAAAACTAGCTTGCGCCCCCACCAGTCTTTCTTTTGTTCACCAAACTCTTACCATTTCCAGAATTTACAATTTAATAATAGACAGGAAATATACGAGATATGATATTTCCAAATTTATGGCCTAAAGATAGATTTGAACCCTTTACCTTCTGGTTAGAAACTCAGTAGGAGCAGGACGCTGCAACTTCAACTGTATTGTTTGCTGATCACAAAACTCTGTGTTGATCCAAACTGTACTAAATCTGCAGTAATCCCCAGGAATAAACCAAAAATAGCTCGGAAAACACTCAAACAGTAATTTCCCTAGACTACCACACACCATATGAAGCACAAATACCACTGCTGTGTAATTGTACTACATAATATGTAATTGTGCAATAATAGTTCCTATATAAGGCAATTACATACTGAGTTCCTGTATAAGGCAATAACATATTGACTGAATTTTCTCTGTTGGGGTCACAGATTGTAGCAGAGGCAGAATCAAGGGTCTCTAATTCAAGCTGCTATTTTAAAGCAAAGCAATCCAATGTCATCCCAAAGTTGCGTTCTACTGTTTCACCATACACATTCAAGTCATCCCCTATGGTTGGAATGAGGAACTCAAACTATAACTTGACTTGCAGAAAAGATGAGTTTTCCGGTGCGAAGCCGACTCTTAGCCTAGAATCATCTAAAGCCAGCATCTCTTCAAACAGAAGGAAACGTTGCCGGATTTGTCAGCAGCGTAGAATGGAACCACAAAACAATGATGTTGCTCAAGCTGACGGTCTTCGGGTTAATGGAAATATGGAACAAAAGGGTTCAGAATTAGTAAAATGTAATGTGGCAAGTCTGAAGCAGAAAAGCATCTATGAAGTTCAATGTAATCCAAGTGCTTGTTCCTCAAGCTCACTGGCTACTGGTCAGATTAAGAACAAAACAGAGGTGCTGCTGAGGAATGATTTTTCAAGAGAGATAGCCAACTCAATTAGAAGGATTGACTGTGGTATTTCAAAGTTGTCTTTGGAACCAAGTGAAGTGAATAATAATGTTCGGTTGCCTAATCAAATTCCCAAGGGAATGACCAAGAAGAGCAAGCTGGTAACTAAGTTACCTGCTCATAATATGAAAGCAGAGGACATGTGCATGGAAGCTTCATTACCACCAGCTACGAGTCAATATGTTCCACCAAGTAATGCTGATGTAGCAAAACAACCTCCAAGACCAACACAACCTTTGAATCAAATGGCTCATCGAAAGGTGGTGAAATCTAGACCATTGATGTCACCTCTTCAGGTGATTGTGAGGCCAACTTTGATAGATGCAGAAAAGAGTAGGACCAGTAGAATGAGGAAGACTCAATTGGACCGACATCAGCAAGAATCAGAAACGACTTCCAGTTCATCATCATCACCATTACCATCCTCATCATCATCATCATCAAGCTGGAGAAACCAGCAAAGTAGCACCTACAGCAGTGACACTGATGAATCCAATTCATTCCCCAGTAGCACAAGAGGTATACAATCATCAAGAGGCTTTGCTTCCATGGCAAGCAACAGTACCACCTCAGTTTCAGACCAAAGCAACTCTTCGTCAAGTCCTTACAGATCGTACCGTCATCAAAATCCTGATAAAGCCATTGGACGAATGAGGAGGATCAAGAACAAGTTAGGGTTGATCTTTCACCATCACCACCATCACCATCACCATCATCATTATGACAACCAAAGCAATGATGATGCTACTAATTATCTTAAGGTAAGTCGCAATAAACGTTCAACATGGAAGCACTTGCACAACATCTTTCATCATGAAAACAGAAAGCAGAAAGATGACATCTTTCATCATGAAAACAGAAATCAGAAAAATGACAGGTTGAGAAAACTGCAGCCGCGTGAGCCCCAAGTAAAGCATTTTCATAAGCTTGTGGGAGGGTTAAGGAAGCAGGTTGGACATTCCAAGAAGTCAAAGCCTTCCATAGGGATCGGAGGGCTGAGCCATGGTCGAAAGAAATTGCATTGGTGGCAAATGCTTAAGCGCCATGGGGGAGTAAAAGTGGGGAAGAAAGGACGACTGAATTTGGGCGTTCAAACTAGAAAACAGATCAAGAATTTGGACAGAAGACGAATTACCAAAACTTTTGTGTGATTGGAATATAATATCCTAAAGTTTTCATTTTCATTTTATATATCAGTTACAGATTATTTGTTCACATAAAAGTGAACATATGAGTTGTATATGTTATTCGTGACAATAAATTTTATATAAATTCAAAGATGCATTGTATTGCTCTTTAGATCATACAGCATCCTTTAAAATAAGAAAATTCAATTTAAATGATAGTATGATAGAGAAATTTATATGATATTATTAAACTCGTAAACAAACTACTACTGTTTACACTAGGAGAAACGATAAAAATAGTGTACATTTTGGTACAACAATTATGATAATGAATGTATGATGAAGACTGACGGTTGATAACTAATTTGACTGTTAATACCTTAACAATGGCATGATATTTGGACTAGATTGTTGTTTGATGTACAACTAGATTCGGCAGTGGCACCATTTAATCATCTCAAAGTTGTCGTTGTTGGACAATGAGCAAGATTGAACCTCTGACGATGACTTTTCCTCCATTGAAAAACAAAAGTATTACTTCTAATCCTAATCAAGCATGCATACAAAACTGTGTATTACAAACATGTATCGGAAACAAAATCAATCAAATGCTTACTGCTCAATTGAACTATAAGTAAGACTGATCATTGCCCTTGTCTGAAATTGCTTCATTTGATTGGATTGTTGCAGAGTTTGTCTCAAATTCTACTCCTATAGCTTGTCTTTTGCCATATTAACATTTAAAATCTTCAATTGCATGATGCTTGTTCTGATACACTACCTAAGAATCAGGGAACATCATTTCACATTCTGATATGTACCTGATCTATTCAAAATTAAATCTTGTTTTTGTTCCATTCAATATACCATGCCTTTAAGATTAACATTATTTTGGCAGTTCGGATCATGTCCTTCAAACACTTCTTCAAGGTTGGGTAATGGCCATTGTGAGTTGCTAAAACTTATAGGCTTTTTAATTAGAAGCAAGCAGGAAGTTCAAAATCAACTTCCATAGCTTAATACATGTTATGGTAATTGTTGCGGCTAGGTGTTGAAAGAGAAAAAAACTGATTAGAGGTCTATCGAGATTAAATAAAAGGAGAAAAAAATTTCTTCACACATAGCGATAAATGTGTATATTAACACTTAAACCTCTATCAAAGATATTAGGAAAGAACGAAAAACTTAGGCAACTATGAATTAGTAAAACAACTCGACGGTAGGCAAAATACCAAGTATTATTACAGGTGTACATTCAAGCAAACTAGAAACACGAAGAATTTGGCATCAAAGTAGAAAACATTTCGAAAAGCTATAAATCAGTTGGACAACTCGGCAATAGGCGAAATGAATGATAGACTATTATTACAGGTACATTCCAGCAACTAGCAAAAGTATGGTAAATTGATCTAATTTAAGATGTTTTTTTTTTATAACTCGCAATATCAACATCACAAGGATAAGAATTGTCACACTTGCAAATGTAGTTACTTGTTAACATCTCTCCTATGTCCATACATCACTAGAACATGAATTTATATTTTTAAATATCTCTTCATACCATCTTAGGAATTACATACACGAAATGTTGAGCTTATCCCAAAAAATGTCTGAGTTTTAACTATATACTTACTAAAATATACAAATATGAAATAAGAAATGGTAACAATTATCTAATTTCGGCTAATGATTAACCAAAATCAACTGTTAGAAGAAAGAAAAAAAATGAAAAAAAAAAAAAAAATTGAAACATCTTATCTCCTCTCTCATACCCATTATTTAACTATATTTTACCAATGTAATAGCAAACTGTAAAAATCATATGAGTCAAAAAGCTTAAAATAGCAAAGGTGCATTACTAATACAGTACAAACATCCAAAAATCATATATGCCAAGAGAAGAAAGCTAAAAGTAACAGTAACTGCAAAACTCCATTCACTATAGTAGCCAAGTCTGAAGGTAAAATATGAGGGAAAATTTGAAAAGCAGAAAGTGACAACAAATATCCAGCATCTGGCTGCCAGCAAACCAGCCCTTGGAGAAAATGATGTCCCTGATTACAAAAATAGGGAAACATGGCCATAAGAAATTACAAAAATAGCAAAACATGTTCCCGGAGACTTTGTGCAAATTCTGTTCTCCATTGACCTTGAGTTGCTCCTTTACTTAAACCAGTATTCATACATAGGATCTGGTGAAAAAAACAGGAAGGCTGTTAGACAACTTAGAAATCAGTTAACAGCTTTTCCAACAATGAGAAAAATCTTCCATGCACTTCAATCTCCACAACACTATCTTGCCATGTGACATTGAACCAATCAAAGGACATGCTATGAGTTCAAAGGCAGGGTACATATGCACTTGGTGCATTAAGATTTTCTCCTGAAGAACAAGCAAAGTAGACTACTAAAGGCGGAAATGCAAAAAACCAACAAAAATTCTATAATGTAGTCGAGTTTAAGATGTTCGAAGTCTTTTAAGAAGCCCTTAATTATATGGTACTACGTTGATTAATTTTGGTACTTTCGTGCAATACTTTCCCATTGCACATTTATAAAGTCACACAATGATAAAGTAGTTCCTAAGTATATGCTTCACATTGAAAATTTGTTGTACAAATTTAGAAACTAATCCAAGCAAAAATCAAGTGCCTTTACTATTAAGAATCTGAACATATTTTTTATGCTAACAATGTGTACAGGTTCATTAAATAATTTTTGGCTAGATTTTCAAATGTGAATGGTGCCTGCAGCCACACTCAATTCATACATGACGTCGGTTTTTTTCCTGTTTTCTTCGTCTTGCATGAATTTTTGTTGTAAAACTTTACGAAGTCCATAACAACACGAATAATATGATCAAATACTTTCCATCTACATCAAGATCGAATATCACAACAACGACAATAAATCAATTCATTTCAACCGAACATAGCAAAGGGAAAGTTAGCAATTACCTTTAATGTTTTCTTCCGGCTTGAAATTGGGTGGAACAAGGCTCTCCGTATACACATGCAAATCAGACCAGTTACACTCATCACCAAATGACAATTGATCAAAATATTCAGTACCATCATCCCTCTTCAAACTAACACCAATCTTCGCTTTCTTCAAAATTCTGCCTTTCAGATCATAAAACACCAACCCCTTCTCGTACTCCGCCAACATCGTTTCACTGTTATTCAAAAGACACAACGGCTTCAACCGGGAAAACTTGGTAAGTATCAAGATTCTAGTCCAAGATCGTTGCACCCCATATTCTTCCATAACCCAAATTTGGTTATCATGATCTCTTCTCTCCTTGACCAAGCAAAGACGTCCCCTCAGAACTCCAAGAGTGTATCCACACCATGCACCTCTTTTTCCCACATGCAGGTTCCCCGGTGGAGGCAAAATATTGAACTTGTTTTGCACCAAATCAAAGGCAGCTATCACACACATATTCTCATCATTCTCAAACGCCCAATGGACAGCTCCATTCAGATAGACCCCCACGTTAAAGTACTCCATCGAACAATCGTCAGTAACATTAAAATACTTCTCTGGAAAACGGATATCATTTTGAATAATTCTCGACCAAGAACGATCTTTAACAGAATAGACCCTAACAATTGTTCCGGGATGCAAAACTCTAACAATCTTGTAGTCGTCGATAGACTCGGCGTATCCAAAGCCATATAGATATATTTCATTCTCGTTCGTGTAACTTCGTATAAACTTGCATTCATTAATGGAAGGATTATACAAAAACAACCTTCGACCTTCATCTCCAATGCACAACAAGCCATTACAAGAACCCCAACACATGAAACACTCGGAATCGCCACATGTGTTCCTCTCAGGAAACTCGAGACTCGATAAAGAAATCTTGTTATCGTTAGCGGATATGGTGTTGAGGTCTACGTAGAAAAGATCGAACATACCATCTCCGAGGAGTCTTGTTCTTGTTGTTGCTCGAGAAAGGTGCATTTTGATGAAAAGATGGTGGGAAATGAGATATTGCCACTTCTTGGATACGCATTTGAATCGGCAGAGAGACTTCACTGGCAGTCTTGATAGTATTTCTATGATCATTTCTTTTGGAAGAACGAACATAGCTTCCTTGAGATTCTGCAGACGTTTTTGGTTGCTAAAAGTGACCAGTTATCATGGAAAGGACGGTGGCATTATCGTAGTCTTGGAATGTGACCGTTTATTGATGTGTAGGGACATAAAAATGCCCCTTAATTTACGAGTGAGCGAATTACAATTTGGCTACCCGATTTTAAACTAATTACTGATATAATCAAATTTTGAGTTTTATTACAATAAAGCCTCTACTGTCAGTTTATCTCAGTTAAAATTAACGGGCTGAAGAGTAAAATTGTCATTTAATCTTATTTTTATTTTTTAAATAAAATTTAAAAACTTAAAATAGATTAAATGAAAATTGTGTGGAGATTAATTTGAATAAATATTAAAAATTAAATAAATTATTTATCAAATCTCCACCGTCCATCTTGAGATGGACGGTGGATATTAATATTTTTTGAAAATTAAAAAAAAAAAATCATTTCAAAAAAAATTAAAAAGGTTAATAAAAAAAAAAAAAAAATCTCCCCAAATCTGATTGTGCTTCCTCATTGTCATCGAAATACATTGACATACAATCGCCGACCTCTCTTTTTCTTTTTACCCATCGCCGACCTCCTCTTCTTCCACATCCACCATTGCCGATCGATCTCCTTTTCTTCTTCGATGATGCAGATATGTCGGGCCCGACGACGGCTTGTTCCTCCAGCTTCTTCATCTCCTCCTCCGAGGTGTCAGCGTCGAACAAGAAATGGTCGCCTTCTTGTTCGCTGTAACGTTCATCATGAGGAGGCTAGTCTCCCCTCGACGAACGTCATCGAAAAAATGGAGGCAAGTGTCCCCTGTTCACACCATTCCGGTCGCAACGACGGATCTCGATCTAGAAGAACTTGGTTTTCAAGCTCTTGGGGTTTTGAAACCCAGGTATGGAAAGAGTTTGTGTTTGATCTGATTTTGTTCATCTTTGAAACCTAGTGATTGATTTTGATTTTGTTCATCTTCGAATTCCTCTCTTCATCTTCAACATCTTTGAGTTTGTTTGGATGAATTGAATGAATCGGTGATGGTAATGATGGTTTGATGTTGGTTTCAATGGTGATAAAGATGGACAATGGGTGTGGGTGATGAATGCTGACTTTGATAGTCGAAGAGATTGCCTGGAATCGGGTTTCCAACGACTAGAAACCCAGTTTTTTGGGTTTCCTGTGGCTTGGAATTTCTAGTTTTTATTTTTCAATTCTCTTTTTGTTGATTTTTTTTAGCGTTATAATTGTTGATGAAAATTATTTGGGTTAGGCAAAGATTTGGTTGATGAAGATGATCTGTCTGTGCAAAGTATTGGTTGAAAGTTTTTTTATTAAAATTTTAGTTATTATTTTTTTCATTTTTCATGTTCCAGCGAGATCAATTCTTCAATACAGATACATAAGGGTATTTAGGTCTTTTTAACATATTTATACTGTTTACAGTTAACTTTAACAGATATTCCCTAACAGCAGAGGGTTTATTGTAATAACAGTTAAAGTTTGACTCCGTCTGTAATTAGTTTTAAACGGGGTAGCTAAATTGTAATTCACTCTTTACGAGTTGTATAAATGTTTTGGGTGTTTTTGTATTTAAAGCTCAACTTGTTACTGTAGGACGGTTTTAATGACCAAATAAATTGCAAGAGTCAAGGCAAAAATGACTTGATAAATTAGTGAGTTAACATTCATGTTACTTTTTATTAAACATAACAATTGAGTTCTAAATTGGGTGTGAAAATACCAAGCAGTCCTTAACTCATTTCAAACTTTTCTCTCTCTCCTAGTCTGGTTCTTCTGTATTTTCTTATTTTTCCCGCCCCCTCCTCATCCATTTCTCTAACAACCCAGTCTGGTTCTTCACTCTCTCCTCTCTGACAGCCCCTGCTTCTCTTCATTTTCCTTCATCTATTCTTCATCTTCACTTTCTCCTCTCTGACAGCCCCTGCTTCTCTTCCTTTTTCTTCATCTATTCTTCATCTTCACTTTCTCTTCCTCCTTCATTTGTCTGGCAGCCGCTGCTTATTCTTCATCTTCACTTTCACCTCTTCCTTCATTTCTCTGACAGCTCCTGCTTTTTCATGACTTTCTCTTCCCGCTTCATTTCTTTATTCTACCGATCTACTTATATCTGTTTTCCCTTTTGGTCTCTCTTCGCATTTTCGACTACACAAACACTATCCACCACCCATCATCCATCTTTATTTGCTTCTGCAGTAGTGACCATCCATCTTCATCTTCTATGCTACGGGTAATGTATCTTAACTTTCGAACACTTTTGACATATGGAGATGGATCCAAAACAGAAGCGAAAACACTGATCATACAAAGTGGAACGAGTAAGAATCATACTGGGCACACTTGGTATTATTAGTGGTGCAATGTGGAGATGGAACGAAAACAGAAGCGAAAACACTGATCATACAAAGTGGAACGAGTATGAATCATACTGGGCACACTTGGTATGATTAGTGGTGCAATGTGGAGATGGAATGAAAACAGAAATGAAATCACTAATCATACCAAGTGGAACGAGTATGAATCATATTGGGCACACTTGGTATGATTAGTGGTGCTATGTGGAGATGGAACCAAAACAGAAGCGAAATCACTAATCATACCCACTGGAACGAGTATTAATAATACTGGGCGCACTTGGTATGATTAGTGGTGCCATGTGGACATGGAACCAAAACAGAAGCGAAATCACTAATCATACCCAGTGGAATGAGTATTAATAATACTTGGCGCACTTGGTATGATTAGTGGTGCCATGTGGAGATGGAACCAAAACATAAGCGAAATCACTAATCATACCCAGTGGAATGAGAACTAATCATACTGGACGCACTTGGCATGATTAGTGGTGTCATGTGGATATGGAACCAAAACACAAGCGAAATCACTAATCATACCCAGTGGAACGAGTATTAATAATACTGGGCGCACTTGGTATAATTAGTGGTACCATGTGGAGATGGAACCAAAACAGAAGCGAAATCACTAATCAGACCCAGTGGAACGAGTATTAACAATACTGGGCGCATTTGGTATGATTAGTGGTGCCATGTGGAGATGGAACCAAAACAGAAGCGAAATCACTAATCATACCCAGTGGAACGAGTACTAATCATACTGGACGCACTTGGTATGATTAGTGGTGTCATGTGGAGATGGAACCAAAACACAAGCGAAATCACTAATCATACCCAGTGGAATGAGTATTAATAATACTGGACGCATTTGGTATGATTAGTGGTACCATGTGGAGATGAAACTAAAACAGAAGCGAAATCACTAATCATATCCAGTGGAACGAGTATTAATCATACTGGGCGCACTTGATATGATTAGTGGTGCCATGTGGAGATGGAACGAAAACAGAAGCGAAATCACTAATCATATCCAGTGGAATGAGTATTAATAATACTGGGCGCACTTGGTATGATTAGTGGTGCCATGTGGAGGTGGAACGAAAACAGAAGCGAAATCACTAATCATACCCAGTGGAACGAGTATTAATAATACTGGGCGCACTTGGTATGATAAGTGGTACCATGTGGAGATGGAACCAAAACAGAAGCGAAATCACTAATCATACCCAGTGGAACGAGTATTAATCATACTGAGCGCACTTGGTATGATTAGTGGTGTCTCGTGGAGATGGAACGAAAACAGAAGCGAAATCACTAATCATACCCAGTAGAACGAATATTAATAATACTGGGTGCACTTGGTATGATTTGTGGTGCCATGTGGAGATGGAACCAAAACAGAAGCGAAATCAGTAATCATACCCAGTGGAACGAGTATTAATAATACTGGGCGCACTTGGTATGATTAGTGGTGCCATGTGGAGATGGAACGAAAACAGAAGCGAAATCACTAATCATACCCAGTGGAACGAGTATAAATCATACTGGGCGCACTTGGTATGATTAGTGGTGTCATGTAGAGATGGAACGAAAACAGAAGCGAAATCACTAATCATACCCAGTGAAACGAATATTAATAATACTGGGTGCACTTGGTATGATTAGTGGTGCCATGTGGAGATAGAACCAAAACACAAGCGAAATCACTAATCATACCCAATGGAACGAGTATTAATCATACTGGGCGCACATGGTATGATTAGTGGTGCCATGCGGAGATGGAACTAAAACAGAAGCGAAATCACTAATCATACCCAGTGGAACGAGTATTAATCATACTGGGCGCACTTGGTATGACTAGTGGTGCCATGTGAAGATGGAACCAAAACAGAAGCGAAATCACTAATCATACCCAGTGGAACGAGTACTAATCATACTGGACGCACTTGGTATGATTAGTGGTGTCATGTGGAGATGGAACCAAAACACAAGCGAAATCACTAATCATACCCAGTGGAACGAGTATTAATCATACTGGACGCACTTGGTACGATTAGTGGTGCCATGTGGAGATGGAACGAAAACAGAAGCGAAATCACTAATCATACCCAGTGGAACGAGTATTAATAATACTGGGCGCACTTGGTATGATTAGTGGTACCATGTGGAGATAAAACCAAAACAGAAGCGAAATCACTAATCATACCCAGTGGAACGAGTATTAATCATACTGGACGCACTTGGTATGATTAGTGGTGCCATGTGGAGATGGAACGAAAACAGAAGCGAAATCACTAATCATACCCAGTAGAACGAATATTAATAATACTGGGTGCACTTGGTCTGATTAGTGGTGCCATGTGGGGATGGAACCAAAACAGAAGCGAAATCACTAATCATACCCAGTGGAACGAGTATTAATAATACTGGGCGCACTTGGTATGATTAGTGGTGCCATGTGGAGATGGAACGAAAACAGAAGCGAAATCACTAATCATACTCAGTGGAACGAGTATTAATAATACTGGGCGCACTTGGTATGATTAGTGGTGCCATGTGGAGATGGAACCAAAACAGAAGAGAATACACTAAACATACCAAGTGCGCCCAATATGATTAATACTCGTTCCACTGAGTATGATTAGTGATTTCACTTCTGTTTTAATTCCATCTCCACATGGCACCACTAATCATATCAAGTGCGCCCAGTATGATTAATACTTGTTCCACTGGGTATGATTAGTGATTTCGCTTCTGTTTTCGTTCCACCTCCACATGGCACCACTAATCATACCAAGTGCACCCAGTATTATTAATACTCGTTCCACTTGGTATGATTAATGATTTTGCTTCTGTTTTCGTTCCATTTCCACATGACACCACTAATCATATTAAGTGCGCCCAGTATGATTAATACTCGTTCCACTGGGTATGATTAGTGATTTCGCTTCTGTTTTGGTTCCATCTCCACATGGTACCACTAATCATACCAAGTACGCCTAGTATTATTAATACTCGTTCCACTGGGTATGATTAGTGATTTCGCTTGTGTTTTGGTTCCATCTCCATATGACACCACTAATCATACCAAGTGCGTCCAGTATGATTAGTACTCGTTCCACTGGGTATGATTAGTGATTTCGCTTCTGTTTTGGTTCCATCTCCAGATGGCACCACTAATCATACCAAGTGCGCCCAGTATGATTAATACTCGTTCCACTGGGTATGATTAGTGATTTCGCTTCTGTTTTAGTTGCATCTCCACATGGCACCACTAATCATACCAAGTGCGGCCAATATGATTAATACTCGTTCCACTGGGTATGATTAGTGATTTCGCTTCTGTTTTCGTTCCATCTCCACATGGCACCACTAATCATATCAAGTGCGCCCAGTATGATTAATACTCGTTCCACTGGGTATGATTAGTGATTTCGCTTCTGTTTTAGTTCCATCTCCACATGACACCACTAATCATACCAAGTGCGTCCAGTATGATTAATACTCGTTCCACTGGGTATGATTAGGGATTTCGCTTCTGTTTTGGTTCCATCTCCACATGGCACCACTAATCATACCAAGTGCACCCAGTATTATTAATATTCGTTCCACTGGATATGATTAGTGATTTCGCTTCTGTTTTGGTTCCATCTCCATATGACACCACTAATCATACCAAGTGCGTCCAGTATGATTTGTACTCGTTCCACTGGGTATGATTAGTGATTTCGCTTCTGTTTTGGTTCCATCTCCACATGGCACCACTAATCATACCAAGTGCGCCCAACATGATTAATACTCGTTCCACTGGGTATGATTAGTGATTTTGCTTCTGTTTTAGTTTCATCTCCACATGGCACCACTAATCATACCAAGTGCGCCCAGTATGATTAATACTCGTTCCACTGGGTATGATTAGTGATTTCGCTTCTGTTTTCGTTCCATCTCCACATGGCACCACTAATCATCTCAAGTGCGCCCAGTATGATTAATACTCGTTCCACTGGGTATGATTAGTGATTTCGCTTCTGTTTTGGTTCCATCTCCACATGGTACCACTAATCATACCAAGTGCGCCCAGTATTATAAATACTCGTTCCATTGGGTATGATTAGTGATTTCGCTTCTATTTTGGTTCCATCTCCACATGGCACCACTAATCATACCAAGTGCGTCCAGTATGATTAGTACTCGTTCCACTAGGTATGATTAGTGATTTCGCTTCTGTTTTGGTTCCATCTCCACATGGCACCACTAATCATACCAAGTGCGCCCAGTATGATTAATACTCGTTCCACTGGGTATGATTAGTGATTTCGCTTCTGTTTTCGTTCCATCTCTACATGGCACCACTAATCATACCAAGTGCGCTCAGTATGATTAATACTCCTTCCACTGGGTATGATTAGTGATTTCGCTTCTGTTTTGGTTCCATCTCCACATGGCACCACTAATCATACCAAGTGCACCCAGTATTATTAATATTCGTTCCACTGGATATGATTAGTGATTTCGCTTGTGTTTTGGTTCCATCTCCACATGGCACCACTAATCATACCAAGTGCGCCCAGTATGATTAATACTCGTTCCACTGGGTATGATTAGTGATTTCGCTTCTGTTTTCGTTCCATCTCCACATGACACCACTAATCATACCAAATGCGCCCAGTATTATTAATACTCGTTCCATTGGGTATGATTAGTGATTTCGCTTCTGTTTTGGTTCCATCTCCACATGACACCACTAATCATACCAAGTGCGTCCAGTATGATTAATACTCGTTCCATTGGGTATGATTATTGATTTCGCTTCTGTTTTGGTTCCATCTCCACATGGCACCACTAATCATACCAAGTGCACCCAGTATTATTAATATTCGTTCCACTGGATATGATTAGTGATTTCGCTTCTGTTTTGGTTCCATCTCCATATGACACCACTAATCATACCAAGTGCGTCCAGTATGATTAGTACTCGTTCCACTGGGTATGATTAGTGATTTCGCTTCTGTTTTGGTTCCATCTCCACATGGCACCACTAATCATACCAAGTGCGCCCAGTATGATTAATACTCGTTCCACTGGGTATGATTAGTGATTTTGCTTCTGTTTTAGTTTCATCTCCACATGGCACCACTAATCATACCAAGTGCGCACAGTATGATTAATACTCGTTCCACTGGGTATGATTAGTGATTTCGCTTCTGTTTTCGTTCCATCTCCACATGGCACCACTAATCATATCAAGTGCGCCCAGTATGATTAATACTCGTTCCACTGGGTATGATTAGTGATTTCGCTTCTGTTTTGGTTCCATCTCCACATGGTACCACTAATCATACTAAGTGCGCCCAATATTATTAATACTCGTTCCATTGGGTATGATTAGTGATTTCGCTTCTATTTTGGTTCCATCTCCACATGGCACCACTAATCATACCAAGTGCGTCCAGTATGATTAGTACTCGTTCCACTAGGTATGATTAGTGATTTCGCTTCTGTTTTGGTTCCATCTCCACATGGCACCACTAATCATACCAAGTGCGCCCAGTATGATTAATACTCGTTCCACTGGGTATGATTAGTGATTTCGCTTCTGTTTTCGTTTCATCTCCACATGGCACCACTAATCATACCAAGTGCGCTCAGTATGATTAATACTCCTTCCACTGGGTATGATTAGTGATTTCGCTTCTGTTTTGGTTCCATCTCCACATGGCACCACTAATCATACCAAGTGCACCCAGTATTATTAATATTCGTTCCACTGGATATGATTAGTGATTTGGCTTGTGTTTTTGTTCCATCTCCACATGGCACCACTAATCATACCAAGTGCGCCCAGTATGATTAATACTCGTTCCACTGGGTATGATTAGTGATTTCGCTTCTGTTTTCGTTCCATCTCCACATGACACCACTAATCATACCAAATGCGCCCAGTATTATTAATACTCGTTCCATTGGGTATGATTAGTGATTTCGCTTTTGTTTTGGTTCCATCTCCACATGACACCACTAATCATACCAAGTGCGTCCAGTATGATTAATACTCGTTCCCCTGGGTATGATTAGTGATTTCGCTTCTGTTTTGGTTCCATCTCCACATGGCACCACTAATCATACCAAGTGCACCCAGTATTATTAATATTCGTTCCACTGGATATGATTAGTGATTTCGCTTGTGTTTTGGTTCCATCTCCATATGACACCACTAATCATACCAAATGCGTCCAGTATGATTAGTACTCGTTCCACTGGGTATGATTAGTGATTTCGCTTCTGTTTTGGTTCCATCTCCACATGGCACCACTAATCATACCAAGTGCGCCCAGTATGATTAATACTCGTTCCACTGGGTATGATTAGTGATTTTGCTTCTGTTTTAGTTTCATCTCCACATGGCACCACTAATCATACCAAGTGCGCACAGTATGATTAATACTCGTTCCACTGGGTATGATTAGTGATTTCGCTTCTGTTTTCGTTCCATCTCCACATGGCACCACTAATCATATCAAGTGCGCCCAGTATGATTAATACTCGTTCCACTGGGTATGATTAGTGATTTCGCTTCTTTTTTGGTTCCATCTCCACATGGTACCACTAATCATACTAAGTGCGCCCAGTATTATTAATACTCGTTCCATTGGGTATGATTAGTGATTTCGCTTCTATTTTGGTTCCATCTCCACATGGCACCACTAATCATACCAAGTGCGTCCAGTATGATTAGTACTCGTTCCACTAGGTATGATTAGTGATTTCGCTTCTGTTTTGGTTCCATCTCCACATGGCACCACTAATCATACCAAGTGCGCCCAGTATGATTAATACTCGTTCCACTGGGTATGATTAGTGATTTCGCTTCTGTTTTCGTTCCATCTCCACATGGCACCACTAATCATACCAAGTGCGCTCAGTATGATTAATACTCGTTCCACTGGGTATGATTAGTGATTTCGCTTCTGTTTTGGTTCCATCTCCACATGGCACCACTAATCATACCAAGTGCACCCAGTATTATTAATATTCGTTCCACTGGATATGATTAGTGATTTGGCTTGTGTTTTGGTTCCATCTCCACATGGCACCACTAATCATACCAAGTGCGCCCAGTATGATTAATACTCGTTCCACTGGGTATGATTAGTGATTTCGCTTCTGTTTTCGTTCCATCTCCACATGACACCACTAATCATACCAAATGTGCCCAGTATTATTAATACTCGTTCCATTGGGTATGATTAGTGATTTCGCTTTTGTTTTGGTTCCATCTCCACATGACACCACTAATCATACCAAGTGCGTCCAGTATGATTAATACTCGTTCCGCTGGGTATGATTAGTGATTTCGCTTCTGTTTTGGTTCCATCTCCACATGGCACCATTAATCATACCAAGTGCACCCAGTATTATTAATATTCGTTCCACTGGATATGATTAGTGATTTCGCTTGTGTTTTGGTTCCATCTCCACATGGCATCACTAATCATACCAAGTGCGCCCAGTATGATTAATACTCGTTCCACTGGGTATGATTAGTGATTTCGCTTCTGTTTTGGTTCCATCTCCACATGGCACCACTAATCATACCAAGTGCACCCAGTATTATTAATATTCGTTCCACTGGATATGATTAGTGATTTCGCTTGTGTTTTGGTTTCATCTCCACATGGCACCACTAATCATACCAAGTGCGCCCAGTATGATTAATACTCGTTCCACTGGGTATGATTAGTGATTTCGCTTCTGTTTTCGTTCCATCTCCACATGACACCACTAATCATACCAAATGCGCCCAGTATTATTAATACTCGTTCCACTGGGTATGATTAGTGATTTCGCTTCTGTTTTGGTTCTATCTCCACATGACACCACTAATCATACCAAGTGCGTCCAGTATGATTAATACTCGTTCCACTAGGTATGATTAGTGATTTCGCTTCTGTTTTGGTTTCATCTCCACATGGCACCACTAATCATACCAAGTGCGCCTAGTATTATTAATACTCGTTCCACTGGATATGATTAGTGATTTCGCTTCTGTTTTCGTTCCATCTCCACATGGCACCACTAATCATACCAAGTGCGCTCAGTGTTATTAATACTCGTTTCACTGCGTATGATTAGTGATTTCGCTTCTGATTTTGTTTCACCAAGACATGACACCATTAGTCACACCAAGTGTGACTAGTATGATTCACACTCGTCACTATTGGTGTGATTAATAACATTATTAACATTATAAATGCTAAAGTCATTTCCTACAACTCAATATCGTCATAGTTAACCACACTAATAAATAATGACTGAAAAACAAGTGTACACAAGTTAAGATACAATAGCTGTAGTATAGAAGATGAAGATGGATGGTGGGTGCCGGATGGTGTCTGTGTAGTCGATAATGCGAAGAGAGAACAAAACAGAAAAGTAGATCAGTAGAATGAAGAAATGAATGAGGAAAAGAAAGTGAAGAAGAAGTAGTGGCTGTCAGAGAAATGAAGGAGGAGGAGAAAGTGAAAAAGAAGCAGGGCTGCCAGAAATGAATGTGGAGGGGGCGGCAAAATGAAGAATAATCACGAGCTGTCGGCGGCAAAATGAAGATAGAAAACTTTGAAAACCCTTAAATGAGTTTTTAAGGGTATTTGTGTCCAAAAAATATGGGGTTGGACATAAATGTTAAGTTTATTCAAATGAGATAAAAATGTTTATTTAATAATTGAAAATGACCTTGGCTGACATTTCCTCTAAATTGCAATGTAGATAAAAAATCTCAGTTGAAGTAATTTGAAAATCGATAGCAAATGGGTCAAAACGTAGTTGAAACCTGCGCAGATCAATCATCTGCATTAGGAGGTAATGTGGAAATTTATCAAGTAATGGTAGCTAATTTAATATAGTATGAAATATTTAGTTTTGAAACAATCACAATTATATGTTGTACGTTTTTTGTTTGATTGACAATATGATAGAGAAATTTAATATATTTAAGCTTGTAAACAAACTACTACTACTATACACTAGTGGAAACCATAAACATAGCATACATTGATAATACAACTTTGTAAATATCAATATGGCCACAGGAGAACTAAAGGGATAAAGATTTTTTTTTTAAGACAATTTATGAAAATTTATTATTTATCATTTATAACTAGTTTGATTGATAATACTTTTAAAATTACATGAAATTATAAGGAAATATTATATAATAAGACAGACATGAATAAGTGAACTTATAAATTCTATGTTTTGAAGAAGTTCTATAACAAAAAAGATTTTGGATTGTTTTTATCATTTGATGTGTAATATTTAGGCTTCGTTTGGTATAACTTTTCCAAGTAGATCTTTTAAAAGTAAATCTTTTGAAAGTAGATCTTTTGAAAGAAAGTTATTGATTATTTGATTGTTAATTACAAAAAACTTTTTAAAATTATATAGTATTTGGTTAAATTATTTTTAAAGTACTTTTAGATTATTAATTTATCAAAATGGATATGAAAAAGAGGAATAACATATTCATTATAGGAATGTATTGCTTTAACCTTAATCATAAAAAATTAATCAATCGTAATTGTAATGAAGATTTTATTGCTTGCTACCAATTTTTCATTCTTGGTTTAATTAGCCTCAAGATAAAATTTTTTTTTTTTTTTTGTTCACATGTACCAGTTGCAATATATATATCGATGAAGCAATAACAAAACCAATTATAGTAATTATATATATATATATCAATGAACCAACAACAAAAATAATTGAAATAAAAAACACACACACAAAATATAGAAACTTATAGATTAAAAAGGATTTCTCAGATATTTTTATGAAATAAAAAGTAAATGAAAGTGGAGGTTATGTGCTTATATTTATAAAGAAAATGTAATAGAGTTATAAGCGTATTAAGATATTAACAAAATAAAATAGAGATAAATTAGGCGTTTTAATCTTTTAAAAAAAAGTTCAAAAAGATCTATTTTCTTTAACAACTTAGCTTTTTTAATTCTCCAAAAACTCTACTAGGATATCAATCAAATGACATAAAAGAAAAATCAAGTAGAGCTTTTAATATTAAAAGAGTATTTTTAACCAATAAATAAGTTGTACCAAAAGTATAGTTAATTTAGTTTTCATGTCAATCGTAAGCAAATAACTTTTTTTAACAACTTAGCATTATTTTATTTTGACACAAAATTAAGTTACTGCTCAGGATTCGAGCTTGGTCTCTTGGGCATTTTGGAATTCAATTGGAAGTCCAATTCTACTTCAGGCTTGTAACTATCAACCAAACCGAATATTGATCACAGACAGTAACTGGTTGAATCAGATCCAATTTGTACGACGCTTATGACCTCTATTGCTAAATGATCTTACAAACCTAATCTCAGGAAAGTTTTGTGCAATTTAGAGCAAAAATTCCATATAGAAATAATATCACCTTACTTCAATAATAATATCACCTAATGTCAGGGTCGTTTCTGCAATTTATCCTTACAATTCATTGTCATCTACTCTTAACTTTTAACAAAATTCATTGTCATCTACTCTAACTTCTAACTTGCTACACATGTGATGCCTCTTATATATTTACTAACTGGCTTCACATGTGATGTCTCTTATATATTTACACGGTCAATTAAAGTAAAGAGTAATAACTTTGTACCTTTTCTCTTTCTTCACTTTCTTGCTCACATATGAATGGTCATTTGGTTTAATAAAAGTTTGATAAAGACGAAGATCCAGTTTGTCACTAGCAAAGCTTTTCAACTTTAATGTATAGACATTGTATCAAAAGTAGCCCCAAGTACCCATCACCATCGCGCATGATGCTATGCGAGAAGTATACTAGTGGAGAAAAGCTCCAATACACCAGTAAATATAAGCTTAACCTGAACGTATAAATTTGACTCATTACGCCATGAGGAACATAACGTTAATAAACATGTTAATAAATTAAAAATATACACGAAACACCTTGAAGGATCTATAGAGTTTGACTGGTTATCCCTTAAAGGCACAACTCTCTTTTATTCACTTTTTTTGTCATAAGAGGAAAAACATGCAAGCTATGAAATTGAAACTATATCTACTTTAAACTCTTTAATGCATGCATTACATTTTGATGACAACTCTTACCTTACTTTAGAATTAATGATTGCTGATGTTTATATAATTACAAGTAAACATCCATAGGTCTTTATTCTCCATGGTTGATTAAGCAAGTACTTAATTCAATACGATTTGTGTCTACTTGCCTTTTTCGATTTCAACATTAACAACCACCTGGAATTTAAGAAGACTTTTTGTGCAACAACGGATCAGATATGACTTGGGGCTCAAAGTCCGGCTTCAGATAACGCGATAGCATCCCTGCATACAGTTCATATCGAGCAGTCATCCGGAAACACCACTTATCTTTCAGTTGCCTACACAGGTTCAAGTCCATGTCAGAGATCAACAACCCATCCCTGTGACGGGAGAGAGATGGTGTGCAAGAAGCATCTGGTGCTGAAAAATGACTTGATCCGTAGAAATGCCCAAAATCTGAGTGTTGCGGCTTTCCATCACCAGATGTAAAGGGATTCGGGAATGTCTCAGTCCCAACACGATTAATTGATGCAACAAAGTAACTATTTGCTATCGCAGCATTACGAGCCTGTAAAACAATCAATAACATGTCAACTAAAACATCAGCAGCAATCTTACTGTTTGAGAATGATTCTTGGCTTATCTTAATGTGATTGTGTTCATGACTATAAAGCAAATGGCTGTTGCGCTATTCATAATTCAACAATCAATTTATTTGTTAATTATCTGCTACATATCATCTAGATCAAGTAGCACTAGAAATCATTTTCATTTATCAATTCTTCTTTTCTTCTCTCCTTTACGTTCTTTTGTGTTTATGCGTGCACATGCAATAATATCAGATAAGAATGGTCATTTATCACTTGAAAAACCTTGAAGGTGGATCACCTAATGATGTAACTCATCTGTAGGCAATGAATATAATATAACACCATTGATTGTGCTACTTGTCAGCTCAGAACTAGAAAAGTTCCATGAAAGTATTAAGCAAAACCAATGTAATTGAGAAAAACTGCCATAGGATATGGAATGATTTTTGAAGATAAAACAATAGGAAGAAAAACAGATCACCTCAATGGGCCACATCGGTTCACTGAGTTCACCAACAGTGGCAGAAGGATTGAAAACAATTTCTGCACCATTCAAGCCAAAAGCTAACCAATTCAAAGGATGATGCCTTCCATAACAAATGTTGACAGCAATCTTTCCATAAACCGTCTCAAACACAGGATGCCCAGTATTTCCCTCCATGTAATATGTGCTCTCGTTGAAGTCCCCAACTCGAGGGATATGGTTCTGCCAAATGACCAATGTATTCAGTAAAGATTTTGCTTAAGAGATACTAAAAGTGGAAGAAGACAAATGGTTGCATTTACCTTTCGGTGCTTGCCAATTATGTTCCCATGATTTCCAATAACAACAGCAGTGTTCCAGATAGTATCCCCATGATGAACATCCCTTTCAAGGATTGGACTGATAATGACCATGTTATATTTCTGTGCAAGTTCCTGAAGAAACTGTGTTGATTCCCCATCAACAGGCTCAGCAAATTCACACCACCTCTTCTCTCGAGTGCAAAAGGCGAACGGCATCATCCAAGCTTCCTAGATTACGATTATATGAAAAGTAACACCAAAGGTTCAGACAATGAAGGTAGATGAATAAATGAAAATACGTAAAACTTGCGACTCTGATTACCTGCAAGCATAATATGTTGACTCCTGAAGCGCCAGCAGCATCAATGATAGGCTTTAATTTCTGATAGATAGCCTGCTTCTGCTCCGAAATATGGGCAGTCGTTGGAAGAGCAATAGAGTTCTGAATAAGACCAACCCGAACCACTTGAGGTTCCCTCAATAATTCTTTGTCAGCACTAAAGCGAAATGCCTGAAATGATCTTAAAATTAATGACTCAAGCAACAACAGCGCAGCAGCTCAGTATTATGTCATATAGTAGGAAAAAAAAAAAGAGGGAGGGGAGGGGTGGGGGTGGGGGTATTGTGCATTTGTAACTTCTTAGCAAGATCTGCACTGATGATTAACACAAGACACCAACTAATATTTTATAAAAACAGCAACATATCTTTGTAGTTGCTATGGATTAGGTCCCTAACTAACACACTCAAAAAGGCTCAACCTTTGAATATCAATCATTTGGTTTCGTATTCTTGCAATCCAGCAAGTAACTAATGGAATTTTTAATAAATCAAGCAGCAGGTTCCACTACTGTACAGTAAAATCAGAGCATATAAAAGCATTTGGTTTACTGTCCTTTTAATCCAAACCAAATATAAAGAAAAGGAATTCCACATAAAAGCACAATCAAATATGGTGAACTGATTCTTTAAAACTACAAAACTCAAACTACCCACTTGAAGATCGAAGTCATGTTGGGAAGAGAGTCCTTTAACCGACTCTGGTAGAGAAATGAGTTCAAGTGGCTTGCCACAGTTGAGGCCAATAAGCAATCTGCTGACTTCCTGCAAAGCATGACGGTTACTGGGTCATATCATGATACAACATAGAAATCAAAAAGGAGAAAAACCCCAATTGCATGCAATTCAAGAAACCACCAAACATGTATCCAATCAACCAAATTAAAAGATGAGAAACACCTGAAAGATGTGGGGTTTGAGATTGGCACTAAGAAGGGTGTGAAGAGAGTCATAACCACAAATTGAACCGTCAGTGGAGGTGGAGGTGACTACTCCGTTGTTGTCTGTGTGAGCGTCTGCTGTTTTCTCCATCTTTGATTGACAAAAGAGTCCAGCGGCAGTGGCTTAATTGTAGATTGTAGATCACTTAAACAATGACATTCTAAGAATATATGTTGGAAGTGGAAGTACGCATCACATCTTCTGTTTTTTTGTTGAATATTAAATTTAAAACCATCCATCACTCCGTTCGGCTCGCAGAATCGAAATGAAATAAATCAGAAAGGAACAGATTGGACTATTCTATGTTTGATATAATTTCAAATTAGATTAAAATTATACTATATCATATTTTATATAGATAGAGATTTGATTAAAAGAAAATTAATTTAAATATTTTATAATAAACTTAAAATTAATTTTAAAAATTCTTTAAAAAATTTGGTAAAAAAAGTGGAAATAGAATATTTATTTCCAAATCTATTAAATCTCATTATTTTGATTGAAAATAAACATTTTCATATTTGAGGGAATTTAAGATTAAGTTTGAAATCTTACTTATTACTCCCCAAACCTAAAATTTGGAAGTTTAAAATATTTTTTTAGAAAAAAAATTGTGATCTCTTGAGTCTCAAAATCACTTCAAATTTATTGGATCAAACATATCCTGATTTCAATGCATTTGACTTGGAAAATAATATTAAATAAGTAGTCGCTTGTACTAGTTGGATTGGGTGACTGGATATTCGTTGTTGGATATAATTAGTTGACTATAGGCTGCATTGAAAGTGCCTGCTTTAATCTTTCATATGATCTTCAATAGTTACGTGCAGTGAATGCATTCCCTAAGCGGGTGATGTGTGCACTATAATATATTACAAAATTTTAAATCATATAATTTAGACTTTCATTAACCTTCCATAAATTTTAAATTTTTTTTTATTTATATAATCCTAAACTTTCTCGAAACCCCATCGAACCCTACACCCTTTGAAAAGCAGTAAACTTTTAACTTTGACCATATAAACACTCATGAGGATTTGATCATTTGATCTAATGAAAATAAATCATAAAATCCAATCATTTTTACTAACCATTCATGGATAGAGTGTTTTAGACTAATTAAAAGCAAATTTTTCTGATTAGTCAATATATGCCTAGCATTTTAATTTGCCTAAAAAAAAAAAAAAAAGGGTATCCCAACCATTTTCATCTATTAAAATATTCAGGGCTGCTGATATATTACTCATAACTTGTGTCATAATTGATGCAGTCGGGGTTTTGCTGCAAAATTTTAGGTCTTTTCAGTTTTCTTTCTATTTATTTATTCACTTATATGACACTTTAAATGTTGCGTTGGCTTTTGACGCTTGTATGCAGAGAGTGTTAGCATATTAAAAAATCCAGCTTGCAAAACAGATCACATCAAAATCCAGCATATCATATCATCTCCCAGCACAACCAGAACAGCAGAGGTTCATTTACATTGGCAACCTGTTGCATATCTAAACCGTTCTGCAGCAATGAAATTTGCAGCTTTGAAGCAGGCCATCACAGCAACAGACTCAGGTCTATGTATAGGATGCAAAATGCAAGATTATACGATCCCACGAGTCAACAAAATTTCTTCCATTATGAATTGTGGATTGGCACTCCAGAAGAAGAACATGGTACAAATTCTGAGCTATAAACATAGAATGAACATGAAGATTGAGAACAAAACAATACTATAAACACCCTGATCACAGCAACAGAACTAGACAAAACAGCAATTTACCATGCTTAAAAGTCTGCAGGCCCGACGCAAATAAGAAAGAACAGCAAAAATACCTAGAAGCCAACACAACCTACTATGAGAAAACAAGCCTTCAAAACCAACAAAGCAAAGCAATGCCTATAGCTTGCCTTGTCTACAGCCTAAATTTTGTTTTAAGAACCACTTTTCTGCTTCACAAACCCAAAACCTATAGAAACACTTTCAGTATTATATTTGAAGAAGAGCTAGAAAAACACATTCTTTCATTTTTTTTTTTTTTTAAAAAACTAGTGGAAACCTGTTTGAAAAAAACAATATAACAATATTTCTTCTGTTTTGAAGAAGACTTAGGGAACACACAACTTCTCATCTATTTTAAAATACTTGTATCAAGGAAATTTTCCATTCTTTTGTTCATGGTAACTAATTTCAAAATTCCGATCCTAGATACTCTTACAGATTTTAAAATTGTAAATTCCATTTCTAGCTTTCATATTTTATAAATTTATTTTCATAAAAAGCTTTGTAAATAAAAAGGCAAACACAACAAACAGGCAGAAAGTTATAATCCATTCAGAAATTCTGCAGAATCCTAGGCATATCAACAGCTCATAATTTCTGAAGGACAGCAGAAGCAGAACCTTGACTAAAACAGAATTATTATAAATCAGAATCTCAAGCAATGGATCCTCCACAGGGGTCGGCATAGAAACAGCCAAGATACAGCAAGGAGCTTGCAATAAAAGATAAAAGGTAAAAGAAGCATAAAAATCAGATCTAGTTTATCAAAACAGTAAGGCCAACCCATTACTAAAAAAATGACTTAAAAATCTCATCCAGGCCCTCTAGTCCCATTCAAATTAAACATGAAGCATAAACTCAGATCTAGTTTATGGAAACAATAAGGCCAACCCATTACTAAAATTACAACATTGCTATCTCTAAAATGCCTACTGGTGCCATTCAAATTCAACAAGATCCAACATAAAAAATAATAAAAAATAAAAAGAAAAAAGCTTAAGTTTCAGTAACCATACATACAAAAGAATACAAAGGAAATGCACAAAAATTCTTTGCTTGATGTTGTCAGGAAAACAAACTATTTTGTTTAGGTACGACAAGGAAAATGAATCTCTTTATACCCGCCCCACCCCCATCAAAAATGAAACAAACAACAAACACACATCACAAGCAGCAGAAGGTGAGACAAGAGAGTTGTGAGGGAGAGACTCAAAAGAAATATACAACAAAAAGAATTGTTGCATAAAATCAAACCAAACAAATGTTAAGACCTATCGACATATTAACCATATGCCAAAAAAGCAACTTACCTTCAGATTTTGGAGTGTTGAAGTTCAGGATTTGCTGAAAGAAATTTTCAGAATAATAGACAACACACTAACAGATTTTGAAGTGAAAAGTAAGGAACGTCATTATGATTTTCTTCTTTTGTTTTATTTTCATTATTACACAGATATTTGGATTGGGTCAAACGGAATTCAATGGTAAAGAACTGGATGGAAAGATTACCGGGCAGAAACCTATACACAAGCACAGACAGACACATCCAATTCATAAAATCAGATCTTCTAGTGAAAAAAGACTAAAAGACTGCAACAATACTTATCATTTACTATAAAACTGAATGCCCATTCACATTTTTTTTTTCACAAGTAGAATAACAAAAGAAGTGCTATGCAGATAAACTCGAAAACATAACTGACATATTAGAATCAAATGATTCCATGGAAGATTTACAAAGATAGGATTCAGAATTAATGGTTTTCATTGTTTCCCAACTAATTCAGTTTCCATTTTTCTTCCTAAAAATTCTTTAACCTGTCAAAACGTGAGGAGGGAAGTCATGATTATAGCCAACAAGTTCTAACTCATCAAAATAGTACATAGTAAGAAGGCTAATTTGTACAGGTGGTAAGCATACTCTTGTTTGCAGAGACAGAACTTGTCTTCCAAAAATCTGAGCTTGAACCCAGAAGCTGCACAATTAACAGAGACAAAAATAAGCTATAATCAGCAATTGGATAAATAATTTTCAATTTTGTAATTATTAGTAATTCAGATAAGGAACAGGCTTTAAGTCAAGGTGTCAATCCTGGACATGCATGTAATAATGTTGACTTATAAAGTTACTACGTTCATTACGACAATTCACATTTATATCCACCTTCTCCAGTCCAGTTTATAATAGGTAACTAATGCATTCTCTACATTATAGTGAAAAGGGAAATCCTTCCTTTGAAACCATACAACAACAGACCATAGACATACCTCCAAGAGGAATACTTTATCATCAGAATCAGCATTTGCTATGACCAGACATTAGATCTCTGAAAGCTTTGATGTGAGTTTTATATGGTGTCTCCCATCCTTGTGCACATGGATTACAATGTTTAAACCAGTTAGATGCTATAGGTGGTATAGGTGAACCTGGATACATGAATACCTGCATTAAGAACAGACCATGAACATTAGTTCCCAAAGCAAGAGAATCATTACTTACTTGCAGTTGAATTTCTTTAGCTGTACTAAATTACACGATGAATACCTCTACAAACTGACATTCATTTACAAATCCGATGGCAATAACTTTGTGAGAGGTACGCGGCAATGGCACAGATCTAAGCGGGAGAAATGTAATGCACTGCTGCTGAGATATATGCAACAGTACTATATTATACCTAGAAGCAATTATATGACCAGTGTCAGGCATGGTCATATTGTTGTCAGTCACTGGACCGCTATGAAAGCATGACAATGAATGCAAAAGCTCCTGCACTCTATCAGCACCACCGTATAGCTGCATGTAGTCATCATAGTGAGACTGCAACTCATCTACCAGGTCCTTTTTTACTTGAGCCCAATTATTCTCACCCATGCCGATCAAATCTGCCACTACTCTGAAGCCACAATGACCATCAGCAGTAACGTCCCGCACGTCATGTATGTAAGGTCTCAATCCAACTGGAAATGAATCAATAAATGGCACAGCCTGAAGTGATACAATTGGATGGATATCTTTTTCCCCCTCTTGCATTGAAGTTGTACTTGAAGTCAATAAAGCTTCCTCCGAATGACTATCTTCTGTAGATAATGCATCCTCAAATTCTGATGAATCATAATCTGTATAATCATCCAAGTAGGCTTGATCTTGTGAATTTATTACACACTCGGCATGTGAAGTTGATGATGGATTTGCTAACTCCTTCAACTTTTTCAATAATTGTACCTTACCAAGGCCATCTGCCTCATTAAAACGCTTAACTAACATCTCTACCTCAGCTTTAAATCTCAACTCTAGAGTTGTATTCTGGGTAACAGGTACAATTTTCAGTTTCTTCCAATGGGGATGTACAGATGATAAAGGAATTGGCCTACCTTCACGCTTATACATTGCAATCTCATGTGCACATGGAATACCGTGTGTACGGCGAAGTGCACATCCACATACAGAAGCATGTAGAACAATAGAATTGACTTGTTTAGAGTCATCAAGTACCATATTTGTCGCATTTATTGAGACACGTGCAGAAGCATCTAGACCGAGAGAATTGGCTCGTTCAGACTCAGCAAGTATCATATTCATTGCATTTATCGAGACAAATCCTCTCAACTCCTCAAAAATTGGAGCTTTAAAATTATGTTGCACAATGGTCAAGCTCCTATCAAATGAAGCCTTAATCTCAGAGTGTTGTAATTCTAACAAAGTGTGCATCTTTTTCCATGACGTATCAAAGTTCCCTAAGGGTGCCCCTAAGTGTCTCTTCAATTTTGCATGTATAGTCCCATCCCTGTTAAGATGAAATTGGACACGTAAGTAACTAGAAAAGAAAAACGAACAACATAACATATATTCCAATGTAAAATTCGAGTTTTACCTATTCATTGTCACATTTCCAAAATGCATAGTTAAGTCTGTCCACGCTGCAACAAACTTCTCCTTGTACTTAACCAACCACGTTTGCTTCACGTAATCAAGTACTTGTGGATATCTAGGGAAATCATCTTCCATGGTACTTATGTGTTGCATATACTCCTGTTCTGTGGCAGATAAAACTAATTCATTCCAACTACAAATGAAGGCCTCCAAACTCTCTTTAGTTTCGAAGAACTTCTTGCAATTTGCCAAAACATCCCTTGAGATATGCCATCTACACAGAAGATTAGTTGCTCCTGGAAATACTTTATGAATGGCATGCATTAGGGTCAAATCTTTATCTGTCACAATGACGCTTGGCAATATATTTTCTTCCATCATACTTCTTAATCTCTCCAATGCCCAAGTGTAATTATCCTCCCTATCAAATTCAAGATATGCAAAAGCAATAGGAAATGTGAATTCTGTGGATGTAACACCAACTATTTCTAATAATGGAAAAGGATACCGACTTATCTCATATGCGGAATCCATAATCAGTGCAGAAGGGTATGCTCGCAACAACCCAACTGCGAAGGGATGAGCCCAAAACAAGTCCTTAATACATTGGTTCTCCTCGTCACTCCGATGCCACTCAATATATTTATACTCTGTCAATTTATTCATCAGTTTCTGCATATGTTCTCGTCCAATTTGCTCTCCAACCTTGTACTTATGTCGAGCATTATAAATTGCTTTAATCGTACTGGCATTATGTGCATCTCTTTGCTTCAATGTATTTAATATCTCCTTAGGGCTAAGATTGCTTTTCGACATATCAATCAATATATTAGCTTCTTGTTCAGTCAATCTACCTGCAAATGAGTGGCCCTCAGATTGCTGCGTGATAGGATGATTATGCACACCACAAACCACTTTCAATATCCAATCATCATTGTCGTCTAATTTATGCCCCTTTAATTCAAATGGGCAGTTACACTTCTTCGTTCCCATTCTCTTAGGTCGTTTCGGTGTTTGACCTTCATTGTACTTACGTCTATACGCCCCACTCCTTTCACATGCAAAAGTTATTCTCGGTCTCCTCCCCTCTGCACCCACATCAGACTTTTTTATTATAGTGATCATTCCATTTTTCTTTCCCGTATCTCGTATCCATTCAATCAACTCTTTTCTACTATTGAAAATCTGCACAGAATACAGATACATTAAGCAAGCAAACACTTACAATAATTCAGTAAACAAAACCAAAAAATGATCACTGAATCACTTACCATGTCAGTAGTAAACGCACTGGTAAAGTCAACACAGACAACTGCTGCAGTGCTACCACATGTAGAGCTTTCATCCTTAAAAATGATACACATAAAACGAGCTAATCAACAACATTACTCATCTCTAAACTTAAAATCATAATTCTCCACCTCTATCCAATAATTTAGAACCAAACAAAATCACATTTAACTATTCGAACAAATCAGAATCCTAATTTGCTCCACCCATCTCAACCCCACCAAACCACCCACTTGACATAATTAACCAAAGAAAGTACTGAAAACTCACCTCTTCGTTGGCAACTCCTTCTTGCAGAACTTGTTCATCCATTACCTCACTACAATCATGAAATGTCAAAATCCCAATTAGAAAAAAAAAATTATCACTTCCAATAAAATCTGAAAAGTAGTCCAATTCAAGAATTGAACACGAAATTTGGCTAAATTCTGCATCAATTCGAACTCAAAATAATAAAAGAAAACACAGATAAAATCAACTAATCAAAAGTAATATAGTTCGAAGAGACGGTATAATAATGATAAAGAGAAGAAATTGTACACGAAATTTGAATGGGAAAAGAAAGAAGAAACCTTACAGGCCTAATCACAAACACTTGGTGGCCTTGGAAAGGACGATTGCAGAGGAGTGCGTCGCGCTCCAATTGTCACAACCACCAATGCAGAAGAAGAGCGAAGTTGACGAGAATAAAATCAATCGATTGATATAATTTCACTTAAACCCTAAATCCAGTGAGAGCATAGCACACAGATTTTCAGAGTATCAAAAGTCTATCAAAACAAAACCTTGATTGTTTGATTTTCAATTCACGCTCATAAATGGCTTCTTACTTCAATTACTTACACTACCCTTCTAAACCTTCGTAATGACGGATCTACCCTCATGAAATTACACATCAATAATGAGTGACAATAATTCCCCCCCTCTAAAATTACATGTACATACCTTAATTTATACATTTTTAATATTCTAATATTACCTTTAAATTAAATTATTAACACTTTATTTTTTTTTTTTATAAAAAAATATAGATTTCATTAAGATAAAAGAAATGACAACTTCAGTTTATCAGATAGAAGTGAATACATCAACTAGTCAGGATAAGAACCTTCCCAAATCATAGAATAAAAATTACAAATTACCAATTTTGCACATTATGAGCAACATTATTAGTAACCTTGAGAACATATTGCAATGAGCAAATAGAAAGCCTGCTAAAAGTGCACTTGATGTCAAAGATTATGTTGTTAACATCTCCCCTTACTGTCAACAGGCCATTACACATATTTACTACATTGAGAGCATCTGATTCCATAATGATGTTTAGCAACCCCTGGCTTTCCAAAAAAGGAAGTCCTGTGAGAATAGCAGTGGCTTCTGTAATTTCTAGGGAACACTCGTAACTAAGGCCAAAAGCAGCACATACCCCTCTATTATTTCTGATCATAATACCCACACCCAACCCTTTTCCCTTTAACATTATTAGTAACATCATCATTTAGCTTCAAATGAGGAAAGATCGAAAGAGACCACATACTTTGTCACATATGTTGTTCTGTTGGTGGAGAAATAATAGGATCTTCGAAATTGCATAACACTATTTTAGCTTTCTCCCAGCTATCAACAAGTTTGCCTGCATCTTTATCTCTTAACAGATAATTCCTCCACCATCATATTAACCATGACACAGTAAGAAATATACGATCATTCTTCTTACTTTTAGTAATCGACTGTTTGTCTTGTAAAAATAATCCATGTAGTTCCCGATCTCATGTTATTGAAAGCAACATCATGCCTCTAAACCTTTTTTGCTATTGCACAAGTAAACAATACATAATCCACTGTCTCAGCAGCACTATTGCACAATGAACATAGACTTGTGTCAATGATTCTCTTTTCAGCTAATAGTTGCCTTGTAGGAAGAATTTCTTTATATGCCTTCCAGCTGAAAATTTGAATCTTGCTTAGGAGGTACAAATTCCACAATAATTCTCAAAAAAGATGATGATCCTGAGAACTGGTTGCATCTATATAATGCAATTTGTGTAGAGCTATCTAACATGCGCTCTTTACCAAAAATATTCCCTTTCTATCGAAGTATTTGCAAACCTCATCCTCCCTCTTATTTTTACGTATAGGATTGAAATAATTAAATCAGCTTCTTCAAGAACAAATGTACTTCGAATTAACTCCACATTCCGTCTTTCTTCAGGTGTTATCAAATCGAACACTATTATGTTATCATGAAGTAAGTGAGGAGACAAAACTCTTGTATAATTATCCCTTGATATCCAAGGATCATCGTATACTAAAATTCCATTACCATCTCTGACCCTCCATCGAATTCCTTTAAGTAATAATTCACGTCCCCATAAAATACCTTTTCAAATTGTTGAAGAAGAATAGCCCTGTGAACATTTCAAAAAAGAGGTGGTGGGAAAATACCTTGCTTTTTAATATCCTAGCCATGAGTGACTGTGGATAGAGAAGAATTCTCCACCCTTGCTTCGTAATCATAGCTCGATTAAAAGCTTCCATATCACAAAAACCCATACCGCCATCAGTTTTTGTATAACACATTTTCTTCTATGATAGCCAATGAGGTCTCCTTGTACTACCAGTAGAACCCCACCAAAAATTTGCACACATTCTTTGAATTTCTAAATATAAACTTAAAGGAAGCTTGAAGCAACTCATTACAAAAGTAAGGATAACTTGCACTACCACCTTGATAAGAACCTCTTTACCACCACAAGAAAATAGGTTCTGTTTCCAACTTTGAAGTTTTTGCCAGTACCTTATCTTTGATGAATTCAAAAATCTTTCTTTTATTCTTTCCAACCAGAGAAGGAAGGTCTAAATATGTCTCATGATAAGAGACCATTTCCATATTGAACATACTTTGAATTTCTTGTCTCATCAGAAGAGGAGTATTAAAACTAAAAGCCAAAGTTGATTTTTGAAATCATCTGATCTAAGGGAACTTTATACTTCAACAAAATCTCCTTATGTGCTACACATTCATCCATTTTCACTTTTATGAACACTAGGCTATCATCTGTAAAAAAGAATTGCAAAATAGTAGGTGCCATTCTGGCCACCTTTATCCTATATATAGAACCTACTGTCTCTGCTTGAGCCAATATTGTCGATGAACCTTTTGCACAAATAAGGAAGAGATAAAAAGGAAGAGGACATCCCTGCCTCAACCTTCTGGTCGGTTTGACATTTCCTTTTGGTTCCCAATTTATTTGAAAACTATATGAAGCTAATTCCACACAATTCATTATCTTTGTAATCTAGGAACAGTGGAAACCCAAACAATGCATCATATCCCTCAGATAATTCCAATTCACTCGATCATATGCTTTACTCATGTCAAGTTTAAATGTCATTTGACCAAACACACTATTTCTTTTATTTCTTAAGGTATGTAGACACTCGAAACCCACAATCACATTATACATAACGACTCACCTAAAGACAAAGACAATTTGAGTGAGAGAAATAACAGACTCTAATACTAATTTAAGTCTATTTGCTAGTACTTTAACAATAATTTTATACATAATATTACAAAGGTTAATAGGTCTATAATCTCCCACTCTAATTGGTGTTTTAATATTTGGGACGAGAATCACCAAAGTTGAACCAAGATCACCAATATCTGTCCCTTTATTTAAAATTTCTAGTATTGTTTCAACTACATTTTGCCTCATTATATCTTAATATTATTAAAAAAATAGTACAAGTAAACCATTTAGGCTAGACACTTTACAAGGAGACATTTGTTTTAAAGCATAAACTACCTCTTCACTAGTAAAAGTTCTCACCAAATCTAAATTCATATTTGTTGTAACTTTCTTGGACACATAATTCTCCAACTCTTAGAAACCTCTTCCATCTTGACATAAAAGCTTAAAAAGATGAGTAAAGTACCCAATAATCTCTTTTTCTATATCACCCACATTTTCTGTCCACACATTATTTTCAGTGATCAACCTAAAAATAAAATTTCTTTTCCGTCCGAGAGTAGCCTTGTAATGAAAATATCTAGTGTTCCTATCACCAGCTTTAAGCAATAGATCTCTAGATCTTTGGTGCCAGCAGAGTTATTTCTCCTCCAAAATCTTAATTCTTTGCTTCAATAACCTTTATTTGTCACTGAGCCATACCTCTACCCTTCCGTAACATTTTTAATTCGCATTGAAGGGCAAACAACTAGCTGTCATGCTCCTTCTTTCTATCAAGATTCCACTTGTTTAAAGAGATTGTCACTTGTGCTAGATTATTCGTCAAGCAATGAGTAGGTCCCCTAAAATTAGAAGGCTATCATATTGTCTCGATTTTGGTTCTGCAATCAGCTTATTCCATCCACGCCTCTTTAAATTGAAATGATACAATCCACAAGGCTATGGGTGATTTGCGTTAAACCCTTCTTCTACAAGTTCATTGCAACCCTTTGTACTGGAACATCTACATTTTCATCCCTAATCAACAACTTCCCACAAATTCTTACGAGTTCCTCTTCATCCATACTTAAAACAAAAATGACTCTCACTAAAGAAACAACACACCAAACAACAAAATACAGTAGATGAACCAAAAAAACAAAAGAAAACAACCCAAGAAGGTTAGATCTACATACACCAAGCGTGGTGGCTTTTCCCACCACTCTTTTCCATTAACAATTATTTTTTGACATGTAGAGAGAGTGGGATTTTTTTTTTTCCAGTCATTTAGATCCTGAAGTCCATCTAATATGATTCACTCATATTAACATTTTAATTAAAAGATGATATTATTATTATAATTAAATTTGAATATTCTAACTTCAAATTTCAATAAAAAAACTTGGTTTGTTTTTATAAAGGGTAGTCAAAGATGAGAGTTTTTTATTGTGTTTTTAGAGTTTTTATAAATTGTGAAAATTGACGTCTAGGCTTGAAGGGTTTTAATTTTTTTTCTTTGTTTTTTTTTTTTTTTTTGGAGAGTGGGGTTGGTTAAAGCTTAGCTTGAGTGAAAATAGAGGTTCTTAGTTTTGCTTGATAGTTTTACATATAGGATTTTGATGGAATACAATAATTTTTGAGTGAAAATAAGAGAGAAGATAAGATAGAGAAAACATGAACATGAAATAGAGCATTAAACCAAGTTAAAAAATAAAGTTTAATTTTTTTTAATATTTTAATTTAATTTATTTGTAATTATTTACTTGAAATACTTAAAAAGTAAATAAATGAATGAACATAATTGATAATACCTAGAGTGTACTTATAGAATATGAATTTTTGGAAATTTTAATGGAGTGTAAATACAAAAAGGAGTGTATATTTGGTTTTTAAGGGGTGGAAATATTGCCACTCTTCGATAATAAATTTACATATCGCCACTCTTCAAAAAATATAATTGGTTTCAACTGTGAGTCCTAGGCCCAAACATTAGTTTAGGAAGCCCATTTGCTATAAATACTCATATCTCTTAACCCATCATTTGAAACTCATTTGACTTGGTCAGGTGCTGAAATCAAGGGATCAAATCTTTTGAAATCATGAGCAACCTACCTATTAACAGTTAGGAGCTCATTGCCTATAAAAGGCAAGCTGTAACTCCATAGGGCAGGAAACTCCCAACTTAGTGTCTCTAATTCTCCTTTTTGTTTAGCTTCAATTTTCAATTAAGGTTGTCAAACTCTGATGTGATAATACCCTAACAATGGTACATTGATCTATCGATTTACAGACCTAGTCATTTGAGCTAGCCCATGAGTGATTTATTGGCCTATGCCACTTGTGCCAACCCATAGTAGTCTATCGATCTACGCCACTTGTGCCAGCCCATGAGCAGTCGACTGATGTACTGATCTATCTACCTATGCCATTTGTGCTAACCCATGAGCAATTTACTATATCTACCGACCTACGCCATTTGTGTCAGCCCATGAGCGATTAACCGACCTACCAGTCCATTCTACTAGTATGAGCTCAAGAGTGATCTACCAACCTACTAGTCTATCGACCTACATCATGTGTGCCAGCCTATGAGCAGTCTATCGCTCTACTGGTCAACCAACCTAACTATTGGGCTTCATCAATAAGGCTATTTCCTTGGCCTTAGTCTAATTCTACCTATTGGGCTTGTGAGATTTTAGCCATTATAATAATAGTATCTCTATCATCTTTCTAACATGTTTTCAATAAAAACATAACTTCTTGCATCAATGTTCGAGAATAAACTTCTTATGACAATTAAAACATAATCCCTTAACTTCCCATTCTTGTAACTCAGTTGGTATCATACCTTAAATGTAAAGGTTAGAAATATTAGATATGGTATTTTATTGGCTACAAATTTCTTCTTTGATTCTAGAGCAACTACATTTCTTCATTGAAAGAAAGTATGAGCTTCATATAAATGAGTTATGCTAGTGGCTAATGATAAGGATGTTAGTCATCTAGCATGCACACCATCCTTAATAATGTTTTTTCAAATTGCTAATGAAACAACTAACTTGGTAGTCTTAAGAGAGATGGCCCACTTTAAATAGTAATTTCTCATATTAGTTTAATAAGATTAATTCAATGTTTAATACTTACTTTGAATATTAAAAATTTAGATGAAGGACTAAAAAGGTATATTTTTAAACACAAATGGACCATTTTGATCTAATTTAAAATAATAGAAGAAATGATATATCAAAAAACCATAGTGAGTATTCTAAATTTCCTCCTTTTAAACAAAAAAATGAACATATATTGTTAGCATACATATTAAAATTAAATGAAAGAAATAAAAAAGTATATATTATGATATTGAGATAATAAGTAGGGATAAATCTAATTCCTACCCCTGTTTCCCATCCCAAACCCACCCCCCGACGTCTGAAGTTTAGTATAATAGCCAAAAAACCTCCTGCGTTCAAAATATTATTAAGAAGCACCCGGCCCCCATCCCCCAATTAGTATATAAAAATAGTAAAAAAAAAACAAAAACCCTGTTTATTAAAATAGCCAAAAATCCCCTATCGTCAATTTGAATGTTAAAAGTCAGCGTTTAACCATTAATTAAAAATGATAAAACCGTCAATTCAATATAAAATAAGTTTAAGAAAATTTTAAATAAATAGATGAGTGTCATGTGTATACTGCATCTAACATCAGTAGATAATATATTTTAAAAATATTTAAAAAAATTTAAAATAAAACATATTAATATTTTTTTAAAAAAAAAATGTCCACTATCCATCAACATGATGGACATTGGACATAATTAAAAAAAAAAAAAACTTATAAAAATATTAATATTCATTTTAAAAAAATTGAATCAGGTTTATCTCTTCTCTCTCTCTTTTTTCTTTCTGGTCTCTTTTTCTTATTCTTCTCTTTTCTTTTCCTTTTCTCATTTTTTCCCTCTATTTTCTTTATCTCTCGTTTAAAGTTTAGTTGGAGACTTGACCCAAATCGAAGTGGGCTTCCAGCGATGGAGCTGGAAACCTAAATCAGGTATCCATCGTCAAATACCCATTCCGATTTAGGTCTCCAGGTCCGATATTCATCATCAAAGATAGTTATATCTCTTCTTCATCTCACTCTTTCTCGACTTCTTTCTCTCCTTGCTTGAATTCTCTCTCTTTTCTCTCAATTTTTTTTTCTTCTTTCTCTCTAGGTTTCGAATGACCTAGGTCAACCTGGGTTCATTCAGGTGACTTGGGTTTGATTGAAGATCATTAGAATGATCTTTGAACGAACCTAGGTTTTGTTTGAAAATCATCTAGATTTGGGTTTCAAAACCCAAATATGGTTCTTTAGGTTTTGAAACCCAAAAATGATATTCATCTTCAGCCAGATGAAGATAATTTTTTTGTTCATTTTTTAACTTTGTTTAAAAAAAATAATATTGATGTTGTTCATGTTGATTATAGTGATAAATTTGTGTTTATGTTAGTGATACTAATGATGGCGATGCATGAGATGATGTTGATGAATGGACAAGTAAAACTAGGTCAGAAGATGAGGAGTATGGACTCGAAGATGATGATGAAGGATAATAGGTACTGGTGGCCGTTCGAGTTGAGTGCTAAAGGAGAGAGAGAGGTGGAATCCAATCCTCAGATTAGATTTCCACCCCAAATAGAACCTTTTTTTATTAAAAGTTTTTTCTTTCAATTTTTTATTTTTTTGTTTGAATTTTCTTTTTAGTTTTTATTTTAAAATGATATCCATTGCCCATTATGTTTGTTGCACGATGGAAATCTAGTAGTAATTTTTTTTAAAAAAATTATTAATATATTTTAATTATATTTTAAATTTATTTTTAGAGCAAATTACAATTTAGCTACCCGGTTTAAACACTTTCACAGGCGGAGCAAATGTTTCCATGTTATTGCAATTCACCCCCCTACCGTTAGTAAGATTCGTTATATTTGACGATAAACGATATCAAAACGGTGAAAAGACGAAATTACCCTTTGACTGGAGTTGACCAGTTGACCAAATATATAGTCTGGTCAACTCCTCACTCACCCATTCAGCCGTTCTCTCTCTTCCTTCTTCTTCTTCTTCCGCTTCTCCTCATCTTCTTCCGCTTCTCCTCTTCTTCCGCTTCTTCTTCTTCTTTCTTTCTTCTTCTTCCTTTATTCTTCTTCCTCGGAGTGAACCCGGGTTCACTCCGAGCTGGGTTCGCTGAGGAACCCAGATCTGGGTTCTTGACGAACCCATCAGGAACCCAGATCTGGGTTCCTGATGGGTTCGTCAACGAACCCAGAACCTGGGTTCATCAGTGAACCCAGTCTGGGTTCACGAACGAACCCAGCTGGGTTCGTCAGGAACCTAGATCTGGGTTTGCTGATGAACCCAGATCTGGGTTCCTGACGAACCCAGCTAGGTTCGTTCGTGAGCCCAGACTGGGTTCGTCAGTGAACCCAGATTCTGGGTTCACTGACGAACCCAGACTGGGTTCACTGACGAACCTAGATTCTGGGTTCGTCAGTGAACCCAGATTCTGGGTTCACGATGAACCCAGAATCTGGGTATATATGTATTTTTTTCAGTTTCATGGTTTGATTTCAGATGATATTGGGTTTGATGCTTTTGAGATTGATAATGTTGGGTTTGATGGATAGTTTGAGGTCATTTTTTAGGTTTTCAGAAGTGGATTATGAGATTGGCTAGTTGATTGATGATGGTTGATGATGTTTGGAATCATTTTACGGTTGATGATGGTTACTGGTTGATGATGGTTGCGGGTTGAAGATCTTTGAAATAATATGGTTGATGATAGGTTGACTGTTCGGGATAAAATTTAAAATAAAAAAAAAATAATATGAAAAGACAATTTTACCCCTCGCTCAGTTAAGTGTAACTGAATTCATTAACGGTCGGGGGGTAAATTGTAATAACATGGAAACATTTGCTCCGCCTGTGAAAGCGTTTCAACCGGGTAGTTAAATTGTAATTTGCTCTTATTTTTATTAACTTATATTTTTTTCGTTTTTTTTTTTAGTTGAGGGATAATTTCATCTTTCTGTGCATTACCATTATTAAAACACACTTTTTAGTACCAGATTTAACAAAAAGGGGAAAATGGGGTTATGTCAAACTATAAGAGGGTCCTTAATAATTCGATCAAACAGTCTCGGGGGGGAGGGGAGAGGGTGGGGTGTGATGCTATCCTTAGTATTATCCCTAATAAATATAGATTAATGCTATATTTTTAAACATAGGGGATCATTTTGGTCAAATTTAAAATATCGAAAAAGAAGGAGTATTTCATAAAACAATAGTGAACATCTAGAATTCTCATTCTTTAATAAAAAAGCATTATCATGTAGATTGAGTACATATATTAAAATTTGAAAAAATAAATAAAAATTTTATTAAATTTTTTTTTTTTGAGAAAAAAAATTATATTAAATATTCAAGACACAAAAATCATATATTATTATATTAAAACAACAAATATGTATTATATAATTGAGTTTTGAACTTTTAATACATGTTGGAGCACTTTTTTTTTTTTTTTTTAATATAATATATATATTTTTTGAAATATTGGAAATTCATTAAAATCATCTCAAATTTGGAAACCACAAGCTTATAAATACATATATCCTACCAAATTTGGGACAACTAGAATGCTCACATATATTCAGATTACATCCTCTACAAAGGATTAAATAAAGATGGTCAGATGGAATGTCCAACCAATACACAAAACATCTAAAACACATATTAACATATTGAACATTAAAACATAAATGGAGATCAACATTAACATAAAATAGCCTATACAAATCATCCTTCTTGAACCAAAGATGGCAACACGACTACGCGAAATAGGAAAAGTCGAACCAGAAGAAATCCTTCCAATACAACAATCAAATGTCCTATCATAAACTTGAATAAATCCATCATAATCGAGTCTTAAGATCCTTGATTGCTACTCCATAACTTAAATAAGTCAATCCGGGATTCACCACTATAACTGTCCACAAAGGAGGCTTAAAGCTGTTGATTTTCACCTAAAATATGGATTATCAATAACCAATGGAGCAAATCATAATGGGTTTTTAGGGGGGATCCATATGTCATCTCGATTCAACCTTAAAAACTCCAAAACTATAGAAGAAACTGATAAGAGAAAGAGAAAAGGAAGAAAAGGAGAATAATAAGGGAGGAAAGTGGCTGTGAATGCTGCAGAGGATTGGATCTAGTAGGGAAAATCACTTTTATGAAGTTTTCTCGCTCTAGAATTAGAGAGAGAAACTTTAAGAAGATGCAAATGCATTTAAATTATAATATTGAATACACTCTACCAAAATACTTTTGTAATGCACTTTACGATCCATGCATAAATTAAGCTTTTATAATGTTTTACTTTTACATCCCAAAAATGAAATTAATTATAAATTTGGGTTAAAATTGTAATTTATATAGTCTCCTGTATTAAAGGTAGGGGTGAGTGTTTTTGGATTTGGGTTGAATTGAATTGAAAATCTCTCAACCTAATATGGATTGAGTTGAAAATTTTTTAACCCAATCCAACTTAATAAATTCTTCAACCCAATCTAACCCAATAATTGGGTTAGTTAGGATTAGGTTAATAAGGTTTGATTTAATCCATCATAAAAATATAGAAAGTTTAGTTGATAATTCTTATAGTCTTAGTAATTTGATTATAAATAAAACGAGTACAAATAAATATTCAATGATTCAAAATAAAAGATTTAATCCACCATAAAGGCAATTCTTAATCTCCATCTCTAGTAAATATTCTTTTAGAAGAAAGAAAAAATCTTGAATTTAAAATTACGAATGAGTGTTTGTCACGTTGGGTTGGGTTGTGTTAAAAGTTTTTCAACTCAATCTAACCTAATTTAATTTTCAATTCAACTCAATCCAATCTATCTCAATTTTTTTAATATTTAATTCAATCTAATTCGAAGAAAAAAATGATCAGATTGGATTGAAGATGTCTGTCCAAAATAGACGTGTTTTAAGACGTGGCCAAACATACCTGATGAGGAAGACAACAGAATTTTGACGGACGCGTGTCACCTAACCTCCTTGAACGGACACGTGTGAGTAAACAAACTGACTTCCTTTCCTTGAATTGCAGGTGAAAGAATCCTCCCGCTTTAGAGATCAACACCAGCTAAACAAAACAAAAGCGCGCACACAAGCACAGAGACGCGCACGTCATCTTCCGAATCGAGAAACTTGAATTTATCGTGGTGTGGCGAGAAAATGGCGAGAAACGGAGAGCAAGGTGAGGAGCGGCCACTTCCGGCGAGAACAACATCGCCGAGCTCCAGACCGCGAAGACAGAAGGACCCGCTCCTCATAATCTGCAGATGCTTCAGCGTCTTGACTTCTCTCACTGCCATGCTCTGCATTGCCGTCAACGTTCTCTCTGCTGTTCGTTCCTTCAAACAGGGATCTGATGTATGTATACTAATACAATCTCTGTCTGTCTATCTGTCTGTCTGTCTCTCTCTCTCTCTCGTAAAAACCTCCTTTGTTTTGTAAGATTATTCAGTGATTGTTTGTTGTTTTCAAGTTTTGATAGATATTTGATGGCGTGTTTCGATGTTACGCGGTTGTTATTGCCTTCTTCGTGGTACTTGCTGAGACCGAATGGGTATTTGTTATGAAGTTCTGGAAGGTTCGTTTTCGTTGGATCTTCTATTGCTTCATTTTCTAATTTTGTTTTTTTATAAATTATGGATTGCGATAGAGAATCTGCTTTACATATGCATGTTTTAGGTAATTGACATTTCGAAGCTTTGTTAGTAGTTTGGCTAGCTATTGTTTTGGGTCAAGGGAGGGACTATATCCATGCATTATTTGTTTTTTGGGAATATTATTGTTTCACATAAAGTTGATTCGCGTATAGACAATGTTTTGCCTCTAGTGAAATTTGTAAAATGGGTGAAATAGAGTACATAATTGTTTCCTACGGAGTAAGGATTGTGGACACGGAGGTAGAGAGGGACACATGTTTTGAACTTGAATGGAGGAGATTACCTTTGTTTTTTAAGGGATGGATCGATTGTCCTACTACTAAGTGAGCTTTCTGTAAGATTCCTGTGTTGAGATAGTAATAGATATAAGAAATGTTCCCAAAATGTGTCGTCAAGTGCGTTGTTTTTCCACATTCTTAACTAGAAGTGTTTCCTTATTTTGACCTCCCATTTTATGCTGTCCGTAAATGAATAAGAGGAATTATTAAATCATGTGTTGTATTCTTTTTAGTGGTGGAATCAATTTGTAAGCCTGTTGTGGTTTTCTTAGTTGATCTCTTGGCAAATAGAGAGAAAACTCATGTCCCCTACTACTAAAATCTTTTTAGAAAAGAAGAATGATTTCTTGGTTAAATTAGATAGAAGAAATGTTGCCAGAAGATGTAGTCAGGTGGATTATTGTTTCATACCAGAGCGATAACCCTTCCTAATACTTCACCTTTCTTGCTGATCATAAACAAATAATAGGATTGTTTAGCTGCATGTGCGAGTACAGGTAACTTACTTTTAGCTTTTTGTGGTATTTATGGCTGAATCAACTTTTCTTGAATGGATACAGATTGCACCTCATGTATCTTATATTCTCTGTTCTCTTTCATTATAGTATATAAAAGGTAAAGGTGGTTAAAGAGCTTAATTTTGTTGTTTGCCCTCTCTTAACAGTAAGCTTTTATGTTAGTAGTTACTTAACGAAGATATAGGAGCTGATGTGTTTCACTAAACAGTTGTTATTCAGATTAAATTAACCAGTAGATATAACTTCATTCTCTTTTTACCACTATTCCTTTCATTAATAGGGTTGAGCATTCATTATGAACAGAAAATTTGTCGGTTGTATAGATGCTGAACAAAATGAACCAAACTGAATCAATGTAACGGTAAATGAAAAAACTAAAACACCATCTATTGAAGAAAAAAGATTCCAAAACTTTCTATTTTACTTTCTTAACACCCAAACAACAGTTAACAAATCAAGTGACAGACCACAATGATGATTAATTGTTCCATAAACACGAATTCACATAGATTTGTTTAATTCTTTGACCTTAAAACGTTCTTCCATCGTTGCTGACATGATTGGAGTTACAAACTCACCAATTGACCCAATTTTCAGTGTGAGCTACCAGAGAGGGTTATTACAAACATCTTCATCCTCTAACTCGAGTCTAGCTACAAAAATCTCATCTGGTCCATGAGAGGGCTGAGTAATGAGAGAGAGAATGAGAATGATGAAGTGAGAGAACGGGAATGATGAGAAAGAGGGGCTAGATTCCAAAATTAGAATTTTTTCCTTATATACTTTGGATCTTGGTTGGGTGTGCAAACTCAAATATGAATTGAAATCATCAGTTTTGATTTATGGAACTGAGCCGGACCAGCATACTAGCTAAAACGGAATGAAACTGACACTAGCTAAAAATGAACTGAACACAAATTCAGGTCAGTTTGGTTCCCTTTTTTCTGCTTACCATATTTTTGTATATTGTTGTGGCGTTATTTTGCGTGACTTAAAAAGGCAGAAACATTAGCAGTTTTTGAGTGAGGAACCTTTATAACATCTATAAGTCATTATCTTCTGTTCATCTTGATACTATTGGTCTATTAGAATTGACTTTGTCCATCACGTTATCTAATGTTAACATTTTGCAGGTATTGGAGTATTGGGCTGGCAGGGGTATGCTGCAGATCTTGTATGTATTATATTTTAGTAATATATTTTATTATCCTTGAATTTCTTCCACTCGTGACGGTCTCTATGTAAAAAAATAAAGAAAAACTCTAATGTTATAACTCACACAGTATCAAGCCAAAAAGGATATTGCGTAATACAGACAGTAATAGTTAAATCATAATATCTTAGTCCGACATTGTTGTCGCTGTCATATAGTTTGAGTTGGACTGTCTTTGTAATATAATTATTCATAATCCATTACTCAAGCACACACTCAGTGACACAAAAACACACATATTAACAATCACATTCAGTATTTGAAGTTATGATCATTCCTTCAGTGTTGCAGTAATGACAAGGGCTTTCCCTGCCTATTCTGCGGAGCAAAAAAACCTTGTTCTTCTTCAAAATGTAGCAAGCTACATGCTCCTTGCTTGTGGTCTAGTTTATGTCATATCGGTAAGATGCTGGAAATCACTGAATGCTACTAGTTTAATAGTTTAATTGTTTTCTTTCCTTTATTCTTCATTTCTAATGTCAATTGCTGGCCTGAGTATGTACAAATAGTTTTTCTCCCAAAATGACAACCCAGTTTCTACATTTTCTTTAAAGTTTTTTTTTTAATTTTTTTTTTTCACTTACATTAAGTATTTTTTTTTTAGATTAATTTTTTTTTTCTTTTTTTTTTTTTTCATTTATTGAACATTTCTAATGTTACTGTCTAATGTTTTTCCTAATTAAAGTTTTAGACGATATCAACTCTAGAATATTATTTATCAGTTTTGTTTTTCAGAAAGCTTTGTGGTTCTATCAAGTAAATATGTCACAACATCTATATGCATATATTGTTTTCAGATGCACTTTTTGTTGATATTTGATATGACATTTTGAGATGACTGAATAAAAGGAACTATGGATGCTTTAGCATTTTTGTTTTTCTTAATTGAAAATTTAAATGGAATTATTGATGTTTACTTCTTACTTGCAAAATTCGTTTGCAGGGAATTCTATGCATTGGCTGTCTCAAACGATCTCGTCAACAGAAAGAAATTACTAGGGATCAAGCAATCAAGAGCCTGGAGGTAAGATATCATCTCACCATAGTTTCCGAAGTGATGGGCATTCAGATGTCCAATGGGGCTTCCTTTGCTGCCTGTCGTTTCAGGCTTTGTTCTTGTTTACCGGTCCTCTTGCTTTTATAAGTTATCGAATGGATCATTATATGGACAATCATTTTCTCCTTTGTGGTGCCTCATAACTTTAATGACCTTAACTAGAAATTTGGGTGCAAAAAATGTTAAATTGTAGTCTTATACTGCACATGTGATCTCCTGCATACTGGATATATGCCATGCATAGTTTCGTCATCAGTACCTTTACAAACTACAACAGCATAGCTAGTCTCTATTTTAGTGTCTCATGGAAACATTTAAATGAATAAAGCAGTGTCCATCAATTACCTTATAAGAGGTCTTGGGATTGACTATGACTCACAACAAGATTTGAAGGGTTTGGTTTTTTTGTTTTGTTTTGTTTTTTTTTTTTTTTTTTAAATATTTGAGTTTTATTGTTGTAATTAGTGAGGTAAAAGGAAAATGGAGCAGAACCTATGTTTATTCTTTATTAGTTTTCGACACTATAAATATTGTGTAAGATCAGAGCATTTGGGAAAGTACAGATTTATTAGAAGTCAGTTGTCAAGGTGTACCGATTCCATGAAATCTAATTTCATATGCTTTGGTGACAGGATGGTGGACATATGATTTATTTGATGCTTTATGTAGTATAAGATTCCTTTCTGGTCATCAGTGACCTGCAATATTAGCTGCAAAGATTTTATCATTTTAGTATGGATGCAAATGCAGACCATTAATAATTGTGAGATTAATGCAGTTCATTGATGTACATCATTGTTAAGTTATGTATACTTGCTTCAGTCAGTCAATAATTGTGAAATTTTTTTCCTTGGAGATTTTCTTTTTCTAAAAACTATGAATAATCACAGGAATTGGAGCAGCGTAGGGAAGAACTTGAACAATTGCTGATGGCAGACAGGGTTTGAAACAATTTGTCTTATTAGCCTCGGGAACAACACCACACTGGTTGTTATTGTTACACGAAGTTGAATGGATTTCATGTCTGCATGTTTCGCTGATCTGAGTTTAATTAATTGTACTCCTTGGGTTGCTTTTGAGATTATTTGATACATTGAAGGATTTATTCTTCTGTAGAGTTGTACAGTTTATGTAAAAAGGCATGTTTTCTTCTATTCTTTGATAGTGTGGGTCAACTAATTGCTGGTATTTTGGTGAAAACCTGCTAGAATCTAGCCTCTACTGTCGTACTTGATTATTGCATATTTGAGAAATTGTTGAATGCTCTGGGTTTGTGCTTTTTGTGCTTATGCAGCTATGATGTCAGTTGAAAATTTTCTAATTTCCCGTCAACGGATCAAATGTCGACAGAAGTGGTCAATCATGATACCGTACGATCTAATCTGTGGTTCTATGCCTTTATCCAATTGGAATATAAGGTCTATCTGCTCGCAAACGATTAAAACCTATGATTGATAACTATTAGAAAAGTTTTGTAATAAAGAAACAAGATTTTAGCATTCTAGTGGGCATTAGTCTTTGGCCCATGCTTTGGCTGATGACACTGTGCTGAACTATCACTACTCCATAGAGTGTCAACTAAGGTCCTCATAATAGGTTTGGGCGAATGAGAATTCTGATTCTGAGATGCACACAGTGACGGGTGCAGAATTAAAACAAAATATAACTCAAATGTTATAAAATATTACAAACAATTTACAAGGTCTTTGATTACTGCGTGTGTGATCATAAAAAACAATGTGATAAAAGTATTATATATATAATATTAGAAAGATAAAGTATTATATATTAAAAATAACAATATTATTGTATAAATATAACGTCAATTTGTCTGTCCTAAATCGGGCTAATAAGATAGATTAATAATTTTGATTAAATAATTATGTATATATTTTAATCTTTTTGTGAGAATATATTGTCTCACTTATTATTACTAATTTACCCTTAATTTATGGTGACGTTAAAAATCAGTCAATTAGGCTCTTTGAAGTCCAATACTGCAACAGAAGTAAAAACAAAGCAAAAAAGCAAGCAAAGAGTAGAGGAAAAGGTAGAGGAAAAATAAAAAACATCAGATTTTTAAGTAGTTCGATCAATGAATGTCTACGTCCACTATTTTTTCTCACTATTTTGGTAGAATAACAACACTCTCAGTCTAAGTGTTTCTCTCATTTTTTACAATGTGTTTCTGTTTCTATTTATAGATGAAGATGCTATAGTAATACACAATAAAATAAAGTGAAATTATGATAAATTACTTTTTCAAGACTGTTATTTGTCAGGTCAACTCTATTAAAGTATGGTTTAGACGCTAAACCTATGCTAGTTAGGTGAGATTTCCTTAAATTAAACTATAATATTTGAAAGGATTATGGTGTACGATACGCTTAACTGAATTTCGTCTGACAGTTATGATAGCAGTAGACTCGCGTCCTGCAAGTTATAGTAGCAGCGAGCTCGTTTCCACGAGCTGAAACGTTTAAGGTTTGTCTGAGTTTGCTTCCATAAATTGAGCATGTGAAGAGCTGAGAATCTGAGTACACAAACTAATTGTCTGACGAGCTACATATCTGGTGAGCTGGACCTTAGCCAACTGGACAACTTTACTGCATTAGACTCAGGCTTTTACCAACCTATTTAAGTAGTTTCAAAATACACATAACAATTTAATGCCTTCCATACGTTTTATTTAATGAATATAATTTCAATGTATTATTCGATTAATAAATAAGTACAATAAATGTGATTTGATTAAATACATATTTAGTGTACTAATAGTTTTTAATTAATTGATTTAATAAAACACAATTAATATATACATAGAATCTCAATTTGTTAAATGAGTACGATACACCTCTGAATTTAAAAAATAATAATAAGTTAATAACCTTATTCCTCAATAGAAGCCTATATCTTTACAATTAATCTAATGATTTCAATTGAGAGATAAAGTTAGTGATTAGATAAGGTAAATAAACTCAAATAATAATAATAAGGGTAATACACATCAAATATCCCGACAAATTAATAAATATTTGGATTAATAATGATAAAACAGGGGTGCATAAAGAAGGATTGTGGGTGTGAGTAGAGAAAAGCATATAAAAATATAAAAATCCATGAGCAACCATGGAGAAACGAGTGGTTAGACACAAATGGGGGAAGAGAAAGTGAAAGCCGAAGCTATGCAGATAATAGGAATGTTTCAAGTCCTCCCTCGTCTTGTCGTCTTCGATCTCGATTACACTCTCTGGCCTTTCTACTGGTACTCACTCTCTTTTGTGTTTTTAATTTAATTGTTAGGGTTTCTATTTTTATAACTAAATTGAAAGGGGGTTAATTGTTGCAATGCAGTGAATGTCGTTCGAAACGTGAAATGCCATCCATGTATCCACATGCTAAAGGCATATTATACGCTCTCAAGGACAAAGGCATTGATGTTGCTGTTGCTTCGCGATCACCCACTCCTGATATCGCCAATACCTTCCTTGATAAACTCTCTATCAATTCCATGTTCACTGCCAAGGTCACCTTTTCTATTTCATATCTCACTTGTCTTTTCAATTTATACTCTCATCCAAATTTTAGCACATTTACCCGTATTTCAAGTAGTTAGTGTACAATCTGAGTCTCACCGTACGTATTTACCACCCTAAGCTTATAGGAGTTGATTTTCGGGCTGCCATGTAGTGTTTAATCTTCGATAGACCTTAGTTTTTTTTCCATTATATTCAAAATAGAAAACCTCCATGGAAATTTAAATTGTGGTGTGGTTTGTTGAGATTTCCAAAAAGGTAATCTTTGCATTGGATTGGATGATTATTCAGGAGATCTTTTCGAGTTGGACTCATAAGACAGATCATTTCCAGAGAATTCATTCTAGGACTGCGGTGCCATTTAATTCAATGCTCTTTTTCGATGATGAAGATGGGAACATTCAAGCGGTAAAATCACTCTTTCGTTTATATTGACTAGTAGCATGAATCTATAGTGATAGTGAATTGTTATTGTGATTTTACAGGTTTCGAAAATGGGAGTGACAAGCATTTTGGTTGGAAATGGGGTTAATCTTGGGGCATTGAGGCAGGGTCTTATGAAATTTTCACAGAACTGGAGTACGTCTGAGAAGAACAAGCAGAGATGGGTAACAAAGTTCTCTAAAAAGTCCAAGTCATCTGAGGGGAGCGAGTCGAAATAAATCCCTCTGTATTAAGATTCAAAGGCATTGAAATTGTTTCCACAGCTATTGTCGACTAGATAACAACCATAATCTATTTGATCAATTGATATGTATTGTATGTCAAAGTTTATAGTACATACTTAGAGTGATTTGTGTCAATTAGTATATTGCTAAGTTCATGCAATGTTTAATACACTGAAGTGGCCGTGAATGTAGGAGGCCAATTGTATGTCTAGTGCAGTATAATCATAATATTAGAAGATTTGAGGAAAATTTATTGTTAGTTTGATCAGAATTGCGCAAACTTATTTCATCTTTTTTCTTTTTCTCATTCAGGCCAGTTTGTTTTCAAAGGTAAAAAGGACATAATTGTTCTAATGGTTGTATACGGACATCCCTCTGCTCCAGGATGAATCGTTACTTCTTGCCACTAGACCTCTCTTTCCATTGACTTTTTTCATGTTCTTTTCTGATGTTTCAATGAAAACACCTCTTTGGTGTTTTGAATGCACCTGACAGTCGTGTACATTTAGTAATCTGAGAAACTAATAAAAGCACCCAGTATTCAATCGGTCCGAAATGGTCTCTTTGTATTTTCAAAACGTTTTTGACTTATCTGAAGAATTTCATGCCTTTATCTGCTAGATGTGGTGTGGGCGTAAAGGAATGTTCATAATTAAAAGTTCTCAACTGGGAGGTCGGCCATTGAATTAGCTACTAAAAATGACAATTAGATATTGAAATGAGGCCATTGTTTCGAAAGGCGAGGCAAGAATGTGCCTCGGGGAGCAGCGCGACCACCTCGCGGCCTGAGATGCCTCAAGGCAGCCTATTCAAGCGATGCCAGCGTCGCATACACCTCAATTAAGTGAGGCGGCCACTTAATATTATGAATGATTTTTCAATATTTTTTTTTCTATTTTATTTATTTATTTTTATTTGGAATTGAGGTGATCGTCTTGAGACGACTGTCTTGCCTTGCTTTTCACCTTTTAAAACATTGAGTGAGTGTTAGAAGTTAAACATTTATGTTGTTCAGTTATAGTATAATTTCCAACGAATAAATTGCTTCCCTGTAGCTCATTTGCAATATGTTTTGGTTTCTTTCATCAGCTCTCAAGAAAATTTCTCGATTTGTTTATTTTCTTCTTATTGCTAGTAAATCTTGAACTTTTGTAAGATAGATTATAAGATCTTGTTTGTTGTAACTTGTAAGGGATTGAATAAATTGATTATAAGGCCTTGTTTATCATAAGGGATTGGATAAATTTTAATTCAATCCCTTGTTTGGTGTTCACGTGGGATTGAATTTCTCTAATCCCATGCAATCATTTTATGCTATATTGGTGGAATAAATTTAACCCACCAATTTGGTGGGTTAAATTTATTCCACCAACATGGGACACTTTTTTTTTTACATATTTTTTTAATCTCATTTCTTATATTAATTATACATAAAATATTAAATTTATTTTTAATATTATTTTTATATACTTTATTAAATTATTAAAAAATAATATATTTTAATAACAATAAAATAAATATTATTTTTAAAATTAATTTTAAAGAGTTAGATTTTACTTTTTAAGATAATATCAAAATATTTTTAGTTTAGTTTATAAGAATAATATAATACATAATTATTTTTTGTCCAATCCCATGATAAATCAAACAATGGACAGTACTATTTTTAATTCAATCTCATACAGTACCAAACACATCGTAATATTAATTTATCCAATCCTATCATATTCAATCCAATTTGCGTGTCAAACGAGGTTTAAGAAACTCTACAAGATGTGGAGCATCCCATCTTCTATCAACGATTGATGGAGACAAATGGTTGAATGATCCACACTTTCTGTCTCTGGAAGCTTGTTACAAGCATGAGTTGGATATCTTGTAACGTGCCTTCATCTTCTGTCTCTTAAATGATTATTATTATTATTATTTTAATTGAACTTGACCTCTTGACAGATATTTGAAGAATAAAATTCAATCTGAGGAGCAACATCTCTTCCACCTTTTCAATAGTTTTTCTTTCAGGAGCTTGCTGATTTAGACAAAAATCCATCTGGTGTTTCTGAAGGCAAGGGAGCTTTTCAGGGTGTTCGTAAATGGACAAGAAAAGTGAATCGTTTTGAGAAAGATTATGTTTTTTATAGGTAAAAAAATATTTTGATTCTTTTCACACGAATGAAAGGAGATTAATTTATTTTTTCACTGTTCAATGTAAAATATAATTGCGTTGTTTTGATTATCATCTGCCATCCAAAAACGTTTTGAAAGTACAAAAACATTTTCAAAATCCAGGATGGTAGACGACAATCAAACTCTAGTGAAAACTATCAAATAAAATACGATTATATTTTACATTGAACAATACAAAAATGAATTAATCTCCTGTTATTCATGGGAAAAGAAGCACAATTATTTTCTGACTTGTAATTTACTAGAATAAAAACTCATTTTTATTTTTTTCAAAAAATTCACTTTTTCTTGCCATTTATGAACACACTGAAAAGCTTCCTTGCCTTCATAAACACTGGATGGATTTTTGTCTAGATCAGCAAGCTTTCTAAAGAAAAAAAAACCTATTGAAAAAGTGGAAGTGCTGATGTTCCTTAGGTTGAATTTTATTCTTCAAATATCTTTCTAGAGGTCAAGTTTAATAAAAAAAATAAATCATTCAAGAGACAGAAGATGAAGCCATGTTACAAGTTATCCAACTCATGCCTGTAATAAGCTTCTAGAGACAGAAAGTGTGGATCATTCAACCATTCGTCTCCATCAATGGTTGGTAGAGGAAGAAGGGATGCTCCACACATTGTAGAGGTTTCTTATAGTCAATCCTAGAGAAGTTCAAGATTTACTAGGAATAAGAAGAAAATAAATAAATAAAAAAACTTTCTTCCATCTTCACAGAGCTGATGAAAGGAACCAAAGCATATTGCAAAGGAGCTATAGGAAAGCAACTTATTTGTTGGAAACTACACCATAGACTGATCAACATAAGTATTTAACTTCTACAGCCTCACTTCAGTAGCTAATTGTCATTTTCAATAGCTAATTCAGTGGTAAACTCAATTGAGAACTTCTTATTTACGAACATTCCTTCAAGCCCACACAACACCTACAGCTGGCTTTCGACAATAAATAAGGTCTCATTTGATGCGTAAGATTGAATGAAATAAGATTGGATTAGATTAGATTGGATGAGATATGAATGAATTGGATTGGATGAGATAGAATTGGATGGGTGACTCAATTGAAAACTTTTTAATAATGAACATTCCTTCAAGCCCACACCACACCTACAACTAACTTTTATGAGGGCAATAAATAAGACTTCATTTAGTGTGCATGATTAGATGAGATAAAATTGAATTAAATTTGATTAGATGGGATAAGACTAAATTGGCTTAGATGTATAGAATTGAATTGAATGTGATAAGATTAGATAAAAATCAATGAGATTAAATATGTACCATAATGTGTTTAGAGCAGTTAAAATTGAATTGAATTGAATTGAATTGAATTTGACTGAATTAATTTTAATATTAAATTAAGTTAATTTTTAAATGAGAATATTTTGGTTATTTTTAAATATATTTGATGTAAATAATAAATAATAAAAACAGAAAATTAATTAAGTATAATATATTATTTAGATTAATATTAAAAGCTTTTACTTTACGAAAACTATCTTAAAGGAATTTATAATTTTAAATATATTTAATATTATAATTATTAATTTATTTATATTTATTAAAATATTTTTTTTTTTTAAAAAAAAACAAAGCAAAACAAAACAAAGCAAATCCGGCATAATCCACCATCATTGGCGGGATTCAAAGATCCTGCTCATACAGGATTTTTTCGCGGAAACCACTTGGGCTTGGGAAGGGAACCTTCCCTTCCCTTACCAGCCCAAACGCTGGCTTTTGTGGAATGGGGAACATTTCTAATCCCATCCCACAAAATGCCCAGTCCAGCAAACGCCGCGGACCCTACGCGGATTACAATGGTATGGATGCTCAATTTGGGATATTTGTTCATATTTTATCGATTGAGAACTTAGAAGCATCTTTGGTAAAAGAGCCAACGAGAAAATCTAAGAACAATTTCAATATAGTCAGAAATGGAGTTCAGGTGTCTAGTAATCCCCCTGGAGATGTAGGTTGACAACAAATTGATTTTAACATCATGGATCACCAGGAAAGAATTTGTTTTCCTCACAGGAATATCAAAATGTACTATATTATACTGTGATTCAGCTATAGACTCAAAAATGTTTTCACAAATTGTTTGATGAGAGCCAGACATGAGACATAGACATGACTGATATCAATTAATAAGATTCCTAGGTGCTAGAAAATAGTGATGGAGATTCCTTCCTTGGGATTTCTGTTTCTACTAGAGTATCACAGTTTTATGGCTTGGTTTTTGGTGATCGAAAATCCATTACCTAGTTTTCAAGCGATGGAGAATCACCACAGTCCATCTTGAGATGGATAGTGGGGAGCAGTATTTTTTTATTTTTTTTAAAGAGTTAGGATTAGAATAGTTGTAAAAAGTAATTTAATTTAAATTAATGTTTTTTTTTTCTAAAGGTTGATATAAATTTAATAATTAATCGGAATTAAACGAGATTTGATTTTGAAACGCAACTCAAGGAGGGCAGTGCTCTAAGTTATCATGGCAACTGTTCAACTTCAAATTAATGTCTTTGTAGGTAAATTTATATGATATATATACATAATGAACATATATTTTTTTTTAATGCGGAATAAAAAAAAAAAAGAAGTTTTTTGAGTGGCAACAGAACCACCTTCTATTTAATGTGTTAGAATATTTTCAATTTAAGTATCCATTCAGTTTACTTTTTCAAATTATCATGTCTTTTATTTATGCATCTAGCAGTTGAAAATGTTTCATTATAAATTTATTTAATTTTTTATTTTCTCACCAATTCAAATATATAAATTGTTACACTACGCATTTGGTCGTTTGGATTAGACAATGAAATCGTAGCCTCAGTCATTCCAATAGTGATCAAATTCCTTTATTCTCTCTTTCTTGCTTATCAAGAAAACTTCCTCAAATAAATGTGTTTTAAATTAAAAAAAAAAAAGCTTTTTAAGCTACACTTCATTGCCCCTAACCTTCAAAACATCCCTTTCAACCTTTATTATCGAAGAAAACTTTCATAGGATGCCATATGACTATTTTTAAAGTGCTCATTTTATATATTTTTATCATATGATGTGTTTTGACCGAATAAACATAAGGGTGATAAACTAAGACCGTTCCATATAATATAAGGACATGAATGCATGAAATACCATCAAATGACAAAGGGAGAGAGCACATAAACAGGAAACATGATTTTCATATTAACCCAGAAGTGGAGAATTTTCTTCCGGCATGTAACAAGACAAGTGTTAGAGGGGGGGTACAGTAACTGGATATTCTAACCAAACACTTCGAACTCTCTCATATACAGAGCTTGAGAACCCTTTAAACTATTACATGTATGCATCTCTCATATACAGAGCTTGAGAACCCTTTAAACTATTACATGTATACATCTGTACTAACTGTATCCACAATCACACTATTACATGTATACACCTGTACTAACTGTATTCACAATCTCCTCAAGAAACCAACTGCTTCCTGTTTGCTTTTTATCATTTTCCATGTCCAGGATCAGGACGCATTTGGTTCGACTGCTTTGCAACCAACTGTTCATCTATCTGATACTGGATTTTGATTGCTAGTAAGCAATTCCCTTTCATCAACATACATCTTTTCAGTCAAGTCTGCTCCATGCTGGGGGAGGGTATGACTGTCACCTTTTATGGGGATGGAGGACCTTTATTCTGTGTCAACTTGCATGACCTTTTCCTCCTGAGAATCGTCAACAATGAGAAATGCAGCAACTCCATCTTCTTCTTCAGAATCTTCCACTACACATGTAGCATGTCCCCTACTTGTGGTTGAAGAAGATTCCAGTCTATTTGTTGTCTCCAGGTGACTAGAACCCTCATATTCCGCCCGTGGTTGATCCTCATCTATTTTTAACTCTGAAAAATCCTGGTACCAACTGATAAACTTGTTTTGTTCATCAAAATCCATTGCCAACTGCTTGTTCCAAGCTGTCTTCTGGAACACCCTAAGATCCTTACTGGAATAAGGGGTTGTTGGACCTGGACATTTGGTTGCTAAACTATTGATTTGCTGAAAATGTGCTACTTCAGATGGTGAATTAGCTACGTCTTTAATTCCTCTGACTTCCTGATTTCAAGCAATATACAAAGCAACTATTTCAGTATGTACCAAAAAAATCTAATTGTAAGTGTGGTGCAATTTGTTGAAAGTTTTGACATGAACTACGAAATGCCAACTTAGATTCTTGTCAGAGTGATTTAATCATGGAGGCTTAGATTCTTGTCAAAGTGATTTAAACATGAAGGGAAGCCACAATAAACATTCTTGTCAAAGTGATTTAAACATGAAGGGAAGCCACAATAAACATGTAAAATTCAGAGTTCTCAATAAGTATTTCAGTCAGAGACTTGATTTGCCAAACACTATAAATGAGTTATAGAGGGCCCTTTGGCTTCACCCGTCAGTTGTGCAGATCAAGTTTTAGTGTGGCACATATGCCAATGGCAGCTCGACAACAAACCTTAGGCCAAGATCTATAGAAATATAAAAATATAAAGCTACGTTTGACATGCTACTACTTCCCAGTCAGAAAATCAATCATGTTTAAATATTAATCAAATCAAAGAATGAAAGGAGAGCAAAGAGAAGAAAGAATCAAATTGATACAGAAGTGTATCTCACCAAGCAATGAACTGTACTAGAGTAGAAGTGTATACAGTTAGTGAACCTCTGAAGAATTTCAGAATCAGTGTGTTATATTTTCTGATGACTACATCCTTGTTTAAATATACATCTACCAGCTAACTTGTAGGCTAATTACACAAAATTAGGCTAATTACAACCTTCTAAGTATGGAAATATTTATTAGGAAATTAATCCCTAAAAAATCTCCTCCCTACAATCAAGAGATTTGTCATATCATTGTTTCCAACACTCCCCCTCAAGCTGGTTCAAAGATATCCTTCATGGCCAGCTTGGACACTAAACTATCAAATTGCCTTCGAGGTAGACTTTTTGTGAGGATGTCTGCTAACTGTTCTGAGGTAGGTAGGTAAGGCATGCAAATCTGTCCACTATCTATTTTTTCTTTAATGAAATGTTTGTCAACCTCCACATGCTTAGTTCTGTCATGGAGAACCGGGTTATGGGCAATAGCTATGGCAGATTTATTGTCACAGTATAGTTTTATTGGAGAGGAAGTTGGAATCTTTAAGTCTTCAAGTATCCTCTTAATCCATAGACCTTCATTGATTCCTAGAGCTGCTGCTCTGTATTCTGCCTCAGCACTACTTCTAGCCACCACACTCTGTTTTTTGCTGCGCCATGTCACTAGATTTCCACACACAAAAGAACAGTACCTAGATGTTGATCTCCCGTCTGTGACGCTTCCTGCCCAATCTGCATCCGTGTAGATTTCAACCTGAAAATGTCCATTATTAGCAAAGAGTAGACCTTTCCCTGGAGTCCCTTTTAGATACCTTAGGGTCCTTAGTACTGCCTCATAATGTTCCTGACCTGGTGCATGCATGAATTGACTGACTACACCAACAGCAAAATTGATGTCTGGTCGAGTGTGAGCTAGGTAGATAAGTTTTCCCACTAGCCTCTGGTATTGCTCCTTGTCCACTTGTTTTTCAGGATTGACTGCCTCTAGTTTCAGATTAGATTCCATAGGTGTCTCAGCAGTTCTACACCCAATCATACCTGTTTCCCCTAGAAGATCTAGAACATATTTTCTTTGATACACAAAAATTCCTTGTTTAGATCTTGCTAGCTCCATTCCTAGGAAATATTTAGCTTCTCCTAGGTCTTTAACTTCAAATTCACGAGCCAACTGTTTTTTCACTTTATCAATTTCATGACAGTCATCCCCTGTTAAAATGATATCATCCACATAAACAATCAGTACTGCTATTCTTCCTTCCTTAAAGTGTTTAGTAAACAATGTGTGATCCTCTTGACTTTGGTTAAAACCCAACTTCTTTATTGCCTCTCCAAACCTCTCAAACCAGGCCCTAGGTGACTGTTTGAGCCCATATATAGACTTAATCAACTTGCAGACCTTCTCTTTACCCACTAATTGCTCAAAACCAGGAGGTGGTTCCATAAACACCTCTTCATCTAGATAACCATTCAAGAATGCATTTTTACGTCTAGTTGATGTAGAGGCCATCCAAGGTTTGTAGCCAATGAGAGAAGAATTCGAATAGAGTTAACTTTAGCTACTAGTACAAAGGTTTCTTGGTAATCAAGACCAAGAGTTTGTGTAAAACCCTTAGCTACTAAGCGGGCTTTATACCTTTCTACCGACCCATCAGTTTTGCATTTTATGGTAAACACCCACTTATATCCTACTGTTTTTTTCCCTCTAGGTAACTCAATACTATCCCAAGTTCTATTTTTAATTAGTGCATCCATTTCATCCATGACAGCAATTCTCCAGTTAGGACAGACCAGAGCTTCTTGTATGTTTCTAGGAATTTGAAGGTGGGAGATTTTTGAGGTAAAAGCTTTGTAGTCACTAGATAACCTATGATAGGATAGATATTTGGCTATGGGATGATTGGTGCAAGACCTGGTACCTTTCCTAAGTGCAATGGGAATGTCAAGGTCTGAAACATTGATTCTGGTGTTAGGTTCCAGGTCATGAGGGGTATTTAACTCTATAGGAGGTGGATTAGAGCTGGATTGGGCAGGAATTGATAAGATAGGAACTGGGTTCATAGAAGTGTTACCTGACAGAGGCTGATCTGGAACAACAGCAATAGAGTCAGTTGATTGACTTGTAGTAGACGAATGAACTCTATTATTTTGAAGTTTTCTTCTTGTGTAAACCTATAGCTCTGTTGTGTGTTGATCCTGTGATATTGGTTCTCCCTCTGAAATGGTTATAGTCTGATCTGATGCAGTAGGTACTAATTCCAGTTCATTTCTCGTTTTTGTGAGAACTAACTCTTTCCTGCTGGGAAAAAAAAATTATGGGAAAACATTTCTAGTCTCAGATTTTTCTCTACAGACAGTGAGCTCATCTTCATATTTTTTCTCCCCCTGAAGATGAGATTGAAAAAGAGGTGTTTGTTCATGGAACATGACATCCATACTGACCTGGACCTTCTTGGTTGTAGGATTAAAAATCTTGTACCCTTTTTGGTTACTAGCATAGCCAATAAACACACCCTTTTCAGCTCTAGGGGCAAGTTTTGATCTAAACATCTCAGGAATATGTATAAAGGCTGTGCACCCAAACACTTTAAGGGGTAGATCAGATGCTAATCTATTTTTTGGAAACAGATTTTTTAGGCAGTGTAATGGAGTTTTATGGTGCAACACTCTCGATGGGACTCTATTAATGAGATATGCAACAGTTAACACTGCATCTCCCCATAGATATAAGGGTACGTTCATAGCTAATATTAGGGCCCTACTAACCTCAAGAAGATGTCTGTTTTTTATCTCCGCAACTCCATTTTGTTGGGGTGTATTGCGACAAGTGGACTGATGTTGGATGCCCTTTTCATTCAAAAAATTGCCTAAATGTTGATTGAAAAATTCTTTTCCATTATCAGTACATAATATACTGATTTTTGTTTGGAATTGTGTTTCAACCAAGTTATAAAAAATTTTAAACAGGTTTTGAACTTCAGATTTTTTTTCCATCAAGTACACCCAACACAGCCGAATATGGTCATCAATGAATGTTACAAACCAGGTTTTTCCAGATAAGGTTGCAGTTTTACAAGGCCCCCACACATCACTATGAATTAGATAGAAGGGTTTTGAGGCCCTATAGGGCTTAGAGACATACTGTTGTCGAGTACTTTTCGAAAAAGAACAGATATCACATTGAAATTAATGAGTTGATACTGTTTTAAACAAATCAGGAAATAGATGTTTCAAATACGGAAAACTAGGATGTCCTAACCTATAGTGCCAAATCATTATTTGTTCTCTAACCGAGAGAGACCTTACATCACATGACAATCCACTAAACTGCTTATTTAAACTATCTTCAAAATAATAGAGGCCATTGTCTTCTCTAGCATTGCCAATCACCTTCCCCAAGCTCCTGTCCTGAAAAACACAATTTTTTGAAGTGAAAATAACAGAGCAATTAGAGTCCTTAGACAGCTTACTCACAGATAACAAGTTGCAAGATAGATGGGGAACATGTAAAACAGACTCTAGAGTTATATTGTCTGAGATTTTTATAGACCCTTTGCCAGCAATGGGAGAGAGATTCCCATCTGCTATTCGGACTTTCTGGTTTCCAGGACAAGGACTGTAATTTTGAAACATAGATGCTACACTTGTCATGTGATCAGAAGCACCTGAATCAATGACCCAAGGTGTATGATTTTGCTGACTTAAAAAACTAGTGGAGAGGTTACCTGTATGAGCAAGAGAACAGCTGGATATGGATGAAGAGGGATTAACCAATTTCAACAGTTGATCAATTTGTTCCTTGGTGAGAGTAACCTGTTCAGCAAAATTTGCACTCACTGGAGGTTTCGGATCTTTTTGTTTCCAGTTGTCAGGTCTGCCATGCAATTTCCAGCATGTTTCTTTGGTATGACGGAGGCGATGACAGTGGTCGCACCAAACCTTTTTCTTTTCATCAGCTCTACGAGTAATGGTCTTATATGCAGCATTATCCTGAGAGATCAGTGCTGAATTCTCCACTATACTAATCACTGTTTCTTTCTTTCCCAGCATGACTATCCTCCGGTTTTCCTCCCTTCTTACTTTCGCAAATACCTCATTAAGAGGTGGAAGAGGCTGTCTTCCTATGATTCGTCCTCTTACATCATCAAATTCTATATTCGGACCTGTTAAGAAGTGAAACACCCTTGTGTTCTCAATCTCCTTTTGATAATGTGCTCCATCTGCTGGGTCCTTCCATGTATAGTCACGATATAGGTCCAGTTCTTGCCACAATCTTTTCAGGGCAGAGAAGTACTTTGTGACTGTCTCTGTTCCCTGTTTCAGCTCTCCAATTTTCAGTTGTAACTCATAGATCTGGGATTGATTACCCAGATCAGAGTACATTTCAGTAAGGCTGTCCCACATATCCTTGGCTGTAAAATACCCCAAATAGTTCAGGCTTATATCTTCTTCCATCGAGTTAGTGAGTCATGCCATAACCATGGAGTTTTCAGCATCCCACGTTGCAAATTGAGCGTCCTTTGCATCTGGTTCTTTCTTGGTTCTAGTCAAGTATCCAATCTTCCCACGCCCTCGTATATACATACGCACTGATAACGACCAGCGGTGGAAATTTTCTCCATTAAATTTTATTGTTGAGATCCTGACAGTGTGGTTTTTTGACAGATTTGAGACGTTGTCACTACTAGCCATTGTTGGGAGCACAAAGAAGAGAAGAGAAGAGAAGGAAACAAAAAAAAACACACCTAGGTTTCAGAATCGTAACCAGGCTCTGATACCATGAAGAATTTCAGAATCAGTGTGTTATATTTTCTGATGACTACATCCTTGTTTAAATATACATCTACCAGCTAACTTGTAGGCTAATTACACAAAATTAGGCTAATTACAACCTTCTAATTATGGAAATATTTATTAGGAAATTAATCCCTAAAAACTCTCCTCCCTACAATCAAGAGATTTGTGATATCATTGTTTCCAACAACCTCAATAGTAAAAAAAACTTTTGGGTCCCACCTAATTGGCATAGAATCAAAGAACTGCTATGTTTACATTGAATTAGGTTATGTTTAAGGGTCAAACCATAATGAAGGGTATTATGATTACAAATAATTAGCTTGTAATCAGAGGTCAGCTGATAATACTCTCAACACACTAAAAACAATAAAGTGCAAGCTGATACAACTTTGAATCAGATTAGTGCCCCTAAAGATGTCCTTTATTTTTCCAACTTAGTCTACACATGTGTAACCATTTCACAAAGTGTATGTCCAGATAGTTAAAAGTCTCAATAATTAGCTCCCAGTTTTCCTATGCAGTTTTAACATTTTTCACCATTTTTAAGTCCACAAAGAGAGAAATGATTACCTCTGCTGGTAAAATGATTCTACTCTTATGACATGCAGGTTCTACTGGTGTAGTACTCAATTGTGGCTCATAAATCTCTGCAGAAAGAAATCCTTCATTTCTGCTTTCTTGTGTAACACCCCAAGAGAAAGCAGCCAAATTGGAACTTTCATTCCCCTTCTCAGCATCAGAAATTGAGGGATAACTTTGGTGACTTGTTTCTGTTGGCCTCAAATTCTGACTACTAAACACGTTTCCAGTTTCTTGCCCATTTTTATCCAGCCATAATTGTGAGGAAGGATATTCATCAGAATCAGCTGAAGAATCCTTACGCAAATGACTTCCACAAATTTCATATATCAACTTCTTGATGTCAGCACGTTTCCGAGAAGCCTCCCAAGGTGGAAACCAATTCCTATTAAGCTGGTAAAAAAGGTCAACCGTAATCACAGAATTAGTGACATGCAGAGTACACAGACAAAAATTTAATTTAACAGCAATTACAAAATACAAAGATGTAGAAATAACTTTTACTCATCTAATCATTAATGCACATGCTTAGCTTTTCAATGCAAATAAATAACGGAAAAACAGGTACTTCCCCTCACACCTCAGTCTCAGTTACATTCTGACAGACTTTGCAAATGCAAGAGGTTATTTCAATAATTGCTCCAGCCACAACCAAAACAAGAGCAAATATTGGTACATGATACCAAGGGGAAGCAATGGAAAGACAATTAACTAAACCAAATGCCACATGATGGAGATAAGTGCCAGTCATACTTTTTAAGTTTACAATAAAAGTGAAAAGAATTAATTATATACTCCAAAACCACTAAACTATCTAAAAAGGGACCGAAGCCAACCACAAAGAAGTTGTTAAGTTCATAAGTGATGTAGGACAAGATTAGAAAATAGAGTTCTTATATGAATAGGATTTAAATTTCTTTAATGTTAAGTTTTTCAATTTCAATTAGTTTCAAATTATTAGTTGTTAAGTTCATAAGTGATGTAGGACAAGATTAGAAAATATAGTTCTTATATGAATAGGATTTAAATTTCTTTAATTTTAAATTTTCCAGTTTTAATTAATTTCAAATTAGGAAATTAAGATTCAATTAGGATTCCTAATTCTAATAGTTTTAGGATTTGATATATTATTTAAAGACTTGGTTTGTTTATGTTTAGTAAATTATTGTTTTCTTTCTTTCAGCAATAACAAACATTAAGTTCGTGTTATATCATTTTTATCAAATTTACTTGTTTTGTTCCGAAAGAACCCAGATCAGCAACCCCATATTGACGGCGGCAGAGGTTAGATCGGTGGTGGCAGAGGCTGGTTTGAGGAATTTCGTGACCCAGCTGCCATGACCCGTCACCCTCCGCACCAACCTGACCAGTTTCGTGTATCTGAAAGGGGTAATCAGGTGTTTTTAGGTGGTATGACAGCAGAGGAGGTCAGCAAGCGGACTACGATACTGGCGGAGGTAAGTTTGCACTTGTTGGAGGATTCGAAGAATCTTTAGGTGAAAATGATAACATTAATCTAGGCCACAATACTTTCGGATATGCTCCACATCGTCAGGATCGACACGATTTCAAGATGAAAATGGATTTGTCTACTTTCGATGGCAAATTACACATTGAGGATTTTCTCGATTGAGTGTATAATGTTGAAAACTTTTTTGATTACTTGGAAATCCTTAAGTTAAACTAGTGGCATAAAAATTAAAAGGAGTTGTAGCCTAGTGGGAATAATTGTAGTTTAATCGTCAATAAGGAAAGCAATGTGTTTGAATGTGGGCAAAGATGAAACAGTTGCTTAAGCGGTGAATTTTTTCTCCTGACTAAGATTAATTTTTGTATCAACAATTTCAGAATTGTCAATGGTTGAATTGAAAAGTTACAGATTATACTGAAGGGATCTACCGACTAAGTGCTAGATGTAACTTGATGGAAATTATAAATCAACAAGTGGCTTGATACATCAAAGGTTTGAGGTTACATATTCATAATAAGTTGGCTCTCCACAACGTCTAAACATTAACTGATATAGTCAATTTATCCTTAAAAGTTGAGACTCAACTAAATCTGCCAGTTAACAAGAGTTCGAGTAATTTTCGAAAATCTGTTCGAGATACTTCAGCCTCTCTAGAAGAGTACACAACTACTAACAATAGAGTTGTTCCACAACGACTAACAATAGTGCAAACAACTCTAAATTCACTCTTGTGTCCCAAACTCTAGAACAGGGTCAAAGTTCCAATAATGACCATAATCGAATAACGGTACCTAATCAACAGTAAAATCGAACCAATCCTAACCATTACGCATGACCTAATCTGGGAAAATGCTTTAGGTGTAATCAACCTGGACATTTTTCGAATAATTACCCTAATCGAAGGTGTCTTAATTTTGCTAAAAAAGAGGACGGTGGACTACTCTATAGGGGATCAAGGAGTTGACGATGACTCTTACAAGGGGGCTGAATATACTGAGGCAGATGAAGAAGCAGTTGTTTGTGTTCTTCAGCGACTCTTGTTGGAGCTCAAGAAAAGTGATGACTCACAACGCCACAAAATTTTCAAGACCCAATGTACTATCAATAACAAGGTCTGCAATGCTATAATCGACAGTGGGAGTAGTGATAACATGGTTTTAAGGGCATTAGTCAAGGGGTTAAATGTAAAGGTTGAGAAACATCATTCTCAATACAAGTTTACATGGATAAAAAAAGGTCAGATCGTTCAGATAATGGAAGTTTGCAAGGTTTTTCTATCACATAGCAAATATTATAAGGATGAGGTTATATGTGATGTAATCAATAGGGACGCCTATCACATTCTCTTGAAACAACCATGACATTTAGATACTGATGCCACTTATGAAGGTCACCGCAACACTTATGATTTTGGTGGTATGGTAAGAAGATCATGGCTGCCACAAAAACAACTAATGGAGCTTCGAGGTATTAGCAACATGGCTGAGTCAAAACTCGAGGGCGAGTTTTTTCCAAGCAAAGGGGATTAATGTAGGAAAAGATTAGGAAATAGGGTTCTCATAAGAAGAGGATTTAATTGTAAGTTTTTTAGTTTCAATTAGTTTCAAATAGGAAAATGAAGATTAAATTAGGATTCCTATTTCTAATAGTTTTAAGATTAGATACATTATTTAAAGACTTGGTTTGTTTGTGTTTAGTATGTTATTGTTTTCTTTCTTTCAATAATAACAAACTTTAAGTTTATGTTCTATCATTTCTATTAAATTTACTTGTTTCATTTAGAAACAACTCATCCACTGCACCTATAAGTTAGTCTAAGAGTCATTAATGTCAAGTAAGTTTATGTTCTATCATTTCTATTAAATTTACTTAAACGAAACAACTCATCCGCTGCACCTATAAGTTAGTCTAAGAGTCATTAATGTCAAGCCAGAGTCAGTTAAAGAGTCTTAAGTCCTATTTCCAAAGAGCTAAAGGTTATTTTCAAGGAGTTCTAATGTAAAATTGATGGGTTAGTCGAAAGAGTCTGGAAAACATCATTATTTTAGGAATTTTGGTGTTGCTATCGTCTAAGTGTGTTTATGATTTCTGGGAACAATTTATGAAACTTCAGTTATTTTGGTTGTGAGATGCAAACTATAGCTATAATGCCTTTTATTTTAGAACTGTTTAGGTGTGATGCATAGTTCCTATCATCCTAAATAACCTTCATAGAAGACCATACCTTATTAAGCTTCATGTTCCTCTTCTAGTTTTCCAATCAATTACTAGACAGTGATTACTGTTGAAGTACAGAAACTCCATGTCTCTTTTACTTTTTCCATGTTGATGTCTATGGACATCATGTGTCAAACATATTATCAGCACATGCATTAAATTTCAACATTTACAATTCTTCAAAAAGACAGTCTTGTTTGTCCTAATTATTTACATGATCTTTGTATTAAATGAGTGCTCAAGATTGTTTAGTAGGAGTAGCCACTCATTGCCATGATATCATCCATCTCTTTATCTTTTCCACAAATTCCTAAACATTTTTAGAATCTAAATACAATCTGAATGCAGAACCAATACAAGTTGTGTATGTCCTCAATCAGTAAAAATATATTGGTATGCCATTACTCCTTGATATAAATAACTCTTAAACAGGACATGAAACAAAGCAAACATTGTTACAAATATAAAGTACAATGATCACAATGACAAGCTCTTAGCAGACATAAAACATTTGAGAATCAATATCATCAATCAATCTTTATTTGAATCAGCCTTATATAAAGCCTGAATGGCAGCAAGCACAAATTCATTAAACTCTTCCATGTTAAAGATCCAGCTGTAAGACTATTCATTAAGATACATTCACAAATATTTGAAACGTTTTTCACAAACATGTTATCCAAATTTGAGATTATGAAAGCATGTTCACAAAAGAAAATCAGAAATCTGCATTCTATCTCAGTATACTTTGAGGCAAAAATAAAATAAATTTTGCAAGTTCACTTACAAAGTTAGAAAATTCTGACACCTTGAAAGGACTGAAGTTAGAAGGAGCTTCCCTGAGAAAACATTCCGCATAATGGAGCAAAAAGAGACCACAGTCAAATGAATTTTCCTGCTGTGGGAGCTGAATCAAGATGGAGAGAGAAGAAAATGTTAAAAATCAGTAATTCTAATTAAAACTACAAAAAGAAATAAAGCAATCACAGAAAGGCTGCATTTATTGTTTTTGATGCATGTGTTGAGTATGTGAGAGATGAATCAAATCATAATTGAATTTGAATTTTCCAATTAAGGGGGTTGTCAATGTTCAGATGTGTTCGCTGTAAATACTCTGCTCTCTTCTAAGCAGAAGTTGTCTATGATTTGAGCCGCTTCTCTTAATGAGAATGTACACTGGGCCAGAAATTTTTACTTTTATTATTATAAAAAACATCTGTCTCAAAAAGGAAACTGTCTAACAGTTTCTGTTCAGGATTTTGTCTGTTTTATAACCTAAATACCTATAAACATGAATATTAAAAAGAGCTTTAAGAAGTTAACAAAATCAGATAATTATAGTACATTTAAAAGTCAAAAAGCATTTAAATTTCATCCAAATTGACTACCTCTAATATTTTTCCAAAATAACCCATAACACTACTACCATTGCTCCACACTTCTTTCAAAATACATAGAATGTTCCATTTGGTGTACTAGATATCAAACCTTGAGGCTGTCTTACGTATGGCCAGAGAACTTCAAACTACAGATGTTAAAAAAAAATAACTTTATTGTGTGAAGAAGTCAAGGTACAGAGCTGCTTCCCAAAAAGCTCTAACTTCATCAAAATCAACTACCCCAAACAAATTAAATTTTAAGAAACCTAAACTCATGCACATGAAATGGTTTCCCCTCTTTTCCAACTTCAAAATTTTATACTATATTTTTCAGTTATGTGTTCAGTTTCTAAACTGATCATTTTGGAATAAGAACAAAGGAACACAAGGAGACAGTATAGACCATTGAAACATCAGATCTACTTTTCTACTATAATGTTTGAATTCCATAAGATCTACTTAAATTCAAAGGAGCTACAACAAATTTCATGTTGAAAGAGCCGAAGTACCTCGAGGGGAAGAAACCGTACACTTAGGAATTTTGAAAGAACATCATCCTCTATATTGTTGTGCCTCTCTTTCCACTCTTCACATAAATAACTGACATCTCAAAATTTAATCATTATCAATATTAATAACTAAATACAAGAGCAATACTAAATTTATAATCATTAATTATGGAAAAGACAAAAGTCCTTCAGAATGATTTCAATGATCAATGCATATGGTCTTCCATCTTCCAATCCGAAAAACTCCAATTTTCAAGTTAACATAAAAATCATACTTGTCTATACTATTAATTAATTATTGTGATGTAATAGACATTCACAACACAGCAACAAGCATAAAATCTTACTATTTTTTTCCCTTAAAAGAGAAAAAGGAAGAAGATATTGTGGAGACGACATATTCAAAGTACTCCAATAAATAAATCTTATTTTTGGTAGATTCATACCATGCAATATTCATTACAAGCAAGTACCTCCACAAAATATTCCATAAGTGTATTTTAATCTTTAATCTTGTGCCCCAAACATAGAATATCTATCAGTTGTCCTTACCTCCCCTCACAAGCAGAGCACTCTCTTGCATACAAATAGTGTAAATAATTTTCATAAATATAAATGAATTAAGCATCTAAAATTATGAAAAAAGATAACAGCGTTAGTCATTCGCATTACAACTTATATAAAAATGTTTTACTTATAAATAAATAGAGCATCTAAGATTCTAGTCAACTTAGCATTAGGAACTTCGGCAAGAGTACCGTTTCAGATTGGGTCTTTTTATAAAAATAAAAATAAAAAGACGTGTAAGCATCAAAGGTCAGAAAAAACCTAGAAAGTTTTCAAATTACCTTTGAACAAGATTTTTAAGGCCTTTATGACTTCCTTGAATGGAATCCATGTGCAAGATACATGGTACCTTAGGTGACTTTTCGGTTTCATCATCTGCAAGAAGGTTATTGATAATGGATAAGTCAAAAAAGTTCCAGAATATACATCAAATTGGAGATAATCAGTTAGGATCTTGCCTTTGCATGATACCACTTCACCAGGATAGCATATGACTATCAAACTCCAGTGAAAACTGTCAAGCACAATGCAATTGTATTTTACATTGAACAATACAAAAACGAATTAATCTTCTATTATTCGTGTGAAAAGAACACAATTATTTTCTGACCTGTAATTTACTGGAATAAAAACATAATCTTTTTCAAAGAGATTCACTTTTCTTGTCCATTTACGAACACGCTGAAAAGCTTCCTTCCCTTCCCAAACACTAGATGGATTTTTGTCTAGATCAGCAAGCTTCCGGAAGAAAAAACTATTGAAAAAGTGAAAGCGATGCTGTTCCTTAGGTTGAATTTTATTCTTCAAATATCTGTCAAGAGGTCAAGTTCAATAAAAAAATCAATCATTTAAGAGACAAAAAATGAAGTCACAAGATATCCAGCTCATGCTTGTAACAAGCTTCTAGAGATAGAAAGTGTGGATCATTCAACCACAAGATGCGATGCTCCACACCATGTAGAGGTTTCTTATAGTCTATCCTAGACAATTTCAAGATTTACTAACAATAAGAAGAAAATAAATAAATCAAGAAGCTTTCTTCCATCTTCAGAGCGCTGATGAAAGGAACCAAAGCATATTGCAAAAGAGCTAAAGGGAAGCAATTTATTTGTTGGAAATTATACTATAGACCGAGCAGCATGAGTATTTAACTTCTACAATCTCACTTCAATAACTAATTGTCATTTTCAATAGCTAATTCAATGACCGACCTCTCAATTGAGAACTTTTTAATTATGAACATTCCTTTAAGCCCACACCACACCTACCAGATAAAGGCAAGAAATTCATCGGACAATCAGAGTAGATTTCTACCTCTAAGATGTTAAGGCATCATCAACTACAATATGTAGTCCGCACCAACTAATGGTTAAAGGATAGAGAAGGGTTCAGATCATTTTCATAACATTTCAAGATGACAACTGCAAATTAAGAATATGAAAAAGATGATATATATTTTAAGTCATAGAAGTTAAGATTCTTCTTCACAAATAAATGCTTCAAATTTCATATCCTAGGCTTCAAAGTTAGATCCAGAAAGTATTGAGTGATTTGACAGAAGGCCATTCTTCAGAACCATTCGAATATACAAATTCACAAGTCAAAAGAAAAAGCCCATGAGGTAGCTAAACTCAAACCCACTTGATATAAAAGTCAATAATGGTGTCATTGATGAATGTCCGTGGTCGTAGAAGCTCCACATCTCTCTTACTAATTATAACAGCATCAGGATCACCTTTAGGATAGATGACATCTTCAAATGGCTCATCAAACCTGGATATATAAATTTAAATCAGAACATGTCATAAATGACAAATAAGCTTCTAAGGATAGAAGATAGCCAATGAATTATAAAGAATATATAGAGACTCATATCTGAACAAGCAATAACATTAAGTTGGTAAAATGTAAGATGCGAACAGCACATCAGCTGATAATCATTAATGCAAAGTCCAAGAGCAAATATTATTGTCCAATAGAACTCATAACTCTCGAAATTACTATTACAATTTCACCAAAAAAAGCATTCATGCTATAGGTGTAGTGCCAACACTTGTAGTTGGGGAAAAAGAATTCATAAATGTCAATACAAGGAGTGAGTTTACTTCAGAATTAGAAAGTACCATAAACACTAGAACTTGCCTGACAAGACAAAATTCTAGTCAAAACCTTTCCAGTGAACTAACAAGGATCATAATGTAAAAAATCATTGTTCAAGTAAATATACCCTACAATATAACAAGGATCATGGGACTTGAACTAAATTCCACCAAGGATACAAATATGGAACATAACTAACAACCAACTTAGTTAACAATCTGAAATGGAAATATTAAAAATATTTATCTATTTAGAAAATATATTCTCAATTATGTTGTATTTTATTCTTTCACCCTTGCCCTTCCTGATCCCATCGCTTTCACCATCACAACGATTCAACACTATCAACAACATAAATTCTTTTCTTTCATGCTCTTAAGATTCCAGTACAACTCTCCTGTTTTTCACTACAAAAAACTCAAATTATTAAGCATGTTTTTTATTACAGCATCATATTTGGTCGGCATTCATGCAGTGATGCTGTTGGCAACCACAATGCAGACCTTGTCCTACAATAAATGACAAATATGTGGACTTCCTAGAGTATGGCAGAGGAGATTCTGCTAGCGGCACTGTTGGCGGCGGATGAAGTGGATTTAAGGAATCAGCGGAAAGAGAGTCATGTTGTGATGTTGTTGGCAACCATAAGGCAGAGCTTGTCCTACAATAAATGACAAATATGCAGACTTCCTAGAGTATGGCAGAGGAGATTCTGCTAGTGTAATAGTTGGTGGCGGATGCAGTGGATTTACAGAATCAGCAGAGAGAGTCATGTTGTGATGTTGTTGTCAACTGCAAGGCAGAGCTTGTCCTACAATAAATGACAAATATGTGGACTTCCTAGAGTATGGCAGAGGAGATTCTGCTCCTAGAGTATGGCGGAGGAGATTCTGCTAGTGGCATAGTTGCTGGCGGATGCAGTGGATTTAAGGAATCAGCAAAGAGAGAGTCATGCTGTGATGCTGTTGGCAACCACAAAGCAGAGCTTGTCCTACAATAAATGACAAATATGTGGACTTACTAGAGTATGGCAGAGGAGATTCTGCTCCTAGAGTATGGCGGAGGAGATTCTGCTAGTGGCATAGTTGGTGGCGGATGCAGTGGATTTAAGGAATCAGCGGAGAGAGAGTCATGCTGTGATGCTGTTGGCAACCACAAGGCAGAGCTTATCCTACAATAAATGACAAATATGTGGACTTCCTAGAGTATGGCGGAGGAGATTCTGCTAGTGGCATAGTTGGCGGCGGATGCAGTGGATTTAAGGAATCAGTGGAGAGAGAGTCATGCTATGATGCTGTTGGCAACCACAAGGCAGAGCTTGTCCTACAATAAATGACAAATATGTGGACTTCCTAGAGTATGGCGGAGGAGGTTCTGCTAGTGGCATAGTTGCTGGCGGATGCAGTGGATTTAAGGAATCAGTGAAGAGAGAGTCATGCTGTGATGCTGTTGGCAACCACAAAGCAGAGCTTGTCCTACAATAAATGACAAATATGTGGACTTCCTAGAGTATGGCAGAGGAGATTCTGCTCCTAGAGTATGGCGGAGGAGATTCTGCTAGTGGCATAGTTGGTGGCGGATGCAGTGGTTTTAAGGAATCAGTGGAGTGGATGCAGTGGATCTAAGGAATCAGCGAAGAAGGGGGAGAGAGCGAGACAGAATGGAATAGGAATTTAAGAGTAAAATAAAATATCAGCCATTAAAGTTTCAAATTTGATGCAACACCAAGTGACAATGACATGATAGATGTGGCACCTAGGCAACATAAAAAGACTGAAGAGTTAACTGATCTTGACAATGATAAAATCCCACTGTTTTAACTAATTACAGAACCAAAAATGTGCATTTAGAAGTTTGATGAGAGAGAGAGAGAGAGGAATAGGAATTTAAGAGTAAAATAAAATATCAGTCATTATAGTTTCATATTTGATGCAACACCAAGTGACAATGACATGATAGATGTGGCACCTAGGCAACATAAAAAGACTAAAAAGTTAACTGATCTTGACAATAATTAAATCCAACTGTTTTAACTAATTACAGCTACCAAAAAGGTGCATTTAGAAGTTTGATGACTTCTAAAATTTGGGCTTAACTTCAGGCTGCAATTGGAATTTAGCCTACATGAAGGGAAAAAGGGAAACCAAGACAAGCATGAGTTTGACTGATTTTTTTGAAATGCAAATTGTCAATCCGATAGTAGGTACATGTTCCAGATTCATTAGTCATTACTGCAAAACTACAAAAGAACATTGTTTCTACCATATTGTGGGGTTAATATTACATACTCAGCTCTGCAGTCAGTTTGCATGAACATGTCAAAGCATGGTTATTCAACTACTCTACCACTGTAACTAAATCTCCAGGATGGGGCATGCATCATGAAAACCATTTGTAATCCATTCCCAGCTTAATAAATTGGACTGAGATGGAAACAAAAAAACTATAAGACCTAAGTCAAGCAGGTGAACCACAAATAATGTAACATATAATAATATAGCCTTGGGACCATAAAGCAAAGGTGAATGAGAATGATATCTATTATTTAAGCTGCAATTAACTGCCCAACCATAAGCTACTAAGAAAGGGTCCGTCACATTACTCAAGCCCAAATATAAACATGTAACCAATTTAGATAGGATAACGGTAATCGTATGGGAGGGCTTGAAGCAACGCACTCTAGTAAAATAAGGCTTTGATACCATGAATAACCACTAGACTCAAAACTTAAGATATTAGAAGATGGTCCAATGATATTATTCAAGCACTATGGAACAAGCAACAAAAAAATATAGAAACAACGTAGAAACATAACATGATTCAACAAAACCAGGTATTAAGACATTTTAAGTGCAATTAGAAATATAGTATCACCAATTATGATATAATTGTCATCATGTAATAAATAAAAAGTATTATAGCTTTATTTGACTTACTCCAAAAAATACTCCTGTGAGAAGAACCTGTTTTTCTGCCCTAAGATTGCATTTTCTTCATCTTCCCTGTAGTAATGCAGGAACATAAAGCAAATATTTTAACAAAACAAAAAAGAGAAGAACAATATTTATTTTCATTTTACAGAAAACTATTGGAGACAGTCTCTACTAGGAACAAGTGAAAGTCAAGAGATGAAATAAGTTCTTAAAAGCAAGCTCCGTATAAATCAAAATCAATTACTTATACATTAGATTTAATTTCTCCCAAAGAAAGGACAAAAAAAAAAAAAAAAAAAGGGAGAGAAAAAGTGATAATGACAAATGTAATAAAATGAAACAGCTTCATCTTGAAAGAAACTACGACCGTTATTTGACATTTAAAAACAATTAAAAGTGCAGTCTAAGCAAATCAATTACTCACACCAAAATATCATGCCATATATCCTTGTATCTCACATCCAATGACTTGATTGCTTCCTCTACTTTGGACCAATATCGGTTGTAAACTATGAATCTCAACGGCTCAGTTCCTGCATATAGTTTATTACCTAATTCCTTTATAACTAAAAATCCAAATTGTAAACAAATTTCAACTTCCTATAAAGAAATTTTCTATCCAATACAGAGCTAGTTCACAAACAGTAATAAACATGTCCCAATGGACGAAAATTGCAGAAGTTTCCCCAACTTTTTTTTGAAAAGAGAATTGATTGCATTAACATGAAAAAATCCTAAACCAGTCATATGGGAACAGAATTGGAAGTAACATATTAGTTGTTTATCATACTAAATTCAGTAAATCAGCGCATCAATCCAAAGAAGCATTATCTATTACCTCAAATTATTCATGAAATGAATCCATTAAAATGAAAAATCCTAAATTCCAAACACATGGAGAAAGAAGGAATTCATGCATTAATTGATATTACAGATTCAGTAAATCAGAACATCAATTTAGTGAAGCATACATATTGCCTTATTATGGCAATTAAGTAAAAAGGTTAACTAAAAGTTTAAAGCTCTAAAAGAAACTATTCTAAATAACCTTTAAAACTGCTGCAAGCTTGGTAGTACACTTCAAAAAGTGCAAGTTACAGAACTAGTAAAACAGTTCCTGGTACAATCATAGTGCCAGTCTGTTCATGCTTCATATCATTATTGCCATTCACGCCCCTGATCATTGTAGCTAGAAAGAGTACTGCTCTGTATTACTCTTATCTGCTAAAGTGCTAAGAAACGAAAAAAGAAAGAAAAAGAAAAAAGAAAAAGAAAAAGGAAAGAAAAGAAATTAAGATAGATCATTAACAATCATAAAGAGTTTAAATCTTGGCACCTGATGATGCCTTGCACTGCCCTTTTTATGAAAAAATATGACTTCAGATTCTAATCTCTTATTTCAAACTATAGTAATTTTTGTGAAGCCCATTTGTGCCAAAGAATGGCACGAAATAGGAGCCCTGTACAAAATCCATGTAAAGTAATCTTGCTTCATAGCGCTTGTGTTCTTTCCAAATGGCTGTAATTAAATCCTATAACGTGTAATAGGATTAGGAAATACCTACCAAAATTATAAAATAATTAAAACATAGTCACAGATCTTATGTTTTTACTTATAAAGGTCAAAGTACAAGCAGAGGAATATCAGATACGTAAAAAATATTTTAGCCTAGCCTTAATAAGTAACAAGGACCATCTATAAATTATTCGGATATTAACCTTCCTTTATGAATATCCAAACGACATGTGTAGATGAAGTGGGTAAAAGTACAAGAAAAGGAGTACTGTTTTTAATTAGCCAACGAAACCTAGCAAGAAAATGCTTCTAAGAAACTTAGGCAGCATACTAATCACGTATTCACATGTCAGTGGTTGCAATGAACCTTCAAGCCTTACCAAAGGGTTGCCTATGGGTGGAAACTACCAGGAGTCAATATATTTCATAATGACCTATCATAAGAAACCCTTATAAGAAAAATAAAATTTAATTGGAAAGCACAAACCTGAAATTTCATTTGCATTTTCAGCTCCTGTACAATATTTTGATTTAAAGGTAAGATTGATCATAGCAGATTCAACCTACAGCCAACAACAGAAATACTTCAACTGATCACACAGCTACATCTATGGGAAACTAATAAAAGTAAGCCATTGTACAACTCACCTGCTCATTCCATTTCGACTCAATTTTGGTAATTTCACTGATAGCCCACTCAAAGTTAAATGTTCCCTTGGTCCCATTTACAGTTGAACCCTTAACTTTGATGGAGCTGCATGCAAAAGTTAACTGACACGCTGTGCAATACATATCTCTATATACAATGAAATCAGGGGAAACAACCACATTTGCAATATCCTGCAAAGCAAAACAAATACAAAGGCTTACTTACAATAAAATCTGAGCTACCAAATTGAATTACACCAATGTCAGTGTGGAGAAAAAGGGCTTGCAAAACAAATTGGATGAAGATATGCAATTAATGCATTTTCATTTGATATGAATAACTCCTAGCCTGTTGCATGTGAATAAACCAGGTGACCAATATAGAAGCGGATTCACTTGATTCTTATATATACATTATACTAATTCAGCAGCTTCTTTAAAACAGAGCTATAGAAAACAAAATAAATGACGTATGTTGGTAATCCATTATAATTTAAAATAAAGTAATACTTAGTCCACAGCTTATGAAAAAATTAGGCGATGCCAATGAGAGAAGGGGATTGGCTTAATGCCTACAGATACAGGTTACTCAAATTAAGTTTTCTGAAAGAGGAACATTGCTGCCACAGTGATGCAAAGTTTAGTGCATTCTTTTGCTCTCTCAAATCACAGTTCACTAACCAAAAAGCTTTGATATCTTTACAGATTCCAGAAGTTTCTTATCCCTTGAATATGCATTTGTCATCCAAATAATAATTTGTATTCCCTACAAACCAGTCCATAATACTTTAGGATCCACTATGACTATACTACGAAGCACAATATAGCATTATTATAAATCTTGCCTAGAAGTATTTTGCAAGTTTCTTCTTCTTCTTTTTCTTTAGAAATCTGGGAATGATTACTTAAGGCATTCCTACAAAATCATTTAAAAAAATTAACAATTTATAAAGCCCATTTTGGCATATTAACATCAAGAAAATCTTTTGCCCCAAGTATTCCACACCTTGGAAGTACTCTATATATAATACACAAACAAAATTATATTGCAAAACAAAGATATACGATCAATCCTAATACAGCAAAGCACTTGACTGTGGCAAAAGCAGCCTCTATACAAGAGTGAACAAGTACTCCCCATCTAGGATATCCACAATGTGAAAACTGAATTATCAAGAGATGTCTTTAGAATATACCTTCCAGCTCACAGTAATATGACGATTTTAATTTCAAGTACAAATTGTATGTATCTACACAAAGTTTCTTGTAGTTACTGTTATACAAAAAGCATACTACACCAACCCACCTTCTACTGAAACTTTCTATAAACAAGAATCTTTCAAATAGAATATATATATTTTCTACAGTCTTTGCTTCTCAGTAGATTTTACATATTCCAATTCTTCAGAAAGTCTTTTCAATAGCTGTCAAATTACAAAATCATTAAAAACCAAGGTAGAACACTTACAGTATCATTTCCACCAAATCTGCACTCTGCCACCTGTTCTCCTAAAAGAAATTGAAATGATGCAGATGTAATAGTAAGATTGTCTTGTCAAAAAAAAAAAAAGGTAAGATGGTGAGATAATACTTGACGATCTGAAAACAAATCATAAGTAATGCAGGAATCAGAAGAATGGGAAATACACCTTCATTCTCTAAAAAAGCAGAGCAGGAAGTCGAAGAACTCATTTCCATACATTCATCGTCCTCCGAACTCGCACCAACTTGTTCATTCTAAAACAAAATTAGTTGCATAATTATTGAGAAAGTTCAAGATCTGTATCAGCCTTTTCTCATAAATGATATATCCAGTAGTCAAGTGCATCAGAGAAAGACTATGAGAAAGTTAAAATATTTTCTGCAAGCTAAAGTCACTAGTAAAACTAAAACGCTAGATGGAGAGACATTTATCCTAAGAACAAAATGAGAGTTCCATTCTAAAAATCAATTGGGAGAAGCATGAGCACTACCTCATAATCTAAAGAATTTGAGTGCAAATAAGTATCGCAACCAGCAACCTCTCTGCAAGTTTCATGTTCTCTTGGAGTCTGGTTCCGCTTACCAACATTATCATTGTTCATAAACTTCTCAGTAATCTCCTGCTGAGTCTTAGACCCTTGTGCATACAGCAGAAGAAACATAGAAGAAAAAATTAGAAATTTTCAGCAGTAATAATAATAAACCTGTGCGTCACAGTCCAACATGGACATCAATCGGTTCATCACATATCAGTATCTGTCGGGGCCTGGCACCTTCAACAACTTCATAGGCAAACGAAAGAAGAAGATTGCACATACAAATTTAACACAACAAAGCACATATACATTAGAGCAACAAGACTCAATAACACAAAAGCTGAGAAGGAACAAAACCAAGGAAAAAGAGAAAAGGTAGTCTTATATAAGCATATCCAAGAGTGTAAAGCACCTAATGTGTGTCTAGCAGAAAGCAAATACTTCAGCACTCAAAGTGAACAACTGCATTATATCCCCGTACCTTCATTGTCAGCGTCAATAGGTTCATCACCGATTACTATTTGTTGAGACTTGTTACCTTGTGCAACTAAATAGGAACGAAAATAAAGGAGATTACATAAGCATTTTATTAGAAATTTCTGCTAAAATAGAAAAGAAAAAAAAAAAATTGCACATCACTGTCCATACCTCCAACATCAACATCAATTGGTTCGTTGCTAATTAGTATTTGTCGAGGCTTTGTACCTTCCACAACTGCATAGGCCGAAGAAAACACATACAAAAATTAACAAACAAAGCACTTATACATCAATAAAGCAACGATACAAGACTCAATAACATACAATTGAGACAAAAAAAAAAAACTGTGAAAAAAGAGGAAAGGTAGGATATATGTATTCATGTCTGAAAAACACCTAAAGTGTGTGTAGAAGAAAGAAAATTAAAATTCAATTCTCAAAGCAAAAATCTACATTAATGTCCCATACCTCCTTCGTCAACGTCAATTGGTTTATTGCTATTTTCCTTTCGTGTAGACTTGTTCCCTTGTGCAACTAGGTTGTAATAAAAGAGAAGAAGATTAAGTATGCATTTTTCTTCCAACCAAGCACAGATATACAAGTGAAATACTGATACTAAGCCTAATAACATAAAAGACATTGGAAACAAAACAAGAAAACGAAGTGGAAGAAAGCAAGGGTCAAGAAATCTAAGAATTTGATTGAGAACTTGAGCAGTCATAATTCCTGAATATATATTTCAGCTAAATAAACTGGTTCAGCAACAAAATTTTACTCATACAATCCACATAAATCACGTAACACTCCAAGTTAATGCTTGTGAACACTTTGATATAAATAATACCAAAATTTTCATAACTCATAAGCAAATGCGTTAATGTGCGACATATAAGGAGCAGTTACAAATGTGCATATAATCAAGTAAGTATTTCATAACCTTGACAAAATACATTAAGTAATTAGGCTAGGTCCGCTAGGACAAAGTAGAATGGCCAGAATTTGAATTGATTCATCCTTTTACGCTGTAGTTCTACAAGAAACCCTGATGAATTATGAATTTCTCATTTCCACATCATAATAAAAGAATAAAATGTATTATTACTCAACTCAACAAAGAGACAAAGATGTTTCACAATTATAGAAACAAAATTTCCCTCATGTGACTACTGTGAACGCACAAGACTTTTAACAAGAAAGATGTTCAAAAGCATTTACTCATTATTAAATGTTTACACATGCACATCAGTATAATAACTATACACTGAAGTAACACGACCTGTACCATTCCAAAAAATGAATATTCATCACATTTTCTGCTGATCAATGATCAAAACACTACAATAATCAGACTCAAACTTAGGACTACCAACAGTTACTCATTACACACTTGCGCACCAGTACACCAACTATACAATCAAGCAACACAAACTGTACCATTCCAAAACGAATATTCGCCCCATTTTCTGCTGATCAATGATCCAAAACCCTACAATTCCCAAACCCAAACCTAGGACTACCCAGCTAATGTTACTCAGCTCTAAAATCGACAGATTCCCACAGCTCTCACCCTTCTTAAGTTGATCACAGACAGGTTTAATCCAAATAGCTTTTTCCGCTATATTCTCCTCACACCAACTAATCAAATCCAAAATTCCTATAATCTTTAAACCTGTCTTCAGCAACACAAACAAACACAACACTTTATAAACCAAAACAGTATACAACAATCAAGAGGCAGATTCCACTACACTAGTTTCCCAAACACAGATTGATGATCAAAACACATCACATTTCCACTTCCTAAACCTACAACATCTAGTCACCGATCTCCTACATTTTCTATTGATCAACCAAACAGAGGACAAGCCCAGAGACATGAAAATCCAACAGTCTAAAATTCAAACAACGAAACTATGGAGAGATCGAAAATCAGAAGAGAAAGAAGAAAGACACTCACAGCGTTCAAGAAAGGTGTACTTGGTGAGGGGAGTTGTCTTGCGACGCTTGGTTGTTTTGGGGATGGCATACTTGCCAAGCAAGTTGGCGGAGGTCTTCTCGATGCTCTCGTCGTCTGCGCCGAAATCGAAGACCTGGAAGCGCTTCTTGATCGGCGGAGGACTCATTGGGAGTGCAATTTGGGCATGGGTTTGTGGTGGATTTGATTATCTATAGTGCCTGCTTGTGTCGCAAGTTTTAGGCTTTTAGTCTTTAAGGAATAGACGTTACATGAAGCGAAATGTCCTCTCGCGCTCATGCTGGCTTTAAAGTTATTCAAATTATGCTCTTTAAAAAAAAAACAAAAAAGGGGGGGAGGGGGTTGGTCGTGGGGGTGTGGTGGGGCAAGCTGACTTGTGCTGGGGAAATAGATGGCACTTGGTTACGGGGATATTATAGTGTGAAGGTTTGACGGTGTTTTTACTTCATGAATTGAGGAATAGGAACGGGGAATGAGATTGATTGATAATATTTATTTGCTTAAAATTCATTCCGTAGTGGGAATGAAAATGTGGGTTCCGCGTCAATTTGGGGTTGTGGAATGAGAATCTCATTCCCCACAACCTACTTGGGAATCTCATTCCCATTTTTTTTGTCAAAATAAAAAGTCATTTATACCCTTATTTAATTTTTTTTTTAAAAAAACCAATTTTATTTTATATTAAAAAAAAACTGCATATTATAATAAAAAAATGTACATAATTTATTTTCCATCATCAATTTCTTAATTATCATAGTGGACTATTAAAATAATATGTATTTTTTTTATTGTAATGTACAATTTTTTATTTGATATAAAAAAAAATACATATTATAATAAAAAAATGTACATCATTTGTTTTTCATCACCAATTACTTAATTATCATAATGGACTATTAAAATAATATACAGTTTTTTTTTTTAATTGTAATGTATAATTTTTTATTTGATATTAAAAAAACTGTATATTATAATTAAAAACTACACACTATTATAATTAATCCATTTAATTAAGGTTATTTTTGTAATTTATAATTAATCCATTGCGATTCCAAAGCAAAGTAAACATCTCAATGGGAATACTGTTGATTCCGATTCCGGTTCCTGCAATTGAAGTAAACAACTTATTCTGATTCCGATACTTCATTCCGATTCCAAGTCATTCCAATTCCAGATCATTTTGATTCCCATTCCGATTCCTCTAAGTGAAGTAAACGCACCAGAAGTGTATTTATTTCGGATAATCGGATTACATAATAAAATCGTTGCTCAAGTGCTTGTGAATGTTTTCGAGGATGTCGTATTGGAAGCTTAAAGTGTAATTATATTAGGTCGTTTGATTATAGATAGTGTAATAGTAAGATTTGAGTGTATTCATGCAACGGAAAGATAGAAAACTCGGAAGCAAGTTTTTTAGGTCTTAAATTGCATATGTTCGTGGTCTATGACATGGTGGTGTGGTTATTTCTAGAAATAATGAGGTCGAAGCTCAGCTTTTACACTTCTTGGATTGGAAAAATTATGAGTCGATGATGTAGAATAAGATTAGGAAATAAAGTTTTATAGGAATAGAATTTAAATTTCCTTAAGGTTGAGTTTCTTAGTTTTAATTAGTTTTAAAGTAGGAAGTAGTCAATTACAATTCCTAATACTTGTAGTTTTAGGACCATAGTCATTATAAAAAAGTTTAGTGTGTTATTTATTATTTTCATAAGTGATAATAAAGTTTATATTTTAATTTATCGTTTCTTTATTGTTTATCATTTCGATTTTGAAACAAAATTTTTGTTGCACCAAAATTGATATCAGAGCGCGGTTTGCCTTCAACTGATAGCTGAAATTGGTTCAAGTGGATAATGAACCCCTAATAATGAACAGCGGTTCGCAGTTGTCGAGCAACGACTCGATAGGGTGGAAGAAAAGTTTCAACAACTTGATGAAATCGAGGAAGCACTTCAGAGCATCCAACAAACTCTTGCTACAATAAGTCTCAAGGAAAGACAAGTTGCTGGTCAACATCAACTTGACTTGCCAGGTGACTGGATGGCGACTACTGGTGAGGACGTCGGAGATGACAACGGGAGACAGGGGGGTGGAATCTGGATGGTTATGACCTATGGAAACTAGATATGGGCAGGAGAGACCCGCAAGATTCGCATAATCTATGCAACCCGTAAGTGACCCGTAACCAAGCCTTCCCGACCCGTACACAAGTACGACAACCCTTCCAACCCCGCGTGCAGGTTCGATCCACTGCCCAGGCCTCTGACCACCTTGTCGATCTGTCTCGAAATCCATGGAACGCATGCCACCTACTTCAAAACCCGAGAAACCTAGACCTTTGCTACCCGTTTTGCAACCTTAGAACCCCATATCAACATAATCTGACCTATATCGAAGACGGAATGTAAGCCCTCACTTTCATGTTATAGTTTTCCTAGCATAAGTCCATAGGGCAACATTTTGACAAGAAAAGGATAATCCTAGAATCGATAGGACCTAATTAGAGACAAAAGTGAATAGAAGGATATAGTATATATTTTCCATTGAAAGTATAAAGGATTCAAACGAATCCGAACGAAATAGAGATGACCAAAATTAACCAAACACTAATTAGATCCCACAGTTAGGATTCAAATAAGGGACAGTCGAATATGAAAATTCGGACTACATGATATTGAAAAACGATAAGATAGAAAACCAGTAAAGTTTGAAAATGAAACTTGGGCAATAGGGTAAAATTTGAAAAGCATGACGTAGGGACCAAGTAAAGTAAGTTAACATGAGATGGGGTCAAGTCATAATAAGCAAGATTTGAAGGATATAAAAAAAATGCAATGGCATCAAAGTAAATAAAGCAACATATAAATATAAATATATATATATAAAAAGACAATTAGACAAGTTTGACCACCAAATACACACAAAAACAAAGCAAAGTCGGCAACAAGGGGTGTGCAACTGAGAACCAACAAGAAGAAGGGGTGTGTCACGGCAAAGACAACCAAGAAGGGTACAAGTAAGAACCAAGCTATTTTTCCTAGTTTTCATACCTTCTTTCATCCAATCAAGATATCCCAAGCTAGAATAACCAACTTAGAGAGAGAACCAAGCTTAAGTAAGATTAGTTTGTTGATTTTTGAAGTAGTGTATGCTGGATTTTTGTGAGAAGTTTTGGTGGATTTTGATTTGGTTTTTGATGGATGTTGAATTAAATCTTTATGTGGATTTGGTTAGTGTTGATAAACAAACAAAACCATTCCGAATATTGAAGAAAAATCATGGTTAGGGTTGAGTAAAAGCAAGAATAAAACTTGAAACAAACTAAATCTCATGCACACCAAGTGTTTAAGTAAAAGACTAAGTGAGTTTTGAAGATGAAATCGAAAGAATTTCAACTCAAAGTCAACTAGGGAATTTTAGATCTATGTAAGGGTAAAATGGTTCAATAAAATTTTGGACGAAAGAAGCTCCGTTTCCAACGCATTCGAACCTAAGAAATCATCTAAAAATGTTCAAAAATTCAAAAGAATTAAAATAGATTTAGTAAACTAGTTAAGGGCATATCCGTAAATTGAGCTATGCCATTTCTGTTAAGCATTCCGACAACCCTAATAAGTTTAATTGAGTGTATTAAGACAATTAGAAACGAAAAATAAATTTAAGAATCAAAATTTATAAAAATGCCCAAATTTTAGTATAAAAAATAATGCATTTTTAGCCTAAAACGCCTACTCGTTGATCGTTTCTTTCCGTACCGACACTGGACCCGACCAGAATGTGAGTTAGGAAGGTGTTCGAAGTGAAAACGGAACAAAGAAAAGCTCCGTATAGAGTTAGCTGTGCATTACATTCGGCCTAAGGGTATCAAAATCAGATGTTTTTTGTTTCGAGCCTCCGAATGCGATTTTGTGACTATAGGGGCGTCCATAAGTAAAGATAAATAGGTTCCATGTGAAGAAAACGGAAATAAAAAACCTAGGTTGAGCAGAAACCAATTAAAGAAATTTTAAGGAAAAAAAAAAAGGGTTATTTTAGGAGCATTTGAGTAATTTGACATATTTTGAGGTTTTCGGAAATCGAATCAAGCGTAACATAAAGTATCAATGTGTTGTGTAGGTTCAGAGCAAGCTAGTGGAGTGAGGGAGGCTCATTAGAGCTTGTGGGTGAACGTGGAATCAAGGTGAGTGTCATTAACTCACATTATGTTCAATTGTGTTGTTTAATGCAATTTTATTTGTTAACAAAGAGATTTATGAAAATAAAAAATTTAATAGCTCAAAGTGATTTTTGAAAGTCACAATATCCTTGTGGAAGTTGAGCCTAAAAGCTCTAGTTGAAGATTTCAAAAGATAAGTTTGTTAGGAGAAAAGTTAAAAGAAAAAGTTTTCAAGGGCTTTTCGTATACCCCTCAAGTTATGTATGAGTTAGCAAGCGCTACAATTAGTGATATAGAAAATTCTGTCTATAGTTGCACAGAGTTACAATTTAGTATAACACTACATAGCGATGTAGAAAATTTCGCAATGTAGTTGCTTAGATTTGATATAGAAATTTGCGCTACGAGTTGCGATGCAGTAAATTCCGCACGTAGTCGTCAAACCTATATAGTAGCTTGCACCACGAGTAGCGATGTAGAAATTCTGCTGCGTGGTTGCTGAGAAATATCAGTAGTGTCATGGTTGACTTCAGTAGAAAACTGCCACGTGACATAGCAGAAAGGGGTTACGGACGGTGCTTTAAGAAATAAAGGAATTTTATGAAAAAGCTTTACAATTTCAATAAGTCTATGATTGACAGTAAATCGCTAATTGATTGATTGATTGTATATTCCTAATGGTTAAGATAGTTTTAAATTCATACATATTATTGTTTTGTCATACTTTATAAAACTTCCATAAGTACTCACAAGGAAACTCAAAACACAAGAACAAAAACAAAAAACGTCTGCAACAAATTAGGTGGGAACACAATGAATGTATCACACAAGCTACTTTCTATTTTTGTTGTAATTATCAACGATTTCATGCCTCATTTTGTATCTTTTGTGATACTACTTTGTGAATATGTGAATATGTATTATATATATTGTGCTATGATAATTATACTTTATATAATATGAAAAGTATTTGATTGTCATTGAGGTTTTATGTGGATAAATGTATGTTTGTGGAATAAAATAAGTTGGGTTGAGAATGATTTATTTGAGAGTGTATATTTTAATTGCAGGTAAATTTGGGAACCTTATAAAAACAGCAGTTATACATTCGGATTTTTCGTTAAAATAGAGTTTTGAAATTTGAAAATAAAATTACCACCTTTCTAGCTATGTATAAAATGAAGTTTGAAATCTAACAAATTGACCCAACTAATTTTGAGATAATGTTAGTAAAGTGATTCTCAAGCAATAGCAAAACGGGCAAATTCAGGGTTCACTCCACGATTCCAGTTAGCTGATTAATCAAGTTTAAGAAGGGGTCGTTGGAATGTCAGGTGAGGCCTACCAGATACTAGCCTAGAGGGAATCTGGTTTGAGTCTCGTCATGAAAAGGGTTGGAATAGGAATGGAGAGGGCTAACGACTTTAGATCGGCGGTAGCAGACCCCAGACTGGCGATGAACAAGGTTGGTTTGATGGATTTCGAGATCCGACAGCTATGACCCAACCTCTACCATGCCAACCCTACCCGGTTCGTGTGTATCATATGGGTAATCGAGGTGTTTTTATGTGATATAACGGCGAAGGAGGTCGACAAATGGACTATAGTAGTGGTAAAGGTAGGTTTATGCCCGTTGGAGGCTTTAATGATTCTTCGATAGAAGAGAATAATGCCAATATAGCCAACAATACTTTTAGGAATGACCACAATGTTTTTGGGAATGCTCAATATTGTCAGGAATGACAAGATTACAAGATGAAGATGGACTTACCTACTTTCGATGACCGATTACATATTGAGGACTTCCATGATTGGGTGTACAACGTTGAACATTTTTTTTTATTATTTAGAGACCCTGAAGGAGTGATAAGTTAAAACAGTGGCATATAAGTTGAAAGGAGGAGCTGCAATTTGGTGGGAACAGTTGCAGTTCAACCATCAAAGACAAGGAAAACAGTGAGTCCGAACGTGAAACATTTGCTTAAACAACGATTTCTTCCTCCTGACTACGAACAATTCTTATATCAACGGTTTCAGAATTGCCGACAGATGAATAGAAAAGTTTACAGAATACATTGAAGAGTCTTATCGATTAAGTACTAGGTGTAACTTGATGGAAACTGTGGATCAACAAGTGGTTAGATATATTAGAGGTTTGAAATTGGATATTCAAGATAAGTTGACTCTCCACACCATTTGGACATTAAGTGATGCAGTCAATTTGGCCTTGAAAGTTGAGGCTCAATTAAGTCGACCAGTTAACATGAGTCTAAGTAATTTTCGAACATATGTTCCAGATATTTCAACCACTCCAAGGGAGTCTACAATGACTGATTATCGTAAGGATAGCTCTAAACTCAATCCTGTGCCTCAGACTCCAGAACAAGGACGAAGTTCAAGTACGGTCCCTAATCCAGCAATAGTACTAAATCAACAGCTGCATCAAACCAACGTTAACCCCTATGCGTGACCTAATCTAGACAAATGTTTTAAGTGTAACCAACCTGGATATCTTTCAAATAACTACCCTAATTGAAGAACTGTTAATTTTGCTGAAGAAGAAAAAACGATGGGCTATTCTATAGGAGATAATGATTTTTATGAAGGGGTTGAGTTTATCGTAGGAGATGAAATATGAATAAGTTGTTTGTTAAGGGTTATAGCATGGTTGATTCAAAACTCGAAGACTAGTTTTTTTCAAGAGGGAGAGATTTGATGTAGGACAAGATTAGGAAATAGAGTTTTATAGGAATAGAATTTAAATTTCCTTAAGGTTAAGTTTTTTAGTTTTAAATTAGGAAGTTAAGTCAATTATAATTCCTAATACAAGTAGTTTTAGGATAGAGTCATTATAAAAGGGTTTGATTTGTTTATGTTTAGTATGTTATTTATTATTTTCATAAATGATAATAAAGTTTATGTTTTAATTTAACGTTTCTTTGTTGTTTATTATTTTGATTTTGAAACAAAACTTCCGCTGCACCAGTTGACTTTGATCAAATTCCTATGCTTTTGTTATTATTGGTGTTTCGTGTGGTTATTTAAAGCCAATGTAGGACTTGAGGTAAGGAAACCTTATTTTTCCTTATTTAATTCTTTTATATGCAAAAGGTTTTCATGTTTGGTTAAGAATGCAGAATGGAATGGAGAATTACAAATGATGGGTGTGATTGTCAAACTTTGTGATAGATTCTTGATTTAGATGTTGTTGCTTCTAGCCAAGCTGTGAACCTTGAGAAGTCTACCTTATGCCTAACATAGAAAGAGATGCATAATATATCAGGGTATAATTAATTGGTTGCCATACGTTCTTGGAATGTTGTTTTATTATATAAAAAACAAAGTTTGGAATAAGCTTAAAGGATTGAAGAGCAAGCCTTTCATAATAGGTGGTAAGTAGGTTTTAATAAAAATCATTGTCTAGTTTATTTTATGATACAACAATAAGGGGTTTTATTGAAATTTAACCCTTTTAAGAGGCTCAACTTGATGAAGTGCTAAAATATTTATGAATATATTGTGATTGGTTTTAGGGATGTCTTATCGAAGGCTTAAAGTGTATTCATTTTAGGTTATCTAATTGCATAATAAAATCATTACTAAAGTGTTTATGACTATATTATGACTAGTTTTTGTAGATATCATATCAAAAACTTAAAGTGTATTAATTCTAGATCATTTGAGTACAAACAATGCAATAATGAGGTTTGAATGTATTAGCGCCATGAAAAGAAGGAAAACTCAAAAGCAAGATTTATTAGCTCTTAAATTGGCTATGTTTAAGGTCTACGATATTGTAGAGTAGCTATCTTTAAAAAGAATTATGTCTAAACTTGAGTTTTCTATTTATTGGCTTAGAAAAATCATGAGTTGTCTCCAATTAACATTTACACTTTTGTTATTAATGGTGCCTCATGTGGTTATTTAAAGCCAATAAGGGGTTGAAGGTAAGAAAACCCTGCTTCTCCTCTTATAGGTTTTTGAAGAGGAGTATGATTGCTCCTTGCTAGAGAAGGAAAAAGATAAACATAGAAGGAAAAGAAAGAGGAAGAAGGAGAAAGAGGAGGAGGAGAAAAAATATGTTGGAGAAGACAACGGATGGAGAAGTGAGTATTTTGCCCATGGAAGAGATCAAAGAAGATAAAGTTAGTTTTCTTTTTTTCCTTGTTTTTTTCACATAGGTTTTTCTTTCAAAGGACAATTTTGTCTTAAAAAAACCCTTGGAACACAAATGATAAACATAAAGAAAGGGGACAAAAATGTTCTTCACCATTATTTTTAAGTTATTCATGTTTTTACCCCATACTAATACTATTCTAGTTCCTACAATATAGTCTTGTCTTGCAAATAGATGATTGGACAATAATACACAGCTATCAAGATTGATAGTTTTCCTGTCATCAGTTGTGACCAGGAGCTATTGACAGTCTTTGCATCCAATTTATTGTTTGAATAAGTTATAGACCATCTTTAAGATGATGAATAGAATTCATACAAAGTTAAAAAAAGAAATTCAAAATTATGAATAGGGTTTAAAATCTAATCAGCTTTCAAAAGTTATCCAATCATATTCTTGGAGCATAACAAATCAACAATGAGATGAAAATGTGATTGTTTTGTCATATGAAACATGTTGGAAAAGAAATCTAAAGAAACAATTGCAGCTCTTCTGCTAATACTTTGGCTTGTGAAGAAGATTTGAATGATTTCATTATTCAGAAGCAGCACTTGCAGCACTCAGGTCCACAGACAGATCAAGAGCCTGAATCATAAACAAATAAGAAAAATGATAAGTAAAACCACTTTGCTTAGAACTGCTTTTTCGATAAGCACTTAGTTCTTAGAAACGTTTTACTATATAATTCTACAAAAACATTACATCTACTATATATTTTACCTTCAAATTGCACTTCCATTTACATTCAATCAAACATCTTAACTTAAAAGCGCTTCTGACAATACAAATACTTCATCCCAACCTCATATTCGGAAAGTAACAGAAGGTTTTCATTGTCAACAGCGTTGAGGTTTCCATTTTGAATAGGATTAAATAATTAATTAATTTAAAAATTTTAGTAATTGAAAATTACCTTTCCAGTAATCTTACTGTACATTTCAATTACATCAGTCACAGTGGACCCAAAGTGTGTCGTTGGATCATAGCTCTGCAAGAAATTTGAAACTTGGGTTAGTCAAACATACTGCAAAACAACTATAGACTGGAGATTATAAAAACAACAGCATCAAACTAGTAGGAATTTCTCATTGGCGCTATCCAGGCATAACACGTTTTCTGTCACTGTTGACAGACAAAAGTAAAAACGTAAGATAATTTTTATCATGGCATCTTAAGATCATGGAACACTAGTTTATGTCTCAAGTTGTAAAAATTCTGGATTGTAATGTAAAAACATTACATATGGAATGGTGTATATACTGTCAAGCAAACATAGCCTATTCTGAAGACAAGATGCAACAATATCCATCAAGAATTATATCTTTTCATCTCAGTGTAGGATTTTAATTTTTGTTACAATAGCAGTACTTTTTTTTTATAATTTTTTTAATTGTTTACTCCAATAGATGGAAAAACAGTTAATATTCAAGTTTTAGAGAAACAGGCTAGCACATTTAGGATTTAACTCTATAAAGAGTAAGTATGAATTTATTATTTTATATCAGGAAACACAAGCATGCTTACTTACAGTAGATATGAAACAATTGTCAGCTTCATGGTTGTTTGTAGGTACAAATCTATCATAGGTGTCAAAGAATATCTGATCTACAGGTCCAAGTAGGTCAATGCCGGGCTTCAGCTCAACTTCAGGGTTGTCAGTTTCTGCTTCTGTTGAAACAAATGCAATGTATAGCCCTTTTGGAGCTACATTGTGAGCATATGAGCAACAGAAAAGGTACCTGCATCAAATACAATGAAGTTAAATTTAAGTTCCAGCTGTCTTTCCTGAAGTTAGAAACCTAGTAACTCACATTCGTGTTTCTGTTTGCGATATCTCCTCCGGATTTATAGACTTAATGTGAGAAAAAGGTAGCTGCTTGAATGACATTTGGTCAGGGACTTTACACATATAAGGTAAAAGGCTGATCTAAAGGCTTCATCGAAAATGTGTGGTAAAAGCGTTGCTGTATATCCTCCTCTATTGTGGGTTGATGATAATAAATGAGGCTTTTGACTATTATTGCTTGGAAACATTACTAATTATCTCAACTCCAAAAGGCCACTCAGTGTTGTGGATGATTAATTATAAATATATGCAAATAAAAGTGCAAATTTATGAGCTATATGTATGTTAGCATTTACTAAGAATCTTTTATGAGCCAAATGTATGTTAGCATTTACTAAGAAGATCAAGGAAGAAAATTTAGTACTCCATACATGTCCGATTTACGTCCAAGTTGCTTTTGTGGTAGAATAACCTGGCATGAATGAGAATTATTGGTGTCTGGAATTGGATGGTTCATTATACAAATTGCACGAGCAACCTTTCCAACCTTTTTAACCTGTTGAACTCAGAAAGCAATGTCAGCTGAAGGCCGTGTAAATAATGTCGAATAATGAATACTTTTTTGCATTATGTCTTTAACATATTTGGTTGGCAATCTGGTGTTGAACACATGTAGCTGCAATATAGTATATCAACCAATGATCCAAAAAATAAAAACAAAAAAGGTTAGTTTGTTCATACTGACAGAACTGTTACCTTATCAGGCAAATATGATGGATCACAAACAACCTTTTTGCATTTAGCAGTCTCCCCCTCAGATGTCACACCAACAACTTTCCCATCACTGTCAAACTCTACCTGCCATACAAAAATGCAAAATATTCATGAAAACTTGATATGATGTAAGAACTGGTAAATTTTGTATAAGGTCTAAAGGCACTTTACTTTAACAAGAGTTTCATTCAGACATGAAGGATTCCCAATTACAGAGAAAAGGTTTACTAGGTAAAACGAAAGTGGCTTGCTTCAGAGTTAGGCTAGTTGGAGTTTAAACTTCTTAAAAATAGATGAACCTTCCAGAATCAAGTTTTTGTTCTTTGAGTAGTCCAAACAATTCATGTTTGTTCCATTGTGGAAGTAACAAGTCACCGCTTCTTTTGAATGAAAACCAAAGAGCAAATTGGTAAGAGATATAAATTCAACATGAAAGTAGAGGGGGACAGGCCATTGCCATGCCTCTGCAGACTTATGGTAACCTTATGCAAAACAATTAGATTAGCCAGTTAATTAGAGTATATGCTATACCAACTATAAGTACAGCAACAAGAGACTCTTTCATGTTGAAAAAAAGGCTCTTAAATTAGAAAAGAGTGATTATTTCATAAGCAAAAGCAATCACTGACACACCTTAAATGAGATAGGAAATTCCAAGTGCAATTGCAGGGAAATAAAAGAATAATGTAAAAGAAAAGTACAATGGAGATGTATGATGGTCATCAGTTTAGGTTTCTAATTGGAGGACGATAGGGTACATATAGAAGGGTTACCCTGCTACCTCTTCACGAGCACCTCAACAGAGTTTTTCTTGAAATTGCATCTAGTCAAGCCTCAAGGCTTAAGCCTAATGGACTTGCTCACCTTTGAGAAAAACAGTTATAAGATTCTGGATACCAAAGATATTCTGAAAGATTTACCTTACATTCCGGCTTGTTAAGCATGTATGTTCCACCATAAACAGCACTTAAACGTGCAAAGGCCTGCCAATAATAACAAATTACATGTCAAAGTTGCTTACATTCGCTCCCAGCATCTAAAAATTGCATATAACCCAAACCTGAGGTAGTTCTCCCAGTCCATACAGAGGATAGATATAAGGAGAACCTCCTTGAAACCGTGCCAAAGACTCTGCATAGAGCTTTAAACATAAAAAAAAAAAACAAAAAGGCCGAAAATTAGTTTGATTATCTGAAATTATATCGAGTTCTTCTTTGCAATCTTTATTCGGCCACTAAAACCAAGAGACAGCATAGATTATCAAACTCTTCTCGAGCAAAAACAAGAGAATCTTTAGAGACTATGTGATATTACATTTGTTCTTTCAAAGTGTGAAATGAACAAGTAAGTCAAAGCTTTATGCACCCTTGTCAACCTATTATTGCCCGATTTTTCATGCTTCTTGACCACAAAAAGGAGATGCAGATGGGAGCATTTGAGGAACATATAAAGCTAAGCATAGATAATCATGAGCTTTAATAAATGAGCGTTATAATTTGTATGTTTATCAAATCTGTTGGAAATTAGAGCCATTGTTAGTCTTGGAAGATTTGTATAGAACTAATTTAGAAGAACATTTCCTTTCTAGCCTATTCCTAATATAGTTAGATGATCGGTTGATTAATTAGTTAGATTGATTGATTGAGTCAAATTTGTGATTAATTAGTAGGTGATTGATTAATTATTTGCATTGATTGAAAAGTTTCTATTCTTTGTACTATGGTATTAGGTTATAAATAGCCTAACCATTTCTATTGTGATCAAGTTGTTCTCTCAATAAAATTCAATATTTTTCCACATGGTATCAGAGTGATTGCTCAAGTTCTTTGGAAAAGCCATTAGCTGCTAGGTTTCTTCTTTGTTTTTTGGCCTTCATTACTGGGTTTCTTGTTTGTTTTTCTGCCTTTATTGCCCTATAACTGATCTTTCATCATCAGCGTTTTACAAAACCTTTGTGTTTTCAGAAACCTTGCTTCCAGATTAGACCAGTTTTCTAATATGTCTGCTGCTACCAAAAGCGATATTTCCTCCCCATCAAAAAATAGCACCAGCCAATTTAATGATGAAGAATCACAGCCCCATACAAGTAAGGGAGATCTACAGAATACTCAGATAGCTTAAAAAATAAATGGAAAGAATTATTTGAAGTGGTCTCAGACATTTCTTAAGGGTAAAGGAAAGTTAAGCCATCTTTTGGGAATAGGTACTTGTTCATTAGTGAAAACAGGTGAAAGTTCTCATTCTACTTGTTTCAATATTTTAGATAGTATCTCAGATAAATTAAGTTCCTGCATCCTTGATTCAGGGGCTACTGATCATATTCCTGGATCCTTGATTCAGAGGCTACTGATCTATGACCTTTTCCTCAAATTTATTATACTTCCTACGCACCCTGTTCAAGTAATAAAAATATCTCAGTTACTAATGGTTCCTTGACTACTATAACTGGTTCAAGAGATGTTAAACTTTGTCCAAAAATCAGTCTAAAACAGGTTTTACATGTCCGTAAACCGACTTTCAATCTTATTTCAATTAAAAAACTCACTTAAAATTTAAATTGTTTTTGTGACCTTTTTCCCAACTCACTATGAGTTTCAGTTTCATACTTTAAGGAAGAGGATTGGACAAGCTAAGGAGAATAATGGCTTGTATTACTTTGAGGCATCTCAGTTATCTGTAATTCTAATAACAACATACTCCATTCCTACCTATATGAAAGACCAACAAATAAAGACCTAGTTTGGCTTCATTGTTAAAGATTTGGACATCATTCTTTCTCTGTTTTAAAAATTATGTTTCCTAGTTTATTTAAAAGTTTAGATGTGGATGATTTCAATTGTGATACATGAGAGTTTGCAAACATAGACGTGTATCTTTTCCAATTAGCAATAAAAATGTTTCATTCCATTTTCTCTTGTTCATAGTGATAAATGAGGTCCTTCAAAAATTTCAAATGTTACTAGAGCAAGGTGGTTTGTATATTTTATTTATTATTGTACCAGAGTCTCTTGGATATTTTTATTAAAACAAAAATATGATCTATTTGAAGTTTTTCTTAAGTTTCATGGTAGGATTCAAAATCAGTTTGAAATTAAAAGTAAAAGGATTAAATAATGCTAAAAATGATTTTAATCATACATTATCTTTCTATTTTAAAAAAAAAATGTATTATTCATGAGTCTTCCTCCGTTTATACACCTCAACAAAATGAGGGTGGCAGAAAGAAAAAATAGACATTTGTGTCAACTACCAAAGCATTGCTTTTTCAAAACAATGTGCCCAATTCTATTGGGGGGAAGCATTATTGATTGCTGCCCCTATTACAAGTACAATACATTCTAGAGTTTTAGGGTTTAAAACTCCTGTTTCCATTCTTTCACAATTTTTTTCAGACTTTAATACATCTAACAATCTTGTTTCCAAAATTTTTGGATGTACAGTTTTTGTTCATAATCAGAGTCCTAATAAAAGTAAATTCGATCCAAGGGCAATAAAATGTGTATTTTTAGGATGTTCTTCAACTCAAAAATGTTACAAATGTTATCATCCTATTTCTACACGATTTTTTGTGTCAGCAGATGTGATTTTCATGAAAAAATTTATTTTTATCAAAAACCTTATCTTCAGGGGGAAAGGTTGAATGAAGATAAGGATTGTTTAGAAAAATATTTGAATAATCCAGTTGTTGAAAATAATTTTCCAATTGAGTTTTTATCTTTTGATATTGATTCAAATTCTTCACACGATTGTCCAAATCTGTCTACAGCCCTTAACCAGCAAACAGCACCCATATCAAACTCAAACTCTCCTATTTATCCAAATGTAGCTGGTTTAAATTAAACTCTTGGAAAATCTTAAGAGATAGAAGTTGAGTTGGATAACGAAGCCCCCATATCAAATTCAAACTCCCCAGAAATTAAGTCGTTATCCAGTCTAAATTTAGACAACATAACTTGTCTAAATCTAAACAATATATCTGGTTCAAGTCAACCTAAACATCTCACCAAAACCCAAACAGACTGGCCTTCAAATAAAATCACGGCTAAACCAGAACAGCTCACAAAAAGCCAACCATATCTGCTTCTAAACATCCCTGAACAATTAGTTCTTAGTCCCACCAGATTTTTGCAGGTTATCTCAAGGAAAAAGAGCCTGAATTCTGATTCGGTGCAAGTCCAAAAATCTGACCCGAGTGGTGATTCTAAGACAACTTGAGCATACAATTGATGATTTACCTATTGCACTCAGAAAAGGAACTAGAGAGTGTACAAAAAGGCCATTATATCCTATCTCTAAATTTGTTTCATACAACAAGTTCTCTCCATCTCATTACGTTTTTTTAACCAACCTAAACACTATACCCGTTCCTTCTACTTTATCTGAGGCACTATCTGATCGAAATTGTAGATAAGCTATGGGAGTAGAGATGGCAGCATTGGAGAAAAATAATACATGGGAATTGATGGAGCTGCAGCAAGGTAAGAAAGTAATAGGTTGTAAGTGGGTATTTACGGTCAAATATAAGGCAGATGGGTCACTGGAAAGGTATAAGGAGAGGTTGTTTGCAAAGGGATATACACAAACATATGGGGTGGACGTAGGAAACATTTGCACCAGTGACAAAAATGAACACAGTAAGGGTACCGTTATCTTTTACACCCAATTTTGGATGACCTTTTCGACAATTTGATATGAAGAATATTTTTCTTCACGGAGACCTAAAAAAGGAGATATATATGCAAATTCCACCTGGATATGGAAGTAAATTGAAAGTAAAAACTATTTGTAAACTGAAAAAGGCATTGTATGGGCTGAAGTAATCACCTAGAGCTTGGTTTGGGAGGTTTACAAAAGTGCTGATGGCAACTGGTTATAAACAGAGTTACAGTGATCATACCTTATTCATTAAACATTCGAATGCAGGGGGAGTTACCGTGTTATTGGTGTATATGGATGATATAATAGTGGCTAAGAGTGATGAATGAGAGATAGAAGTTGTGAAACAGTGTATGAGAAAGGAATTCCAGATTAAAGAACTTTGGGAGGCTAAAGTATTTCTTAGGGATTGAAGCAGCTCACTCACAACAGAGCATTCTTGTCACAGAATAAATATTTGTTTAATCTTCTAAAGGAAACAGAATAGTTTAATTGTAAACCAGTATCTACTTTGATTGATGTGAATCATATAATGGGTGAAGCTATGGATGGAGTAATGGTTAACAGGGAGATGTATTAAAGATTGATTGGCAGACTTATATATCTCTCACATACTAGCCCGGTTAGTGCTGTGAGTCAATTCATGCATAGTCCTAAAAAGGTGCATCTACAAGCTGTCTATCGGATTCTACATTACTTGAAGGGTTGTTCTGGAAAGGGAATTCTATTTAAAAGAAATTATGGGCTATCATTGGAAGCTTACATAGATGCTGACTATCTAGGTCAATAATGGATAGAAGGTTAACAACTGGGTATTGTACTTTCCTTGGTGGTAATTTTGTCACATGAAGGAGCAAAAAATAGAATGTGGTAGCACGGTCAAGTGCTGAGGCTGAATTTTGAACAATGGCACAAAGAATATGTGAGTTGTTGCAGCTGAAAATTGTTTTAAATGATTTGGGAATCAAATGGGAAAAACCTTAGAGGTTATATTGTGACAACAAATCAGCCATTGGTATTGCTCATAATCCTGTACAACATGACAAGACTAAACATATTGAAATAGATAGGCACTTCATAGAAGAGAAGCTAGAAAGTGGAATAATTTGTACACCTTATATCTCAACTAAGGGACAACTTGTAGATGTTCTGACTAAAGATTTGCTAGACACAGTATTTCAAGAAATAACATCGAAGCTGGAAATGACAGATGTCTATTTACCAGCTTAAGAGAGAGTGTTGGAAGTTAGAATTATTGTTAGTGTTGGAAGATTTGTATAGCACTAATTTAGGAGAATATTTCCTTTTTAGTCTATTCCTAATATAGTTAGATGATCAGTTGACTAATTAGTTAGATTGACTGATTGAGTAAAATTAGTGTCTAATTAGTAGGTGATTGATTAATTATTTGTATTGATTGAAAAGTTTCTATTCTTTGTACTATGGTATTAGGTTATAAATAGCCTAACTATTTGTATTGTAATCAAGTTGTTCCCTCGATAAAATTCAATACTTCTCCACAAAATCCTTGACATCTGATTACCATAATGCTTTAACAAGAATCAGGAATATCTTGATCGTATTACTGACGTAAATGAAAGCTGTAATTCCAGAAAAAGAAACATAAGGGCACCTTCATTCTCTTCACAAAATCCAAAGCAGGTTGATCCAAGTAACTATCATCAATGTGAAGTGCCAAGGCATGACCAATGAAGTCAATCGTATCATCTTCAAGCCCATATTTTCTGCATAGACAAGTATGCATCAAACTATATATTTAATATATAACCAAAATTGAAGATTGAAAAGGCGACAAAATGAACACTTTGCATTGAGCTAAAAGACTCTTATTCACATAATTATTTGCTGGTGCTTCTTCAAATCTTTATCGGTTGTGATTTGAAGATAAACATAAAAATCAAGAGGGAATAGGTATAGGGCATTACATGAGTATTTCAGCCGGTGTAAGAAAAGGCAAGAGCTATTTAAAAATAATAATACGGATAAATTTCATGCTTATATGAGTATTTCAAGTTTCATGTTTCATAAATTAAACAAAAAAATATGCAACAAAGAAGAAAGAGGTCTATACCACTGCTTGCAGTTTCAGCTATACTTATGTACTACACCAAGCTATGGAAAGGGGAGAAGGACGAGTTACATACGAGATAATTTCTCTAGCTGTAACTTTGTTCAGGTCCAGTCCTTCATGAGATTTTGGATCATCATCTTCATATTCTTGGACATAAATGAAGAATTTCCTAGCACGGCGCTTCTCAAACAGCCCCATCAATGGTGATTTCAGTGCCTCAACATCAGTTGCCGGAACTTTGTAGATCTACAAATAAAGATTAGTAGGATATGTTATTGAAAGTAATGGAGAGAAAGTTTGTACTGAAATGAGAATCAACTAGTGACCAATCAATAAAACATGTACAATGATATGAAAATGTTGTCACCTTTCCTTTGTTATACACAAAACTACCATCAACAGCTTTGAAGTTAAGATACTTCGTAACATCTGTGTGGATGAGTACACGGACCAAGCCACCGTTGGCCATCATAAACTAGCAAAAAGGGAAAACATTACGAAATACATACTTTTTATCATAATGCATACAGAATGTACAATGGTTCATTAAATGCTAATTATAAAGGGAGATTCAAAATATTAGAACACTGAAGCAAATAAAATAGCTGGCAGTAAGAAGGTACAAATTGAACATGTAATGACAAGATCAAGCAAATATCATCATCTTTCAAGTTCAACTTGGACATGCACTTGTAATATTTGGTAAGTGCTAGAAATATCTACATGAAAATAGCTTTACACTAGCTAATCAATTGATTCCTTTGGTGCTTTATGCAATCTTTTCAGTCTTCAAAACCACAGGGGTCTTAACAATGTCCCAACAAAATTCTCAATTCTTGATATCTTTTGGTGTCCTAATGGTATGAATGAAAGACATGTTTTGTTATTCTCATGACAACACTCTCATGATGCCTGGACACATACAGGACACAACCCCAGAGGTCTCACCCCATGACAAATATTTTTGTTTCTAGATCACAGCTAACATGATTTGGACACGACATGTATTTCACCAAGATGAAGAAGGAATTATAATAAGCGTCATAGTAGTATTACCAAAATTGTATAAAGTACATGTGTGTTGAATAAAGTTTGCATCAAGAGGATGATATGACTACATAGGAAACATAATATATGTTTGATGCATGAATGTTAAATATCTATTCAAGTTCACGAGCAAAATCCTCATTTTGATTTTTCAAAAATTGTTGTATAAACTTGTCCTAAATCGGATCTTTGTACAGCATGAAGCAATGATGTTATCTTATGATGCCTTCTTATAACTTCAATTGAAGAAGCGCGGGTCTGCAATCATGATCCAAGTCATTCACAAGTTACATATTCTTTCAGAAACTGAGACATTCTGTAGTGCAAATCTAGCAGGAATCTAAGAGAGTATGGCTAATAACATTAAAGAGGAGATGAAAATTTGAGCTGTTAACATGAAACTGAAAAATTAATACGGCCAGTCTGATGCCAACAGATGGTATTGATACGTGGAACAAAATATGATTTATATTCTGCAGCTTTTAAAGCACTGTAACATGTTCTGAAGGACTCATTTCTGAATTTGTAGGAACATATATGAAAATGACTAATACCTTGGGTATCATATCAACATTATAGTCTCGGCTCGATCCGAGTTGTTCTGGGGGCTTGTCATTTTCCTTGAAACGCTTCCAGAGCTACATGGCACAAAATAAGTTAGCAAAACAGGAAAACAAATTATATGGGGACTAGATTGAGTGATGAGTTCTGATAAAAGCTCTGCAAGCTCAAATATTAGAAAAAACACCTGTGTAAGATTGAGAGATGTAGATTCCCCTCCATAGTAGTCATTTCTGTCCATGTGCAACACCTGTATATAACGAAGAATTAGTAAAAAACTAGTTTATATGTGCATTTGGGAATGCTTTTGCATAGCATTTTCAAATAAAAGAGCATCATGTTGACAACTGAGAAATTTTCACATTATTTCATACACTTTGGCGATTTATCGTGATTTTAACTATGAATATATTATTGAAAGTCATGATCCTTATAGTCTTTGAAACCTATCAATTTAGTCTGTCTAAATGAAGACTTAAGAAAAATTTAAAGGTACCAAATTAATGAGTTAAGGGATTAAATTGATAAATTTTGCATACTTAAGGACCACAACTTTTAATAACTTAATCGCAGTTAAAAAGAGAGATAAATCACCACAATAAAGGAACTAAAATGAAAATTTCCTTACCCTTTTTTTATAATCAATGAAGTATTAAATTAGATGTCATTTATATTCTCCCTAACTACCTAATACAGTGTGATTCATCTAAATAAACAATATCCTCAAGCACGAGCCTAGGAAACCCATTATAATTGTAATTAAGTTTTTACTTATTATTGCATTGTTTTTGTGCTAGAAAAGATTTACTTTTAAGCTCCAGTCTTATCTAATCTCTTTGCCTTCTAAGCCAGATCCAAGAATCATTTTTCTTTGTACCCTAAATAACAAAACTAAAAAACATAAATCTGAGGAGATAAATTAATTAAATCCCTTCATGATACACATTTCTATTAGTAATTAAGTCAGCACATTATTGATGTTAATGGTCAAAACAATATATACAAAACATCAATAACCACAGTATAATTCAGTTAAATTCATAGTCTATCTAAATACAACATGTTTTACTAAATGTTCATAAAAATACATTAAAAAAAGAGGCTAACTTTAGAGTTTTATGCGATATTGTAACTTATTCTAAATGTATGTTCCAAAAATATGCATCAAGAGTAATTTTTTTTTTTTTAAATTTTTTTCAATAAAGAGTAAGCTTTTATTTGAGAGGTCGTTATAAAAACAAACCACTTTTTTAAAGAGTGCTAATACAAATAAAATTTCACTAATTCTGATTCTCATTGAATCCGATGTCTTAATTCATGTGTTGAAAAGAAGGTAATTGAAAAATCAAACGGGTATAATAATTTCTTGAATTAATGAATTCCTTTGTAGTTACTAATACATGAAAGAATAGATTAGGGAAATAAAGAATGAGAGCAATTACTTTGAGTCCATCTACTGAGAGAAGGCCACTGAGAATGCACTCCTTGAGACCAGTTCCAAGCACAATCACATCATACTCTTCATCCATGTCGACCTATATCACTCACAATTCCAACACTCAAAAATTGAAAATCGAACAGAGAGAGAGGTTATCAAATGAAAAAAAACAAATAGAGGGAAATGAAATGAAGAATGATGATGGGAACAAGTCTTTAGCAGCAAGTTTTTGAGTGGCTCGTTGGAACAAGTCTTTAGCGGGAGCCCAACGGCACCAACGGAAATGGGCAGTTCCATAATCACGTCGTCTTACACGCGTGCACAACACCACCCTCCTTCACCTTGAAAGTGCACTACTCAATTTTGTATTTCACGTGCAGTTTTGGAGAGTGAAGTCCACTGTAATTTTCATGTTTTCATGTTTTTTCGTTTTGACCCTAATTTAAAGGCATTTTATCCTAACTATTTCCTTATTCAGTACTATTCTTACAACCGAATCCAATCAATATTGAAAAACTTTCAATTAAACTTTTTTTTTTTTCAATTGAAAAAATTTGTGATTGACATTTGATATCAAAAGTATGAAATTTATATTTATTATTCACATCAAGGTGATACTTGGTGGGATGGAGATTAATGGAAAGTGAAAAGGAATTCTTTGAAACTGATTGATACTGATATTCTTACCTCTTAAGGTTTTAAGCTCAATTCCATTAATTCTATAATTTCAAATTTACTATTATGTTCTATAAATACTTTTTCCCAAAAAAATTCACTAATATTCTGTCGAATACCTAACATACGCACCGCTACAACTTTCACAATCTAATAAAATCAAAACACAACCTAACCATAGCGAGATGTGTTACAAGTTGATAATTTTTATTATCTTCTAATTTCTATTATTAATTATAAATAAGAAAAAAGTTTAAAAAGTAAAGAGAAAAAAAAAATTAAACTTAAGCAAACCCTAAGTCCCTTAACAATTGACGGTGAGGAAGACGGAAGCAAAAAGCAAAAACCAGCAAAGAGTTGATTGCAAAAGCAAAGAGTGGCAATGAGTTAAGGTTTGCTTTCTTGCTTGAACTAACAAAGAGGAGAGTCGAGAGTAAAGAGAAGAAGCTCTGGTCTGAAACAGACTAGAGCTTTAATTTTTCTGTTTAAGTACCATGTCCAATACAACGTTGTTTTGGAACTAGGTTTAATAAATAAAAAGGCTCTGTAGAGTCTGAGTGGCTGCCTAGGCGGCCAACTGACTAGAAACATCAATTTAGTGGAAATTGGTATGGTTGATGGCCGATGGCTGTCTAAGCAGCGTCTAGGCGGTCAAAATCGTGAAATTTTATAACAGTGGTTGCCCAAGACATGAGCCACTTGAAGTTACCCCATAGATAAGGTTGCTGAGTTTGCACCACATATGGTCTGAATTGTCCACGTGCGTCTCAATAAAGGTACAATATTATTTGTCAATTTTTCAATGAAATAGAAAAATACACAAATTAGAAACACTTTATTATTCGTCGAAGTTAGGAAATACTGTTTACGTATTACTATTAAAGAACGTTTCCATCACACATGAAAACAAATGAGCTATATACTTAACAAGCACCATTACAACAAAAAAAGAAAAAGAAAAAAAAAAAAAAGAAGAAAAGAATAAAAGCACATTTAGTTTTCAAGGTTATCAGTGACCACCATCGAACACTTTATTGTATACATAAGTCGAAGCGATGAAGTAATGAGCCAGCAGATTTAGATTCATATGATTTGTTTATATAGGAATAGGATCAACAAGCAAGGACGCTATATGATCTTGCATCTTCTTTCCAACACGTGTAAAGTAATCAACCTCATCATAAAACAACTGTATGGTTCTTGTAAAATTGAGTACACAAAAGCAAAGGCCTCATCAGATGATGAGCGGGTTTGACACATTCTTCATTCACATCCTTCCATGCATCATTAACTTGCTTATTGAATTCTGCAAATGCCTCTTGTGAGATGCCACACTGTTTCATGTAACATTCAACGCTTGAGGGTATGTGCGTTCTCTCTTGTTCAAACCACATGCAGACACATGCATCCATATGTGTATAAATACAATTAAAGGGTAGCTCATACAATTGATTATGTGTAACAGATCAGCCCGTCTCACGCTTTCACACGTGGCGACTGTCCGGCCCACTCCACTCTTGGGCCTTGGCCCTCGAGGGATCCCTCACAAGATTGGTGAGTAGTTACTGTCCCCTCCCACACCCGCTCAAACCCAAAACTTGAGGGTTTAAGTACTTGAGGGAATGCAAGGTGTGTACCATCTGAGCTACTTCTAGCTCAGATGGTACACACCTTGCATTCCTCAAATACATGCAAATTACAAAGACAACTAAATAGAGTAGATAATAATTAATTTTTTTGAAATTGATTAATGTGGCAATTGAAGATCTATAATTGAGAGTCACTATATGATAGAAGATATATATATATATATATATATATTTTTAAAAAAATCTACATCATCTGCATTTTAAATTAATCTTAATTTCATGGAATAAAATTTTGGTTTGCTATAATAAGAGATTTGAATGTCAACTCTACTTTTCTACACTTAATTTAATCGAGAGTGATGCAAATTAGAAAGACAACTAAATAGAGTCGATAATAATTAATATTTTTAAAATTGATTAATAAGGCTGTTCAAGATCTATAATCAAAAGTCATTATATGATAGAAGATATTTAAAAAAAAAAAAAGAAATCTACATCATGTACGTATTAAATTAATCTTAATTTCATGGAATAAAATTTTAATTTGCTATAATTAGAGATTTGAATCTCAACTCTAGTTTTCTACACTTAATTTAATCGAGTGATGTAAATTACAAAGACAACTAGATCGAGTAGGTAATAATTAATTTGTTTTAAATTGATTAATGTGGCGGTTGAAGATGTATAATCGAGAGTGATGCACAGTACAGAGACAATTGGGCAATTTTTTATGCCATCAATTTGTCAAAATTATTTGTTTCCTTTTTTTTTTTTGTCAGGTTAATAACAACCTTGTTTCTGGATTTTTTTGTTGGCAACGTTTTATAAATTTACTTGCACCACCCACTCCATTCACCATATTAGTCATGGCAACAAGTTGGGTTCAGACGAATGTGGCAGAACCTGCACCCACAAATCAATTTTGCATCCCAAGACTCACGGGTTCAAGTGGAACCTAAATGTCACCCGCAAACCCGCAGAATTTATACTTAAATTTTTAATATCAAATTTTATTCTATCTTTTTTCTCAGGTATCATCTAATAATCATAAATAGTATCATTTACAAATCCTATTAATAACATCAACTACAAAATATAATTAAACTTAATGTTCTGACCGAAATGTAAAGTTTTAATATCTAAAATAAACAAATAAAAATAAAAAACATAAATTTTCTTAAATCCAAATAAAATACAAAATATGCCAAAGGAAATAGTCGAATACATAACATAAATTAAACTCCAAATCGCATAACATAATATATTAAAATATAATAATAAATGTATTTTTTAATATGACGTGTGAATTTTTTTGCATTCATACCCAAACCTGAACCTATCTCGAGTGTCAAGTTTCACATCCACATCCACTCTCAAATCCATTTAATCAAATCCACACTCACCCACTGTAGATGAAAATCCGTGGGTTCATAGTCGAATTGGCATCATACACACTTTTGTAATATCCTTTTTTACGGCATTTACTTTTGAAAGTTGGATGGGGTAAAACTAATTAATTAGTTCGAATATGTATTACCAATTAAAATATAAAGAAAGCCCCAAATGAGTAACATGAGAGCTTAAATTATAGATTGAAAATTAATATATTATCGTTCTCATATTCTATGGTCTCAATTGGTTATACACATTTTCAACTTCGTTGAAATAAATAAGCAAACACTTACATACACTTAAATGATATTTCTAAAGCGTGCAGTTTCAGATTTCCATACATTCATCGTTTCTGCTTCTACATCAAACTGAACTACAATGGATCCCATACTTGAAAATTATTACTTGATTAAAATCTCTCCAAGCATTCCAAATTATTTAATTAATCGTAAATTCGTAATACTTGGAAGTAATCTCTTGATAAAACCAGCAAAAATCAGTTGAACCTACATAAATTTAGATAAAAATTATGAGATGCACTTGGTGTTATATATATATATATATTAAGAGAGAGTAATAAGTTAGTCCAAAACCGTTTATTGTTGGTAATGATCTCCAGCTCCCATGTTAGCTAGCTAGGACATGCTAACCTGCAACAAATTCAACGATGCACTTAGGCCACCACTCATTTCTCCTACCAATTGATGTATTCCCATCCCATTGTCATGGATTTAATTACTTATCAGGTAAATTGTTTGAAATTTGTCAAGACATAATATTCCATTGTGATTGTTTATTTTCTTGAAAAACAAAGCCTTTTTACATCTTAAAATTAGTTCAATATTACTTATTTTGAGTATTTGAGATGTAATAATAAGTCTTAAAATAAGAAACTAAACAATTGTTTTGGTAAGTGCATGCAAGTGAAGGCAGTTAAATAATTACCCCAACTTTAAAGAAGTATCAGAGCTGTTATTGTCTTGACGAACATCTGCTAAGCTGCTGATATTGGTGATTGACTCAGAAGTCTGGCCTTGTACATGTTGATCTAAATTCGCTGCCTGACAAATCAAATTATAATAATGCGTATTAGCATATCTTAAAAGCTTTGCTACTTAGGGACATATCGAAAATTGAAACAGTGAATAAGTAGGTTATATTTATTTTTATCGAAACATAAAATGTTTTGTATTAACATATCAAATAAGCAATGCAAACTCTTTAATTTGGGTTGTTAACACTGCACATTCAAGAAATTAAAATATGAATAAAAAATCATATTTATACAAAATAATAATAATAAAAAAAATTTTGTTTACTTTTTCCATCGTTAGTACCCTTTAAAAAAATTTTGAAATTATACTATATTCATATATATTGGCGGAAAACGAGAAGAATACATAGCTAATATAATTATAAATCTCACCCGTAGTCTCAATTTCAGATTTTCGTCCATCAGTTGTTGTTCCTGCATATTTAACAAACAGTAACAAGCTAGCTAACAAGCATCATATGTAATATGGTAGTCTGGTAAATGAATGCAACTAATTGTAATTAACCCTTGTGATAATAATCATCAAATCCTTTTCAGCAACAAAAAATTACCCTAAACATTGTCACGATCAGTATCATCACTACTATAACCTTTAGAGGAAAGTTTGAGGGAGAGATGTATGTACGTAAGGGTTCCTGATCATGTACACACTTTTAATTGGTATACATTTGAAGAGCTATTTTTGTATAGTATCAAGTTAAATTATTGCTCTTTATCTGGTATTTTGTTGTTTTGTATCTTAGTGATTTCTCAATTATTGAATTATAGGTAGCCATCATATCAGTGGACTTAGGTGTCAAGTTAAACAATCTATATAGTCTCTTTTATGTGACGCCACTTGTCTGCCATCACCTTCAGTATGACTACCACCATCAATAATATTATCAAGTAAAAGATTATCGAGCCAACATCTAGTCCTAATAACAATCAAAAGAATTAAAACAATAATTATAATGAAAGATGAAAGCAATTTGGACAGAAATAAAAAAGGGTCATAAGTACAATGTCCCAAGCCCTATTCTTGTTTTCCATACTCGTTCTAACTACAATGAAAAAGGCCTATCTTTAGGAAAGAAAGTTAGACGTCTCACCCTTCTCTTTAGATCACTAATTTCTTTCATAATTCTTTCACCCTGAAACACAACTTACATGCCATATGTCAAGAGAAAGAACAACAATATACCAAAATAATCTTCATGAATTAAACAAGAGAAAGATGAGATCATTAACCTTCATTTCCGCCACACAGATTAACCGTCCTTCAAGTGATTTTTCTAGTTGCTTTAGCTCCTCTAAGCTCAACCCTTGGAGTTCTTCTCCCCTCATCTGCCTGTCATAGGTAAGAAATCAAGTCTTTGTTTACAGTCTGCAATACGCATTCTTTGCAGTTGCTACAATAAAGACAACTTAAAAGATTTTGTTAACATTTTTATACATGCTAAGAAAATTTGTCACTAATATGAGTTCGATGAATATAGAAGTTAATATTTTTTCAAGTTGTCATATGCAATCAAAATAAATTTAATTCTATATTTGCTTAATTTGATATAATGGAAGTAGGTATATGATTCTTTAATTGAATGCTTGAGTGCAATAAACTTTTACATGTATATGTGTGTATATATATATATTTGTGCAGTTTTACCTTAGCTCAAGGGTCTTTTCGGCAATTTCTCTGCTCAACATGGCATAGGTGTTGCATTCGAGCTGAACAAAAGGCAAAGAATCACTATATATGCATGCAGATTGTCAATTGGCATCACAGTTTTGGCAACTTGAAATAACAAAGTAAAAAAAAAAAAAATTCCTTCATTCAATCTGACAAAGTTTTATTTAATGTTCAAGATGATGTTATAATTTCAAACATTTTTAGTACAGCCGAAGAAACAAAGCCCTGTAGGTGCTGATTTCCAGAAGAGATTTGAGTGGCCAATGTAAATAAACAAGAAACTAGGTCTCTATAGTTTATTTTGGAGGATCTTGTTTATGATTTTTCAGTGATACTACACAAACCTAGACGTGTACCAGATGCAGCCATACAAACTGGTTACAAGACCTTCAATTTGGATAAAAAAACCTAAAACGAAACCCATTTCCATATTGATCAAAGACTGAAGTAAATGCAAAATCTTACAATTAAAAGTACGCGATCTGTCATGATAATGTATACTCCCATGCTCACACCAGAGCATAAAATACCATTGAACTAAATCCATAAGGATTTTATGTCAAATGATTTATTAATATTTGCTTAGAATGTAATCCAAAGTTATTGAATGAAAAATTTCTCATGATAGCTGCTAATTAATTACCATCAGTGCAAAATTGAATGTAAGACCATATAAAAATATTGTAGGCATTACCTGTAATTCCAGAGATGGTTGATCAAATTTGTGAAGATTCTGCACATGCATCCACCTTTCAATCACCTGTTTCATACTTCACCAAACAACAAAACAATGATGTTGTCACTTAATAAACTAAGTAGGAAACTAGATTTGTACTTTTTATGCATATTTCAGATTAAGAATAATCTAATGATCTTAAATGATATAAATTATTTTTAAAATATTTTAATAATTCTAAGACTTATAAGATGATGTATTTAGTACTTATTATCACTTTGATCTACTAGTTAATACTTTACATGATGATGTATTTAGTACTTATTATCACTTTGATCTACTAGTTTATACTTTACATTTCTAATTACACTAAACTCATAGAAACTTGTGAAATATATGACAATAAATTCAATGTTATGGAAAATGTGTTCTAAATTAATGTATTTGTGATGTGTGAATTTGGTGAAACATTCATGTAGCAAATGTGTTCTACATTCCCTTGTTCCTATATGGATGATCACTATGAACTCATGTCCTTAACCAAACATCAAACAAAAATTATTTCCAAAAATTAATATGTAACCAATGTATTTATATCTATGATCAATATGAATTCACCTCCTTAATAGAACACCAAAATTAAAATAATAATAATAATATAAAAAGAAGGACGATTGTAAAAGGGATAAAATTATCTTAAAAATCTTTCGATTAATTACAAGCATACCACATAGCCTAGAAGGAAGAGATAAATTAATGCAATTGTTACATATTAATTAATTTTACAAATAAAATCCTTGTGATTTCATAGTTGTTGTAATGGTCACCATTATGATTAATTTAAAGACCATAAGCCAACAAGATTGATTCTTGGTCGCACTAAGATCTTATAGGCTAGATTTACATTTTAGTTGTATGTATACTTCTGAAAACTAATAGTGAAGCACTATAAGAGTATTAAGATCTGTAGGAGAAAGAGCTTTTAATTTATTTGAGGGTTTCACTCCAGCTAATTAATGAGAGGTGGATGGGAGACATTTTATTGTACAATACCTAATAGATTGATAAGAGACATTTTATTGTAAATGTCATACCTAATCGAAGCCATTGTACAATACCTAATAGAAATGAGAGGTTGATGAGAGACATTTTATTGTAAAAGATTTGATGGCAAGAATTATCACTTAATAAAGTTGAAAAAAGAAGACATTTTATTGATAACTTGACCAAAAGTAACAAGGCCAAAGCCTTCTTGGAGAATTGACGCTGGAGACTACCACAATTTGTTAATCTATGTAAGAGCAATTTTTGGGGCAGATAAGGCATCCTCAACATCCAAAAAAAATTATTTGCTTTTCTTCTCCTCCCTTGTAGCTGCTGTCATACCAAGGGTACTTCCTGGTTTTGGAATGTGCATGCACAAATCATGTGAATTTGCGTGTTAAGGATTGGGAAAATGATTCCGTGGTCTTCAAAGTAAAAGAAATTGGTCAAGAGGTTTGGTTAATCAAAGGCTTTGAATTTGGTCAAACCTTCTAGGAGGTTATTGAAAGGTGATTCAAGCAGCAAATCAAGAGTTGAAAACATTCACATCTTGGTAAAACTGAATTTAATTTTCTTCCGTCTGCTCTTTCTGAAAGAAATAAATTTACTTTTAATGTTTAGGTTTTCAGACTGAACAAATTTTTTCGGTTGAACTCAAAGTGCCATTGTTGTTCTAGAGTTCTATCTGTAATTTAACTATGTCAACATCTAAAAGGAAAGTTGGCGGGAAAGTTGCTAACTATTTGGATTATGTTCCAGATCTGAGAAAACATGAGTTTCATGGCTCAGTACTCCATTTGAAAACCAGTTTGTTTTGCATTTCCATACTTGTTACAGTGTATTCAATCGGACTAATGGATCATAAAGTAAAGTTTAGCGAGATTTATAAACTATAATAAGTTACACAATGTAAGGGGTAGTGTTCCTTATGGATTTCACCATTATCCATTGCTACTTGACAGTAAAATGCCTTCATTCAGTTTAATAACGTTTTAGACTCGAGTATTCCTTATGGACTTCAAAAAAAAAAAAAAGTATTCCTTAAATTTATTAGTCTAACAAATCATTTTTAAGAAAATAAAAGGTAAATAAGTAAAGTTTAAAATCTTAATAGAAGAAGGCCATGACGAAGACTGATAGACTCCCTTAAATTGGAGACCCGGCCACCTTTTAAAAGGAGGCAGCACCCTCCTATCAAAAAGGATGATTGTCTTCTCTTTTATTGATATCAATGGTGTCCTTCCTCTAGGATGCCACTGGAAATAATCGTATTTCGAGGTGCCATTCCTCCTCCAAGTAAAAGGCCTCCTCCATTAAGAAAAGAGGATGCCCCCTAGCCGACAGCTCCTTTTTGATGAGGATGGCCTCCTCCAACCAATATCTAGCTTACTGACAGTCAAGGAGTTGGCTAGAGATGGTGAGGTTCTATGTTGGAAAAAGGAAAATTATCATTAGACAATGTTTGGTCCTTAACCAAACATCATATGTACTAAATTTAGTTCACTGCTTCCATTATAATTCAATCCTACCCCTATTCAATTTAATAATGTTAAGTGTGCCAAACATGTAATAAAAAATTTTAAAATACAAATGATATTCTACAAAAGTCTAAAACTAAGTTAAGGATGCCCATACTTCTCTCTATTTTTAACTCTGTTTGGGTTAAACTCTCTTTAAAGAAAAGAGGTAAGGTATTCTTCCTTTACGGCTACTTCTTCTTTTTTTTTTTTTTTCCCTATATATATGACTTACTTTTTGTGGAAAAACATAACACGTAATCAAGTTATTTGGGAGTCTCCAAACTTGTTTTTCCATTAATGAGGTGCAACTCAAACCTCTATCACTAATAGGAAAGAAAAGGTACACAGCCATTCAATCAAAAGTTAATTTACTCTATATAGCTAATTTCAGCAATAGATAAAATGAACTATCAAATTAAATTTCATTTTATCGTTATTGAAAGACAAATTTTTAATATGTTATATGTTGGCAACTTTCTAGGATAGCTTCTGCACATATAGCATATTCCTCTTTATTTTCATTCTCAATCTTAAAGGCTGTTTGCTTTCTGCCGAAAGGAAAACAAAATTGGGTCTGAATGGTTATATAAAAACAGATTGAGTTTATTTATTTTCCTGAGTCTACATATAAAATATTTCTTATTTAGATCTTAACATAATTAAAACATCTGACTCATATTCACATGTAAATGTGTTCAAAGATATATGCAAATACTAGCATACTAACTTGTAAAAGTAACAGTTCAAAGTTCAAGGTTTGGCTACTGTTATTAGCACCCCACCAATGATATTTTGACACGAATTTTGAAAATTTTGTTACTTAGTGAACCTATAAAAGGGGTGTACCGATAACACAAGCCTTAAACAATTTCTTACGAAGTTGAGGTTGATTTATCGTTAAACCCCTTACACTGACTCATATATATGAAATTATGGGGGTTCAAGATTAGTCCATCTCCCTTAACTACCAAATTTAGTAATTCAAGAAAAGAAAAAGTTCAACAATATTTATAGATACGCTTGCTCTAAGAGAGCCTCCTCCCTTGTTTTTAAATTTATAAATCTGTAAAATTTTATATTAAAATTAATTTAAGTTTTTAATATTAAATATGTGCCAAATATTTATTTTTATGATTTTTTTTTTTGGTTTTATGTACGTAAAAAAATTAACTTATATTTATATCCATACAAAAAATTGAGATGGCCTAGTGATAATTCCTCATATCCAAATCCAATGAGATATCAGGTTGAACTCATCCCTTATCCAACTCCTAACTTTGTAGTTCATAAATAAAATATAAAAATCATGAGACTTTTACAATCATATTCATTCAATATTTAGTCAAATTCAAACATCTTGAGGTTTCAAACAACACCACAAACTCTACCTTGTGTAGAAAGCTATTCTTAAGCTACGGAATATATATTTAATTATAGCAGAGTGAATTGACAAGTAATATACAAAGAAGGAATTAAAAGAATAATTACACATAAGTAGAAAAGCATGCACTTAATTTGATTTGATGGATAGTTGTTAGGGAACCTATAACATAAATACTAATAAATTCAATAGACTATTTAGTGGGTTCAATTATCTTGGCATCGAAGTGATTTTAGATTAGAGTTTTATTGTATTTTAATGCAATATACAAAGAAGGAATTGAACGGATAATTACACAAAAGTAGAAAAGCATTTAATCTATAACATATATATCAACAAATTCAATGGACTATTTAATGAGTTTATCTTGGCATCTAAGTGATTTTAGATCAAAGTTTTCTTGTACTTTAGTGTAATTTCTAGTTTCATTGTTTTTCACATTCAAATCGTTGATGAGAAAAAACTCACTGGGTTCTGATTAACAAAGTTCATTGAAAGTAATATGACGAATGACTATAGAGTTTTATATTTTTAAATTAATACCAAAACCAAGTCTTTAAATTATAAATGTCAAAACCTATGAAAATGCGAAAATTTTGAGTTATCAAAGTAAATATAAACTATAGAGCAATTCTGCATCGTATTCTAACATAGATATCAATTTATGACGTGTCAATTAATTAATGAATATTCATAAATGATTACTTATTTTGCTTGATAAACATATTTCATCATCTATTAATCCCTCATGCATTGAGATAAAGTTGGAATACAAACATAGAATGTCTAACATAATTGTAATCTATAATCCTAAACAAACAAGAGAATTGTAACTTACAAAAAGTTATTGTTAGAGCTTAAATGGTTCTTGTTGGACAGTTACCAATTAACTTAAGTTTATTAGATTTAATAGTTACTATTATGGCATCATGTTGTATTACCTTATAATCTTAAGTTTGAATATTGTAAAATTTCAGTTATTAATTAAATGTATAATTACCACACAAAAGAAGCTCAGAAGTCTGTCCTTGGTGTAACACAAAAACAATTTCTTAAGATATATAGCAAAAGTGCTTAAAGCCTAATAAACGATCATTTGGCCATCAAGACAATTCCCGTGTTTAACCCATTTGACAACATCAGACATCTTACATCAATATCTTTCTGTTTAAACAATACATGGACATCAATCTATTTGTTAAGAAAAATCTTCTCAGAACAATTTTTCATTTAGAATATAAAGCAACCTTTTGCACCTTGTTGGGAAGTCCTATATTTTATGAGGACATACTTTCATAACAGTGTCATTAATTGTATGTTGGAAGCATCATATCATCCTTTAGACTGATTGTACTGAGATTGAGAGGTTTAATGTTTCTTGCTCTACAATTGGATTATACATAATTTTATGATTGATTTGGGTATTGCTACTAGCTTCTATATGGTTATTACCCTATTCAGTAATAACTATGTGATTCAATGTTTGAATAATTGTAAGTCGACCACACTCTATAGCCTGAATTAGTTGTAATAAAAAAGGAAGCACCTTGTAATAACAGGAAACACTTTCCTCAAGAATATATATATTTTTTTGTTTTAACAAAATAAGTCAATTTAGAGATGAGTCCCTAGAGAATTGATCCAGATTACGTTAAATCCTTCATGTAAAAGATTCATTAATATAACCTCTTTAGTACTCAAAACAAAAACTTTCTTTGCCAGAGATTGCATGCCACCATGGCTATACTAACATCTCCCTATATTATATAAGTCTTGTTTATTAATGAGAGTTTTGTTGAACTAGAAAGATCCTAATTTACACCAAATCCCTCATCCATTCTCTCTCCCAGTCACAATGGAACACACAAAACATAGTACCATCGTAGGTTGCCGAAAATGAATTAAACAATATATGAAATGACTGAACCAAGTACATAAACAGAAAGAAAAATAAAAGAGAAGTAAAACAGAAAGAAAAATAAAGGAGAAGTAAAAGAGATTGAGAGAGAGAGAGAGAGAAACCTTGAGCTGGAGTACTCAAAGAGCTTTCCTGTGGCAGAGAAGACCATGAGAGCTATTTCAGCATCACAGAGAGTTGAGAGCTCCTGAGCCTTCTTGAAAAGCCCTCTTCTCCTTTTTGAGAATGTAACCTGCCTGGCCGTGGTGTTGTCGATCTTCTTGATCTCAATTTTCTGTCTTGTCATTATTTTACCCAAAAAATCGAGCCCACCCTTCAAACAAAATTAACCAAACTTCACATATTACATGCCCAAACTGCTATATATAGTTGATAATACATATATAGTTCAAAAGAGGTTTGATGCATGTAAATCATAGAGAAAGTATAACCCATATTATGTATATCCATACATACATATATATAAGTAACATGTAGCACATCTTAACACAAATTAATCATTCAAATTCATTAAAAAGGAGTCTACAAGTGGGAGAGTATTTCAGTATATGGCAAATGCTGAGAAATCTGGCATGCAAATAAGATTTTTTAAAAAAAATGGGCTTTCTCAAAAAAGAAGCTCATAATTAACAACAACAAAAGCCAAAATAATAGGGAAAAAAAGAAAGGAAACTGAAACAAACCCTAGATGCAAAAAGAAGAAAAAAAACTAGAGTTAAGTTTAATTGGTAAGTGAAATGAAGAAGAAAACCTGTCCATCCATCCAAGTTCATTAATTAGTAAACAAAAGTTTCAAAGGAAGGATTAGAGTAGTAGATATAGGGATTGGGTTCGATCAAAAGATATGTAATCTCAATCTCACCTTGTTTTTTCATTAAATGGGAGCTCGTGACGCCTGACAATAAACCGGATACCAGATATACCAATGGTTTTTAGAGAGAGAAAAACCTAGTTCAGGAATGAGAGAGAAGAAGAACATTCTGTTTACAGCCAAATAAAGAAGTGATTCTGTTTCAAAAAAAAAAAGGTAAAATAAAGAAGTGATTCTCTTTACTAGATTGGTTAACCCGAACTTTGATGGACATCTGTGATCTCTGTTTGAAATCAATAGAAAAAAATCAAAAAAAGAAATGAAATTATTTTATACATATTAAGCTTTAATTACCATTTTTTAAATGGTTCTATTTTGCTTTTCGTACAGATGACCATGCTTATCACTGCTACGAAATTATGACACTTTTATACCCTCGTACTGACGTGTCCCCGATTCCCACAATTTTATTTCTCGTGATGTAAATACCACACAGTAAACCCTCCTACAAGATACATAAGATATTTCATATCTCTTCCGTATAGTTATTTCGACTGTATAACAAAAGACATCCTCCTTTGTAGGAGGACCGATTTACGGTATATTAACTTTAAATAAGCTCAATTTTCTTGAAACTTAATGATACGTGCCCAACACAAATTAAACAAAATAAAGTATGGGTAAACTTGACACCAAAGTGATGTCAGTCGAAGATACTTCGACTCTCAAGTCACCATTGAAAATAAGATTAATAAAAAAAGCAAGTAGAGAGACATAAAATGGTTCGTATGATTGTCATTCAATGTGATGAGGTCGGATGGTAGAAAGAACTGTACTTTGGCTCTCCTGGTTTGCTGATGGATGCTTTGACAGATTAGTGATGATCCACCATTGAAAGGATCATTGTAATGGTGTTTGATTGTTGGAACTCTTTAAAGGTCCATTGAATGATAGCCCTAAGAAGAAGATAATGCTTGCAAAACCAGAATAATGAGCTTGAAGAAAGAAGATTATTGAGTTTGGAGCACTTAAGTGATTTTAGCATAATATCAATATTGTTGAAAGAGAGATTAAATGCCTTTCCATATGGTGAGCTCCTCATTTTATAGGAGTGGTGAATGTTTATAAACAGAAATAAACCTATGGTAGCCGCTGGGGAGAATCTAGGGATCGGCTTTTCCCTTGATTCTTGTTATCGAATTAATTCCCGAAGAGATCTTCTCTCTTACCTATTTTGTGCATTCACTTCAGTTGTACGCGTTGTCAATTTGGTAAATTCCTTAAACAATCTGTCTGGTCAAGAAAGTATTTAGGCTGCTAGGCTTCACTTGGTTTATGCATGGGCCGGTCAACATTTCATATGGTCTTTTTAACTTGAGCCAAGGCAATTTTTTATTGTTACACTCCAAGTGTTGATATCTCCACCCCTCTAAAATTGTTTATACACCCTTTTGTAAGTTCACTTTATTAAATGAATCATAATTACTAATTTTTTTGAAGGGAAAATTGCAATGAAATCCTTAACGTTTAATTTAATTGTAACCACATCGTATTTTTTACAAAATAACTTAGTAATCCATTTGACCATTAGAGTTAACTAAGACGAAAATGGTAAAAGAATAATAGGATCATGTTCTTCCTAAAATAAAATGAAGCGACAAAATCTACCAAAAAACTTTTTCTAAAAGCAACCTAAAAAGTAAAAACCTTCTTAAAATAAAATAGAAAGTAAAAATAAAATTCATCTTTCTCTTCATCAATTTTTTTTTAAACATATTTCCCTGAAATAAATTTTAAAATCTCACTCAAAATCCTTACAAAATCACAACACCCAACAATTATCAACTTAACTGTCAGTTGGTCTTCATATTTAACAAATGAATCAAACCGATCTATCTTCATTTCAAGATTTTGCTTCATTAAATGTTGATCCACCTCAATGTGTTTCGTATGGTCATGCTGGACTGAATTATGAGAAATGTCAATGGTTGTCTTATTGTCACAAAATAAGTTCATTTCAAAAGTAGGAATGAAGCCAATCTTGGTCAACAATCACTTAAGCCAAATTAGTTAACAAAGTCCTTTGACAATTTCTCTAAACTTAGCTTTAGCACTAGCTAATGCCTCTACCTTTTACTTCTTGCTTCTCCACATGACAAGATTGCCTCCCACAAAGGTGAAATAGCACAATGTAAACTTGCTATTAGAAATGCTCCCCGCCTAATCTGTATCTATATAACCATCAATATTAAGACGATTATTCTTAGAGAACATAAGTCCTTTCTTTGGAGCGAATTTCAAATAACGGAGAATTTGAACTACCACATTCATATGATCTTCATTAGCTGAGTGTGTAAATTAACTTATTATGCTTATGACATATGTTATATCCAAACGGGTATGGGATCAATAAATAACTTTCCCACTAATCTTTGGTACCTCGCCTCATTAGTTCACACTTGATCTAAGTACTTCCAAGCTTATGATTCTGTGCAATTGGAGTATTGACTAGTTTGCAATCAAACAGTTCCATTTTAGACAGCAAATCATGCACATATTTCCCTTGAAAAAAAATGTACCTCCTCTTAACTTGATTGCTTCAATCCCTAAAAAATATTTGAGGCCCTCGAGGTTCTTCATTTCAAACTCGGTTACCAAGCTATTCATGTAGTTTAGAGATCTCTTCCATGTCACTCCTTGGTTTAGTAGGGTTTTTGCTATGATAGGGGATTCTAATGAGTGTAGAAGACCTCTTTTTGGATGCAAGCAGGTTTGTTGGGATGTATGTTGCCTATTGTACATACTAAGGATCTTTATAAAGTATTAGGGTTCCTTAATTACATACAATTTAATTGCTACAATATAGGAAAGACTAAGACACATCTTTCTTGTTTTACATAAAACTATATTAATCACTTAGATACTAAATTAAACTGCAATTAATTGTGTCAATATTTGAATTGTAATACAATTCTGGCATCTTCAAGTACAAAGAAACCTTCTGTGCATTATAGAAATCTTTGATGAAGTTTTTTTTCCCTTCTTTTAGAGCTTCACTGAAATAAGGAAATATGTTAGGTTTTGCCAATTAGTAGAAAATTTTATATTTTTTGAGTTTTTCTCTCTGTTAAGGAATAGTGAGTTGAGAACATGTCACGAGTTGCTGTATGGCCATGACCTCAAGCTATGCCTTATGCAAGCTCCTTATCCCGAGTTGATTCACTATCTGTTTGTGATTGAACTCGTTTGGTATTCTTACTATTGTGGCATTTTGTTGTTGGGTCAAGGAGTGACTAGCTTTGTATTGCTTCATTTTTCATCTGGGCCTTTGGTTTATTAGCTTATAGGGCCCTTATTAGGCATCTGCCCACGATGCTATTTTTTTTGGCACAATGCATCAAAAAAGAGACTGTGCTAGTTTTAGTCTAGTCCAGTCTCAACTATATCAAATGTACCATACTACTAATTATTTCAGTCCAATTCAATTCAATCATATAAAAATAATTCAATTCAATTATGCAAAACGGACCCTTACCTTTTTTTTTTTTTTTTTGGTGAAAATCTAAAGTTACTTAAAAGTAATCAACGTACCTTATTCATATAAAATTGGCTAGACTGGTATATTATCTATTTTTTTTGTCTTTTTACTTTCATAATTATAATCAAGTATTTAGCCTGATCATATATATGTCTCCAACATATTCAATAGTCATAGATAATTCATTTAATATAGGAGAAAGTTCAAAACCACTTTAAGGTTAAGAAAATACCACTTATTTATCATTACATTTGTCATAATGGAGAGCCATTAGTGAATCTCTATTGTTGCAATAAAGGTCTCTGAAAATGGATCACCATTTGTTTGTTAAGCAAAGGACATCCACCAACTAACGTCCATCGTCGCTCGATGTAGATTTATGATTTGATCTCCATTGAGATCACAAATCTCTATCTGCTGATAAAGAATATAAATCTCCATCAATGGTGGAGATTTGGAATATCTATCTGATGGGTTTTTTTTTTTTTTTTAAAAAAAATTTATTTCTATTTTTTATTTTTAATTTATTTTATAAAAATTTATATGTTTTAATTTATATAATGGTATTTTTTTTATTTTTTATTTTTTATTTTTACTTTTACATTTTATTTTTAATGTAATTATTTATATGCTTTAATTCATAAAATCATGATGCACTAGCTATTATTAGTTTTGAGTTGTTTAATTTTTTATTTTAAATTTCTGTAGGCACGTCTTTGATTTCTAATAGGTTGACAAGTTAGGGTTACATTGTTAAATTTTAAATGTTATGGGGCAAAATGATAGTTTTAGGGTGTCTAATTAATGGTAGAGGCAAAATGGATATTATGAGATTTTTGTCATCGTTGACCATTAAAAATTAGGTTAGATGAACTAAATTGTTGCATTTTTTAAACATAAAGGATGACCAACAAAATGACAATTTCTGGGTGTCTAATTAATAACAAAGACAAAATAAATTTCATATGTTTTCTATCTCAATTTATCGTTAAAAGTCCGACTAAATGAACTAAATTGATGTATTTCTAAAACTTAGAAGCTCAAGGGATGACAAAAGTGAAAAACAAATTTGCATTTAAAAAAATTACAAATCATCAAAATATAGGAATTAAAACGCAAATGCAAGAAAAATGTTGCTTAAAATTCCAAATGCGTATGCTTATGCTACATGCTAGCATAATCCATAAAACAATTTAGGGATATTATCAAAATACCTCTGAAATTAAAAAAACGTGAAACAGTAGAGAAAGTAAAAATTTTACCTATATTGACATTAACATGCTTTGGTTGAATTGATAATTTACAGTATGTTAATTTTAAGCCAGCTCAACTTTCTTGACACTTAGCAACATGTGTCATGCACAAATTAAATACAGTAGAGCGTGGGTGAACTTGACATTGGGGCTGAAGATACTTTAATGCTCAAGTCAACAATGGAAATAAGATTAATAAACAAACCAAGTAGAGAAAGATAAAAAGGTAAACTATGATGATTGTCGTTCAACATAATGAGGTCAGATGGTTGAAAGAATTGTACTTTGGCCCTCCTGGTTTCCTGATGGATGCTTGGACAGATTAGTGATGATCCAGTATTAGGAGGATCATTGTAATGGTGTTTGATCGCTAGAACTCCTTTAAAACTTCATTGAATGATAGCCTTAAGGAGAAGATAACGCTTGCAAAATCATAATAATGAGCTTGAAGAAAGAAGATTATTAAGTTTGAAGCACTAAAGTGATTTTAGCATAATATTAGTATTGTTGAAAGAGAGATTGATTGCCTTTCCATGTGGTGAGCTCCTCCTTTTATAGGCATGGTTAATGTCTGTACAAGGAAATAAGCCTATGGGATTCGTTGGGGAGAATCTATGGATCGGCTCCCCCCTTTTATTCTTGCTATCGAATTAATGTTTAGAGAGATCTTCTCCTATTACTTGTTTCGTGTATTGACTTTAGTTGTACGCATTGCCAATTCGATAAATTCCTTAAACAGCCTATCTGATCAAGAAGATACTTGGGCTGCTAGGCTTTGCTTGGTTTATGCATGGGCCGATTGACATTTCACATGGTCATTTAACTTGAGCCTAGCCAATTTTTTACCATTAAATTGCGAGTATCGATATCTCTACACTTCTAAAATTGTTTAAACACCCATTTCTAAGTTCATCCGATTAAATGAATCATAATTACTAATTTTTTAAAGGAAAAATTGCAATGGAATCCTTAATGTTTGATTAAATGGTAACTACATCATAATTTTTACAAAATAACTAAGTAATCCATTTGACTGTTAGAGTTAACTAAGGCATAAATGGTATAAGGATAACTGGATCATGTTCTTCCTAAAATAAAATAGAACGACAAAATCTATCAATTTTTTTTTTTCTAAAAGCAACCTATAAAGTAAAAAACTACTTAAAATAAAATAGAAAGTAAAAACAAAATTCATCTTTCTTTTCATCAATTTTTTTAACATATTTTCCTAAAATAAATTTCAAAATCTCACCCAAAATCTTTACAAAATCACTACACCTAACAATTATCATCATAACCTTCGGTTGGTCTTCATATTTAACAAATGGATCAAATCAATCTTTCTTCGCTTCAGGATTTTGCTTCATCAAATGTCGATCAACCTCAATGTGTTTAGTACGATCATGTTGGATCCGATTATGAGAAATATCAATGGTTGTCTTATTGTTACAAAATAAACTCATTTTAGAAGTAGGAACAAAGCCAATCTCGATCAGCAATCTCTTAGGCTCAAGTAGTTCACAAATTCCTTTGGCCATTCCTCTAAACTCACTTCAGCATTGGATAATGCCACTACCTTCTACTTCTTCCTTCTCCATGTGACAAGATTGTCTCCCACCAAGGTGAAATAGCCTGGTTTAAACTTGCCATAAGAAATGGTCCTTGCCCAATCTACATATGTATAACATCAATATTAAGATGATTGTGTTAGAGAACATAAGTCCTTTCCTTGGAGTGGATTTCAAATAACAGAGAATTCAAACTACCATATTCATAGGATCTTTACTAGTTGAAAGCATAAACTGACTTATTATGCTTACCACATACGTAATATCCAAACGGGTATGTGATAAATAAATAACTTTCCTACTACTCTTTGATACCCTTCCTTATTAGTTGGTGCTTGATTTGAGTATTCTACAAGCTTATGATTCTATGCAATTGGAGTATTGACTGGTTTGCAATCAAACAATCCCATTTCGGACAATAAATCAAGCACATATTTCCTTTGAGGAAAAAAAATATAACTCTCCTTGATTTGGCTGCTTCAATCCTCAAAAATATTTGAGATCCTTGAGATTCTTCATTTCAAACTCGGTTACCAAACTCTTTATGTAGTCTAGAGATCTCTTCCATGTCATTCCTTGGGTTTAATAGGGTTTATGCTATGAGAGGAGATGCTAACGAGTGTATAAATGCTCTTTTTGGATGCAAGCAAGTTTGTTGAGATGCATAATGCCTGTTGTACATGCTAAGGATCTTTGTAGAGTGTTAAGGTTCCATGATTATATACAATTTAGTTACCACAATATAGGAAATACTAAGATATATCTTTCTTATTTTACATAAAACTATATTAATCACTTAGATACTAAATTAAATTACAATAAATTGTGTCAATATTTGACTTGTAATACAATTTTGACTTCTTCTTGTTCAAAGAAACCTTCCATGCATCATAGGAATGTTTGATGAAGTTTTTTCCCTTCTTTCAAAGCTTCACTCAAATAAAGAAATATGTCAGCTTTTGTCAATTAGTAGAAGATTTTCTATTTTTTAAGTTTTTCTCTCTATTAAGGAAATAGAAAGTTGAGAACATATCACGAGTTGCTCTATGAGCACAACCTTAAGCTATGCCTTATGTGAGCTCCTTATCCTGAGTTAATTCATTGTCTAGGTGTGATTGAATTGTTTGGTATTTCTTGTAGTTGTGGCATTTTGCTCTGTGGTCAATGTGTGATTGGCTTTGTATTGCTTCATTTTTCATCTAGGCTTTTAGGTTTGTTAGCTTATAAGGCCTTTATTGGTATCAGGCTTCAGTGCTACTTTTTTAGGCACAACACATCGAAAAGGGGATTGTGCTATTTTTAGTCTAGTCTCGCTTCAACTGTATCAAGCACATCATACTACTAATTAGTCTAGTCTAATTCAATTCAATCACATAAAAATAATTCAATTCAATTATACACACCAAACATACACTTATCTTTTTTTTTTTTTTTTTTTTTTTTTTTTTTTTTTTAAATATGAGAATCTAATTCTACTTAAAAGTAATCGACATACCTTATTCAACTTAATATATGTGTCCTCCACAAGTCCAATAGTCACAGATAATTCATTTAATTGAGGAGAAAGTTCGAAACTTTAAGGTTTCAGAAAATACCATTTATTTATCATTATGTTTGTCATAATGGAGAGCCATTAGCCAATCTCTATTGTTGCAATAAAGGTCTTTGAAAATGGGTCACTATTTGTTGTTGAGCAATGGACATCCACCAACTAACTTCCATCATCACTTCGTATAGATCTATGATTTGATCTCCATTGAGATCACAAATCTCTATCTACTGATGGAGAATATAGATCTCTATCAACAGTGGAGATTAAGAATCTCTATTTGATGGAGTTTTGTTTTTTTAATTTTTAATTTTTTTCTGTTTTTAATTTTTAATTTATTTTATAAATATTTATATGTTTTAATTTATATAATGGCATTTTTTAGTTTTTTTTTTTAATTTTTTCCTTTTTAATTTTACATTTTATTTTATATGTAATTATTTATGTGCTTTAATTTATAAAATGGTAATGCACTAGCTATTATTAGTTTTAAGTAGTTTAATTTTTTATTTTTAATTTTGGTTGGCACGTGGTTGATTTCTATCGGTTAATAAGTTAGGGTTAAATTGTTAAATTTTAGTTGTTTTGGGGCGAAATGATAGTTTTAGGTTGTGTAATTAATGGTAGAGGCAAAATTGATTTTATGTATTTTTTGTCATAGTTGACCATTAAAAATTAGGTTAGATGGACTAAATTGAGGCATTTTTTAAATTTATTGGATGACCAGCAAAATGGTAATTTCAGGGTGTTTAATTAATAACAGAGGCAAAATAGATTTCATATGTTTTCTTTCACAATTTATCATTAAAGGTCTAGATAGATTAACTAAATTGATACATTTTTGAAACTTAAAGGATGACAAAAGTTGAAAACAAATTTGCATTTAAAAAAATTACAAATCGTCAAAATATAGGAATTAAAACAAAAATGCAAGACAAAGGTTTCTTCAAATTTCAAATACATATGCTCATGCTACATGCTAGCATAATCCATAATACAATTTTCGGATATTATCTAAATACCTCTGAAATTAAAATAATTAACATGCTTTGGTTGAATTGATAATGTACAAGGATGTATACACTAGTATATGATGATGCATATGTTTGAGGTTTGAGTGATGACAAATACTCTCAACTATATCAGAAAATTTTGTATGTTTCTATTTTTGTTTTGATTATTTAATTATTGCTAGTATATTTTGTTTTAGTGGGTATTTATTATTATTATTATTATTATTATTTTGGTATTATCTTTTACTCCAAGGGAAGGGTAAAAGCTTGAAATTCGAGAAGAAAGTTCACATTCGAAACGAATTGTTTAGCTCTGATTATTTGATGTAGATGATGATGAGTTAATGCAGGTTATTTCCAAGTTAATTTTTTTTTCCAAATAGTACAATAAGGGTATTTTAGTATTTTTCTTGTTTTGTGCGAAAACCACTCACCTTCTAGATGGAAACTTCTTTTCCACTAACGGTTGGGGGTTTTTGGCTAATATTTTTAAAACTTGGAGTTTCATGACGCTAGTTTTCATTTCACGAGGTTTTTCAGATTTTTCTCTACAATTCAAATATAAAATCAAATCTCTGATGGCTTGTTTGGTATCATTTTTTTTCCCCTTTGTCAGCAAAAAATTGATTTTCATATTTTTCGAATTTAAAAACATATCTAGTAGCAATTATTGAAAACAGTATTTTAAAAATGAAAACATGAAAAGCATGTTTGAGTATATTATTTTAAAATGTATTTCTTAAAATAAAAACAATAATTATAACAACAATAGTAATAAAGGCAATTACCAAATAAAAACTTTTTAAAAAAATAGAACATTTTATATAAAGAATTATGATAATTAGTTATAATAAAAATATGATCAAAATCAAAATCAAAAGAAAAATTCCATATCCATTGGCATTATTGAAAATATTGGTTTGAAGAAGAAAAGAGTGCAATTTTTCTGACTCATAATGTTAACATATCTTAATATCAAGTCTTAAATACTATAATTTGGCTCTTTCTTATCAGTTTAAACTTTTAGGTCTGATGATAACTAACATGGTATCAGTATTTAGAAGTTTCTGGTTTAAATTGTCTTTCTTCCATTTATCTGAAAATCTTCTGGTTACAGATTATATGGTAGAGATTGTTTAACATGTGTCCTTCATCTTATGGTAAGGGGCGTTTAACATGTGTCCTTCATCTGTTACTTATCCATGTTATATGTAAGAAGATGTGTTAACTTATCATAACCTCAAGTCTTAAATACTTTAGTCATTTCCTATTAGTTTAAGCTTTTAGGTCTGATGGTAACTAACACATAATATTTTTATTTTTCTTTTTAAAAATGAATTAATATTGAACTATTTAATTTAAATAATTTCTTTTTCCTCATTAAAATACATGTAAAAAGTATACTAAATTTAGTTAAAATGACATTTTTTTTTATTTACTAAAATAATTAAGAAATGATTGATAGCTGTTCATAATTTGATATTATATTACCATTTTATATAATTAAAATGGTATACACTATGTACTAAAATGAGGTATTAAGCAAGAAAGTAGGACTAAAAAATAATAATAATAATAAATAAAAGTAGGACATCAAAGATAAAATAGTGGAAACACTATATTGTGTTTCCAACATTTTGCTTGACAATAGTGTAATGGTTAGTTTTTTTTTTCATTTATCTTGTTTTCACTTTTTATTTTGGAAATTAGATTGGTTGAACAATTTTTAAATTGGTTTTTAATTTGAAAAACAGAAAACGGAATCTATAAACAACACCAAGATTTTAATGTGAGTTGATTAGAAAAATGCCACTCAAAAGAACAATATGTCACATACAATATCAATATTTTGACAAAATGAAAGTCACTTAAACAATGGTTGCTAAAAATATTTATGAAAATAAAAATTATAGTCACACATTTTGTACTGTGACAAATCAATTGGTATTATAAAATCAATAAAAATGAGATTTTATTATTTACTTTCAAGGAAAAATATTTATTTTAGTTCCTAACAATTTCAGAAATATCATTTTTGTATTACACTTCTCTTTTAATTTAATGGGTCCCTAAATTATTAAAAATGTCTCAATTAAACCACAAGAAAAACAAATAATAATAATAATAATAACAATATACACACATCATATAACATTTTTTAGTTCTTATATGATATGTGTTATCTATTTTTTTATTTTTTAAATTTTTATTAAATAAAATAAATAATTTTATTAATTTTATTTTTTTAAATTTGTATCATTTAGAATTATATGACATGTATTTTTTTTTTATCTTTTTATTTTTATTTAATAAAACAAATAATTTGTATTATTCAAAGTTTTATAGTTTAATTAATTATATCATAATTTCTAATTTATTTGATTTTATTTATTTGTTAGCGTTTTTTTTAGTAAAACTACAATTTGTTGGTTTCATTAAAGTTTAAGGATAAAATTATATTTATACACTACCTTAAAGTAGGCGTGGTTGAGTACTTATCTTAATCCAAAGAAGTCAAAAGTTCAAATCTCACATTTATCTTTTAAAATTAACACAAGATATGGATGAGTCTCCTCTTAGTAAGAGTTGTCCTTAAACTGGTTGTAAGAGTAGTTTTTTGGACCGCATTATTAATTATTCATCTTAATAAGTCTCAACAGTCCTCTAACTCGTAAGATATCAGAGTTCAAAAAAAAAAAGTTAAAATTATATTTTTATTAGTTTTTAATGGCTGACTATCAAAATTTTGATTAAAAGGGGTAAAACCAAAAGAGGTTGTGTAATCAAAACTCAAGCAAAGGAAAACAAAGAATTGTCAAGCTCCTTTTTAGTGGAGTATTTTTTTTTTTTAATTTTTTGGTTCTTGATTCTCGTTCATTAAAAGCTAACTCTTGTCATCTCTACTAAGCCTAAGTCTGTTCAAGCTGCTATGCAAGATACTAACTCACTTGATGCTATGAAACTGAATTTCAAGTGTTGCATGATAACAACACCTGGACATAATATTTGCTTGGTTGGCTTAAGTAGGTGTTTTGAGTTCAGTGTAACGCAGATGACTCCATTCCAAAATACAAGGTCAGGTTGGTTGCAAAAGAGTTTCACCAAACCCTTGGCCTTGACCACTTGGACACATTCAGTCACGTAATTAAAGCTTAAACTATTCCTGTGATCTTATCCATTGCTATAACACATGGTTGGCCCATTCAGCAGATAACATAAAAAATTAAATGAGGAACTTTTTGAGGTTGTCTACATGACTCAACCATAGGCTTTATTGACCTAACCAAAGGCTTTGACCCAAATCACCCCTTTTATGTCTGCAAACTAAAAAAGGCCCCCTATGGCCTTAAATAGGCTCCACAAACCTTGTTCACCAAGTTAAAGGCCTCCTTTTGGGGATTTCAAAATTCTGCATCTGACACCTTACTGTTCTTTCGGTGGTCTGCCACTAATGTCATCTACATTCTGGTCTACATAGACGACATTTTGATTACTAGTACTAGCGTCAATCAAATTCAATAACTCATCTCCAGGTTGAACTCTAAATTTGCTCTTAAGAACCTTGGTCTAGTAAACTATTTTCTAGATTTAAAGCGCACAAGGACTTCATTGGTGTTTATCTCACTCAATCAAAATTTACAATTTATTTGCTTTCCAAAACTAGAATGCTTGATTCAAAACCTACTTCAAATCCTACTATTACTTGTGCTAAACTTGCTCTTCAAACAAGCAAGCCATTTTCCAAGTTTTTCAAAATCCAGTATTTCACTCTCACACATAGCAAACTGAAATAGATACTCACTTTATTCATGAGAAAATCAATGCTGGTCAAGTTCAAGTTTCTTATATTCCTATTAAACATCAAGTTGCCTACATACTGACAAAAGGGTTACCTATTGATCGATTAAACTAAACATACGAATCTCTTCTCAGGTCCGTTTAAGTGGGCATATTGAGGATAAACACGGTCTGATGGCAGCAATTGGTGATTATTGCGAGTCAGCTCATGCCCATGAAATATCTGGCTATAAATCAAATGTGTCAGCTAGGAGTAACGAATTTAACTAACTTAGCTCAATTAGTTAAAAGAAAAGTTCCTTTACAACACAATTCAGCACCTACTGTGAAGAGCAACACTGATCAGAGCTTTCATCAACCAGTACCATTCTCAGACCATGATGATCATGATTACCTACAACTAGACAAGGTTACCGGTCTAGGATACATGTGTCAGTGTCTTTGTGATTTTAAGGAAGTTTGTTATGAGTTAATTATTCTTGTATAAAAAGTTAATCACCAAAGTTAGTTTTTAACGAATGAGAATCATGGAAAAAAAATAAAAATAAAAACTCCATTAAAAAGGAGCTTCATTACGCTCTATTTTTCTCTACTGCTTGAATTTTGTTTCCACAACCTATTTTGGTTTTATAAAGGGATCTAATTGAGTCATTTTCAATAATTTAGAAACTCAATGAGTCAAAAGAGACAAGCATTAAGGTAAAGGATTCCAATTATTCTAGAGTCCTCCAAAGTGAATCAAGCGGTAATCGAAGGATGAGATCTAACCATGATCTTAACCTTACTTTAAGTGGGAATATTGTTGGTTAGGGTAATTAGTGCAATTATTGAGATAAACCTTACTTTTCGTTATGGAGTTCATTTGTCTAAAGAACAGTGTCCTAAGACACCTCAAGAAATTGAGGCTATGAGAGGGATTCCCTATGCCTCTGTAGTAGGCAATCTCATGTATGCTATGTCATACACGAGACTTGATATATGCTATTTGGTGGGAATAGTTAACTATTCGTTATCAATCCAATCCAGGATTTGATCACTTGGTGGCAGTAAAACATATTCTTAAGTATCTTCGGAGAACGAGAAACTATATATGCTAGTATATTCTGAAAATGATTTGATCCCATTAGGATATACAGATTCTGATTTTCAGTCGGATAAGGATTCTAGAAAATCCATGTCTAGATTAGTATTCACTCTTGGTGGTGGAGCCATTATATGGAAGAGTGTTAAGCAATCATGCATTGCTGATTCCACCATGGAAGCCGAATATGTAGCAGCTTATGAAGCGGCTAAAGAAACGGTATGGCTACGTAAATTCTTGACTGATCTGAAAGTTGTTCCAGATATGGATAAACCACTTACTCTTTATTATGATAATAGTGGCCAGATATGGATAAACCAGTGATTTACCCTTTGTTATGATAATAGTGGTGCAGTGGCCAATTCGAAAGAATCAGAAACCACAAATGAGGAAAACATATAAAGAGGAAATATCATCTCATTAAGGAGATCATACAAAGGGGAGATGTAAACGTGATGAAGATTGCATTATAAAATAATCTTGCTGATCCGTTTACAAATACTTTAATGGCTAAAGTGTTTGAAGGTCAGCTAGAGGGTCTAGGATTATGAGATATGTCTCGTATACTTTAGGGCAAGTAGAAGATTGTTGGGTTTTGTGTCCTAAGAGCATGTAATAATGTAAATCGTTTTGTAAATAATAAAGTATTCATTTATTCAATTTATATATTTTGCAAAAATTGTATATATTATAAGAAACATAATTGATTATCATTGATTATCGATGTAATTTCAAACTAAGTATACAAGTATTATATATAAGCGGATTTAGTTTGAGATAAGTAATCTAAAGAGTCTGTAAAAAGCAAACTAAGCTGGGTACTTTATTTGTGGTAAATCTACAATTGTGGTCCATTTCATATTTGCTACGATAGTCTTATCCGAGACTATTCATGTAATGACATGAAAATTGAGACACCTTATATAATAAAGAAATATAAGACTGGACCACGATAAATATAAGTCTCTTATTAATATTCGTTAAACTTAGAGATTTATATTTATCAACTAAATGATCATATATGAATTGATCTTAATCCTGAGTGTATTATGGACTCTTACTTATTAAGTTATATCTTTTAATTTACATGTGTGAGATCGGTATAGATGTCCGGTCAATAACTTCATATTTTGGGGATATGATTTAGTAAATAGCGGAAAACATTCTACACGATAGTTGAGTCGTAAAGTCTTTTTCAAAACCTAGGGAATTTATTGGAATTTGATAAAGCTGGTTACTCTATTGACTGAACAGAGAGCTCATATATACATTGTTAATCTCTTGTAATCGTTAGTTGTCTTGTAAGTATTAATTATCATTTATCATCAGAGAAGACAATTCTCTTTTCTTTCATTAATGGAGCTTTCAAGCTATTGAAAATTCTTCGTGCTGTTTCCTAAGAAGTCATAAAGTTCCGGTGTATATAGCGACCGTGAGATCAAACAAGTTCTCCTTATATGAAAAATTAAAAAAATTGTATTTATATAATCAACTCAAAAGTACATTATATACAGAAGTATGAGGAAAACAAATCTCACTAGGTTTAGAAGTGAACCATAAAACCTATCACACATTACAATAAGATAACAATCACATAATAATAATATCATATTGTAGTCATATTTATCTAGTTTATGACACCATCATACCATATATACACACTTTTGCAAACTCTTTTTTAGACCACATTTACTTTTGTAAGTTGGATGGGGTAAAACTAACTAATTAGTTTGAATATGTGTTACCAATGAAAATATAAAGAAAGCCCCAGATAAGTAATATGAGAGTTTAAACTATAGACTAAAAATTAATATATTATCGTTCTCATATTATATTGTTTAAATTGGTTATACACACATTTTCAACTTACTTCGTTAAAATATATAAGCAAACACTTACACTCAAGGTTCCAAAAGTTGTTAATCGCTAATCGACTGACGAGGCAGCGGCTAGCGATTTATTGGTTACTAGATAATTAATCAGTGATTAATCGATGAGTATTGTTTTGGGGGAAAATTATTATTTTTTAAAATTTGAAGATGTAAATTGATATTATTTTAAACATTAGGCGTCAAAACTCAAATAATGTTGTAATTTTATCAAACGTCAGGCTAATTTGTGTAATGTTTCATTATATATATAGATATATATATCTATATATATATATATATAAACTTAAACTAACCCTAATAAGATCATTTGCCTCTCTCTCTCTCTCTTACATCCATCATCTCCTATCTTAACCAACTGTCGACCACACCCTCCTCGACTCTCTCTTTCTCCTCTCCCCCTCCTCCCTTGCCGGCCTCCTTTGGTACCATCTCCTCCTCCATTTCTTCATTGAGCCGACTGCCAACCACACCTTCCTCCATTCTCTCTCTTTCTCCTCCCTCACCGACCTCCTCCGTTACCACCTCTTCTTCCACTTCTTCTTCCTTTCCGACCTCTGTCAGATGTCACTCTGCAGCCTCCTCATCACCACCCTCTTCCAATCTGACCAAACCACAGGTCAACCGCAACGTTAGCTGTTGCTCTCCCGTCCACGTAAACCAACTTTGTCTTCGTCAACACTGGCCGTAACCCAACCACGAACATCATCACCATCCACTTTCCCACCCCTTCTGATTTTTCTGCTTTTTTTTTTTAAATTTTTTTTCGTTATGTTGATTTTTTTTTTCCATTCTTTATAGGTATGATTAATGATTTCTAATGATGATGTTGGGCGACTCAGAATTGTTAATTTTTTTTTCCCTTCATTTTTTGGGTTGATATGGACTGAGTTTTACAGATTTATGTTATAACTAATTCAATCGATTTGGACAGATTTAAACATGTACTCAATCGACTTGGATGATTATTCGACCCACCTGATTTTGGCCACCAATCTTGTCCTTATCGGACCAGCAACATACCGATCAATGCTTTTCATTGAAAAAACGTCAATTTCCGACGACGTTTAGAACACTGCATACACTTAATTAAATGATATTTCTCAAACGTGCAATTTTGGATTTCTGTACATTCATTGTTTATGCTTCTACATCAAATTGAATTGCAATAGATCCCACACCTGAAAATTATTGATTAAATTCTCTCCAAGCATTCCAAGTCATTAATCGTAACACTTGGAAATAATCTCTTGTAAAAACCACCAAAAATCAACTGAATCTACATGAACTCAGGTACAAATTATGAGACACTTCCTTATTATATATATATATATATGAGAGAGAGTCATAAGTTAGTCCAAAGCCATTCATTGTTGGTAGTGATCTCCAGCTCCAATGTTAGCTAGCAAATGCTAACCTGCAACAAATTTAACGATGCACTTAGGCCACTACTCATTTTTTCTACCAATTGATGTATTCCCTTTCCACTGTGTCATGGATTTAATTACTTTTCAGGTAAATTGTTTGAAATTTGTCAAGACATTCCATAGCAATTGTTTATTTTCTTGAAAAACAATGTCTTTTTACATCTTCAAATTAGTTAAATATTACTTATTTTAAATATTTGAGATGTCATAATAAGTCTTAAAATAAGAAACCAAACAATTGTTTTGGTAAGTGCATGCAAGTGAAGGCAGTAAAATAATTACCCCAACTTTAACGAAGTATCAGAGCTGTTATTGTCTTGAGGAACATCTCCAGAGCTGTTATTGTCTTGAGGAACATCTCCTAAGCTGCTGATATTGGTGACTGACTCTGACGACTGGCCTTGTACATGTGAATCTAAATTCCCTGTCTGAAAAATCAAATTATAACAAATGCATATTAGCATATCTTAAAAGCATATGATCAGGAAAGAAGATGTTAATATGCGCTATTTAGGCACATATTGAAAAGTGAAACATTGAATAAGTAGGTTATATTTATTTGTTTTTTTTCAAAACATAAAATGTTGTGTATTAACATATCAAAAAAGTAAATGCAAATTCTTTAATTGAATTAAATAGTTACATATCTCACTCTTTGTCTCAGTCTCAGATTTTCATCCATCAGTTGTTGCTCCTGCATATTTATCAAACAGTAACAAGTAAGCTCACAAATATCATATGTAATATAGCGGTAGTCTAGTAAATGAACACAACTAATTGTAATTAACCATTGTGAAAATCATCACCAACTCTGATCTAATTCTTTTTCAGCAACAAATAAATACCCTAAACATTATCACTGTCAGTGTCATCACCACTATAACCTTTAGAGGAAAGTTTGAGGGAGAGATGTATGTAAGGGTTTCTGATTTAGACACTTTTAATTAGTATAAATTTGTTGAGCTATTTTCGCATAGTATCAAGTTAAATTATTGCTCTTTATCTGGTATTTTGTTGCTTTGTATCTTAGTGATTTCTAAATTATTGCAATTATAGGTAGCCATCATATCAGTGGACGTAGGTGTCAAGTTGAAGAATGTATATAGTCTCTTTTATGTGACACCACCTGTCTGCCATCACCTTCAGTATGACTACCACCATCAATAATATTATTAAATAAAAGATTATGGAGTCGAATAACAACGAAAGATCAATGCAATTGGAACAGAAATAAGAATGGGTCATAAGTACAATATCCCTAGCCCTATTCTTGTCTTCCATGCTCATTCTAATGACAATGAAAAAGGCTTATTTGTAGGAAAGAAAGTTAGACTTCTCACCCTTGTCTTGCGATCACTAATTTCTTTCATCATTCTTTCATCCTGAAACACAATTTACATGCTATATATCAAGATAAGGAACAACAATATGCCAAAATAATCTTCATGAATTGAACAGAAAGATGAGATCATTAACCTTCGTTTCCGCCACACATCTTAACCCTCCTTCAATTGATTTTTCTAGTTGCTTTAACTCCTCTAAGCTCAACCCTTGGAGTTCTTCTCCCTTCATCTGCCTGTCATAGGTGAGAAATCAAGTCTTAGTTTACAGTGCGGAATACACATGCGTTGCAGTTGCTGCAATGAAGAAAACTTGAAGAATTTTGTTAACATATTTGCAGATGCTACGAAAATTTTTCGCTCATATGAATTCGATGAATATAAAAGTTAATATTCTTTCTGTCATATGCAGTCAAAATAAATTTGATTCTATATTTGTTTAATTTGATGTAATGGAAGTAGATATATAATTCTTTAATTGAATGTTTAAGTTTAAGAAACTTTTATATATATATATATGATTGTGCAGTATTACCTTAGCTCTCGGGTCTTTTCTGCAATTTCTCTACTCAACATGGCATAGGTATTGCATTCAAGCTGAACAAAAGGCAAAAAGTCACTATATATGCATGCAGATTCTCAAGTGGTATCATAGTTTTGGCAACTTGAAAAAACAAAGTTCCAAAAAAAAAAAAAAAAAAACGTCTTCATTCAATCTAACATATAGTTTTATTTAACTTTCAAGATGATGCTATAGTTTCTTGCATTTTACTATAGCTGAAGAAAGAAAGCCATGTAGGTGCTGATTTCCAGAAGAGATTTTGAGTGGCCAACGCCAGTAAACAAGAACTAGGTCTCTAAAGTTTTATTTCGGAGGATCTTGTTTATATTTTTTCAGTGATACCACTCAAACCTAGACGTGTACCAGACACACCCATACATGCTAGTCACAAGACCTTCAATTTGGATGAAAAACCCTAATACGAAACCCATTTTTATATTGATCTATGACTGAAGTAAATACGAAATCTTATAATTTAAAAGTAGGCGATCTGTCTTGATAATGTAAACATACCCCTATGCTCAGAGCATAAAATACCATTGAACTAAATTCCACAAAGATTTTATGTCAAATGATTTATTAATATGCGCTTAGAATGTAATGCAAAATTATTGAATGAAAAATTTCTCATGATAGCTGCTAATTAATTAACATCAGTGCAAAATTGAAAATAAGACCTTATAAAAAATTGTATACATTACCTGTAATTCCAAAGATGGTTGATCGAATTTGTGAAGTTTCTGCATATTCATCTTGTATTTTTCAATCACCTGTTTCATACTTCACCAGACAATAAAACAATGGTATTGTCACTTATTAAACTAAGTAGGAAACTAGAATTGTACTTTTTTTTTGTATATTTCATATTAATAATAATGTAATGATGTTAAATGATATAAATTATTTTCAAAACATTTTAATAATTCTAAGACTTATAAGATGATGTATTTAGTACTTATCATTAGATCATGCTAGTTTCCACTTTACATTTCTAATTACACTAAACTCATAGAAACTTGTGAAATATACGACAATAAAGTCAATGTCATGGCAAATGAGTTCTAAATTAATGTATTTGTAATGTGTGAATTTGGTGAAACATTCATATAGCAAATGTGCTCTAAATTCCCTTGTTCGTATATCGATTATCACTATGAACTCGCCTCCTTTACAAAACATCAAACAAAAGAAAGGGAAACTGCAAAAGGGATAAAATTATTTCCAAAAAGTAATATGTAACCACTGATTTGTAACCACTGTACTTATCTATGATCAATATGAATTCACCTCCTTAATAGAACACCAAATTTTAAAAAATAATAATAATAATATAAAAAAGAAGGATGACTGCAAAAGCAATAAAATTATCTCAAACTCTTTGATTAATTACAAGCAAACCAAATAGCCTAGAAGGACGAGATAAATGCAATGGTTACATATTAATTAATTTTTTAAATAAAATCCTTGTGATTTTATAATTTTGATAATGGTCACCATTATGATTAATTTAAAGGCTACTATTTAAGTCGTATATCATCAAGCATTTATAATTTCTTTCATTCTTATTTATTCTCTACGAACGAAAAACTGGTTATATACTATTGTTCAAGCATTTTGTACTTAGTGCACCATAATTTGATAATTGAATCTTAGATGGGAGAGCCCTTCGTAGACCCTAGTTTGCATTAGGACACAATCCCAAAGAGACGAAATCTATCCTTAACTTTGTTGAAACTTCGAAAAATGTTGAAGTTGTCAAGACATGCAAATTATATGAGTAATGAATGCTACACATCCCACTTGTATCCCAATTTTGACCTCAACTCATAACATATCAATTGATGAATGGATATTTATTAATAATTATCTATTTCATTTGAAAAATATAACCATTCATTCAAAGCGAGCCAACGAATTTAAGGCTACATCTGCATGAAATTTGGTGGGAAGCTTGTTAACACATCGTGGTATATAAAATAGGATGTGTAGCATCAGCGTTTAAGTATAGATTTAAAGACAGTGTCTTGTCCAAAGCATGGTCTAAAATGTGTTTTCCCCTCCAAAAATCATTGACTAAATTCCATAAAGGTGTCACCCCATATTACAAAATTCTTGAACAATTACTTATTACTATTCCTTTGGTGAATGGAGAGAAAATATAAAAATATATATGTATGATAATTTAGAACTGTTTCAAAGTGGCTTGGCCACCTATGTATCTTTTACATAGTGTTAAAATTAATTATAATGGCGACAGTTCTAACAATCATAAAATCATCACTAGGTTATAATCATAAAATCAATATGTAGCCTCACTTTTATGCCAATAATAAATCAAGGTAACAATCAAATAAAAATTGAAATAAACCATCATTTAAGAGAATATTTGAACACAATTGTTTACTGTTTATACGCATACCTATGACTTATACAGCCATATTATATCAAAATTTTAATTGAAAAAAAAAAAGTCCCTACTCAAAATGACTAATATATTATTTTTCTCCGGTTGTCAAACCTATGAAAAATCCAAATGTGTTAAATGTAAAAGAAAAAACACAGGTGTTTGACAAATGTAAACAAAGAGAAAAATAGAGGGTGCAAATGTAAAATAATATATTTATATTTATAAAGAAAACATCTAAAAAATAAACTTCTAAAATGAAAAATAATATCACCAAACCCCATTTTTTAACATAAAAAAATTATGATTTCACTTTAATTTCATTTTGAAAGGGTATTTTGATAATATCTCTATTTATAAAGGTACTATTGATATTAGAGTGGGTATTTATATTAATGATTTAATTTTTAAATTTTATAAATGGGTATACTTATAAAATGGGTGTATAAATCCTGTTTATAGGTGACAATATTGGCACCTTAAATCATTCGTGTTTTGAAATTTTTCAATATAAATATCCAACAATAAACTTCTTACCACATTTTTCTTATACTTGTTTCATCTTATTATTACTTTCAATCATACATGATATATATAGAGTCAAGCTATATTAACTTAAAATTTTTATTTAAATTTTGAGACTTTAATATCCATTCACTTGTTTTGGTTTAAATTTTAAGTTGATATTAGCTTGACCCATGTGTTTGTGTATACTACTAGATGTCCATGAACATGTTTCAAGACATCTCCTTTAATAATATGATTTTCACAATTTATGTTGTGTCCATCTTCGTTTACATTCATGAGACGTTTCTTCTTCCAATATGTCCATATGCAATCACCGAATTTCATTAAAATCCCATGAATCTAATCCAGGTCCTCGTGGTTTTTTTATGACGCACACACAAAACAATATAAGTAGAAGATCTACATCTAGTCAAGGGTGAATTGCTAGCCCTCATAAGCCAAACCACCACCACACCTAAAACATCAACTTTCTTACAACACCCGATTGCTCCTTATATGATGCAGAATCTAACGCTTACCACCAGTACATAAGCTATATATAATTGTTAGCAAGAATGAAACCTTATTTCCTCAAGTTGAGAACTAAGCGACAGGTGGGCATGGGGCTGCACCATGGCATCATGTGTTGACCAGTCACATACTCCATGCAATAGGCCCCTATATGATCAACCTAAGTCAAAAATTGAATACACCGACTGCTATAAGCCAACCGGATTGAATCTTGTTGCACTAAGATCTAATAGGCTAGATTTACATTTTAGTTGTATATATACTTTGCAAACTAATAGTGAGTGTAATATAAGAGTATTAAGATGTGTAGGAGAAAGAGCTTTTATTTTATTTGAAGGAAGTTTCACACCAGCTAATTAATGAGAGTTTGATGAGAGACATTTTATTGTAAAAATACCTAATAGATTTATGAGAGACATTTTATCATAAATGTCATACCTGATAGAAACCCCTGTACAATACCTAATAGAAATGAAAGGTGGATGAGAGACATTTTATTGTAAATGATTTGGTGGCAAGAATTATCACTTGATAAAGTTGACAAAAGAAGACTTGTTATTCATAACTTGATAAAAAGGAACAAGGCCAAAGCCTTCTTGGATAAATGAAGCCGGAGATGGTTAGGTTCTATTTTGATAAAAGGAAAATTATCATTAGACAATCATTGGTTTGTATACAACTAATCCATAACCAAGCATCATATATACTAAATTTAGTTCAATGTTTCCATTATAATTCAATCCTATCCAATTTAATACTGTTAAGTGTGCCAAACATGTAATAAAAAAATTCTAAAGTACAAATGATTTTCTACAAAAGTCTAAAACCCTATTAAGTTAAGGATGCCCGTACTTCTCGTCATTGTTAGGTCCATTTGCATTAAAGTATCTTTAATGAAAAGAGGTAAGGTATTCTTTCTATATGGCTACTCTTTTTTTTTTTGATATATATGACTTACTTTTTTAATGAAAAAACATAACAGAGAAATCAAGTTATTTGGGTGTCTCAAAACTTGTTTTTCCAATTAATGAGGTCCGCCTCAAACCTCTATCACTAATACGAAAGAAAAGGTACACAAACATTCAATCAAAAGACAATTTACTCTATATAGCAACTTTTATTAATAGATAATAGGAACCATCAAATTAAATTTCATTTTCTCATTTTAATTTATGATTGGATCTAGTATAAATCACTAGCATTCCAAAATTATAAGACAAAGTTTTAATATGTTATATGTTGGCAGCTTTCTAGGATAGCTTCTACATGTATAGCATGTTCCTCTTTATTTCATTATCAATCTTAGAGACTGTTTGCTTTCTGCTGAAAGAAGAACAAAATTGGGTCTAAATGAATGGTTATATAAAAACAAATTGAGTTTATTTGTTTTCCTAAGTCTACATATAAGAAATTTCTTATTTAGATCTAAAAAAAAAAAAATTAAAACTTCTGACTTACATTTACATGTACATGTCTTCAAAGATATATGCAAATACTAGCACACCAACTTGTAAATTAACAGTTCAAAGTTCAAGGTTTGGCTACCATTATTAGCACCCCACCAATGATATTTTGACACCCATTTTGAAAATTTTATTACTCAATGAAATTATAAAAGGGGTGTACTGATAACACGATCCTTAAACAGTTTCTTACAAAGTTGAGGTTGACTTATTGTTAAGCCCATTAAGCTTCTTACACTCATACATACGTTGTTATAGGTTCAAGATATGTCCATCTCCCTTAACTACCAAATTTAGTAATTCATAGAAAGAAAAGTTGAACAACATTTATAGATGTACACTTGCTCTAGGGGAGCCTCCTGCCTTGTTTTTGAATTCATAAATTTGTAAAATTTTATATTAATTTAAGTTCTTGATGATGAATATGTGCCGAATATTAACTTTTAAGATTATTATTATTATTATTATTTTGGTTTCATGTACATAAAACAATTAACTTAATATTTGAGATCGCCTACTGATAATTCCTCATATCCAAATCCAATGAGATATTCGGTTCAAGTCATCCCCTATCCAACTCCTAAATTTATAGTTCATAAATAAAAATAAAAATCAAGAGACTTTTACAATCATATTCATTCAATCTTTAGTCAAATTCAAACATCTTGAGGTTTCAAACAACACCACAAACTCTACCTTGTGTACCAAGCTATTCTTAAGCAACAGGAATATTTATTCAATTATAAAAGAGTGAACTGATAAGCAATATATAAAGAATGAATTAAAAGGATAATTACACACATAAGTAGAAAAGCACCTAATTTGATGGACAGTTGTTTGGGAACCTATAACAGATATATCAACAAATTCAATAGACTATTTAGTGGGTTTATCTTGGCATCTAAGTGATTTTATAGATTAAGAGTTTTCTAGTATATTAATGTAATTTCCAGTTCTAGTTTTTTCACATCCAAATTGTTGATGGAAAAAAACTCATTGGTTTCTGATAAACAAAGTTTGTTGAAATTGATATGATGAATGACCATAGAGTTTTATACTTTTAAATTAATACCAAAAACCAAGTCCTTAAATTATAGGTGTCAAAACCTATGAAAATGTGAAAATTTTGAGTTGTCAAAGTAAATATAAACTATAGAGTATTTCCACATCGTATTCCAACAAAGATATCAACTTATAATGTGTCAATTAATAAATAGATATTCAAAAATGATTACTTGTTTCACTTGAGAAATGTATTCCTTCATCTAATAATCCCTCATGAGTCGAGATAAAAGGAATACAAAATGTGAGACATCAAACATAATTGTAATCTATAATCCTAAACAACAAGAATCAATTATAACTTAGGAAAGTTATTGTTAGAGTTTAAATAGTATTTGTTGGACCTTTACCAATTAAGTTAAGTTTATTAGATTTAATGGTTACTAACATGGTATCATGTTGTACCTTATGATCTTAAGTTTGATTATTGTAAAATTCAGTTATTAATTAAATGTATAATTACTACACAAAGCAAGCTCAGAAGTCTATGCTTGTTATAACACAAAAGCAATTTCTTAAGATATATAGCAAAAGTATAAACTTAAATCCTAATAAACAATCATTTGACCATCGAGAAAATTCGGTTGTTTAACCCATTTGACAGCTTCATACATCCTACATTAATATCTTTCAGTTTAAACAATACATCAACATCAATCTATTTGCTAAGAAAAATCTTCTCAAAACAATTTGCATTTAGAATATAAAGAAACCTTTAGCAGCTTGTTGGGAAGTCCTATATTTTAGGAGAACATACTTTCATAGAAGTGTCATTAATTGTATGCTGGAAGCATCATATCAAAAAGAGGATTGCAAGCTTTGGATACACACGCACGCACACACGCATATGTAGATATATATCATAAGCTTTGTAGGGCAATAAATTAGTATCTTCTTTGTTTTTTTAACCTGTTTAAAAATATAATTTAATAGCCTTGCCAACAGTGCTTTCAATGTTATGCACAATACACAACAGCAACATATATGCACCACACATTGATGCGTATCAGTGATTACCTTAAAATGAGTTCTTGACTTGCTTTAGAATTAGGAAACTTTATAACTTGTTAAATGAACGTAATAATTACAACTAATTCAAAGAGAATAGTTAACCACTATTTATTAATAAAATCTTAGGGTACTTTTTTTTAACACACATATTTCGTGCCTTCCACACATTTTTTTTTTTTTTTATAGTGGGAGAGGGGGGATTAAATTCAAAGAAAACTATTCACTCATTAAATTTTAGGACAAGGGTGAGACTTGAACGTGCCCTCCTCACCTTATATGCACATATGTATCCTAAATTAAATTAGATATCCTTCTCCAAAATAGGTGTACTAGAGATTTCTTTCCCAAAATTCATCTGATATGTTATATGCATAAAGTTATTCTCTTATAAGGTGCACTTCATATTGTGTTAAAGCAAGGTGCTTACCTTTTTATTACAACTAATTCAAGCTATGCTAGAGTGTAATCGTTTCAATTGCATTACATGCCACCATGGTTATACTAACATCTCCCTATATTATATAAGTCTTGTTTACTAATGAGAGTTTTGTCGAACTAAAAAGATCCTAAGTTACACCACATCCCTCATCGATTCTCTTTGACAGTCACACTCGAACACACAAAACATAGTACCATCGCAAGTTACAGAAAATGAATTAAACAATAAATGAAATGACTGAACCAAGTACATAAACAGAAAGAAAAATGAAGGAGAAGTAAAAGAGATTGAGAGAGAGAGAGAGACCTTGAGCTGGAGTATTCAAAGAGCTTTCCTGTGGCAGAGAAGACCATGAGAGCTATTTCAGCATCACAGAGAGTTGAGAGCTCCTGTGCCTTCTTGAAAAGCCCTCTTCTCCTTTTTGAGAATGTAACCTGCCTGGCCGTGGTGTTGTCGATCTTCTTGATCTCAATTTTCTGTCTCGTCATTTTACCCACAAAATCGAGCCCACCCTTCAAACAAAATCAACCAAACTTTACATATTATATTCTCAAACAGCTAGCTATATAGAGTTGGCAACACATATATTCAATATAGAGTTCTAAAGAGGTTTGATGCATGTAAATCATCATAGAGAAAGTATATATAAAAGTAACATCCAGCACATCTTAACACAAATTAGTCAATCAAATTGATTAAAAAGGAGTCTACAAGTGGGAGAATATTTCTGTACATGGAAAATGCTGAGAAATCCGGCATGCAACTAAGATTAAAAAAAATGGTTTTCTAAAAAAAGAAGCTCATTATTAACAACAACAAAAGCCAAAAAATAGAGAAAAAAAAAAAGGAAACCAAAACAAACCCTAGATGGCAAAAAGAAGAAAAAAACTATAAGTTTGGTAAGTGAAATGAAGAAGAAGCCTGTCCATCCATCCAAGCTCATTAATTAGTAAACAAAGTTTCAAAGGAAGGATTAGCGATGTAGATATAGGGATTGGGTTAAATCAAAAGATATGTAATCTCAATCTCACCTTGTTTTTTCTTTAAATGGGAGCTGGTGACTCCTGACAATAAACCGGATACCAGATTTACCAAATGGTTTTTAGAGAGAAAAAAACCTAGCTCAGGAATGGGACAGAAAAAGAACATTCTGTTTACAGCCAAGTAAAGAAGTGATTCTCCCTTTACTAGATTGGTTAACCCGAACTTTGATGGACGTCTATGATCTCTGTTTAAAATCAACAGAAAAAAATCAAAAAAGGAAATGAAATTATTTTATACATATTAAGCTTTAATTACCATTTTTTAAATGGTTCTAGTTTTGCTTTTCGTACAGATGACCATGCTTATCACTGCTACAAAATTATGACACTTTCATACCCTCGTACTGATCGTGTCCCCACTTCACTCTCTTCTATCTCTCGTGCTATAAATGCCTCACAGTAAACACTCCTACTGGATGTAAAAAATACGCCATTTCCCTTCTTGTAGTTATTTTAAATGGTAAATTGTACAAATTGCGGTTCGGTGAAATTATATAAATATAATGATATATGAATAACTCACGCTCATATTACCTGATATTTCGAAAACTCTCGACACAAATATCTCTTACCATCAATTAACCACCGTTAAATCTTTACAGTCAACAGTCAAAAATATTAAAAAACAAAAATACCTTTAGGGTCAAATTTAAAGTCAACTTATCATTATTTATAAATTAGAATTAATAAAATAATAATATAATACTTTTTTATCAAAAATAAAAAGTTCTTCATCTTCATCATCCATCTTTAGTTTTCATCGAAATTATCATCTCCATCATTTTCATTAAACCGACATCACCCAAATTAATCATCATCATCAAACCAAATATCACCCCTAAATCAAACAAAAACAAAATATTCAATGTTCATGAATTTTTTTTTTTTTTTTAAAAAAAAAACAATGCTTTTCTGGAAACCAAATTCTTTAATCAAAGAATTTTTTTTAAAAAAAATTTAAAAATTAAAAAAAAAAATGTTTGAAAATTTGGGTTTGGAACACAAATCTTCAAGTTGAAGACCTGGGTTTTGAACCCAAATCTTTCAAAAAAAAGAAAAAGAAAAACAAGGAAAATAAAACAAACAAAAACAAAAAAATAAAAAATAAAGAAAATAAAAAAGGAAAACAAAACAAACAAAACCAACATTATTTCTTCAAATCTAGCAAAAATGAAATATAATTTAACAGTAAATCAACAATCTTGAATTTGATCAAAACCAAAAGCAATCTCTTAATGGATCAAAAACTAAGCTCAAGACACTAAATTTAACACAAAACTCAAATCCTAAATCTAACCAAAAAAAAAAAAAAACAACATCAAATATTTTGACCATCCAAACAAGAAAAACACAAGGAAATTGAAAAATAAAAAATAAAAAATCACAATCACTGGGTCTCTAACAATGGAGACCCGAAACTGGGTCTCCATGGTTAGAGACCTAGGTGGTCTCCATGACCACCTAAGTCAATGGAGGCTCAATTGGTCTCCAATCGGAAACCACCCAAGTTTCCAATTGGAGACCGTCTAGGTCTCCAATGGTGGAGACCTAACAGCGGTCTCCTTTCGCTAGAGGTTTGAAAAAGTCAAGAAGATGAGAGAAAAAGAAGAAGTTGGGAGAAGAAGGATATGGAAAAGAAGACAAGAGAAGAAAAGGAAGATGAGAAGGAAAGAGGGAGGTGAGCTAAGGAGAGAGAGTGTTAAGATGAGAGAGAGAGGTGATGTACTAGAAGAAGATATGCTCTTCATTTGTTTTTTTTTTTCCTTATTTTTTGAAATTATATAGGTGTTTTTTAATTAAATTAAAAATATATATTAGTATTAATTATTAAAAAATTAGATACTCATAGGATTTAATGTCATTTGACGACTTTACTCTTATCTAGTGGCACTTAACAGCTACTCATTAATAGCTATCCGAAGAGAAGGGAGGTTTGTGGTGAGTTTTTTTTAACCTTAGGGGAGGTAAGTGCGAGTTTTTCAAACATCGTCATTTTTATGTAATTATGTCAAACCTTAGGAGGGTTGGTGTAATTTGCCCTATTTTAAATGTATAACAACAAACATCCTCCTTTATAGTGGGGTTAATATATAGTATCTTTACTTTGAGCGAGCTCAACTTTCTTGAAATCTAACAACATCTATCCTACATAGACAACAAAATAGAGTGCGAGCAAACTTGACATCGGGGTAGTGTCAATCTAAGATACTTTGACATTCAAGTCAACATTGAAAATAAAATTAATAAAAAAAGCAAGTAGAGAGATAAAAAGGTTAACTTTGATTGTCGTTCGACGTAATAAGGTCGGATGACAGAAAGATTTGAAATTTAGCTCTCTTAGTTCATTAATGGATGGTTTGCAGATTAGTGATGATCTGGCACTAGAAGGATTATTGTAATGGTGCCTGATCACTGGAACTCCTTTAAAGGTCTGTTGAATGATAGTCTTAAGAAGAAGATAATGCCTGCAAAACCAGAATATTAATCTTGAAGAAAGAAGATTTATGAGTTTGGAGCACTAAAATGATTTTAGCAAAATATCAGTATTGTCGAAAGAGAGATTAAATGCCCTTCCATGTGGTGAGCTCCTCCTTTTATAGGTGTGGTGAATGTCTATAAATGGAAATAAACCTATGGGAGTCACCGGGGAGAATCTAGGGATTAGCTCCCCTGTTGATTCTCGCCACTAAATTAATGCCTGAAGAGATCTTCTCCTCTTTCCTGTTTTATGCATTGACTTCAGTTGTGTGCATCGCCAATTTGGTAAATTCCCTAAACAACCTACCTAATCAAGAAGGTATTTGAGCTATTGGGCTTCACTTGGTTTTTGCATGGATCGATCGACATTTCACATGGTCTTTTAACTTGGGCTTGGGCAATTTTTTATCATTACACTCTGAGTGTTGATTTCTCCACCCCTCTAAAATTGTTTATACTCCTCTTTGTAAGTTCACCTCATTAAATGAGTCATAACTACTAATTTTTTAAATGAACATTTGCAATGAAATTCCTTATTGTTTGATCAAATTGCAACTACATTGTAATTTTTACAAAATAACTAAATAATATTTTCGATCGTTACAGTTAACTAGGGCATAAAGGCACAAAATAACTAATTAATCCTTTTTGCCATTAGGTAGACCATTAGACTTAATTACAGCATATATGGTATAAGGACAATGAGATCATTTTTTTCCTAAAATAAAATGGAGCAACAAAAGCTACCAAAAAAAAAATAATAAATAATAAAAAAAAACCTAAAAAGTAAAAACCTACTTAAAATAAAATGAAAAGTAAACACAAAATTCATCTTTCTCTTCATAAATTTTTTAACATATTTTCCTTAAATAAATTTCAAAATCTCACTCAAAATCCTTACAAAATCACAACATCCAACAATTTTTCATCATAACCATCAATTGGTCTTCATATTTAACAATGAAAACTGAACTATCTTCGCTTCAATATTCTGCTTGATGTCAATTCACCTCAATGTGTTTAGTACGGTCATGTAGGACCGGATAATGAAAAATATCAATGGTTGTCTTACTGTCACAAAATAAGTTCATAACAAAAGTAGGAATGAAGCCAATCTCGGTCAGCAATCTCTTAAGCCAAAGTAGTTCACAAAGTTTGTTGGTCATTCCTCTAAACTCAGCTTCAGCACCAGATAATGCCACTACCTTCTATTTCTTGCATCTTTATGTGACAAGATTTCCTCCCACAAAGGTGAAATAGTCCAATGTAGACTTGTTATCAGAAATGCTCCTCGACCAATCTACATATGTATAACCATCAATATTGAGATGATTATTCTTGGAGAACATAAGTGATTTCCTAGGAGTGAATTTCAAATAACAAAGAATTCAAACTACCACATTCACATGATCTTCACTAGTTGAGTGTTGAGTGCATAAACTAACTTTCTATGCTTACAACATATGTAATATCTAGATGGGTATAGGATAAATAAATAAGTTTTCCCACTAAACTTTGATACATCTTCTTATTAATTGGTGCTTAATCTGAGTACTCTCCAAGCTTATGATTCTTTACAAGTAAAGTATTAGTTGGTTTGCAATCAAACAGTCCCATTTCAGATAGTCAATCAAGCACATATTTCCTTTAAGAAAAAAATATATCTCTCCTTAACCAAACTATCTCAATTCCCAAAAACTATTTGAGACCCTCGAGACTCTTCATTTCAAACTCGATTACCAAACTCTTTTTATAGTCTCGAGATCTCTTTCAGGTCATTCCTTGGGTTTAGTAGGATTTTTGCTATAAGAGGGGATACTAACGAGCGTATAAGAGTTCTTTTTGGATGCAAACAAATTTGTCGAGATGCATAATACCTATTGTACATGCTAAGTATTTTTATATATTGTTAGGGTTCTTTGATGACATACCATTTGGTTTCTACAATATAGGAAAGACTAAGATTTCTTTCCTATTTTATATAAAACTACATTAATCACTTCAATACTAAATCAAACTACAATTAATTACATCAATATTTGACTTATAATACAATTCCGGTAGTTTTTCATTCGAAGAGATCTTCTGTGCATTATACAAATCTTTGATGAAGTTCTTTCCCTTTTTCAAAATTTCACTTTTTAAAAAAATATGACAACTTTGCCAATTAGTAGAAAATTTTCTATTTTTCTATTTTTTCTCTTTATCAAGGAAATAGCGAGTTGAGAACGTATCACGAGTTGCTCTATGATTAATGGATATTTTCCTAATGCACTAATCACACTAGAACGCATGCAAGTATACACCATCACAATGTAATATAGTGGCAAATTAATGTCATTACTATAGAGGCAGTTGCTAATTTTATGTACCAATTATCAAAATTTATTAAAAAAAAATTATCTGAAATTAAAACAGAAATTGAATTGCAATTAAAAAATTAAAATTAAAATTAAAGAAACAAATCAATTAAAACAAATGGGCTGACACCAGATTAAAGGATCTAGGGTACAATTTCACCTCTTTATTTCTTCAGCATTTTATTCTTAGAAAATAATTATTTGTACATTGTGTTTAATCGGGCAATATTATTTACTAGTTTCTTTTGAACGGTCAAATGAAAATATTCAGATAAATTGATCTATTATATGTCTATGTAAGCCAACAAACTTGAATTTATTAAATCTCAGTTACCCACATATGATTGCACAACTCCTACAGGTATATTTCTATATCATACGAATTGTGTCATCCTATTGATTTCTAAACACACAATACCTTTGTCAAGAGTGTAATGGCCATAAAATCTACCAATTAAAGAGCCATGTTTAACTGATAGCATGAACATCCAGTAGAAAAGGATACAAATATAAAAATAAATAAAATTTACACACGATAAATTATCAAATAAGCTGAGAAATAAATTGGTTACATTGTAACTCTAGATTTTAAATAATTTAGTTAGATATAGTTTTAAGAGATGCAACAAAAATATTCAAATTCATTAAAGATAACATTAAAAATAAATAATGAAAATAAAGGAAAAGTCATTATGGATGTCTGTGTATTTTTCAAGCTTCAAATCGAATTAAACACTAGTTTGACTTACGCATTGGTAGTGTTGAAACGCTACTATTGCCACCTCCTAATGCTCCGCTTCTATTGTCTGGAATTTCTAAGAAAAATTACTAGCCTTTCGGCTTCTATCTCACTCTCCTCAAAAACTCCTTTATCCAAAAAAACTCCTACTCTTTTGCATAAACACAGCATTAATAGACAACAACTTAGGGTTTTGCTAAAATCTCTCCTCCCTTTAATTGTTGATGATCCTCTAACTTTGAGTACCCAAATTTTCTCTCTATTAAGATATTCTTGATTCTCAAATAAATGTAGGATTGTCAATTTTCCACTATTAAATAAAACTCATGAGAGATTCTTGCAACTGGGATTTTTTTTTACCTTTTGCAACATTGGCCACGAATGGTAGCTTACAAAGTACTCACCCACCATTTTCCTCTATTACCTATTCCTTGCCAGAGAGTAAACAATTGCTACCTTTACTTTTATTATATTTCATATAGAAATGTGATTTTTAGAGGGTGATGCAATGACGAAAAAGTCATTGATCTTAGCTCAGTCATAGTGTTTCTATGGCTTTCAAATCTATGAAACAAAGCTTGCCAACAGTAACACTCACGTCGCAACCACCTACAGCAATTGGCCAGCCCGTTCACGTCTCCGCGCTCCTTGCAAGATGTAGCTTTCCCTCTCGCATGAGTGCCACATCAATGCCTTAGAGTGGCACCCATCTACAGGTGCTGACAAGTGCAAACAACAAGCTCGTGCTACACACTAACACCTAAGTGCTGATGACAAGCTCGCACCTTTAAATGACACTTTTATTCATTTTTGTTTGTTTTTTCTTGGCCAAATTACATTTGCTCTTGAAGTCATCCAAAATTGCTCTAATTCCCAACAAATTACGTTATAGTCCCTCAATTTTAATACCTGCATAAGACACTCAAAAAACACTAAAACACTTGTTTGTCACTCAAGTTTTCATCACAAAGGCTTAGATTAGGAATATGAAATCTTGCTTAATTTTAGCATGATCGAAGACCATGACCTTACTTTCAAAAAAAGAAAAGAAAAAAATGACTATGACCTCAAGTTGTGCCTTATACAAGCTCTTTATCCAAAATTAATTCACTGTCTGGGCATGATTGAACTCATTTGGTATTCTTGTTATTATGGTATTTTGTTTTCGGGTCAAAGTGTGATTGGCTTTTTATTGCTTCATTCTTCGTCTAGGCTTTTGGGTTTGAAACTTATTAAGCTCTTATTGGGTTTCTAGCCCTAGTGCCATTTTTCAAGCACAACACATCAAAAAAGAGATTGTGTGACTTTTAGTCCAATCTAGTCTCAATTGTATCAAATACATCACGTTACTAATTATTCCAGTCCAATTCAATTAAATTACATAAAAATATTTCAATTCAATTATGCACACCAAATGTACCCTTAATTTTTTTTTTTTGGATGAAAATCTAAAGTTACTAAACAGTAATCAACATACTTTATTCATATAAAGTTGACTAGACTGGTATTTTATCTACATTTTCTTCTTCTTAGTTTCATAATTATAATCAAGCATTCAATTTGATATAGACATGTCCAACAATAAATGTGTCTCTAACATGTCCAACAATCACTAATAATCATTTAATTTAGGAGAGAGTTCGAAACCTCTTTAAGGTTTCAGAAAATACCACTTACTTATCATTATGTATGTCATAACGGAGAGCCATTAGTGAATCTCTATTGTTGCAATAGAGGTCTCTAAAAATGGATCACCATTCGTTTGTTGAGCAAAGGACCACCAACTAACCTCCATCGTCGACCAATGGAATTATATGATTTGATCTCCATCGAGATCACAAATCTTTATCTATTGATAGAGAATATAAATCTCTATCAATGGTGGAGATTTGAAGTCTCTATCTGATGGAGTTTTTTAAACTTTTAATTTCTTTCTTTTTTAATTTTTAATTTATTTTATGAATATTGACCTGTTTTAATTAATGGACAAGTACAAAAATGGCACATTAAATTAATGACTTAACATTTATGTCATTTTTTAAAAAATGTAACAATTGAGTCCTAAATCATGTATAAAAATACCAAAACATCCTTACAATAAATGTAACAATTGAGTCATTTTTCAAAAAATGTAGCATTCTCACCAATTTTATTAAGGGTATTTGTGTAAGAAAAAATAAGGGTTAGGACTCAATTGTTAACTTTATTACAAGATTGTCAATCCAATATTTAAAAGTGTCATCTAGTGATATTTTCTCTTTAATTTATATAATGGTGTTTTTTATTTTTAATTTTTTTCCTTTTTAATTTTTCATTTTATTTTCTATGTAATTATTTATATGCTTTAATTTACAAAATGGTCATGCACTAGCTATTATTAGTTTAAATTGTTTATTATTATATTTTTTTAAAATTTTGGTTGGCATATGTTTGATTTCTATTGGTTTGTAAGTTAGGGTTAAATTTAAATTTTAAATGTTATGGGGCAAAATGATAGTTTTAGGGTGTCTAATTAATGTCGAGGTAAAATGGATTTTATGTATTTTCTGTCATAGTTGGTCATTAAAAGTCTTGTTAGATGAACTAAATTGTTGCATTTTTTAAATTTAAAGGATAACTAACAAAATGGTAGTTTCAGGGTGTCTAATTAATAACAGATAGATTTTATACATTTTTTTATCATAGTTTATCATTAAAAGTCTGGCTAGATAAACTAAATTGATACATTTCTGAAATTTAAGGGATGACAAAAGTCAAAAACAAATTTGCATTTAAAAAAATTACAAATTGTCAAAATATAGGAATTAAAACACAAATGCAAGAGAAAGGATGCTTAAAATTCCAAATACATATGTTCATGCTACATGCTAGCATAATCCATAATACAATTTAGGTATATTATCAAAATACCCCAGAAATTAAAATAATGTGAAGCAATAGAGAAAGTGAAAATTTTACCTTGATTGATTTTAACATACTTTGGTTTAATTGATAATGGACAAGGAAGTATACACTAGTATATGATGATGCATATGTTTGAATTCTAAGTGATGACAAGTACTTTCAGCTGTATCAAGAAATTCTATCTTTGTATGTTTCTATTTTTGTTTTGATTACTTAATTGTTTCTAGTATGTTTTGCTATAGTGGGTGATTATTTTTATTTTTATTTTTATTTTTTTTTTCTGGATTATCTTTTACTACAGGGGAAGGATAAAAGCTTGAAATCTAAGAAAAAAGTTCAAATTCAAAAAGAATTATTTAGCTCTGATTAAGTTGACGGAGATTATGATGAGTTTTTTTTTTTGAGAGAGAGAGAGAGTGAGAAGATGATGATAAGTTAATGCAGGTTATTTCCAAGTTAAATTATTTAATATAGTACAATAAGGGCTTTTTGGTCTTTCATAGGTTTTGTGAGAAAACCACTCTCTCTAGATGGAAACCTCTTTTCCACCAATGGTTTAGGTGTTTTGTTAATATTTTCAAAAGTTAGGGTTCAATGACATTATTTTTCATTTCAGGGGTTTTTCAGATTTTTTTCCTACAATTTTATCATAAAATCAAATCTCGAATGGCTTGTTTGATATCTTTTTTTTTTTTTTTTTTTTTTCCAATTGTCAACGGAAAATTGATTTTCATATTTTTCAAATTTAAAAAACGTATTTTGTAGCAATTATTGAAAACGATATTTTAAAAATGAAAATATGAAAAGCATGTATGAGAGTAATATTTTAAAATGTATTTCTTGAAATAAAAACAATAATCATAACAACAATAGTAATAAAGGCAATTACCAAATAAAAAATTAAAAAAAGAAATTAGAACATTTTTATATAAAGAATCACAATAATTAGTTATAATAAAAATGTAATCAAAATCAAAAGAAAAATTCCATCTCCACTAGCATTATTGAAAATATTGGTTTGAAGAAGAAAATAGTAACAATTTACCTGACTCATAATATTTTTATTTTTAAAGATGATTTAATATTGAACTATTTAATTAAATCATTTCTTTTTTCTCATAGAAACACATGTAAAAAGTATACTAAATTTAGTTAAAATGATTTTTTTTTTATTTATTGAAATAATTAAGAAATGATTGATATCTATTCATAATTTGATTTTATAATCATTTTATATAATTAAAATGGTATACACAATGTACTAAAATGAGATATTAAGCAAGAAAGTAGGACTTAAAAAAAAATAAAATAAATAAAAGTAGGACATCAGAAGATAAAACAGCTGGAATTGTGTTTCCAGCTTTTTGCTTTACAATAGTGTAATGATTAATTTTTTTTTTTTTTCATATATCTTGTTTTCACTTTTTAGTTTGGAAATCGGATTGGTCGAACAATTTTTTATTATTTTTAATTGAAAAATAGAGAACAGAATCTATAAACAACACCGAGACTTAATGTGAGTTGATTAAAAAAATCACCACTCAAAGAACAATATGTCACATACAACATCAATATTTTGACAAAATGAATCTCACATAATTATTTGTCACTTAAACAACGGTCACTAAAAATATTTATGAAAATAAAAATTACAGTCATGCAATTTGTATTGTCACAAATCAATTGGTACTATAAAATCAATAAAAATGAGATTTTATTATTTACTTTTAAGGAAAAAAATTTATTTTAGTTTCCAAAAATTTTAGTTTAGTTCCTAACATTTTCAGAAATATCATTTTTTCTATAAAAACTTCTCTTTTAATTTAATGGGTCCCTGAATTATTAAAAACGACTCAATTGTGTCACTTTGATCAAAATTTTGATAATCAAACCACAAGAAAAGGAAAAAAAAAAAAAAAGATAATAAAACACATATCATATAACTTTTTTTAGATCTTATATAATATGTGTTATCTATATATATTTTTATTTTTATTAAATAAAATTCATACTTTTATTAATTTTTTTTTTAATTTGTATCATTTAGAATTATATGACATGTATGTTTTTTTGTTTGCCTTTTTATTTTTATTTAATAAATAAATAATTTGTATTATTTTAAGTTTTATTGTTTAAATTATTTCATAATTTCTTATTTATTTGATTTTATTTATTTATTAGTGTTTTTTTTTTTTTTTATAGTAAAACACAATTTTGCTGATTTCATTCAAGTTTAAGGATAAAATTATATTTACACACCATCTTTTAGTAGGAGTGGTTAAACATTTACCTTTACCCTAAAAAGTCAAAAGTTCAAATCTTACCTTTATCCTTTAAAATTATCACAAGATATAAATGAGTCTTCTCTTAATAAGAGTTATTCTTCTCCCGATTATGAGAGTAGTCATTCGAACCGCGCTATCAATTATCTATCTCAATAAGTCCTAACAGTCCTCTAACCCCGCAAGGTGTCAACATCCAAAAACAAAAAATGGTTAAAATTATATTTTTATTAGTTTTTTAATGGTTGACTGTCAAAATTTTGATTAAAGGGTGTAAAATCAAAATAGGTTGTGTAATCAAAATTCAAGCAAAGGAATTAATGACTTTTTTTTTTAATTATTATTATTATTATTATTTGGTTCTTGATTCTCATTCATTAAAAACTAACTCTTGTCATCTCTATTGAGCCTAAAGTTTGTTTGAGCTGCTATGCAAGAGACTTACTTGATGCTATGAAACTGAATTTCAAGTGTTGCATGATAACGACACCTGGACGTAATATGAGCTTGGTTGGCTATAAATGGGTGTTTGAGTTAAGTATAACCCAGATGACTCGATTCCAAAATACAGGGTCAGGTTGGTTGCAAAAGAGTTTCACCGAACCCTTGGCCTTGACTACTTAGACACGTTCAGTCACGTAATTAAAACTTCTACTATTCGTGTAATTTATCCCTTACCATAACACATGGTTGGCCCATTGAGCAAATGGGCATAAGCAACGCTTTTTTAAATTGGAAACTCTCTAAGGTTGTCTACATGACCCAACCAGAAGGCTTTATTGCTCCAAATCACCCCTTTTATGTCCGCAAACTAAAAAAGGCCCTCTATGGCCTTAAACAAGCTCAACAAGCCTCGTTCACCAAGTTAAAGGCCACCTTACCTGGTTGGGGATTTCAGAATTCTACGTCTGACACTTCATTGTTCTTTCGGTGGTCTGCCACCAATGTCATCTACATTCTGGTCTACGTAGACGACATTTTGATTCCTAGTACCAGCGTCAATCAAATTCAGTAACTCATCTCCAAGTTGAACTCTAAATTTGCTCTCAAGAACCTTTGTCTAGTAAACTATTTTCTGGGTGGGTTTAAAGCGCACAAGGACTCCACTGGTGTTTATCTTAATCAAAATTTACAATTAATTTGCTTTCCAAAACTAGAATGCTTGATTCAAAACCTACTTCAAATCCTACTAGTACTAGTGCTAAACTTGCTCTTCAAACAAGCAAGCCATTTTCCAGATTCTTCAAGATCTAGTACTTCACTCTCGCAAAAAGCAAACTGAAATAGATACTCACTTTATTCATGAGAAAATCAGTGCTGGTCAAGTTCAAGTTTGTTATATTCCTATTGAACATGAGGTTGCCGATGTACTACCAAAAGGGTTACCTGTTGATCGATTAAACTAAACATGTGAATCTCTCCCCAGTTCTATTTAAGGGAGCATGCTGAGGATAAACACAGTCTAATGGCAGTAGTTGGTGATTATCACAAGTCAGCTCATGCTCATGAAATATCTGGTTATAAATCAAATATGTCAACTAGGAGTAACGACTTCAACTAAGCTCAATTAGTTAAAAGAAAGGTTCCTCTTCAACACAATTCAACACTTACTATGTGGAGCAACTCTGATCAGAGCTCTCATCAACCAGTAGCATTCTCAGGGTATGACGATCATGGTTAGCTACAACTAGAGGAGGTTACTGGTCTAGGATACATGTGTCAATGTCTCTGTGATTTTAAGGAAGTTTATTACGAGTTAATTATTCTTGTATAAAAAGTTAATCATCAGAGTTAGTTATTAATGAATGAGAATCATGGCAAGAAAAAAAAAACACTCCATTAATAAAAAGGAGCTTTATGACTCTATTTTTCTCTATTGCTTCAATTTTGTTTACACAACCTATTTTGGTTTTATGAAGGGATCTAATTGAATCATTTTTAATAATTTAGAAACTTAATGAGCCCAAAGGGACAAGCGTTTAGGTAAAGGATTCCGATTATTCTAGAGTCCTCCAAAGTGAATCAAGAAGGATGAAATCTAATCACGATCCAAACCTTGCTTTTAGGTGGGGATATAGTAAGTTAGGATACTTAGTATAATTAGTGAGTTAGAGTTGAACCGTAAAGTTCTTTTCAAAACCTAGGGAGTTTGTCGGAGTTTGATAGAGCTGGTTACTCTATTGGCTGAAGAGAAAGTTAATATCTGAATTGTTAATCTCTTGTAATCATTAGTTATCTTGTAAGCATTTATCATTAGAGAAGACATTTCTCATTTCTTCCATTAATGGTGCTTTCAAGCTCTTGAAAATTCTTTGCAAACTTTCACAAATAAATTCAGTACAAAACTGCTGTTTCCCAAGAAGTCATAAATTTCTAGTGTATTTAGTGACCGTTAGATAAGACAAGTCTTATATGTCTCTCAAAAAGAAAAAAGTTCCCCTCACATGATTTTTTTTTTTTTTTTAAAAAAATAGTATTTATATGTTCAGCTCAGAAGTCCAATATATAGACAGAAGTGTTGGATCGAAATTCTCACTAAAACAAAAATAAAACTTTTACAACACTCAAAACACCTCACAATACAAAGCTTTGCTTTGTTTCTCACACACTCACTAGAAGCTTTGCTTCTCTTATGTTTTCTTCTTCTTTGTGATGCTTAGACCTCATGCAAGAGGGTCTATATATAGTGCTAGAAAATTAATCTAAACCATTCAAATTAACAAATACAAATAAATCCTAACCACACAATTTCACCAACCAAACAAATACTTTTAAATTGACTCACCTAACCTTACACCTAACCTTACACCTAACATTATACCTAACCTTAGAAGGTTCTTCTTGATGGACTTGGGCTTGGAAATGGGCTTGGTAATGGGCTTGGAAATGGGCTTGGTAATGGGCTTGGAAATGGGCTTGGTCAAAACAAGTTTATATTTTCAACACCCCCTCTTAAACTTGTTTTATCATGCCAAGCAAACTTCTTAATCTCGCAAAATCTTCAAACTTTAGTGGTTTGGTGAAGATATCTGCGATCTGATCCTTTGACCTTACGTATTCCATTTGCACATTTCTTTTTGCTACGCATTCTCGTATGAAGTGATAACGAGTATCGATATGTTTGCTTTTGTCATGGAACACCGGATTCTTTGCTAAGGCGATGGCTGACTTATTGTCTACACAAATCTCAGTTGGTTCTTCTTGTGGCAAGCTTAATTCCTTCAATAAATTTCTGAGCCAAATTGCATGACAAACACACGAAGTAGCAGCTACATATTCGGCTTCACAGGTGGATAGTGTGACAATCGGTTGCTTCCTTGACATCCATGTGAAAGCTGTGTTTCCCATAAAGAATGCAAACCCACTGGTGCTCTTTCTATCATCTGTATCTCCACCCCAATCGCTATCGCTATATCCAATAAGTTTGAAGTCATTTGAAATTGAATAGAACAAGCCAAAGTCAATTGTACCTTTGATATAGCGAAGGATTCTCTTAGCTGCCTTGAAATGGGTAGTTATTGTATTCTCCATATAACGACTCACCAGTCCAACTGCATAAAGGATGTCAGGTCTTGTACAAGTCAAGTACCTCAAACTTCCAACCAAACTCTTAAAGAGTGTTGGATCCACTTTTTCTGCTTCATCATGCTTAGACAGTTTGACTCCACATTCCACCAGTGTGCTTATTGGATTGCAATCATCCAACTTAAATTTCTTAAGTATCTCCCTTGCATAGCTTTCTTGGGAGATAAAGATGCCATCTTCATTTTGCTTGACTTCGATACCAAGGTAGTATGCCATCAATCCGATGTCGGTCATCTCGAATTCCTTGGCCATTGCTTTCTTGAATTCTTCAAAAAAACTTGGATTATTACCGGTGAAGATTAAATCATCCACATACAAACATACAATCAAAACATCTCCATCTTTGAATTTGATGTAGAGAGCATGTTCATGAGGACATTTGGTGAAGCCATTCTCTTTGAAGTATTTGTCAATCCGATTGTTCCATGCCCTTGGTGCTTGCTTCAACCCGTAAAGAGCTTTCTTTAGTTTTAGAACTTTGTCTTCGTGGCCTTTGACTTCATAGCCTGATGGTTGCTGAATGTAGACTTCTTCTTCAAGGACTCCATTTAGAAAGGCGGATTTTACATCCATCTGATGAATCTTCCACTTATTCTGAGCTGCCAAAGAAATTATTAGTCTTATAGTTTCTAATCGAGCAACAGGAGCAAATACCTCATCATAGTCAATTCCAGCTTTTTGACTATAGCCTTTTGCAACAAGTCTTGCCTTGTATTTTTCTATCTCTCCCTTAGCATTTCTTTTTATCTTGTACACCCATTTGACACCAATTGCTTTGTGTCCTTTTGGAAGTGTTACGAGCTTCCAAGTATCATTCCTTTCAATGGACTTGATTTCTTCATTCATTGCATCTTTCCACTTCTTATTTTGTACAGCTTCTTCAAAGCTCACTGGTTCGGAATCAGCAAAGAGACAGAAAAGTGTGAGATTATCAGGTTGTTCAGTTACCTCATAAAAATCTTGCAGGCTTCTTGTACGCTCCACATCTCTTTCATTCAAAAATGATGGTGGTGAGTTTTCATTATCTGTTGAGGCTGGTGATGCTGATGGTGTAGTGGGTTCTTGTTCTGCTTGCTCCATTCTTGGTTGTTCCTCCTTCTCTTCTTCAAAGTAGGGAAAGAAACTGTAATCTTCATCATGTGTTTTCCAATTCCATGTGCTTTCTTCATCAAATACAACATCACGGCTGATGATAGTCCTTCCATTGTTTGGATTATACATCTTGTAGCCTTTAGAATAATTATCGTACCCAATGAAGATGAACTTCTCACTTTTGTCATCAAGCTTACTTCTTCTCTCGTCTGGTACATGTACGTGAGCTATGCTTCCAAAGACTCTCAGGTGGGAAATACCTGGCTTCCTTCCATTCCATGCTTCTTGTGGTGTCTTTCCCAACACACTTCTTGTTGGAGATCGATTTGATAGGTATACTGCGCAAGCTACAGCTTCCGCCCAAAATTCCTTCGGTAATCTTTTGCTTTTCAACATACTTCGTGCCATATTGAGAATTGTTTTGTTCTTTCTTTCTGCAACACCATTTTGCTGAGGGGATCTCGGAACGGTTAGAGGACGTCGGATTCCATTTGCTTCGCAGAACTCTCGGAACTCTTTTGAGGTGAACTCTCCTCCTCGATCAGATCTCATTGCTTTTATCTGGTAGCCACTTTCTTTCTCCACAGCAGTTTTAAATTTCTTGAATACTTCAAAGACTTCTGATTTCTGTTTCAAGAAATATACCCACGTTTTTCTTGAAAAATCATCAATGAAGAGAAGGAAATAATTACTATTATCGAGAGAGCTTGGCTTGATTGGACCGCACACATCAGTATGGATGAGCTCGAGTGGTTTCTTGGCTCTTGATTCTGACTGTTTTGGGAAACCTTTTCTGAATTGCCTTCCCAAGTAGACACCCTTCACAAAGTTGGTCAGGATGATTAATACGAGGTAGTCCTCTCACCATTTCCTTCTTAGACAACATTTCCAATCCTCCAAAGTTGAGATGCCCAAATCGAAGATGCCATAACCATGATACATCTTTATAACAAGCTTTCAAACACTTTGCAACATCATTTTGAATGTTCAACGAAAACATTCTATTCTTTGACATTTTCACCTTAGCAATTAAATTTCCTATGTCATCTCTTATAAAAAGACTACAATCTTTCATATGAATATCATAGCATTTTTCTAAAAGTTGACCTAAACTCAAGATGTTGCTTGTCATGTTGGGCACATAATAAACATTTGAAATCAATTGGTGACTACCATCTTTAGCACGAATAAGAATGTTACCTTTTCCTTCCACTGGAATTTTAGAACTATCTCCAAATGAGACATTGCCACTCACAGATTCGTTGAGCTCTATGAACATGTTTTTCCTTCCACATATGTGGTTGCTCGCACCAGTGTCGAGATACCAAGTATTCTCTTGGTCACCATCATTGCCTCTATGTGCTAATAACAGAATTTCTCTCTCTTCTGCTCTTGCTTCCACAAAATTTATCTTTTCTTCAACCTTGTTATTTGGAGTTCTACATTCTGAAGCATAATGTCCAAACTTCTGACAATTATAACACTGAACTTGAGATTTTTCGTACCTCGTGTTCGAATTGGCTCTCCCACGACCTCTTGTTGAATTTTCTCCTCTCTCATAGCTATTGTTGGAATTGTTGTTGTTATAATTCCAACCTCGTCCACGACCACGACCACGACCTGTACCTCGTCCTCGGCTTCTTCCTCTGCCTCGACCACGTTGGTATCTCTCGTGGCTTTGGATTTCTTCCTTCTCTTTGAGTTGGGACTTGAGGAGTTGTTCATTGATACCTTGCTTCCTTTTATGCTTTTCTTCGTAAGCTTGCAACGATCCTTGAAGTTGCTCAATTGTCATGGTTGTCAAATCTTTAGTCTCTTCTATCGTCACAACGATATATTCAAATTTGGAATCCAACGAGCGGAGTATTTTCTCCATTATTCTGGTATCTTCCAGTGTCTCACCGTTTATTTTTAATTGATTAGAAACGGTTAACACTCTTGTGAAGTAGTCAGAAATAGATTCAGATGCTTTCATATGTAATGATTCAAACTCACCTCTTAAAATCTGAAGACGAACTTTCTTCACTTGTTCAGATCCTTTGCAAGAGGTTTGTAGCTTATTCCACGCTTCTTTAGCGGACTTTGCACTTGAAATTTTCTCAAAGCCATCATCATCTAATGCTTGATAGATGAGATAGAGAGCCTTTTTATCTCTCTTCCTTGAGTCTTTTAAACTATCCTGTTGAGTTTGGGATAGTATCGACTCATCTTCTGATTCGGTGTAGCCCTTTTCTACGACTTCCCAGACATCGTGTGCTCCAAGAAGTGCTTTCATTTTGATACTCCAATTATCATAGTTGTCGTTCTTGAGTGTTGGAACTTGAAAGGATACCATACCATTAGCCATACCTTTTAATATGTTTAGAATTTCGAAATTCTGATTGCACGGATGGATTCAGAACGTCGAGAAACTTCAACCGAAACTTGAACCAAAAAGTCAACTTTTGGTCAACGGTCAAAGTCAACGGTCAACTCGGTCAATGGTCAACTCGATCAAAGTCAACGGGACCTGTTTGGCTTTTGTCAGCAGCGGCTCGCCTCGGCTTCGGCTTGGCTTGGCTCGGCTCGGATTCGGCTTGGCTCGGATTCGGCTCGGCCTGTTAACTCGGTTCAACTCGTTTGAGTTGACTCAGTTTTCTGCAGCGATTTTCCGACGGCGGGTGCGGGCGCGTGGGACCTTCGATTGGGATGATTTTTGCGGCGTTGTGCTCCTCTCGTCGAGAGCTTCGATTTGGTATATTATAAGACACTTAGTCTTGTTCTGATACCACTTTGTTGGATCAAAATTCTCACTAAAACAAAAATAAAACTTTTACAACACTCAAAACACCTCACAATACAAAGCTTTGCTTTGTTTCTCACACACTCACTAGAAGCTTTGCTTCTCTTATGTTTTCTTCTTCTTTGTGATGCTTAGACCTCATGCAAGAGGGGCTATATATAGTGCTAGAAAATTAATCTAAACCATTCAAATTAACAAATACAAATAAATCCTAACCACACAATTTCACCAACCAAACAAATACTTTTAAATTGACTCACCTAACCTTACACCTAACCTTACACCTAACATTATACCTAACCTTAGAAGGTTCTTCTTGATGGACTTGGGCTTGAAAATGGGCTTGGTAATGGGCTTGGTAATGGGCTTGGAAATGGGCTTGGTCAAAACAAGTTTATATTTTCAACAAGAAGTACAAGGAAAACAAATCTCACTAGGCTTAGAAGTGAGCCATAAAACCTATCACACATTACAATAAGATAACAACACAATAATAATATCACATTGTAGTCATATTTATTTAGTTTATGACAACATCATACCATACATAAACACTGTTGTGAACTATTTTTTAGACCGCATTTACTTTTGTTTCGATGGGGTAACTAACTGATTAGTTCAAATATTTGTTAGAAATGAAAATATACAGAACGCCTCAGATAAGTAATATAAGAGCTTATTCTATAGGCTGAAAATTAATATCTTATCGTTCTCATATTATATGGTCTTAATTGATTATACACATATTTTCAACTTACTTCGTTGAAATAAATAAGCAAACACTTACATACACTTAATCAAATGATATTTCTCAAGTGTGAAATTTCAGACTTCCATACATTCATCGTTTCTGCTTCTACATCAAATTGAACTGCAATGGATCCCACACTTGAAAATTATTACTTGATTAAAATCTCTCCAAGCGTTCCAAGTTATTAATTGTAATACTCGGAAATAATATCTTGATAAGACGAACAAAAATCAATTAAGCCTACATGGATTTAGGTACAAATTATGAGACGCACTTGCTTACTATATATATATATATGTATGTATGTATGTATGTATAGGAAGAGAGAGTAATAAGTTAGTCCAAAGCCGTCTATTGTTGGTAATGATCACCATCTCCAATGTTAGCTAGGAAATGCTAACCTGCAACAAATTCAGAAATGCACTTATGGCCACAACTCTTTTTCTTTTTGCTAATTGATGTATTCCCTTCCCATTGTGTCATGGATTTAATTACTTTGGATTTAATTACTTTTATGGTAAATTATTTGAAATTTGCTGAGTCATATTCCATAGCGATTGTTTATTTTCTTGAAAAACAATGTCTTTTTACATCTTCGAATTAGTTAAATATTACTTATTTTGAATATTTAAGATGTAATAATAAGTCTTAAAATAAGAAACCAAACAATTGTTTTGGTAAGTGCACGCAAGTGAAGGCAGTAAAATAATTACCCCAACTTTAAAGAAGTATCAGAGCTGTTATTGTCTTGAGGAACATCTCCTAAGCTGCTGATATTGGTGACTGACTCTGACGACTGGCCTTGTACATGTGAATCTAAATTCCCTGTCTGACAAATCAAATTATAATAATGCATATTAGCTACCTCAAAAAATATAATAATGCACATTAGCATATCTTTAAAGCATATGATCAAGAAGGAAGATGTTAATATGCGCTATTTAGGCACATATTGAAAAGTGAAACAGTGATAAGTAGGTTATATATTTTTTTTTCAAAACATAAAATGTTCTGTATTATCATGTCAAACAAGTAAATGCAAATTCTTTAATTGAATTAAATAATTAAATATCTCACTGTTTGTCTCAGTCTCAGATTTTCATCCATCAGTTGTTGTTCCTGCATATTTAAACAAAAGTACCACGTAAGCTAACAAATATCATATGTAATATAGTGGTAGTCTGGTAAATGAAAGCAACTAATTGTAATTAACCCTTGTGAAAATTATCACCAAATCTGATCTAATTCTTTTTCAGCAACAAATAAATACCCTAAACATTATCACTGTCAGTGTCATTACCACTATAACCTTTAGAGGAAAGTTTGAGGGAGAGATGTATGTAAGGGTTTCTGATTTAGACACTTTTAATCGGAATACATTTGAAGAGCTATTTTTGCATAGTATCAAGTTAAATTATTGCTCTTTATCTGGTATTTTGTTGTTTTCTATCTTAGTGATTTCTCAGTTATTGAAATTATAGGTAGCCATCATATCAGTGGACGTAGGTGTCAAGTTGAGCAATGTATATAGTCTCTTTTATGTGACACCACCTGTCTGCCATCACCTTCATTATGACTACCACCATCAATAATATTATTAAATAAAAGATTATGGTGTCTATACCTAGCCCTAATAAAAATCAAAAGAACTAAAACAATAATTATAATGAAAGATTAATGCAATTGGGACAGAAATAAAAATGGGTCATAAGTACAATGTCCCTAGCCCTATTCTTGCTTTCCATACTCATTCTAATGACAACAAAAAAGGCTTATTTGTAGGAAAGAAAGTTAGATGTCTCACCCTTGTCTTGAGATCACTAATTTCTTTCATCATTCTTTCACCCTGAAACACAATTTACATGCTATATATATGTCAAGATAAGGAACAACAATATACCAAAATAATCTTCATAAATTAAACAAGAGAAAGACAAGATCATTAACCTTCATTTCGGCCAAACATCTTAACCCTCCTTCAAGTGATTTTTCTAGTTGCTTTAGCTCCTCTAAGCTCAACCCTTGGAGATCTTCTCCCCTCATCTGCCTATGACAGGTGAGAAATCAAGTCTTAGTTTACAGTGTGGAATACGCATTCTTTGCAGTTGCTGCAACAAAGAAAACTTAAAGATTTTGTTAACATATTCGTACATGCTAAGAAAGTTTGCCAATATAAGCTCGATGAATATAAAAGTTAATATAGTTTCAATCATATGCAGTCAAAATAAATTTGATTCTATATTTGTTTAATTTCATGTAATGGAAGTAGATATATAATTCTTTAATTGAATGTTTAAGCGTAAGAAACTTACATATATATATGATTGTGCAGTGTTTTACCTGAGCTCATGGGTCTTTTTGGCAATTTCTCTGCTCAACATAGCATAGGTATTGCATTCAAGCTGAACAAAAGGCAAAGAATCACTATATATGCATGCATATGCTGAAGTGGTATCATAGTTTTGGCAACTTGAAATAACAAAGTCAAAAAAAAAAAAAAAAAAAAAAAAACATGTCTTATACAATCTGACACATAGTTTTATTTACCTTTCAAGATGCTGTAGTTTCAAACATTTTTACTACAACTGAAGAAACAAAGCCATGTAGGAGCTGATTTCCAGAAGAGATTTAATTTGAGTGGCCAAAGTACGTAAACTAGGTCTCTAAAGTTTTACTTTGGAGGATCTTGTTTATATCTTTTCAGTGACACTACACAAACCTAGACGTGTACCAAACACACCCATACATGCTGGCTAGTCACAAGACCTTCAATTTGGATGAAAAACCCTAAAACGAAACTCATTTCCATATCGATCAACGACTAGAGAAAATACAAAATCTTATAATTTGAAAGTAGGCGATCTGTCTTGATAATGTTTACATACTCCTATGCTCTCGCCAGAGCATAAAATACCATTGAACTAAATTCCATAAAGATTTTATGTCAAATGATTTATAACACAAGCTTAGAATGTAATGCAAAATTATTGAATGAAAAATTTCTCATGATAGCTGCTAATTAATTAACAACAGCGCAAAATTGAAAATAAGACTTTATAAAAAGATTGTATACATTACCTGTAATTCCAGAGATGGTTGATCGAATCCGTGAAGATTCTGCATTTTCATCTTGTATTTTTCAATCACCTGTTTCGTACTTCACCAGACAATAAAACAATAGTATTGTCACTTAAAAAACTAAGTAGGAAACTAGATTTGTACTTTTCTGTATATTTCAGATAAATAATAATGTAATGATGCTAAATGATATAAATTATTTTTAAAACATTTTAATAATTTTAAGACTTATAAGATGATGTATTTAGTACTTATCACCGCAATCACCCAATTTCATTAAATTCCTTGAATCTAATCCAGGTTTTCATGGTTTTTTATGACACAGACACAAAACAATATAAGTAGAAGATCTACATCTAGTCAAAGGTGAATTGCTAGCCCCAATAAGCCAAACTACCACGACCCCTAAAACATAAACACTCGATTGCCCCTTCTTATATGATGCAGAATCTAACGCTTACCACTAGGACATAAACTAAGCAACAGGCAGGCATGGGGCAACACCATAGCATCATGTGTTGGCCAGTCACATACCCCATGAAAGAGGTCCAGTATATGATCCACCGAAGTCAAAAATTGAATACACCGACTGCTACAAGCCAACAAGATTGAATCTTAGTCACACTAAGATCTAATGGACTAGATTTACATTTTAGTTTTATATATACTTTGCAAACTAATTGTGAGTGTACTATAAGAGTATTATGACGTGCAGGAGATCGAAAGAGCTTTTATTTTATTTGAGGGAAGTTTCACTCCAGCTAAATAATGAGAGGTTGATGAGATACATTTTATTGTAAAAGATTTGGTGGCAAGAATTATCACTTGATAAGTTGAAAAAAGAAGACTTCTTAATCATGACTTGATAAAAAGGAACAAGGCCAAAGCCTTTCTGGAGAAATGAAGCCGGAGATGGTGAGATTCTATTTTGACAAAAGGAAAATTATCATTAGACAATCATTGGTTTGTATACAAATAATCCATAACCAAACATCAAATGTACTAAATTTAGTTCAATGTTTCCATTATAATTCAATCCTATGTAATTTAATATTGGTAAGTGCCAAACATGTAATAAAAAATTTCTAATATACAGATGATTTTCTACAAAAGTCTAAAACCCTATTAAGGATGCCCATACTTCTCTTCATTGTTAACTCTGTTTGGGTTAAAGTATCTTTAAAGAAACGAGGTAAGGTATTCTTCCTATACGGCTACTCTTCTATTCTTCTATATCTATGACTTACTTTTTTATGAAACTTGGGTGTCTCCAAACTTGTTTGTCCATTAATGAGGTCCCACTCAAACCTCAATCACTAATACGAAAGAAAAGGTACACAACCATTTAATCAAAAGTCAATTTACTCTATATAGAAACTTTTATCAATAGATAAAAGGAACTATCAAATTAAATTTTAATTTATGATTGGATCTAGTATAAACCACTAGCATTCCAAAATTGAAATACAAAGTTTTAATATGTTATATGTTGGCAACTTTCTAGGATAGCTTCTACCATATAGAAAGTTCCTCTTTATTTTCATTATCAATCTTAAACGCTGATTGCTTTCTGCTGAAAGAAAAACAAAATTGGGTCTGAATGGTTATATAAAAACAAATTGAGTTTATTTGTTTTCCTAAGTCTACATATAAGATATTTCTTATTTAGATCTAAAAAAAAATTCAAACTTCTGATTTATATTTACACGTAAATGTGTTCAAAGATATATGCAAATACTAGCATACCAACTTGTAGGTTAACAGTTCAAAGTTCAAGGTTTGGCTACTGTTATTAGCACCCCACCATTATTACTCAGTGAAACTATCAAAGGAGTGTACCGATAGCACAAGCCTTAAAAATTTCTTACGAAGTTGAGGTTGATTTATTGTTAAGCACCTTACACTCATGTATACGAAGTTATAGGTTCAACATATGTCCATCTCCCTAAACTACCAAATTTAGTAATTCATGGATAACAATATTTATAGATACACTTGCTCTAGGGAAGCCTCATTCCTTGTTTTTAAATTCATAACTTTGTAAAATTTTATATTAATTTAAGTTTTCAATAATAAATATGTGCCAAATATTAAATTTTAATAATTGGTTTTTTGTTTTTTTTGTTTTATGTACATAAAACAATTAACTTAATATTTTGAGATGGCCTAGTGATAATTCCTCATATCCAAATCCAATGAGATATTAGGTTCAAGTCATCGTTCATTAATAAAAAAATAAAAATCAAGATACTTTTACAATCATATTCATTCAATCTTCAGTCAAATTCAAATATCTTGAGGTTTCAAACAACACCACAAACTCTACCTGGTGTACAAAGCTATTCCTAAGCAACTAAAATATATATTTAATTATAGCAGAGTGAATTGACAAGTAATATATAAAGAATGAATAAAAAGGATAATTACACACATAAGTAGAAAAGCACTTAATATGATGGACAGTTGTTAGATGGACAGTTGTTAGGCTACCTATAACATATGTATCAACAAATTCAATAGACTATTTAGTGGGTTTATCTTGGCATCTATGTGATTCTAGATCAGAGTTTTCTTGTATTTTAATGTACTATACAAAGAAGGAATTAAAAGGATAATTACACGAAATTAGAAAAGCACTTAATTTGATGGACAGTTGTTAGGGAACCTATAACTTATATATCAACAAATTCAATAGACTATTTAGTGGGTTTATCTTGGCATCTAAGTGATTTTATAGATCAGTGTTTTCTTATATTTTAATGTAATTTCTAGTTCTAGTTTTTGCACATCCAAATTGTTGATGATAAAAAAAACCTTACTGGTTTCTGATTACCAAAGTTTGTTGAAATTGATATGATGAATGAACATAAAGTTTTATACTTTTAAATCAATACCAAAAGCCAAGTCTTTAAATTATAAATGTCAAAACCTATGAAAATGAGAAAATTTTGAGTTGTCAAAGTAAATATAAACTATAGAGCAATTCCACATCGTACTCCAACAAAGATCTCAAATCATAATGTGTCAATTAATAAATGGTTATTTATAAATGATCACTTGTTTCACTTGAGAAATGTATTCCTTCATCTATTAATCCTTCATGCGTTGAAATAAAAGGAATACAAAACGTAAGATATCTAACGTAATTGTAATCTATAATCCTAACAATTATAACTTATGAAAAGTTTTTGTTAGAGTTTAAATAGTATTTGTTGGACCTTTACCAACTAAGTTAAGTTTATTAGATTTAATGGTTACTAATATGGTATCATGTTGTACCTTACGATCTTAAGTTTGATTATTGCAAAATTCAGTTATTAATTAAATGTATAATTACCACACAAAGCAAGCTCAGAAGTCTATCCTTGTTATAACGCAAAAGCAATTTCTTAAGATATATAGCAAAAGTGTAAACTTAAATCCTAATAAACAATCATTTGGCTATCTAGAAAATTCTGGTGTTTAAACCATTTGACTTCATACATCCTACATTAATATCTTTCTGTTTAAACAATACATCAATGTCAATCTATTTGTTAAGAAAAATCTTCTCAGAAAAATTTGCATTTAGAAAAGAAAGAAACCTTTAGCAGCTTGTTGGGAAGTCCTATATTTTATGAGGACATACTTTCATAGAAGTGTCATTAATTGAATGTTGGAAGCATCATATCAAAAAGAAGATTGCAAGCTTTGGAGATATACATATATATATATACACACATATATCATAAGCTTTTATAGGGCAAGAAGTTAGTATCTTCTTTGTTTTCTAATCTGTTTAAAAATATAATTGAATAGTCTTGCCAATTCTACAATAGTTTTTTTGTCAAAAGTGCTTTCAATGCTATGCACAACACAACAGCAACATGCACCACACATTGTTGTGTATCAGTGATTACCTTAAAATGAGCTCTTGAATTGCTAGAATTAGGAACATTATAACTTGTTAAATGAACATAACAGTTATGACTAACTCAAAGAGAATAGTTAACCACTATTTATTAATAAAATCTAGTTTGGGATACTTTTCTTTAACACACATGTTTCATGCTCTCCTCACCTTTTTTTTTTTTTTTTAATAGTGGAGAGAGATTATTAAATTTAGAGAAAACTACCAACGCATTATGTTTTAGGATAAGAGTGAGACTTAAACATACTCTTCTCACTTTATATGCACGTATGTATCCTGAATTAAATTGAAAAAACTTCATTTAGTCCTTAAAGTTTCGAAAAATATCAGATTTTTGAAGTTCTTTTGGAAACAGCTCTTTGCACTAACATTTCCAAAACTCTTAAAAAAAATCCAAACCACCAGTCAACTGACAATCAACGGTGATAAATAGTTTAGACGGGAAAGGTAAGATGGTCTTTTCATGTGAATGGCTAAAATCATGATACGTGAATGGTTAAGATTTTAAATATATAAAAGAAAAAATTTTAAAAAATTAAATAAAAAAAATGGAAAAAAATTAAAAGAAGAATCAACCCCCTTTCTTCGTTTGGGAAAAAACATCAACCATTCATTAACAAAATCAAGACCCGTCTTCAACCCTTCAACTCATCTTCAAAACATCAATCATCCATTAACAACCGAACTTGATAAAATATCACCAACAAAAATTTAAAAAAAAAAACTACAGTACAATTGGTAAAAAATTAACATCTTCATTTGAAACCAGATTTGCATTAGAAATTAGATATTAAAAAAAAATGTGATCAACCCAGAAATTAGAAAAGCAAACAACCTTCAACCACATTTATGGGCTTTTGACTCTAACCAAAAACCCATATGGAAACCACTATTGGAACCTAATCCTCCTTTTTCTTCTTCTTCAACAACCTAAAATCATCCTACCTTCATGCTTCAGCCTCCTAATAGCCTCTAGCCATCAGCCTTTTTTGCTACGTCCTCATCTTATTCTTCATCAAGCTTCGCAGCAACCACTATAGGATCCTTGGTCCCCTCACATTGGCGTCGAAGCTCCTCGTCGTTTGGCATGCCACCTGCCACTTGATCGCCCACCACTACGAAGTCAATGCCGCCCAATTCCTCCTCATCGAAGGCAGTAGCTTCACAGTTCTTTCCTCTATCACCATCTCTCCGTCGCTGTCCTCCCTTTGAATCTCTACGACAGAGATGCAATGCTCACCAACCAGTTCTTGAAGACGACAATCAACCATGTTGAGGAAGGTTCGGTCTTGCTCTGGGTGCATATTCTATTTGTTGTTGTTGTTGTGGTTGTGTGTTTAATGATTGTAAGTGACTTGGTTTAGAGACGTTAATAGGAATTTGAGTGACCCTAGTTCGAATTTGACTGCTATATTTACGATTATGATTCAAGGGTTGCCGAAAAGTTTTATTAAAAAAAAAACACAAATGAAACTGGAACAGATTTCCAGATCCTTTTATTGATAATTTTTGTTTAATTTTAAAAAAAATTATCATATTTTTTTTTTAAAAAAAATAATCATATCATTGTACATGTGTCAACTTTTTATTGGTCAAATGACATGTAATATTTTCATTTTATTAGAGGTAAAATGGTCATTTTAGATGATAATGGGCAATTGAGTCTTTTTAATTTTTCCGTTTGGTTTGACTGTCAGTTGAATAACAGTATAGACTTTTTTGAAGAGTTTTTAAAAAGATATGGATAAAAAAAAATTGTTTTTAAAAGAGTTTTAAAAACTTGATTTTTTAAAAACTTTAAGGACTAAAATAAGTTTTCCCAATTAAATTAGATATCCTTCTCCAAAATAGGTGTACTAGAGATTTCTTTCCTAAAATTCTACTGATATATATATATATATATAAAGTTATTCTCTTATAAGGTGCCTTTAATTTTGTGTTAAAGCAAGGTGCTTACTTTGTTATTACAACTAATTCAAGCTATCATAGAGTGTAATCGTTTCAATTGCATTACAATTATTCAAACATTCAATCACATTGTTATTATTGAATAGGGTAATAACCGTATAGAAGGTAGTAAGGATATCCAAATCAATCATAAAATTATAATCCAATTGTAGAGCAAGAAACATTAAACCCCTCAATCTCAGTACAATCAGTCTAAAGTATGAAGAGAGTAACTGTTGTAATTTAAAATTACAAGAATAACAGGAAACTCTTTCCTCAAAAATTAAATTATTTTGTTTGAATAAAATAAGTCAATTTAGGGATGAGTCCCTAGAGAATCGATCCAATTTACATCAAATCTTTCATGTAAATGATTCATTAATATAACTTCTTTAGTACTCACAACAAAAAGTTTCTTTGCCAGAGAATGCATGCCATCATGGTTATACCAACATCTCCCTAAATTATATAAGTCTTGGTTATTAATGACAGTTTTGTTGAACTAAGAGGATCCTAATTTACACCAAATCCCTCATCGATTCTCTCTGACAGTCACACTCGAACACACAAAACATTGTACCATCGCAAGTTGCAGAAAATGAATTAAACAATAAATGAAATGACTGAACCAAGTACGTAATAAAAGAAAGAAAAATGAAGGAGAAGTAAAAGAGATTGAGAGAGAGAGAGAGAGAGAGAGAGAGGGAGAGAGACCTTGAGCTAGAGTATTCAAAGAGCTTTCCTGTGGCAGAGAAGACCATGAGAGCTATTTCAGCATCACAGAGAGTTGAGAGCTCCTGTGCCTTCTTGAAAAGCCCTCTTCTCCTTTTTGAGAATGTAACCTGCCTGGCCGTGGTGTTGTCGATCTTCTTGATCTCAATTTTCTGTCTCGTCATTTTACCCACAAAATCGAGCCCACGCTTCAAACAAAATCAACCAAACTTTACATATTATATTCCCAAAACAGCAAGCTATATATAGTTGGTAACACATATATTCAAGATAGAGTTCCAAAGAGGTTTGATGCAAGTAAATCATCAGAGAAAGCATATATAAAAGTAACATCTAGCACATCTTAACACAAATTAGTCAATCAAATTGATTAAAAAGGAGTCTACAAGTGGGAGAATATTTCTGTACATGAAAATGCTGAGAAATCTGGCATGCAACTAAGATTAAAAAAAAATGGTTTTCTAAAAAAAGAAGCACATTATTAACAACAAAAGCCAAAATAATAGAGAGAAAAAAAAAAAAAAAAACAGAAAGGAAACTGAAACAAACCCTAGATGGCACAAAGAATAAAAAAACCTAAAAGTTTGGTAAGTGAAAAGAAGAAGAAAACCTGTCCATCAATCCAAGCTCATTAATTAGTAAACAAAAGTTTCAAAGGAACGATTAGAATAGTAGATATAGGGATTGGGATAGATCAAAAGATATGTAATCTCAATCTCACCTTGTTTTTTCTTTAATTAAATGGGAGCCGGTGACACCTGACAGTAAGCGGGATACCAGATTTACCAATGGTTTTTAGAAAGAGAAAAACCTAGTTCTGGAATAAGAGAAAAGAAGAACATTCTGTCTATAGCCAAATAAAGAAGTGAATGATTCTCTTGACTAGATTGGTTAACCCGACCCTTGATGGACACCTGTGATCTCTGTTTAAAATCTATAGAAAAAAATCAAAAAAGGAAATGAAATATTAAGCTTTAATTACCATTTTTTAAATGGTTGTAGTTTTGCTTTTCGTACAGATGACTATGCCTGTCACTGCTACGAAATTATGACACTTTTGTACCCTCGTACCGATCGTGTCCCCACTTCACACTCTTTTATTTCTCGTGCTATAAATACCTCACAACAAACCCTCCCACTAGATGTATAAGAACCCTCATGTCTCTTCCTCGTAATTATTTTGACTATATGTATAACAAAAAACATCCTTCTCACCTTTCTTATTGACTAGATAGAGAAGTTTTTTCTTATTTACAAATGACGAACATCGACCGACAAGTAACAAATTTTAGTTTACCATCAAAGTTTGATCATTGAAATGTTTAAAATATTTAAATTATTTTTAATTTAAGTTCGAGTTAATTAATTGACAGTTATATCATCCTATTCTTGTAATTATATAAAAATTTATAAACATTTTTTCTCTTTTTTCCTACTTGTGAGGAATGAAGAATACACGGGGAGGATTGCTGTAATATGTTGTCTTATCGCTAGAACTCCTTTACAGATCCGTTGAATGATAGTCCTAAGAAGAAGATAATGCCTGCAAAATCAAAATAATGATCTTGAAGAAAGCAGATTATTGAGTTTGGAGCATTGGAATGATTTTAGCAGGATATCAATATTATTGAAAGAGAGGTTGAATGCCTTTCCACATGGTGAGCTCCTCCTTTTATAGGCATGGTGAATGTCTATAAATGGAAATAAACCTATAGGAGCCATTAGGGAGAATCTAGGGATCGACTCTCCCCTTGATTCTTGCTACTGCATTAATGTCTAGAGAGATCTTCTCCTCTTTTCTATTTCATACATTGACTTCAGTTGTACGCATTGCCAATTTGGTAAATTCCCTAACCAACCTATCTAATCAAGAAGGTATTTAGGCTGCATGGATCAGTCGACATTTCACATGCACGATCTTTTAACTTGGGCCTGAGCAATTTTTTACCATTACACTTTAAGTGTCGATATCTCCACCTCTCTAAAATTGTTTATACTCCTCTTTGTAAGTTCACCTCATTAAATGAATCACAATTACTAATTTTTTAAAGGAAAAATTACAATGAAATACCTTAATGTTTGATCAAATTGCAACTAGATAATATTTTTTTTTTTTACAAAATAACTAAATAATCTCTTCGATTATTACAATTAACTAAGGCATAAGGTACAAAATAATTAATTAATCTCTTTGACCGTTAGAGTTAATTACGGTATAAATGGTAGAAGGTCAATAAGATTATTTTCTTCCTAAAATAAAATGGAGCAACAAAATCTACCAAATTTAAAAAAAAAAAAAAAATCAACCTAAAAAGTAAAAACCTTGTTAAAATAAAATAAAATAAAAAGTAAAAAAAAAAAAAAATCATCTTTCTCTTTATCAATTTTTTTAACATATTTTCCTTAAATAAATTTCAAAATCTCACTCAAAATCCTTACAAAATCACAACACCCAATAATTATCATCATGACCACCAGTTGGTCTTCATATTAAACAAATGGAAACTGAACTATCTTCACTTCAAGATTCTGCTTGATGAAATGTCGATCCACCTCAACGTGTTTAGTACAGTCATGCTGGACCGGATTATGAGAAATATCAATAGTTGTCTTATTGTCACAAAATAAGTTCATTTCAGAAGTAAAAAGGAAGCTAATCTTGATCGAAAAGAAGCCAATCTCAGTCAGCAATCTGTTATGCCAAGGTAGTTCACAAAGTCCTTTGGTCATTCCTCTAAACTCAGCTTCAGCACTAGATAATGGCACTACCTTCCACTTCTTGCATCTCCATGTGACAAGATTGCCTCTTATAAAGGTGAAATAGCTCGATGTAAACTTGCTATCAGAAATACTTCTCGCCCAATCTGCATCTGTATAACCATCAATATTAAGATGATTATTCTTGGAGAACATAAGTCATTTCCTTGGAGCAAATTTCAAGTAATGGAGAATTCAAACTACCACATTCATATAATCTTCACTAGTTGAATGCATAAACTGAGTTTCTATGCTTACAACATATGTGATATTCATACGAGTATAGAATAAATAAATAAGTTTTCCCACTAATCTTTGATACATCTTATTAGTTGGTGCTTAATCTAAATACTCTCTAAGCTTATGATTTTGTACAAATAGAGTATTGGTTGATTTGTAATCAAATAGTCCCATTTCGGACAGTAAATCAAGAACATATTTCCTTTGAGAAAAAAAATAAATCTCTCATTGATTAAACTTCTTCAATCCCTAAAAACTATTTGAGACCCTCGACATTCTTCATTTCAAACTCGGTTACCAAACTCTTTTTGTAGTCTAGAGATCTCTTCCATGACATTCCTTGGGTTTAATATGGTTTCTATTATGAGAAGAGATGTTAATAAGCGTATAAGAGCTCTTTTTGGATGCAAGCAAGTTTGTCGAGATGCATGATGCCTATTGTACATGCTAAGGATCTTTATATAGTGTTAAGTTTCTTTGATTACATACCATTTGATTGCAACAATAAAGGAAAGACTAATATTTCTTTTCTATTTTACATAAAACTACGTTAATCACTTAGATACTGTTATGGGTGATTTAGCGATCAGATTAGTCGGGTCCGAAAAGATCTACAGTGCCAACCCCATGGCCCAAAAGGCTCGACGACCCATCACTCTTTCAGTCCGCCTTCCCGTCAGAAGACCCGATTCAACAGACCCGCTCTTCATTTCTCAACATGATCCAGGCTGTCCGCTGTTCTGATCGTCCAGGCTGTTCGCTGGTTCTTATCGTTCGGGCTGTCCGCTAGTCCTGATCGTCAGTTCTATTCACCAAACCTGTCCGCCATATCTGTTCGTTTAAGCTACTGGTCGAAGGATGACCTACCTGCGTGTCCGGAACTACCCGTCCAGATCTTTCGGTGATCCTTGGACGTTCTGATGCATCTATTCGTTGATAAGGGTACTCGCTTAATACTGCGACCAGTTGTGGAAGGATTAATTCACGGTTTACTTGTCCAACTCTCAAGATTTCTGACTTTTCCTTCCAGTGGGTCTGCATGCTTTGTCCGCTGAAGAATCCATCTCAACCATATTCCTCAGGATCGCGAGTCAACAGAAGTCAAAGGAACCATGCATGATACAACACCAAGCGTGCCATGCACGCCATCTCTACCAGAAACTACGACCAAGACTTCGGTAGCTACTCGTGACCTGTGCAGATCAGCCACTCGAAATCTCCTTTGGGCAGACCTCAGAAGTGACAGGTTTGGCCACGTTAATTGTAATTTCGACTGTATTTAATGCACTGTCAGCCGCATTAATTGAAATCCCGGAGTATTAAATGCGGTCCATCATTATGCTTTCTGTTTACTGTATGTTTTTGTCTTATTTTGTTTTACTGTAGCTCCTCCCATTTTTCTATAAATAGGGGAGGATTTTCATTGTAAAAGAGAGAACAATTTTGAGTGTTGTTACTCTGCCAAAATAGTGAGAGAGTGAACAGTGGACGTAGGCATCTTTTTGAACCGAACCACTCTAAAATCTCCTTGTTCTCTTTTTGCTCCTCGCCTCTGACCCTTTCTCCTCGTTCAACTTTCACTTTATGCAAATAACATCAACTACCCGAAACTGAGGCTTGGGCCCAAAAACAACCTCGTTGACTAGGGAGCTAAATCCGGACATCAACAGATACTAAATCAAACTGCAATTAATTGTGTCAATATTAAATTTGTAATACAATTCTGACAATTTTTCGTACAAAGAGATCTTCTATGCATTATAAGAATTCTTGATGAAGTTTTTTCCTTTTTTCCAAAGTTTCACTGAAATAAGAAAATATGCCAGCTTTGCCGATTAGTAAAAAATTTCTTACTTTTCGAGTTTTTATCTCTGTTAAGAAAATACAACTTAAGAACATGTCATAAGCTGCTTTATGACTGATGGATATTTTACTAATGCACTAATCACATCAGAACGCGTGCAAGTATGCATAGTTATAATGTAATATAGTAGCAAATCAAGGTCGTTGCTACAGAGACAATTGCTAATTTTATATAGCAATTATCAAAATTTATTGAAAACAATTGATTCAAACTATCAAAATTAAAAGAAAATTTGAATTCCAATTAAAAAATAAAAATAAAAATTAAAGAAACAAATTAATTAAAACAAATGGACTGACAGCAAATTATAGTATCTAGGGCACAATTTTACCTCTTTATTTCATCAACATTTTATTCTCACAAAATAATTATTTTTATATTGTATTTAATCGGGCAATTATATTTTGAACGGTCAAGTGAAAATATTCAGATGAATTGATCTATTATATGTTTATGTAAACCAACAAACCTGAATTCATTAAGTCTCAATTACCCACATATGAAAACACAGCTCCTATCGGTACATTTCTATCTCATACGAATTATGTCATCTTTTTTATTTCTAAACACATAATACCTTTGTCAAGTGTATCATGGTCATAAGATCTACCAATCAAAGGGCCCTATTTAATTGATAGCATGAATATCCAATCGAATATAATACAAATAGAAAAATAAATAAAATTTACACACAATAAATTATCGAATAGGCTGAGAAATAAATTGGTTATATTGTAGCTCTAGATTAAATAATTTAGTTCGACATAGTTTTAAGAGATGTAACAGAAATATTCAAAATCATCACATATAACATTAAAAATAAATAACAAAAATAAAGGAAAAGTCATTGTTGATGTCTAAGTATTTTTCAAGCTTCAAGTCGGATTAAACATTGGTCTGACTTGAGCATTGGTAGAGTTAAAAAGCCATTACTGCCACCTTCTAATGCTTTGCTTCTGCTGTTTGGAATTTCTTAGAAAAATTACGAGCCTTTCTTCTTCTATCTCACTCTCCTAAAAAACTCCTTTATACCAAAAAAACTCCTACTCATTCACGTAAACACAACTATTGTAGACAGCAACTTAAGGTTTTGCTAAAATCTCTCCTCCCCTTAATTATTGAATCCTTTGACTTTGAATGTCCAGATTTTCTCTCCATTGAGATATTCTTGATGCTCAAATAAAAGTATGATCGTTAATTTTCCACTGTTAATTAGAACTCATGAGAGATTCTCGCAATTGGGATTTTTTTTTTTTTTTTTTTACCTTTTGGAACATTGGCCACGAATGGTAGCTCACAAAGTACTCACCCACCATTTTCATCTATTATCCATTCCTTGCCAGAAAGTAAACAATTGTTACCTATTCCTTGCCAGAAAGTAAACAATTGTTACCTCTACTTTTATTATATTTCGTAGAAATGTGATTTATAAAGGGTGATGCAATAGTGAAAAGGTCATTGATCTCAACTCACTCACATTCCTTCTACGGCTTTCAGATTTGTGAAACAGAGCTTGCCCGCAATAACACTCATGTCATGACCACCTATAGTAATTGGCCAGCCTGTTCATGTCTCTTGCGCCCCTTGCAAGACCTACAAACATAGCTTTCTCTTTCGCATGAATGTCACACCAACGCCTTTGAATGGCGCCTATCTGCAAGTGCTGACAAGCACAAATAGCAAGCTCGCACTACACACTAATGCCTAAGTGCTGATGACAAGCTCACATATAACAGCCAACCCTAGCCTCGACCGGCGACTGACCGGCCAGGTTAGGGCTTGCCCCCGAGTGACTAAGACCCAACCACCTGGCAGTTACTGTCCCCTTCCTCCAGGGGTTTTCTACGCCTTCCACACCTCTCGAACCCAAGAGTTGAGGGCTTATGTACAATTGGGAAGCAAGGTGTATACCAACTGAGCTGATACACACCTTGCTTCCCAATTGTGCTTAAACTCTCAACTCTTGGGTTCAAGAGGTGTGGGAGGCGTAGAAAACCCCGGAGAGAGGGGACTGTACCTGTCAGGTGGTTGGGTTCTAACTGCCCGGGGGCAGTCCCCAACTTGATCGGTCAGCCGCCGGCAGAGGATGAGGCCAGCCGTTACATCACACCTTTAAATCTCGCTTTTATATATATATATATATATATATAAGTTTTTCTTGGCCAAATTACAGTGTGCTCCTAAAGGCGTGCAAATTGCACTAATTCCCAATAAATTACGTTCTAGTCCATCGATTTTAATCCTTGCAAAAGAAACTCAGAAAACATAAACACACTCGTATTTCACTCAAGTTCTCATCTTAAAGGCTTAGATTAGGAATATGAAATCTTGATTAATACAAGCATAATCAATGACCATGACCTCACTTTCAAAAAAAAAAAGTGACCATGACCTCAAGCTGTGCCTTACATAAGCTCCTTATTCAGAATTGATTCACTATCTAAGCGCGATTGAACTCATTTGGTATTCCTATTGTTGTGGTATTTTGTTTTCGGGTCAAGATGTGATTGGCTTTGTATTGCTTCATTTTTTATCTGGGTTTTTGGTTTTGTTAGCTTATCATACTTTTATTGGGTTTCTGGCCCTGGTGACATTTTTTAGGCACAACGCATCAAAAAAGAGACTATGCCATTTTTAGTCTAGTCCAATCTCAACTATATCAAATACATCACGCTACTAATTAGTCCAGTCCAATGCAATTCAATCATATTAAAATAATTCAATTTAATTATGCAAACCAAATCCCTGAACTTTTTTTTTTTTTTTTTTGTGATGAAAATCTGAATTTACTTAAAAGTAATCAACATACCTTATTCATATAAAGTTGGCTAGACTGGTATTTTATCTACATTTTCTTCTTCTTACTTTCATAATTATAATCAAGTATTCAACTTGATATGTGTGTCTCTAACATGTCCAACAATCGCAGATAATCATTTAATTTAAGAGAAAGTTCAAAACCACTTTAATGTTCCAGAAAATATCACTTACTTATCATTATGTTTGTCATAATGGAGAGCCATTAGCGAACCTCTATTGTTGCAATAGATGTCTCTAAAAATGGATCACTATTAGTTTGTTAAGCATAGGACATCCACCAACTAACCTCCATTGTCGATTGATGGAGATCTATGATTTGATCTCTATTGAGATCACAAATCTTTATCTATTGATAAAGAATATAGATCTCCATCAATGGTAGAGATTTGAAATCTCTATCTCATGGAGTTTTTTTTTTAATTTTTAATTTCTTTCTTTTTCAATTTTTGATTTATTTTATGAATATTTATATGTTTTAATTCATATAATGGTTTTTTTTTTTTTTAATTTTTTCCCTTTTAATTTTACATTTTATTTTATATGTAGTTATTTATATGCTTTAATTTATAAAATGGTGATACTCTAGCTATTATTAATTTAAATTGTTCAAATTTTTTATTTTAAATTTTCGTTGGCATGTGTTTGATTTCTATTGGTTTATAAGTTGGGGTTAAATTGTTAAATTTTAAATGTTATGGGGCAAAATAATAGTTTTAGAGTGTCTAATTAATGGTAGAGGCAAAATGGATTTTATATGTTTTTTGTCATAGTTGACCATAAAAAATCTGGTTAAATGAACTAAATTGCTGCATTTTTTAAACTTAAAGGATGACCAACAAAATGGTAATTTCAGGATGTCTAATTAATAATAAGAGAGGCAAAATAGATTTTATACGTTTTCTATCACAGTTTATTGTTAAAAGTCTAGCTAGATGAACTAAATTGATGCATTTTTGAAACTTAAGGAATGACAAATGTTAAAAACAAATTTGCATTTAAAATAATCACAAATCGTCAAAATATAGGAATTAAAACACGAATGCAAGAGAAAGGATGTTTAAAATTCCAAATACATATGTTCATGCTACATGCTAGCATAATCCATAATACAATTTAAGGATATTATCAAATACCCCTGAATTGAAATAATGTGAAACAGTAGAGAAAGTGAAAAATTTACCTTGATTGATTTTAATATGCTTTGGTTGAATTGATAATGTACAAGGATGTATGCACAAGTATATGATGATGCATATGTTTGAGGTTTGAGTGATGACAAGTACTATCAACTGTATCAGGAAATTCTTTCCTTGTTTGTTTCTATTTTTGTTTTGATTACTTAATTGTTTCTAGTATGTTTTGCAATAGCTGGTGGGTTTTTTTTTTTTTTTTTTTTTGTATTATCTTTTACTTCAGGGGAAGGATAAAAGCTTGAAATCTAAGAAAAAAGTTCAAATTCGAAAGGAATTATTTAGCTCTGATTAAGTTGATGGAGATGATGATGAAGTTTTTTTTTTTTTTTCTTCTTTTTTAGAGATAGGTGATGATGATGAGTTAATGCAGGTTATTTCCAAATTAAATTATTTAATACATTACAGTAAGGGCATTTTGGTCCTTTTTAGATTTTGTGACAAAACCACTCACTTTCTACTAGATGGAAATGCCTATTCCACTAACGATTGTGGGTGTTTCGCTAATATTTTCAAAAGTTATGATTCAATAACATTATTTTTCATTTCAGGGGTTTTCCATATTTTTCCCTCAATTTAAACGTAAAATCAATTCTCTAATGGCTTGTTTGGTATGCTTTTTTTTTTCCTTCCATTTGTCAACAAAAAATTGATTTTCATATTTTTCAAATTTAAAAAACATATCTTGTAGCAATTATTGAAAAAGATATTTTAAAAATGAAAATATGAAAAGCATGTTTGAGAATAATATTTTAGAATGTATTTCTTAAAATAAAAACAATAATCATAACAACAATAGTAATAAAGGCATTTACCAAATAAAAAAAAAAACTTTTGAATATTTTTATATAAAGAATTACAATGCTTAGTTATAATAAAAATGTAATCAAAAGAAAAATCCCACCTCCACTAGCATTGTTGAAAATATTGGTTTGAAGAGGAAAATAGTGACGATTGATTTGACTCATAATATTTTTATTTTATAAAATGATTTATTATTGAACTATTTAATTAAATCATTTTTTCATCTCATAGAAATACATGTAAAAGGTATACTAAATTTAGTTAAAATGATAATTTTTTTATTTATTGAAATAATTAAGAAATGATTGATAGCCATTCATAATTTGATTTTATATAACCATTTTATATAATTAAAATTGTATACACAATGTACTAAAATGAGATATTCAGCAAGAAAGTAGGACTTAAAAAAAATAAAATAAATAAAAGCAGGACATCAGAAGATAAAACAGTGGAAACACCATATTGTGTTTCCAGCAATTTGCTTTACAATAGGGTAATGATTAATTTTTTTTTCATTTATCTTGTTTTCAACTTTTAGTTTGGAAATCATATTGGTCGAACAATTTTTTATTGTTTTTTAATTTGAAAAACAGAAAACAGAATCTGTAAACAACACCGAGATTTTAATGTGAGTTGATTAAAAAAGTCGCCACTCAAAAGAACAATATGTCACATACAACAGCAATATTTTGACAAAATGAATGTCACATAATTATTTGTACTTAAACATAGGTCACTAAAAATATTTATGAAAATAAAAATAACCGTCACATAATTTGTGTTGTCACAAATCAATTGGAACTATAAAATCAATAAAAATGAGATTTTATTATTTACATTTAAAGAAAAAAATTTTATTTTAGTTCCTAACATTTTCAAGAATATCATTTTTTCTATGAAACTTCTCTTTTAATTTAATGGGTTCCTAAATTATTAAAAATGACTCAATTATGTCACTTTGATCAAAATTTTGATAATCAAACCACATGAAAAGCCAAAAAAAAAAAAAAAAAAAGATAATAAAACGCACATCATATAACATTTTTTAGTTCTTATATGATATGTGTTATCTATTTTTTTTAATTTTTTAATTTTTATTAAATAAAATACACAATTTTATTAATTTTAGTTTTTTTTAAAAAAAAAAATTGTATCATTTAGAATCATATGACATGTATTTTTTTTTAATTTTTATTTTTATTTAATAAAATAAATAATTTGTATTATTTTAAGTTTCATTGTTTAAATTATTTCATAATTTCTTATTTATTTGATTTTATTTATTTATTAGTGTTTTTTTTATAGTAAAACCACAATTTTGTTGGTTTCATTAAAGTTTAAGGATAAAATTATATTTACAAATCATCCCTTAATAGGAGTGGTTGAATATGTACTTTAATTCTAAAAAGTCAAAGGTTCAAATTTCATATTTCTCAAATTTCACATTTCTCCTTCAAAATTAACACAATGTGTGGATGAGTCTTATCTTAATAAGAGTTACCAGCTCCCTAGTTGTAAGAGTAGTCATTTGGACCGTGCTATCAGTAATTCATCTCAACAAATTCCGACAGTCATTTAACCCCGTACGTATCGATGGTTAAAATAAAAAGTTAAAATTATATTTTTATTAGTTTTTTAATGGCGAACTATCAAAATTTTGATTAAAGGGTGTAAAACCAAAATAGGTTGTGTAATCAAAACTCAAGCAAAGGAATTAATGGAGTTTTTTTTTTTTTTTTTTTGGTTCTTGATTCTCATTAATTAAAAACCAGCTCTTGTCATCTCCACTGAGCCTAAAGTCTGTTCGAGCTGCTATGCAAGAGACTAACTGACTTGATGCTATGAAACTAAATTTCAAGTGTTGCATGATAACAACACCTAAACGTAATATGAGCTTGGTTGGTTGTAAGTAGGTGTTTCAGTTAAGTATAACCCAGATGACTCCATTCTAAAATACAGTGTCAGGTTGGTTGTAAAGGAGTTTCACCAAACCCTAGGCCTTGACTACTTGGACACGTTCAGTCACATAATTAAAGCTTCTATTATTCGTGTAATTTATCCATTACTGTAAGACATGGTTGGCTCATTGAGCAGATAGACATAAACAATGCTTTTTTAAATTGGGAAGACATAAACAATGCTTTTTAAATTGGGAACTCTTTGAGGTTGTCTACATGACCCAACCGGAAGGCTTAATTTATTAATCCAAATCACCCCTTTTATGTCCACAAACTAAAAAAGGCCCTCTATGGGCTTAAACAGGCAGCCTTATTCACCAAGTCAAAGGCCACCTTAGTTGGGTGAGGATTACAGAATTTTACACCAGACACTTCACTGTTCTTTCGGTGGTCTACCACCAATGTCATCTACATTCTGGTCTACATAGACGACATTTTGATTACTAGTACCAGCGTCAATTAGATTCAATAACTCATCCCCAAGTTGAACTCTAAATTTCCTCTTAAGAACCATGGTCTAGTAAACTATTTTCTGGGTTTAAAGTGCATAAGGACTCCACTGGTGTTTATCTTACTCAATCAAAATTTATAATTGATTTGCTTTCCAAAACTAGATTGCTTGATTCAAAACCTACTTTAAGTCCTACTAGTACTGGTGCTAAACTTGCTCTTCAAACAAGCAAGCCATTTTCTAGACTCTTCAAAATCTAGTATTTCACCCTCGCACAAAGCAAGCTGAAATCACTTTATTCGTGAGAAAGTTAGTGCTGGTCAAGTTCAAGTTCGTTATATTCCTATTGAACATGATGTTGCTGACGAACTGCCGAAAGGGTTACCTGTTGATCGATTAAACTAAACATGTGAGTCTCTCCCCCGTTCTGTTTAGGTGAGCATGTTGAGGATAAACAGTCTAATGGCAATAGCCGGTGATTATCACAAGTCAGCTCATGCTCACGAAACATCTGGTTATAAATCCAATATGTCATCTAGGAGTAACGACTTTAACTAACTTAGCTCAATTAGTTAAAAGAAAGGTTCCTCTCCAACATAGTTCACACTTACGATGTTGAGCAACTCTGATTGGAGCTTTCATCAACCAGTAGCATTCTCAGACTATGACGATCATGGTTAGGTACAACTAGAGGAGTTTATTGGTCTAGGATACATGTGTCAGTGTCGTGATTTTAAGGAAGTTTTTTAGGAGTTAATTATTCTTGTATTAAAAGTTAATCACCAGAGTTAGTTATTAACGAATGAGAATCATGACAAGAAAAAAAAAATCCATTAATTAAAAAGGAGCTTGATAACTCTCTATTTTTCTCTACTGCTTCAATTTTGTTTACACAACCTATTTTGATTTTATAAAGGGATCTAATTGAGTCATTTTTAATTATTTAGAAACTTAATGTCTAAAGAGACAAGCATTTAGGTAAAGGATTCCAATTATTCTAAAGTCCTCCAAAATGAATCAAGAAGGATGAGATCTAATCACGATCCAAACCTTGCTTTTAAGTGGGAATAGCGTTAGTTAGGGTAATTAGTACAATAATTGAGTTAGTGTTGAGCCGCAAAGGTTTTTTCAAAAAACAAAAAAAAAAAATCTTTTCAAAACCTAGGAAGTTTGTCGGAGTTTGATAGAGCTGGTCACACTATTGGCTGAATAAAGAGCTAATATATAAATTGTTAATCTCTTGTAATTGTTAGTTATCATCTTGTAAGCATTTATCATCGAAGAAGACATTTCTCATTTCTTCCATTAATGGTGCTCTCAAGCTCTTGAAAATTCCTTGCAGACTTTCACCAGTAAGTTCACTTTTGTAAACTCCTTTTTAGACTGCATTTACCTTGTAAGTTGGATGGGGTAAAACTAACTAACTAGTTTGAATATTTGTTCCCAATGAAAATATACAGAAAGCCCCAGAGAAGTAATATGAGAGCTTAAACTATAGACTGAAAATTAATATATTATTGTTCTCATTTTATATGCTCTCCATGGGTTATACACACATTTTCAACTTACTTCATTGAAATAAATAAGCAAACACTTACATACACTCAATCAAATGATATTTCTCAAGTGTGAAATTTCACATTTCCATATATTCATCGTTTCTGCTTCTACATCAAATTGAACTGCAATGGCCTCCCACACTTGAAAATTATTACTTGATTAAAATCTCTCCAAGCATTCTAAGTTCTAAATCGTAATACTCGGAAATAATCTCTTGATAAAACCAGCAAAAATCAATTGAACCTACATGAATTTAGGTACAAACTATGAGACGCACTTGGTTATTTTATGTGTATATATATATATATATATATATATATATGTATATGAAGATAGAGTAGTAAGTTAGTCCAAAGCCGTTTATTGTTGGTGATGATCTCCAGCTCCAATGTTAGCTAGGAAATGCTAACCTGCAACAGATTCAATGATGCACTTAGGCCACTACTCATTTTTTCTACCAATTGATGTATTCCCTTTCCATTGGGGGATTTAATTACTTTTCTGGTAAATTGTTTGAAATTTGTTAAGTCATTCCATTGCGATTGTTTATTTTCTTGAAAAACAATTTTTTTTTACATCTTCGAATTAGTTAAATATTACTTAGTTTGAATATTTGCGATGTGATAGTAAGTCTTAAAATGAGAAACCAAACAATTGTCTTGGTAAGTGCATGCAAGTGAAGGCAGTAAAATAATTACCCCAACTTTAAAGAAGTATCAGAGCCGTTACTGTCTTGAGGAACATCTCCAAAGCTGCCGATATTGGTGACTGACTCTGACGACTGGCCTTGTACATGTGAATCTAAATTCCCTGTCTGAAAAATCAAATTATAATAATGCATATTAGCATATCTTAAAAGCATATGATCAAGAAGGAAGATGTTAATATGCGCTATTTAGACACATTGAAAAGTGAAACAGTGAATAAGTAGGTTAAATTTATTTTTTTCCAAAACATAAAATGTTCTGTATTAACATATCAAACAAGTAAATGCAAATTCTTTAATTGAATTAAATAATTAAATATCTCTCTTTGTCTCAGTCTCAGATTTTCATCCATCAGTTGTTCCTGCATATTTAACAAACAGTAACAAGTAAGCTGCTAACAAATATCATATGTAATATAGTGGTAGTCTGGTAAATGAACGCAACTAATTGTAATTAACCCTTGTGACAAGCATCACCAAATCTGATCTAATTCTTTTTCAGCAACAAAAAATTACCCTAAACATTATCACTGTCAGTGTCATCACCACCAGAACCATTAGAGGAAAGTTTGAGGGAGAGATGTACGTAAGGGTTTCTGATTTAGACACTTTTAGTCGGAATACATTTGAACAGCTATTTTTGCATGGCATCAAGTTAAATTATTGCTCTTTATCTGGTATTTTGCTGTTTTATATCTTAGTGATTTTTCAATTATTGAAATTATAGGTAGCCATCATATCAGTGGACGTAGGTGTCAAGTTGAACAATGTATATAGTCTCTTTTATGTGACACCGTCTGCCATCGCCTTCAGCATGACTACCACCATCAATAATATTATTAAATAAAAGATTATGGAGTCTATACCTAGCCCTAATAAAAATCAAAAGAACTAAAACAATAATTATAATGAAAGATGAATGCAATTGGGACAGAAATAAAAATGGGTCATAGGTACAATGTCCCTAGCCCTATTCTTTTTTTCCAGACTCATTCTAATGACAACGAAAAAGGTTTATTTGTAGGAAAGAAAGCTAGACGTCTCACCCTTGTCTTGAGATCACTAATCTCTTTCATAATTCTTTCACCCTGAAACACAATTAACATGCTACATGTTAAGATAAGGAACAACAATATACAAATTAATCTTCATGAATTAAACAAGAGAAAGACGAGATCATTAACCTTCGTTTCTGCCACACATCTTAACCCTCCTTCAAGTGATTTTTCTAGTTGCTTTAGCTCCTGTAAGCTCAACCCTTGGAGTTCTTCTCCCCTCATCTGCCTGTCATAGGTGAGAAATCAAGTCTTAGTTTACAGTGCAGGATACGCATTCTTTGCAGTTGCTGCAATAAGGAAAACTTGCAGATTTTGTCAACATATTCGTACATGCTAAGAAAATTTGTCACTAATATGAGTTCGACGAATATAAAAGTTAATATTCTTTCAGTCATATGCAGTCAAAATAAATTTGATTCTATATTTGTTTAAGTTCATGTAATGGAAGTAGATAAATAATTCTTTAATTGAATGTTTAAGCGTAAGAATATATATATATATATATATATATGATTGTACAGTGTTTTACCTTAGCTCACAGGTCTTTTCGGCAATTTCTCTGCTCAACATGGCGTAGGTATTGCATGCAAGCTGAACAAAAGGCAAAGAATCACTATATGTGCATGCAGATTCTCAAGTGGGATCATAGTTTTGGCAACTTGAAATAACAAAGTAAAAATAAATAAATAAACAACATGTCTTAATTCAATCTGACACATAGTTTTATTTAACTGTCAAGATGATGCTATAGTTTCAAACATCTTTACTAGTAAGTAAACAAGTACTAGTAAAGAAGCTGATTTCCAGAAGAGATATAATTTTAGTGGCCAATGTAAGTAAACAAGTACTAGGTCTCTAAAGTTTAATTTGAAGGATCTTGTTTAAATCTTTTCAGTGACACAACACAAACCTAGACGTGTACCAGACACACCCATGCATGCTACAATTTGGATGAAAAAGCCTAAAGAGCATAAAATACCATTGAACTAAACTCCATCAAGACTTTATGTCAAATGATTTATAACTATAAGCTTAGAATGAAATGTAAAATTATTGAAAAATTTCTCATGATAGCTGCTAATTAATTAACATCAGTGCAAAATTGAAAATAAGACCTTATAAAAAGATTGTATACATTACCTGTAATTCCAGAGATGGTTGATCGAATCTGTGAAGATTCTGCATATTCATCTTGTATTTTTCAATCACCTGTTTCATACTTCACCAGACAATAAAACAATAGTATTGTCACTTAAAAACTAAATAGGAAACTAGATTTGTACTTTTTTGTATATTTCAAATAAATAATAATGTAATGATGTCAAATGATATAAATTATTTTTAAAACATTTTAATAATTCTGGGACTTACAAGATGATGTATTTAGTACTTATCACTTAGATCCTGCTAGTTTCTACTTTACATTTTTAATTACACTAAAATCATAGAAACTTGTGAAATATACAGTAATAAATTCAATGATATGGCAAATGTGTTCTAAATTAATGTATTTGTGATGTGTGAATTTGGTGAAACATTCATGTAGCAAATGTGCTCTAAATTCCCCTGTTCCTATATTGATAATCACAATGAACTTGCCTCCTTAAAACAGAGAAAGAAACTGCAAAAGGGATAAAATTATTTCCAAAATTAATATGTAACCATTGTATCTGTCGATGATCAATATGAATTCACCTCCTTAATGGAACACCAAAATTTTAAAAAAAATAATAATAATAATATAAAAAAGAAGAACGACTGCAAAAGGGATAAAATTATTTTAAAAATCTTTTGATTAATTACAAGGATTCCAAATAGCCTTAAAGGACGAGATAAATGCAATATTTACATTTAATTAGTTTTACAAACAAAATCCTTGTGATTTTATAATTTTGATAATGGTTACCATGATTAATTTAAAGACTACTATTTAAGCCGTATATTATAGAGCATTTATAATTTCCCTCATTCTTATTTATTCTCTACTAAAGAAAAACTTGTTATAATACTATTGTTCAAACATTTTGTACTTAGTGTACCATAATTTGATAATTGATTCTTAGATGGTTAAGCCCTTTGTAGACCCTATTTTGCATTAGGACACAATCCCAAAGAGATGAAATGTATCCTTAACTTTGTTGAAACTTTCACAAAATGTTGAAGTCGTCAAAGACGCATATGCAAATTATATGAGTACTGAATGCTGCACATCCCATTTGCATCCCAATTTTGGTTTCAACTCATGATATGTCAATTGATAAATAAATATTTATTTTATTAGAAAAATATAACAATTCATTCAAAACGAGCCAAAGAATTCGCAACATCTGTATCAAATTTGGTGGGATGCTTGCTAACACATCATGATATATAAAATAGGATGTGTAGCTTCATAGTTTAAGTATAGATTTAAAGACAGTGTCTTGTACAAACCATGGTCTAAAATGTGTTTTCCCCTCCAAAAATCATTGACTAAATTCTATGATGATTTAGCAGGATTCAAGAACAGAAACTTAATGCATTTCAATGATATAAAGAAAGAAACTGCAGATACTAAACATGGAAGAATTTCTATATCTTCTTTTCATTATTATTAACTAGTCTAGAACAAGAACCACTATATATATACAAAGATTAAATCAAATCTTAGCCCTTAATCACTAACAAAATTAATCCTAACCATTCAAAAAATAACTGAAAAACTGTCAACTCAACTCACACTTAATGAACCATACCCCTGCTCTAACCATTTAACAAATTGTTTTCTTCTCAAGCAATCTGACTTGGGACTTAGATAAGCTATGCTAGTGACTATACGATCATCACCAAGATGTAGCTGATCATGTGATTGATATTGCTGTTTAGTATGATGATCAGCTGAAACGGTTAGCACAGGATCCTACTGAGATAATATTCTTACATCCCCCCTCAAACTGAACTGGGGTGATTCAACCAAGTTCAGTTTGGAGCACAAATGCCAAAAACGAGCGAATGATAAAGCTTTAGCAGAGAGTTCTACAAGCTGATCAGAGGTGGAAATGTACCTCACTTCTAGTTGTCCGGCAGCTACCTTGTCACGAACAAAGTGCACATCAACCTCAATATGCTTTGTTCTAGCATGAAATACTGGATTTTGAGCTAATGCTTTTGTACCAGTATTATCACACCAAAGCACAGGACAGGACTTGATTGGAAAACCAACTTCACAGAGTAAAGACTGAAGCCATATCAGTTCAGTGAAGGTCTGAGAAAGAGATCTATATTCTGCATTAGTGCTTGAACGAGCTACTACAGTTTGCTTTTTGGAGCTCCAAGTGATCAAATTATCTCCAAGAAACACACAACTACCACTAGTTGATTTCCTATCATCAACAGAACTTGCCCAGTTTGCATCACAGAATGCCTGCAGATGAAGATGAGATGATTTCTTGAAAAAAATACCATGTCCTGCTGTCCCTTTAAGATAGCGAAGGACCCTCTTGCAAGCTTGCCAGTGGAGAACAGTAAGAGACACAAGGAACTGACTTAGTTTATTAACAATAAAACTAATATCAGGCCTTGTGTGAGTGAGATACTGCAGAGCACCTATCACACTTCTATACAAGGTTTGATTTGAAAACGGTTCTCCTTCATGTAAAAACAATTTGGAACCAGTGCTAACAGGAGATGAGCAAGGTTTGCTGGACAACATTCCTATTCTAGAAAGGAGATCCATGATATATTTGGTTTGTGTCAAATACAGACCTGAGTTATTCCCATAAGCTTCAAAGCCTAGGAAATTATTCACTGAGCCAAGAGTTTTTAAAGCAAAAGTATTGTTGAGATCTGTGATAACCTTGTTTATGAAAGAGACATCATCACCAGTAATCAAGATATCATTAACATATACTAAGAGAAGAATGACATGAGTACCTTGATATTTGTAGAACAAAGAGACATCCAACTTAGAATTTATAAAACCCCACTGCAACAAAGCTGCCTTGAGCTTGTGAAACCAAGCTCTAGGGGCTTATTTCAATCCATATAAGGCTTTGTTGAGTTTTCAGACAAAGGTTTAGATGAATCTATAAAGCCCTCGGGTTGATGCATGAAAACCTCATCTTAAAAGTCACCATTAAGGAAAGCGTTATTGATGTCAAGTTGCTGGATGTCCTACCCTTGAGAGACTGCAAGAGTGAAGATTACTCTGATGGTAAATGCTTTAATCATAGGACTATAAGTGTTAAAAAAATCAAGCCCAGGAGTTTGGTGAAACGCCTTGGCTACTAGCCTTGCTTTGTGTTTGGAGATACTACCATCAAGTTTGTATTTAATCCTAAACACCCACTTATTCCTAGGATGTTCATGTTTTGAGATAAGGGAACAAGTGTCCAAGTATTATTCTTCATTAGAGCATTGTATTCTTCTTTCATAGCATGAAGCCAAGTAGGATCACTAAGAGCCTGTTTTTCTGATCATGGCTCAAGAGACTCAAAGGTGGTTTGTAAAGTCAAAGCTTTAGGTGGTAAGGAACCTGACTTTGACCTTGTCATCATAGGATGAATGGAAGTGATATGTTTTTGCCGAGCTAAATGCAAATTAGAAGGTCTCACTATGGTAGGATTGGAAAGATCTACTATGAGATTAGGAGCTGAAGCTGTAGAGGCACTAGAATTTGCACTAATAGATGTAACACATTGATGTACATTAGAACTTGACTAAGCTGATGAAACTAGTGAAAGTGCACTTTTACTATGACAAGAGGCCAATTCCAGCACTGTCAAAGGTAAACTTAAAGATGTAGCTGCATGAGAAGTGTTTGATTTAACAAGAAAAAGCTAATCATAGGGAAATTCTTGCTCATTGAACTCAGCATGTCCAGAAACATAAACCTTTCCTGAAGGATGCAAGCACTTATACCCTTTGTGAATATGACTGTAGCCTATAAAGACACACTTTGATGTGTGGAAATCCAACTTATGGTGAGAATAGTACCTTAGATAAGGGAAACAACTACAACCAAAGGTCTTAAAGTAGGCATAGTTGGGTTTCTTGTGAAACAATTTCTCAAAAGGAGAAACCATATTAGTCACTGGTGAAGTTAAATTATTGATGAGAAAAACAACTGTTGTAAATGCCTCTACCCAAAACTTTAATGGCATCTTAGCATGAGCTAAATGTGCTAACCCAGTTTCCACAATATGCCAATGTTTACGTTCGGATACCCCATTTCGTTGGTGTGTGTATGGGAAAGAGAACCTAGTTTGAATGCCTTGGCTCTTTAGATAAGGTATGAATGCTACACACTCACCACCCATATCTAAGTGCAGTGCTATAAGTTTTCGATCGAATTGCAACTCAACAGTTTTCTTAAACTGAATGAACATATGCAATGCTTCTAACTTAAGTTTTATTGGATTCTAGTCAAAGCATCAACAAAAATTATGTAATACTTGCAACCATCAAAAGATGTATAAGGAGCTGGACCCCAAATGTCAGTATATACTATTTCAAGTGGTTCCTTGACAATTATATCATGCCTTACAAAGGGTAGTCTATGAAGCTTCCCCATCTTACAAGAATCACAGAAGCTAACACCTTTTACATGAAAATTGAATCTCAAATTGTTCAACACTTTCAGTAGTACTGAAAGAGATGGATGGCCAAGCTTTGCATGCCAGACATTGAAATTAATCTTGGCAGCAAGCTGAGCATCAAACTTATTCTTATCTACAAAAATCTTGTTTGATGAGCCATCAAGAGTGTTCTTACTTGTAATAAAACTATCTACTGTCTTATTCTTATCAATATGTAGAGACATTGAATCATGAGTAGTTGATAGAGTACCATATGAAGTTCGAGCAGAAATGACATGTGGAGAAGAGGTTGGAAGCTTAAGGCTATAAATACCATCCTTACTGATTCCTCTGAGCAAAATCATCCTTGTTAACTTGTCTTTGAACACACAAGAGTCTCTATTAAATTTAGCAATGATATTATTATCTTTAGTTATCTTAGATATGCTCAGTAGGTTCTTTTTTCTATTTGGAACATGCAGTATTTCATTAAGATGTATTATTTTTGCAGGTTTCGAGTTAGTATGAAATACTGTTTTACCAGTGTGTAAAATAGAAAGCTTGTTACCATTTCCAACAGCAAACTTGTATTTTTCCTTGTATTCAGAATGAATAGTTAGATTGCTAAGATCAGTTGTGACATGGTTTGTGGCACCACTGTCCACATACCAAATTGGATCATTGACCATGTTAGGTGTTGCAAGATAAGCTGAGCTCTGTGTCACATTTGCTTTATTTGTTGTTCTATCATGACTATTATATTCATAATCTTGCTAACTTTGTTGAGACTGAACCCCAGTATTTCCAAACCAGTTTTGATCAAACCTTTTATAACATTGCAAAGTTGAGTGTCCTGGTTTCTGACAAAGCTGACAATAAATTCTTTGATTATTCCATCTTCCATTTCCACTTCTACCTCCTCTATTCCTGCCTCGGCCTACCCCTCTATTAGGTTGATATCCACCTCTATTTCCCTTTTTTCCATCAAAGCTTGTTGCCATATTTACATTAGCAGAAGCAAAATTCACTTGAGAAATAGAATTGAGCTGCTCTATGCGTTGTTCATGCATTAGAAGAAGATATTGCACATCTTGCAAACTAATTGTTTTGATTTGAGATGAAACTAAGACAACAACAGGATCATATTCATGACCTAAACCATTAAGCACATTGAGAATCATGTTATGATCTGACACTATTTCACCAGCAGTAGCAAGATCATCATTAATAGTTTTCAACTTCAGAATATAATCACTAATAGAAAGAGACTCTTTCCTGGTTGATTGAAGTTGATGCCTTAGTTGAAGAGTTCTAACCACAGATTGTTGCGAATAACCTTTCAAGAACTTGCCAAACTTGTAAAGAGATTTTAGAATGATTTACCTGACCCAAGACTTCCTCTCCAATTGTTGGTAAAAGCCAACATAACAGGAGCTGATCTGCTCGCTTCCATGACCTATACTCTGGATTGATACGAGTCTCTTTAACCACTCCATTTTCATCAAGTTCTTCAATAACTTGTTCAGGCACCGATCTGTTCTCCGTGATAAAGTCTTCTAACTCCAAAGCTCGAATTGCAGCAGAGGATTCAGCTTTCCAGTTGACATAATTAAGCTTATCAAGCTTAATTGGCAGATTGAAATTCAAAGGTTTAGCCAGAGATTGAAAATCCATGGTAGAAGCAAGTAATGATTCTTGATCATGTGATGCAGAGAAGAGGATCGTGAATCTTATGACATAATGACGTTTATCTATTACAGCTCTGATACCATGTGATGATATAACAGGATTCCAGAGTGGAAACTTAATGCATTTCAATGACATAAAGAAAGAAACTGCAGATACTAAACATGAAAGAATTTGCTAGATCTTCTTTTCATTATTATTAACCCATCTAGAACAAGAACCACTATATATACACAAAGATTAAATCAAATCTCAGTCCTTAATCACTAACAAAATTAATCCTAACCATTCAAAAAATAACTGAAAAACTGTCAGCTCAGCTCACACTTAATGAACCATACCCCTACTCTAACCATTCAACAGATTGTTTTCTTCTCAAGCAATCTGACTTGGGACTTAAATAAGCTATGCTAATGACTATACGATCATCCCCAAGATGTTGCTGATCATGTGATTGATATTGTTGTTTAGTATGATGATCAGCTGAAGAGGTTAGCACAGGATCCTGCTGAGATAATATTCTTACAAATTCCATAAATGCATCACCCCAAATTACAAAATTCTTGAACAATTACTTGTTATTATTCCTTTGGAGAATGGAGAGAAAATATGAAAAGAATATGATAATTTAGAACTGTTTCAGAGTGGCTTGGCCAGCTATGTATCTTTTATATAGTGTTAAAATTATTTATAATGGCGACAATTACAGCGCATAAAATCATCACTAGGTTATAATCATAAGGTAATAATCATAAAATCAATATGTAGCCTCGTATTTATGCCAACAATAAATCAAAGTAATGATCAAATAAAAATTGAAATAAACCATCATTTAAAAGAATATGTTAATACAATTGTTTACTGTCTATACCTGTACCTATGATTTATGCAGCCAGATTATGCCAAAAAATTAATTGAAAAAAAAAAAAAGAGGTCCCCACTCAAAATGACTAATATATTATTTTTCTCAAGTTGTCAAACCAATGAAGAATCAAATGTGTTAGATGTAAAAGAAAAAATACAGGTTTTGACAAATGTAAACAAAGAGAAAAATAGAGGATACAAATGTAAAATAATATAATTATATTTATAAAGAAAATAGCTAAAAGAAAAAACCCTAAAATAAAAAATATTATCACCGAACCCCATTTTTTAACATAAAAAAAAAAAAAAAAAAAAATTGTGGTTTCACAATAAGTTTCATTTTCAAAGGGTATTTTGATAATATCTCTATTTATCAAGGTACTATTGATATTAGAGTGGGTATATATATTAATGATTTAATTTTTAAATTTTATAAATGGGTATGCTTATAAAATAGGTGTATAAATCCTATTTATACATAACAATATCGGCACCCTTAAATTATTCGTGTTTGAAATTTTTCAATATAAATATCAAACAATAAACTTCTTACCACATTTTTATTACACGTGTTTCATCTTATTATTACTCTCAATCATACATGATATACATAGAGTCAAGCTATATTAACTTAAACTTTTTATTTAAATCTTGAGACTTCAAAATCCATTCACTTGTTTTGGTTTAAATTTCAAGTTGATATTAGCTTGATCCATGTGCTTGTGTATACTACTAGATGTCCATAAACATGTTTCTAGACATCTCCCTTAATAATATGATTTTCACAATCTATTTTGTGTCCACCTTCATTTACATTCATAAGACGTTTCTTCTTCCAATATGTCCATATTCCTTGAATCTAATCAAGGTTTTCATGGTTTTTTATGACACACACACAAAACAATATAAGTAGAAGATCTACATCTAGTCAAAGGTGAATTGCTAGCCCCAATAAGCCAAACCACCACCACCACTAAAACATCAAACATCTTATAACACTCGATTGCTCCTTGTTATATGATGCAGAATCTAACGCTAACCACTAGGACATAAGCTATATATAATTGTTAGCAAGAATGAAACCTTATTTCCTCAAGTTGAGAACTAAGCGACGGGTGGGCATGGGGCTGCACCAAGCATCATGTGTTGGCCAGTCACATACTCCATGCAATAGGGGTCCCCCATATGATCCACTGAAGTAAAAAATTGAATACACCAACCGCTATAACCCAACAAGATTGAATCTTAGTCGCACTAAGATCTAACAGGCTAGATTTACATTTTAGTTTTATATATACTTTGCAAACTAATAGTGAGCGCGCGTACTATGAGAGTATCAAGATGTGTAGGAGAAAAAGCTTTTATTTTATTTGAGGGAAGTTTCACTGCAGCTAATTAATGAGAGGTTGATGAGAGACATTTTATTGTGCAAATACCTAATAGACTGATGAGAGACATTTTATCGTAAGTGTCATAGCTAATAGAAACCCTTGTACGATACCTAATAGAAATGAGAGGTTGATGAGAGACACTTTATTGTAAAAGATTTGGTGCCAAGAATTATCGCTTGATAAAGTTGAGAAAAGAAGACTTGTTATTCGTAACTTGATAAAAAGGAACAAGGCCAAAGCCTTTTTGGAGAAATGATGCCGGAGATGGTGAGGTTCTATTTTGATAAAAGGAGGATTATCATTAGACAATCATTGGTTTGTATACAACTAATCCATAACCAAACATCATATGTACTAAATTTAGTTCAATGTTTCCATTATAATTCATTCCTATCCAATTTAATATTGTTAAGTGTGTCAAACATGTAATAAAAAATTTCTAAAATACAAAGATTTTCTATAAAATGATTTTCTACAAAAGTCTAAAACCCTATTAAGGATGCCCATACTTCTCTTCATTGTTAACTCGTTTGGGTTAAAGTATCTTTAAAGAAAAGAGGTAAGGTATTCTTCCTATACGGCTACTCTTTTTTTTCTATATATATGACTTACTTTTTTATGAAAAAACATGACAGTGAAATCAAGTCATTTGGGTGTCTCCAAACTTGTTTTTCCATTAATGAGGTCCGACTCAAACCTCTATCACTAATACGAAGGAAAAGGTATACAATCATTCAATCAAAAGTCAATTTATTCTATATAGCAACTTTTATCAATAGATAAAAGGAACTATCGAATTAAATTTTATTTTATCATTTTAATATAAGATTGGATCTAGTAAAAATCACTAGCATTCCAAAATTGAAATAAGAATTCTTAATATGTTATATGTTGCCAACTTTCTAGGATAGATTCTACACATATAGCATGTTCCTCTTTATTTTCATTATCAATCTTAAAGGCTGATTGCTTTCTGCCGAAAGAAAAACAAAATTGAGTCTGAAAGGTTATATAAAAACAAATTGAGTTTATTTGTTTTCCCAAGTCTACATATAAGATATTTCTTATTTAGATCTTAAAAAATTTTAAACTTCTGACTTCTATTTACATGTAAATGCGTTCAAAGATACATGCAAATACTAGCAAACCAACTTGTAAGTTAACAGTTCAAAGTTCAAGGTTTGGCTAGCACCCCACCAGTGATATTTTGACACCCATTTTGAAAATTTTATTACTTAGTGAAACTATAAAAGGAGTGTACTGATAACACAAGCCTTAAACAATTTCTTACAAAGTTGAGATTGATTTATTGTTAAGCCCCTTACTGTCATATATACGAAGTTATAGGTTCAAGATACGTCCAGCTCCCTTAACTACCAAATTTGGTAATTCATGGAAAGAAAAAGTTTAACAATATTTATAGATACACTTGCTCTAGGGAAGCCTGCTCCCTTGTTTTTAAATTCATAAATTTGTAAAATTTTAAATTAATTTAAGTTTTTAATAATCAATATGTGCCAAATATTAACTTCTAAGATATATATATTTTTTTTTTATGTACATAAAACAATTAAATTAATATTTTGAGATGGCCTAGTGATAATTCCTCATATCCAAATCCAATGAGATATTAGGTCAAGTCATCCCCTATTCAACTCCTAAATTAATAGTTCATAAATAAAAAATAAAAATCAAGAGACTTTTACAATCATATTAATTCAATCTTTAGTCAAATTCAAACATCTTGAGGCTTCCAACAACACCACAAACTCTACCTTGTGTACCAAGCAATTCTTAAGCAACTGAAATATATATTATAGCAGAGTGAATTGACAAGTAATATATAAAGAATGCATTAAAAGGATAATTACACACATAAGTAGAAAAGCACTTAATTTGACGGACAGTTGTTAGGCTACCTATAACATATATATCAACAAATTCAATAAACTATCTAGTGGGTTTATATTGGCATCTAAGTGATTCTAGATCAGAGTTTTCTTATATTTTAATGTACGATACAAAGAAGGAATTAAAAGGATGATTACACATAAGTAGAAAAGCACTTAATTTGATGGACATTTGTTAGGGAACCTAAAACATATATATCAACAAATTCAATAGACTATTTAGTGGGTTTATCTTGGCATCTAAGTGATTTTATAGATCAGAGTTTTCTTGCATTTTGATGTAATTTCCAGTTCTAGTTTTTTCACATCCAAATTGTTGATTAAAAAAAAAAAACTTATGGGTTTCTGATTAACAAAGTTTGTTGAAATTGATGTGATGAATGACCATAGAGTCTTATACTTTTAAATTAATACCAAAAACCAAGTTTTAAATTATATATGTCAAAACCTATGAAAATGTGCAAATTTTGAGTTGTCAAAGAAAATATAAACTATAGAGCAATTCCACATCGTATTCCAACAAAGATCTCAACTCATAATGTGTCAATTAATAAATGGATATTCATAAATGATTACTCGTTTTGCTTGAGAAATGTATTCCTTCATTTATTAATCCTTCATCAGTTCAAATAAAAGGAGTACAAAACGTGAGATGTCTATCATAATTGTAATCTATAATCCTAAACAAACTAGTGTCAATCATAACTTAAGAAAAATTTTTGTTAGAGTTTAAATAGTATTTGTTGGACCTTTGCCAATTAAGTTAAGTTTATTAGATTTAATGATTACTAATATGGTATCATGTTGTACCTTATGATCTTAAGTTTGATTATTGTAAAATTCAGTTATTAATTAAATGTATAATTACCACACAAAGCAAGCTCAGAAGTCTATCCTTGTTATAACACAAAAGCAATTTCTTAAGATATATAGCAAAAGTGTAAACTTAAATCCTAATAAATGATCATTTGGCTATCGAGAAAATTCCAGTGTTTAACCCATTTGACATCATACATCCTACATTAATATCTTTCTGTTTAAACAATACATCAACATCAATCTATTTGTTAAGAAAAGTCTTCTCAGAACAAGTTGCATTTAGACTATAAAGAAACCTTTAGCAGCTTGTTGAGAATTCCTATATTTTATGAGGACATACTTTCATAGAAGTATCATTAATTGTATGTTGGAAGCATCACATCAAAAAGAAGATTGCAAGCTTTGGATACTTATATATATATATATATATCATAAGCTTTGTAGGGCAATAAATTAGTATCTTCTTTGTTTTCTAAATCTGTTTAAAAATATAATTGAATAACCTTGCCAATTCTACAATCGTTTTTTTGTCAAAAGTGCCTTCAATGTCATGCACGACACAACAGCAACATGCACCACACATTGTTGCACATCAGTGATTACCTTAAAATGAGTTCTTGAATTGCTTTAGAATTAGGAAACTTTATAACTTAAATGAATGTAACAATTAAGACTAATTCGAAGAGAATAGTTAACCACTATTTATTAATAAAATCTAGTTTAGGGTACTTTTCTTTAACACACATATTTCGTGCCCTCCTCACCCTTTTTTTTTTTAAAATTTTTTATGGTAGGAGAAAACTACCATTAAATTCAAAGAAAACTATCCATGCATTATGGTTTAGGATAAATGTGAGACTTGAACGTGCCCTCCTCACCTTATGTGCACGTATGTATCCTACATTAAATTAGATATCCTTCTCCAAAATAGGTGTACTAGAGATTTCTTTCCTAAAATTCTTCCGATATATATTATATAGAAAGTTATTCTCTCATAAGGTGCACTTCATATTGTGTTAAAGCAAGGTGCTTACTTTTTTATTACAAGTAATTCAAGCTATCATAGAGTGTAATCGTTTCAATTGCATTACAATTATTCAAACATTCCATCACATAGCTATTATTGAATACGGTGATAACCATATAGAAGGTAGTAGCAATACCCAAATCAATCATAAAATTATAATCCAATTGTAGAGCAAGAAACATTACACCCCTCAATCTCAGTACAATCAGTCTAAAGGATGAAGAGAGTAACTGTTGTAATTTAAAATTACAAGAATAACAGGAAACTCTTTCCTCAAGAATTAAATTATTTTGTTCAAATAAAATAAGCTAATTTAGAGATGAGTCCCTAGAGAATCGATCCAAATTACATCAAATCCTTCATGTAAATGATTCATTAATATAACCTCTTTAGTACTCACAACAAAAAGTTTCTTTGCCAGAGAATGCATGCCACCATGGTTATACTAACATCTCCCTAAATTATATAAGTCTTGTTTATTAATGACAGTTTTGTTGAACTAAAAAGATCCTAATTTATACCATATCCCTCATCCATTCTCTCTGACAGTCACACTCGAACACACAAAACATGGTACCATCGCAAGTTGCAGAAAATGAATTAAACAATAAATAAAATGACTGAACCAAGTACATAAACAGAAAGAAAAATGAAGAAGTAAAAGAGATTGAGAGAGAGAGAGAGAGAGAGAGACCTTGAGCTGGAGTATTCAAAGAGCTTTCCTGTGGCAGAGAAGACCATGAGAGCTATTTCAGCATCACAGAGAGTTGAGAGCTCCTGTGCTTTCTTGAAAAGCCCTCTTCTCCTTTTTGAGAATGTAACCTGCCTGGCCGTGGTGTTGTCGATCTTCTTGATCTCAATTTTCTGTCTCGTCATTTTACCCACAAAATCGAGCCCACCCTTCAAACAAAATCAACCAAACTTTACATATTATATTCCCAAACAGCAAGCGATATATAGTTGGTAACACATATATTCAATATGGAGTTCTAAAGAGGTTTGATGCATGTAAATCATCATAGAGAAAGTATATATAAAAGTAACATCTAGCACATCTTAACACAAATTAGTCAATCAAATTGATTAAAAAGTAGTCTACAAGTGGGAGAATATTTCTGTATATGGAAAATGCTGAGAAATCTGGCATGCAACTAAGATTTAAAAAAAAAATGGTTTTCTAAAAAAAGAAGCTCATTATAACAACAACAAAAGCCAAAAAATAGAGAGAAAAAAAAAGAAAGAAAAAAAGGAAACTGGAACAAACCCTAGATGGCAAAAAGAAGAAAAAAACTAAAATTTTGATAAGTAAAATGAAGAAGAAATCCTGTCCATCCATCCAAGCTCATTAATTAGTAAACAAAAGTTTCAAAGGAAGGATTAGAATAGAGGATATAGGGATTGGGTTAAATCAAAAGATATGTAATCTCAATCTCACCTTGTTTTTTCTTTAAATGGGAGCTGATGACACCTGACAATAAACCGGATACCAGATTTACCAATGGCTTTTAGAGAGAGAAAAACCTAGTTATGGAATGAGAGAGAAGAAGAACTTTCTGCCTGTAGCCAAATAAAAAAGTGATTCACTTTACCGGATTGGTTAACCCGAACTTTGATGGACATCTGTGATCTGTTTAAAATCAATAGAAAAAAATCAAAAAAGGAAATGAAATATTAAGTTTTAATTACCATATTTTAAATGGTTCTAGTTTTGCTTTTCGTACAGACGACTATGCTTATCACTGCTACGAAATTATGACACTTTTGTACCCTCGTACTGATCGTGTCCCCACTTCAGACTCTTTTATTTCTGGTGATATAAATACCTCACAATAAACGCTCCTACTAGATATATAAGATACCTCATATCTCTTCCTCGTAGTTATTTTGACTATATAACAAAAAAACATCCTTCTCTCTATCAAAAAAAAAAATTGTTGTAAGCAGATAGAGAAGTTTTTTTTTTTATCTACAAATGACGAACCTCGACCGACAGGTAACAAATTGTAGTTCACTGTTAAAGTTTGATAGTTGAAAGGTTTAAAATGTTTAAATTATTTTTAATTTACATTCGAGTTAATTAATTAACTGTTATATCATCTTATTTCTGTAATTATATAAATATTTTCTTTCTTTCTTTCCTACCGTTGAGGAATGAGGAATAGATCCATATCATCCATGTTACAATTTGGTGGTATTGATGAAATTAACGTAAAATTTACAATAAGTGTGAAAAAATAGCTAAAATATAAAATTTGTCAATGAATATTTGAAAGTGTTAAAATAATTAATACTCTAACAAAAAACACACACACACACACATTTATATTCAAAAATATATAATTTCTAACAACTATATGTTATATATATATATATATATATGAATGCAATACACATACAAGCTATATGTATACAAATTATAAATATTCTATTAAAAAATCATTTCTAGTAGTTTGTATTATAGATTTTGTAAAAATTTTAATACCAAATGAAGACTTGGGCTATTCAAACTTAGTATGGCTACTATCTTGATTTATAATATTGACACTAATACATAAAATTTCAATAGTTTTCAATATAATCATTCATATGTTAGGTATAAGTTTATTGATCTTTTTTGAGTATATATTTATATAGAGAGAGAGAGAGAGATGAATGTGTGTGTTTTGAAAAAACCCAAAAAAAAAAAAAAAAAAAAGCCACTAGATTCTTATATGAAAATGGATATGATAATGTGGGAATTTTATTTAAAACAATAAAAAATTATGACGTGAGTTCATAAATTTGTATTATTATATTGCTGGGAATCCAATAACATTAACCAAATAAACAGTAAAATATGCGTACATAATTTATTTAATTAAAAATATATGGATAAAATATTAGAGAATATCATAAATTTCTCACTTTAATTCATGAAAATATACAGGATATTTTATGGATATTTCTCTAATATTTCATCAAAATTTTCCTAATATTTTACAAAATTACACTATGTGTTCATTGATATCGATATTTTAAGAAAAAAATCTAGGATATTTTTGAAAATTTTCGGGGTATTTATATGAAAAGGAAATTACATCCTATATCGATATCAATACTTATAATTTATGAAAATATCGGAAATTTTTTCTATTTTCCAATAATTGCTTTTGAGAAAATTTGGAAATACAATTTGGATTGCTAAGTGGTTTTGATATGACCATAATTTGATTGTTGGCGACTGAATGTTGTAGTGTGTGTGTGTATGTGTTTGTGTTTTTTTTGTTAGATTTGATTTGTGTTGGGTTGAGATTGAATTAATTGAAAATAATGAGATTCAATTGAAATTGAAGATGGTAGTGATGATCATTGGTTGAGATGGATGAACAATAGAGATCAACTGTAAATCTCCATTGCTATTCACTTTAGAGAAAAAAGTTAAAAAAACATTATCAATAGTAGAAATTCATTTCAAGATGGAGATGTGTGTAATGGAGATCCATCTGAATCTCCATTGCACAATGAAGATCATTATAAACCTTTGAAGCCAAGTTTTCTCCTTTTGCTTCATTTATAATGTTTTAGAATTATATATACATATATATATATATATTACGGGATTATAAAAATTAATCTTTATAATCCCATAAAGCTTTGATGGCAAGATAGTCCATTCATACAACTTTTTTCCAACTTTGAGGACATTTATTTATTTATTTATTTTTATGGTAGAGGAAGAGAGATTAAATTAAGAAAAAATTACTCATATATTGTGTTTTAAGACAAATATGAGGGCATTTATATCTCTTAATGGTCAACTAAAGATAACCTATTAAAAGGCTCAAGCGATGTTGTATGAAAGGAGAAGCTTTTGAATAATGTGCCTACTACCACAAAGAGGGACATAGCTCACAAATTATTATGCTGGTACCGGGTGACGACCCTTTAGACAGCTCAACTTATTATGTTATAGAGCTTGGGTTATGACCTTTTGAGCATAACCGAGATTTCGACCTCCACAACTTTTGCTATGTAATCCGGGTTCCAACCTTCTGGGTATAGATTGAGAGGATTATTATGTTGTATGAGTTCGGGTTCCAACCCTTTAAGCGCACTCTGCTGTATTAGCTCGGGTTCCAACCTTTTGAGCACAGCCGAGGTTTCGACCTTCTCAACTTTTACTATATGATCCGGGTTCCAACACCTTTCGGACATAGCTCGAAAGGTTTCTTATGCAGGTTTTAACCTTAGAACTCCGCCTCCCGAGCTTATGAGCTCGCATCAGGTATTATTACCTCTTATTTATGCATAAATAACTTTTTCAATCCACAAGAAATTTAAAGACTTGATGGAATCAAAGTCATACTGAAGCAAGCAAGCAGATGCCAAGTAAGCCTCACGACAAGGAGAATCAAGCAACCTACTCCCTGTGCTTCTCCACTTCAACTTACTACTTGGCCTTGGCAACCTTCACCTCGACCTCATTTTTGACAAGAGCAATCTCGCTCTCAGCAGCTGAAACTCGCTGCAGGTCACTTCTTGCTCTGATTTGGCTCTTCCGCATTTGGAGCCAAGTCACGAAATCTGACCATATGACTGCATGAATATCATCCTCACAAGTTAAAAGTGATGAAGCAAAATTTGAATAAGGCAATGCAGCAAGATCACGTACACCAGCTTTTACTAGCAAAACTTAAGCTCTCAGTCCGTCAAACGAATTAGGAGTTGCAGGGCTAGTGTTATGGGTAAAATTTAAGGCTGCCTAAATGGGCTGGTAAAAGCCCAATGAAATGGCTCAATAGACTGCCTAATGAACTGAGAGCCTACTTGTCAAGTCCCAGCTCGTGGAAGCAAGCTCCTGGAACACTTGACGAGCAGCTCGCATACAAAAGCTCTTTATGACAGCCTCCAGCTTGCAGGAGGAAGCTCACGTAACGTCCTACATTTAGCTCGTATATAAGAGCCTTCAGCACCTAGGATGTTCAGCTCTCACGAACATGACTCTAGCTCACTTAGACGAGCTCTCAGGTCACCGGTCATAATCAGAGTTGCTCTACGTAGCTCTAGCTCACCCAGAGCAGAGCCAGCTCGTGGCGTGGCGTGATGTGCACGATGAATCTTTTCCATAATGGTAGCAGCGTGATTTAAGAGGCACTTAATAACTAAATCTGATAATAAGATCAGATCCCCGATGTGGTGAAATTAAATCCCTAAAATTGTGGGCACTGTTAAGGTAATGTGAAATTTGTGTTGTACACAACTGTAACACCTCCCCCCTCTATAAATAGGAGGCTGAAATTCATTGTAAATAGATATCTATCTCTATCTATTTATCTATCTCTCTCTCTCTCTCCTTCCCCTTTACCAGAAACGCATAATAAGAAAGACTACCTCTCTACCCAAAGAATGTACTGTGGACGTAGGCTTTATTCTCGACCAAACCACGTAAAAAACCTTGTCTCTTGTTATTCCTCTTCCTTTTCTCCTCTTTCTTGCTTTGTTTAGCTAAATCTATAGTATTGGGCTCATAAACCTTGGTTGACCACATCTGAACCTCAACAAATAAAAAACTTTTCCTTGTACTCAATAATATCTGAAAAGTGAGCTATGTGTTTGTATATTATCCTTTCTTTTAAAAATGAGAAACGCATAAAGAAATAAAAAAAAAATAAAACTTGGTTTTGGAATTCTTTTCAGAAACAACATCTTAATTTCGAGTTTAAATGAAAACACTCCTACTATTTCAAAAGTAATCTATAAGTTCATGTTTTACTTAAGAAAAAAAACTCCTTGATTGTGGAATACAAATTCCTCTATCTAGTGTTTACTCAAAGATAAACAAAAAAAAAAAAAAGAATTCTTGATTGTGTAATACAAATTCCTTTATCTAGTGTTTTAGCTAATTTGAAAATTAATTATTGTTTTCAAAATAAGAAAGGGCAACCCTTCTATTTTCTTAATTTTAATCTTATTGGTGTATCACGTATGAATTTGAATTCTCCCCTCACCTAAGCTATTTCTTAAACTTTTTGAAGTATGTAACTAGCTGTTTGAAAAGTGAAAAGAGAATCAAATCCCAACTATTCATTAATTGTAGTGTTTATTAAGTCAAAAAAAAAAATGTAATGTTTATGTGTATAAGATTTGAAAACTTTTAGGTGAAATTTTAGTTAAGAGAAGATTCAAGTTCCACTTATATTCTGTAATTCATTAAAAACTTGATTTCTTATGTGAGAAAAGAGTCCAAATGAACTTAACTCTTGATTTGTATGCAAGATCCATAAAATTTAATTCATATATGTTTTTAGTAAACGTTGTAATAGTAAATCATGAATTAAGTTTTCTTACTCATAAAAATTCCTACCAAGTGAACATATCTTAAGGCCGTTAAATGGAAATGCAACGTCTCTAGAATGATAGTTTTGGTTGTCATGATCAAGTAATAATCTAGATTCAAGTTGTTTCCAATATAAATAATATCTCAAACTTGAGAAGCTGGAATTTTTGAATATTTTAAAGAATTAATAAAGACATCATTGATAAGACGGATTACAAATATATTTTTTTAATTAAAATTCGATTTATGATCAAGGAAATTTGTCAATTTTTTGTTCACAATAGCACTGATTTTAGCAAGATTTTGTTGTGGACTTAGCACCCTCAATTCCTTTAGATCGAGCCCTATCTCCACAAAGCCCCAAGATTGACTTGGGTTGAGGCATGAACACTTATTATTCATGCTGTGCAGTCAGTTGTACAGACAATGGCTAGCAAAGTGTAATAATATCAATTGAAGATTTCTCAAAAAAAAAATATCAATTGAAGATTTATTAGATTACAAAACCTTTTTGTCATTGTCTTATATCTAGATGTATTAAGTTTTGTACCATAATTTGTCAACGATTTTTTTTTTTTTTTTTTCTGTGGCAAAAGACGAAAAAGCTATTTCAAAATCGTTTTTAGAATTTGTTATGTGTATGTTTTGGTCTTCAAATAGGTTGGTAAAAGCCCAGCAAAATGACCCAATGGACCAATCCAATAGGCCAAAAGTCTAGCTTGCCAGCAACCAGCTCGTAGAAGCTCGCTCCCAGATCATAAAACAACGAGCTCATTTATATGAGTCTTCAGCTCCCATAAGGTTCAGCTCTTGAAATCAACTAGCATAAAGGAGCTCACTTAGGTCGTTGACCAGTCTTAATCAGAGCTATTTAGTACCTAGCTCTAGCTCACCTAGAGCAGTATCTAGCTTGTGACGTGGTGTACAAGTACAGTTTCATTAGAATAGTAGCAATGTAATTTAAGGAGATTTCAACCACTAAATCAGGAGATAAGTCAAATCTTTGATTTGGTTAAATCAAATCCCAAAAATCAAGGAAATAGTCTTGAAAAGTGTAATTAAGTAATTTTCTTATTATAACTCAATTGTAACACTTTTTCCTCTCTATAAATAGAGGAGAAAATCATTGTAAAAGGGGGATGGACTCTCTTTCTCTCAAAAACTAGAAACGAAAAAATATGGTATAGACTACCTCTCTCTCATCAGAAGGGGCACCGTAGACGTATGCCTTTTTCTTGGTCAAATCACGTAAAACCTTTGTCTTTGTTCTTCCTCTTTACCTTGCTTCTTTTATTTCTTGCTTTGTTTGTTTGAACTGCAGTCTTGGGCTAAGCGAATCATAATTGATCAATTTTGGATGTCAACATTTTGATGTTAGAAGGAGGGCCTAAACAACAACTTTTTTTTTTTTTTTTCCAGTTTCCTACAACCATGACAAAAGGAAGAACCAAGGGTTGCAACGCAACTGCTGACTGGCCTGAAAGGCAAGTAGATCAATAGCAAGGTACCCAGTTGGCACGAGATACCACTGCTTCCATTGACGACACGACAGGAGGTATGCCTCCACCGGCCTCTCGCCAATTGGCACCGATGATCTCTATAGCTGGGGGGTTGCCAGAATGGCAACAACAAAAGTGGGCATTGGGAAATATGGTGCAACAGCTCGTAGAGGTGGTCAGGGCGCTGGCACAGGCCTTAGCCCAGAGCGTACCCAGACCTGAGATTGACACTCCCAGAGAAACTGACCAGGAATATGAGAAAGTGTCAGCTCGTGAAAAACCTATTAGAAGGGAACCCTTCAGCCCAACTCACCCCCCCAATTCTCATTCAAGAGCTAAAGGTCATCGAGCCCTTGAAAAGGAAAAATATCAACATGTGGATTTAAATCGAGCTTACAGCTCGTAAAGGGTTAATCAAAAATATGTATCAGACCGCCACTCTCTAGGTCATGAGCATATAAGAGAATATAGGCCTCAAGATCTAAGGGTCGAGGAGCTCCTCCGAAAGATCCATCAGCTCGAAAAGCAACCTGGAGCTTAAAAGCAAGGTGGTTGGTATTATAATGTAATGACTCCTTTCACCTTGAAGGTTGAGCTCAAACCACTTCCTCTGAAGTTCAAAGTCCTCAACATCTCACAGTATGATGGGGATACTGACCTCGTATGACCATCTGAACACGTTCAACATTCAGATGGACCTGCAGACCACTAGCTCGCTGGTCAAGTGCTGCGTCTTCCCAATAACACTCGGAGACATTCCACGAGTTTGGTTTAAGAATCTCCTAGCTCCCAGCATATGCAGCTGGGAAGAATTTCAAAGAAGGTTTATAAGCCAATACAAGGCTCTGAAGAAGTAGCTCGCACCACCTTGCAACAGTCTTTCAGCAACGAGGTGAATCGCTAAAAGACTACATCTCCGGATTTAGACGCGAGATCAATAGAGTAGACAATCCCTCAGATGAAACCATCCTAACAGTGATTTCAGCAAGACTTCGTAAAGATGAAAAGCCGTATGAGAATATCTGTAAGTCTCCAATCAGGGATTTGGGTGAGTTTTATGAGCGAGCGATCAAGGAGAGCAGGTGGGAAGAGGTTTTCAATTCCTCACGATTTGACCAGAAAAATGAAGCGAGCAGCTCTAACCACTCGGGAAAAATGAGTAACAGTAGGAATGAAAATCAAGACCAGGACTCAGACAACCAGGTTGTTAAGAAGGCCAGAAAAACGCCCAGGAAGGAGCGATCTAAGTATCAAGGTCGCCATGATAGCTATAGTGTCCTACTAGATACTCAGGATAAGATCTATGCAATAAAGAAGCATAATGAATACTTTGGTCTAATCTTATGAAGTCTTTTATCCATCGCAAACACAAGAGCAAGTTCTATGCTTACCACAACGAGGTCGGATATAACACCTCAGATTGCAGGGAGCTGAGGGATGCCATTGAGAATCTGATTAAGCGAGGTCGACTGATGACTATATGGTGTAGCAAGCGAGCTAGCGACCTCAACAACCTTGGTAGGCAGCATGGTAGCAATCCCAATGAGCTCCCAATCCAGAACATGAACCCGTTGTATGAGCTATCTTCACTATACACGGTAAACCTTACCTCACGGTGAACTCACCTCCCAATCCAGAATAAAATTTTCCTCACGTGACTACCGTGAATGCATAAGACATTTTAACAAGAAAGATGTTCAAAAGCATTTACTCATTATTAAATGTTTACACATGCACACCAGTACACCAACTATACACTAAAGTAACATGACCTGTACCATTCCAAAAAATGAAACATTCATCCCATTTGCTGCTGATCAATGATCAAAACACTACAATTATCAAACTCAAACTTAGGACTACCAACAGTTACTCATTACACACTCGCACACCAGTACACCAACTATACACTCAAGCAACATAAACTGTATCATTCCAAAACGAATATTCTCCCCAGTTTCTGCTGATCAATGATCCAAAACCCTACAATTCCCAAACCCAAACCTAGGACTACCTAGCTAATGTTACTCAGCTCTAAAATCGACAGATTCCCACAGCTCTTACCATTCTTAAGTTGATCACAGACAGGTTTAATCTAAATAGCTTTTTCCATTGTATTCTCCTCACAACAACTAATCAAATCCAAATCCCATAATCTTACCCTAAACCTTTCTTCAACAACACAAACAAACACAACATTTTATAAACCAAAACAGTATACAACAATCAAGAGGCAGATTCCACTACACTAGTTTCCTAAACCAGATTGATGATCAAAACACATCACATTTCCAATTCCTAAACGTACAACATCTAGTCACTGATCTTCTACATTTTCTATTGATCAACCAAACAGAGGACAAGCCTAGAGACATGAAATTCCAACAATCTAAAATTCAAACAACAAAATGATGGAGAGATCAAAAATTAGAAGAGAAAAAAGAAAGACACTAACAACGTTCAAGAAAGGTGTACTTGGTGAAAGGAGTTGTCTTGCGACGCTTGGTTGTTTTGGGGATGGCATGCTTGCCAAGCAAGTTGGTGAAGGTCTTCTCGATGCTCTAGTCGTCTGTGTCGAAATTGAAAACCTGAAAGCGCTTCTTGATCTGTAGAGGACTCATTGGGAGTGCAATTTGGACATGGGTTTGTGGTGGATTTGATTATTTATAGTGCCTGCTTGTGTCGCAAGTTTTAGGCTTTTAGTCTTTAAGAAATAGACGTTACATGAAGCGAAATGTCTTCTCACTCTCATGTTGCCTTTAAAGTTATTCAAATTATGTTCTTAAAAAAAAGGGGGGCAAGCTGACTTGTGCTGGTGAATAGATGGCGCTCGGTTCTGGGCATATTATAGTGTGAAGGCTTAAAGTGTACTTATTTCGGATAATTGGATTACATAATAAAATCATCGCTCAAGTGCTTGTGAATGTTTTCGAGGATGTCGTATTGGAAGCTTAAAGTGTAATTATATTAGGTCGGTTGATTATGGATAGTGTAATAGTAAGATTTGAGTGTATTCATGCAACGGAAAGATAGAAAACTAGAAAGCAAGTTTTTTAGGTCTTATGTTCGTGGTCTATGACATGGTGGTTGGTTATTTTTAGAAATAATAAGGTCGAAGCTCGGCCTTTACACTTCTTGGATTGGAAAAATTATGAGTTGACTTCAATCAAATTCATATGCTTTTGTTATTAATGGTGTTTCGTGTGGTTATTTAAAGCCAATGTGGGACTTGAGGCAAGGAAACCTTATTTTTCTTTATTTAATTCTTTTATATACAAAAGGTTTTCATCTTTGGTTAAGAATGCAGAACAGAATGGAGAATTACGAATGATGGGTGTGATTGTCAAACTTTAAGAAAGATTCTTGTTTTAGATGTTGTTACTTCTAGCCAAGTTGTGAATATTGAGAATTCTACCCTATGCGTAACGTAGAAGGAGATGCATAATATATTAGGGTATAATTAATTGGTTGCCATATGTTCCTGGAATGTTGTTTTATTATATAAAATGCAAAGTTTGGAATAAGCTCAAAGGATTGAAGAGTAAGCTTTTAATAACAAGTGGTAAGTAGGTTTTAATAAAAATCATTGTCCAGTTTATTTCATGATACAACAATAATTTATTGACATTTAACCCTTTTAAGAGGCTCAACTTGATGAAGTGCTAAATGTTTATGAATATATTGTGATTGGTTTGAGGGATGTTTTATGAGAGGTTGAAAGTGTATTCATTTTAAGTCATCTGATTGCATAATAAAATCGTTATTAAAGTGTTTATACATTACGACTAGCTTTTGTAGATGTCATATCAAAAACTTAAAGTATATTAATTCTAATCATTTGATTACAAACAATGCAATAATGAGGTTTGAATGTATTAGCGCCATGAAAAGAAGGGAAACTTAGAAGCAAGATCTATTAGCTCTCAAATCGGCTGTGTTTAAGGTCTATGATATTGTGGAGTAGCTAACTCTAGAAAGAATTATGTCTAAACTCGAGTTTTTTATTTATTGGATTAGAAAAATCATGAGTTGTCTCCAATTAATATTTACACTTTTGTTATTAATGGTGCCTCATGTGGTTATTTAAAGCTAATATGGGGTTGAAGGTAAGAAAACCCTGCTTCTCCTTATATAGGTTTTTGAAGAGGAGCATGATTGCTCCTTGCCAGAGAAGGAAGAAGACAAACAAAGAAGGAAAAGAAAGAGGAAGAAGGAGAAAGAGGAGGAGGAGAAAGAATATGTTGGAGAAGACAACGAATGGAGAAGTGAGTGATTTTGCTGGTGAAAGAGATCAAAGAAGATAAAGTTAGTTTTCTTTTTTTTCCTTCTTTTTTTCACATAGGTTTTTCTTTCAAAGGGCAATTTTGTCTAAAAAAAAAACCCTTGGAACACAAATGATAGACATAAAGAAAGGGGACAAAAATGTTCTTCACCATTATTTTTAAGTTATTTATGTTTTTACCCCATACTAATACTATTCTAGTTCCTACAATATAGTCTTGTCTTGCAAATAGATGATTGGACAATAATACACAGCTATCAAGATTGGTAGTTTTCCTATCATCAGTTGTGACCAGGAGCTATTGACAGTCTTTGCATCCTATTTATTGCTTGAATAAGTTAACGACCATCTTCAAGATGATGAATAGAATTCATACAAAGTAAAAAAAAGAAATTCAAAATTGTGAAAAGGGTTTAAAATCTAATCAGCTTTCAAAAGTAATCCAATCATAAGCATAACAAATCAAGAATGAGATGAAAATGTGATTGTTTTGTCATATGAAACATGTTGGAAAAGAAATCTAAAGAAACAATTGCAGCTCTTCTGCTAATACTTTGGCTTGTGAAGAAGATTTGAATGATTTCATTATTCAGAAGCAGCACTTGCAGCACTCAGGTCCACAGACAGATCAAGAGCCTGAATCATAAACAAATAAGGAAAATGATAAATAAAACCACTTTGCTTAGAACTGCTTTTTCGATAAGCACTTAGTTCTTAGAAACTTTTTACTATATAATTCTACAAAAACATTACATCTACTATATATTTAACTTCAAATTGCACTTCCGTTGACATTCAATCAAACACTAAGACTTAAAAGCACTTTTGAGATTATATAAACAACAGCATCAAACTAGTAGGAATTTCTCATTGGCGCTATCCAGACATAACACGTTTTCTGTCACTGTTGACAGACAAAAGTAAAAACGTAAGATAATTTTTATCATGGCATCTTAAGATCATGGAACACTAGTTTATGTCTCAAGTTGTGTGCATATACTGTCAAGCAAATATAGCCTATTCTGAAGGCCAAGATGCAACAATATCCATCAAGAATTATATCTTTTCATCTCAGTGTAGGATTTTAATTTTTGTTACAATAGCAGTACCTTTTTTTTTTTAATTGTTTACTACAATAGATGGAAAAACAGTTAATATTCAAGTTTTAGAGAAACAGGCTAGCACATTTAGGATTTAACTCTATAAAGAGTAAGTATGAATTTATTATTTTATATTAGGAAACACAAGCATGCTTACTTACAGTAGATATGAAACAGTTGTCAGCTTCATGGTTGTTTGTAGGTACAAATCTATCATAGGTGTCAAAGAATATCTGATCTACAGGTCCAAGTAGGTCAATGCCGGGCTTCAGCTCAACTTCAGGGTTCTCAGTTTCTGCTTCTGTTGAAACAAATGCAATGTATAGCCCTTTTGGATCTACATTGTGAGCATATGAGCAACAGAAAAGGTACCTGCATCAAAAACAATGAAGTTAAATTTAAGTTCCTTCTGTCTTTCCTGAAGTTAGAAACCTAGTAACTCACATGCCTGTTTCTGTTTGCGATATCTCCTCCGGATTTATAGACTTAATGTGAGAAAAAGTAGCTGCTTGAATGACATTTTGGTCAGGGACTTCACACATATAAGGTAAAAGGCTGATCTAAAGGCTTTATCGAAAATGTGTGGTAAAAGCGTTGCTGTATATCCTCCTCTATTGTGGGTTGATGATAATAAATGAGGCTTTTGACTATTATTGCTTGGAAACATCACTAATTATCTCAACCCCAAAAGGCCACTCAGTGTTGTGGATGATTAATTATAAATATATGCAAATAAAAGTGCAAATTTATGAGCTACATGTACGTTAAATACTAAGAAGATCAAGGAAGAAAATTTAGTACTCCATACATGTCTGATTTACGTCCAAGTTGCTTTTGTGGCAGAATAACCTGGCATGAATGAGAATTATTGGTGTCTGGAATTGGATGGTTCATTATACAAATTGCACGAGCAACCTTTCCAACCTTTTTAACCTGTTACACTCAGAAAGCAATGTCAGATGAAGGCCGTGTAAATAATGTTGAATGATGAATACTTTTTTGCATTATGTCTTTAACATTTTTGGTTGGCAATCTGGTGTTGAACACATGTAGCTGCAATGATCCAAAAAATAAAAACAAAAAAGATTAGTTTGTTCATACTGACAGAACTGTTAGAGCTTACCTTATCAGGCAAATATGATGGATCACAAACAAGAGTTTCATGCAGACATGAAGGATTGCCAATTACAGAGAAAAAGTTTACTAGGTAAAACGAAAGTGGCTTGCTTCAGAGTTAGAGTTTAAACTTCTTAAAAATAGATGAACCTTCCAGAATCAAATTTTTGTTCTTTGGGTAGTCCAAACAAGTCATGTTTGTTTCGTTGTGGAAGTAAAAAGTCATCGCTTCTTTTGAATGAAAACCAAAGAGCAAAATGGTAAGAGATCTAAATTCAACATGAAAGTAGAAGGGGACAGGCCATTGCCATGCCTCTGCAGACTTAGGGTAAACTTATGCAAAACAATTAGATTAGCCAGTTAATTAGGATATATGCTACCAACTATAAGTACAGTAACAAGGGACTCTTTCACGTTGAAAAAAAAGGCTCTTAAATTAGAAAAGAGTGATTATTTCATAAGCTAAAGCAATCCCTGACACACTTTAAATGCAATTGCAGGGAAATAAAAGAATAATGTAAAAGAAAAGTACAATGGAGATGTATGATGGTCATCAGTTTAGGTTTCTAATTGGAGGACGATAGGGTACATATAGAAGGATTACCCCACTACCTCTTCACGAGCACCTCAACAGAGTTTTTCTTGAAATTGCATCTAGTCAAGCCTCAAGGCTTAAGCCTAATAGACTTGCTCACCTTTGAGAAAAACAGTTATAAGATTCTGGATACCAAAGATATTCTGAAAGATTTACCTTACATTCCGGCTTGTTAAGCATGTATGTTCCACCATAAACAGCACTTAAACGTGCAAAGGCCTGCCAATAATGACAAATTACATGTCAAAGTTGCTTAAATTCGCTCCCAGCATCTAAAAATTGCATATAACCCAAACCTGAGGTAGTTCTCCCAGTCCATACAGAGGATAGATACAAGGAGAACCTCCTTGAAACCGTGCCAAAGGCTAAATATAAAGCTAAACATATAAAGCTGTAATAAATGAGCGTTATAATTTGTATGGTTATCAAACCGGTTGGAAATTAGGGAGGTGTATTCGATATAGATTTCGTTTCAGTTTGTTGAAGTTTCTTTTAACGATAGATTTTGATAAATTTTATAGATTTTATGAATTCTATCAGATTTTATTAGAATTATATTTAAGAGTTTGTTGGATTATTTAATAGATTCCATCAGATTTTGTTAGAATTCTATTTAGAGTTTGTTGGATTTTTTGTATAGATTTAAATGAAATTGGATATATTTAAATGGAATTGTTAATGATTTTATCTTAAAAAAAAAAAAATCATATGATGAGTAGCTTATTTTACTTGGCCCAACTTTCACCGCTAAATTATATAAATTATGACTATGATTATTTTATTTTTATAAATCACATTAATGAAAATTTTGATATTATAAAATGATATTAGTTTTTTCATGTCTAATTATTTGTTGATTTTTTTTTTTTTAAATTTAGTATGTATGTATTAACTTAAGATCATATCATATCGTATTTATACATTTTTGAAGAGCGTGTCATATTCAATAAAGTTGAAAAATATCAAGTTTAAAAATCAACGCAAATATGTAGCACTAGCAAAATCTCGTTTTTGTATGTATGTGTGCTTGTATGTACATATATAGAAGATTAATAGTTTCACGTTTCCAAATTAGCAAGCTTTTAGTGCTAATGTTTAACATAATCAACAACATGTAAATTGTAAGTGTAATGTATCAATAAAATAGGTGGGAGTAATTATCAAAAACTTAAAAATATTAATAACATTATTCATGATGAAATTGTCATCTTTCCTATGTGTTATTATTGCTTAGGAATCTTAGCGGTCATCGCTTAGTTTTTATCAATTCTTCATTTATACTTATGCAATATTTATCAATTTTCATAATTGTTATTGTGCATTATGAAATTATCGTTTGTGAAACCACAACCATAATAAGTAAGCATAATAAACTTAGATAAAATCAAGAGGTGGGTCAATCTTTAATTGCATCAACTCGTAAAGTATTAACAAATAGAGAAATTTCAGTTTCCTCTTTGAATCTCAGTTACTAGGTTTTGTATAGATTAACGCGATATTGCAATTGTCGTCAATCAAAAGATTAGGTTTTTATAGATTTTTGAGTTATGTTAGAGACAAAAAGACTTGTTGATTGTTGAAAAATTTATAGGTTTTGGTGATTTAATCACTGAAAAAAAAAATTCCAAGAGAAAAAAAAAATGAAGGTATGAAATTTATGAAATCTTTGAGGGTAGGGCAAAATTTCATATGAGTTTTTTTATTCATATCTAGGTTCAAAAAATCAATTAAAATACAATTCCTACAAAATCATTGATTTTTTTAATACACATTGACTTATTTAGATTTCTTAAAAAGTTTAATTGAATACACAAAAATTTTATTGAAATCCTTACAAATCTGAATTGAATACACCCAAATTTTAATAAAATTATAAAAAGTCTAGATTGAATACACCTAGATTTTAAAATCTTTTGGATTCCAATAGACTCCTAAGTTGAATACACCCCCTTTAGAGTCATTGTTAGAGCATCTCCAATGCAAGTGTGGATTGTGAAAAAATAGAGTGCCACATATGATAAATTGATAAAAAGTTAAAATTAGTCTCTCCAATGCAAACTTCTCTAACCACTATTAAGATGACATGACAAAAAGAAAATAGAGGCTGTCAACTTCAATGTCTATTTCTAGAGAGCCTCTTGGACAGCCATGTCAACAATAAATTATTGAAACTTCCATTAAATAATATTTTATGATAACTTTCTTTGATGATATATTTTTGTTTGACTATTTATCATTCAAATAAATAGAATAGCATTGGAGAGCCCTTTTAGATTTAAGTGTCTATAAATTTATATTTGTGCCACATAGGATGTATATTTCCTTGACATTGATGATGTGTCCATTTTTTTTAAAAGACAATTCATATTTGCATTGGAGATTTGCATAGAACTAATTTAGGAGAACATTTCCTTTCTAGTCTATTCCTAATATAGCTAGATGATCAATTGATTAATTAATTAGATTGATTGATTGAGTAAAATTAGTGATTAATTAGTAGGTGATTGATTAATTATTTCCATTGATTGAAAAGTTTCTATTCTTTGTACTATGGTATTAGGTTGTAAATAGCCTAACCATTTCTATTGTGATCAAGTTGGTCTCTCAATAAAATTCAATATTTTTCCACATGGTATCAGAGCGGTTGCTCAAGTTCTTTGGAAATGCCATTAGCTGCTGGTTTCTTCTTTGTTTTTTTGCCTTCGTGACCGGGTTTCTTGTTTGTTTTTGTGCCTTTATTGCCCTACAACTGACCTTTCATTGTCAGCATCTTACAAAACCTTTGTTTTTTAGAAACCTTGCTTCCAGATTCGACCAGTTTTCTAATATGTCTGCTACTACCAAAAGTGATATTTCCTCCCCATCAAAAAATAGCACCAGCCAATCTAATGATGAAGAATCACAGCCCCATACAAGTAAGGGAGATCTACAGAATACTCAGATAGCTTACAAATTAAATGGAAAGAATTATTTGATGTGGTCTCAGACATTTCTTAAGGGTAAAGGAAAGTTAAGCCATCTTTTGGGAACAGGTACTTGTTCATTAGTGAAAACAGGTGAAAGTTCTCATTCTACTTGTCTCAATATTTTAGATAGTATCTCAGATAAATTAAGTTCCTGCATCCTTGATTCAGGGTCTACTGATCATATTCCTGGATCCTTGATTCAGAGGCTACTGATCATATGACCTTTTCCTCAAATTTACTATACTTCCTACGCACTCTGTTCAAGTAATAAACACATCTCAGTTACTGATGATTCATTAACTACTATAACTGGTTCAAGAGATGTAAAACTTTGTCCAAAAATCAGTCTAAGACAAGTTTTACATGTTCCGTAAACTGACTTTCAATCTTATTTCAATTAAAAAACTCACTTAAAATTTAAATTATTTTTGTGACCTTTTTCCTAACTCACTGTGAGTTTCAGTTTCATACTTTAGGGAAGAGGATTGGACAAGCTAAGGAGAATAATGGTTTGTAGTACTTTGAGGCATCTTAGTTATCTGTAATTCTAATAACAACATACTCCATTCCTACCGATATGAAAGACCAACAAATAAAGACCTAGTTTGGCTTCATTGTTAAAGATTTGGACATCATTCTTTCTCTGTTTTAAAAATTATGTTTCCTAGTTTATTTAAAAGTTTAGATGTGGATGATTTGAATTGTGATACATGTGAGTTTGCAAACATAGACATGTATCTTTTCAATTAGTAATAAAAGATGTTTAATTCCATTTTCTCTTGTTCATAGTGATAAATGAGGTCCTTCAAAAATTTCAAATATTACTAGAGCAAGGTGGTTTGTATCTTTTTTTTATTATTGTACTAGAGTCTCTTGGATATTTTTATTAAAACAAAAATATGATCTATTTGAAGTTTTTCTTAAATTTCATCGTTTGATTCAAAATCAGTTTGGAATTAAAATTAAAAGGATTAGATAATGCTAAAGATTATTTTAATCATACATTATCTTCCTATTTTAAAAAAGAAGGTATTATTCATGAGTCTTCCCATGTTTATACACCCCAACAAAATGGGGTGGCAGAAAGAAAAAATAGACATTTGTGTCAATTGATCAGGCTAAAATTATGCATGATTGTATATTCTTAACCTATACTCTTGTGATGAAAACCCGAGTAAAATAGGGGTGTTCTAATATTTTCTAAGTGTTTTGTGCAGAAATTGAATGTAGGGACTGAATTATAAATTTTATAAATTTTTGAGGTAAAAGTATAATTTTTAAAAGTTTAGGGGAAAACATGTAATTTCTAAAACTTGAGGGGCTTTTTATAATTTTTCCCGCAGCCCATAGCTGCTGGCTGATTTCCAGCAGCCCACACCAGCAGCTGGCTGCTGGACGCATGCGCGGGCCACAAGCCTGCGACCATGGGCTGTGGGTGTTTTTTTTCGTGTAAGTGACCTGTAGGCCAGCGTGAAGGGATTCAAACGTGTGTTGCAAAATTTTCTTGCATATTTCACGCGTGGAAAATCACCAAGAATGTCTCAGTTGATTTGTTGAAGGCAGTTAAGGCAAGTAATTAAAGTATGGAAGGAAGTTTCAAGTGGTCATTACAGAAAATCTTGAAGTTAATATGGTGAGCATTCAAAACAGCGATTCAAGTGGCCAGATTATGGTATTAACAGAGAGCTTATTGGAGCAAATTGAGGGAGCTGTCATCGGCAATTAACAGAGAATCAAGGAAAAAAGGAAGTCAACGAAGGCTTGAAAAAATATCTCCCTTCGCGTATAAATTCATATTGTTGAGCAGCAGACAGAGAGGTCGGCAGAGAAAAAAAGTTTAGGGTTTTTTTCTTTGATCATTTTCTTTCAAAACAACAGCAGGAGGGGTCTTTTGAGTGTCGGTTGAGTGGAGTTTTCTTTGAGAAGTCTCTTTAGTCTCTCGTTCGGACGACAGCAGAGAGGGTTGCACAGGAGTGGAGTCTCAAGGCAATCTCAACATCGTCAGAAGTGGGTGTGCTCCAAATCCAGAGTCAGTTTATTCAAGCTTCAAAAGAAGAAATCTCTCAGAAAATAACACAGTGACTATTCCATCTTTGGTTGATTGTTTTAATGTGGTTTATTTTCACTTTAATTTATTGTACTGTGTTATTCATCTTCATGTCGAACTAATTTTAATTTCTAAGGCTACAATGTAGCCGATTTATTTCATCACCTATTCAATGAGTTTTTGGATTAATGAATGATTGTTTTCTTTTATATTTGTATTCTATTCTATTGGATCTTAATGCTGTCAATCAAATAAGGCCTGTTAATTGACAGATCTGGTGACTATGATGCGCTTGACAAAGGTATCATGTGTTAGACGACAATAGAATAACATAATCTGTATAGGATAGACATATAACTATAGGATTGTGTAATCATATGTGGGTAATTGAAACTTAATGAGTTCGGATTAATTTAATCTATATAGACATATAATAGATTAATTATTCTGGATAATATTACTTGACCGATCGAAAGAGGCTGGTAATTGATTTAGAATTTTACCCGATTAAATACAAAATAAAAGTAATTATGTTGGTGAGAATAAAATGAGAATAGGTTGATGAAATAAAAAGGTGAAATTGTGTCTTAGATCTACAAATCTGTTGGTAGTTCCGTTATTTAATTTGATTGTGTATTTAATTTTTACTTTTTATTTTATTATTTTTCTTGTTTTATTATATTGTCATTCACCTTTATTTGAGTTTTGATAGTTTGAATAAAATTGTCTCAATCAATTTTGGTAATTGATATATAAAATTTAGCAATTGTCCCTGTGGGAACGACCTTGATTTGCCATTATATTACATTGTGACCGTGTATACTTGCACGTGACCTATTGTAATTAGTGCATTAGGAATTTACCTATCATCAACCACCAAAGCATTACTTTTTCCAAACAATGTGTCCAATTCTATTGGAGGAAGCATTATTGATTGCTGCCCGTATTACAAATAGAATACATTCTAGAGTTTTAGGGTTTAAAACTCCTATTTCCATTCTTTTGCAATTTTTTCTAAATTTTAATGCATCTAACAATCTTGTTTCTAAGATTTTTGGATGTACGGTTTTTGTTCATAATCAGAGTCCTAGTAAAAGTAAATTCGATCCAAAGGCAATAATATGTGTATTTTTAGGATATTCTTCAACTCAAAAAGGTTACAAATGTTATCATTCTATTTCTTAATGATTTTTTATGTCAGCAGATGTGACTTTTCATGAAAAAAATTCATTTTTATCAAAAACCTTATCTTCAGGGGGGAAAGGTTGAATGAAGATAAGGATTTTTTTTTATAATTATTTGAATAATCCAATTGTTGAAAATAATTTTGAAATTGATTTTTTTATCTTTTGATATTGATTCAAATTCTTCAAACAATTGTCCAAATCTGTCTGCAGCCCTTAACCAGCAAACAACCCCCATATCAAACTCAAACTCTCCCACTTATCCAAATGCAGTTGGTTTAAATTAAACTCTTGAAAAATCTTAAGAGATAGAAGTTAAGTTGGATAACGAAGCCACTCAACCTGATCAATAAACTGCCCCCATATCAAATTCAAACTCCCCAGAAATTAAGTCGTTATCTAGTATAAATTTAGACAACATAACTTGTCCAAATCTAAACAATATATTTGGTTCAAGTCAACCTAAACATCTCACCAAACCCAAATAGACCGGCCTTCAAATAAATCATGGCTAAACTAGAACAACTCACAAAAAGCCAACCAAATCTACTTCTAAACATCCCTGAACAATTAGTTCTTAGTCCCACCAAATTTTTGCAGGTTTACTCAAAGAAAAAGAGCTTGAATTATGATTACCCAAGTGGTGATTCTAAGACAACTTGAGCATACAATTGATGACTAACCTATTGCACTCAGAAAATGAACTCGAGAGTGTACAAAAAGGCCATTATATCCTATCTCTAAATTTGTTTCATACAGCAGGTTCTCTTTATCTCATTAGGTTTTTTTAACCAACCTAAACACTATACCCATTCCTTCTACTTTATTTGAGGCACTATCTGATCAAAATTGGAGATAAGCTATGTGTTGACGTTCAGATTTGATCAATTGTTGGTTCGTGAAGCCCAAACTACAATCAATGGAAAATAAACAAAAACAAGAGAATAGAAGCAGAGAGGAAGAACTAGAACACAAGATTTACGTGGTTAAGCCAAGAATGGGCCTACGTCCATGGTGTCATCTCTGATATAGAGAGGCAGTCTCTATTATTATATATATTTTTTGTGTATGTTACAGCAAGAGAGAAAAATGAGAGAGAGAGAGAGCCAGATAGAGTTGCTTTTACAATAATTCTCACCCCTATTTATAGAGAGGGGGAGATATTATAATTGTAGTACAACTCAAATGGGAAATCATTTATTAGTATTTACATTTCCTAATATTGTGTTCTTGATTTTTGAGATTTGATATAATCTTTTGATTTGGTGGTTGAGATCTCTAGAAATCACGCTGCTACCATTCTGGGTAGGATTCTATGTACATGTCACGCTATCCGCGAGCTAGAGCTTGTGAGGTAGCTTTGCTCGTGACTAGCAACCTGTGATGGAGCTTCTCTTATGCGAGCTTAGGTTGTGACTGAATTGGAACATGTAATAATGAACTGCTCATTCTATGTGAGCTGACTATTGTGAGCACGATGCTTCTATGTGTGCATTCTTGCGAGCTGTCCTACGAGCTAACTTCTGTGAGCTGAGACTTGCACACTAGTTCTTTATCTGCTGGGCCCTTGCCTATTAGATTATTTCAGGGCCTTTAGGCTTTTACCAGCCCATTTGAACAATCCAAAAAATACCCACAACACTATGGAAGTAGAGATGGCTGTATTAGAGAAAAATAATACATGAGAATTAATGGAGTTGCAGCAAGGTAAGAAAGTAATAGGTTGTAAGTGGGTCTTATGGTCAAATATAAAGCAGATGGGTCACTAGAAAGGTATAAGGCGAGTTTGTTTGCAAAGGGATATACACAAACATATAGGGTGGACTATTAGGAAACATTTGCACTAGTGGCAAAAATGAACACAGTAAGGGTACTATTATCTTTGGCACCCAATTTTGGATGACTTTTTCAACAATTTGATGTGAAGAATATTTTTCTTCACGGAGACCTAAAAGAGGAGATATATATGCAGATTCCACCTGAATATGGAAGTAAATTGAAAGTAGAAACTATTTGTAAACTAAAAAAGACATTGTATAGCCTGAATTAATCACCTAAGGCTTGGTTTAGGAGGTTTACAAAAGCATTGATGGCAAACTGGTTATAAATAGATTTAGGGTGATCATACCTTATTCATTAAACATTTGAATTCAGAGGGAGTTACCGTGTTATTAGTGTATATGGATGATATAATAGTGACTAAGAGTGATGAAGGAGAGATAGAATTTCTGAAACAGTGTATGAGAAAGGAATTCCAAATTAAAGAACTTGGGAGGCTAAAGTATTTGTTAGGGATTGAAGCAGCTCACTCACAAAAAGGCATTTTCTTGTCACAGAATAAATATTTGTTTGATCTTCTAAAGGAAATAGAATAGTTTAATTGTAAACCGGTATCTACTTTGATTGATGTGAATCATAAAATGGGTGAAGCTATGGATGGAGTAATGGTTAACAGGGAGATGTATTAAAGACTGGTTGGCAGACTTATATGTCTCTCACATACTGGCCCGAATACTGCCTATATGGTTAGTGTTGTGAGTCAATTCATGCATAGTCCAAAAGAGGTGCATTTACAGGCTATTTATCGGATTCTACATTACTTGAAGGGTTGTCCTGGAAAGGAAATTCTATTTAAAAGAAATTCTGAGTTATCATTGGAAGCTTACATAGATGCTGACTATGCTAGGTCAGTAATGGATAGAAGGTCAACAACTAGGTATTATACTTTCCTTGGTGGTGATTTTCTCACATGGAGGAGCTAAAAACAGAATGTGGTAGCACAGTCAAATGCTAAGGCTGAATTTCGAGTAATGGCACAGGGAATTTGTGAATTGTTGCAGCTGAAAATTGTTCTAAATGATTTGGGAATCAAATGGGAAAAACCTAAGAGGTTATATTGTGACAACAAATCAGCCATTGGTATTGCTTATAATCCTGTACAACATGACAAGACTAAACAAATTGAAATAGATAGGCAATTCATAGAAGAGAAGCTAGAAAGTGGAATAATTTGTACACCTTATGTCTCAACTAAGGGACAACTTACAGATGTTCTAACTAAAGACTTACTAGGCACAGTGTTTCAAGAAATAACATCAAAGCTGGAAATGATAGATGTCTGTTTACTAACTTAAGGGAGAGTGTTGGAAGTTAGAATTATTGTTAGTGTTGGAAGATTTGTATAGCACTAATTTAGGAGAATATTTCCTTTTTAGTCTATTCCTAATATAGTTAGATGATCAGTTGACTAATTAATTAGATTGATTGATTGAGTAAAACTAGTGACTAATTAGTAGGTAATTGATTAATTATTTGCATTGATTGAAAAGTTTCTATTCTTTGTACTATGGTATTAGGTTATAAATAGCCTAACTGTTTCTATTGTAATCAAGTTGTTCTCTCAATGAAATTCAATACTTCTCCACAAAATCCTTGACATCTGATTTCCATAATGCTTTAACAAGAATCAGGAATATCTTGATCATATTACTGATGTAAATGAAAGTTGTAATTCCAAGAAAAGAAACATAAGGGCACCTTCATTCTCTTCACAAAATCCAAAGCAGGTTGATCCAAGTAACTATCATCAATGTGAAGTGCCAAAGCATGACCAATAAAGTCAATTGTATCATCTTCAAGCCCATATTTTCTGCATAGACAAGTATGCATCAAATTATATATTTAATATATAACCAAAATTGAAGATTGAAAAGGCGACAAAATGAAAACTTTGTATTGAGCTAAAAGACTATTATTCACATAATTATTTGTTGGTGCTTCTTCAAATCTTTATCAGTTGTGATTTGAAGATAAACATAAAAATCAAGAGGGAATAGGTATAGAGCAATACATGAGTATTTCAGTCGGTGTAAGAAAAGGTAAGAGCTACTTAAAAATAATAATACAGATAAATTTCATGCTTATATGAGTATTTCAAATTTCATGTTTCATAAATTAAACAAAAAAATATGCAACAAAGAAGAAAGAGGTCTATACCCCTAGTTGCAATTTTAGGTATACTTATGTACTACGCCAAGCTATGGAAAGGGGAGAAGGATGAGTTAAATATGAGATAATTGTTGGAAACTTGATGGTGAGAACTCATAAAAATTTGTTAAGAAACAATAGTTTGAGGAGGAAAATAATCACTTGTATTGAAATTTTCTTTTACTTGATACAAACTTATTTCTCACCACTACTCACTCTTTTACAAGTTTCCTCACACTTACCCAACTGCCTACACCACCTAGGTTTATATAGGACTCCTCTCATAATTACAAGACAATGAATCTACTCATGCATACATTGAACTCACATATGCAATGTATTTACAAATACATGTACCTTATAAACATATGTATTTCATAAATATATTCATCATCTAAATACATGAATTTCCTAAATGCATGAACACACTAAACAAGATGAATGTGACATTAATATTTTCCAAGATTCATGAATCTCCAAGCCTATAAAATCATGTTTAATTTCCAACATTCCCCTTTAAACATGATTTTCCGCAAACTCCAAGTAAAGCTCTCATTTTGCAAAACACATCAACCTTGAGTGGTTTGGTAAAAATATCTGCAACTTGATCTTTCGTCTTGACCTACTTCACATGAATCTCCTTTTTCGAAATGCAATCTCTAATAAAATGGAATCTTGTATCAATATGCTTACTTCGATCATGGAACACAGGATTCTTTGATAAAGCAATGGTTGACCTCTTATCCATATTAATCACCGTTGTTTCCTTCTGCACAATTCCCATCTTTTTCAATATATTTCTCAACCATATTGCATGACGGGTACAAGATGCGGCAGCAACATATTCAGCTTCACAGGTAAACAAGGTCACAATGGGTTGTTTTTTAGAACTCCATGTAAAAGCAGTATCACCCATAAAGAATACAAACCCAATAGTGCTTTTACGATCATCAACATCTCCAGCCCAATCACTATCACAAAATCCTTCAAGCTTAAACTCATTAGAAAATGAGTAAAACAACCCATAATTAAGCGTACCTTTAAGATAACGAAGAATTCTCTTAGCTTCCTTCAAATGAGTAACAGTTGGAGATTCCATAAAACGACTGACTAGCCCAACACCAAAGAGAATATCTGGCCTTGTACAAGTTAGATATCTTAAACCTCCCAATCAGGCTCTTAAAGTATGTTGGATCGACAACTTCACTTTCTTCATATCTTGATAACTTAACTCCAGTCTCGACAAGTGTTGCCACCGGTTTGGAATCAATCATCTTGAACTTCTCAAGCACTTCTCTGGCATATCTTTCTTGAGAAACGAAAATACCTTCCTCCATTTGCTTTACCTCAATGCCAAGATAATATGACATGAGCCCAATGTCTATCATAACTCTTGAATCATTGCTTCTTTGAATTTCTTGAACATGTTTGGATTGTTTCCTGTAAAGATCAAATCATCCACATACAAACAAACAAGAAAAATGTCTCCATTTTTATCTGTTTTTGAGTAAAGAGCATGTTCATATGGACACTTCACATAGCCATTCCTTTGGAAGTATTTGTCAATTCTGCTATTCCATGCTCTTGGGGCCTGCTTTAATCCGTACAAAGCTTTCTTCAACTTTAAAACCTTATCTTTATGTCCCTTCACAACATAGCCAGGAGGTTGTTGTAAGTAAACTTCCTCTTCCAGGTAGCCATTCAGAAAAGCGGATTTGACATCTATCTGATAGATCCTCAAATTGTTTTGGGCAACCAATGAGATAATCAACCTTACGGTCTCTAATCGAGCAACAAGAACAAACACCTCTTCATAGTCTATACCTTGACGTTGACTATAGCCCTTTGCAACTAATCTTGCTTTGTATCTCTCCACTTCTCCTTTAGCATTCTTCTTAGTCTTGAATATTCATTTGACTCCAATTGCTTTTTGCCCTTTTGGAAGAGCAGCAATTTCCCACGTATCGTTTTTGTAATTGCTTGAATTTTTTCATTCATGGCTTTTATCCATCTTTTATCCTATCTAACCTCTGCAAAATTAATTGGTTCACTATCTGTAAAGAGACAAAATAAAGTGAGATTATTTATTTTTTCAGTTTCATCATAAATCTATCTTAAATTTCTCCAGCCACGAGGTCCAATAGAAGAACTTTCATCTGATGATGATGGAGGTGATTCGTTATGATTAGGAGATAGTGTTGGAGTTGTAGGTTTCTGAGCTGCTTCATTATTTTCATCATTGCTTTCTTCAACAAAAGGAAAGAAAGCATAATTTTCCTCTTGACCATTCCAATCCCATATAGCTTTTTCATAAAAAACAACATCTCTGCTTACAACAACTTTACCATTGCTTGGATTGTAAAGCTTGTAGCCTTTCAACCTTGCACCATAGCTTATGAAAACAAACTTTTCACTCTTATCATCAAGCTTTGAACGCATTTGATCAGGCACATGAGCATAAACAATGCTCCCAAAAATCTTCAAATGAGCAATGCTAGGCTTTCATCCACTCCAAGCTTGCCGAGGAGTTATATTCCATAAACTCCTTGTAGGACTTCCATTAGAAAGATACACTGCACATTCTATAGCTTCAGCCCAGAATTCTTTTGGCATATTCTTGCTCTTTAACATACTCCGTGCCATGTTGAGAATGAACCTATTTTTTCTTTCAACAACACCATTTTGTTGTGGTGTCCATGGAACTGTCAAAGGACGTCGAATTCCATTTTCATCACAAAACTTACTATAAGATCTTAAAGCTTTTATAAAGTAACCACTTTCTTTTTCAACAAAAGCTTTAAATTTTTTAAATGCTTCAAACACTTCTGATTTTTCTTTTACAAAATAAACCCAAGTTTTTCGACTAAAATCATCAATAAACAATAGAAAATAATTATTCTTACCGAAAGAACTCGATTTGATTTGTCCATATAGATCCGTATGCATAAGTTCCAGCAGCTTCTTTGATCTTGAAAAGGATTCTTTTGGAAAACTCTTTCTTGATTGTTTTCCAAAAATACATCCTTTGCAAAATTGATTTGGGTGCTCGATATAAGGTAATCCATTCACCATATTCTTCTTTGCCATCAACCTTAAGCCCCCAAAATTCAAATGTCCAAGCTTTAAATGCCAGACCCACGATGAATCTTTCAAACAATATTTTAGACATTTAGTAACGTCAATTTGAATGTTTAACAAAAACATTTGATTTTTCGTCGTTGGTACCTTAACAATCAAGTTCTCATGTTGATCTCTGATCGAACGACTATAATTATTCATGAAAATATTATAGCCTTTTTTCAAAAGTTGTCCCAAGCTCAAAATATTATTTTTCATATTTGGAACATAATAGACATTGAAAATAAATTCATGCTTTCCATTTTTCAAGTGGATTAGAATTTTACCTTTTCCCTTCATCGAAATTTTTGTTGCATCACCAAAGGTAATATCACCGCTTACAGACTCGTCAAGCTCCACAAACATTGATTTGCACCCACACATATGATTACTTGCGCCGCTATCAAGATACCAAATATTCCTTTCGCATGTTTCTTCAACTTTGCATGCTAAAAGCAAAGTGGGCTCACTAGCTTTGTTCTCCTCCTTAGTATAATTGACATTTTCTTCAACTTTATTTCTGCATTCCCAATAGTAATGGCCAAATTTGTGAGAATTATAGCATTCGACATGACTTTTATCATACCTGTGATCATTGTTTTGTCTTCCATATGGCCTTGAGTAACTTTGTCTTCCATGACCTCGTGATGAATTAGGATGTTGACTATTAATTACCACCATCTTTATTTGCCTTTTGACCATAATTTCCTTCTCTTCCTCGTCCTCGAGAATTACCACGTCCATGACCTTTACCGCAGCCTTGACCTCGTCCATTCTGACTTCTCTCTTGACTATCTTCGTTGGCTTTTAGCTGTAGCTTTGATTGCAATAATTGCTCCGTGGAGTCTTTCTTCTTTTTCAAGAGCTTTTCTTCATGAGCTTGTAGAGAACCCATGAGTTGATCCACCGACATTGTACTCAAGTCTTTTGATTCTTCAATAGCTACAATTATAAAGTTAAATTTTTCGTCTAGAGATCGAAGGATCTTTTCAACAACTTGGCTATTATTCACCTTTTCACCATATCTCTTCATATCATTAACCACTTTTAAAACTCTTGTAAAGTAATCTGAAACTGACTCAGATTCATTCATATGTAAAGTTTCATACTCACCTCTCAATGTTTGAAGCCGCACTTTCTTGACTTGATCAACACCCTTGAAAGTGTTTTCCAAGATCTGCCATGCTTGCTTGGCAGTGGTTGCTTCAGAAATCTTCTCAAATGTTCCATCATTAATTGCTTGATGGATTATGGTCAGAGTCTTTTAATCCTTCTTTCTTATACTACTCAAAGCATCCTTTTGGACTTGACTCAAAAAGACTTCATCTTCTGGTTCTGTATATCCTTTGTCAACAATTTCCCATGCATCTTGCGAGCCAAGTAAAGCCTTCATACGAACACACCAAGTGCTAAAACCTTCTTTAGTGAGACGTGGTACTTGAAAAGGGACAAGATTGCTATTGGCCATTTTAACACTCAATTTTTTTGAAAGTCGGGCTATGATACCACTTTGTTGGAAACTTGATGGTGAGAACTCAAAAAGATTTGTTAAGAAACAATAGTTTAAGGAGGAAAATAAACACTTGTATTGAAATTTTCTTTTACTTGATAAAACCTTATTTCTCACCACTACTCACTCTTTTTCAAGTTTCCTCACATTTACCCAAATGCCTACACCACATAGGTTTATATAGGACTCCTCTCATAATTACAAGACAATGAATCTACTCATGCATACATTGAACTCACATATGCAATGTATTTACAAATACATGTACCTCATAAACATATGTATTTCATAAATACATTCATCATCTAAATACGATGCATGAACACACTAAACAAGATGAATGTGACATTAATATTTTCCAAGATTCATGAATCTCCAAGCCTATAAAATCATGTGTTTAATTTCCAACAATAATTTCTCTAGCTGTAACTTTGTTCAGGTCCAGTCCCTCATGAGATTTTGGATCATCATCTTCATATTCTGTTAGAAAATGGTCATAAATAATCATTTTCATGGTTGATTTTAAATGTATTTTAATCTTGATTATGAGAGATTAAGAAAGATTTATGTTCTTTACTGTAAGAACAATGAAATAGAGTTAATACATTCAAAAATTAGGATTAAATGAATGAGAAATTGAATCTCAAATTGCACACTTTGATGCAAGGAATGGTCATTAATCCCATATTGGAAGATGAAAAGGGATTTGAGTTATTTTCCATTCAAATTCTTTGTTTCAATTTAAAATTAAATTGTCATTAATTGATTTTAATAATTTTCAGTTGACAAATCAAATTAATTTTAATGATTTTGTAACTGAATTATGAGTTAATGGATGTATTTAAATTTTGATTTTAAATTAAAATTGTAACAACCATTATTTTAATGATTTTCAGTTAACAAATCAATTTCAATGACAAATTAATTTAAATAAATTTTATAACCATTAATAGAATGATGGATGGAATTGAATGGAGGTATTTAAATTATGATTTTAAATCAGAATTGTAACAGCCATGAATAATAACCATAATTGATAGAATTTAATTCTAATTTAAGGTGATTAAATTCTGAGTTTAAATCAGAATTGTAACAGTCAAAATAATGACCATAATTAAGAGATTTTAATTCCCCAAAGTTGAATGATTTATATTGGCATCCAAGTTGAAGAAAGGTAGTGGTTTTTTGGGAAAATAATCTTCCTTCTTTACTTACAGCTTCCAACTTTAGTTTAGGCTTCCAGTGTGATAGAGATCGGATTCAATTCGGTTCGTCGGACGGTTTCAGTCGCTGTATCCTGGGAGACGAATGCAATACATCACGAATTCGTTTTAAGGACACTGTAATTCTTACAGGCCTCGGCTGCTTCAACTTATATTCAGAAATTTATTGTATCTTTGATGTAATTTGTTGTTTTTGTTTTTGCTTTTGTATTGTTTTGTTTTGTTTTTTTTTTCTTTTACTCTGTGTATATGCAGAAGCATAATCTTATAATCTGTAACTGATATCCAACATATTCTTGGACATAAATGAAGAACTTCCTAGCATGGTGCTTCTCAAACAGCCCTATCAATGGTGATTTCAGTGCCTCAACATCAGTTGCTGGAACTTTGTAGATCTACAAATAAAGATTAGTAGGATATGTTATTGAAAGTAATGGAGAGAAAGTTTGTACTGAAATGAGAATCAACTAGTGACCAATCAATAAAACATGTACAATGATGTGAAAATTTGTCACCTTTCCTTTGTTATACACAAAACTACCATCAACAGCTTTGAAGTTAAGATACTTCGTAACATCTGTGTGGATGAGTACACAAACCAAACCACCGTTGGCCATCATAAACTAGCAAAAAGAGAAAACATTACGGAATACATACTTTTTATAATAATGCATACAGAATGTACAATGGGTCATTAAATGGTAATTATAAAGGGAGATTCAAACACTGAAGCAAATACAATAGCTGGCAGTAAGAAGGTACAAATTGAACATGTAATGACAAGATCAAGCAAATATTATCATCTTTCAAGTTCAACTTGGACATGCACTTGTAATATTTGGTAAGTGCTAGAAATATCTACATGAAAATAGCTAATCAATTGATTCCTTTGGTGCTTTATGCAATCTTTTCAGTCTTCAAAACCACAAGGGTCTTAACAATGTCCCAACAAAATTCTCAATTCTTGATATCTTTTGGTGTCCTAATGGTATGAATGAAAGACATGTTTTGTTATTCTCAAGACAACACTCTCTGATGATGTCTGGACACATACAGGACACAACCCCAGAGGTCTCACCCCATGAAAAATATTTTTGTTTCTAGATCACAGCTAACATGATTTGGACACATGACATGATTTCACCAATATAAAGAAGGAATTATAATAAGCCTCATAGTAGTATTACCAAAATTGTATAAAGTACATGTGTGTTGAATAAAGTTTGCATAAAGAGGAGGATATGACTACATAGGAAACATAATATATGTTTGATGCATGAATGTTAAATATCTATTCAAGTTCACAAGCAAAATCCTCATTTTGATTTTTTAAAAATTGTTGTATAAACTTGTCCTTAATCGGATCTTTGTACAGCATGAAGCAATGATGTCATCTTATGATGCCTTCTATTAACTTCAATTGAAGAAGCGCGGGTCTGCAATCATGATCCAAGTCATTCACAAGTTACATATTCTTTCAGAAACTGAGACATTCTGTAGTGCAAATCTAGCAGGAATCTAAGAGAGTATGGCTAATAACATGAAAGAGGAGACGAAAATTTGAGCTGTTAACATGAAACTGAAAAATTAATACCAACAGTCTGATGCCAACAGATGGTACTGATACGTGGAACAAAATATGATTCATATTCTACAGCTTTTAAAGCACTGTAACATGTTCTGAAGGACTCATTTCTGATTTTGTAGGAACATATATGAAAATGACTAATACCTTGGGTATCATATCAACATTATAGTCTCTGCTCGATCCGAGTTGTTCTGGGGGCTTGTCATTTCCCTTGAAACGCTTCCAAAGCCACATGGCACAAAATAAGTTGGCAAAACAGGAAAACAAATTATATGGGGACTAGATTGAGTAATGAGTTCTGATAAAAGCTCTGCAAGCTCAAATATTAGAAAAAACACCTGTGTATGATTGAGAGATGTAGATTCCCCTCCATAGTAGTCATTTCTGTCCATGTGCAACACCTATATATAACGAAGAATTAGTAAAAAACTAGTTTATATGCGCATTTGGGAATGCTTTTGCATAGCATTTTCAAATAAAAGAGCTTCATGTTAACACATGTAAAAACAAAGTGGTTCCTATATGCATTACTGAGAAATTTTCACATTATTTCATACACTTTGGCGATTTATCATGATTTTAACTATGAATATATAATTGAAAGTCATGATCCTTATAGTCTTTGAAACCTATCAATTTAGTCTCTCTAAATGAAGACTTAAGAAAAATTTAAAGGTACCAAATTAATGAGTTAAGGGATTAAATTGATAAATTTTGGATACTTAAGGACCACAACTTTTAATAACTTAATCACAGTTAAAAAGAGAGATAAATCACCACAATAAAGGAACTAAACTGAAAATGGGTTTTGTTGAAATATAACCTATTTTTGATGACCCAATTGAAAAATAACCCCATTTTTTTTTAACCATTGCAGCATGGCTTTTTTTGGACAAAACTACCCTTGATTACTCTACCAATTACCACTAACCCACCCCTATTGTCTCTCACGTTCACCAAGCTTGTCACTCTCTCTACCAAACTTTTTTCTCTCATCCTCTCTCTAGGAATCCTACCCCACCGTTGCACCTCCTCACCGTCGAAATTCACCGTCACACCTCCACCCACCACCAATCAAACCTCACTTTCTCTCTATCTAACCTTTTTTTGTCATTCTCTCTAAGAATCTATAAGTGAGGTCTTCCTCTCTCATTTCCGATTCTTAACCATTAGAGATATGCCAACCTTTCTCCGCCACAATGCTGTCGACGGTAGTTCACCAGCAGGTGAGGTTTTCCTCTTCTCCTTTCTTCTTCCTCTTATTTTGTTCTTATACTTGCTTTATTTTCTCTCTCTCTCTCTTTTTTTTTTTTTTTGGTTGTTGCCATCAGATATGCGTCGGCTCGGTCTTTGGCTACGCGAAGCTTGGCTTTCAAGATGAGTGTGCTCTATTTTGATGTTCACAAGGTAGGCTTTCGATAATGTCGATTAATTTTATGTGAACTTTGTCATTTTTGGCTTATTAGCAAATAATGTGCTTTGTTTTCAGTCGAGTCGTGTATGATTCAGTGTTTCAGTGTATCTCTAGGTTCGAATTTTCAATGAATTCCATAAAATTGATGTCTTTTTTAAGATTGTTATGTTGCGGGACCAGAAAGCTAAAGCTTGAGGTTAGATATGCTGTCAAAAAATGTTGATTTTTGAATGCTCATGTTGTTTAGGACTAGAAAGCTAAAGTGTGATGTTTCGAATTCTCACAAACATGGTCAGTTAATCTTGTGACTACGTTTTCTGGTTCTCATAGGCTTTAAATTAAGTTAGTTTTGGCCATAGATATAAATGGCTCTTGAAAGTCATCATAAAACCTCTGTGTATATTCTCTTTTTCTGCTATTTGATCTCTCTCTCACTCTCTCTCTCTCTGTATCTTCTCTTTTCTGCTATTTGATTTTCTACTTATTTGTCCTGGCCTTCATTATTATTTATTATATTTGTTGCTTTGTATTATTTCCAGTTAGCTCCTGCATTGTTATTACTCTATAAAGAAGCTCTCCAACACTCATGTGTTGTTGCTTTGTTTGTTTCTGAAAACAGCTTCAACTATAAGAGACGAAGCAAAGCAAACCAAAAGCAAAACAAGAATCTCTCTTATTTATATATACTCTTTTTATTTTTATTTTTATTTTTATTTTTGATTGGAAGTAGAAATTCACATGTTCTAACCTTTCAGCCTCCCCCCACTAGCCTACGGAGTCCTTTTACCTTTCTTGAGAGTGAGTGAGTGAGTGAGACTTGGATTACAAACAACACCAACAACACCCAAAGAAATGACTAAAGAAGAAGACTTTAAGCTACTCAAGATCCAGGTACTTACATTTTTCTTCTTTTTGAGTTTCTCTTTTCCCTTTCTTTGTTTATTGGTTGTATTTTTTTTAGGAAAGTTGAATGTTGGTCTTTTTCTTCTTCCTTTTCTTTTTTGTTTGCTTTGTATCATCTGGAAGCAGACTTGTGTTCTCAAAGTGAACATATATTGTGATGGGTGTAAGCAGAAAGTTAAGAAACTTCTTCAGAGAATAGAAGGTGCTCACTTTCTCTCATCTCACCTTTTCTTTTCATCTTTAATATTTTGTTTTTTCTTTGTTGGTGACTTGTTGTGAATTATCTCTCTCTGCCTGCTATCTACTATTTCCCGTAAGTAGTATTTTTTTGTGGTATTGTTTGGTTGCTAAGAAAATAAAAAGGAAAGATAATAAATTGGGGACTACTTTTTCTCTGATGAAATAATGAAACTGTAGAACAAAAAATCCCCCGAACTCAGCCTAATAATTCAATTTTGTCCTTACTTAGTGTCAGTTTTCATTTTCTTTAAAGACCATTTTATTATTATGCTAAAAGAATAAGGTCCTAAAGTTGAATTTCTTTCCTCAGCAATTACAGACGACAGCTTTTTGACCATGTTTTACAAGTCAAAGATAGAGCTACAAGAACATGCATTTGTTATTTGAACAAGATCAGAATTGGGATTCAGCATTGATGAATTTCATAAGTGCCAGGTTCATCTATGTTGCTAGACTATAATGTATATTGTTTATTGTTGACTTTTCAATCAAGAGACTTGTCTGGTGTCTCCATAATATAAGTGGATGAATTGATTAAAACTCTTGTTTTTTTTTTTTTTTTTTTTTTTTTTTTTTTTTTTTTTTTTTTTAAATCAGAATAATGAGTTGCATGTTTATTTACACACAAATTCTTTTGATCTCCCTATGTATGATTTTTCAATTATCCCACCTTACTGATTGTAGTGGTGCGCTAAATAATCTGTGAAACTAGACTTCAAATTCCTTGTTATAGACAGGATATCTGCCTGGCTCTGTCTTTGTTAATGTTCTTGTAGGGTTGTTTATGAGCAACTTGGCAAATATGGAGACCTAGAGAATCAAGTTTTGTGTCGTGAGCGAGTTGAGGAGCTAGAACCCAGTATCCGCTACTGCCTACACAAAATTGGTGCATCAAACTTGCAAACCTCTGAACTATTGGCAAATTGGTGAGATGGAAGGTCCTGCTTTGGACCTTTTAAAGCAAAATTGGAGGTAAGATTGATATTGTAAGCAGTATGCCATCTACTGGCATTAGCACTGATGTCTTGAACTATGTTGTTGCAGGCTGTTATGGCAGAGGAAAGATCTCAACAGGCTGCATCCATGACAAAGTTTCATTGGCTTGGTCATAGGTTTTCGATATCCAATGCAAAAACCCGGATTGCTATTTTAAAGGGTTGATCATTGATTTCTATTAATGATGATTAAAGAATGCCAGAGTATGACATTGTTATTCATGCGCAACCATTTCTTCTAGCCCTATGTATGTTATTTATGAATGGTGTAAAAGTATGTAATATCAATGGTGTAAAAGTATGATTATGATTAAGAGGAATTGGTTTACATTTTAATTTTCTCATTTGTTTTTTCGCTTCTTTCTTTTCTTTCGTATGCAATCAGATTAATTCCCTTAATTTTTAGTGCTAAAGTCCATAAATCAATCTTTAATACAACCAAGCCAAGTTTGTTTCATTAGATTTGGTAGGTGGGATGAGATTTTAAATCTCAAACCCACCTAACCAAGTGTTTGGGCTTGAGAAGGAATAGATACTTTTCTCTAATTAAGAATTCCTACCTGCATCCCAACCTGCAGGTTGGGAATGTTGGGAATCTCAACCATGATTGACCATACAGGGTAGAAATCCCAACCTAATTGAACATCCTGGTTGTGATTCCCAACCGTGAGGATAGGAATCTCAACCTTCATGTTGGGAATTCCAACCTAGAGATTGAGAATCCTAACCTTAAATAAATTCCAAACCCAAAGGTCGAAATTTGCAGACTTCCGGTGGGATCTAAGGTGAATTTCCAACCCAAAAATTGGGAATCCCAATCTAAAGGTTGGGAATCTCAACCCAGAGGTTAGGATTTCTAACCCTTAGTTGGGATTCCCACCTCTAGACCGCACCTGACGTCGAGAGAGTTGGGAATCCCAACTTTAAGATTGAGATTCCTAATGTGAATCTCAATTATATGGTTGAAAATTCCAACCTAAAAGTTGGAAATCTCAACTTCTAAGTTGATATTCTCTACCTTCAAGTTGGGAATCAGAACCTTAAGTATTTATCCAAATTGGGATTCTCAACCTCTAATTTGAGAATCCCGACCTCTAGATTGAGAATCCTAAATTCAATTTTCAATCAAGGTTGAGAATCCTGACGTCGAAGTTAGGATTCCCAACCTCTAGGTTTGTCGGTATCATGACTTGATTGAAAATCTAAAGTTGGGAATCTCAATCCAAAGATTGAGAATCCTAACCTTAATAAACATTGTTTACACATCTAAGTTGAGATTCTCAATCCTAAGATTATGATTCTCAATCTGTAGATTGAGAATCCTAACTTTAGATGTTCAATTAAGATTGAGATTCGTAACTTCGAAATTGGGATTCCCAACTTACAGGTTGGGATAGGTCGAAAATCTCAACCTCAAGGTTGGGAATCCCAATCCAGTTGGGTTACTTTACAAAAGATTTGGATTCTCAACATTCAAACATTCAGACTTTGCCTTTAAACTCCGATTGTCAGCCTCTATTACAAATCCCACTCTCAAATTCAATTACAAATTCACTAATGACAACTCCTAATACAATAACTTTCACATTCTAATTATACCCATAAAACTACACACAAAATATGTCAAACTGCCACAACCCATAAGGTATTAGACCTGCAAACCTTGCTCTTTCAACAACACTAAAATGGCTTTCAACCAACGAACGCGATGCGGACGGTGGCGATTATGACATGGAGAAGGAAGAAGTGGAGGAACTGGACAACAAGAAAGACTACAACGTGAAGTACGAGGCGGTGGGTAGTGGTGGTGGTCGAGATGAAGACAAAGATATAAGCATGGTGGACAGTAAGAGCTTCGTGTGCACCCAAAGGCGGGAGTCGGAGATGGTGGTTCCACAAGATCAGTTTGATAGACTGTCAAGAAAAAGAGCTGCAACGTCAACAAAGGGTGGCCGTGGGAAGTGATAAAAGAGTTTGGCAGTAGGAAGTGAGAAGAGATGTTGGCCGTCGGAAGTGACAGAATTGAAGGCCGGTGGTGGAGACTACAGCACAGTTGCTTGGCGTGAGAGATTAGGAAGTGAAAAGAGAGGTTGGTCGTAAGAAGTGAGAAGATATGTTCGCCATCAGAAGTGATAGAATGGAAGCCGGTCGACGAGAGGAAACTGCTGCACAACTAGTAAGCCGGAGACACTGCTTGTCGGGAGAGGTTACGAATGGGGGAGAAGAGAGTTTCATCAAAAACAGTTCAGCTTCTATCAATTTGCTCCAGCTCTATGTCTCCCATTTCATTAAGGGTATTTTTGTCCATTCATGCTCTTTTTTGTGCTAACAAAAACACAAAGGTTAGTTTTGAAACTCGCCTCTCCAAACAGGTCAATTTATGCATTTTCTCAATGAAAATTTCCTTACCCTTTTTTTATAATCAATGAATTATTAAATTAGATGTTATTTATATTCTCCCTAATTACCTAATACAGTGTGATTCATCTAAATAAACAATATCCTCAAACCCATTATAACTGTAATTAAGTTTTTACTTATTATTGCATTGTTTTTGTGCTAGAAAAGATTTACATTTAAGTTGCAGTCTTATCTAATCTCTTTGCCTATTAAGCCAGATCCAAGAATCATTTTTCTTTGTCCCCTAAATAACAAAACTAAAAAACATAAATCCGAAGATAAATTAATTAAATCCCTTCATGATACACATTTCTATTAGTAATTAAGTCAGTACATTATTGATGTTAATGGTCAAAACAATATATACAAAACATCAATAACCACAGTATAATTCAATTAAATTCATAGTCTATCTAAATACAATATGTTTTACTAAATGTTCATAAAAATACATTAAAAAAAGAGGCTAACTTTAGAGTTTTATGCGATATTGTAACTTATTCTAAATGTATGTTATCCTAACTATTTCTTTAATCAGTACTATTCTTACAATTGAAATCCAATCAATATTGAAAAACTTTCAATTAAACTTTTTTTTTTTCAATTGAAAAAATTTGTGATTGACATTTGATATCAAAAGTATGAAATTTATATTTATTATTCACATCAAGGTGATACTTGGTGGGATGGAGATTAATGGAAAGTGAAAAGAAATTCTTTAATGGTGCGTTTACTTCACTTAGAGGAATCGAAATGATCTGGAATCGGAATTAAGTATCGAAATCAGAATAAATTGTTTACTTCAACTACAGGAATTGAAATCGGAATCAACAGTATTCCCATTGAGTTGTTTACTTGACTTTGAAATCAAAATAGATTAATTATAAATTACAAAAATAACCTTAATTAAATAGATTAATTATAATAGTATGCAATTTTTTATTATAATATACAGTTTTTTTTTAATATCAAATAAAAAACTATACATTATAATTAAAAAAATATATTATATATTATTTTAATAGTCCACTATGATAATTAAGAAATTGGTGATGAAAAACAAATGGTGTATAGTTTTTTATTATAATATGTGAGTTTTTTTTTTTAATATCAAATAAAAAACTATACATGACAATTAAAAAAAAAAAACTACAAATTATTTTAATAGTCCACTATGAGAATTAAGAAATTAGTGATAAAAAACAAATGGTGTATAGTTTTTTATTATAATATGAAGTTTTTTTTTTTTTTCTTAATATCAAATAAAATTGATTTTTCTTTATGTTTAAAAGAAGGGTATAAGCGACTTTTCGTCTTGGTAAAGGGAATGAAAATGAGATTCTTAAGTAGGTTAAGGGGAATGGGATTCCCATTCCACAACCTCAAATTGATGCGAGACCCACACTTTCATTCTCATTAGGGAATTAATTTTAAGCAAGTAAACACTATCAATCAATCCTATTCTTCATTCTCATTCTTCATTCTCATTCCTCAATCTGTGAAGTAAACATACCCTAAATTCTTTGAAAATGATTGATACTGATATTCTTACCTCTTACGGTTTTAAGCTCAATTCCATTAATTCTATAATTTCAAATTTACTATTATGTTCTAGAAATACTTTTTCCCGAAAAAATTTACTGACATTCTGTCGAATACTTAACATACGCACCGCTATAACTTTCACAATCTAATAAAATCGAAATGCAACCTAACCATAACGAGATGCATTACAAGTTGATAACTTTTATTATCTTCTAATTTCTATTATTAATTATAAATAAGAAAAAATTTTAAAAAGTAAAGAGAAAAAAAAAAATTAAACTTAAGCAAACCCTAAGTCCCTTGACAATTGACGGTGAGGAAGACGGAAGCAAAAAGCAACAACCAGCGAAGAGTTGATTGCAAAAGCAAAGAGTGGCAATGAGTTAAGGTTTGCTTTATTGCTTGAACTAAAAGAGAGGAGAGTCGAGAGTACAGAGATGAAGCTCTGGTCTCAAACAGACTAGAGCTTTAATTTTTTTGTTTAAGTACCATGTCCAATACAGCGTTGTTTTGGAACTAGGTTTAACAAATAAAAAAGCTCTGTAGAGTCTGAGTGGCTACCTAGGCGGCCAACTGACTAGAAACATCAATTTTGTGGAAATCGGTATGGTCGGTGGCCGATGACTGTCTAAGCAGGGTCTAGGCGGTCAAAATCGTGAAATTTTATAACAGTGGTTGCCCAAGGCATGAGCCACCCGAAGTTACCCCATAGATGAGGTTGCTGAGTTTGCACCACATATGGTCTGAATTGTCCATGTGCGTCTCAATAAAGGTACAATATTATTTGTTAATTTTTCAATGAATTAGAAAATATATAAATTAGAAACACTTTATTATACGTCGATGTTAGGAAATACTGTTTACGTATTACTATTAAAGGACGTTTCCATCACACATGAAAACAAATGAGGTCCATACTTAACAAGCACCATTACAACAAAAAAAGAAAAAAAAAAGAAAAGAATAAAAGCACATTTAGTTTTCAAGGTTATTAGTGACCACCATCGAACACTTTATTATATGCATAAGTCGGAGCGATGAACGAACGAGCCAGCAGATTTAGATTCATATGATTTGTTTATATAGGAATAGGATCAACAAGCAAGGATGCTATATGGTCTTGCATCTTCTTCCCAACACGTGTAAAGTAATCATCCTCATCATAAAACAACTGTATGGTTCTTGTAAAATTGAGTACACAAAAGCAAAGGCCTCGATAGATGATGAGTGGGTTTGACACATTCTTCATTCACATCCTTCCATGCATCATTAACTTGTTTATTGAATTCTGCAAACGCCTCTTGTGAGACGCCACACTATTTCATGTAACATTCAACACTTGAAGGTATGTGCGTTCTCTCTTGTTCAAACCGCATGCAGACACATACATCCATATGTGTATAAATACAATTAAGGGGTAGCTCATACAATTAATTATGTGTAACGGATTGGCCTGTCTCATGCTCTCACATATGGCGACCGTCCGGCCCACTCCATTCTCGGGTCTCAGCCCTCGAGAGATCCCTCACAAGGCTGGTGAGCAAATGCTGTCCCCTCCCTTCAAGGGTTTTTTATCGCCTCCCACACCCGCTCGAATCCAAGACCTGAGAGTTTAAGTACTCGAGGGAATGCAAGGTGTGTACCATCTGAGCTAGAGAGCTAGTAGCTCAGATGGTACACACTTTGCATTCCCCAAGCACATGCAAATTACAAAGACAACTAAATAGAGTAGATAATAATTAATTTTTTTGAAATTGATTAATGTGGCGATTGAAGATCTATAATCGAGAGTCGCAATATGATAGAAGGTATTTATATATATATATATTTTAAAAAATCTACATCATCTGCATTTTAAATTAATCTTAATTTCATGGAATAAAATTTTGGTTTGCTATAATAAGAGATTTGAATGTCAACTCTACTTTTCTACACTTAATTTAATCGAGATTGATGCAAATTAGAAAGACAACTAAATAGAGTCGATAATTATTAATATTTTTAAGATTGATTAATAAGGCTGTTGAAGATCTATAATCAAAAGTCATTATATGATAGAAGATATTTAAAAAAAAAAAAAAAAAAAATCTACATCATGTACGTATTAAATTAATCTTAATTTCATGGAATAAAATTTTAATTTGCTATGATTAGAGATTTGAATCTCAACTCTACTTTTCTATACTTAATTTAATCGAGTGATGTAAATTACAAAGACAACTAGATTGAGTAGGTAATAATTAATTTGTTTTAAATTGATTAATGTGGCGATTGAAGATGTATAATCGAGAGTGATGCACAGTACAGAGACAATTGGGCAATTTTTTATGCCATCAATTTGTCAAAATTATTTGTTTCCTTTTTTTTTTTTTTTTTTTGTTGTCAGGTTAATAACAACCTTGTTTCTGGATTTTTTTGTTGGCAACGTTTTAAAAATTTACTTGTACCACCCACTTCATTCACCATATTAGTCATGGCAACAAGTTGGGTTCAGACGAATGTGGCAGAACCTGCACCCACAAATCAATTTTGCATCCCAAGACTCACGGGTTCAAGTGGAACCTAAATGTCACCCGCAAACCCGCAGAATTTATACTTAAATTTTTAATATCAAATTTTATTCTATCTTTTTACTCAGGTATCATCTAATAATCATAAATAGTATCATTTACAAATCCTATTAATAACATCAACTACAAAATATAATTAAACTTAATGTTCTGACCGAAATGTAAATTTTTAATATCTAAAATAAACAAATAAAAATAAAAAACATAAATTTCCTTAAATCCAAATAAAATACAAAATATGCCAAAGGAAATAGTCGAATACATAACATAAATTAAACTCCAAATCGCATAACATAATATATTAAAATATAATAATAAATATATTTTTTAATATGACGTGTGAATTTTTTTGCATTCATACCCAAACCTGAACCTATCTCGAGTTCAAGTTTCACATCTACATCCACATCCACTCTCAAATCCATTTAATCAAATCCACACTCACCCACTGTAGATGAAAATCCGTGGGTTCATAGTAGAATTGGCATCATACACACTTTTGTAATATCCTTTTTTATGGCATTTACTTTTGAAAGTTGGATGGGGTAAAACTAATTAATTAGTTCGAATATGTATTACCAATTAAAATATAAAGAAAGCCCCAAATGAGTAATATGAGAGCTTAAATTATAGATTGAAAATTAATATATTATTGTTCTCATATTCTATGGTCTCAATTGGTTATACACATTTTCAACTTCGTTGAAATAAATAAGCAAACACTTACATACACTTAAATGATATTTCTCAAGCGTGCAGTTTCAGATTTCCATACATTCATCGTTTCTGCTTCTTCATCAAACTGAACTACAATGGATCCCATACTTGAAAATTATTACTTGATTAAAATCTCTCCAAGCATTCCAAATTATTTAATTAATCGTAATACTTGGAAGTAATCTCTTGATAAAACCAGCAAAAATCAGTTGAACCTACATAAATTTAGATAAAAATTATGAGATGCACTTGGTTATATATATATATATATATATAAAGAGAGTAATAAGTTAGTCCAAAACCGTTTATTGTTGGTAATGATCTCCAGCTCCCATGTTAGCTAGTTAGGACATGCTAACCTGCAACAAATTCAACGATGCACTTAGGCCACCACTCATTTCTCCTACCAATTGATGTATTCCCATCCCATTGTCATGGATTTAATCACTTATCAGGTAAATTGTTTGAAATTTGTCAAGACATAATATTCCATTGTGATTGTTTATTTTCTTGAAATACAAAGCCTTTTTACATCTTAAAATTAGTTCAATATTACTTATTTTGAGTATTTGAGATGTAATAATAAGTCTTAAAATAAGAAACTAAACAATTGTTTTGGTAAGTGCATGCAAGTGAAGGCAGTTAAATAATTACCCCAACTTTAAAGAAGTATCAGAGCTGTTATTGTCTTGACGAACATCTGCTAAGCTGCTGATATTGGTGATTGACTCTGAAGTCTGGCCTTGTACATGTTGATCTAAATTCGTTGTCTGACAATCAAATTATAATAATGCGTGTTAGCATATCTTAAAAGCATATGATCAAAAAGGAAGATGTTAATATGTGCTACTTAGGGACATATCGAAAATTGAAACAGTGAATTTATTTTTATCAAAACATAAAATGTTTTGTATTAACATATCAAATAAGCAATGCAAACTCTTTAATTTGGGTTGTTAACACTGCACATTCAAGAAATTAAAATATGAATAAAAAATCATATATATACAAAATAATAATAATAACAAATTTTTTGTTTACTTTTTCCATCGTTAGTACCCTTTAAAAAAATGTTGAAATTATACTATATTCATATATATTGGCGGAAAACGAGAAGAATACATAGCTACTATAATTATAAGTCTCACCCGTTGTCTCAATTTCAGATTTTCGTCCATCAGTTGTTGTTCCTGCATATTTAACAAACAGTAACAAGCAAGCTAACAAGTATCATATGTAATATGGTAGTCTGGTAAATGAATGCAACTAATTGTAATTAACCCTTGTGATAATAATTATCAAATCCTTTTCAGCAACAAAAAATTACCCTAAACATTGTCACGATCAGTATCATCACTACTATAACCTTTAGAGGAAAGTTTGAGGGAGAGATGTATGTACCTAAGGGTTCCTGATCATGTACACACTTTTAATTGGTATACATTTGAAGAGCTATTTTTGTATAGTATCAAGTTAAATTATTTCTCTTTATCTGGTATTTTGTTGTTTTGTATCTTAGTGATTTCTCAATTATTGAATTATAGGTAGCCATCATATCAGTGGACTTAGGTGTCAAGTTGAACAATCTATATAGTCTCTTTTATGTGATGCCACTTGTCTGACATCACTTTCAGTATGACTACCACCATCAATAATATTATCAAACAAAAGATTATCGAGCCAACATCTAGTCCTAATAACAATCAAAAGAATTAAAACAATAATTATAATGAAAGATGAAAGCAATTTGGACAGAAATAAAAAAGGGTCATAAGTACAATGTCCCAAGCCCTATTCTTGTTTTCCATACTCGTTCTAACGACAATGAAAAAGGCCTATCTTTAGGAAAGAAAGTTAGACGTCTCACCCTTCTCTTCAGATCACTAATTTCTTTCATAATTCTTTCACCCTGAAACACAACTTACATGCCATATGTCAAGAGAAGGAACAACAATATACCAAAATAATCTTCATGAATTAAACAAGAGAAAGATGAGATCATTAACCTTCATTTCCGCCACACAGATTAACCCTCCTTCAAGTGATTTTTCTAGTTGCTTTAGCTCCTCTAAGCTCAACCCTTGGAGTTCTTCTCCCCTCATCTGCCTGTCATAGGTAAGAAATCAAGTCTTTGTTTACAGTGTGCAATACGCATTCTTTGCAGTTGCTACAATAAAGACAACTTAAAAGATTTTGTTAACATTTTTATACATGCTAAGAAAATTTGTCACTAATATGAGTTCGATGAATATAGAAGTTAATATTTTTTCAAGTTGTCATATGCAATCAAAATAAATTTAATTCTATATTTGCTTAATTTGATATAATGGAAGTAGATATATAATTCTTTAATTGAATGCTTAAGTGCAATAAACTTTTACATGTATATATATAGATATATATATTTGTGCAGTTTTACCTTAGCTCAAGGGTCTTGTCAGCAATTTCTCTGCTCAACATGGCATAGGTGTTGCATTCAAGCTGAACAAAAGGCAAAGAATCACTATATATGCATGCAGATTGTCAAGTGGCATCACAGTTTTGGCAACTTGAAATAACAAAGTAAAAAAAAAAAATCCCTTCATTCAATCTGACAAAGTTTTATTTAATGTTCAAGATGATGTTATAATTTCAAACATTTTTAGTACAGCCGAAGAAACAAAGCCCTGTAGGTGCTGATTTCCAGAAGAGATTTGAGTGGCCAATGTAAATAAACAAGAAACTAGGTCTCTATAGTTTATTTTGGAGGATCTTGTTTATGATTTTTCAGTGATACTACACAAACCTAGACGTGTACCAGATGCAGCCATACAAACTAGTTACAAGACCTTCAATTTGGATAAAAAACCTAAAACGAAACCCATTTCCATATTGATCAAAGACTGAAGTAAATGCAAAATCTTACAATTAAAAGTAGGCGATCTGTCATGATAATGTATACTCCCATGCTCACACCAGAGCATAAAATACCATTGAACTAAATCCATAAGGATTTTATGTCAAAAGATTTATTAATATTTGCTTAGAATGTAATGCAAAATTATTGAATGAAAAATTTCTCATGATAGCTGCTAATTAATTACCATCAGTGCAAAATTGAATGTAAGACCATATAAAAATATTGTATGCATTACCTGTAATTCCAGAGATGGTTGATCAAATTTGTGAAGATTCTGCACATGCATCCACCTTTCAATCACCTGTTTCATACTTCACCAAACAACAAAACAATGATGTTGTCAGTTAATAAACTAAGTAGGAAACTAGATTTGTACTTTTTATGCATATTTCAGATTAAGAATAATCTAATGATCTTAAATCATATAAATTATTTTTAAAATATTTTAATAATTCTAAGACTTATAAGATGATGTATTTAGTACTTATTATCACTTTGATCTACTAGTTTATACTTTACATTTCTAATTACACTAAACTCATAGAAACTTGTGAAATATATGACAATAAATTCAATGTTATGGCAAATGTGTTCTAAATTAATGTATTTGTGATGCGTGAATTTGGTGAAACATTCATGTAGCAAATGTGTTCTACATTCCCTTGTTCCTATATGGATGATCACTATGAACTCATGTCCTTAACCAAACATCAAACAAAAATTATTTCCAAAAATTAATATGTAACCAATGTATTTATATCTATGATCAATATGAATTCGCCTCCTTAATAGAACACCAAAATTACAAAAAAAAAAAATAATATAAAAAGAAGGACGATTGTAAAAGGGATAAAATTATCTTAAAAATCTTTTGATTAATTACAAGCATACCACATAGCCTAGAAGGAAGAGATAAAATAATGCAATTGTTACATATTAATTAATTTTACAAATAAAATCCTTGTGATTTCATAGTTGTTGTAATGGTCACCATTATGATTAATTTGAAGACCATAAGCCAACAAGCTTGATTCTTGGTCGCACTAAGATCTTATAGGCTAGATTTACATTTTAGTTTTATGTATACTTCTGCAAACTAATAGTGAAGCACTATAAGAGTATTAAGATGTGTAGGAGAAAGAGCTTTTAATTTATTTGAGGGTTTCACTCCAGCTAATTAATAAGAGGTGGATGGGAGACATTTTATTGTACAATACCTAATAGATTAATAAGAGACATTTTATTGTAAATGTCATACCTAATCGAAACCATTGTATACCTAATAGAAATGAGAGGTTGATGAGAGACAGTTTATTGTAAAAGATTTGATGGCAAGAATTATCACTTGATAAAGTTGAAAAAAGAAGACATTTTATTGATAACTTGACAAAAAGTAACAAGGCCAAAGCCTTCTTGGAGAATTGACGCTGGAGACTACCACAATTTGTTAATCTATGTAAGAGCAATTTTTGGGGCAGATAAGGCATCCTCAACATCCAAAAAGATTAAATGCTTTTCTTCTCCTCCCTTGTAGCTGCTGTCATACTAAGGGTACTTCCTGGTTTTGGAATGTGCATGCACAAATCATGTGAATTCGCGTGTTAAGGATTGGGAAAATGATTCCGTGGTCTTCAAAGTAAAAGAAATTGGTCAAGAGGTTTGGTTAATCAAAGGCTTTGAATTTGGTCAAACCTTCTAGGAGGTTATTGAAAGGTGATTCAAGCAGCAAATCAAGAGTTGAAAACATTCACATCTTGGTAAAACTGAATTTAATTTTCTTCCATCTGCTCTTTCTGAAAGAAATAAATTTACTTTTAATGTTTAGGTTTTCAGACTGAACAAATTTTTTTCGTTGAACTCAAAGTGCCATTGTTGTTCTAGAGTTCTATCTGTAATTTAACTATGTCAACGTCAAAAAGGAAAGTTGGCGGGAAAGTTGCTAACTATTTGGATTATGTTCCAGATCTGAGAAAACATGAGTTTCATGGCTCAGTACTCCATTTAAAAACCAGTTTGTTTTGCATTTCCATACTTGTTACAGTGTATTCAATCGGACTAATGGATCATAAAGTAAAGTTTAGCGAGATTTATAAACTATAATAAGTTATACAATGTAAGGGGTAGTATTCCTTATGGATTTCACCATTATCCATTGCTACTTGATAGTAAAATGCCTTCATTCAGTTTAATAATGTTTTAGACTCGAGTATTCCTTATGGACTTCAAAAAAAAAAAGGGTATTCCTTAAATTTATTAGTCTAACAAATCATTTTTAAGAAAATAAAAGGTAAATAAGTAAAGTTTAAAATCTTAATAGAAGAAGGCCATGACGAAGACTGATAGACTCCCTTAAATTGGAGACCCGGCCACCTTTTAAAAGGAGGCAGCACCCTCCTATCAAAAAGGATGATTGTCTTCTCTTTTATTGATATCAATGGTGTCCTTCCTCTAGGATACCACAGGAAATAATCGTATTTGGAGGTGCCATTCCTCCTCCAAGTAAAAGGCCTCCTCCATTAAGAAAAGAGGATGCCCCCTAGCCGACAGCTCCTTTTTGATGAGGGTAGCCTCCTCCAACCAATATCTAGCTTACTGACAGTCAAGGAGTTGGCTAGAGATGGTGAGGTTCTATGTTGGAAAAAGGAAAATTATCATTAGAAAATCTTTGGTCCTTAACCAAACATCATATGTACTAAATTTAGTTCACTGCTTCCATTATAATTCAATCCTACCCCTATTCAATTTTATAATGTTAAGTGTGCCAAACATGCAATAAAAAATTTTAAAATACAAATGATATTCTACAAAAGTCTAAAACTAGTTAAGGATGCCCATACTTCTCTTTATTTTTAACTCTGTTTGGGTTAAAGTCTCTTTAAAGAAAAGAGGTAAGGTATTCTTCCTTTACGGCTACTTCTTTTTTTTTTTTTCCCTATACATATGACTTACTTTTTGTGGAAAAACATAACACGTAATCAAGTTATTTGGGTGTCTCCAAACTTGTTTTTCCATTAATGAGGTGCAACTCAAACCTCTATCACTAGTAGGAAAGAAAAGGTACACAGCCATTCAATCAAAAGTTAATTTACTCTATATAGCTAATTTCAGCAATAGATAAAATGAACTATCAAATTAAATTTCATTTTATCATTTTAATATATATATGATTGGATCTAGTATAAATCACTAGTTCCAAAATTGAAAGATAAAGTTTTAATATGTTATATGTTGGCAACTTTCTAGGATAGCTTCACATATAGCATATTCCTCTTTATTTTCATTCTCAATCTTAAAGGCTGTTTGCTTTCTGCCGAAAGAAAAACAAAATTGGGTCTGAATGGTTATATAAAAACAGATTGAGTTTATTTATTTTCCTGAGTCTACATATAAAATATTTCTTATTTAGATCTTAAGATAATTAAAACATCTGACTGATATTCACATGTAAATGTGTTCAAAGACATATGCAAATACTAGCATACTAACTTGTAAAAGTAACAGTTCAAAGTTCAAGGTTTGGTTACTGTTATTAGCACCCCACCAATGATATTTTGACACGAATTTTGAAAATTTTGTTACTTAGTGAACCTATAAAAGGGGTGTACCGATAACACAAGCCTTAAACAATTTCTTACGAAGTTGAGGTTGATTTATTGTTAAACCCCTTACACTGACTCATATATATGAAATTATGGGTTCAAGATTAGTCCATCTCCCTTAACTACCAAATTTAGTAATTCAAGAAAAGAAAAAGTTCAACAATATTTATAGATACACTTGCTCTAAGAGAGCCTCCTCCCTTGTTTTTAAATTTATAAATTTGTAAAATTTTATATTAAAATTAATTTAAGTTTTTAATATTAAATATGTGCCAAATATTTATTTTTATGATTTTTTTTTTTTTTTTTGGTTTTATGCACATAAAACAATTAACTTATATTTATATCAATACAAAAAATTGAGATGGCCTAGTGATAATTCCTCATATCCAAATCCAATGAGATATCAGGTTGAACTCACCCCTTATCCAACTCCTAACTTTATAGTTCATAAATAAAATATAAAAATCATGAGACTTTTACAATCATATTCATTCAATATTTAGTCAAATTCAAACATCTTGAGGTTTCAAACAACATCACAAACTCTACCTTGTGTAGAAAGCTATTCTTAAGCTACCGGAATATATATTTAATTATAGCAGAGTGAATTGACAAGTAATATACAAAGAAGGAATTAAAAGAATAATTACACATAAGTAGAAAAGCATGCACTTAATTTGATGGATAGTTGTTAGGGAACCTATAACATATATACTAATAAATTCAATAGACTATTTAGTGGGTTTAATTATCTTGGCATCGAAATGATTTTAGATTAGAGTTTTATTGCATTTTAATGCAATATACAAAGAAGGAATTGAACGGATAATTACACAAAAGTAGAAAAGCACTCAATCTATAACATATATCAACAAATTCAATGGACTATTTAATAGGTTTATCTTGGCATCTAAGTGATTTTAGATCAAAGTTTTCTTGTACTTTAGTGTAATTTCTAGTTTCATTGTTTTTCACATTCAAATCGTTGATGAGAAAAAACTCACTGGGTTCTGATTAACAAAGTTCATTGAAAGTAATATGACGAATGACTATAGAGTTTTATACTTTTAAATTAATACCAAAACCAAGTCTTTAAATTATAAATTTCAAAACCTATGAAAATGTGAAAATTTTGAGTTGTCAAAGTAAATATAAACTATAGAGCAATTTTGCATCGTATTCCAACATAGATATCAATTTATGACGTGTCAATTAATTAATGAATATTCATAAATGATTACTTATTTCGCTTGATAAACATATTTCATCATCTATTAATCCCTCATGCATTGAGATAAAGTTGGAATACAAACGTAGAATGTCTAACATAATTGTAATCTATAATCCTAAACAAACAAGAGAATTGTAACTTACAAAAAGTTATTGTTGGACAGTTACCTATTAACTGACTTTTATTAGATTTAATGGTTACTATTATGGCATCATGTTGTATTACCTTATAATCTTAAGTTTGAATATTGTAAAATTTCAGTTATTAATTAAATGTATAATTACCACACAAAAGAAGCTCAGAAGTCTATCCTTGGTGTAACACAAAAACAATTTCTTAAGATATATAGCAAAAGTGCTTAAAGCCTAATAAACGATCATTTGGCCATCAAGACAATTCCGGTGTTTAACCCATTTGAAAACATCAGACATCCTACATCAATATCTTTCTGTTTAAACAATACATGGACATCAATCTATTTGTTAAGAAAAATCTTCTCAGAACAATTTTCCATTTAGAATATAAAGAAACCTTTTGCATCTTGTTGGGAAGTCCTACATTTTATGAGGACATACTTTCATAACAGTGTCATTAATTGTATGTTGGAAGCATCATATCATCCTTTAGACTGATTGTACTGAGATTGAGAGGTTTAATGTTTCTTGCTCTACAATTGGATTATACATAATTTTATGATTGATTTGGGTATTGCTACTAGCTTCTATATGGTTATTACCCTATTCAGTAATAACTATGTGATTCAATGTTTGAATAATTGTAAGTCGACCACACTCTATAGCTTGAATTAGTTGTAATAAAAAAGGAAGCACCATGTAATAACAGTAAACACTTTCCTCAAGAATATATATATATATATTTTTTTTTTGTTTGAATAAAATAAGTCAATTTTGAGATGAGTCCCTAGAGAAGTGATCCAGATTACGTTAAATCCTTCATGTAAAAGATTCATTAATATAACCTCTTTAGTACTCAAAACAAAAACTTTCTTTGCCAGAGAATGCATGCCACCATGGCTATACTAACATCTCCCTATATTATATAAGTCTTGTTTATTAATGAGAGTTTTGTTGAACTAGAAAGATCCTAATTTACACCAAATCCCTTATCCATTCTCTCTCCCAGTCACACTGGAACACACAAAACATAGTACCATCGTAGGTCGCCGAAAATGAATTAAACAATATATGAAATGACCGAACCAAGTACATAAACAGAAAGAAAAATAAAGGAGAAGTAAAATAGATTGAGAGAGAGAGTGAGAGAAACCTTGAGCTGGAGTACTCAAAGAGCTTTCCTGTGGCAGAGAAGACCATGAGAGCTATTTCAGCATCACAGAGAGTTGAGAGCTCCTGAGCCTTCTTGAAAAGCCCTCTTCTCCTTTTTGAGAATGTAACCTGCCTGGCCGTGGTGTTGTCGATCTTCTTGATCTCAATTTTCTGTCTCGTCATTATTTTACCCAAAAAATCGAGCCCACCCTTCAAACAAAATTAACCAAACTTTACATATTACATGCCCAAACAGCTAACTATATATAGTTGATAATACATATATAGTTCTAAAGAGGTTTGATGCATGTAAATCATAGAGAAAGTATAACCCATATTATATGTATACATACATACATATATAACATGTAGCACATCTTAACACAAATTAATCAATCAAATTCATTAAAAAGGAGTCTACAAGTGGGAGAGTATTTCAGTATGTGGCAAATGCTGAGAAATCTGGCATGCAAATAAGATTTAAAAAAAAAAAAAAAACAAAATGGGTTTTCTCAAAAAAGAAGCTCATAATTAACAACAACAAAAGCCAAAATAATAGGGAAAAAAAGAAAGGAAACTGAAACAAACCCTAGATGCAAAAAGAACAAAAAAAAAACTAGAGTTAAGTTTAATTGGTAAGTGAAATGAAGAAGAAAACATGTCCATCCATCCAAGCTCATTAATTAGTAGACAAAAGTTTCAAAGGAAGGATTAGAGTAGTAGATATAGGGATTGGGTTCGATCAAAACATATGTAATCTCAATCTCACCTTGTTTTTTCATTAAATGGGAGCTTGTGACGCCTGACAATAACCCGGATACCAGATATACCAACGGTTTTTAGAGAGATAAAAACCTAGTTCAGGCATGAGAGAGAAGAAGAACATTCTGTTTACAGCCAAATAAAGAAGTGATTCTGTTTCAAAAAAAAAAAAAGGTAAAATAAAGAAGTGATTCTCTTTACTAGATTGGTTAACCCGAACTTTGATGGACATCTGTGATCTCCGTTTAAAATCAATAGAAAAATAAAAATAAAAAAAAGAAATGAAATTATTTTATACATATTAAGCTTTAATTACCATTTTTTAAATGGTTATATTTTGCTTTTCGTACAGATGACCATGCTTATCACTGCGACGAAATTGTGACACTTTTATACCCTCGTACTGACGTGTCCCCACTTCCCACTTTTTTATTTCTCGTGATATAAATACCACACGGTAAACCCTCCTACAAGATAAATAAGATATCTCATGTCTCTTCCCTATAGTTATTTTGATTGTATAACAAAAGACATCCTCCTTTGTAGAAGGATCGATTTACGGTACATGAACTTTAAATAAGCTCAATTTTCTTGAAATTTAATGATATGTGTCTTCCACAAATTAAATAAAATAGAGTGTGGGTGAACTTGATACCAGAATGATGTCAGTCGAAGACACTTTGACTCTCAAATCAACATTGAAAATAAGATTAATAAAGAAAGCAAATAGAGAGACATAAAAAGGTTAGTATGATTGTCTTTCAGTGTGATGAGGTCGGATGGCAGAAAGAACTGTACTTTGGCTCTCCTGGTTCGCTGATGGATGCTTTGACAGATTAGTAATAATCCGCCATCGAGAGGATCGTAATTGGGAAGATCGTTGTAATGGTGTTTAATCACTGGAACTCCTTCAAAGGTTCATTGAATGATAGCCCTAAGAAGAAGATAATGCTTGCAAAACCAGAATAATGAACTTGAAGAAAGAAGATTATTGAGTTTGGAGCACTTAAGTGATTTTAGCATAATATCAATATAGTTGAAAGAGAGATTAAATGTCTTTCCATATGGTGAGCTTCTCCTTTTATAGGCATGGTGAATGTTTATAAACAGAAATAAACCTATGGTAGTTGTTGGGGAGAATCTAGGGATCAGCTCCCCCCTTAATTCTTGTTATCGAATTAATTCCTGAAGAGATCTTCTCCCTTACCTATTTTGTGCATTCACTTCAGTTGTACACATCGTCAATTTGGTAGATTCCTTAAACAATATATCTGATCAAGAAAGTATTTAGGTTGCTAGGCTTCACTTGGTTTATGCTTGGGTCGATCAACATTTCATATGGTCTTTTAACTTGAGCCAAGGCAATTTTTTACTGTTACACTCCGAGTGTCGATACCTCCACCCCTTTAAAATTGTTTATACACCCTTTTGTAAGTTCACCTTATTAAATGAATCATAATTATTAATTTTTTAAAGGGAAAGTTGCAATGAAATTCTTAATGTTTAATTAAATTTTAACCACATCAAACCTTTTACAAAATAACTAAGTAATCCCTTTGACCGTTAGAGTTATCAAAGACGTAAATGGTAAAAGGATAATAGGATCATGTTCTTCCTAAAATAAAATGGAGCGACAAAATCTACCAAAAAACTTTTTCTAAAAGCAACGTAAAAAGCAAAAACCTTCTTAAAATAAAATAGAAAGTAAAAATAAAATTAATCTTTCTCTTCATCAATTTTTTTTAAACATATTTTCCTAAAATAAATTTCAAAATCTCACTCAAAATCCTTACAAAATCACAACACCCAATAGTTATCATCATAACCGCCAGTTGGTCTTCATATTTAACAAATGAATCAAACCAATCTATCTTCACTTCAAGATTCTGCTTCATGAAATGTTGATCCACCTCAATGTGTTTAGTATGATCATGTTAGACTGGATTATAAGAAATGTCAATTGTTGTCTTATTGTCACAAAATAAGTTCATTTCAAAAGTAGGAATGAAGCAAATATCGGTCAACAATCACTTAAGCCAAATTAGTTCACAAAGTCCTTTGGCGATTCCTCTAAACTCAGCTTCAGCACTGGATAATACCTTTACCTTCTACTTCTTGCTTCTCTATGTGACAAGACTGCCTCCTACCAAGGTGAAATAGCCTGATTTAAACTTGCTATAAAAAATGCTCCTTGCCCAGTCTGCATCTATATAACAATTAATATTAAGATAATTGTTGTTAGAGAACATAAGTCCTTTCCTTGGAGTGGATTTCAAATGACGAAGAATTATTCAAACTACCACATTCATAAGATCTAAACTAGTTGAGAGCATAAACTGACTTATTATGCTTACTACATGTGTTATATCCCAAACGGGTTTGTGATCAATAAATAACTTTCCCACTACACTTTGATATCTTTCCTTTTTAATTGGCGCTTGATTTGAGTATTCTACAAGCTTATGATTCTGTGCAATTAGAGTATTGATTGATTTGCAATCAAATAGTCCCATTTCGGATAGTAAATCAAGCACATATTTCCTTTGAGGGAAAAAAATATAACTCTCCTTGATTTGGCTGCTTCAATCCCCAAAAATATTTTAGACCCATGAGATTCTTCATTTCAAACTCGGTTACCAAACTCTTAATGTAGTCTAGAGATCTCTTCCATATCATTCCTTAGGTTTAGTAGAGTTTCTGCTATGAGAGGGGATGCTAATGAGCGTATAAATGGTCTTTTTGGATGCAAGCAGGTTTGTTGGGATGCATAATGCTTATTTACATGCTAAGGATCTTTATAGAGTATTAAGGTTTCATGATTGCATACAATTTAGTTACTACAGATAGGAAAGACTAAGATATATCTTTCCTATTTTACATAAAACTATATTAGTCACTTAGATACTAAATTAAATTACAATTAGTTGTGTCAATATTTGACTTGTAATACAATTCTGGCATCTTCTCATTCAAAGAAACCTTCCATGCATTATAGAAATATGTAAGTTTTTACTAATTAGTAGAAACTTTTCTATTTTTTAACTTTTTCTCTGTATTAAGGAAACAGGGAGTTGAGAACATGCCACGAACTGCTATATGGGCACAATCTTAAGCTATGTCTTATGCGAGCACCTTATCCTGAGTTGATTCATTGTCTAGGTGCGATTGAATCGTTTGGTATTCCTTTAGTTGTGGCATTTTGTTGTCTGGTCAATGTGTGATTGGCTTTGATTGCTTCATTTTTCACTTGGGCTTTTAGGTTTGTTAGCTTATAAGGCCCTTATTGGTATCAGGCTTCAGTGCTACTTTTTTAGGCACAATACATCAAAAAAGAGATTGTGCTATTTTTAGTCCAGTCCAGTCTCAACTATATCAAGCACATCATACTACTAATTAGTTTAGTCTAATTCAATTCAATCACATAAAAATAATTCAATTCAATTATGTACACCAAACATACCCTTATCTTTTTTATTTTTAATGAAAATCTAAATCTACTTAAAAGTAATCAACATACCTTATTCATATAAAGTTGGCTAGATTGGTATTTTATTTACTTTTTCGTCTTCTTACTTTCATAATTATAATCAAGTATTCAACCTGATATATGTGTCCCCCACATGTCCAATAGTCACAGATAATTCATTTAATTAAGGAGAAAGTTCGAAACCACTTTAAGGTTTCAAAAAATACCACTTATTTATCATTATGTTTGTCATAATGGAGAGCCATTAGCAAATCTCTGTTGTTGCAATAGAACTCAATGGATCACCATTCGTTTGTTGAGCAATGGACATCCACCAACTAACTTCCATCGTCGCTCGATACAGATCTACGATTTGATCTCCATTGAGATTACCAATCTCTATCTACTGATAGAGAATATAGATCTCTAGCAATGGTGGAGATTAGGCGAATCTCTATTTGATGGAGTTTTGTTTTTTTAATTTTTAATTTCTTTTGTTTTTAATTTTTAATTTATTTTATAAATATTTATATGTTTTAATTTATATAATGGCATTTTTTATTTTTTATTTTTCCTTTTTAATTTTACATTTATTTTATATGTAATTATTTATGTGCTTTATGTAAAACCCAAAACCTCGTCCGATGATAAATAAATTAATTTTTCGGTGCATAGTATTTTCAATCGAAAAAGAGGTCTGTATTAGTGATATTTTAGAAAGACGAATTTCATAAATTAAAAGTTTTGATGTTAATATTAAAATTAAAGAAATCTAAAGTGGAGCGAAGATAAGTCCTTTCGAATAGATTTTAAGTTATTCGAAGTATATTGGCCAAAAGTACTCTATTTAATTAGTACCCGTATATAGTAATTGTTGGGGAATAATATAATTTTCAGTACCTGGAGGTGAAAATTGAATTTTTGTAGAATTCCAGATAGAACCTGAAATGATTTCATATTCGAAGTGGTGAAATAATTATTTTCAGAGTCATAGGTATTGATCAGATTTTAATAAATTTTGGAAGTATTAAATTAGTTCTCATATAATTTTCAGTTGGATCAAAAAAGTAAAGGAATGAAAAGAATTCATGAAATAAAAGGAAGCGGACACTTGGCATTAAAGGAAAGAAGAATGAATTAATTAGTAACAAGTGGCATGAGACTAGTGGATAGTAGATAAAATTAAGAATAAAAAATTTTATAAAGTGGAAAGTTGTGGAAAGTTGAGCATGAGATGAGAGCTCGGTCAAATAAGGAGGCAAAGATTAAATAAGTCAAATGGATGAGATAATTGAGAGAAGTTAGTCAAGCAAGCAACAATTTTGATTAGTTATGTCAGAGAGTGGGTGAACCGAGAGAGGATATAAGAGAGTGAGCTTGTTGCTTTGCTTTGTCGAGAAAGAGACTCTAAATTAAGCAGATATTTCATGGGAGTGAGAGTAAGTTTTAAGAGATTTCAACGTTCAAAGTGAGAGGAACAAGAAGTAAGAGTGCAACTTGGATTAAGAGAAAGAAAGAGCTGTATTCTATCAAGTGAGTGTTTTGCTGTGAGATTGATGATGCAGCGAGCTAAATTGAGATGATTAGGGAGAGTTGGTTCACATAATGTTCACGTCCATCAAGTTGTTTGAGAGTTTTGGAGCAAAGCTTGTCCTCTTGAAAATTATTTGAGAAGACAGTAAGTTAGTTTTCATAATTTTAAAATTTTGTAATGGATGAACTGTATGAGATGAGGTTTGGGTTAAGTATTTAAAGTCCTAAAGTGATGGATGATGATTGTTATAACATATGTTGAGATTTGTATAGTTGTTGTGTTGCATGTGAAGTTAATGGGATGCTAAGGTTTGAAGCGAGCTTGAGGGGCGCGAGCTGTCATGCATTGGATAAGTGTGGATAAAATGTTGAGTAAATATCCTAGATAAATTATAGAGCACGTCTTGCATCTTGTAATGTACTTAGCTCTAAGTTTTATGTTAGAATTAGATAAGCAGCAGCTCGCAATAGAGTGAAAAGAGTACTAGGTGAGCTAGTCAGTGCTCTCAGTACTGGACAGGCTGAGCTAAGCTTAGCAGCTCATAAGGTCGAGCTAAGCTAGGAAAGCAGCTTGCAGAGTGAGTTGGGAGATGCTATCAGTCCGTTGAGAATTGTTGAGTTGAGCTGTGTAGTAGCTCGTTCAACGTGAGTTGGGGAAGAGCAATAGCTCACAGTTCAAGTTGAACTGAGCTCGAGCAGTAGCTCACTGGTTGAAAGAGCTAAGTGGTAGCTCGTAGTTAGTAACGAGCTATGTGGAGCTCACAGCTCTCAAAGGACTAGCCGGATAGTAAGCAGAAAGTGTAGTGTTTTGCATGTTTGAATAGTGAAGAGTTGCAAATGTAATGCTCTTAGTGTGTGATCAGAATTGTTATGACTCGAAGATCTCGTTTGTATTCAAGTGTAGGCGAAACACCAAGCTCGTGAAGCGTAAGAGTGGTTAATATTTGGAAGCAAGTTGTGAGTGTACTTAATTTTTAAAGCTTTTACAAATTCATAAATTTATTATAAATATTTCTATTTGTTTTAATTTAGTATGCAAGTTACTATATCAATTGATTTATTTTAGCATATCTTTATTTTATATAATACATGTAAGTAATGAAGTGAATATTATGAGTATTTATATACTTGAGAAGCAAAGTTATATAATTATATTTTTTACATGCCCATTAAATGATATGCTAGAGAATATTTTTTGAAATAAAGAGAAAAGAAAGTTTTAAGTAGCATAAAAAGATTATGATGCCTTTGGTTTACCCTAACCCCAGTTACATCCGACCGAAGTACCGTGTTCGTGTATGGTAGATTGGTTGGGAGAGTCACTAACTTTGGAGGGATTGAGTCAGTGTGTCACCCTCTACATGCATATGGTAGTATAGATCTGCCTGATGTTAGAGGGAATCGCAATCCCAGAGTTTTTACATCTGCAACTACACATGCATGGTGATAGTTCCCGAATCCTAGTGGCGAGTCTTTATACCGTCATGAAGGATAAGTTTCATTAGGTTGCCACATAAGGCTATTTAAAGAAATAAAGAAAACATGATAAGTATAATAAAGTTACTCACTCCTTGAGTTTTTACTCATTACTCTTTATTGTTTTATAAAAAATCCTCCCCAGTTGCAGGTATGAGCAGAGCAGCGGAAGCATCTCCATCGAACGTGTAGAAGAGAATGACGTGATGCATCTGCACTCAATTACTTCTTGTGATATCATGCATATGTTCATATTTCATGTTTAATTCATGACTTTAAAAATTGATACTTGTCTTCTAAATATTATTTTGGATGATGCATCACTAAGTAACTTTTTGTAATAGTATTTTTAAATTTTCAATTGATTAGACTTCCTTAAAAGCTGTTTTGGAAAATGTGGAATTAAAAAGAAACATTCCTACCCATCTTCGGAATCTAAAGAAGTTTCTAATAAGTTTTTAAAAACTCTTTACTAAAGAATGAGGCTTAGCTTGATGGAAACTTTTTAGGTGGAGCAGATCTCGACTGGGAAGTTACCATAGAGTTATCGGGCGGGTTGCCTAGCTAATTAAGGTAGAGGGACCTGTCAAGTTTGGTATCAGAGCTAAAGTACATTATATGTTTTCCTAGCATTTTCTTAGTATTTTCAAACATCATGCATTTTATAACCAATAATCAGTTCGAGTGCAATTAGCAATGCGTTGTGCTGGCCGTCCTCGTAAACAGAGAGCCACAAATGATGTTACACCTGCTGCTTCAGAGGTAGAAGAACAAGTAAATGAATTCATAAATGATTAGCAGCTAGAGGTTCCAGTTGAGCCACCGGCAGTAGAGCCCGAGCCGGATCCGATTGAGAGGCTGGCTTAAGTTATTCAAGGGCTGAGGCCACGCGCACCAAACGTCACCTTGGAGAGGGCACAAAAATTAAATGCCGATGAATTTAACGGAACAGGTGGCCCAAAGGTGGCAACAGACTGGTTGGATTACACCGAGAGGGTGTTGGAACAGATGGAGTGCACCGATCCCCAGAGGGTATCTATTGCTTCATTCTTGCAGAGGGTTTCAACTAAAGATTAGTGGGATTCGACAAAAAGAAGAGCAGCCGGTCAGATGGCATGAGAGAGATTCAAGGAAGAATTTAATGAAAAGTTTTATCTAAGGGCGTACATGGACGCCAAGATCGAAGAATTTTACAATCTAGTGCAAGGCAGCATGATAGTGGAAGAGTATGAGAAGAAATTTATTGAGCTATCCCAAGTGGCACCCTTCATAGTGAATGATGAAGTGAACAAATGTCACAAGTTCGTTCAGGGCCCGAATCAAAAGATCAAGGCTTATGTGATAGCCATAGAGCCTAAGGAGTATGGACGGCTGGTAAAGGCAACCTTGAGAGTTGAGAAGACTGTGTTGGATGATCTAGAACAAGTTAAAAAACTGAAGCACAATCAGAGATCAGGTTGCTATTTGGGGGGACTTCAGCAAGGCTCCCAAGACTAGAAGCAATTCCAGATGGTTAGGTAGCAAGCAACGAAGTCAGGGAATCGCATCTAGTCAGAGCTTAGTTTGACTACCATCAAGGCCTCAGAGCAGGGGTGATACTCAGAGCATATCAGGGGCATGTAATAAATGTGATAGGTTGCACCAAGGAGAGTGTCATATGGGTATCACTGGATGTTATCACTATGGTCAAGAGAAACACTTCATGAAAGATTGCCCGTAGAAAGTAGCTGGGGGTAATGGGTCGAGACCGATGACTTAAGGATAGCCCAGCGGAGGTCAGTTGTAAGATAGAAGAGGTTTACTGACGAGAGGACCAGGAACTTCGATTTAGCCGGGCAAAGGTTCTAGTAAAGGTGTTCCACCTAGAGGGCAACAGAGAGACCGCGTGCTTAAGCCAGAGTGGTTACAATGACACAGTAGGAGGCTGAGGCTATTCTAAAGGTGGTGAAAGGTACTGTAATAGCTTTTGATACTGATGCTTATGTTTTAATAGACCCTGAAGCTATGCATTCTTTTGTTTCTAGAGATTTTGCCAGACGAGCTAATTTGTTAGAGTGCGTGCGTTATGGTAGTAGCTACTCCCGCAGGAGATTCATTAGTTACAGAGAGTATTTGCAAAGTTAATGACATTGTGATCGGGGGTAAATCATTTTCGATCAGTTTGATATTGTTCGATATATGCGATTTCAACATTATATTAGGCATGAATTAGTTAGCTATGCATCATGCTTTGATGAATTGTTTTCAGAAAGAAGTCAGGTTCAGATCATCAGAGGAGCCAGATGTGGTATTTCGAGGGGAGCGCAGAATGCTTCCATCCCGTATCATATCAACTATGACCGCTAAAAAAATGTTGAAGAAACAATGTATAGGTTATTTGACTTTCGTGATAGATTCGATCAAGAGAGAGGTCCCAATAAAGGACATTCCTATGGTCACAGAGTTTCCAAATATGTTCCCAGAAGATCTTCCAGGTTTACCTCCAGACAAGGAAATCGAATTTGAAATTAATGTTATTCCGAGAACAGCGTCGATTTCCAAATCATCGTACCGAATGGCACCCATAAATTGAAGGAATTGAAGGTACAATTAGAAGAATTAGTGGATAAGGGTTTTGTCAGATCCAGCGTATCTCCCCAAAGAGCACCAATGCTCTTTGTTAAGAAGAAGGACGGAAGTATGAGACTGTGTATTGATTACCAAGAATTGAATAAGGTGACTATTCGAAATCAATACCCACATCCAAGGATTGATGACTTGTTTGACCAACTACAGCGAGCAAGGGTGTTCTCTAAGATAGATCTGAGGTAGGGATATCACCAGTTGAAAATCAAAGGAGATGATGTTCCTAAGACTGCGTTTCGGACTCGTTATGGATACTATGAATTCTTGGTTATGTTTTTTGGCTAACCAATACACCGATATCATTCATAACATTGATGAATCGAGTGTTCCATAAATTCTTAGACAAGTTTGTCATAGTATTTATTGATGACATCTTGGTGTATTCTAGCAGTAGGGAAGAGCATACTGAGCATCTGAGATTAGTTTTACAGACATTGAGGGAGCAGCAACTATATGCCAAGTTTACCAAGTGTCAATTCTGGCTTAGTGAAGTTACATTTTTGGGTCATGTGGTTTTCGCAGATGGGATTAATGTTGATCCTCAGAAGATAGAAGCGATTGTGAATTGGAAACCACTAACAACCGTAACGGAAGTGAGGAGTTTCCTAGGATTGACAAGGTATTACAAAAAGTTTATCAAGGGATTTTCCAGAATTGGTATTCCGTTGACGAAGCTCATCAGAAAAGAAACCAAGTTTGAGTGGTCAGAGGTCTATCATAATAGTTTGGATGAATTAAAGGCGAAATTGATCACAGCTCTGTACTTACTCTTCCTTCTGGAAATGAAGGCTTTGTAGTGTACAATGATAAGATGGAAAGGTAATAACTTATGCTTCAAGGCAATTAAAGAAGTAAAAGCAGAATTACTCAACCCATGATCTAAAGTTAGCTGCGACGGTATTTGCACTGAGGATCTGGAGGCATTACTTGTATAGAGTTCGATGTCATTGATCATAAAAGTCTCCAATATTTGTTTAACCAGAAAGAGTTGAACATGAGGCAAAGGAGGTGGTTAGAGCTTATCAAAGACTATGATTGCACCATAGAGTACCACCCAGGAAAAACAAACGTAGTAATTGATGCCTTAAGCAGGAGACCTACTAGCTCGATAGCACATTTGAGAGCAGAGTATATTTCGCTGTTAGTAGATATGAGATCTATGAGAATTAAATTGGAAGCAATGGATATATGTGCATTATTAGCTACATTCCAGGTCCGATCGGTACTCGTGGATAGGGTTCGAGAGTTACAGATTCAGGATCCTCAATTGATTAACATCAAGCAGGAAATGAAGCCAGGCCAGCAGGGGAATTTCTTAGTAAAAAACGATAGTAAACTAATGATGGGACAAAGTGATGGGTAAATTCCTAATGCACTAATTACAATAGATCGCGTGCAAGTATACACGGTCACAATGTAATATAATGGCAAATCAAGGTCGTTCCCACAGGAGCAATGGCTAAACTTTATGTATCAATTACCAAAATTGATTGAGAACAATTTTATTCAAACGATCAAAACTAAAACAAAGGTGAATAACAATATAGTAAAACAAAATTAAAAATTAAAAATTAAATAAACAACCAAATTAAATGACGAAACTAACAGCAGATTAGTAGATCTAAGGCACAATTTCACTTTTTTATTTCATCAACCTATTCTCATTTTATTCTCACAAATATAATTACTTTTATTTTGTATTTAATCGGGTAAAGTTCTAAATTAATTACAAGTCTCTTTCGATCAGTCATGTAATATTATCCAGAATAATTAATCTATTATATGTCTATATAGATTAAATTAATCTGAACTCATTAAGTTCAATTACCCACATATGATTACACAATCCTATAGGTATATGTCTATCCTATACAGATTATGCTATTCTATTATCATTTAACATATGATACCTTTGTCAAGCGCATCATAGTCATCAGATCTGTCAATTAACAGGCCTTATTTGATTGACAACATTAAGATCCAATAAAATAGAATACAAATATAAAAGAAAACAATCATCCATTAATCCAAAAACTCATTGAATAGGTGATGAAATAAATCGGCTACATTGTAGCCTTAGAAATTAAAATTAGTTCGACATGAAGTTGAATAACACAGTATAATAAATTGAAGTGAAAATAAACGACATTAAAACAATCAACCAAAAAGATGGAATAGTCACTGTGTTATTTTCTGAGAGATTTCTTCTTCTGAAGCTCGAATAAACAGACTCTGGATTTGGAGCACACCCACTTCTGACAATGTTAAGATTGCCTTGAGACTCCACTCCTATGCAACCCTCTCCGCTGTCGTCCGAACGAGAGACTAGAGAGACTTCTCAAAGAAAACTCCACTCAACCGACACTCCAAAGACCCCTTCTGCTGTTGTCCCGAAAGAAAACGATCAAAGAAAAAACCCTAAACTTTTCTCTCTGCCGACCTACTCTCTGCTGCTCAACAATATCAATTTATATGAGAAGGGAACCTTTTGAACGCATCGGTTGACTTCCCTTTTCTTTCTTGATTCTCTGCCAATTGCGCCCTAAAGCCCCCTCAATTTCCTCCAATATATTCTCTGTCAAAACCATTTACCGATCGCTTGAATCCGTGCTTTGCCTGCTTACCAAATTAACTTGAAATATCTTCTGCAAGACCGTTTGAATTTCCTTCAAAACCTTGATTCATTGCCTAAATTATCTTTCACAAATCAATTGAGAAATTTTTGGTGATCTTTCACGCGTGAAATATGCAAGGAAATTTTACAGCGCACAATTGAATCGCTTCACGCTGGCCTGCAGGTCACTTACGCGAAAAAAACACAACACGTAGCCCATGATCGCAAGCCTGTGACCCACGTATGCGTCCAGCGGGCAGTTGATGGTGTGAGCTGCTGGAAATCAGCCAGCAGCTATGGCCTGCGGCCAAATTACGAAATGCCCCTCAACTTTTAAAAATTACACTTTTGCCCCTAAACTTTTAAAAAATTATACTTTTGCCCCAAAAATTTATAAAAATTACAGTTCAGTCCCTGCATTCAATTTCTGCACAAAACACTCAGAAAACATTGGAACACTCCTATTTTACTCGGGTTTTGATCACAAGAGTATAGGTTAAGAATATATAATCGTGCATAAATTAAGCCCGATCACAAAGGTTGTATGTACCAGATGTGGCAGAACTCAAGAAAGAAATCTTAGATGAAGCTCGCTCTTTAGCTTACGCTATGCATCCGGGAAGCAAAAAGATGTACCATACCTTGAAAGAGCATTATTGGTAAAAAGGAATGAAGAGGGAGATAGCTAAACATGTATCGAGGTGTTTGATATGTCAGCAGGTTAAGGCTGAGCACCAGAAACCAGCAAGACTTCTTTAGCCACTCTCTATCCCAAAATGGAAATAAGAGCATATTACGATAGATTTTGTGGTAAGATTTCCTCGAAGTCGAAACGGGTATGATAGCATATGGATGATAGTAGATTGACTTAGGAAGTCAGCTCATTTGCTACCCATCCGAAGTACATATTCCCTGGACCAATTGGCCAAGTTGTATGTTGATGAGATAGTGAGGTTACATGGGGCTCCATCATCGATTGTATCATATAGAGATCCGAGGTTTACATCCGATTTTGGCCAAGTTTACAAAAAGCTTTAGGCACTCTATTGCATTTCAGTACAGCATTTCATCCGCAGATAGATGGACAGTCTGAGCATACTATTTAGACTTTAAAGGATATGCTTAGATCCCGCGTGATGGAGTTCAGAGGAAGTTGGGATTCTCATCTGCCATTAATCAAGTTTGCTTACAATAATAGTTTTCAAGCTAGTATCGGCATGGCACCGTATGAGGCATTTTATGGGAGGTGGTGCAGGACGTCGGTATATTGGGATAAGATGGGCAAGAGAAAGTTGCTTGAACCCTAGTTTGTACAAATGACTACGGATAAGATCAAGATTATTCGGGATAATTTGAAAATAGCCCAAGATCGACAGAAAAGCTATGCAGATAAGGGTAAGAAGGATTTGGAGTTCTAGGTAGGGGATAAGGTATTTCTATGAATATCACCATGGAAAGGGATAATTCATTTTGGGAGATATGGTAAGTTAAGTCCACGATATATTGGTCCCTATGAGGTGATTGGTAGAGTAGGTGAGGTGGCATATCGACTTGAGTTGCCAGCAGAACTTTCTAGGAATCATAATGTGTTTCATGTCTCGATGCTCCAAAAGTATGTAGTAGATCCTTCGCATGTTTTGATGGAACAACCAGTAGAACTCAAGAAGAACTTGACATATGAGGAGACACCAGTTCAAATCCATGACAGGAGGGAGCAGGTTCTTTGTAACAAGGTGATCTCATTGGTAAAAGTGTGGAGGAATCATGTAGTGGAGGAAGCCACGTGGTAGCATAAAGATCAGATGCACAGTCAGTATCCGCATCTTTTTGAAGCAAGTAAGTTTATTTAAATATTTGAGTTGAAAAGTTTATAATTACTAGATTTCTAAATAAGTATAAGCTATAGATTTAAATTTTAGGAATAAGTTGCGTAAGGATATGAGTATGACTAGCATTGATGTCAAGAACTTTGATTTTAGAATGAGAATCGTATTAGGTCGATGCCTTATATAAATTTTGAGGACAAAATTTTTATAAGGAGAGGTGAAGTGTAAAACCCAAAACCTTGTCCAATGATAAATAAATTAATTTTTTGGTGAATAGCATTTTCAGTCGAAAATAATGTCCGTATGAGTGATATTTTCGAAAAACGGATTTCATAAATTAAAAGTTTTGATATTAATATTAAAATTAAGGGAATCTAAAGTGGAGCGAAGATAAATCCTTTCGAATAGATTTTAAGTTATTCGAAGTATATTGGACGAAATTACTCTATTTAATTAGTGGCTCATATCTAGTAATTGTTGAGGAATAATATAATTTTCAATACCTGCAGGTGAAAATTGAATTTTTGCAGAATTCTGGATAGAACCGGAAATGATTTCATATCCAAAGTGGTGAAATAATTATTTTTAGAGTCATAGGTATTGATCGGATTTTAATAAATTTTGGAAGTATTAATTATTTCTCCTATAATTTTTAGTTGGATCGAAAGAGTAAAGGAATGAAAAGAATTCATGAAATAAAAGGAAGCGAACACTTGGCATTAAAGGAAAGAAGAATGAATTAATTAGTGACAAGTGGCATGAGATTAGTGGATAGTAAATTAAGAATAGTGAAAGTTGTGGAAAGTTGAGCATGAGACGAGAGCTCGATCAAATAAGGAGGCAAAGATTAAATAAGTTAAATGGATGAGATGATTGAGAGAAGTTGGTCAAGCAAGCAACAATTTTGATTGTTTATGTCAGAGAGTAGGTGAACCGAGAGAGGATATAGGAGAGTGACCTTGCTGCTTTGCTTTGCCGAAAAAGAGACTCCAAGATAAGTAGATATTTAGTGGGAGTGAGAGTAAGTTTTGAGAGATTTCAGCTTGCAAAGTGAGAAGAACAAGAAGCAAGAGTGCAAATTTGATTGAGAGAAAGAAAGAGTTGTATTCTATCAAGAAAAGTGACTGTTTTGCTGTGAGATTGATGATGCAGCGAGCTAAATTGAGATGATTGGAGAGCTAGTTCACATGATGTTCACGTCCATCAAATTGCCTGAGAGTTTTGGAGCAAAACTTGTCCTGTTGAAAATTATTTGAGAAGGTAATAAGTTAGTTTTCATAATTTTAAAATTTTATGATAGATGAACTGTATGAGATGAGGTTTGGGTTGAGTGTTTAAAGTCCTAAAGTGATGGATGAAGATTGTCATAGCATATGTTGAGATTTGTATAATTGTTGCGTTGCATGTGAAGTTAATGGAATGCTAAGGTTTGAAGTGAGCTTGAGGGACGCGAACTGTCATGCATTAGTTAAGTGTAAAAAATGCTGAGTAAATATCCTAGAAAAATTATATAGCATGTCTTGCATCTTGTAATGTACTTAGCTCTAGGTTTTATATTAGAATTAGATAAGCAACAGCTCGCAATAGAATGAAAAGAGTACTGGACAAGCCGATCAGTGCTCTCAGTACTGGACGGGCTGAGCTGAGCCAGCAACTCATGAGGTCGAGCTAAGCTAGGGAAGCAACTCGCAGAGTGAGTTAGAGATTCTATCAATCCGTTCTGAATTGTTGAGTTGAGTTGTGTAGTAGCTCGTTCAACGTGAGCTAGGGAAGAGCAATAGCTCGCAGTTCAAGTTGAACTGAGCTCGAGCAACAACTCGCTAGTTGAAAGAGCTAAGTGGTGGCTCGTAGTTAGTAACGAGCTGTGTGGAGCTCGCAGCTCTTAAAGGGCTAGCCGGATAGTAAGCAGAAAGTGTAGTGTTTTACATGTTTGAATAGTGAAGAGTTGCAAATTTAATGCTCTTAATGTGTGATCAGAGTTGTTATGACTCGAAGATCTTGTTTCTATTCAAGTGTAGGTGAAACACCAAGCCCATGAAGGGTGCGTAAGAGTGGTTAATATTTGGAAGCAAGTTGTGAGTGTACTTAATTTTTAAATTTAAAGCTTTTACAAATTCATAAATTTATTATTGATATTTATATTTGTTTTAATTTAGTATGCAAGTTACTATATCAATTGATTTATTTTAGCATATCTTTATTTTATATAACGCATGTAAGTAATGAAGTGAATATTATGAGTATTTATATACTTGAGAAGCAAAGTTATTTAATTATATTATTTACATGCCAATTAAATGATATGCTAGAGAATATTTTCTGAAATAAAGAGAAAAGAAAGTTTTAAGTAGCATAAAAAGATTTTTGATGCCTTTGGTTTACCCTAGCCCTTACATCCGATCGAAGTACAGTGCACGTGTATGATAGATTGGTTGGGAGAATCACTAACTTTGGAGGGATTGAGTCAGTGTATCACCCTCTACACACGTATGGTAGTGTAGATCTACCTGATGTTGGAGGGAATTGCGATCTCAGAGTTTCTACATCTGCGACTACACATGGTGATAGTTCTCGAATCCTAGTGGCGTGTCTTTGTACCGTTATGAATGATAAGTTTCACTGGGTTTCCACATAAGGCTAGTTAAAGAAATAAAGAAAACATGATAAGTATAATAAAGTTACTCACTCATTAAGTTTTTACTATTACTGTTTTTATTTTTTTATAAAAAAATCCTCCCCAAATGCAGGTATGAGCAGAGCAGCGGAAGCATCTCCGTCAGACGCGTAAATGAGAATGACATGATGCATTTGCACTCAATTACTTCTTGTGATATCATGTATATGTTCATATTTCATGTTTAATCCATGACTTTAAAAATTGATACTAGTCTCGTAAATATTATTTTGGATGATGCATCACTAAGTAACTTTTTGTAATATTATTTTTAAATTTTCAGTAGATTAGACTTCCCTAAAAGTTGTTTTGGAAAATGTGGAATTAAAAAGAAAAATTCCTACCCATTTTCGGAATCTAAAAGAGTTTCTAACAAGTTTTTAAAAAGTCTTTAGTAAATAATGAGAGTTAGCTTTATGGGAATTTTTCAGCTAGAGCAGATCTCGACTGGGAAGTTACCGTAGAGTTGTCGAGTGGGTTGCCTAGCTAGCTAAGGTAGAAGGACCTGTCACTTTAATTTATAAAATGGTAATGCGCTAGCTATTATTAGTTTTAAGTTGTTTAATTTTTTATTTTTAATTTTGGTTGGCATGTGTTTGATTTCTATCGGTGAATAAGTTAGGGCTAAACTGTTAAATTTTAATTGTTTTGGGGCGATATGATAGTTTTAGGGTGTCTAATTAATGGTAGAGGCAAAATTGATTTTATGTATTTTTTGTCATAGTTGACCATTAAAAATTAGGTTAGATGAATTAAATTGTTGCATTTTTTAAACCTAAAGGATGATCAACAAAACGGTAATTTCAGGGTGTTTAATCAATAACAGAGGCAAAATAGATTTCATATGTTTTCTTTCACAGTTTATCGTTAAAGGTCTAGATAGATTAACTAAATTGATGCATTTTTGAAACTTAAAGGATGACAAAAGTTTAAAAAAAAAAAAAAAAAAAAAAATTGCATATAAAAAAATTACAAATCGTCAAAATATAGGAATTAAAACAAAAATGCAAGACAAAGGTTTCTTAAAATTCCAACTACATATGCTCATGCTACATGCTAGCATAATCCAAAATACAATTTTCGGATATTATCAAAATACATGCTTTGGTTGAATTGATAATGTACAAGGATGTATATACTAGTATTTGATGATGCATATGTTTGAGGTTTGAGTAATGAAAGTACTCTCAACTGTATCAGAAAATTCCATATTTGTATGTTTCTATTTTTGTTTTGATTATTTAATTCTTTCTAGTATGTTTTGTTATAGTGGGTATTTATTATTATTATTATTATTTTGGGATTATTGTTTACTCCAGGGGAAGGGTAAAAGCTTGAAATCCGAGAAGAAAGTTCACATTCAATATGAATTGTTTAGCTCTGATTATTTTGATGGAGATGATGATGAGTTAATGCAGGATATTTCCATTTTTTTTTCCAAATAATACAATAAGGGTATTTTAGTATTTTTCTTGTTTTGTGAGAAAACCACTCACCTTCCGGATGGAACCTCTTTTCCACTGACGGTTGGGGGTTTTAGGCTAATATTTTTAAAACTTGGGGCTTCGTGATGTTATTTTTCATTTCACAAGGTTTTTTCAGATTTTTCCCAACAATTCAAATATAAAATCAAATCTCTTATGGCTTGTTTGGTATCATTTTTTTTTTCATTTGTCAACGAAAAATTGATTTTCGTATATTTCAAATTTACAAACATATCCAGTAGCAATTATTGAAAACAATATTTTAAAAATGAAAACATGAAAAGCATGTTTGAGTATATTATTTTAAATGTATTTCTTAAAATAAAAACAATAATTATAACAACAATAGTAACAAAGGCAATTACCAAAAAAAATTAAAAAATTAGAACATTTTATATAAAGAATTATGATAATTAGTTATCTAATAAAAATACGATCGAAATCAAAATAAAAAAAAAAAAATTCCACAACCATTGGCATTATTGAAAATATTGGTTTGAAGAAGAAAGGAGTGCAATTTATCTGACTCATAATGTTAACGTATCTTAATCTCAAATCTTAAATATTATAATTTGGTTCTTTTCTATCAGTTTAAACTTTTAGGTCTAATAGTAACTAACATGATATCAGTGTTTGGAGGTTTCTGATTCAAACTCTCTTTCTCTCATTTATCTAAAAATCTTTTGGTTACACGTTATATGGTAGGGGCCACTTAATATGTGTCATTCATCTGTTACTTATCCATGTTGTATATAAGAGGATGTGTTAACGTATCATAACCTCAAATCTTAAATACTTTAGTCATTTTCTATCAGTTTAAACTTTTATATCTAGTAGCAACTAACACATAATATTTTTCTTTTTCTTTTTAAAAATGGATTAATATTGAACTATTTAATTTAAATAATTTCTTTTTCCTCATAAAAATGCATGTAACAAGTATACTAAATTTAGTTAAAATGACATTTTTTTTATTTATTGAAATAATTAAGAAATGATTGATAGCTATTCATAATTTGATATTATATTACTATTTTATATAATTAAAATGGTATACACTATGTACTAAAATGAGGTATTAAGCAAAAAGTAGGACTGAAAAATAATAATAATAAATAAATAAAAGTAGGACATCAGAAGATAAAACAATGGAAACATTATATCGTGTTTCCAGCATCTTGCTTTACAGTAGTGTAATGATTTTTTTTATTTTTCATTTATCTTGTTTTCACTTTTTAGTTTGGAAATTAGATTGGTCGAACAATTTTTAAATTGGATTTTAATTTGAAAAACAGAAAACGAAATCTATAAACAACACCGAGATTTTAATGTGAGTTGATTACGAAAATCACCACTCAAAAGAACAATATGCTACACATAATATCAATATTTTGACAAAATGAATGTCACATAATTATTTGTCACTTAAACAACGGTCATTAAAAATATTTATGAAAATAAAAATTACAATCACACATTTTGTACTGTGACAAATGAATTGGTATTATAAAATCAATAAAAATGAGATTTTATTATTTACTTTCAAGGAAAAAAATTTGTTTTAGTTCCTAACAATTTCAGAAATATCATTTTTGTATTAAACTTCTCTTTTAATTTAATGGGTCCCTAAATTATTAAAAATGTCTCAATTAAACCACAAGAAAAACGAAAATAATAATAATAATATACACACATGAGACATGACCACGGTTCGGTTCAGTTCCGATTCCAGTTCCAAATCGACGGTTCAGATTCTGAAAAAGCTATAATCGAAACCTTAATCGAGATAAAACGGTTCTGGTTCAATTCTGGAACCGATGGTTCTGTAATAGTTCTGGTTTTGATTCCGATTTCGGTTCTATAACGGTTTCAGTTTCGGTTTCGGTTTCAATTTCGGAACCTTTTTTTTAAATAAAAATAAATTTTAAAAATTAATATTAAACTATATTTTGATATTAAAAAAATAAATCTATACACAAAAGAAATAAGAAATTTAATTATTTGAATTTTGATTTAATAAAAAAATAAAATAAAAACATTGGGCTTGCACATAATTTATTACCATAATTAAGTTGCCTACGTATCATCTCAAATTTTAGAGGAATCAAAGTCCACGTAGTTCTCTTACCTTTTATTACATAGAGTTTAATAAATTGAAATTTTGATATTTAAAAATAATAACTAATAAATTAAAAATTTAGATTTAAAAATATAAATTGAAATCAAAATTTATAAGTAAAAAAATATTATAAATTGAAATTTTGAAATTTATAAATATTATAAATTGACAATTTGAATTTTAAAAATAATAAAATAAGATTTTGAAATTTAAAAATAATAAATTAAGAATTTGAAACTTCAAACAATAAATTGAAAATTATAATTTATAGATATAATAAAAAAAATTAAAGGAAATTAAGATTGAGAATTAAGAGAATATTGAAACTAAGAGTTGAAATTGAAAGAGAATTGAGATTAATGGAGAGAAAAAGAGTTGAGATTGAGAGATATAGGTGTGAGAAGAAATTAAGAATGGGAGGGGTATTTATAGATAGAGAAAATGGAGGGGTTAAAAGAGAAATTAAGGGGAGAGGTGAAATGTAAAAAAAAAAAAAAAAGTGACCATTTGTCACTTTTATTATTATTATTATTTTAAATAATCGGAACTGCCGGTTCAAAACGGTTCCAGTTCCACCGGTTCTTTGAACAGGCAGTTCCGGTTCTAATAATAGAATAACCGGAACCGAAATCGGAACCGCTGCAGTAGCGGTTCCGATGCGGTTCTTAACTGGAACCAGAACCTTATGTTTTGGTTCAGGTTCAGGTTCATTTGACATGGTTCGGTTCGAACCGAACAATTCGAATCGAATTGTGGTCATGTCTCAAATCATATAACATTTTTTTAATTCTTATATGATATGTGTTATCTATTTTTTTTATTTTTTAAATTTTTATTAAATAAAATAAATAATTTTATTAATTTTATTTTTTTTAAATTTGTATCGTTTAGAATTATATGACCTTTTTTTTTTATCTTTCTATTTTTATTTAATATAACAAATAATTTGTATTATTCAAAGTTTTATAGTTTAATTAATTATATCATAATTTCTAATTTATTTGATTTTATTTATTTATTAGTTTTTTTTATAGTAAAACCACAATTTTATTAGTTTCATTAAAGTTTAAGGATAAAATTATATTTACACACCACCCCTTAGTACGAGTGTTGAGTACTAACTGATAACTTTATATTTATAGAGTTATTTTATCTTTTTAAATTTGAATTCTTGCTTAGTTCTTAATATTTTTTATTATTATTAAGTAAATTATTTCATATTTCTTTTATTTTTATTTTCAGAATAAAATTGGTTAAAAATGCGCATGTGGACCCCACCAAGTAATATTGTTCAAGACAAGATCATCGCTACAAAATGAATATCATTCGCAGCAAGTTCATCGCCTCAAGAATTACTCGAGTCGGAGATCGCATAAAGAAATTATCGCGGTTTAAAGATAGGGTATTCTAGAAATAAATATTATGTCATGCTGATGTAAGAAATGATGTAATCAAAATTATGATGTAAGCAATGATGTAATAGAAGTTGACTTGAATGGGGTAGGTGAACGATGATGTAAGCAATGATGCAATTTGAAAGTTGACTTTGAATGGGGTAGGTGAAAGATGATGCAAGCGATGATGCAAAATGGTGGAAAATCAGGAAACGATGATGCAATCGATGATGTAATTGGAGGTGAATTTGGCCTATAAATAGGCCTTAGAATCACCATTCTAAGCATTCCATCACAAACCAAAACAATAAGTAGTTTAGAGAAAGAGAGAGAGAGCTTGAAGAGGAGGAGCAAAGCAGAGGAAGAAATTCTACGATGAAGCTTCAATCCACTAAGTTTTCCTATCTCTTGTTATGTTTAATTTTCTAATTTTTGTAAATTCTATTATGGAGTAGATTTGTTTTCTAAGGTTATGATGTAACCTAACTTTGATGTTCCAAACCTTTGTTCAATTCAATTAATGATTTTCTATCTTGGTTGATGCATTTAATATTGTTCTTAATGCTTCTAAATAATTAGCCACTATTTAGTTGAATTGTTAATCATAATGATAGCAGAAGCTGATTTATGTGTCTAGTTCATTGTATTTAATGTCATAAATTACATGTAGGATAGGAATATACCTGCATGGTTTGTGTAGTCTATAAAAGAGATCCATAAATCTTAATGAATCCTTTAATGTTTTGACTTGCATGGGAACATAGCAATTAATCTTTATAGGGTATTTTCCTTAGACCTCGGGAGGGGCTATGTGAATAATTCAGGGAATCTCGACTAGCAACTGGATAGTTAATTTTTGTTAAAAAGAACAAAGGGGAGGAACAAATTAGTTATGGTGAAATCATAATCTTAGAATTTTTATTTATTGAATTAATTTTCATTTATTTACAATTGCAATTAAATTTACTCATAGTTATCAACTCATTTACTCAAATTTCATCTACCAAATAAAAGTTGAGTTATTTTAATTTTGGGCATTAATTAACAACAATCCTCGTGGGACGATACTTCTCTCATTACTTTATTACTTGTTCGACTCGTTCACTTGCGATTTTGCACAACAAGTTTTTTTGCGCCGTTGCCGGGGATTGTTTGTTTCAATTAATACTAATACTACGTAACTCAATTTTTAATTTGGTCATTTATTTATTTATTTTGTTTGTTTTATTACTTGTGAATTTTATGGTGTATGAGAAAGTCTAGGGGCGAAGTTTTACTATTTGACCCAGAAATTGAAAGAACTTGTCGTAAGAATCGGAAAGAAGTAAGGAAGGCTGCAAGTACTGCACTCATAGATATGGCTGAAGGACCCAACAACACACAAAACATTGTACCAATAGATGCTGAAATTCGAGCATTACGAGATTATGCTCTACCCACGGTGGGTAATACTTCAGCGATACGGCGACCGACTATTGCTGCTAACAACTTTGAGATTAAGCCAGCAATCATCCAGATGGTACAAAACAATCAGTTCAGTGGGGCTCCGAACGATGATGCAAATGTCCACATTGACAACTTTTTGGAAATCTGCGATACGTTCAAACATAATGGTGTTACTGATGACGCCATCCGTTTGAGATTATTTCCATTCTCCCTTCAAGATAAAGCTAAAAGTTGGCTCAATTCGTTGCCATCAGGGAGTATTACTACATGGGACATCTTGGCACAAAAATTTCTGGCCAAATTCTTTCCACCAGCCAAGACTACAAAGCTGCGAACCGAGATTACCACATTCAGACAGCTTGAGGGAGAATCATTGTACGAAACGTGGGAAAGATTCAAGGATCTGCTAAGACGGTGCCCACATCATGGAGTTGCTGACTGGTTGCAGCTACACACATTCTACAATGGTTTAGGGAGTTCCACAAGAACATTGGTGGATGCCGCCGCTGGTGGAGCACTTTTGGGGAAACCCCATCAAGCCGCTTGGGATTTACTAGAAGAAATGGTTGCAAATGCCTATCAGTGGCCATCAGAAAGAGCAGTTCCGAAAAAAGTTTTCGGAATACAAGAAAATGATGTGTTAACCAGGCTTTCCACTCAGGTCGAGACATTAGCCAAGCAACTTGGAAACTTGACAGCTAATGCAATTCATACTCAGTCAGCATCCTGTGATTTCTGTGGAGGGGACCATTCCAACGGGCAATGCGATGAAGACCAGACGGGTCAAGCCTTTTTTGTGGGCAACAAACAACCAAATAACCCGTATTCCAACACATATAATCCAGGATGGAAGAATCATCCAAATTTCTCATGGAAAAGCAATGATCGACCCAGACAACAATATCCGCCACCACCTCAACAGCAGCAGGCCAACAAACCGTCGCTTGAAGAAGCACTTGCTCAGCTCACCGTAAGCACTACTCAATTTATGACGAGAACAGACACCACGCTCCAGAATCGAGCAGCTTCCATTCGAAATCTGGAGGTAAAAATGGGTCAAATCTCGAATTTGTTGACTGCAAGACCTCAAGGATCCCTACCAAGCAACACAGAGACCAATCCTAGGGAGCACCTGAAGGCTGTCACGTTACGAAGCGGTAAAATGCTGAAAGAACCTGTCAAAAGAGCAGACGAGAAAGAAGAAGAAGTGATGGTTGAACAACAAGAAGCAGAGAAGCCAAAGTCAAAGTTGTTCCTAGACAATCCGCCACCATACAAACCACCATTACCCTTCCCTCAGAGATTTCAGAAACAGAAATTAGAAAAGCAATTTTCTAAATTTCTGGAAGTTTTTAAGAAGCTGCAAATTAATATTCCTTTTGCAGATGCTTTGGAACAAATGCCCAGTTATGTGAAGTTTATGAAGGAAATCCTATCAAATAAAAGGAAGCTGGAAGAACATGAAACGGTAGCTTTGACCGAAGAATGCAGTGCAATCTTGCAGAAAAAGCTACCACCCAAACTCAAAGATCCGGGGAGCTTTACAATTCCTTGCACCATTGGTGATTCATTCTTTGAAAAAGCATTATGTGATCTCGGTGCAAGCATCAACTTAATGTCATTCTCCGTTTTCAAGAAACTCGGTTTTGGAGAAGCAAAACCCACTACAGTATCGTTGCAGCTAGCTGATCGTTCAATCAAATATCCAAGGGGAATTATAGAAGATGTACTGGTAAAAGTAGATAAATTCATATTTCCTGCGGATTTCATTGTGCTAGACATAGAGGAAGATCAAGAAATACCCATCATCTTGGGTAGACAATTCCTAGCAACGGGGAGAACCCTTATTGATGTACAAAAAGGTCAACTCATACTCAGAGTTCAAGATGAAGATGTGACATTCAATGTGCTGAAAGCTCTCAAACATCCACATGATGTTGACAACTGTTTGAGGGTAGATGTGGTGGATGAATGTATAAAAGGAATACATCAAACCATCACTCCAAAAGATCCACTTGAAGCTTGCCTACATGGAGCACCAAACTCAGAAAGTCCGAACATTACAGAATGTGTTAAACAACTGGAAGCTTCATCTCCCATATTTTTCAGACGACCTTTCAAGGAACTTGGAGCAAGTAAGAGACAACCGGTACCATCAACAGAAAAACCACCAGAGTTGGAGCTCCAGCCACTGCCAGTTCATCTCAAGTACGCATTCTTAAGTACCTCATCTACACTACCTGTCATTATTTCATCTTCTCTAAGTAGAGAACAAGAGGAAAAGCTTTTGAGAGTACTACGAGAACACAAGATGGCTATTGGATGGTCAATCGCAGACATTAAAGGAATCAGCCCATCTATATGCCAACACAAAATTCTCATGGAGGATAAGTACCGGCCATCCATCGAGCACCAACGACGTTTAAATCCAAACATGAAGGAGGTTGTCCGAGCAGAGGTACTTAAACTTTTGGATGCAGGTATCATTTATCCTATTTTGGACAGCATATGGGTAAGCCCGGTGCAAGTGGTACCAAAGAAATGAGGCATGACAGTGATCACCAATAAAAACAATGAGCTGATTCCAACACGAACAGTAACCGGATGGAGAATGTGCATTGACTATAGGAAACTAAATAAGGCGACTAGGAAAGATCATTTCCCTTTACCCTTCATCGATCAAATGCTCGACAGGTTAGCAGGTTACCCTTACTACTGTTTCCTAGACGGTTATTTGGTTACAATCAGATTTCTATAGCACCTGAGGACCAAGAAAAGACTACATTCACATGCCCATATGGAACGTTCGCGTTTCGGAGAATGCCGTTTGGTCTATGCAATGCACCCGCCACCTTCTAACGGTGTATGATGTCAATTTTTTCAGATATGGTGGAGCGTTTCATTGAGGTATTTATGGATGATTTTTCAGTATTTGGCTCATCATTTGATTCTTATTTGGATAACTTAGCACAAGTACTGAAAAGATGCGAAGAGACAAATATGATTCTTAACTGGGAGAAATGCCATTTCATGGTACAAGAAGGGATCGTCTTAGGTCATAAAGTTTCAGCTAAAGGCATCGAGGTTGATAGAGCCAAGATTGAGGCAATTGAGAAGCTGCCACCACCAACATCTGTCAAAGGCATTCGAAGTTTCTTAGGGCATGCAGGGTTTTACAGAAGATTCATCAAGGACTTCTCGAAGATCACAAAGCCATTATACAATTTACTCGAGAAGGGTATTTCATTCCACTTCGATAATGCATGTAAAGAGGCATTTGAGATACTGAAAAAGGCCCTTGTGACAGCCCCAGTCGTTATTGCACCTGATTGGGCTTTGCCGTTCGAGCTGATGTGTGATGCTAGTGATTATGCCATTGGAGCCGTGCTAGGACAACGTATTGGTAAGATTTTTCGTACCATTTATTACGCTAGCCGTACGCTAACTGATGCACAGGTCAATTATGCTACCACTGAGAAAGAGCTTCTAGCTGTAGTCTTCGCATTCGACAAATTTCGACCGTACTTGATCGGTTCCAAAGTCATTGTATACACGGATCACTCAGCCATCAAATACCTTCTGGAGAAGAAAGATGCAAAACCACGCTTGATCCGATGGGTCCTTCTGTTACAAGAGTTTGATTTAGAGATTCGAGATAAGAAGGGAAGTGAAAATGTGGTGGCCGACCATCTTTCTAGACTAGAGCAACGAGGGGATAAGGAGGATCTTGACATAGACATTAAAGAGATTTTCCCTGATGAACAGCTCTTTGTTCTGGATACAAGCAATGTTCCATGGTATGCTGATTTTGTTAATTTTCTTTCTCACAAAGTTTATCCACCTGACATTTCATGGCAGCAAAAGAAGAAATTCTTGGCAGACGTAAAACATTACTATTGGGATGAACCGTTCCTGTACAAGTTATGTCAAGATCAGATCCTTCGACGATGCGTCTCAAAAGATGAAGCACAAGATATTCTCCACCATTGTCATTCTTCTGATTATGGTGGACATTTTGGGGCTAATCGAACTGCTGGCAAAATTCTTCAATCTGGATACTATTGGCCTACCATTTTTAAAGATGCTCAATCGTATGTTGCTGCATGCGATCAGTGCCAGCGCACAGGTAACATTTCACGAAGGCATGAGATGCCTTTAAACAACATTTTGGAAGTGGAGTTGTTCGATGTTTGGGGTATCGATTTCATGGGACCATTTCCACCGTCTTTCAAGAATCTCTATATTCTGATGGCCGTGGATTATGTGTCAAAATGGGTTGAAGCCATTGCTGCACCAACCAATGATTCCAAAGTTGTGGTGAATTTTCTGCATAGAAATATCTTTACCAGATTTGAAACTCCTAGAGCAATCATCAGCGATGAAGGGAAGCATTTTTGCAACAGGTATTTTGATGCTCTTCTAGCCAAATATGGAGTTAAACACAAAGTTGCTACAGCATACCACCCGCAAACCAATGGACAAGCTGAAATCTCAAATCGAGAACTGAAATGGATTTTGGAAAAGACGATAAGTGCATCTCGAAAAGATTGGTCGAAAAAGCTTGATGATGCATTATGGGCCTACAGAACAGCATTCAAAACACCGATTGGGATGTCTCCATACAAGTTGGTATTCGGAAAGGCATGTCACTTACCCGTTGAACTAGAGCATCGCGCATACTGGGCTATCAAAAAGTTGAATTTCGATATAGGAGCATCAGGAGCTCTGCGAAGATTGCAACTCAATGAGATGGATGAACTTCGTCATGGTGCATATGAAAATGCTAAGCTGTATAAAGAACGCACCAAAAAGTGGCATGATCAACGGATCTTAAACAAGGATTTCACTCCAGGACAGAAGGTTCTTTTGTTTAATTCACGATTACGTTTGTTTTCAGGTAAGCTACGCTCTAGATGGTCTGGGCCTTTCACTGTTATTCAAGTTTTTCCACATGGTGCTGTTGAAATTCAAAGTGCAGATCGTCGATTCAAAGTCAATGGACAACGACTCAAAGTTTACATAGATGGTGGAGAGCCTCAACAGAAATCCACTATCGCGCTTTCAAACCCAACTTAAGGCGTTTCTCAACAGTCAAGCTAACGACTATAAATTAAGCGCTTCTTGGGAGACAACCCAAGTTTTTCTCTTTTTAGCTAGTTTTTCTCTGTTTGTGTGTTATTGTGTGTTATTGTATTCTTTGTGTGTTTTTGTTTTTTCTTTGATAATTTTTCTTTCTCTTTCAGAGATGGAGATAAGTCTTATAACACTGAAAAATCATTTCCCTACTCTACCCCAAGATGTACTCAGAAAGATTTACAAGTGCAGACTCGAAAGAATGAGGGCACTAACATCTTTAGGTCTTCCAGAGCATATTCGGTGGATCATCGAAGCTAAGGTACGTTTAGCAGGTGAGTTGAATGATTCATTAATTAAACGTTTACCAGGATTAGGAAGAAGTTCTTACTCAAAGAAGAGAAGAGCTAAGAGAATGGAAGTCTGTCATAAGTGTGCGAGATGTAACTGCGACACAAGCTGTAAAAATCTTGGATATTTATCCATAAATCGAGAAGATAAAATCAAATGCATAAAGGATGGACTGAGTAAGGAGTCTCTGGATAACATCCGTGAGACTCTTGAGACGCATCCTTGTGGGAAAGTTCAACGTATTCTTTTAGATTTATGGGAGTTATTCAGTAAAGAGAAACAGCGTTATAGTCTTGGGAATCTGACTGTAAAAGATCCTGTTTGCCAGTTTATAAGAAAACTGGATGGGAAGCCAATCCTCAACTCATAAAAGTTGTTTAAGCTGTTTCTGGACGTAAAACCAGAGGAAGATGTGAGCCACAATCACAACTACTGTAGCATCAATTTTTTTCTTTGTTTAGCAGTCTGTTTCAAATTTTTTGATAATTGTGTTTACTTTTCCTTACCTGTCCTTTTGGATTTTTAGGTCGTTTCAAGCTTTCTTGATAAGTGTGTTTACTTTTGACGTTTCATCACCGAACATTTTTATTTTTAGCAGCTATTTTCAAAATTTTTCGAAGTCTGTGTTTACTTTTTGACGTTTGTGTTTACTTTTTCGATGTTTGTGTTTACTTTTTGACGTTTCGTCGCCGAACTTTTTGAATTTTGTATTTGTAGCGGCTTGTTTTATTTATTTATTTTTTTTTCTCGAAGATTGTGCTTTCTTTTTGACATTTCTACACTTAACATTTCATTTTCCCTCTGACCAATACTGTGTAGCATCGTAAAACTGTTCTTTTACTCTTTCATCTTCTTTAAATAAGTGATTATGACTGATAACAAATAATTCGTTTTCTATGAAAAAAAAAAAATGGCAGAACCCTCGAGCAGTAAATTCAAAAACATCTGTGTTTTTTGTAGCCCAAAGTCTGGGATGAGTCCACAATATTCAAAGGCAGCTGCTGAGCTTGGTACTGCTTTAGCTACCCGAAACATAAATTTGGTGTATGGAGGAGGCAGTTTAGGACTGAGGGGTTCTGTCGCGGTAACTGCAACTGTTGGAGGTAGGCAAACCATCGGTGTCGCAATAAAGCCTTTGGTTGAAAGGAAAGATATCATCGGTACGAGCATAGGTAATGAGTTTCAGGTCACGAGCGTTCACGGACGAATGGCGTACATGTTACTCAATGCTGATGCCTTTATCGCGTTATCTGGTGGTTTGGAAACATTTGAAGAAATCTTCAACATTGCGTCCTGGGCCCATTACAACATTCACAAAAAGCCATTAGGTTTGCTTAACACTAACGGTTTTTATGATGGTTTATTGGCTTTTCTTGATCATGCTGTGGAACAGGGTTTTATGACTCAAGCAAACCGGCGTATTCTAGTATCAGCTTCCAGTGCTGATGAACTAATTGACCAACTGCAAGACTTTGTACCCGAAGTTGATCCAATCATGTCACAAGTGGTTTGGACTCCTGAATCAAGCGGTAACAAGAAGCGTGCACTGGATCTTACTCTCCGGTTGTAACTTTCTTATCCTATGGTTTTATTAATAGCATTTCCATTTGAGTTTTTCTTCTTTTTATCTTACTAGACATTGGGGACACTGTCTCAAATAAGTTTGGGGGTAGAGTTTGCTATTATTAAAACCATAAGATTCAAAAACTGGTCCGAGTTGAAACTAAAAGATGGCAGAGTAAGGAGTACTTTTGTGCTCTTAAGACGCATCTTTGTTTTCATTTCAAAAAAAAAAAAAAAATGCAAAAAGATTTTCATTATTTGTTTTATTATTTTTTCTTTCTGCCCTAACAAGTCGACTAACTACTTTGTATTTATTAATGGAGTCTTAATGCATGTTTTTGGTTGAATATCTTTACTAAGGAATAGTCATGAACATCTTTGCATAATTTGAGACTTTTGAATGTCATGATCCTAGTTAATTGAGTGGATAAATATCATGTTTACATGAACTATGGACTATTAGTGGAGATTATCCTTGGTGAGGATTTGAGCCTTTTAAACGTTTCATTTTGAGAGATTTATTTGTTTTTACTCTTAAACACTCTTCACTTTGTTCTTAATAGATGATCTCTATAGGTTTTGCATTGAATACTGAAGAACAAATCATTATTGTAGATAACATGAGTTGCTTTGATTTGAAAATTGGATTGAATTCTTAGAAGTAATATAGGTAATTTTTACTTCACAAAAGCCTACTTTCCTACTTTAAATTGAGACACATCATAAAACCTTTGAAGCCAAACACTTTAAATATTTTTCTCTGTTTACCTTTATTAAATGACCCTATTGAGCTTTTAAATTTAGTCATACCTTATGAAGTTTGGGATCATGCGATGAAGTAAAAGAGGAGAAGGGAATTGAAGTGTTAACATTTACACAATGTTTTTCTAAAAAAAAAAAAAAAAAAAAAAAAAAAGAGAAGTTGTGATGAATTAAGGAGAATAAATGAAGTACTTTGGTATGATCATATGTTCTTGTTGAACCTGTACCTTAAAATTTCTTACATATCAATTAACCATAGCCTAAATATAATCTTTAATAAAGCCTATTGATCTTCAAAAGGAAGTCCAATTTGAGAGTTGAAGTCTGTCATCATGCTTTATCTACGTTCTTAGTATTCGGTTCCAATCATGAGATCTATTCACTTAAAAGTACGGTTCTTTTAAACGTCTATATTCATATGTGATGTAAATGACGCTTGCTATGCCTTTACATAACCTCTATCACATATGATTGCATGAGTGTTTGCTTTAGGATTCATGAGAGTTATGAGAGATATCTTGTGAGAATTAGAGTCGAAGCGAAATAAGTCCATAACATGTGAATATAATGTTTTGAAATAAAATTGCTTTGAAAGTGGTGTGAGATTGTTGATGATTATGTTTTAGATCATTAGTGACTTATCCTTAGTCCTGATACAAGATCATACATGTATGAGACTTCTGTTAATTTGTATTTAGTGAGATGTTGATAAGTTATGGGTGGAATCTTTTAACGTTTGTGGGTATCGTTGCTAGTAAACCCTCAGGAGACACAACTCCTCCTACTAGGGACACCTATGGGTTTAAAGGCTTGTGGCATATGCTCAATGCCATCGTGTTTACCTACGAAAATGGATTGTGATTTAATTTTTGTGGTTTTAGCTTAGATTGTTAGTTTTAGTTTTACTTGAGGACAAGCAAAATCTTAAGTTTAGGGGTGTGATAACTTTATATTTATAGAGTTATTTTATCTTTTTAAATTTGAATTCTTGCTTAGTTCTTAATATTTTTTATTATTATTACGTAAATTATTTCATATTTCTTTTATTTTTATTTTCAGAATAAAATTGGTTAAAAATGAGCATGTGGACCCCACCAAGTAATATTGTTCAAGACAAGATCATCGCTACAAAATGAATATCATTCGCAGCAAGTTCATCGCCTCAAGAATTACTCGAGTCGGAGATCGCATAAAGAAATTATCGCGGTTTAAAGATAGGGTATTCTAGAAATAAATATTATGTCATGCTGATGTAAGAAATGATGTAATCAAAATTATGATGTAAGCAATGATGTAATAGAAGTTGACTTGAATGGGGTAGGTGAACGATGATGTAAGCAATGATGCAATTTGAAAGTTGACTTTGAATGGGGTAGGTGAAAGATGATGCAAGCGATGATGCAAAATGGTGGAAAATCAGGAAACGATGATGCAATCGATGATGTAATTGGAGGTGAATTTGGCCTATAAATAGGCCTTAGAATCACCATTCTAAGCATTCCATCACAAACCAAAACAATAAGTAGTTTAGAGAAAGAGAGAGAGAGCTTGGAGAGGAGGAGCAAAGCAGAGGAAGAAATTCTACGGTGAAGCTTCAATCCACTAAGTTTTCCTATCTCTTGTTATGTTTAATTTTCTAATTTTTGTAAATTCTATTATGGAGTAGATTTATTTTCTAAGGTTATGATGTAGCCTAACTTTGATGTTCCAAACCTTTGTTCAATTCAATTAATGATTTTCTATCTTGGTTTATGCATTTAATATTGTTCTTAATGCTTCTAAATAATTAGCCACTATTTAGTTGAATTGTTAATCATAATGATAGCGGAAGCTGATTTATGTGTCTAGTTCATTGTATTTAATGTCATAAATTACATGTAGGATAGGAATATACCTGCATGGTTTGTGTAGTCTATAAAAGAGATCCATAAATCTTAATGAATCCTTTAATGTTTTGACTTGCATGGGAACATAGCAATTAACCTTTATAGGGTATTTTCCTTAGACCTCGGGAGGGGCTATGTGAATAATTCAGGGAATCTCGACTAACAACTGGATAGTTAATTTTTGTTAAAAAGAATAAAGGGGAGGAACAAATTAGTTATGGTGAAATCATAATCTTAGAATTTTTATTCATTGAATTAATTTTCATTTATTTACAATTACAATTAAATTTACTCATAGTTATCAACTCATTTACTCAAATTTCATCTACCAAATAAAAGTTGAGTTATTTTAATTTTGGGCATTAATTAACAACAATCCTCGTGGGACGATACTTCTCTCATTACTTTATTACTTGTTCGGCTCGTTCACTTGCGATTTTGCACAACACTAACCTTAATACAAAGAAGTCAAAAGTTCAAATCTCACATTTGTCCTTTAAAATAACACAAGATGTGGATGAATCTTTTTTTATTAAGAGTTGTCCTCTTCTTGATTGTGAGAGTAGTCATTCGGACTGTGCTATTAGTGATTCATCTCAACAAGTCCTAACAATTCTCTAACTCGTAAGGTGTTAGCGTTAAAAAAAAAAGTTAAAAATATATTTTTATCAGTTTTTAATGGCTGACTATCAAAATTTTGATTAAAGGGTGTAAAACCAAAAGAGGTTGCGTAATCAAAACTCAAGCAAAGGAAAACAAAGAATTCTCAAGCTCCTTTTTAGTGGAGTACTTTTTTTATTTTTAGGTTCTTGATTCTTCGTTCATTAAAAGCTAACTCTTGTCATCTCTACCTAGCCTACGTCTGTTCAAGCTGCTATGCAAGATACTAACTCAGTTGATGCTATGAAACTGAATTTCAAGTGTTGCATGATAACGTAATATGAGCTTGGTTGGCTTAAGTGGGTGTTTGGAGTTCAGTGTAACATATGGTTGGCCCATTCAGCAGATAACATAAACAATTAAATGAGGAACTCTTTGAGGCTGTCTACATGACCCAACCATAGGCTTTATTGACCCAACCAAAGCCTTTATTGACCCAAATCACCCCTTTTATGTCTGCAGAGTTAAAAAGGCCCCCTATGGCCTTAAACAGGCTCCACAAGCCTTGTTCACCAAGTTAAAGCCTTGTTCATCAAGTTGTGCATCTGACACTTCACTGTTCTTTCGGTGGTCTGCCACCAATGTCATCTACATTCTAGTCTACATAGACGACATTTTGATTACTAGTACCAACGTCAATCAAATTCAATAACTCATCTCCAAGTTGAACTCTAAATTTACTCTTAAGAACCTTGGTCTAGTAAACTATTTTCTGGGTTTAAAGCACACAAGGACTCCACTGGTGTTTATCTTACTCAATCAAAATTTACAATTGATTTGCTTTCCAAAAGTAGAATGCTTGATTCGAAACCTACTTCAAATCCTGCTAGTACTTGTGCTAAAATTGCTCTTCAAACAAGCAAGCCATTTTCCAAGTTTTTCAAATTCTAGTATTTCACTCTCACACAAAGCAAATTGAAATAGATACTCACTTTATTAGTGAGAAAAGTCAAGTTCAAATTTCTTATATTCCTATTAAACATCAGGTTGCCGACATACTGACAAAAGGGTTACCTATTGATCGATTAAACTAAACATATGAATCTCTTCCCAGGTCTGTTTAAGTGGGCATGTTGAGGATAAACACAGTCTGATGACAGTAACTAGTGATTATCACAAGTCAGCTCATGCCCATGAAATATCTGGCTATAAATCAAATGTGTCAGCTAGGAGTAACGACTTTAACTAACTTAGCTCAATTAGTTAAAAGAAAAGTTCCTCTACAACACAATTCAGCACCTACTGTGAAGAGCAACACTGATCAGAGCTTTCATCAACCAGTACCATTCTCAGACCATGATGATCATGATTAGCTGCAACTAGACAAGGTTACCGGTCTAGGATACATGTGTCAGTGTCTTTGTGATTTTAAGGAAGTTTGTTATGAGTTAATTATTCTTGTATAAAAAGTTAATCACCAAATTTAGATTTTAACGAATGAGAATCATGGAAAAAAAATAAAAATAAAAACTCCATTAAAAAGGAGCTTCATTACTCTCTATTTTTCTCTACTGCTTGAATTTTGTTTCCACAACCTATTTTGGTTTTATAAAGGGATCTAATTAAGTCATTTTCAATAATTTAGAAACTCAATGAGCCAAAAGAGACCAATGTTAAGGTAAAGGATTCCAATTATTCTAGAGTCCTCCAAAGTGAATCAAGCGGTAATCGAAGGATGAGATCCAATCATGATCCTAACCATACTTTAAGTGGGAATATTGTTGGTTAGGATAATTAGTACAATTATTGAGTTAGAGTTGAGCCGTAAAGTCTTTTTCAAAGCCTACGGAATTTGCTGGAATTTGATAAAGCTGGTTAATCTATTGGCCGAACAGAGAGCTCATATATACATAGATAATCTCTTGTAATCGTTAGTTGTCTTCTAAGTATTAATTATCATTTATCATCAGAGAAGACAATTCTCTTTTCTTCCATTAATGGTGCTTTGAAGCTATTGAAAATTCTCCGTGCTGTTTCCCATGAAGTCATAAAGTTCTAGTGCATTTGGCGACCGTGAGATCAAACAAGTTCTCCTTATATGAAAAAATAAAAAATTGTATTTATATATTCGACTCAAAAGCACATTATAGACAGAAGTATGAGGAAAACAAATCTCACTAGGTTTAGAAGTGAACCAAAAAACCTATCACACATTACAATAAGATAATATCATATTGTAGTCATATTTATTTAGTTTATGACACCATCATACCACATGTACACACTTTGTAAACTCTTTTTAGACCACATTTACTTTTGTAAGTTGGATGAGGTAAAACTAACTAATTAGTTTGAATATGTGTTACCAATGAAAATATAAAGAAAGCCCCAGATAAGTAATATGAGAACTTAAACTATAGACTAAAAATTAATATATTATCGTTCTCATATTATATAGTCTTAATTGGTTATACACACATTTTCAACTTACTTCGTTAAAATATATAAGCAAATACTTACACTCAAGGTTTCAAAAAGCTAACCGACCAACGAAGCAGCGGCTAGCGATTTATGAGTTACTAAACGATTAATAGTGATTAATTGATGAGTATTGTTTTGGAAGAAAATTATTATTTTTTGAAATTTGAATATGTAATCTAATATTATTTTAAACATTAGACGTCAAAACTCAAATAATGTTATAGTTTTATCAATACTAGCCATAACCGACCACGAACACCATCACCATCCACTTTCCTGCCCCTCGTGATTTTTCTATTTTTTTTTTGTTGATTTCTCATTTTTTTTGTTATGTTTTTTTTTTTTTTCCCAATCTCTATAGGCATGATTAATGATTTCTAATGATGATGTTGGTCGACTCAGAGTTGCTAATTTTCATTTTTTTTTCCTTCATTTTTTGGGTTGGTATAGACTGAGTTTTACATATTTGTGTTGTAACTGATTCAATCAGATCTAAACATGTTCTCAAGTCAACTTGGATGATTATTCGACCCACCTGATTTTGGTCCACCAATCTTGTCCTTTTCGGACCAGCAACATACCGATCAATACTTTTTCATTGAAAAATCGCCGATTTCCGATGATGTTTAGAACACTGCATGCACTTAATTAAATGATATTTCTCAAATGTGCAATTTTGGATTTCTGTACATTCGTCGTTTATGCTTCCACATCAAATTAAATTGCAATGGATCCCACACCTGAAACTTATTACTCGATTAAAATCTCCCCAAGCATTCCAAGTCATTAACCGTAACACTTGGAAATAATCTCTTCTAAAAACCACCAAAAATCAATTGAACCTACATAAAGTCAGGTACAAATTATGAGACACACTTCCTTATTTTATATATATATATGAAGGGAGAGTCATAAGTTAGTCCAAAGCCGTTTATTGTTGGTAATGATCTCCAGCTCCAATGTTAGCCAGCAAATACTAACCTGCAACAAATTCAACGATGCACTTAGGCCACTACTCATTTTTCCTACCAATTGATGTATTCCCTTTCCACTGTGTCATGGATTTAATTACTTTTCAGGTAAATTGTTTGAAATTTGTTAAGACATATTCCATAGCAATTGTTTATTTTCTTGAAAAACAATGTCTTTTCACATCTTCGAATTAGTTAAATATTACTTATTTTGAATATTTGAGACGTAATAATAAGTCATAAAATAAGAAACCAAACAACTGTTTTGGTTAAGTGCATGCAAGCTAGTGAAGGCAGTAAAATATATAATTACCCCAACTTTAAAGAAGTATCAGAGCTGTTATTGTCTTGAGAAACATCTCCTAAGCTGCTGATATTGGTGACTGACTCTGACGACCGGCCTTGTACATGTGAATCTAAATTCCCTGTCTGAAAATTCAAATTATAACAATGCATATTAGCATATCTTAAAAGCATATGATCAAGAAAGAAGATGTTGATATGCGCTATTGAGGCACATATTGAAAAGTGAAACATTGAATTAAATAATTAAATAACTCACTCTTTAAAATGTTGTGTATTAACATATCAAAAAAGTAAATGCAAATTCTTTAATTGAATTAAATAATTAAATATCTCACTCTTTGTCTCAGTTTCAGATTTTCATCCATCAGTTGTTGCTCCTGCATATTTAACAAACAGGAACAAGCTTACAAATATCACATGTAATATAGTGGTAGTCTAGTAAATGAACGCAACTAATTGTAATTAACCCTTGTGAAAATCATCACCAAATCTGATCTAATTCTTTTTCAGCAACAAATAAATACCCTAAACATTATCACTGTCAGTGTCATCACCACTATAACCTTTAGAGGAAAGTTTGAGGGAGAGATGTATGTAATGGTTTCTGATTTAGACACTTTTAATCGGTATAAATTTGAAGAGCTATTTTCGCATAGTATCAAGTTATATTATTGCTCTTTATCTGGTATTTTGTTGCTTTGTATCTTAGTGATTTCTCAATTATTACAATTATAGGTAGCCATCATATCAATGGACGTAGGTGTCAAGTTGAACAATGTATATAGTCTCTTTTATGTGACACCACTTGTCTGCCACCACCTTCAGTATGACTACCACCATCAATAATTGTTGGGTTATTGGGTTGTTGGGTCGGGTTCATCCAAGATGACTCAAACCCATAACCCGATCCATATAAAATGGATTTGGATAAAAACGAGTAATCGCTGGCGGTTACTGGCCACTATCAAAAAATAACCGTCACCCCTATAAATACTTAATGTATTTCATTTCATATAGAATGATGAGAAATTGTTTTTACAACATACATGCAAACACAGAGAAAATAGCAAAAAATAGAGAGAATACAAGGCAAGGCAAATTACACTATGATTTGAGATTCCTTTCCGTTTATGTGATTGGAATTCGACCAGATGAATAATTCAAAGAATCCAGAGTAATTTCCACAACACAGAAACGAGTACGCTTTCGGTTCCGTTTTACTATTTTATATTGAATTTTATATTGCTAAGAATTCTTTCATTGGTATCAGAGTCCCGTTGAATTGTTTGCTAATTTAAAATCATGTTTGAGCAATTAAAATGTCATGAAACTTAATTTTTTCATATTGAAAACCTAAAAAATAGAAGTATGAAACCCGAACCTATTCTTAGGTATTTATGGCATATTGATATTTTCTTCTTCACCTGATTATTATACCATTAGATAGGGCTTAAAAATATCTATCCAATGATATATTATAAGCTCGATTTGGATTAGAATCGAAGGAGAAAAACATATTTGAATGAAAATTTAAAGGATTAAAATAAGGAAAAATAGTTTGATAATAAAAGGTGATTGAAGATCATGAAGAACATTAGGACACTCTTATTCAAGGAGAGTGTGACTCACCTCAAACCCAAAATGAAAAACTAAGGGCATAAATCAACAGAGGACAAAATTATGAACAATCTGGTATCAGTATCGTCGTGAACAGATGTAGAAATCACGACGCATGTAGTACAAGCACCACCCTGGCGCGTGAAACCAAAGGTAGCCAAGAGCTGATGATGTGTGCGCCATGCAATCGACACGTGGTGCCACGAGATGACACGTAATCGACACGTAGTATAGCATGAATGGTTGAGCGCGCCGCGTGGCTTGCTTATGTTGCGACACATGCCGTCCTCTGAATCGGCCATGTGGTCACTTGCATGCACAACACGTGTCGCTTGTAAACTGACGAGAGATGCATGGCCTAATATGGATTCGCCACGTGTCTTTATGTGCATATGACGCTTGTATTTTGGACACGTGTCTTACTCCTATCGTGGTATGTGTCACCCTAACATCAGTGCTTGCATAGTAGGCGTACGGAGACACGTAGCGGTGTGTGAACTTTGCTACCAACGCGTGGAGAGCGTTGTCGTCGCGTGACACATCAATTATTTATCCCAATTATTCCGACGAGTTTTTTGGAGATTTTTTTTTTCCTCCTCTTTTTATCCCAATTATTTATTCACTCTAATTGTGAGCTGAATTTAAATGCCTTAGTTTTTTATATTAAATTGTATTTAATTTAAAATTTATGATACATGTATATTTTTATTTTTGGTTATAAAATGTATTTATATAGGACTGGATCGACTGATTTTAATGATGAGCTATCTGATGACATGATTATAAGCATTGTCCTATCAGATGATGAAAAGATTATTAAAATCTCAAATTATCGATCAAGACCCTGAGATTAAATAAATCTCATATGATTAGCAGGACCTTGAGATAATAGAAATCTCGGACGATAAATTGTTAGAAATCATAGAGATTCCAATGATGAGATGTCCAAGGTTATAAAGATCTCAAAAGATGCTATTTAAATTGTGGGTGCCCTAAAATTTTGTAGAGCATGATATTAGGACTGATTTGTGCAAAACACTTAAATATTGGTGTAGCGAATATTTGAAAATTGGATGATGATGAATAGCTTGACTAATTTTTTTTATTTCTGTTCAAAGATTCTTTTATTATATTTATAAGTATATAATTGCTGTAATATTGTAGTGAAATAATAGTAGATGTGCTAGTATAGACGTAGAGAGGTATAGATTATAAGTCTTTAAGTAAAATAAATATCATTTAGAGAGATGACATGTGCTTCAAAAACATAATTACTAAACTGAACATGAGTGACAAATTGAATGGTGATATCTATCATATTTGGCACCGTAAGTTTCAATATATACTAGAGGAGCATTTGTAGAGTATCGTCGAATCAACCGAGAAACAAAATGAATCCATATGGGGAATAACTTGAGAAAAATTCGCACCTACAAGATGATTTTGTAAGGTGGCCAAGTGTTATGTCTCATTGACATCCTATATGCTCCGAAGATTTGACTAAATATTATCTCTATAATTGTCCTTCTAGGTTTAGGATAATATATAACTTTTCATAGGTACTGTTTGAGGATTTATTTAGATTAATGATGATTAAGTACTGGATACCTGATAGGTAATTTCATTGTATTAAATATCGAATTTGACAGTACTATTAATGCGATGGTTATTTTTCATTAATTACTTCTATTGATGTTGCCAGTATTGATGCTTATATTTGGCATGCTAAACTAGAACATATCGGGCTGAATCTAATGAGTAAATTGGCCAAAGAGGATTTTAGGTTCTCTCAATAAGACGGATTCTTCTGTATGTGAAAGTTGTCTAACAGAAAAAACAATTAGAAAATCATTTGAAAAATGAATTAGGGCTGAGAATCCATTACCATTAAATTCATTCTAATATTTGAGGATCAATAATTGTAAGAGTTAGAAATAGTGCCTCATGTTGCATAACATTCATAGATCATTACACTTGTTTTGGTCATGTCTATCGAATCTCTCATAAATTTAAGGCATTAAATTGCTTTAAACTATATTTAAATTTGGTAGAAAATCAATTAGATAAAACTGTCAAAGTCTTGTGAACTGATCGAGGACGAGAATACCTTTCAGATCAATTTGAAATATTGTGTCATGACAAATGTATTAATAGACAATTGACCATTCCTAGGATTCCACAACAAAATAGTATAGCGGAAATAAGGAATAGAATATTATTGAAAATGATAAGATCTATAATGACAAAAAGTAAACCTCCTAGTATCTTATTGAGAAGATCCACTCTTAATAGCTACTTATATTCTGAATAAGATCCCTACAATATCAGTATCTTCCATATCCTATGAATTATGGGCAGGTAGAAAACCTGACATTGGTTATATGCGACCTTAAGAGTGTGCAGGATATGTACATGATCTCTCCAGTATAATATGGAGAGCTGGATGTTAGAGTAAAGAAGTATATCTTTATTAGATACTCTCAGTTTTCAAAATAATATGTACTCATAGAAGAAAACTGAAATGGAAGTAATACAAAATTAGAGTTACAAGATGTGAATTTTTTAAAAGATGAATTTCTTAGTAGAAGTGAAGTTGAAAAGAAATTTCAATTTTACAAGTTGAACAATTAGAATGTTGTTCAATATTCGAACACTCAATTAGAAGAAGATAGAGAGTTGTTTGAATGTTCTATCCCTAATGAGAGTGACAGAATTATTGGAATAATTTGTACATTTGTTCCCAATGGGAGCAAAGGGACCGACAAGTTAGTACTTTTAAAACTGTCAACTCGTAGAAACAACCGTAAAACTATTCCTCATCATCGATTTGAGATTGCAGGGGAAACTTTTATACATACTTCGTATGATAGTGACGAGTCAAAAGATTTGAATAAGACTCTTAACTCACCTACTAGCAAGGTTCGTACATACGTAATACGGTACGGTACAGACACCTCGTCATAATACGGTACGGTACGCTCGATATGCATTATACGGGGTGTGTATACAGTAAATAGTTAAAAAAAATTAAAAAACAATGTTAATTTTTTAATAGTTATTAAAACATTATTTATTTACATTTTTTAATTTTTTAATATTTATTTTATATTAAATAAATATGTATTTTTTATTTTACTTATTTTTTATTTTTTTATGTTTACATAATTGTATTAAATAAATAAAAGTTAATTTTGATTTTTATAAGGGTAATATAGTAAATTTATTTATTTTTATAATGTTAAAATAGTTTTTTAATGGGTGACAACACCCATCCACCCACCGCTGTTATAAATCACACCCACCCACCATCAGTTTGCTTAATTTTTTATTGAATGTCTGTTGTTGTTCTCCAATTGCTTCTGCATTTCTCGATCTTTTTTCCTCCTCTCCAATTACTTCTCTCTCAGCCATTGCTCTTCTCCTCCACTCCGATCATTTCTCTCTCATTTTATCCTCTTCTTCTTCTCCTCCTATCCTCTGCTTTCTACTTCCAATCTGACCCAGTCATAAACGGGTTGGAAAGAGACGAAACCAAGAGACAAGTCGCCGGAAATAAAAGCTCAAATAGCTGGAAATGGGAGGTTTACGTACCCGTATATGTTCATATATGGTCGTATAAGTACGGGACGACCATATACGACCGTACCAATACGCATTGTATGCTCCGAAATCCATACGACTGTATGGATACGTCTTTTGCCCAGTACGACCGTATAGCCGCATATACAGCCGTACCAAGCCGTATTTATGAACTATGCCTGCTAGAGATTTTTTTTGGATAAAAGTCATGTAAGAAGAGATTGAGTCAATGAAAAGTAACCATATCTAAAATTTGGTTGACTTACCACTTGATAGGAAAACCATTGGAAACAAATGAATTCTCCATATCAAGTGTAAGGCAGACAACTTAATAGAGAGATATAAGGCGAGATTAATAAGAAAAGAATATACTCAACATAAGCATATAGACTATGAAGAAACCTTCTCTGCTACGGTAAGGTTTGCTTCCATTCACTTGATATTAGCTATCGCTATACACATAGACCTGAAATTACATCAGATGAATGTAAAGATAGCATTTCTCAATGAAGAACTGAAAGAAGAAATTTACGTGGAACAACTAGTGAATTTTGTTTTAAAAGGCTAAAAGCTGAAAGTATGTAAGCTCATGAGATCGATCATAGCTTGAAACAATCCTCCAGATAATGGTATCTCTGTTTCCATGAGGTTTTCATGTCCTATGGATTTAAGTTAACGGAAAAGAACCATTGTGTGTATATTAAGCGGGTAAAATATAAGTTTATACTACTATCTTAACACGTGGATGATATTCTATTGGCTAGAAATGATAAGCAGTTTAGGATTATCATAAGAGAATGATTATCCTCAACTTTCAAAATAAAAAACATGAGAGAAACTGCCTATATATTTTAGGAGTTGAAATTAGTAAAGATCGTTTAAAGAGAATTTTGACTTTATCCCAGGAGCCATACATTAAAAAAATTCTCAAACGATTCTGCATGGCTGATTGTAAACTTATGGATACTCTCATCTCGAAGAATTAAACTCTTAGTCTTGCAACATGCCTTAAAATTCCATAAGAACATGAAATAAAGCAAAAAGTTCCTCACTCTAGTACCATTGGTGGTCTCATATATGTTATGATATATATGAGACCTGATATCTACTATACAGTTGGACTGGTAAGTAACTATCAATCTAATCCCAGACAGAAATATTGAATTGCTAAGTATATTAGCATATCTGGAAATGACTGTTAAGTACTTCCTATATCTCTGGCAATATACATCTTGTTGGGTATATAGACGCTGATAGAGGAGGTGATTTAGATGAACAAAAATATGTATTTGGTTATATGCATTTTTGTTAAGTCAATGTGCTATCTCTTTTAGTAACAAGAAGCTGTCATGCATTACGCTATCCACCATGGAAGCTGCATTTACAACATGTTTAACTGCAGTCTAAGAAGCAGTCTAGCTCAAAAGATTCTTGGAGAATCTAAATTCGAAACTAATATATAGAAACCAGTTATTGTATACTGTGATAGTTAGACAGTAATTATTTATATCAAAAATAAAAAAAATATCACAGTAAATTGAAGCACATGTAGACTAAGTAGAATTTCATCAAGGATATAAAGATAAAAAATGATGTAACAAATAAATATATATCTATGTGTGAGATGGTTATGGATCCACTCACAAAAGCTGTGATAGGAGATGCATTTATGTCACATGCTGAATCTTTGGATTTGCATAGATTGGAATGTTATAATTGTTACATTGAGCTATATCTACTTTATGATTAGATACATCATTATGGTTATATAAAACTAGCACATATTCATTTCACATAGATTATATATGAAAGTATATCATCAGGTTTTGAAATTAGTGTTCTTACACGTACAATCGTCTTAGTTGTTAGGAGAGCAAGCCAATATGAGACACATTTTTTAGAGGATCAAAATGAGATTATTCTCTTAAAGGCTTGAAATATATGAAATGCCGTCTTGATTGTAATCAAAATGAGGTTCTACCTAAATCAGTTATTGAACCGTTCGTGATGTATCCGTACCATCATGAGAACCTAATTAAACCAAATGTGAGTTTCTTGATAAAGGCGCTTGAAGAGCGAGTTTTTAGAAACTCAGATTAGATACTAGGAAAGCATCTGAACTAAGATTCACTGTAACATACGTTTCATACCACGTGTACTTATTGTAACCGACATGGAAAACAATTGAATTTATTTCTGATTCCTCATTGTGTAATTTCCATTAAAGTTCATAAAACTTCTACCTATGTCCTCAGTGACTGTTCATTTTGTCTTAAAGTAACAAGGTGATGTTTGTATCATTAATGTGTCTTCTATGACTATGATAATGCGGCCTATGGGACATTACTATGATATCAATCATTTTTGTTGACTAAGGAACAAAGGTAAGACGAGAAGATTTAATGAATTTTATTTTGTTCCTATAGTTACAAGTCACGACTAATTACAATTTAGAATTGCAATTGTGATTATATAGAATATTGAAGGATCAAGCATATCGCATTAAGGGATTAAATGTACTCAAGCAAATAAAATTCTATTAAATCAAGGACATAATAATGAACAAATTTATAATCTCTTGTATGGTAGTACAATTGAGATTTGAATGAATAAGCCACATTACATACATTGTTGTTCATAAGTCATACGATGTATTTGTCTATATGAATGTCTATATTCCTTACCAAAAAGGGGTCATCAATGTTTTCTCTGTAAATTTTGTTTAGCTCATCTTGTGTGAATGAGAGATATTGAATTATTGGGTTGTTGGGTCGGGTCCACCCAAGATGACTCAAACCCATAACCCGATCCATATAAAATGGATTTGGATAAGAATGAGTATCCGCTGACGGTTATTGACGGTTATCAGAAAATAACCGCCACCCCTATAAATACTTGATGCATTTCATTTTATATAGAATGATGAGAAATTGTTTTTACAACATACATACAAACATAGAGCAAAGAGCAAAAAACAGAGAGAATACATGGCAAGGCAAATTACACTGTGATTTGAGATTTCTTTCCGCCTATGTGATAAGAATCCGACTAGTTGAACAATTCAAAGAATCCAAGATAATTTCCATAGCGAAGAAACAGATATGCTTTCAGTTCCGTTTTACTGTTTTATATCGAATTTTATATTGCTATGAATTCTTTCAATAATATTATTTAATAAAAGATTATGGAGTCCAATAATGACGAAAGATGAATGCAATTGGGACAGAAATAAGAATGGGCCGTAAGTACAATGTCCCTAGGCCTATTCTTGTCTTCCATACTCATTCTAATGACAACGAAAAAGGCTTATTTGCAGGAAAGAAAGTTAGACATCTCACCCTTGTCTTGAGATCACTAATTTCTTTCATCATTCTTTCATCCTGAAACACAATTTACATGCTATATATCAAGATAATGAACAACAATATGCCAAAATAATCTTCATGAATTGAACAGGAAGACGAGATCATTAACCTTCATTTCCGCCACACATCTTAACCCTCCTTCAAGTGATTTTTCTAGTTGCTTTAGCTCCTCTAAGCTCAACCCTTGGAGTTCTTCTCCCTTCATCTGCCTATCATAGGTGAGAAATCAAGTCTTAGTTTACAGTGTAGAATACGCATGTGTTGCAGTTGCTGCAATGAAGAAAACTTGAAGAATTTTGTTAACATCTTCGTACATGCTAAGAAAATTTTTCGCTGATATGAGTTCGATGAATATATAAGTTAATATTCTTCCCGTCATATGCAGTCAAAATAAATTTGATTCTATATTTGTTTAATTTGATGTAATGGAAGTAGATATATAATTCTTTAATTGAATGTTTAAGTGTAAGAAACTTATATATATATATATATATATATATATGATTGTGCAGTATTACCTTAGCTCTCGGGTCTTTTCTGCAATTTCTCTACTCAACATGGCATAGGTATTGCATTCAAGCTGAACAAAAGGCAAAGAATTACTATATAAGCATGCAGATTCTCAAGTGGTATCATAGTTTTGGCAACTTGAAAAAACAAAGTTCAAAAAAGAAAAAAAAAAAAAAAAGCCGTCTTCATTCAATCTGACATATAGTTTTATTTAACTTTCAAGATGATGCTATAGTTTCTTACATTTTTACTATAGCTGAAGAAAGAAAGCCATATAGGTGCTGATTTCCAGAAGAGATTTTGAGTGGCCAATACAAGTAAACAAGAACTAGGTCTCTAAAGTTTTATTTTGGAGGATCTTGTTTATATTTTTTCAGTGATACCACTCAAACCCAGACGTGTACCAGACACACCCATACAAGCTAGTCACAAGACCTTCAATTTGGATGAAAAACCCTAATACAAAACCCATTTCTATATTGATCTATGACTGAAGTAAATACGAAATCTTATAATTTAAAAGTAGGCGATCTGTCTTGATAATGTAAACATACCCCTATGCTCAGAGCATAAAATACCACTGAACTAAATTCCATAAAGATTTTATGTCAAATGATTTATTAATATACGCTTAGAATGTAATGCAAAATTATTGAATGAAAAATTTCTCATGATAGCTGCTAATTAATTAACATCAGTGCAAAATTGAAAATAAGACCTTATAAAAAATTGTATACATTACCTGTAATTCCAAAGATGGTTGATCGAATCTGTGAAGATTCTGCATATTCATCTTGTATTTTTCAATCACCTGTTTCATACTTCACCAGACAATAAAACAATGGTATTGTCACTTATTAAACTAAGTAGGAAACTAGATTTGTACTTTTTTTGTATATTTCATATTTATAATAATGTAATGATGTTAAATGATATAAATTATTTTCAAAACATTTTAATAATTCTAAGACTTATAAGATGATGTATTTAGTACTCATCATTAGATCCTGCTAGTTTCCACTTTACATTTCTAATTATAACTAAACTCATAGAAACTTGTGAAATATACGACAATAAAGTCAATGTTATGGCAAATGAGTTCTAAATTAATGTATTTGTGATGTGTGAATTTGGTGAAACATTCATGTAGCAAATGTGCTCTAAATTCCCTTGTTCGTATATCAATAATCATCATGAACTCGACTCCTTTACAAAACATCAAACAAAAGAAAGGGAAACTGCAAAAGGGATAAAATTATTTCCAAAAAGTAATATGTAACCACTGTATTTATCTATGATCAATATGAATTCACCTCCTTAATAGAACACCAAAATTTTAAAAAATAATAATAATATAAAAAAGAAGGACGACTGCAAAAGCGATAAAATCATCTCAAAAATCTTTGAGTAATTACAAGCAAGCCAAATAGCCTAGAAGGACGAGATAAATGCAATGGTTACATATTCATTAATTTTTTAAATAAAATCCTTGTGGTTTTATAATTTTGATAATGGTCACCGTTATGATTAATTTAAAGATTACTATTTAAGTCGTATATTATAAAGCACTTATAATTTCTTTCATTCTTATTTATTCTCTACGAAAGAACTTGTTATATACTATTGTTCAAGCATTTTGTACTTAGTGCACCATAATTTGATAATTGAATCTTAGATGGTAGAGCCCTTCGTAGACCCTATTTTGCATTAGGACACAATCCCAAAGAGATGAAATCTATCCTTAACTTTGTTGAAACTTTGAAAAATGTTGAAGTTGTCAAGACATGCAAATTATATGAGTAATGAATGCTACACATCCCACTTGTATCCCAATTTTGACCTCAACTCATACCATATCAATTGATGAATGGATATTTATTAATAATTACTTATTTCATTTGAAAAATATAACCATTCATTCAAAGCGAGCCAACAAATTCAAGGCTACATCTGCATCAAATAAGGTGGGAAGCTTGTTAACACATCGTGATATATAAAATAGGATGTGTAGCATCATAGTTTAAGTATAGATTTAAAGACAGTGTCTTGTCCAAAGCATGGTCTAAAATGTGTTTTCCCCTCCAAAAATCATTGACTAAATTCCATAAAGGTGTCACCCCATATTACAAAATTCTTGAACAATTACTTATTACTATTCCTTTGGTTAATGGAGAGAAAATATAAAAATATATATATGACAATTTAGAACTGTTTCAAAGTGGCTTGGCCACCTATGTATCTTTTACATAGTGTTAAAATTAATTATAATGGCGACAGTTATAACAATCATAAAATCATCACTAGGTTATAATCATAAAATCAATATGTAGCCTCGTTTTTATGCCAATAATAAATCAAGGTAACAATGAAATAAAAATTGAAATAAACCATCATTTAATAGAATATTTGAACACAATTGTTTACCGTTTATACCCGTACCTATGATTTATACAGCCATATTATATCAAAATTTTAATTGAAAAAAAAAAAAAAAAGTCCCTACTCAAAATGACTAATATATTATTTTTCTCAAGTTGTCAAACCTATGAAGAATCCAAATGTGTTAAATGTAAAAAAAAAAAAAACACAGGTGTTTGACAAATGTAAACAAAGAGAAAAATAGAGCGTGCAAATGTAAAATAAGATATTTATATTTATCAAGAAAATATCTAAAAAATAAACTTCTAAAATGAAAAATAATATCACCAAACCCCATTTTTTAACATTAAAAATTGTGATTTCACATTAGTTTCATTTGCAAATGATATTTTGATAATATCTCTATTTATAAAGGTACTATTGATATTAGAGTGGGTATTTATATTAATGATTTAATTTTTAAATTTTATAAATGGGTATGCTTATAAAATGGGTGTATAAATCCTATTTATAGGTGACAATATTGGCACCCTTAAACCACTCGTGTTTTGAAATTTTTCAATATAAATATCCAACAACAAACTTCTTATCACATTTTTTCTTATACTTGTTTCATCTTATTATTACTTTCAATCATACATGATATATATAGAGTCAAGCTATATTAACTTAAACTTTTTATTTAAATTTTGAGACTTTAATATCCATTCACTTGTTTTGGTTTAAATTTTAAGTTGATATTAGCTTGATCCATGTGTTTGTGTATACTACTAGATGTCCATGAACATGTTTCAAGACATCTCCTTTAATAATATGATTTTCACAATTTATGTTGTGTCCATCTTCGTTTACATTCATAAGACGTTTCTTCTTCCAATATGTTCATATGCAATCACCGAATTTCATTAAAATCCCATGAATCTAATCCAGGTTCTCATGGTTTTTTATGACACACACACAAAACAATATAAGTAGAAGATCTACATCAAGTCAAAGGTGAATTGCTAGCCCTCACAAGCCAAACCACCACCACACCTAAAACATCAACTTTCTTACAACACCTGATTGCTCCTTATATGATGCAGAATCTAACGCTTACCACCAGTACATAAGCTATATATAATTGTTAGCAAGAATGAAACCTTATTTCCTCATGTTGAGAACTAAGCGACAGGTGGGTATGGGGCTGCAGCATGGCATCATGTGTTGGGCCAGTCACATACTCCGTGCAAGAGGCCCCTATATGATCCACCTAAGTCAAAAATTGAATACACCGACTGCTATAAGCCAACAGGATTGAATCTTGTCACACTAAGATCTAATAGGCTAGATTTACATTTTAGTTATATATATACTTTGCAAACTAATAGTGAGTGTACTATAAGAGTATTAAGATATGTAGGAGAAAGAGCTTTTATTTTATTTGAGGGAAGTTTCACACCAGCTAATTAATGAGAGGTTGATGAGAGACATTTTATCGTAAAAATACCTAATAGATTGATGAGAGACATTTTATCATAAATGTCATACCTTATAGAAACCCCTGTACAATACCTAATAGAAATGAGAGGTGGATGACAGACATTTTATTGTAAATGATTTGGTGCCAAGAATTGTCACTTGATAAAGTTGAGGAAAGAAGACTTGTTAATCATAACTTGATAAAAAGGAACAAGGCAAAAGCCTTCTTGGATAAATGAAGCCGGAGATGGTGAGGTTCTATATTTTGATAAAAGGAAAATTATCATTAGACAATCATTGGTTTGTATACAACTAATCCACAACCAAGCATCATATTTATTAAATTTAGTTCAATGTTTCCATCATAATTCAATCATATCCAATTTAATATTATTGTCAAGTGTGCCAAACATGTAATAAAAAAATTCTAAAATACAAATGATTTTCTCCAAAAGTCTAAAACCCTATTAAGTTAAGGATGCCCATACTTCGCTTCATTGTTAGGTCCATTTGGATTAAAGTATCTTTAAAGAAAAGAGGTCAGGTATTCTTTCTATATGGCTCCTCTTTTTTTTTCAATATATATTACTTACTTTTTTAATGAAAAAACATAACAGTGAAATAAAGTTATTTGGGTGTCTCCAAACTTGTTTTTCCAATTAATGAGGTCTGCCTCAAACCTCTATCACTAATACAAAAGAAAACGTACACAAACATTCAATCAAAAGACAATTTACTCTATATAGCAACTTTTATCAATAGATAATAGGAACCATCAAATTAAATTTCATTTTCTCATTTTAATTTATGATTGGATCTAGTATAAATCACTAGCATTCCAAAATTATAAGACAAAGTTTTAATATGTTATATGTTGGCAGCTTTCTAGGATTGCTTCTACACATATATATAGCATGTTCCTATTTATTTCATTATCAATCTTAGAGGCTTTTTGCTTTCTGCCGAAAAAAGAACAAAATTGGGTCTGAATGGTTATATAAAAACAAATTGAGTTTATTTGTTTTCCTAAGTCTACATATAAGAAATTTCTTATTTAGATCTAAAAAAAAAAAAAAATTAAAACTTCTGACTTACATTTACATGTTCATGTCTTCAAAGATATATGCAAATACTAGCACACCAACTTGTAAATTAACAGTTCAAAGTTCAAGGTTTGGCTACCATTATTAGCACCCCACCAATGATATTTTGACACCCATTTTGAAAATTTTATTACTCAATGAAACTATAAAAGGGGTGTACCAATAACACGATCCTTAAACAGTTTCTCACAAAGTTGAGGTCGATTTATTGTTAAGCCCCTTACACCCATACATATACGTTCAAGATATGTCCATCTCCCTTAACTACCAATTTAGTAATTCATGGAAAGAAAAAGTTGAACAACATTTATAGATGTACACTTGCTCTAGGGGAGCCTCCTGCCTTGTTTTTGAATTCATAAATTTTTAAAATTTTATATTAATTTAAGTTTTTGATGATGAATATGTGCCAAATATTAACTTTTAAGATTATTATTATTTTTATTTTTTTGGTTTCATGTACATAAAACAATTAACTTAATATTTGAGATCGCCTAGTGATAATTCCTCATATCCAAATCCAATGAGATATTAGGTTCAAGTCATCATTCATTAATAAAAAAATAAAAATCAAGATACTTTTACAATCATATTCATTCAATCTTTAGTCAAATTCAAACATCATGAGGTTTCAAACAACACCACAAACTCTACCTTGTGTACCAAGCTATTCTTAAGCAACTGCAATATATATTCAATTATAGAAGAGTGAACTGATAAGCAATATATAAAGAATGAATTAAAAGGATAATTACACACACAAGTAGAAAAGCACTTAATTTGATGGACAGTTGTTTGGGAACCTATAACAGATATATCAACAAATTCAATAGACTATTTAGCGGGTTTATCTTGGCATCTAAGTGATTTTATAGATTAGAGTTTTCTAGTATTTTAATGTAATTTCCAGTTCTAGTTTTTTCACATCCAAATTGTTGATGGAAAAAAACTCACTGGTTTCTGATTAAAAAAGCTAGTTGAAATTGATATGATGAATGACCATAGAGTTTTATACTTTTAAATTAATACCAAAAACCAAGTCTTTAAATTATAGGTGTCAAAACCTATGAAAATGTGAAAATTTTGAGTTGTCAAAGTAAATATAAACTATAGAGTATTTCCACATTGTATTCCAACAAAGATCTCAACATATAATGTGTCAATTAATAAATAGATATTCAAAAATGATTACTTGTTTTGCTTGAGAAATGTATTCCTTCATCTAATAATCCTTCATGAGTTGAGATAAAAGGAATACAAAACGTGAGACATCAAACATAATTGTAATCTATAATCCTAAACAACAAGAATCAATTATAACTTATGGAAAGTTACTGTTAGAGTTTAAATAGTATTTGTTGGACCTTTACCAATTAAGTTAAGTTTATTAGATTTAATGGTTACTAACATGGTATCATGTTGTACCTTATGATCTTAAGTTTGATTATTGTAAAATTCAGTTATTAATTAAATGTATAATTACCACACAAAGCAAGCTCAGAAGTCTATGCTTGTTATAACACAAAAGCAATTTCTTAAGATATATAGCAAAAGTGTAAACTTAAATCCTAACAAACAATCATTTGACCATCGAGAAAATTCGGTTGTTTAACCCATTTGACAGCTTCATACATCCTACATTAGTATCTTTCAGTTTAAACAATACATCAACATCAATCTATTTGCTGAGAAAAATCTTCTCAGAACAATTTGCATTTAGAATATAAAGAAACCTTTAGCAGCTTGTTGGGAAGTCCTATATTTTAGGAGAACATACTTTCATAGAAGTGTCATTAATTATTGTATGCTGGAAGCATCATATCAAAAAGAGGATTGCAAGCTTTGGATACATACACACACACATATATGTAGATATATCTCATAAGCTTTATAGGGCAATAAATTAGTATCTTCTTTTTTTTTTAACCTGTTTAAAAATATAATTCAATAGCCTTGCCAATAGTGCTTTCAGTGTTATGCACAATACACAACAGCAACATATATGCACCACACATTGATGCGTATCAGTGATTACCTTAAAATGAGTTCTTGAATTGCTTTAGAATTAGGAAACTTTATAACTTGTTAAATGAACGCAATAATAATTACGACTAATTCAAAGAGAATAGTTAACCACTATTTATTAATAAAATCTAGTTTAGGGTACTTTTCTTTAACACACATATTTCGTGCTCTCCACACATTTTTTCTTTTTTCAATAGTGGGAGCGGGGGGATTAAATTCAAATAAACTATTCACTCATTAAATTTTAGGACAAGGGTGAGACTTGAACGTGCCCTCCTCACCTTATATGCCCATATGTATCCTAAATTAAATTAGATATCCTTCTCCAAAATAGGTGTACTAGAGATTTCTTTCCCAAAATTCTTCTGATATATATATGCATAAAGTTATTCTCTTATAAGGTGCACTTCATATTGTGTTAAAAGCAAGGTGCTTACCTTTTTATTACAACTAATTCAAGCTATCCTAGAGTGTAATCGTTTCAATTGCATTACAATTATTCAAACATTCAATCACATAGTTATTATTGAATAGGGTAATAACCACATAGAAGGTAGTAGCAATACCCAAATCAATCATAAAATTATAATCCAATTGTAGAGCAAGAAACATTAAACCTCTCAATCTCAGCACAATCAGTCTAAAGGATGAAGACAGTGACTGTTGTAATTTAAAAATACAAGAATAACAGGAAACCCTTTCCTCAAGAAATAAATTTTGTTTGAATAAAATAAGTCAATTTAGAGATGAGTCCCAAGAGAATCGATCCAAATTACATTAAATCCTTCATGTAAATGATTCATTAATATAACCTCTTTAGTACTCACAACAAAAAGTTTCTTTGCCAGAAAATGCATTCCACCATGGTTATACTAACATCTCCCTAAATTATATAAGTCTTGTTTATTAATGACAGTTTTGTCGAACTAAAAAGATCCTAAGTTACACCACATCCCTCATTGATTCTCTTTGACAGTCACACTCGAACACACAAAACATAGTACTATCGCAAGTTGCAGAAAATAAATTAAACAATAAATGAAATGACTGAACCAAGTACATAAACAGAAAGAAAAATGAAGGAGAAGTAAAAGAGATTGAGAGAGAGAGAGAGAGACCTTGAGCTGGAGTATTCAAAGAGCTTTCTTGTGGCAGAGAAGACCATGAGAGCTATTTCAGCATCACAGAGAGTTGAGAGCTCCTGTGCCTTCTTGAAAAGCCCTCTTCTCCTTTTTGAGAATGTAACCTGCCTGGCCGTGTTGTTGTCGATCTTCTTGATCTCAATTTTCTGTCTCGTCATTTTACCCACAAAATCGAGCCCACCCTTCAAACAAAATCAACCAAACTTTACATATTATATTCCCAAACAGCAAGCTATTTATAGTTGGTAACACATATATTCAATATGGAGTTCTAAAGAGGTTTGATGCATGTAAATCATCATAGAGAAAGTATAAATTAAAGTAACATCTAGCACATCTTAACACAAATTAGTAAATCAAATTGATTAAAAAGTAATCTACAAGTGGGAGAATATTTCTGTATACGGAAAGTGCTGAGAAATCTGGCATGCATCTAAGATTTTTAAAAAAAAATGGTTTTCTAAAAAAAGAAGCTCATTATTAACAACAACAAAAGCCAAAAAATAGAGAAAAAAAAAAAAAAGGAAACCGAAACAAACCCTAGATGGCAAAAAAAAGAAAAAAACTAAAAGTTTGGTAAGTGAAATGAAGAAGAAAACCTGTCCATCCATCCAAGCTCATTAATTAGTAAACAAAAGTTTCAAAGGAAGGATTAGAGAAGTAGACATAGGGATTGGGTTAAATCAAAGTATATGTAATCTCAATCTCACCTTGTTTTTTCTTTAAATGGGAGCTGGTGACTCCTGACAATAAACCGGATACCAGATTTACCAAATGGTTTTTAGAGAGAAAAAAACCTAGCTCAGGAATGGGACAGAAAAAGAACATTCTGTTTACAGCCAAGTAAAGAAGTGATTCTCCCTTTACTAGATTGGTTAACCCGAACTTTGATGGACGTCTATGATCTCTGTTTAAAATCAACAGAAACAAATAAAAAATGGAAATGAAATTATTTTATACATATTTAGCTTTAATTACCATTTTTTAAATGGTTCTAGTTTTGCTTTTCGTACAGATGACCATGCTTATCACTGCTACAAAATTATGACACTTTCATACCCTCGTACTGATCGTGTCCCCACTTCACTCTCTTCTATATCTCGTGCTGCCTCACAGTAAACACTCCTACTGTATGTATAAGATACGTCATTTCCCATCTTGTAGTTATTTTAGAGGGTAAATTGCATAAACTCCCTAAAGTTTGGCGAAATTATACAAATATAATGATATTTGTATAACTCACACTCACATTACCTGAAATTCCAAAAACTCGACACAAATCTCCCTTACCGTCAGTCAACCACCGTTAAATTCTCATGATCAACAGTCAAATATATGAAATGACAAAAATATCTTTAGGGTCAAATTTAAAGTCAACTTTTTATTTTTTTATAAATTAGAATTAATAAAATAATAATATAATACTTTTTTATCAGAAAAAAAGTTCTTCATCTTCTACCTCCATCATCTTCATCATCCTCATCTCCATTTCATCATCTTCATCATCCATCTTTAGTTTTCATCAAAATTATCATCTCCATCATTTTCATTAAACTAACATCACTCAAATCAATCATCATCATCAAACCAATTATCACACCTAAATCAAACAAAAACAAAATATTCAATGTTCACGAAATTTTTTTTTATAAAAAAAAAAATGCTTTTCTAGAGACCAAATTCTTTAATCAAAGAATTAAAAAAAAAAAACTGAAAAAACAAATTTAAAAAAATGTCTTAAAATTTGGGTTCGGAACACGGATCTTCAACTTTAAGACCTGAGTTTCAAACTCAGATCTTCACAAAAAAAAAAAAAGGAAAATAATACAAACAAAAACAAAAAAAAATAATAATAATAATAAAAAAGGAAAACAAAACCAACATAATTTCTTCAAATCTAGCAAAAATGAAATATAGTTTAGCAATAAATCAACAATCTTGAATTGATCAAAACCAAAAGCAATCTCTTAAGGGATCAAAAACTAAGCTCAATACACTAAATTTAACACAAAACTCAAATTCTAAATCTAACCAAACACCCTCACTGCCCCCCATAAAAAAAAATAAAAAAAATCAACATCAAATACTTTGACCATCCAAACAAGAAAAACACAAGAAAATTGAAAATATATATATCACAATCACTGGGTCTCTAACGATGGAGACCCAAAATTGGGTCTCCATTGTTAGAGACCTAGGTGGTCTCCATGACCACCTAAGTCAATGGAGGCCCAATTGGTCTTCAATTAGAAACCACCCGGGTCTCTAATTGGAGACCGTCTAGGTCTCCAATGGTGGAAACCCAGCAATAATATCCTTTCGCTAGAGATTTGAAAAAGTCAAGAAGATGAGAGGAAAAAAAAAAAGAAGAATAAGAAGAAGCTGGGAGAAGAAGGATATGGAAAAGAAGATAAGAGAAGAAAAGGAAGATGAGAGAGAAAGAGAGAGGTGAGATAAGGAGAGAGAGCATTAAGATGAGAAAGAGAGGTGATGTTCTAGAAGAAGATAAGCTCTTCATTTGTTTTTTGTTCTTATTTTTTAAAATTATATAGGTGTTTTTAATTAAATTAAAAATATATATTAATACTACTTATTAAAAAATTAGATACTTATAGGATTTAATGTCATTTGATGACTTTACTCTCGTCTAGTGTCACTTAACAGCTGCTCATTAATAGCTATCTGACGGTAAGGGAGGTTTGTGGTGAGTTTTTTTAACCCTAGGGAAGGTGAGTGTGAGTTTTTCAAACATCGTCATTTTTGTGTAATTATGTCAAACCTTAGGAGGATTAGTGCAGTTTGCCTTATTTTAAATGTATAACAACAAACATCCTCCTTTATAGTGGGGTTAATATACAATATGTTTACTTTGAGCGAGCACAACTTTCTTGAAACCTAACAACATCTATCCTGCACAAACAACGAAATAGAGTGCGGGCAAACTTGACACCGGGGTAGTATCGATCTAAGATATTTTGATACTCAAGTCAGCATTAAAAATAAGATTAATAAAAAGAGCAAGTAGAGAGATAAAAATTTTAACTGCGATTGTCGTTCGACGTAATAAGGTCGAACAGCAAAAAGATTTGTAATTTCACTCTCCTAGTTCATTGATGGATGCTTTGCAGATTAGTGATGATCTGGCACCAGAAGGATTGTTGTAATGGTGCTTAATCACTGGAACTCCTTTAAAGGTCTATTGAATGATAGCCTTAAGAAGAAGATAATGTCTGCAAAACCATAATAACCATAATAATAATCTTGAAGAAAGAAGATTTTTGAGTTTGGAGCACTAAAATGATTTTAGTAGAATATTAGTATTGTTGAAAGAGAGATTAAATGCTCTTCCATATGGTAAGCTCCTCCTTTATACGTGTGATAAACGTCTATAAATGGAAATAAACCTATGGGAGCCATTGGAGAGCATCTAGGGATTAGCTCCCATGTTGATTCTTGCCACCGAATTAATGCTTGGAAAGATCTTCTCCTCTTTTCTGTTTCATGCATTGACTTTAGTTGTACGCATTGCCAATTTGGTAAATTTCCTAAACAACCTACTTAATCAAGAAGGTATTTGAGCTACTGGGCTTCACTTGGTTTCTGCATGGGTTAGTCGACATTTCACATGGTCTTTTAACTTGGGCTTAGGCAATTTTTTATCATTACACTCCGAGTGTCGATGTCTTCACCCCTCTAAAATTGTTTATACTCTTCTTTGTAAGTTCACCTCATTAAATGAGTCATAACTACTAATTTTTTAAAAGGAAAAATTGTAATGAAATGCCTTAATGTTTGATCAAATTGCAACTACATTGTAATTTTTACAAAATAACTAAATAATCTCTTCGATCGTTACAGTTAACTAAGGCATAAAGGCACAAAATAACTAATTAATCCCTTTTGCCATTAAGTAGACCATTAGAGTTAATTACGACATACATGGTAGAAGGACAATGAGATCATTTTTTTCCTAAAATAAAATGGAGCAACAAAATCTACCAAAAAAAATTAAAAAAAAAAAAAAACCTAAAAGGTAAAAACCTATTTAAAATAAAATGAAAAGTAAAAACAAAATTCATCTTTCTCTTCATCAATTTTTTTAACATAGTTTCCTTAAATAAATTTCAAAATCGCACTCAAAATCCTTACAAAATCACAACATCCAACAATTATCATCATAACCATCAATTAGTCTTCATAGTTAATAATAGAGACTGAACTATCTTCGCTTCAATATTCTGCTTGATGAAATATCCGGTCATGCAGGACCGGATAATGAAAAATATCAATGGTTGTCTTACTGTCAGAAAATAAGTTCATAACAAAAGTAGGAACAAAGCCAATCTCAATCAACAATCTTTTAAGCCAAAGTAGTTCACAAAGTTCATTGGTCATTCCTCTAAACTCAGCTTCAGCAATAGATAATACCACTACCTTCTATTTCTTGCATCTCCACGTGACAAGATTGCCTCCCACAAAGGTGAAATAGCCCAATGTAGACTTGTTATCAAAAATGCTCTTCAACCAATCTACATCTGTATAACCATCAATATTGAAATGATTATTCTTGGAGAACATAAGCAATTTCCTTGGAGTGAATTTCAACTAACAAAGAATTCAAACCACCACATTCACGTGATCTTAACTAATTAAGTGTTGAGTGCATAAACTAACTTTCTATGCTTATGACATATGTAATATCTAGATGGGTATAGGATAAATAAATAAGTTTTCCCACTAACCTTTGATACATCTTCTTATTAATTGGTGCTTAATTTGAGTACTCTCCAACCTTATGATTCTTTACAAGTAAAGTATTAGTTGGTTTGCAATCAAACAGTCTCATTTCAAATAATAAATCAAGCACATATTTCCTTTAAGAAAAAAAGATTACTCTCCTTGACCAAACTACCTCAATCCCCGAAAACTATTTGAGACCCTCGAGATTTTTTATTTCAAACTTGATTACGAAACTCTTTTTGTAGTCTCGAGATCTTTTTCATGTCATTCCTTGGGTTTAGTAGGATTTCTGCTATGAGAGGGGATGCTAACGAGCGTATAAGAGCTCTTTTTGGATACAAGCAAATTTGTCGAGGTGCATAATACCTATTGTACATGCTAAGTATTTTTATACAGTGTTAGGGTTCCTTGATGACATACCATTTGGTTTCTACAATATAGGAAAGACTAAGATTTTTTTTCTTGTTTTACATAAAACTACATTAATCACTTAAATACTAAATCAAACTGCAATTAATTGTGTTAATGTTTGATTTATAATACAATTCTGGCGGTTTTCCATTCGAAGAGATCTTCTGTGCATTATAAAAATCTTTGATGAAGCTATTTCCCTTTTTCAAAATTTCACTTAAATAAAAAAATATGACAGCTTTGCCAATTAGTAGAAAATTTTCTATTTTTCTAGTTTTTCTCTCTGTTAAGGAAATAGCGAGTTGAGAACGTATCATAAGTTGCTCTATGACTAATGGATATTTTTCTAATGTACTAATCACATTAGAATGCATGTAAGTATACACGGTCATAATGTAATATAGTGGCAAATCAATGTCATTACTACAGAGACAGTTGCTAATTTTATGAACCAATTATCAAAATTTATTGAAAACAATTTTATCTAAAATTAAAACAGAAATTGAATTGCAATTAAAAAATTAAAATTAAAATTAAAGAAACAAATCAATTAAAACAAATGGACTGACAGTAGATTACAGGATCTAGGTACAATTTCACCTCTTTATTTCTTCAGCATTTTATTCTTAGAAAATAATTATTTGTACATTGTGTTTAATCGGGCAATTCTAAAATATTTACTAGTTTCTTTTGAACGGTCAAATGAAAATATTCAGATAAATTGATCTATTATATGTCTATGTATGCCAACAAACCTAAATTCATTAAATCTCTGTTACCCACATATGATTATATAACTCCTACGAGTATATTTCTATCTCATACGAATTATTTCATCCTATTGATTTCTAAACACACAATATACACCTTTGTCAAGCGTATCATGGCCATAAAATCTACCAATTAAAGGGTCATGTTTAACTGATAGCATGAAGATCTAGTATAATAGAATACAAATATAAAAATAAATAAAATTTACACATGATAAATTATCAAATAGGCTGAGAAATAAATTGGTTACATTATAACTCTAGATTATAAATAATATAGTTAGATATAGTTTTAAGAGATGCAACAAAAATATTCAAATTCATCAAAGATAACATTAAAAATAAATAATGAAAATAAAGGAAAAGTCATTGTGGATGTCTGAGTATTTTTCAAGCTTCAAATTAGATTAAACACGAGTCTGACTTGTGCATTGATAGTGTTGAAACGCCTCTATTGCCACCTCCTAATGCTCCACTTCTATTGTCTGGAATTTCTAAGAAAAATTACTAGCCTTTCGGTTTCAATCTCACTCTCCTCAAAAACTCCTTTATCCAAAAATAAAATAAAAAAAAAAAAACCTACTCCTTTGCATAAACACAACAATAATAGACAACAACTTAGGGTTTTGCTAAAATCTCTCCTCCCTTTAATTGCTGATGATCCTTTAACTTTGAGTACCCAAATTTTCTCTCCATTGAGATATTCTTGATTCTCAAATACATGTAGGATCGTCAATTTTTCACTGTTAAATAGAACTCATGAGAGATTCTCGCAACTGGGATTTTTTTTCCTTTTGCAAAATTGGCCACGAATGGTAGCTCACAAAGTACTCACCCACCATTTTCCTCCATTACCCATTCCTTGCCAGAGAGTAAACAATTGCTACCTTTACTTTTATTATATTTCATATAGAAATGTGATTTCTATAGGGTGGTGCAATGACGAAAAGGTCATCGATTTTAGCTCAATCATAGTGCTCCTATGGCTTTCAAATCTACGAAACAAAGATTGCCAGCAATAACACTCACGTCACCACCACCTACAGCAACTGGCCGGCCTGTTCATGTCACTGCGCTCCTTGCAAGACCTGCAAATGTAGCTTTCGCTCTCACATGAGTGCCACATCAATGCCTTAGAGTGGCGCCCATCTATAAGTGCTGACAAGTGCAAACAACAAGCTCGTGTTCCACACTAACGCCTAAGTGCTGATGACAAGCTCGCACCTTTATATGGCATTTTTATTCTTTTTTTTTTTTTGTTTTTCTTGGCCAAATTACATTTGCTCTTGAGGTCGTCCAAAATTGCTCTAATTCCCAACAAATTATGTTCTAGTCCCTCAATTTTAATACTTGCATAAGACACTCAGAAAACACTAAAACACTTGTATGTCACTCAAGTTTTCATCACAAAGGCTTATATTAGGAATATGAAATCTTACTTAATTTTAGCATGATCAATGACCATGATCAATGACTATGACCTCACTTTCAAAAAAAAGAAAAAAATGACCATGACCTCAAGTTGTGCCTTATACAAGCTCTTTATCCAAAATCGATTCACTATCTAGGCATGATTGAACTCGTTTGGTGTTCTTGTTATTATGGTATTTTGTTTTCGGGTCAAAATGTGATTGGCTTTGTATTACTTCATTCTTCATCTGGGCTTTTAGGTTTGTAAGCTTATTAAGCTTTTATTGGTTCTAGCCTTGGTGTCATTTTTCAAGCACAACACATCAAAAAAGAGATTGTGCAACTTTTAGTCCAATCCAGTCTCAATTGTGTCAAATACATCACTCTACTAATTATTTTAGTCCAATTCAATTCAATCACATAAAATAATTCAATTCAATTATGCACACCAAATGTACCCTTAATTTTTTTTTTTTTTTGGTGAAAATCTAAAGTTACTAAACAGTAATCAACATACCTTATTCATATAAAGTTGGCTAGATTGGTATTTTATCTACATTTTCTTCTTCTTAGTTTCATAATTATAATCAAGTATTCAACTTGATATATGTGTCTCCAACATGTCCAACAATATATGTGCTTCCAACATGTCCAACAATCACTAATAATCATTTAATTTAGGAGAAAGTTCGAAACCTCTATAAGGTTTCAGAAAATACCACTTACTTATCATTATGTATGTCATAATAGAGAGCCATTAGCGAAACTTTATTGTTGCAATAGAGGTCTCTAAAAATGGATCACCATTCGTTTGTTGAGCAAAGGAGCACCAACTAACCTCCATCGTCGACCAATGGAGTTCTATTATTTGATCTCCATCAAGATCACAAATCTCTATCTATTGATAGAGAATATAAATCTCTATCAATTGTGGAGATTTAAAGTCTCTATCTGATGGAGGTTTTTTAACTTTTAATTTCTTTATTTTTTAAATTTTAATTTATTTTATGAATATTTATATGTTTTAATTTATATAATGGTGTTTTTTATTTTTAATTTTTTTCCTTTTTAATTTTCCATTTTATTTTCTATATAAATATTTATTTGCTTTAATTTACAAAATGGTTGTGCAATAGCTATTATTAGTTTAAATTGTTTAATTTTATATTTTAAATTTTGGTTGGCATATGTTTGATTTCTATTGGTTTGTAAGTTGGGTTTAAATTTAAATTTTAAATGTTATGGGGCAAAATGATAGTTTTAGGGTGTCTAATTAATGTAGAGGTAAAATAGATTTTATGTATTTTTTGCCATAGTTGACCATTAAAAATCTGGTTAGATGAACTAAATTGTTGCATTTTTTTAAACTTAAAGGATGACCAACAAAATGGTAACTTCAGGGTGTCTAATTAATAACAGATAGATTTTATACATTTTCTATCATAGTCTACCATTAAAAGTGTGACTAGATAAACTAAATTGATAAATTTATAAAACTTAAGAGATGACAAAAGTCAAAAAAAAAAAAATTGCATTTAAAAAAATTACAAATCGTCAAAATATAGGAATTAAAACACAAATGCAAGAGAAATGATGCTTAAAATTCCAAATACGTATGTTCATGCTACATGCTAGCATAATCCATAATACAATTTAGGGATATTATCAAAATACCCCTAAAATTAAAATAATGTGAAAATTTTACCTTGATTGATTTTAAAATACTTTGTTTGAATTGATAATGGACAAGGAAGTATACACTAGTATATGATGATGCATATGTTTGAGGTTTGAATGATGATAAGTACTCTCAGCTGTATCAAGAAATTCTATCTTTGTATGTTTCTATTTTTGTTTTGATTACTTAATTGTTTCTAGCATGTTTTGCTATAGTGGGTATTTTTTTTTTTTGGATTATCTTTTACTACAGGGGAAGGATAAAGGCTTGAAATCTAAGAAGAAAGTTCAAATTCGAAAGGAATTATTTAGCTCTGATTAAGTTGACGGAGATGATGATAAGTTTTTTATTATTATTATTTTTGAGAGAGAGAGAGACAATGAGAAGATGATGATGAGTTAATGTAGGTTATTTCCAAGTTAAATTATTTAATATAGTACAATAAGTGCTTTTTGGTCTTTTATAGGTTTTGTGAGAAAACCACTCTCTCTAGATGAAAACCTCTTTTCCACTAACGGTTGGGGGTGTTTTGTTAATATTTTCAAAGGTTAGAGTTCAATGACATTATTTTTCATTTCAGGGGTTTTTCAGATTTTTTCCTACAATTTTATCATAAAATCAAATCTCTAATGGCTTGTTTGGTATCTTTTTTTTTTTTTTTTCCAATTGTCAACGAAAAAATTTATTTTCATATTTTTCAAATTTAAAAAACGTATTTTGTGGCAATTATTGAAACGATATTAAAAAATTAAAATATGAAAAGCATGTCCAACAGTAATATTTTAAAATGTATTTCTTGAAATAAAAACAATAATCATAACAACAATAGTAATAAAGGCAATTACCAAATAAAAAATTAAAAAAAAAATAGAACATTTTTATGTAAAGAATCACAATAATTAGTTCTAATAAAAATATAATCAAAATCTAAATCAAAGAAAAATTCCATCTCCACTAGCATTATTGAAAATATTGGTTTGAAGAGGAAAATAGTAACAATTTACTTGACTCGATATTTTTATTTTTAAAGATGATTTAATATTGAACTATTTAATTAAATCATTTCTTTTTTCTCATAGGAACACATGTAAAAAATATACTAAATTTAGTTAAAATGATAATTTTTATATTTATTGAAATAATTAAGAAATGATTGATAGCTATTCATAATTTGATTTTATAACCATTTTATATAATTAAAATGGTATACACATTGTACTAAAATGAGATATTAAGCAAGAAAGTAGGACTTAAAAAAAATAAAATAAATAAAAGTAGGACATCAGAAGATAAAACAGTGGAAACACTATATTGTGTTTCCAGCATTTTGCTTTACAATAGTGTAATGATTAATTTTTTTTTCATATATCTTGTTTTCACTTTTTAGTTTGGAAATCGGATTGGTCGAACAATTTTTTATTATTTTTAATTGAAAAACAGAAAACATAATCTATAAACAACACCGAAACTTAATGTGAATTGATTTAAAAAATTGCCACTCAAAAGAACAATGTGTCACATGACTCACATACAACATCAATAGTTTGACAAAATGAATCTCACATAATTATTTGTCACTTAAACAACGGTCACTAAAAATATTTATGAAAATAAAAATTACAGTCATGCAATTTGTATTGTCACAAATCAATTGGTACTATAAAATCAATAAAAATGAGACTTTATTATTTACTTTTAAGGAAAAAAATTTTATTTTAGTTCCCAAAAATTTTAGTTTAATTCATAACGTTTTCAGAATTATCATTTTTTCTATAAAACTTCTTTTTAATTTAATGGGTCCCTAAATTATTAAAAACATCTCAATTATGTCACTTTGATCAAAATTTTGATAATCAAACCACAAGAAAAGAAAAATAAAAAAGATAATAAAACACACATCATATAACTTTTTTTAGATCTTATATAATACGTGTTATCTATATTTTTTTTATTTTTTTATTTTTATTAAATAAAATGCATAATTTTATTTATTTTATTTTATTTTTTAATTTGTATCATTTAAAATTATATGACATGTATGTTTTTTTGTTTGCCTTTTTATTTTTATTTAATAAAATAAATCATTTGTATTATTTTAAGTTTAATTGTTTAAATTATTTCATAATTTCTTATTTATTTGATTTTATTTATTTATTAGTGTTTTTTTTATAGTAAAACACAATTTTGCTGGTTTCGTTAAAGTTTAAGAATAAAATTATATTTACACATCACCTTTTAGTAGGAGTGGTTGAACACTTATCTTGACCATAAAAAGTCATAGATTCAAATCTTACATTTGTCCTTTAAAATTGACACAAGGTGTAGATGGGTCTCTCTTAGTAAGAGTTATCCTCTTCTGATTGTGAGGGTAGTAATTCGAACCGTGCTATCAACGATTCATCTCAACAAGTTCTAACAATCCTTTAACCCTGCAAGATGTCAACGTCCAAAAAAAATGATTAAAATTATATTTTATATATTTTTTAATGGCTGACTATCAAAATTTTGATTAAAGGGTGTAAAACCAAAATAGGTTGTGTAATCAAAATTAAAGCGAAGGAATTAATGGCCTTTTATTTTAATTATTATTATTATTTGGTTCTTGATTCTCATTCATTAAAAACTAACTCTTGTCATTTCTATTGAGCTAAAGTCTGTTCGAGTTGCTATGCAAGAGACTGACTTGATGCTATGAAACTGAATTTCAAGTGTTGCATGATAACGACACCTAGACGTAATATGAGCTTGGTTGGCTGTAAATGGGTGTTTGAGTTAAGTATAACCTAGATGACTCCATTCGAAAATACAGGGTCAGTTTGGTTGCAAAAGAGTTTCACCAAACCCTTGGCCTTGACAACTTGTACATTCAATCACGTAATTAAAACTTCTACTATTCGTGTAATTTATCCCTTGCCATAACACATGGTCGGCCCATTGAGCAGATAGACATAAGCAACGCTTTTTTAAATTGGGAATTGTCTGAGGTTGTCTACATGACCCAACCAGAAGGCTTTATTGTTCCTAATCACCCCTTTAATGTCCGCAAACTAAAAAAGGCCCTATATGGCCTTAAACAAACTCCACAAGACTCGTTCACCAAGTTAAAGGCCACCTTACTTGGTTGGGGATTTCAGAATTTTACGTCTGACACTTCATTGTTCTTTCGATGGTCTGCCACCAATGTCATCTACATTCTGATTTACGTAGATGACATTTTGATTACTAGTACCAGCGTCAATCAAATTCAGTAACTCATCTCCTAGTTGAACTCTAAATTTGCTCTCAAGAAACTTGGTCTAGTAAACTATTTTCTGGGTTTAAAGCGCACAGGGACTCCACTGGTGTTTATCTTAATCAAAATTTACAATTAATTTGCTTTCCAAAACTAGAATGTTTGATTCAAAACCTACTTCAAATCCCACTAGTACTGGTGTTAAACTTGCTCTTGAAACAAGCAAGCCATTTTCCAGATTCTTCAAAATTTGGTATTTCACTCTCGCAAAAACAAACTGAAATAGATACTCACTTTATTCGTGAGAAAATCAGTGCTGGTCAAGTTCAAGTTCGTTATATTCCTATTGAACATGAGGTTGCTGATGTACTGTCAAAAGGGTTACCTGTTGATCGATTAAACTAAATATGTGAATCTCTCCCTAGTTCTGTTTAAGTGAGCATGCTGAGGATAAATACAGTCTGATGGCAGTAGTTAGTGATTATCACAAGTCAGCTCATGCTTATGAAATATCTGCTAAGAGTAACGACTTTAACTAACTTAGCTCAATTAGTTAAAAGAAAGGTTCCTCTCCAACACAATTCAACACTTATTGTGTGGAGCAACTCTGATAAGAGCTTTCATCAACCACTAGCATTCTCAGAGCATGACGATCATGGTTAGCTACTACTAGAGGAGGTTACTGGTCTAAGATACATGTGTCAATGCCTCTGTGATTTTAAAGAGGTTTGTTACAAGTTAATTTTTCTAGTATAAAAAGTTAATAACCAGAGTTAGCTATTAACGAATGAGAATCATGGCAAGAAAAAAAAAAAAAAAAAACTCCATTAATAAAAAGGAGCTTGATAACTCTCTATTTTTCTCTGCTGCTTCAATTTTGTTTACACAACCTATTTTGGTTTTATGAAGGGATCTAATTGAGTCATTTTTAATAATTTAGAAACTTAATGAGCCTAGAGAGACAGTAGGTAAAGGATTCCAATTATTCTAGAGTCCTCCAAAGTGAATCAAGAAGGATGAGATCTAATCTCAATTCAAACCTTGCTTTTAGGTGGGAATATTGTAAGTTAGGGCACTTAGTATAATCAGTGAGTTAGAGTTGACCCGTAAAGTTCTTTTCAAAACCTAGGGAGTTTGTTGGAGTTTGATAGAGCTGGTTACTCTATTGGCTGAAGAGAAAGCTAATATCTGAATTGTTAATCTCTTGTAATCATTAGTTATCTTGTAAGCATTTATCATCAGAGAAGACATTTCTCATTTCTTCCATTAATGGTGCTTTCAACCTCTTGAAAATTCTTCGTGAACTTCCACAAATAAATGTGGTTGTATAAGTCTTTTAAAATTTTTCAAAATTTTATATAAAAGAATAATAAAATTGTTCTTAACACAAATTAATATGATACATTTAAAATAGCATGGCAACCACAGGCACATATGTAGTAGACAATGTTCGTTGAATTTGTATAATTACAATCCCACAAAGATTTACGATTAAAGCTTAATGATGAAAAATAATTGTGGTTGTAAAAAAATAATAGTAAGTTCAGTACAAAACTGCTGTTTCCCAAAAGTCATAAAGTTCTAGTGTATTTAGCGACCGTGAGATAAGACAAGTTCTTATATGTCTCTCCAAAAGAAAAAAGTTCTCCTCACATGAAAATATTTAATAAAAAAAAAAAAAAATTGTATTTATATGTTCAGCTCAGAAGTCCAATATATAGACAGAAGTACAAGGAAAACAAATCTCACTAGGTTTAGAAGTGAGCCATAAAACCTATCACACATTACAATAAGATAACAACACATTATAATAATATCACATTGTAGTCATATTTATTTAGTTTATGACAACATCATACCATACATAAACACTTTTGTGAACTCTTTTTCAGACCGCATTTACTTTTGTTTCAATGGGGTAAAACTAACTAATTAATTAGAATATTTGTTACAATTGAAAATATAGAGAACGCCTCAGATAAGTAATATGAGAGCTTAAACTATCAGCAGAAAATTAATATCTTATCGTTCTCATATTATAAGGTCTTAATTGATTATACACATATTTTCAACTTACTTCGTTGAAATAAATAAGCAAACACTTACATACACTTAATCAAATGATATTTCTCAAGTGTGAAATTTCAGACTTCCATACATTCATCGTTTCTGCTGCTACATCAAATTGAACTGCAATGGATCCCACACTTGAAAATTATTACTTGATTAAAATCTCTCCAAGCGTTCCAAGTTATTAATTGTAATACTCGGAAATAATATCTTGATAAAACGAGCAAAAATCAATTGAACCTACATGGATTTAGGTACAAATTATGAGACGCACTTGCTTATTTTATATATATATATATGTATGTATGTATGTATAGGAAGAGAGAGTAATAAGTTAGTCCAAAGCCGTCTATTGTTGGTAATGATCACCATCTCCAATGTTAGCTAGGAAATGCTAACCTGCAACAAATTCAGAAATGCACTTAAGGCCACAACGCTTTTTTTTACCAATTGATGTATTCCCTTTCCATTGTGTCATGGATTTAATTACTTTTATGGTAAATTGTTTGAAATTTGCTGAGTCATATTCCATAGCGATTGTTTATTTTCTTGAAAAACAATGTCTTTTTACATCTTCGAATTAGTTAAATATTACTTATTTTGAATATTTAAGATGTAATAATAGGTCTTAAAATAAGAAACCAAACAATTGTTTTGGTAAGTGCACGCAAGTGAAGGCAGTAAAATAATTACCCCAACTTTAAAGAAGTATCAGAGCTGTTATTGTCTTGAGGACCATCTCCTAAGCTGCTGATATTGGTGACTGACTCTGACGACTGGCCTTGTACATGTGAATCTAAATTCCCTGTCTGACAAATCAAATTATAATAATGCATATTAGCTTCCTCAAAAAATATAATAATGCACATTAGCATATCTTTAAACCATATGATCAAGAAGGAAGATGTTAATAGGCGCTATTTAGGCACATATTGAAAAGTGAAACAGTGAATAAGTAGGTTATATTTATTTTTTTTCAAAACATAAAATGTTCTGTATTATCATGTCAAACAAGTAAATGCAAATTCTTTAATTGAATTAAATAATTAAATATCTCACTCTTTGTCTCAGTCTCAGATTTTCATCCATCAGTTGTTGTTCCTGCATATTTAAACAAAAGTAACACGTAAGCTAACAAATATCATATGCAATACAGTGGTAGTCTGGTAAATGAAAGCAACTAATTGTAATTAACCCTTGTGAAAATCATCACCAAATCTGATCTAATTCGTTTTCAGCAACAAATACCCTAAACATTATCACTGTCAGTGTCATCACCAGTATAACCTTAGAGGAAAGTTTGAAGGAGAGATGTATGTAAGGGTTTCTGATTTAGACACTTTTAATCGGAATACATTTGAAGAGCTATTTTTGCATAGTACCAAGTTAAATTATTTCTCTTTATCTGGTATTTTGTTGTTTTCTATATTAGTGATTTCTCAATTATCGAAATTATAGGTAGTCATCATATCAGTGGACTAAGGTGTCAAGTTGAACAATCTATATAGTCTCTTTTATGTGACGCCATCTGTCTGCCATCACCTTCAGTATGACTACCACCATCAATAATATTATTAAATAAAAGATTATGGTGTCTATACCTAGTCCTAATAAAAATAAGAAGAATTAAAACAATAATTATAATGAAAAAATTAATGCAATTGGGACAGAAATAAAAATGGGTCATAAGTACAATGTCCCTGGCCCTATTCTTGTTTTCCATACTCATTCTAATGACAACGAAAAAGGCTTATTTGTAGGAAAGAAAGTTAGACGTCTCACCCTTGTCTTGAAATCACTAATTTCTTTCATAATTCTTTCACCCTGAAACACAATTTACATGCTATATGTCAAGATAAGGAACAACAATATACCAAAATATTCTTCATAAATTAAACAAGAGAAAGCCGAGATCATTAACCTTCGTTTCGGCCAAACATCTTAACCCTCCTTCAAGTGACTTTTCTAGTTGCTTTAGCTCCTCTAAGCTCAACCCCTGGAGTTCTTCTCCCCTCATCTGCCTATGACAGGTGAGAAATCAAGTCTTAGTTTACAGTGTGGAATATGCATTCTTTGCAGTTGCTGCAATAAAGAAAACTTAAAGATTGTGGTAACATATTCGTACATGCTAAGAAATTTGCCAATATGAGCACGATGAATATAAAAGTTAATAAAGTTTCAGTCATATGCAGTCAAAATAAATTTGATTCTATATTTGTTTAATTTCATGTAATGGAAGTAGATATATAATTCTTTAATTGAACGTTTAAGTGTAAGAAACTTACATATATTTATATATGATTGTGCAGTGTTTTACCTGAGCTCCTGGGTCTTTTCGGCAATTTCTCTGCTCAACATAGCATAGGTATTGCATTCAAGCTGAACAAAAAGCAAATAATCACTATATATGCATGCAGATTCTCAAGTGGTATCATAGTTTTGGCAACTTGAAATAACAAAGTAAAAAAAAAAAAAATTAAAAAACATGTCTCATTCAATCTGACACAGTTTTATTTACGTTTCAAGATGCTGTAGTTTCAAACATTTTTACTACAGCTGAAGAAACAAAGCCATGTAGGTGCTGATTTCCAGAAGAGATTTAATTTGAGTGGCCAAAGTAAGTAAACTAGGTCTCTAAAGTTTTACTTTGGAGGATCTTGTTTATATCTTTTCAGTGACACAACACAAACCTAGACGTGTAACAAACACACCCATACATGCTGGCTAGTCACAAGACCTTCAATTTGGATGAAAAACCCTAAAACGAAACTCATTTCCATATCGATCAATGACTAGAGAAAATACAAAATCTTATAATTTGAAAGTAGGCGATCTGTCTTGATAATGTTTACATACTCCTATGCTCTCACCAGAGCATAAAATACCATTGAACTAAATTCCATAAAGATTTTATGTCAAATGATTTATAATACAAGCTTAGAATGTAATGCAAAATTATTGAATGAAAATTTCTCATGATAGCTGCTAATTAATTAACAACAGCGCAAAATTGAAAATAAGACTTTATAAAAGGATTGTATGCATTACCTGTAATTCCAGAGATGGTTGATCGAATCCGTGAAGATTCTGCATTTTCATCTTGTATTTTTCAATCACCTGTTTCGTACTTCACCAGACAATAAAACAATAGTATTGTCACTTAAAAAACTAAGTAGGAAACTAGATTTGTACTTTTCTGTATATTTCAGATAAATAATAATGTAATGATGCTAAATGATATAAATTATTTTTAAAACATTTTAATAATTCTAAGACTTATAAGATGATGTATTTAGTACTTATCACCGCAATCACCCAATTTCATTAAATTCCTTGAATCTAATCCAGGTTTTCATGGTTTTTTATGACACAGACACAAAACAATATAAGTAGAAGATCTACATCTAGTCAAAGGTGAATTGCTAGTCCCAATAAGCCAAACCACCACCACCCCTAAAACATAAACACTCGATTGCCCCTTCTTATATGATGCAGAATCTAACGCTTACCACCAGGACATAAGCTATATATAATTGATAGCAAGACTGAAACCTTATTTCCTCAACTTCAGAACTAAGCGACAGGCAGGCATGGGGCAACACCATAGCATCATGTGTTGGCCAGTCACATGCCCCATGCAAGAGCTCCCCTATATGATCCACCGAAGTCAAAAATTGAATACACCGACTGCTACAAGCCAACAAGATTGAATCTTAGTCGCACTAAGATCTAATAGACTAGATTTACATTTTAGTTTTATATATACTTTGCAAACTAATAGTGAGTGTACTATGAGAGTATTATGACGTGCAGGAGAAAGAGTTTTTATTTTATTTGAGGGAAGTTTCACTCCAGCTAAATAATGAGAGGTTGATGAGAGACATTTTATCGCACAAATACCTAATAGACTGATGAGAGACATTTTATCGTTAATGTCATACCTAATAGAAACCCTTGTACAATACGTAATAGAAATGAGAGGTAGATGAGAGACATTTTATTGTAAAAGATTTGGTGGCAAGAATTATCACTTGATAAGTTGAGAAAAGAAGACTTGTTATTCATGACTTGATAAAAAGGAACAAGGCCAAAGCCTTTCTGGAGAAATGACGCCTGAGATGGTGAGATTCTATTTTGATAAAAGGAAAATTATCATTAGACAATCATTGTTTGTATACAAATAATCCATAACCAAACATCATATGTACTAAATTTAGTTCAATGTTTCCATTATAATTCAATCCTATGCAATTTAATATTGTTAAGTGTGCCAAACATGTAATAAAAAATTTCTAAAATACAGATGATTCTACAAAAGTCTAAAACATTATTAAGGATGCCCATACTTCTCTTCATTGTTAACTCTGTTTGGGTTAAAAGTATCTTTAAAGAAACGACGTAAGGTATTCTTCCTATACGGGCTACTCTTCTTTTTTTCTATATACATGACTTACTTTTTTATGAAACTTGAGTGTCTCCAAACTTGTTTTTCCATTAATGAGGTCTCACTCAAACCTCTATCACTAATACGAAAAAAAAGGTACACAACCATTCAATCAAAAGTCAATTTACTCTATATAGAAACTTTTATCAATAGATAAAAGGAACTATCAAATTAAATTTTATTTTATCATTTTAATTTATGATTGGATCTAGTATAAACCACTAGCATTCCAAAATTGAAATACAAAGTTTTAATATGTTATATGTTGGCAACTTTCTAGGATAGCTTCCACCATATAGAATGTTTCTCTTTATTTTCATTATCAATCTTAAACACTGATTGCTTTCTGCCGAAAGAAAAACAAAATTGGGTCTGAATGGTTATATAAAAACAAATTGAGTTTATTTGTTTTCCTAAGTCGACATATAAGATATTTCTTATTTAGATCTAAAAAAAAATTAAAACTTCTGACTTATATTTACATGTAAATGTGTTCAAAGATATATGCAAATACTAGCATACCAACTTGTAGGTTAACAGTTCAAAGTTCAAGGTTTGGCTACCATTATTAGCACCCCACCATTATTACTCAGTGAAACTATCAAAGGAGTGTACCGATGACACAAGCCTTAAAAATTTCTTACGAAGTTCAGGTTGATTTATTGTTAAGCACCTTACACTCATGTATACGAAGTTATAGGTTCAACATATGTCCATCTCCCTAAACTACCAAATTTAGTAACTCATGGAAAAAAAAAATTTAACAATATTTGTAGATACACTTGCTCTAGGGAAGCCTCCTTGTTTTGAAATTCATAAATTTGTAAAATTTTATATTAATTTAAGTTTTCGATAATAAATATGCGCCAAATATTAACTTTTAATATTTTTTTTTTGTTCTATGTACATAAAACAATTAACTGAATATTTTGAGATGGCCTAGTGATAATTCCTCATATCCAAATCCAATGACATATTAGGTTCAAGTCATCATTCATTAATAAAAAAAAAAAAAAATGAAGATGCTTTTACAATCATATTCATTCAATCTTTAGTCAAATTCAAACATCTTGAGGTTTCAAACAACACCACAAACTCTACCTTGTGTACCAAGCTATTCCTAAGCAACTGAAATATATATTTAATTATAGCAGAGTGAATTGACAAGTAATATATAAAGAATGAATAAAAAGGATAATTACACACATTAGTAGAAAAGCACTTAATATGATGGACAGTTATTACAATGACAGTTGTTAGGCTACTTAATATATATTTAATTATAACATATGTATCAACAAATTCAATAGACTATTTAGTGAGTTTATCTTGGCTTCTAAGTGATTCTAGATCAGAGTTTTCTTGTATTTTAATGTACTATACAAAGAAGGAATTAAAAGGATAATTACACGTAAGTAGAAAAGCACTTAATTTGATGGACAGTTGTTAGGGAACCTATAACTTATATATCAACAAATTCAATAGACTATTTAGTGCGTTTATCTTGGCATCTAAGTGATTTTATAGATCAGAGTTTTCTTGTAGTTTAATGTAATTTCCAGTTCTAGTTTTTTCACATCCAAATTGTTGATGAAAAGGAAAAAAAACATACTGGTTTCTGATTAACAAAGTTTGTTGAAATTGTTATGATGAATGAACATAAAATTTTATACTTTTAAATCAATACCAAAAGCCAAGTCTTTAAATTATAAATGTCAAAACCTATGAAAATGAGAAAATTTTGAGTCGTCAAAGTAAATATAAACTATAGAGCAATTCCACATCGTACTCCAACAAAGATCTCAACTCATAATGTGTCAATTAATAAATGGATATTCATAAATGATCACTTGTTTCGCTTGAGAAATGTATTCCTTCATCTATTAATCCTTCATGCATTGAAATAAAAGGAATACAAAACGTGAGATATCTAACGTAATTGTAATCTATAATCCTAAACAAACAAGAGTCAATTATAAGTTTGTAACTAATGAAAAGTTTTTGTTAGAGTTGAAATAGTATTTGTTGGACCTTTCCCAACTAAGTTAAGTTTATTAGATTTAATGGTTACTAATATGGTATCATGTTGTACCTGATGATCTTAAGTTTGATTATTGCAAAATTCAGTTAGTAATTAAATGTATAATTACCACACAAAGCAAGCTCAGAAGTCTATCCTTGTTGTAATGCAAAAGCAATTTCTTAAGATATATAGCAAAAGTGTAAACTTAAATCCTAATAAACGATCATTTGGCTATCTAGAAAATTCTGGTGTCGAAACCATTTGACATCATACATCCTACATTAATATCTTTCTGTTTAAACAATACATCAATGTCAATCTATTTGTTAAGAAAAATCTTCTCAAATTTGCATTTAGAAAATAAAGAAACCTTTAGCGGCTTGTTGGGAAGTCCTATATTTTATGAGGACATACTTTCATAGAAGTGTCATTAATTGAATGTAGGAAGCATCATATCAAAAAGAAGATAGCAAGCTTTGGAGATATACATATATATATATCATAAGCTTTATAGGGCAATAAGTTAGTATCTTCTTTGTTTTCTAAATCTGTTTAAAAATATAATTGAATAGTCTTGCCATTTCTACAATAGTTATTTTGTTAAAAGTGCTTTCAATGCTATGCACAACACAACAGCAACATGCACCACACATTGTTGCATATCAGTGATTACCATAAAATGAGCTCTTGAATTGCTAGAATTAGGAAACTTTATAACTTGTTAAATAAACATGACAGTTACGACTAATTCAAAGAGAATAGTTAACCACTATTTATTAATAAAATCTAGTTTGGGATACTTTTCTTTAGCACACATGTTTCATGCCCACCTCACTTTTTTTTTTATTTTTTATGGTGGGAGAGAGAGGATTAAATTTAGAAAAAACTATCAACACATTATGTTTTAGGATAAGGGTGAGACTTGAACATACTCTCCTCACCTTATATGCACGTATGTATCTTGAATTAAATTGAAAAAATTTCATTTAGTCCTTAAAATTTCGAAAAATATCAGGTTTTTAAAACTCTTTTAGAAACAACTCTTTTTGTCTCTAATATTTCCAAAACTCTTCAAAAAAGTCCAAACCTAGTTTAGGCGGGAAAGGGAAGATGATTTTTTCGTGTGAAAGGCTAAAATCATGACATGTGGATGGTTAAGATTTTAAATATATAAAAGAAAAAATTTAAAAAATTTAAAAAAATCATGGAAAAAAAAATTAAAAGAAGAATCAACCCCCTTTCTTCGTCTGGGAAAAAACATCAACCATCCATTAACAAAGTCAAGACTCATCTTCAACCCTTCAACTCATCTTCAAAACATCAATCATCCATTAACAACTGAACTTGATAAAATATCACCAACAAAAATTTAAAAAAACAAAAACTACAATACAATTGAAAAAAAAAATTAACATCTTCGTTTGAAACCAGATTTGCATTAGAAATTAGATATAAAAAAAATTGTGATCAACGCAGAAATTAGAAAGGCAAACAACCCTCACCCACATTTCTGGGCTTTTGACTCTGACCAAAACCCCATATGGAAACCACTAATAGAACCTAATCCTCCTTTTTCTTCTTCTTCAACAACCTAAAATCATCCTACCTTCACCCTCCATCCTCCCTAATAGCCTCTAGCCATTAGCCTTTTCTACTACGTCCTCATCTTCTTCTTCGTCAAGCTTCGCAGCAACCACTGTAGGATCCCTGGCCCCCTCGCATTGGCGTCGAAGCTCCTCGTCGTCTAGCACGCCACCTGCCACTTGATCGCCCACCACTGCGAAGCCAATGCCGCCCAGTTCCTCCTCATCGAGGACAGGAGCTTCACAGTTCTTTCCTCCATCACCACCTCTCCGTCGTTGTCCTCCCTTTGAATCTCTATGACAAAGATGCAGTGCAAGCCGACCAGTTCTAAAAGACGACAATCAACCATATTGAGGAAGGTTCAATCTTGCTTTAGGTGCATTTTCTGTTTGTTGTTGCCGTTGTGTGTTTAATGATTGTAAGTGACTTGGTTTAGAGACGTTAATGGGAATTTGAGTGACCCCAATTCGAATTTGATTGCTATATTTACAATTATGATTCAAGGGTTGCCGAAAAGTTTTATTAAAAAAACAAATACAAATGAAACTAGAACCAAATTTCCAGATCCTTTAATTGATCATTTTTGTTTAATTTAAAACAAAACAATCATTTTTTTTAAAAAAAAATAATCATATCATTGTACATGTGTCAACTTTTTATTGGTTAAATGACATGTAATATTTTGATTTTATTAGGGACAAAATGGTCATTTTAGGTGATAATGGGCAATTGAGTCTTTTTAATTTTTCCGTTTGATTTGACTATTAGTTGAATGACAGTATAGGCTTTTTTGAAGAGTTTTGAAAACAATAGGGATAAAACAAACTGTTTCTAAAAAGCTTTAAAAACCTGATTTTTTAAAAACTTTAAGGACTAAAATGAAGTTTGCCCAATTAAATTAGATGTCCTTCTCCAAAAAAAGTGTACTAGAGATTTCTTTCCAAAAATTCTTCTGATATCTATATATAAAGTTATTCTCGTATAAGGTGCACTTCATATTGTGTTAAAGCAAGGTGCTTACTTTGTTATTACAACTAATTCAGGCTATCATAGAGTGTAATCGTTTCAATTGCATTACAATTATTCAAACATTCAATCACATAGTTATTATTGAATAGGGTAATAACCATATAGAAGGTAGTAAGAATATCCAAATCAATCATAAAATTATAATCCAGTTGTAGAGCAAGAAACATTAAACCCCTCAATCTCAGTACAATCAGTCTAAAGGATGAAGAGAGTAACTGTTGTAATTTAAAATTACAAGAATAACAGGAAACTCTTTCCTCAAGAATTAAATTATTTTGTTTGAATAAAATAAGTCAATTTAGATATGAGTCCCTAGAGAATCGATCCAAATTACATCAAATCTTTCACGTAAATGATTCACTAATATAACTTCTTTAGTACTCACAACAAAAAGTTTCTTTGCCAGAGAATGCATGCCACCATGGTTATACTAACATCTCCCTAAATTATATAAGTCTTGTTTATTAATGACGGTTTTGTTGAACTAAAAGGATCCTAATTTACACCAAATCCCTCATCGATTCTCTCTGACAGTCACACTCCAACACACAAAACATAGTACCATCGCAAGTTGCAGAAAATGAATTAAACAATAAATGAAATGACTGAACCAAGTACATAATAACAGAAAGAAAAATGAAGGAGAAGTAAAGGAGATTGAGAGAGAGAGAGAGAGAGAGAGAGAGAGAGAGGAGGAGAGACCTTGAGCTGGAGTATTCAAAGAGCTTCCCTGTGGCAGAGAAGACCATGAGAGCTATTTCAGCATCACAGAGAGTTGAGAGCTCCTGTGCCTTCTTGAAAAGCCCTCTTCTCCTTTTTGAGAATGTAACCTGCCTGGCCGTGGTGTTGTCGATCTTCTTGATCTCAATTTTCTGTCTCGTCATTTTTACCCACAAAATCGAGCCCACCCTTCAAACAAAATCAACCAAACTTTACATGTTATATTCCCAAACAGCAAGCTATATATAGTTGGTAACACATATATCAAGAGTTCTAAAGAGGCTTGATGCAAGTAAATCATAAAAGAAAGTATATATAAAAGTAACCTCTAGCACATCTTAACACAAATTAGTCAATCAAATTGATTAAAAAGGAGTCTACAAGTGGGAGAATATTTCTGTACATGAAAATGCTGAGAAATCTGGCATGCAACTAAGATTGAAAAAAAAAATGGTTTTCTAAAAAAAAAAACTCATTATTAACAACAACAAAAGCCAAAATAATAGAGAAAAAAAAAAAAGAAAGGAAACTGAAACAAACCCTAGATGGCACAAAGAATTAAAAAAAAAAAACAAATGTTAGGTAAGTGAAATGAAGAAGAAGACCTGTCCATTAATCCAAGCTCATTAATTAGTGAACAAAAGTTTCAAAGGAAGGATTAGAATAGTAGATATAGGGATTGGGTTAGATCAAAAGATATGTAATCTCAATCTCACCTTGTTTTTTCTTTAAATGGGAGCCGGTGACACCTGACAGTAAACCGGATACCAGATTTACCAATGGCTTTTAGAAAGAGAGAAACCTAGTTCTGGAATGAGAGAGAAGAAGAACATTCTGTCTATAGCCAAATAAAGAAGTGAATGATTCTCTTTACTAGATTGGTTAACCCGACCTTTGATGGACACCTGTGATCTCTGTTTAAAATCAATGGAAAAAAATCAAAAATGGAAATGAAATATTAAGCTTTAATTACCATTTTTTAAATGGTTCTAGTTTTGCATTTCGTACAAATGACTATGCCTGTCACTGCTACAAAATTATGACACTTTTGTACCCTCGTACCGATCGTGTCCCCACTTCACAGTCTTTTATTTCTTTTTTTTTTTTTGATAGACAGTCTTTTATTTCTCGTGCTATAAATACCTCACATCAAACCCTCCCACTAGATGTATAAGAAACCTCGTGTCTCTTCCTTGTAATTATTTTGACTATATGACAAAAAACATCCTTCTCACCTTTCTTATTGACTAGATAGAGAAGCTTTTTCTTATTTACAAATGACGAACCTCGACCGACAAGTAACAAATTTTAGTTTACAGTCAAATTTTGATCATTGAAAAGTTTAAAATATTTAAAATATTTTTAATTTATGTTCGAGTTAATTAATTGATAATTATATCATCTTATTCTTGTAATTATATAAAAGTTTATAAATATTTTCTCTCTTTCTTTCCTACTTTTGAGGAACGAAGAATACATTGGAAAGATTGTTGTAATGTTATCTAATAGTTAGAACTCCTTTAAAGATTCGTTGAATGATAGTCCTAAGAAAAAGATAATGCTTGCAAAACCAGAATAATGATATTGAAGAAAGCAGATGATTGAGTTTGGAGCATTGAAATGATTTTAGTAGGATATCAGTATTATTGAAAGAGAGATTGAATGCCTTTACACATGGTGAGCTCTTCCTTTTATAGGCATGGTGAATGTCTATAAACGAAAATAAACCTATAGGAGCCATTGGGGAGAATCTAAGGATCGACTCTCCCCTTGATTCTAGCTACCGCATTAATGCCTAGAGAGATCTTCTTCTCTTTCCTATTTCATGCATTGACTTCAATTGTACGCATTGTCAGTTTGGTAAATTCCCTAACCAACCTGTCTAATCAAGAAGGTATTTAGGTTGCATGGATCGATCGACATTTCACGTGGTCTTTTAACTTGGGTCTGGGCAATTTTTTACCATTACACTTTGAGTGTTGATATCTTCACCTCTCCAAAATTTTTTATACACCTCTTTGTAAGTTCACCTCATTAAATGAATCATAATTACTAATTTTTTAAAGGAAAAATTATAATGAAATGCCTCAATGTTTGATCAAATTGCAACTAGATAATATTTTTTTTACAAAATAACTAAATAATCTCTTTGATTGTTACAATTAACTACGGCATAAAAGTACAAAATAATTAATTAATCTCCTTGACCATTAGAGTTAATTACAGTATAAAGGGTAGAAGGACAATAAGATTATTTTCTTCCTTAAATAAAATGGAGCAACAAAATCTACCAAAAACTTAAAAAAAAAAAAAAAAACAACCTAAAAAGTAAAAACCTTCTTAAAGTAAAATAAAAAGTAATAAAAAAAATCATCTTTCTCTTTATCAATTTTTTTAACATATTTTCCTTAAATAAATTTCAAAATCTCACTCAAAATCCTTACAAAATCACAACACCCAACAATTATCATCATAACCGCCAGTTGGTCTTCATATTAAACAAATGGAAACTGAACTATCTTCATTTCAAGATTCTGCTTGATGAAATGTCGATCCACCTCAATGTGTTTAGTGCAGTCATGTCATGCCAGATTATGAGAAATATCAATAGTTGTCTTATCGTCACAAAATAAATTCATTTAGAAGTAGAAAAGAAGCTAATCTCGGTCGGAAAGAAGCCAATCTCAGTCAGCAATCTATTAAGCCAAAGTGGTTCACAAAGTCTTTTGTTCAATCCTCTAAACTTAGCTTTAGCACTAGATAATGGCACTACCTTCCACTTCTTGTGTCTCCATATGACAAGATTGCCTCCAACAAAGGTGAAATAGCCCGATGTAGACTTGCTATCAGAAATACTCCTCGCCCAATCTGCATCTGTATAACCATCAATATTGAGATGATTATTCTTGGAGAACATAAGTCATTTACTTGGTAAAAATTTCAAGTAATGGAGAATTCAAACTACCACATTCATATGATCTTTACTAGTTGAGTGCATAAACTGACTTTCTATGCTTACAACATATGTGATATCCAGATGGGTATAGAATAAATAAATAAGATTTCCCACTAATCTTTGATACATCTTCTTATTAGTTGGTGCTTAATCTAAATACTCTCTAAGCTTATGATTTTGTACAAATAGAGTATTAGCTTATTTGCAATCAAACAGTCCCATTTCGGATAGTAAATTGAGCACATATTTCCTTTGAGAAAAAAAATAAATCTCTCATTGATCAAACTTCTTCAATCCCCAAAAACTATTTGAGACTCTCAACATTTTTCATTTCAAACTCGTTACCAAACCCTTTTTATGGTCTAGAGATCTCTTCCATGTCATTCCTTGGGTTTAGTATGGTTTGTTCTATGAAAAGAGATGCTAATGAGCGTATAAGAGCTCTTTTTGGATGCAAGCAAGTTTGTCGGGATGCATGATGCCTATTGTACATGCTAAGGATCTTTATATAGCATTAAGTTTCCTTGATTACATACCATTTGATTGCAACAATAAAGGAAAGACTAAGATTTCTTTCCTATTTTACATAAAACTACGTTAATCACTTAGATACTAAATTAAACTGTAATTAATTGTGTTAATATTTGACTTGTAATACAATTCTGGTAACTTTTCGTACGAAAAGATCTTTTATGCATTATAGGAATCTTTGGTAAAGTTCTTTCCCTTTTTCCAAAGTTTCACTGAAACAAGAAAATATGCCAATTTTGTCAATTAATAAAAAATTTCTTATTTTTCGAGTTTTTCTCTTTGTTAAGGAAATACAACTTAAGAACTTGTCATGAGCTGCTTTATGACTGATGGATATTTTACTAATGCACTAATAACACTAGAACGCGTGCAAGTATGTACAATCATAACATAGTATAGTGGTAAATCAAGATTGTTGTTACAAAGACAATTGCTAATTTTATGTAGCAATTATCAAAATTTATTGAAAACAATTTTATTCAAACTATCAAAATTAAAAGAAAATTTGAATTGCAATTAAAAAATTAAAATTAAAATTAAAGAAACAAATTAATTAAAACAAATGGATTGACAGCAAATTAAAGGATCTAGGGCACAATTTTACCTCTTTATTTCATCAACATTTTATTCTCACAAAATAATTATTTTTTTATTGTATTTAATCGGGCAATTGTAAATTATTTACTAGTCTCTTTCAAATGGTTAAGTGAAAATATTCAGATAAATTGATCTATTATATGTTTATGTAAACCAACAAACCTGAATTCATTAAGTTCTAATTATCCACATATGAAAACACAACTCCTACGAGTACATTTCTATCTCACACGAATTATGTCATCTTATTAATTTCTAAATATATAATACCTTTCTCAAGCGTATCATGGTCATAAGATCTACCAATTAAAGAGCCCTATTTAATTGATAGCATGAATATCCAATAGAATATAATACAAAGAGAAAAATAAATAAACTTTACGCACGATAAATTATCGAATAGGCTGAGAAATAAATTGGCTACATTGTAGCTCTAGATTAAATAATTTAGTTCGACGTAGTTTTAAGAGATGTAACAGAATATTCAAAATCATCACATATAACATTAAAAATAAATAACAAAAATAAAGGAAAAGTCACCGTTGATGTCTAAGTATTTTTCAAGCTTCAAGTCAGATTAAACACTGGTCTGACTTGAGCATTGGTAGAGTTAAAAAGCCACTGCTGCCACTCCTAATGCTCTGCTTCTGCTGTTTGGAATTTCTCATAAAAATTACTAGCCTTTCGGCTTCTATCTCACTCTCTTCAAAAACTCCTTTATACCAAAAAACTCCTACTCCTTCACATAAACACAACTATTGTAGACAGCAACTTAGGGTTTTGCTAAAATCTCTCCTCCCCTTAATTATTGAATCCTTTGACTTTGAATGTCTAGATTTTCTCTCCATTAAGATATTCTTGATGCTCAAATAAAAGTACGATCGTTAATTTTCCACTGTTAATTAGAACTCATGAGAGATTCTCGCATACCTTTTGGAACATTGGCAACGATGGTAGCTCACAAAGTACTCACCCACCATTTTTGTCTATTACCCATTCCTTGCCAGAAAGTAAACAATTGTTACCTCTACTTTTATTATATTTCATAGAAATGTGATTTATAAAGGGTGATGCAATAGTGAAAAGGTCATTGATCTCAACTCACTCACAGTCCTTCTATGGCTTTCAAATTTGTGAAACAGAGCTTGCCCGCAAAAACACTCATGTCACGACCATCTACAGCAATTGGCTAGCCTATTCATGTCCCACGCGTGCCTTGCAAGACCTACAAACGCAACCTTCTCTTTCGCATAATGCCACACCAACGCCTTTGAATGGCGCCCATCTGCAAGTGCTGACAAGCGCAAACAGCAAGCTCGCACTACACACTAACGCCTAAGTGCTGATGACAAGCTCACACCTTTAAATCTCACTATTATATATATATATATATATATATTTCAGTTTTTCTTGGCCAAATTACAGTGTGCTCCTAAAGGCGTGCAAATTGCACTTATTCCCAGCAAATTATGTTCTAGTCCCTCGATTTTAATACCTTCATAAGACACTCAAAAAACATAAAAACACTCGTATTTCACTCAAGTTCTCATCACAAAGGCTTAGATTTGGCATATGAAATCCTGCTTAATATAAGCATAATCACTGACCATGACCTCACTTTCAAAAAAAAAAAAAAAAAGTGACTGTGACCTCAAGTTGTGCTCTATACAAGCTTCTTATCTGAAATTGATTAACTGTCCAGGCATGATTAAACTCATTTGGTATTCCTATTATTGTGGTATTTTGTTTTCGGGTCAAGATGTGATTGGCTTTATATTGCTTCATTTTTTATTTGGGTTTTGGTTTTGTTAGCTTATCAAACTTTTATTGGGTTTCTGCCCTGATGACATTTTTTAGACACAACACATCAAAAAAGAGACTATGTCATTTTTAGTCTAGTCCAATCTCAATTGTATCAAATACGTCACGCTACTAATTAGTCTAATCCAATTCAATTCAATTATATTAAAATAATTCAATTCAATTATGCACATCAAATATACCCTTAACTTTTTTTTTTTTTGGTGAAAATCTAAAGTTACTTAAAAGTAAGTAGCATACCTTATTCATATAAAGCTGGCTAGACTAGTATTTTATCTACATTTTCTTCTTCTTACTTTCATAATTATAATCAAGTATTCAACTTGATATGTGTGTCCCCAACATGTCCAACAATCTAGATAATCATTTAATTCAAGAGAAAGTTCGAAACCACTTTAAGGTTTCAGAAAATATCACTTACTAATCATTATGTTTGTCACAATGGAGAGCCATTAGCGAACCTCTATTGTTGCAATAGATGTCTCTAAAAATGGTTCACCATTAGTTTGTTGAGTATAGGACATCCACCAATTAAACCTCCATTGTCGATTGACGGAGATCTATGATTTGATCTCCATTGAGATCACAAATCTCTATCTATTGATAAAGAATATAGATCTCCATCAATGGTGGAGATTTGAAATCTCTATCCGATGGAGTTTTTTTAATTTTTAATTTCTTTCTTTTTTAATTTTTGATTTATTTTATGAATATTATATGTTTTCATTCATATAATGGTTTTTTTTTTTTAATTTTTTCCCTTTTAATTTTACATTTTATTTTATATGTAGTCATTTATATGCTTTAATTTATAAAATGGTGATACGCTAGCTATTATTAATTTAAATTGTTTAATTTTTTATTTTAAATTTTGGTTGGCATGTGTTTGATTTCTATTGGTTTATAAGTTAGGGTTAAATTGTTAAATTTTAAATGTGATGGGGCAAAATAATAGTTTTAGGGTGTCTAATTTAGGTAGAGGCATAATGGATTTTATATGTTTTTTGTCATAGTTGACCATCAAAAATCTGGTTAAATTAACTAAATTGCTGCATTTGTTAAACTTAAAGGATGACCAACAAAATGGTAATTTAGGATATCTAATTAATAACAGAGGCAAAATAGATTTTGTACGTTTTCTATCACAGTTTATCATTAAAAGTCTAACTAGATGAACTAAATTGATGCATTTTTTAAACTTAAGGAATGACAAATGTTAAAAAGAAATTTGCATTTAAAATAATTACAAATTGTCAAAATATAGGAATTAAAACACGAATGCAAGAGAAAAGACGCTTGAAATTCCAAGTACGTATGCTCATGCTACATGCTAGCGTAATCCGTAATACAATTTAGGGATATTATCAAAAGACCCCTGAATTAAAATAATGTGAAACAGTAGAGAAAGTGAAAATTTTACCTTGATTGATTTTAATATACTTTGGTTGAATTGATAATGTACAAGGATGTATACACAAGTATATGATGATGCATATGTTTAAGGTTTGAGTGATGACAAGTACTATCAGCTGTATCAGGAAATTCTTTCTTTGATTGTTTCTATTTTTGTTTTGATTACTTAATTGTTTCTAGTACGTTTTGCAACAGTTATTTTTTTTTATTATTATTATTTTTTTGCATATCATCTTTTGCTATAGGGGAAGGATAAAAGCTTAAAATCTAAGAAAAAGTTCAAATTCAAAAGGAATTATTTAGCTCCAATTAAGTTGATGGAGATGATGATGAGTTTTTTTTTTTTTTTTTAGAGATAGGTGATGATAATGAGTTAATGCAGGTTATTTCCAAATTAAATTATTTGATACAGTACAACAAGGGCATTTTGATCTTTTTCAGATTTTGTGACAAAACCACTCACTTTCTAGATGGAAATGTCTATTCCACTAACGGTTGTGGGTGTTTTGCTAATATTTTCAAAAGTTATGGTTCAATAACATTATTTTTTGTTTCAGGGGTTTTTCATATTTTTCCCTACAATTTAAACATAAAATCAATTCTCTAATGACCTGTTTAGTATCCCTTTTTTTTTCTTCCATTTGCCAACGAAAAATTGATTTTGCATATTTTTCAAATTTAAAAAACATATCTTGTAGCAATTATTGAAACCATATTTTAAAAATGAAAACATGAAAAGCATGTTTGAGAATAATATTTTAGAATGTATTTCTTAAAATAAAAACAATAATCATAACAACAATATAAAAAAGGCATTTACCAAATAAAATTTTAAAAAAAAAAAAAAAACTTTAGAACATTTTTATATAAATAATGACAATACTCAGTTATAATAAAAATGTAATCAAAAGAAAAATTCCACCGCCACTAGCATTGTTGAAAATATTGATTTGAAGAGGAAAATAGTGACGATTTATTTGACTCATAATATTTTTATTTTTAAAAATGATTTAATATTGAATTATTTAATTAAATCATTTCTTTTATCTCGTAGAAATACATGTAAAAAGTATACTAAATTTAGTTAAAATGATCATTTTTTTTTATTTATTGAAATAATTAAGAAATGATTGATAGCTATTCATAATTTGATTTTATATAACCATTTTACATAATTAAAATTGTATACACAATATACTAAAATGAGATATTAAGCAAGAAAGTAGGACTTAAAAAAAATAAAATAAATAAAGGCAGGACATCAAAAGATAAAACAGTGGAAACACCATATTGTGTTTCCAGCATTTTGCTTTATAATAGGGTAATGATTAATTTTTTTTCATTTATCTTGTTTTCAACTTTTAGTTTGGAAATCAGATTGGTCGAACAGTTTTTTATTGTTTTTTAATTTGAAAAACAGAAAACAAAATCTATAAACAACACCGAGATTTTAATGTGAATTGATTAAAAAAATCGCCACTCAAAAGAACAATATGTCACATACAACACCAATATTTTGACAAAACGAATGTCACATAATTATTTGTCACTTTTGTTCAAAAAAAAAAAAAAAATTATTTGTCACTTGAACAAAGGTCACTAAAAATATTTATGAAAATAAAAATTACAGTCACACAATTTGTGTTGTCACAAATCAATCGGTACTATAAAATCAATAAAAATGAGATTTTATTATTTACATTTAAGGAAAAAATTTTATATTAGTTCCTAACATTTTCAGAAATATCATTTTTTCTATGAAACTTCTCTTTTAATTTAATGGCTCCTAAATTATTAAAAATGACTCAATTATGTCACTTTGATCAAAATTTTGATAATCAAACCACAAGAAAAGCCAAAAAAAAAAAAAAAGATAATAAAACACATATCATATAACATTTTTTAGTTCTTAAATGATATGTGTTATTTATTTTTATTTTTTATAAAATAAAATACATAATTTTATTAATTTTAGTTTTTTTAAAAAAAATTGTATCATTTAGAATTATATGACATATTTTTTTTTTACTTTTTATTTTTATTTAATAAAATAAATAATTTGTATTATTTTAAGTTTCATTGTTTGAATTATTTCATAATTTCTTATTTATTAGATTTTATTTATTTATTAGTGTTTTTTTTTTTTTAGTAAAACCACAATTTTGTTGGTTTCATTAAAGTTTAAGGATAAAATTATATTTACAAACCACCCATTGATAAGAGTGGTTGAATACGTATCATGATCCTAAAAAGTCAAATGTTCAAATTTCATATTTATCAAATTCCACATTTCTCCTTTAAAATTAGCACGATGTATAGATGAGTCTCATCCTAGTAAGAGTTACTCTTTCCCTAGTTATGAGAGCAATCATTCGGATTGTACTATCAGTGATTCATCTCAACAAATCCCGGTAGTCCTTTAATCCCGTACGTGTTAATGGTTAAAATAAAAAGTTAAAATTATATTTTTATTAGTTTTTTAATGGTGGATTATCAAAATTTTGATTAAAGGGTGTAAAAAACCAAAATAGGTTGTGTATCAAAACTCAAGCAAAGGAATTAATGGAGTTTTTTTTTTTTTTTTGGTTCTTGATTCTCATTAATTAAAAACCAGCTCTTATCATCTCCACTGAGCCTAAAGTCTATTCAAGCTGCTATGCAAGAGACTAACTGACTTGATGCTATGAAATTGAATTTCAAGTGTTGCATGATAACAACACTTGAACGTAATATGAGCTTGGTTGGCTATAAGTAAGTGTTTCGAGTTAAGTATAACCCAGATGACTTCATTCTAAAATATAGGGTCAGGTTGGTTGCAAAAGAGTTTCACCAAACCCTAGGCCTTGATTGCTTTGACACATTCAGTCACGTAATTAAAGCTTCTATTATTCGTGTAATTTATCCATTACTATAATACATGGTTGGCCCATTGAACAGATAGACATAAACAATGCTTTTTAAATGGATTTTGTTGAAAACTAACCTATTTTGGATAATCTATTTAAGAAATAACCTTTGTATTTTAAATCTTTACACAATATCTTTTTTTGGACGAAAATACCTTGACCCATCCTTTTTTTCGGTCACTCTCTCTACTACACAATCTAGTTGGGAATCTCAACCTCGAGGTTGAAAATTTCAACCTACATCCTAACCTCGAAGTTGGAAATCCCAACCTTGACATAGAGAATCTCAACCTTGACAGAATATTCAAGTTCACATTCTTAACCTTCAAGTTGGGAGTCCTAATCTTGATTTAAATCTATATTTGAAATCTCAACTTTATGGTTGGGATTCCCAATCTGGATGTTAAATCAATATTGGGAATCCCAACTTAGAAGTTAGGACTCCCAATGTAGAGGTTGAGATTCCCAACTTTAAGGTTGGGAATCCCAACCGTGATTCAAATGGCTCTCATTTCATTAAGGGCATTTTTGTCCACCCAATATCTTTTTTATAACAATTAAAAAAGAAAAATTATTTTTAAGATTTGCCTTTCCAAATGAGTCATTTTTGTAATTTTTCTTTTTATTGGGAACTCTTTGAGATTGTCTACATGACCCAACTAGAAGGCTTAATTTATTGATCCAAATCACCCCTTTTATGTTTGCAAACTAAAAAAGACCATCTATGGGCTTAAACAAGCAACCTCCTTCACCAAATCAAAGGCCACCTTAGTTGGGTGGAGATTTCAGAATTCTACATCTAACATTTCATTGTTCTTTCGATGGTCAACCACCAATGTCATCTACATTCTGCTTTACGTAGACGAAATTTTGATTACTAGTACCAGCGTCAATCAAATTCAGTGATTCATCTCCAAGTTTAACTCTAAATTTGCTCTTAAGAACCATGGTCTAGTAAACTATTTTCTTGGTTTAAAGCGTACAAGGACTCCACTAATGTTTATCATAATCAAAATTTACAATTGATTTGCTTTCCAAAACTAGAATGCTTGATTCAAAACCTACTTCAAGTCCTACTAGTACTAGTGCTAGACTTGCTTTTCAAACAAGCAAGCCATTTTCTAGATTCTTCAAAATCTAGTATTACACTCTCGCACAAAGCAAACTGAAATAACTACTCACTTTATTCGTGAGAAAATCAATGCTAGTCAAGTTCAAGTTCGTTATATTCCTGTTGAATATGAAGTTGCGGATGTACTACCAAAAAGGTTACTTGTTGATCGATTAAACTAAACATGTGAGTCTCTCCCTCCTTTTGTTTAAGTGAGCATGTTGATGATAAACAATCTGATGGCAGTAGCTAGTGATTATCACAAGCTAGCTCAGGCTCATGCAATATCAAGTTATAAATCAAATATGTCAGCTAGGAGTAATGACTTTCACTAACTTAGCTCAATTAGTTAAAAGAAAGGTTCATTTCCAACACAATTCGCACTTACGGTATAGAACAACTCTGATCAGAGTTTTCATCAACCAGTAGCATTCTCAAACTATGACAATCATGGTTGGGTACAACTAAAGGAGTTTACTAGTCTAGGATACATGTGTCAAGTGTCGTTGTGATTTTACGGAAGTTTGTTAGGACTTAATTATTCTTGTATTAAAAGTTAATCACCAGAGTTAGTTATTAACGAATGAGAATCATGGCAAGAAAAGCAAAAAAAAATCCATTAATTAAAAAGGAGCTTGATAACTCTCTATTTTTTTCTACTGCTTCAATTTTGTTTACATAACCTATTTTGGTTTCATAAAGGTGTAACACTCTTCGCCTGATTCCCACTGGAACGAAGAATCCAGCCGGAAGATTCTACATTTCTGACCTAAAATTCATTTAAAACATTTATTCTTTTTTTATACAATTTCCTTTATTAAAAATTTTGGTTAAAACATTTATTTTAATTTAATGAAAATCCGACAGAGTTTTTTCTATTTTTTTAGAAACCTAAAATTTAAAAACTTGTAAGGAAGATAATAACACTTCTAATATCACATTTGTTTTCTCAACTTTCATTTCGGACCTCCCGTCCGACTGCAAAACCACTTCACCACACAAATATTTATTGTTGGTAGCCCGAAACTCGAACCTGAAAGCGTAGAGGATTTTATGCCCCTTTGGGCTAATCAACAATACTCCAGCTCCTACCCTCTGTTCGTTGAAAGATACATCAACATACAGCTCCCAATATGGACCTTCTAAAGTCCCAGCTTCTTTTTCGACAAGTCCGGTGAACTCGACTATGAAGTCAGCTAATGTCTGCCCCTTGATAGCTGACTTTGGCTTGAACTCTATATCGAACTGGACCAGCTCAATGGCCCATTTTAGGAGACGGCCTGATGTATCTAGCTTCTGAAGGATCTGCCTAAGTGAATACTTGGTCAGGACTTCTATCTTGCATGCCTAGAAGTAAGGACGCAACTTCTTTAATGCTACCACTAGGCAATAGGCGAGCATCTCCATTGGGTGTATGTCGTCTCAGTGTCAACCAACTTCTTACTGATGTAATAAACAGAGAGCTACGTTCTGTCATCTTCTAAGACTAAAGCTACGCTTAGCGCATGCAGAGATACCCCTAGGTGAATAATTAAGTCCTCTCTTTCTTTTGGTTTTGAAAAAAGCAGAGCTCGCCCTATATATTCCTTCAACTACTGGAATGCCACTTCACACGCCTCTGTCCATTCAAAATTTTTCGCTCATTTCAGCACATCAAGGAAGGGAATGGACTTGTCAGTGGCCTTCGAAATGAATCTGTTAAGTGCTGCGACCTGACCGTTAAGACTTTGCGCTTCTTTAATTTTTGCTAGCGACCTCATGTCTAATAGAGTCCTTATCTTCTCAAAGTTGGCCTCAATCCCCCTATTATTCACTATAAATCCCAAGAATTTAGGCGAAGCCACCCTAAAGGCGCATTTGAGAGGGTTGAGCTTCATCTGATACTTCCTCAACACTTGAAATGTCCTCTTCATGTCACGCACATGATCAATGGCGTGCCCAGAATTCACCAGCATATCGTCAACATAGACTTCCATAGTCTTCCCAACTAAGTCCTTGAACATCATATTCACCAGCCTTTAGTATATTGCCCCTACATTTTTAAGTCAAAAGGGCATTATCTTATAGAAGTATAAACCGCGATTTGTGACTGTTGTGCAAAATCGCAAGTGAACGAGCCGAACAAGTAATAAAGTAGTGAGAGAAGTATCGTCCCACGAGGATTGTTGTTAATTAATGCCCAAAATTAAAATAACTCAACTTTTATTTGGTAGATGAAATTTGAGTAATTGAGTTGATAACTATGATTAAATTTAATTGTAATTGAAAATAAATGAAAATTAATTTAATGAATAAAAACTCTAAGATTATGATTTCACCATAACTAATCTGTTCCTCCCCTTTATTCTTTTTAACAAAAATTAACTATCCAGTTGCTAGTCGAGATTCCCTGAATTATTCACATAGCCCCTCCCGAGGTCTAAGGAAAATACCCTATAAAGACTAACTGCTATAGTCCCATGCAAGTCAAAACATTAAAGGATTCATTAAGATTTATGGATCTCTTTTATAGACTACACAAACCATGCAGGTATATTCCTATCCTACATGTAATTTATGACATTAAATACAATGAACTAGACACATAAATCAGCTTCCGCTATCATTATGATTAACAATTCAACTAAATAGTGGCCAATTATTTAGAAGCATTAAGAACAATATTAAATGTATCAACCAAAATAGAAAATCATTAATTGAATTGAACAAAGGTTTGGAACATCAAAGTTAGGCTACATCATAACCTTAGAAAACAAATCTACTCCATAATTGAATTTACAAAAACTAGAAGATTAAACATAACAAGAGATAGGAAAACTTAGTGGATTGAAGCTTCACCGTAGAATTTCTTCCTCTGCTTTGCTCCTCCTCTCCAAGCTCTCTCTCTCTTTCTCTAAACTACTTATTGTTTTGGTTTGTGATGGAATGCTTAGAATGGTGATTCTAAGACCTATTTATAGGCCAAATTCACCTCCAATTACATCATCGATTGCATCATCGTTTCCTGATTTTCCACCATTTTGCATCATCGCTTGCATCATTTTTCACCTACCCCATTCAAAGTCAACTTTCAAATTGCATCATTCTTACATCATCGTTCACCTACCCTAGTCAAGTCAACTTCTATTACATCATTGCTTGCATCATAATTTTGATTACATCATTTCTTACATACGCATGACATAATATTTATTTCTAGAATACCCTATCTTTAAACCGCGATAATTTCTTTATGCGATCTCCGACTCGAGTAATTCTTGAGGCGATGAACTTGCTGCGAATGATATTCATTTTGTAGCGATGATCTTGTCTTGAACAATATTACTTGGTGGGGTCCACATGCGCATTTTTAACCAATTTTATTCTGAAAATAAAAATAAAAGAAATATGAAATAATTTACTTAATAATAATAAAAATATTAAGAACTAAGCAAGAATTCAAATTTAAAAAGATAAAATAACTCTATAAATATAAAGTTATCAGTGACGAACGAGGTATGTTCCTCATCCTCAGAGTCCATTGGGATTTGATTGTAGTCTGAGTACGTATCTATGAAGTTGAGGAGCTCATGACCAGCAATTGCATCTACGAGCTGGTCGATTTTGGACAAAGAAAAACTATCCTTTGGGCAAGTCTTATTGAAGTATGTGAAGTCTATGCATGTTCTCCACTTTCCATTCTTCTTCTTCATAAGTACGGGGTTGACAACCCAAGTTGAGTAGTGGGCTATTCTGATGAAGTTGTTAGCCAGAAGCTTGTCTACTTCATCCTCCACGGCGTCATATCGCTTGCATGTCATTGGTCTCATCCTTTGGCGAACTGGCTTATGGTAAGGGGTAATATTTAATTTACGCGGTATCACCTCAGGATCTATGCCCATCATATCTTCATAATTCCAAGAAAAATGTCTAAGTTTGCCCTGAGGAAGCCAGCGAGCGAGCTGGGACTTCATTTTTAGTGTCAGACCCCTTCCCAGCTTGAGACATCTCTCAGCATCTGCCTCATTGACTTGCACGTCCTCCAGCTCCTCTATTGGACCAGTTACCCTGTCTACGTCTACCTCGTGGGGGTCGAGGTCGCAGTTTAAGCCCTTCTCTATCATGGCACGCGGTTCACCTTCTGAGACCAAGTTCATTTTCTTCCCTCTAATTCCCATTCTCACTGTGTCTTTATAACAGCGATGGGCCAGATGCTGGTCACCTCGCACACACCCTATTCCCCTGGGGGTTGAGAACTTCACTACAAGGGTCCTGGTAGAAGTGACCACATCAAGATCATTCATGGCGGGCCTTTCTAATACCATGTTGTAGACAGATAGGGAGTTGATGATTAGGAAATCCGCGAGCACAATTGACCGGCGCTCTGCATCCCTAAGGGTTAGGGGTAATCTAATTTGCCCAATGGGAGTAACTGCATCTTCTGTGAAACCATATAAAGGCTCAGGGGAAGGCTTGAACTACTCATCTCCAATCCCCATTTGATCATAGTACCCTTTGTACATCACATTAACCGAGCTCCCAGTGTCAATCATTATCCTCCTAACATCTACATTCCCGACATGAGCTCGGATCACTAAGGCGTCATTATGGGGCCAATAAACACTTATAGCATCATCTTCAGTAAGAACAATTTCTTTTAAGGCCACCTTCGCCCTCTTGATAGGTCCTCAAAATTCTCTCCGACCTGCAAGCTGTACGTGATTAGCTTCACACACGTAACACTCATGTAATCTGTTCAATATACCTGCTATATGGGGTCCCCCATGGATAGTAAAAATTATCCTCATACAGGTGCTTGTTCTTGGTCAAAGACTTGCTCAGTTGGTCGCGGGGTTGATCTCTGCTAAGAACGTTGGTATCGAGATTATTGACCCGTATGGCGTATCACATATTCCTTCAAACGACCATTTCTGATCAATTCTTCAAGGACGTCTTTCAGAGCCCAGCAGTTCGAAGTCATCTGCCCTATTTCATCATGATAAGCACAGTACCTGTTCTTGTCCCTGAACCTGTTGGGGTGTTTATTGAGGCAAGTTTGCCAAAATTCTCTCTATTCTTTTCTGTGGTGAATATCTTGTCCCTAGAGTCTGATAGGACAGTGTAGCTTTTATAGCGGCCTGGGTGAGGAGGTCGCTCACGCCTTTGATTAGCTCTTGGCCCAGGTCTGCTTCTGGCTTTCTTGGCCACTTGGTGGTTATTTCTCTGGCCCTCATTGTTATTTCCCTCATTACTCATTTTCTTGTTCTGATTGGAGTTTCCAGTTTTATTCTTCTGATCGTTAGGCTTTTTTTATCTGAAGGCCTCCTTTCACTTTATATTCTTTGCAGCCCACTCATCATAAAACTCTTCTAAGTCCTTCACTGGAGACTTGTAGATAGGGGTGGGCATTACCATGTTCGGTTCGGTTCCTATTGGAACCGACCCAAACATGATAAATTCGCGGATCGCCACTTTTTGGTCCAAACATGGTCCGGTAAGGAAGAGGAACCGACCAGAACCGAACACCCAGTGTTCGGTTCGATTTCCATGTTTGGGCCCAAATTTGGGCTTCATTTTTTGGGCCAAAATTTTTATTAATTTTTAAGTGTTTTTTGAGCCCATTACTGTTGGGCCTTTAAATTTAAGTGTTTTTGGACTCTTTAAACCTATATTATGTTGTGGATGATACCAAAAAAATTAAATGGATAAAGAAAAATGTTAGATGGATACAACATACTAAGAAAAAATATCCAATGTTCAAACATACTATGAAAAAATATACAATATACTAAAAAAAAAATATACAATATACTAAGAAAAAATATTCAATATCAAATGGCATCATTCAATGTTCACATCCACACATTACATCCTTAAATTCTCAACAATATCCAATGCCCGCATGCACATATTACACAAAATAGTAGGCATAAACATAACAAAATATAATTTTTTAAAAAAAAATAGCAACATAGTAGACATAAAAATACAACATAAAGTAAACAATTCCAAACTCCAAAGATTAGCTCTAAGTCCAACTCCAACCAATCAAAAATTAGCTCCAAAGTTCACACACCTTTGAACCTAGTCATTCAAAACAAATTTATTAGCACATAAACACTAAACAATAAATATATAATAAATGAACAATGATATTCAAAATAACATAAACTATAAAATCTTACCATCAAATTTTAAAGCAAATCCAAATTATCCAATGAAGTTAAAACTTCATTTGCTGCTGCATTGAAGGACACTACATGAAAAATTAAGTTAAATCAAATTATCAAGTAATATTTATATAAACATAAGCATAAAACATAAAATATGAATGTTAAACTAAATTATAAACTCACTGGTTTCAATGGCTTGGTAAAACTGAATATCTACAACACTATTGTCTTCATATGTCGCATGCTCATCTACATTAACAATTTCGAGCTTTGGGTTTAAAGCATTCAACCAATTTTGATAACAAATCACCCCCTCTACAATTTTAGGAGTTAATGAACTCCTAAATGGATCTAGAATACGACCACCCGTGCTAAAAGTGGATTCCGACGCCACCGTTGAAACTTGCATTGCCATCACATCCTTTACTATACTTGCCAAAGTTGGGTATTTAGTACAAGAATTTTTCCACCAATGCAACACATTAAACATCTCATTATCCACAAGCTCACATTCTTCCAATAAATACAAATCTAATTCAGTCTTCTTCTCCACTCTCGCATTCCATTGTTTTTGTTTGATTGCCCATAATTTATCTGCTAAAGCCATGTCTGCTTTGCGAGTTTGAGTCTTCTGACTATCAGCATGAAGCACAATCGAATCACCACTACGATGATCATCTTCTTCCCCACTAGAGTGCATTGATTTATAATAATCAAACAACTCTTCCAACAACCTTCTTATCTGTAAGGTAATGGATTGTGCTTCTACCAAAGGATAAAAAGTCTCCAATCGATACTGGATATAATCCAATTTGAACCTAGGGTCAAGCACTTTCGCTACCAACAACATCATATTAGTTTTATCCAACTCTCCCCAATACTTAAAAAACTTTTGCCTCATGTTAGAGACAATCCTAACCAGAAGCGGATCAAAGAAACCTTCCAACTCAATAATTGTTTGAAATATCGAACACCAATTTGAAAAATATTCATTTGCTGTCACTCGCAAAGAAGCACTAAATGTCAAAGTAATCTGATAAAAAGTCCGCAAGAAATCAACAAATACCATGGAACAGTCCCAATGCTCCAAAGAAAGTGGTCCAACCCGCTTTTTCCCGTCTTCATTTTCTGCAAAGTAGCTAACATAATACCCATCCTCCTCCTCCAATCAGCTGAAAGCCTTTTTCAATTTGTTAGCACTATCTAACATCAAATATGTCGAGTTCTACCGTGTAGGACAATCCATACATAACAAACTCGACTGCCCAAGCTTCTCATCTTCAACACGTTTTTTAAACCTCGCCAATCTACTAGAAGAAGATCTAACATACTTCACTGCATTTTGAATGGCTGAAATTGACTCATGGATATCTTTCAAACCTTCACCCATAATCAAATTCAATATGTGGGCACAACATCTAACATGCAAATATTTTTCTCCTAAAATTGTTCCATGCACATGCCAACTATTTAATTTTCGAATCAAATAGTTTAAAGCAATTGAATTTGCACTTGCATCGTCAACAGTAATGGCAAAAACTTTATCAATACCCCAATCAAGCAAAACCCTTTCAATACATCTCCCAATTGATTCCCCTCTATGATCTTCTATTGGAGTGAAGCTCAAAATCCTCTTCTGCAACTGCCACTCATTATCAATAAAGTGAGATGTCACAACCATGTAATTAATATTTTGAGAAGTCCAAGTATCTGTGGTTAGACAAACTCTCACTTTACTTTGCTTGATCTTTTTTTTCAATAATTCCTTCTCACCAACATATAATTTGTACACATCTCTCACTAGTGTTCTCCTAAATGGTATTTCAAATCGAGGGCACAATGCTTCACTATACCTTCGAAATCCCTTGTTCTCCACAAATCTAAATGGCAATTCATCTTGTACAATCATCTCCACCAATCTTTTCCTACATTCATCTTGATTAAAGGAATATGTAGTCAAATTACTACCATATCCTTCTAATGTTCTTTGCCTCACTAATGTTTTTTGGGTGAGATCTACTTGTTTAGCTTTGAGTACCTTACACCTAAATTTAATATGCTTGTTCATGTTTGTGGTCCCATTAGAGAAGGAATCACAAGCATATATAGCTCCATAATGTTTAAACCTAGACCTTCTTTTCCCCTCACGAGTTTCATAAATCTCAAAATGATCCCAACAATCTGCCTTAAGCCTACTACTACTTTCACTCTTCTTCTTTATTTTTTTTCTCACCCCAAGATCATACTTTTTTTCAACCGAACTAACTCCATCATAATCAAATTCAGACCCGGAACCGCTCTCAACACTTTTTCCCATCTATTCACAACAACAACACATAATAAATAATAAAACTAATTAAACCACAACAGTCAACAGCTAAGCAACAAACAAGATGGGAATGTGGAAACAACAAACACAAAACAACAAATAAGATTCAAACGTCAAAACAACAAACCACAACAGTCAACACCTCAAAAGCCACTAAGTATGTAAAAATCAAGATTCAAGCAGCAAAATAAGAGCCTGATGAGTACACTTACGAGTTGCAGGTTTTAGTGACTGGGGCTGCCAAGGATGAGCGTCGGAATAAGAAGTATCAAGCTAGTTAGTACTCTGCATCAATGTCCAAAACAGATTGATGAGTAAAACTGTAAAAAAACTTAAACTAAAATACTAAAACTGAAACAGATCTGAAATATTTAAACTGAAACAGATCTGAAATATCAAATATATACAAGATTGATGAGTACCGCTGGTGATGGCAACTGCGAGAAGAGCTGATGGGGATTTGTGCTTCACGGCCACGGCTTCATGGACCACGAGCTGGTGATGGCAACTGCGAGAAGAGCTGACGTGAATCACGGTGACGCCGACAAGGAAAATAGATTGACAGCCACTACTATGGCGAGGAGTACTCCACGCCGGCGATAGAGGCGAGAAATGAAAGATGAGAGATGGGAGGGGCTTCACCGCGACGATGCCGACCAGGACAAGCTCGGCCACAGTCACGGCAAGAAGAGGGTGATGGCGTCGAAAACGCTTAGAGCCTTAGAGGTGACAGACGACATCGACAGCAACGGTTGGAGATGACTCATGGTGACGACGGGGCCACGGCAACGGCAAAAGAGACGAAATGTGACGACCGGTGAGCGATGGGAGGAAGAAGGGGGAAACGGTGCGGCGCGGCGACAGGAACCAGCAACAGACTGAGATCGGGTGGATATTTTTTCAGCTAGGGTTTGAGGTTTGTGTGTGACATTATATAAGGACATGCGAAATTACGCTTGTACCCCTGTTCACGGGTCGGTTCAATTTTGACCCTATGAAACCGAACCAATCCGTCAAACACCATGTTTTCTATTTTGTTGACCCGAACAGCTTCATATTTAACATGGAATCCGGCCCGAACACCTACGGATCGGGTCGTTCGGGTCGGTTCCATATTTTGGTGCCCACCCCTACTTGTAGATGCTCCAATACAGCTTCTCGTCTTTTCTTAGTCCTACCGAGGTCGTTGTCAAGATCCCCTCGTCCGTAGGGCTTTCCACGTTGTTCATCTCATACCTGAACCTATTGATATACTCCTTTAATAGTTCTCCAAGACGTTGAAATATGGTGGCAATGTGACAAAGTGGCGCGAGCTGCCTCTTCAGTGCCTCGTATTGGTTCACGAACTTTTGTTGGCATTCTTCCTAACTACCAATACTACAAGAAGAGAGGATCTTGAGCCACATCCATGGAACATTACCAAGCGTTGTTGAGAAGACGGAGCATTTGAACTATGAAAGCGTCCAAATGATCATAAGGGTCAATGTCCCCGTTATACTGTGTGATGTTGAGGACCTTCAACCTAGGGGGAAGCGACTCCAGTTTGACCTACAGTGCAAATGGAGTCCTCTCTCCGCCTTTGCTCCCCCGCTCCTAAGCCCAGGACGAGCTTCTAATTATTGGACCATTTGAAGAAGCTGCTCAATTACTGAATCTTATACTTCAGATTGTCTGGTTGGGGATTACCTGCCTCGCCTACTCTTCCTATTTGGGGGATATTAGTTTGGTACGTTGTGCATTATTTTATGCTTGAGCGCAAGGGAGTGGCAGCCGAGTTCATGTCTCCGGTCTAACCTGTTCGACCCATCTTCTCTACGAGAGCCTCTATGTCAGTGTTGACGCTTATTCTCATTTCTCTGAGCTGGCGTTCGTACATGTCCATGGCTCATTTCGACCTGCCAATGCCCGTCATAGCTAACCCTCACTCTCAGTCCTGAAGGCTGAGCCATATTCTCATCCCTATGAGCTTGCTGAGTCCGAGCTCCAGATCATACATTTGTGGAATGCTTCGATCCCTCCAACATTGGCACCCCCCTGGTAATTTTCCCTTCTGTTGCTGGGATCTCAACTAGTCTCTAAAATACCTGCACCTGGGCCTATATCAGCGCCCGTATAGCATCTGCTATCTGCATTATTGTATTCTCTAACCTCTCTTGGCGTGGCTGCAACACCTGTATGATATCCCCTCCTTGGGCAATCCCATCCATAAGAGCATTCGAGGTGTCTGCACCCAAGTTAGCTGGCAAAGCACCTTGCTGGTGATTCACACCCTTCATTCTGTCAACCATCGCACCAGAACTCCTGGTTGTTCTCCCCTTTGCCATGGTAACAATTGATAAAAATTGTAACTGGGCCCTCTTTCTAGTACTAAAATGTTAACATTAAAAACTAGTCAACCAGGTTCTTCAAAGCCCAATGTTGCAAATAAGGTTAAAACAGTACTAAAAATTAGTAAAAAAGCAAAGAAGAAGGCAAAGAAAGAATAAAGGACAACAAGATTTTAGAGTGGTTCGACCAATTTATGTCTACATCCACTGTTCTCCTCTCACTATTTGGGCAGAGCAACGGCTCAGTTTACACTCGGTGTTTCTCTCTTGATTTACAATGAAAATCCTCCCTTATTTATAAAGAATGAGAGGTGCTGCAGTTACATAATAAGTTAAAATAAAATAATAATTACATTTAATGAGACTAACATCTGTCAAGTCAACTTTGTCAAAACATTGATTTAAACGCTAAACTCATGCTAGTTAGATGAGATCTCCTTAAATCACGCTGCAATTAGTCTGAAACAAATTTTGTGTACAGCATGTCATAATCTAGGTGTGGCCTCATTCTAGGCGAGCTAGAGTTGGAGAGAATGATTGACGATCTCAACCTTACAGTAGCATATGACCTCGACTTTAGTGAGCTTGATGTCGTCAAATTGCAATATACGCGAGCTGAGAATATGGCATCCAAGGGTTTGGCTTCTACGAGCTGGGAGATTAGGTCCGGTCCATTGGGCTAGCCTATTAGGCTTTTACCAGCCCATTTGGGTGATCCAGAAAATACCCATTACAGTATTAGATTCACCAATTGATTAATTCATTAGCAATTACACATTTAAAATACATTTATCATTACTTTCCAATTCTAATCATATAAATTTTATCAAATATTTTCAACTTCTCAAAATATAAGTCGTAAATTTAGATTTCATGAATTTTTCAAATAACTCAATTTACAATTTAAGATACACATGAACTCAACAATTGTCGTTTTCAACTATTTTAAAATGATTTTATTTTTATACTATTCAAATATCAATATAATCATTTTCCATATATATATATATATTTCCAAAATTCTTAAACTTTTATTAGAATTCACAAATAACATTAATTTACTAATAATTACACATATAAAACAAATAAAACTTATTATTGCACATATTAGTCCGATTTTCATAAAAATTTTAAGGCAATTTTAACGAAGACACTTGATTAATAATTTCATATATTTATTATATCAAAAATCATTTAATAATACAATTTCGTTTAATAATTTTCAAAACAAAATGACACAATTTGCTTTAATAATTTTTCAAACATAATAATACGATTTCATTTAATAATTTTCAGTGTTCTTCATAAACTCTGACACAATACCATAGATCCAATTCGAGTCTTCAGAATAAATGGTGTCCCCGACATCGACCACTTGGTGGCTACTCGTCGAGTAGCATATCATAATCACATATCACAATCAGTTTCGATTTCAGGACTGGACACTCGAGCCTCTCAAAATTCATCCATAGAAAACTGTGTATCGATATTGGTATAACGGCGCAGTACTGCTAATATCATTCTATTGACTAACCAACTACCAATCCTCACCTACCAATATTCAGGTTTAGTCGAGCTTAACTCAATTTTACCAATTACCAAAAATTTTCTATTTTTGACATCTTTTATCTTTGAATAAAAAATTCATTCAGAAAGCAAAAAATACAATTTTAATCACAATTTTTCAATACATTGAAATTATTCATATAAACATTATAAAACACTATTTTACCTTCAGTTAACTTATCCAATCTTTTTCAGAACGTCCGTGCCCTTCTTCCGATATATATTCGGTCAAGGTACTGAACTTGTCCGTTTCATTTCATTTCTTTTTCGTTTACGTTCGAAATTTATTAAAATCATATTTAAATAATTCTTTATGACAATTTACTGAAATAATTCCATGGATTTTAAAATCAAACATAATTTTAAATCGCGTAAATATTCAATCCCATATTTCTATCAATTTTTCGAAACCTTTTTAAAACATCGATCTTTTTTATTTCAAATGACCATTTCACCCTTTATTCTAACATCAAAATTTAACAATACTAACACTTTCATTTTCATACACTTATTCAATCAAAGATTAAAATTTTTAAAACTTTCCTTTTCAAATCACTAATTCATTTCATACTTTACTCAAATATTATTCCACCAACACAAATTAAGCACGAAATGATAAAAATACATTTAGATTTCAAAACTCACATACATTTATCCAAATAAAGGGGATTTTGAAAACTTTCTTTTTAACTCAATAATTTATCATATAAATCATTTAAAGCCTTTCATTTTCAACCATCTGATTCCATTTTGTTTTCTATCTTGAAAATCGTTCAAAACATATCCAAATAATATAAAATCAAATTTCAAATACAATTACTATAATATTTTAATCAAATTCATAATATTCCAAAAACTTATAAATGCTAAACTTTACTAATAAAATTGAAATTTCGAAAGAGATGTACACCAACATTTTTGGATAAGATTCTATTACTCCTCTACGACTCCTCTACATCTTTAATTCGAGCTTATAACTTCCCGTACTCCTTCTCGCAGTTCCCTCTAGCTAGATCCACCAAAACTCTTGAATAACATATGACTCATGCCCTCTTGCCACTTCCCAGCTGGATTTGATGATAATCCAACTCAAATCTTCTCCAACTCCTCTTGAATATTTGAGGATAGAAACTAGGGTGAGAGAGAGTGAAAAACCATCTGAATCCCTGCTTTTTTTTCTTTCTCTTCTTCTTTCCTTCTTCGACTTCATTTCTTCCCTCTCTCGGCCTCACTCTCTCTTTTCTCTATTTCCCCTCTTCATTTTTGGTTTCTACTTCTTTTGTCGACTCTCACTTTCATCATATAATATATATATAAACCATCAATTTACCGTTTTACCCTTAAAATTTTATCAAAACTACAAAAATGTCATCCATATAATATTTGACACGTATTCTCATGCTTATCCATTCACCATATGTCACATTTTCATTGGTTGTTTTTTCAATGCTTATCTCTTCCTTTATCTTTTTTATTTTTAACTTTTTAGAAACGTTTGATTTCGATTTTTCCCGGACTTTTTCAAAATTCGCCGAGACCTATATTAGGACTATCTACATACTCCTAGTAACTTCGGTTACCCTCAAAAATCATTCCATACCCCTTTTCAAGTCTCTGCTTTTTCTTAAATTGCCTTGAAAATTTTCCAAATTGATTCCGATTCTATCCAAATCTCCTTTAGAAGTACCGTCTGAGTTTATAAAATACTTCTTGAGTATTTTAATACTCATTTGACATTTTTCGAGATTATTGAAATTTTTCAAAAATCCGTCCGAATTTCTTATCGGACACGAAAACTACTCCATTTTATTTCAAATTGACTCATTTCTTATCCATTTCAGTTTCTGTTAACTCCATTATAATTTTTAGAACTTCTTAATATACAAGACCTATTTTTTTAAAATCACTATTCATCCGAACACTTTTCGTCCGAAAATACTATTCATCAATAATTTCACTTTCACTGATTTTTGGAATCCAATTCCCAAAAATACTATTCACTCGATAATATTCATGCAAAAATTACTATTTCATGCGAAATATTATTCATCCAGATATACAATAAATTTAGGGCATTGCAAAAGGGATCTAATTGAGTCATTTTTAGTTACTTAGATACTTAATGAGCCTAAAGAGACAAACATTTAGGTAAAGGATTCCAATTATTCTAGAGTCCTCCTAAGTGAATCAAGCGGTAATCAAAGGATAAGATCTAATCATAATCCAAACCTTGCTTTTAAGTGGGAATATCTTTAGTTAGGGTAATTAGTACAATCATTGAGTTAGAGTTGAGCCGTAAAGTTTTTTCAAAACCTTTTTCAAGAAAAAAAAAATGTTCTTTTCAAAAGCTAGGGAGTTTGTCGGAGTTTGATAGAGTTAATCGCGCTATTGGCTGAAGAAACAACTAATATATAAATTGTTAATCTCTTGTAATCGTTTGTTATCCTGTAAGCATTTACTGTCGAAGAAAGACATTTCTCATTTCTTCCATTAATGGTGCTCTCAAGCTCTTGAAAATTCCTCACAAACTTTCACCAATAAGTTCACTTTTGTAAACTCCTTTTAGACTGCATTTACTTTGTAAGTTGGATGGGGTAAAACTAACAAATTAGTTCAAATATTTGTTACCAATGAAAATATACAGAAAGCCCCAGAGAAGTAATATGAGAGCTTAAACTATATATATTATCGTTCTCATATTATATGGTCTCCATTGGTTATACACACATTTTCAACTTACTTCATTGAAATAAATAAGCAAACACTTACATACACTCGATCAAATGATATTTCTCAAGTGTGAAATTTGACATTTCCATATATTCATCGTTTCTGCTTCTACATCAAATTGAACTGCAATGGGTCCCACACTTGAAAATTATTACTTGATCTCTCCAAGCATTCCAAGTTGTTAATTGTAATGCTCAGAAATAATCTCTTGATAAAACCAGCAACAATCAATTGAACCTACATGAATTTAGGTACAAACTATGAGACGCACTTGGTTATTTTATGTATATATATGTATATGAAGAGAGAGTAATAAGTTAGTCCAAAGCCGTTTATTGTTGGTGATGATCTCCAGCTCCAATGTTAGCCAGGAAATGCTAACCTGCGACAAATTCAACGATGCACTTAGGCCACTACTCATTTTTTCTACCAATTGATGCATTCCCTTTCCATTGTGTCATGGATTTAATTACTTTTCTGGTAAATTGTTTGAAATTTGTTAAGTCATAGTCCATTGCGATTGTTTATTTTCTTCAAAAACAATGTCTTTTTACATCTTCGAATTAGTTAAATATTACTTATTTTGATTATTTGAGATGTGATAGTAAGTCTTAATTAAAATGAGAAACCAAACAATTGTCTTGGTAAGTGCATGCAAGTGAAGGCAGTAAAATAATTACCCCAACTTTAAAGAAGTATCAGAGCTGTTACTGTCTTGAGGAACATCCCCAAAGCTGCCGATAATGGTGACTGACTCTGACGACTGACCTTGTACATGTGAATCTAAATTCTCTGTCTGACAAATCAAATTATAATAATGCATATTAGCATATCTTAAAAGCATATGATCAAGAAGGAAGATGTTAATATGCGCTATTTAGACACATATTGAAAAGTGAAACAGTGAATAAGTAGGTTAAATTTATTTTTTTTCAAAACATAAAATGTTCTGTATTAACATATCAAACAAGTAAATGCAAATTCTTTAATTGAATTAAATAATTAAATATCTCACTATTTGTATCAGTCTCAGATTTTCATCGATCAGTTGTTGTTCCTGCACATTTAAGAAACAGTAACAAGTAAGCTGCTAACAAATATAGTGGTAGTCTGGTAAATGAACGCAACTAATTGTAATTAACGCTTCTGACAAGCATCACCAAATCTGATCCAATTCTTTTTCAGCAACAAAAAATTACCCTAAACATTGTCACTGTCAGTGTCATCACCACCATAATCATTAGAGGAAAGTTTGAGGGAGAGATGTACGTAGGGGGTTCTGATTTAGACACTTTTAGTCGGAATACATTTGAAGAGCTATTTTTGCATGGTGTCAAGTTAAATTATTGCCCTTTATCTGGTAATTTGCTGTTTTGTATCTTAGTGATTTTTCAATTATTGAAATTATAGGTAGCCATGATATCAGTGGACGTAGGTGTCAAGTTGAACAATGTACATAGTCTTTTTTATGTGACACCGTCTGCCATCGCCTTCAGTATGACTGCCACCATCAATAATATTATTAAATAAAAGATTATGCAGTCTATACCTAACCCTAATAAAAATCAAAAGAATTAAAACAATAATTATAATGAAAGATGAATGCAATTGGGACAGAAATTAAAATGGGTCACAGGTAAAATGTCCCTAGCCCTATTCGTGTTTTCCAGACTCATTCTAATGACAACGAAAAAGGTTTATTTGTAGGAAAGAAAGCTAGACGTCTCACCCTTGTCTTGAGATCACTAATCTCTTTCATAATTCTCTCAACCTGAAATACAATTTACATGCTAAATGTCAAGATAAGGAACAACAATATACCAAAATAATCTTCATGAATTAAACAAGAGAAAGACGAGATCATTAACCTTCGTTTCTGCCACACATCTTAACCCTCCTTCAAGTGATTTTTCTAGTTGCTTTAGCTCCTCTAAGCTCAACCCTTGGAGTTCTTCTCCCCTCATCTGCCTGTCATAGGTGAGAAATCATGTCTTAGTTTACAGTGCGGGATACGCATTCTTTGCAGTTGCTGCAATAAGGAAAACTTACAGATTTTGCTTACATATTCATACGTGCTAAGAAAATTTGTCACTAATATGAGTTCCATGAATATAGATGTTAATATTCTTTCATGCAAGGATATTATCTCAGCAGGATCCTGTGCTAACCTCTTCAGCTGATCATCATACTAAACAGCAATACCAATCACATGATCAGAAACATCTTGGTGATGATCGTCTAGTCACTAGCATAGCTTATCTAAGTCCCAAGTCAGATTGCTTGAAAAGAAAACAATCTGCTGAATGGTTAGAGGAGGGGTACGGTTCATTAACTGTGAGCTGAGCTGGCAGGTTTTCAGTTATTTTTGAATGGTTAGGATTAATTTTGTTAGTGATTAAGGGCTGAGATTTGATTTAATCTTTGTATATATATATAGTGGTTTTTGTTCTAGACTGGTGAAAAAAATGAAAAATAGATCTAGCAAATTCTTCCATGTTTAATATCTGCAGTTTCTTTCTTTATATCATTGAAATGTATTAAGTTTCCGTTCTTGAATCCTGATAAATCATCACATGATATCAGAGCTGTAATAGACAAACGTCATCATGTCATCAGATTCACGATCCTCTTCTCTGCATCACATGAATCAAGAATCATCACTTGCTTTTACCATAGATTTTCAATCTCTTGCTAAAACCTTGAATTTCAATCTGCCAATTAAGCTTGATAAGCTTAATTATGTCAATTGGAAAGCTCAAGTCTCTGCTACAATTCGAGTTTTAAAGTTAGAAGACTTTATCACGGAGAGCAAATCAGTGCCTGAACAAGTTATTGAAGAGCTTGATGAAAATGGAGTGGTTAAAGAGACTTGTATCAATCCAAAGTATAGGTCATGGAAGCAAGCAGATCAGCTCCTGCTGTGTTAGCTTTTATCAACAATTGGAGAGGAAGTCTTGGGTAAGGTAAATCATTCTAAAACCTCTCTATAAGTTTGGCAAGTTCTTGAAAAGTTGTATTCGCAACAATCTGTGGTTAGAACTCTTCAACTAAGGCGTCAACTTCAATCAACCAGGAAAGAGTCTCTTTCTATTAGTGATTATATTCTGAAGTTGAAAACCATTAGTGATGCTCTTGCTACTGTTGGTGAAGTAGTGTCAGATCATGACATAATTCTCAATGTGCGTAATGGTCTAAGTCATGAATACGATCCTGTTGTTGTCTTAGTTTCATCTCAAATCAAAACAAGCAGCTCAATTCTATTTCTCAAGTGAATTTTGCTTCTGCTAATGTAAATATGGCAACAAGTTTTGATGGAGAAAAGGAAAATAGAGGTGGATATCAGCCTAATAGAGAAGTAGGCCGAGGCAGGAATAAAGGAGGCAGAAGAGGAAATGGACGATGGAATAATCAAAGGATTTATTGTCAGCTTTGTCAGAAACCAGGACACTTAGCTTTGCAATGTTATAAAAGATTTGATCAAAACTGGTTTAGAAATACTGGGGTTCAATCTTAGCAAAGTCAACAAGATCATGGATATAATAGTCATAATAGAATAGCAAATCAAGCGAATGTGACACAGAGCTCAGCTTATCTTGCAACACCTGACATGGTCAACGATCTAGCTTGGTATGTGGACAGTGGTGCCACAAACCATGTTACGGCTAATCTTAGCAATCTAGCCATTCATTCTGAATGCAAGGGAAAAGACTAGCTTGTTGTTGGAAATGGTAACAAGCTTTCCATTTTACACACTGGTAAAACAATATTTCATACTATCTCGAAACCTGCAAAGGCAATAAATCTTAATGAAATACTGCATGTTCCAAATATAACAAAGAACCTACTGAGCATCTCTAAGATAACTAAAGATAATAATATCATAGCTGAATTTAATGGAGATTCTTGTGTGTTTAAGGACAAGTTAACAGGAATGATTCTGCTCAGAGGAATCAGCAAGGATGGTCTTTACAGCCTTAAACTTCCAACCTCTTCTCTACATGTCAGGTCTGCTCGAACTCCATATGGTACTCTATCAACTACCTACGATTCAATGTCTCTACATACTGATAAGAATAAGATAGTAGGTAGTTTTACTACGAGTAAAGACACTCTTGATGGCTCATCAAACAAGATAATAATAAGTTTGATGCTCAGCTTGCGACCAAGATTAATTTCAATATCTGGAATGCAAAGCTTGGCCATCCATCTCTTCCAGTACTGCAGAAAGTGTTGAACAATTTGAGATTCAATTTTCATGTAAAAGGTGTTAACTTCTATGATTCTTGTAAGGTGGGGAAGCTTCATAGACTACCCTTTGTAAGGCATGATATAATTGTCAAAGAACCACTTGAAATAGTATATACTGACATTTGGGGTCCAACTCCTTATACAGCTTCTGATGGTTGCAAGTACTACATAATTTTTGTTGATGCTTTGACTAGATTTATCTGGTTCTATCCAATAAAACTTAAGTCAGAAGCATTGCATATGTTCATTCAGTTTAAGAAAACTGTTGAGTTGCAATTCGATCAAAAAATTAAAACACTGCACTCAGATATGGGTGGTGAGTATGTAGCATTCATACCTTATTTAAAGAGCCAAGGCATTCAAACTAGGTTATCTTGCCTATACACACACCAACAAAATGGGGTATCTGAATGTAAATATAAGTATGTTGTGGAAACTAGGTTGACACTTTTAGCTCATGCTAAGATGCCATTTAAGTTTTGGGTAGAGACATTTACAATAGCTGTTTTTCTCATCAATAATCTACCTTCACCAGTGACTAATATGGTTTCTCCTTTTGAGAAATTATTTCACAAGAAACCCAACTATGCCTATTTTAAGACCTTTGGCTGTAATTGTGTCCCTTATCTAAGGTACTATTCTCACCATAAGTTGGATTTCTACACATCAAAGTGTGTCTTTATAGGCTACAGTCCTATTCACAAAAGGTATAAGTGCTCGCATCCTTCAGGAAGAGTTTATGTTTCTAGACATGCTGAGTTCAATAAGCAAGAATTTCCTTATGATCAGCTTTTTCTTGTTAAATCAAACACTTCTCATGCAGCTACATCTTCAAGTTTACCTTTGATAGTGTTGGAATTAGCCTCTTGTCATAGTAAAAGTGCACTTTCACCAGTTTCACCAGCTCAATCAAGTTCTAATGTACATCAATGTGTTACATTTGTTAATGCAAATTTCAATGCCTCTATAGCTTCAACTCCTAATTTTACCTCATAATCTCATAGTAGATCTTTCCAATCCTACCATAGTGAGACCTTCTAATTTGCATTTAGCTCAGCAAAAATAGATCATTTCCATTCATCCTATGATGACAAGGTCAAAGACAGGTTCTTTACCACCTAAGGCTTTGACTTTGCAAACCACCTTTGAGTCTCTTAAGCCAAGATTAGTCAAACAGGCTCTTAGTGATCCTACTTGGCTTCATGCTATGAAAGAAGAATACAATGCTCTAATGAAGAACAATACTTAGAGACTTGTTCCCTTCTCTCAGAACATGAACATCCTAGGCAATAAGTGGGTATTTAGGATTAAATGCAACCTCGATGGCTGTATCTCCAAACACAAAGCAAGGCTGGTAGCCAAGGGGTTTCCCCAAACTCCTAGGCTTGATTTTTTTGACACTAATAATCCTATAATTAAGGCATCTACCATCAGAGTAATCTTCACTCTTGCAGTCTGTCAAGGTTGGGACATCCAGCAAGTTGACATCAATAACGCTTTCCTTAATGGTGACCTTCAAGACGAGGTTTTCATGCATCATCCTAAGGGTTTCATATATTCATCTAAACCTTCCTTTGTCTGCAAACTCAACAAAGCCTTGTATGGATTGAAATAAGCCCCTAGAGCTTGGTTTCACAAGCTCAAGGCAGATTTGTTGTAGTTATAAATTCTAAGTTGGATGTCTCCTTGTTTTACAAATATCAAGGTACTTATGTCATTCTTCTCTTAGTATATGTTGATGACATCTTGATTACTGGTGATGATGTCTCTTTGATCAACAAGGTTATCACAGATCTCAACAATAATTTTGCTATAAAAACTCTTGGCTCAATGAATTATTTCCTAGGCTTTGAAGCTTATAGGAATAACTCAAGTCTGTATTTGACACAAACCAAATTATCATGGATCTCCTTTCTAGAACAGGAATGTTATCCAGCAAACCTTGCTCATCTCCTGTTAGCACTAGTTGCAAATTGTCTTTCCATGAAGGAGAACCGTTTTCAGATCAAACATTGTATAGAAGTGTAATAGGTGCTCAGCAGTATCTTACTCACACAAGGCCTGATATTAGTTTTATTGTTAATAAACTAAGTCAGTTCCTTGTGTCTCCTACTGTTCTCCACCAATAAGCTTGCAAGAAGGTCCTTCGCTATCTTAAAGGGACAACAAGACATGATATTTTTTTCAAGAAATCATCTCATCTTCGTCTGCAGGCATTTTGTGATGTAGACTAGGCAAGTTCTGTTGATTATAGGAAATCAACTAATGGTAGTTGTGTGTTTCTTAAAGGTAACTTGATCACTTGGAGCTCCAAAAAGCAAACTGTTGTAGCTCGTTCAAGCACTGAGGCATAATACAGATCTCTTTCTCAGGCCTCCACTGAACTGATATGGCTTCAATCTTTACTCTATGAAGTTGGTTTTCTAAGCAAGTCCTATCCTATGCTTTGGTGTGATAATACTGGTGCAAAAGCATTAGCTCAAAATCCAGTATTTCATGCTAGAACAAAGCATATTGAGGTTGATGTGCACTTTGTTCGTGATAGGGTAGCTGTGTTGGATCGAAATTCTCACTAAAACAAAAAAAATAAAACTTTTACACTCAAAACTTCACAATACAAAGTTTTGCTTTGTTTCTCACACACTCACTAGAAGCTTTGCTTCTCTTATGTTTTCTTCTTCTTTGTGATGATAAAACCTCATGCAAGAGGGGCTATATATAGTGCTAGAAAATTAATTTAAACCATTCAAATTAACAAATACAAATAAATCATAACCACACAATTTCACCAACCAAACAATTATTTTCAAATTGCATTATTGACTCACCTAATCTTTCACCTAACCTTACACCTAACCTTAGAAGGTTCTTCTTGATGGACTTAGGCTTGGTAATGGGCTTCAAAACAAGTTTATATTTTCAACACCCCCTCTTAAACTTGTTTTACCATGCCAAGCAAGCTTCTTAATCTCGCAAAATCTTCAAACTTTAGTGGTTTGGTGAAAATATCTGCGATCTGATCCTTTGACCTTACGTATTCCATTTGCACATTTCTTTTTGCTATGCATTGTCGTATGAAGTGATAACGAGTATCGATATGTTTTCTTCTGTCATGGAACACCGGATTCTTTGCTAAGGCGATGGCCGACTTATTGTCTACACAAATCTCAGTTGGTTCTTCTTGTGGCAAGCTTAATTCCTTCAGTAAATTTCTGAGCCAAATTGCATGACAAACACACGAAGTAGCAGCTACGTATTCGGCTTCACAGGTGGATAGTGTGACAATTGATTGCTTCCTTGACATCCATGTGAAAGCTGTGTTTCCCATGAAGAATGCAAACCCACTGGTGCTCTTTCTATCATCTGTATCTCCACCCCAATCGCTATCGCTATATCCAACAAGTTTGAAGTCATTTGAAATTGAATAAAACAAACCAAAGTCAATTGTACCTTTGATATAGCGAAGGATTCTCTTAGCTGCCTTGAAATGGGTAGTTATTGGGTTCTCCATATAACGACTCACCAGTCCAACTGCATAAAGAATGTCAGGTCTTGTACAAGTCAAGTACCTCAAACTTCCAACCAAACTCTTAAAAAGTGTTGGATCCACCTTTTCTACTTCATCATGCTTAGACAGTTTGACTCCACATTCCACCGGTGTGCTTATTGGATTGCAATCATCCAACTTGAATTTCTTAAGTATCTCCCTTGCATAGCTTTCTTGGGAGATAAAGATGCCATCTTCATTTTGCTTGACTTCGATACCAAGGTAGTATGCCATCAATCCGATGTCGGTCATCTCGAATTCCTTGGCCATTGCTTTCTTGAATTCTTCAAAAAAACTTGGATTATTACCGGTGAAGATTAAATCATCCACATACAAACATACAATCAAAACATCTCCATCTTTGAATTTGATGTAGAGAGCATGTTCATGAGGACATTTGGTGAAGCCATTCTCTTTGAAGTATTTGTCAATCCGATTGTTCCATACCCTTGGTGCTTGCTTCAACCCGTAAAGAGCTTTCTTTAGTTTTAGAACCTTGTCTTCGTGGCCTTTGACTTCATAGCCTGATGGTTGCTGAATGTAGACTTCTTCTTCAAGGACTCCATTTAGAAAAGCGGATTTTACATCCATCTGATGAATCTTCCACTTATTCTGAGCTGCCAAAGAAATTATTAGTCTTATGGTTTCTAATCGAGCAACAGGAGCAAATATCTCATCATAGTCAATTCCAGCTTTTTGACTATAGCCTTTTGCAACAAGTCTTGCCTTGTGTTTTTCTATCTCTCCCTTAGCATTTCTCTTTATCTTGTACACCCATTTAACACCAATTGCTTTGTGTCCTTTTGGAAGTATTACGAGCTTCCAAGTATCATTCTTTTCAATGGACTTGATTTCTTCATTCATTGCATCTTTCCACTTCTTATTTTGCACAGCTTCTTCAAAACTTACTGATTCGGAATCAGCAAAGAGACAGAAAAGTGTGAGATTATCAAGTTGTTTAGTTACCTCATAAAGATCTTGTAGGCTTCTTGTACGCTCCACATCTCTTTCATTCAGAAATGATGGTGGTGAGTTTCCATTATCTGTTGAGGCTGGTGATGCTGGTGGTGTAGTGGGTTCTTGTTCTGCTTGCTCCACTCTTAGTTGCTCCTCCTTTTCTTCTTCAAAGTGAGGAAGGAAACTGTAATCTTCATCATGTGTTTTCCAATTCCATGTGCTTTCTTCATCGAATACAACATCACGGCTGATGATAGTCTTTCTATTGTTTGGATTATACAGCTTGTAGCCTTTAGAGTAATTATCGTACCCAATGAAGATGAACTTCTCATTTTTGTCATCAAGCTTACTTCTTCTCTCGTCTGGTACATGTACATGAGCTATGCTTCCAAAGACTCTCAGGTGGGAAATACCTGGCTTCCTTCCATTCCATGCTTCTTGTGGTGTTTTTCCTAACACACTTCTTGTTGGAGATCGATTTGATAGGTATACTGCGCAAGCTACAGCTTCCGCCCAAAATTCCTTCGGTAATCTTTTGCTTTTCAGCATACTTCGTGCCATATTGAGAATTGTTCTGTTCTTTCTTTCTGCAACACCGTTTTGCTGAGGGGATCTCGAAACGGTTAGAGGACGTCGAATTCCATTTGCTTCGCAGAACTCTTGGAACTTTTTTGAGGTGAACTCTCCTCCTCGATCAGATCTCATTGCTTTTATCTGGTAGCCACTTTCTTTCTCCACAGCAGTTTTAAATTTCTTGAATACTTCAAATACTTCTGATTTCTGTTTCAAGAAATATACCCACGTTTTTCTTGAAAAATCATCAATAAAGAGAAGGAAATAATTACTATTACCGAGAGAGCTTGGCTTGATTGGACCGCAGACATCAGTATGGATGAGCTCGAGTGGTTTCTTGGCTCTTGATTCTGACTATTTTGGGAAACCTTTTCTGAATTGCTTCCCAAGTAGACACCCTTCACAAAGTTGGTCAGGATGATTAATACGAGATAGTCCTCTCACCATTTCCTTCTTAGACAACATTTCCAATCCTCCAAAGTTGAGATGCCCAAATCGAAGATGCCATAACCATGATGCATCTTTATAACAAGCTTTCAAACACATCATTTTGAATGTTCAACGAAAACATTCTATTCTTTGACATTTTCACCTTGGTAATTAAATTTCCTATGTCATCTCTTATAAAAAGACTACAATCTTTCATGTGAATATCATAGCCTTTTTCTAAAAGTTGACCTAAACTCAAGATGTTGCTTGTCATGTTGGGCACATAATAAACATTTGAAATCAATTGGTGACTACCATCTTTAGCAAGAATAAGAATGTTACCTTTTCCTTCCACCGAAATTTTAGAACTATCTCCAAATGAGACATTGCCACTCACAGATTCGTTGAGCTCTATGAACATGTTTTTCCTTCCACACATGTGGTTGCTCGCACCAGTGTCGAGATACCAAGTATTCTCTTGGTCACCATCATTGCCTTTATGTGCTAATAACAGAATTTCTCTCTCCTCTGCTCTTGCTTCCACAAAATTAGTCTTTTCTTCAACCTTGTTATTTGGAGTTCTACATTCTGAAGCATAATGTCCAAACTTCTGACAATTATAACACTGAACTTGAGATTTTTCGTACCTCGTGTTCGAATTGGCTCTCCCACGACCTCTTGTTGAATTTTCTCCTCTCTCATAGCTATTGTTGGAATTGTTGTTGTTATAATTCCAACCTCGTCCACGACCACGACCTGTACCTCGTCCTCGGCTTCTTCCTCTGCCTCGACCACGTTGGTATCTCTTGTGGCTTTGGATTTCTTCCTTCTCTTTGAGTTGGGACTTGAGGAGTTGTTCATTGATACCTTGCTTCCTTTTATGCTTTTCTTCGTAAGCTTGCAACGATCCTTGAAGTTGCTCAATTGTCATGGTTGTCAAATCTTTAGTCTCTTCTATCGTCACAACAATATATTCAAATTTGGAATCCAACAAGCGGAGTATCTTCTCCATTATTCTGGTATCTTCCAGTGTCTCACCGTTTCTTTTTAATTGATTAGAAACGGTTAACACTCTTGTGAAGTAGTCAGAAATAGATTCAGATGCTTTCATATGTAATGATTCAAACTCACCTCTTAAAATCTGAAGACGAACTTTCTTCACTTGTTCAGATCCTTTGCAAGAGGTTTGTAGCTTATTCCACGCTTCTTTAGCGGACTTTGCACTTGAAATTTTCTCAAAGCCATCATCATCTAATGCTTGATAGATGAGATAGAGAGCCTTTTTGTCTCTCTTCCTTGAGTCTTTTAAACTATCCTTTTGAATTTGGGATAGTGTCGACTCATCTTCTGATTCGGTGTAGCCTTTTTCTACGACCTCCCAGACATCGTGTGCTCCAAGAAGTGCTTTCATTTTGATACTCCAATTATCATAGTTGTCGTTCTTGAGTGTTGGAACTTGAAAGGATACCATACCATTAGCCATACCTTTTAGTATGTTTAGAATTTCGAAATTCTGATTGCACGGATGGATTCAGAACGTCGAGAAACTTCAACCGGAACTTGAGCCAAAAAGTCAACACTCGGTCAACGGTCAACGACCAAGTCAACGGGACATGTTTGGCTTTTGTCAGCAGCGGCTCGGCTCGGTCTGGCTCGGCTCGGCTCGACTCGGCTCGGCTCGGCTCGGTCTGTTAACCCGGTTCAACTCGTTTGAGTTGACTCAATTTTCTGCAGCGATTTTTCGGCGGCGCGTGCGGGGCTCGTGGAACCTCCGATTGGGATGATTTTTGCGGCGTTGTGCTCCTCTCATCGAGAGCTTCGATTTGATATATTATAAGACACTTAGCCTTGCTCTGATACCACTTTGTTGGATCGAAATTCTCACTAAAACAAAAAAATAAAACTTTTACACTCAAAACTTCACAATACAAAGTTTTGCTTTGTTTCTCACACACTCACTAGAAGCTTTGCTTCTCTTATGTTTTCTTCTTCTTTGTGATGATAAAACCTCATGCAAGAGGGGCTATATATAGTGCTAGAAAATTAATCTAAACCATTCAAATTAACAAATACAAATAAATCATAACCACACAATTTCACCAACCAAACAATTATTTTCAAATTGCATTATTGACTCACCTAACCTTTCACCTAACCTTACACCTAACCTTAGAAGGTTCTTCTTGATGGACTTAGGTTTGGTAATGGGCTTCAAAACAAGTTTATATTTTCAACAAGCTGCTAGGTAACTAGAAGTGAGGTACATTTCCACCTCTGATCAGCTTGCAGATCTCTTTACTAAAGCTTTATCAGCTGCTCATTTTTGGCATTTGTGCTCCAAACTGAACTTGGTTGAATCACCTCAATTCAGTTTGAGGGGGGGTGTAAGAATATTATCTCAACAGGATCCTGTGCTAACCTTTTAAGCTGATCATCATACTAAACAGCAATACCAAGCGCATGATCAACAACATCTTGGTGATGATTGTCTAGTCACTAGCACAGCTTATCCAAGTCCCAAGTCAGATTGCTTGAAAAGAAAACAATCTACTGAATGCTTAGAGCTGGGTACGCTTCATTAAGTGTGAGCTGAGCTAGCAAGTTTTCAGTTATTTTTTAATGGTTTGGATTAATTTTGTTAGTGATTAAGGGCTGAGATTTGATTTAATCTTTGTATATATATATAGTGGTTCTTGTTCTAGACTGGTGAAAATAATGAAAAGTAGATCTAGCAAATTCTTCCATGTTTAATATCTACAGTTTCTTTCTTTATATCATTGAAATGCATTAAGTTTCTGTTCTTGAATCTTGATAAATCATCACATTTTAGTCATATGCAGTCAAAATAAATTTGATTCTATATTTGTTTAATTTCATGTAATGGAAGTAGATAAATAATTCTTTAATTGAATGTTTAAGCGTAAGAAAATATATATATATATATATATATATGATTGCACAGTGTTTTACCTTAGCTCACGGGTCTTTTCGGCTATTTCTCCGCTCAACATGGCGTAGGTATTGCATTCAAGCTGAACAAAAGGCAAAGAATCACTCTATATGCATGCAGATTCTCAACTGGGATCATAGTTTTGGCAACTTGAAATAACAAAGTAAAAATAAATAAATAAATAACGTCTTCATTCAATCTGACACATAGTTTTATTTAACTGTCAAGATGATGCTATAGTTCCAAACATCTTTACTACAGCTGAAGAAACAAAGCCATGTAGGAGCTGATTTCCAGAAGAGATTTAATTTCAGTGGCCAATATAAGTAAACAAGAACTAGGTCTCTAAAGGTTTATTTGAAGGATCTTGTACCAGACGTGTACACAAACCTAGACGTGTACCAGACACACCCATACATGCTAGCTAGTCACAAGACCTTCAATTTGGATGAAAAAGCCTAAAGAGCATAAAATACCGTTGAACTAAGCTCCATCAAGATTTTATGTCAAATGATTTATAACTATAAGCTTAGAATGAAATGCAAAATTATTGAATCAAAAATTTCTCATGATAGTTGCTAATTAATTAACATCAGTGCAAAATTGAAAATAAGACCTTATAAAAAGATTGTATACATTACCTGTAATTCCAGAGATGGTTGATCGAATTTGTGAAGATTCTGCATATTCGTCTTGTATTTTTCAATCACCTGTTTCATACTTCACCAGACAATAAAACAATAGTATTGTCACTTAAAAACTAAATAGGAAACTAGATTTGTACTTTTTTGTATATTTCAGATATATAATAATGTAATGATGTTAAATGATACAAATTATTTTTAAAACATTTTAATAATTCTGGGACTTACAAGATGATGTATTTAGTACTTATCACTTAATTCCTGCTAGTTTCTACTTTACATTTCTAATTACACTGAACTCATAGAAACTTGTGAAATATACAGTAATACATTCAATGTTATGGCAGATGTGTTCTAAATTAATGTATTTGTCATGTGTGAATTTGGTGAACCATTCATGTAGCAAATGTGCTCTAAATTCCCTTGTTCCTATATTAATAATCACAATGAACTCGCCTCCTTAAAAAAACATCAAACAAAAGAAAGGGAAACTGCAAAAGGGATAAAATTACTTCCAAAATTAATATGTAACCATTGTATTTGTCTATGATCAATATGAATTCACCTCCTTAACGGAACACCAAAATTTAAAAAATAATAATAATGATGATGTAAAAAAGAAGGACAACTGCAAAAGGGATAAAATTATCTTAAAAATCTTTTGATTAATTACAAGGATTCCAGATAGCCTAGAAGGACGAGATAAATGCAATATTTACATTTAATTAGTTTTACAAACAAAATCCTTGTGATTTTATAATTTTAATAATGGTTCCCATTATGATTAATTGAAAGACTAGTATTTAAGCCGTATATTATAAAGCATTTATAATTTCCCTCATGCTTATTTATTCTCTACTAAAGAAAAACTTGTTATATACTATTGTTCAAACATTTTGTACTTAGTGTACCATAATTTGATAATTGATTCTTAGATGGTTAAGCCCTTTGTAGACCCTATTTTGCATTAGGACACAATCCCAAAGAGATGAAATGTATCCTTAACTTTCGCAAAATGTTGAAGTTGTCAAGACATGCAAATTATATGAGTAATGAATGCTGCACATCCCACTTGCATCCCAATTTTGATCTCAACTCATGATATGCCAATTGATAAATGAATATTTATTAATAATTATTTATTTTATTAGAAAAATATAACCATTCATTCAAAACGAACCAAAGAATTCAAGGCTACATCTGCATCAAATTTGGTGGGATGCTTGCTAACACATCATGATATATAAAATAGGATGTGTAGCATCATAGTTTAAGTATAGATTTAAAGACAGTGTCTTGTACAAACCATGGTCTAAAATGTGTTTTCCCCTCCAAAAATCATTGACTAAGTTCCATAAATGTGTCACCCCAAATAACAAAATTCTTGAACAATTACTTGTTATTATTCCTTTGGAGAATGGAGAGAAAATATAAAAAGAATATGATAATTTAGAACTGTTTCAGAGTGGCTTGGCCAGCTATGTATCTTTTATATAGTGTTAAAATTATTTATAATAGCGACAGTTATAACGATCATAAAATCATCACTAGGTTATAATCATAAGGTAATAATCATAAAATCAATATGTAGCCTCGTATTTATGCCAATAATAAATCAAAGTAATGATCAAACAAAAATTGAAATAAACCATCATTTAAGAGAATATTTTAATACAATTGTTTACTGTCTACACCCGTGCCTATGATTTATGCAGCCAGATTATGTCAAAAATTTAATTGAAAAAAAAAAAAAGCCCCTACTCAAAATGACTAATATATTATTTTTCTGAACTTGTCAAACCTATGAAGAATCCAAATGTGTTAGATGTAAAAGAAAAAATACAGGTGCTTGACAAATGTAAACAAAGAGAAAAATAGAGGGTACAAATGTAAAATACTATATTTATATTTATAAAGAAAATGTCTAAAAGAAAAAACCCTAAAATGAAAAATATTATCACTGAACCCCATTTTCGAACATAAAAAAAAAAAAAAAAAAAAAAAAAAAAAAAAAAAAAAATTGTGGTTTCACAGTATTTTCATTTTCAAATGATATTTTGACAGTATCTCTATCTATAAAGTTACTATTGATATTAAAGTGGGTGTTTATATTAATGATTTAATTTTTAAATTTTATAAATGGGTATGCTTATAAAATAGGTGTATAAATTTTACTTATAGGCAACAATATCGGCACCCTAAAATTATTCGTGTTTTGAAAATTTTCAATATTAATATCAAACAATAAACTTCTTACCACATTTTTATTACACGTGTTTCATCTTATTATTACTCTCAATCATACATGATGAGTCAAGCTATATTAACTTAAAACTTTTTATTTAAATTTTGAGAGTTCAATATCCATTCACTTGTTTTGCTTTAAATTTCAAGTTGATATTAGCTTGATCCATGTGTATGTGTATAATACTAGATGTCCATAGACATGTTTCTAGACATCTCCCTTAATAATATGATTTTCACAATCTATTTTGTGTCCACCTTCATTTACATTCAAGAGACGTTTCTTCTTCCAATATGTCCATATGCAATCAGCGAATTACGTTAAAATTCCTTGAATCTAATCAAGGTTTTCATGGTTTTTTATGACACACACACAAAACAATATAAGTAGAAGATCTACATCTAGTCAAAGGTGAATTGCTAGCCCCAATAAGCCAAACGACCACCACCCCTAAAACATCAACTATCTTATAACACTCGATTGCTCCTTCTTATATGATGCAGAATCTAACGCTTACCACTAGGACATAAGCTATATATATTTGTCAGCTAGAATGAAACCTTATTTCCTCAAGTTGAGAACTAATTGACAGGTGGGCATGGGGCTGCACCATAGCATCATGTGTTGGCCAGTCACATATTCCATGCAATAAGGGTCCCCCATATGATCCACCGAAGTCAAAAATTGAATACACCAACTGCTATAAGCGAACAAGATTGAATCTTAGTCGCACTAAGATCTAAGAGGCCAGATTTACATTTTAGTCTTATATATACTTTGCAAACTAATAGTGAGCGTACTATGAGAGTATCAAGATGTGTAGGAGAAAGAGCTTTTATTTTATTTGAGGGAAGTTTCACTGCAGCTAATTAATGAGAGATTGATGAGAGACATTTTATTGTGTAAATACTTAATAGACTGATGAGAGACATTTTATCGTAAATGTAATACCTAATAGACTGATGAGCGACATTTGATCGTAAATGTCATACCTAATAGAAACCCTTGTACAATACCTTATAGAAAGGAGAGGTTGATGAGAGATATTTTATTGTAAAAGATTTGGTGGCAAGAATTATCACTTGATAAAGTTGAGAAAAGAAGACTTGTTATCGTAACTTGATAAAAAGGAACAAGGCCAAGCCTTTTTGGAGAAATGACGCCGGAGATGGTGAGGTTCTATTTTGATAAAAGGAGGATTATCATTAGACAATCATTGGTTTGTATACAACTAATCCATAACCAAACATCATATGTACTAAATTTAGTTCCATGTTTCCACTATAATTCAATCCTATCCAATTTAACATTGTTAAGTGTGCCAAACATGTAATAAAAAAATTCTAAAATACAAATGATTTTCTATAAAATGATTTTCTACAAAAGTCTAAAACCCTATTAAGTTAAGGATGCCCGTACTTCTCTTCATTGTTAACTCGTTTGGGTTAAAGTATCTTTAAAGAAAAGAGGTAAGGTATTCTTCCTAGACGGCTACTCATTTTTTTCTGTATATATGACTTAATTTTTTATGAAAAAACATAACAGTGAAATCAAGTCATTTGGGTGTTTCCAAACTTGTTTTTCCATTAATGAGGTCCGACTCAAATATCTATCACTAATACGAAGGAAAAGGTACACAACCATTCAATCAAAAGTCAATTTACTCTATATAGCAGCTTTTATCAATAGATAAAAGGAACTATCAAATTAAATTTTATTTTATCATTTTAATATAAGATTGGATCTAGTATAAATCACTAGCATTCCAAAATTGAAATACGAAGTTTTAATAGGTTATATGTTGGCAACTTTCTAGGATAACTTCTACACATATAGCATGTTCCTCTTTATTTTCATCATCAATCTTAAAGGCTGATTGCTTTCTGCCGAAAGAAAAACAAAATTGAGTCTGAATGGTTATATAAAAACAAACTGAGTTTATTTGTTTTCCTAAGTCTACATATAAGATATTTCTTATTTAGATCTTAAAAAATTTAAAACTTCTGACTTCTATTTACATGTAAATGTGTTCAAAGATACGTGCAAATACTAGCAAACCAACTTGTAAGTTAACAGTTCAAAGTTCAGGGTTTGGCTAGCACCCCACCAGTGATATTTTGACACCCATTTTGAAAATATTATCACTCAGTGAAACTATAAAAGGAGTGTACTGATAATACAAGCCTTAAACAATTTCTTACAAAGTTGAGATTGATTATTGTTAAGCCCCTTACTGTCATATATACGAAGTTATAGGTTCAAGATATGTCCATCTCCCTTAACTACCAAATTTGGTAATTCATGGAAAAAAAAAAATTAACAATATTTATAGATACACTTGCTCTAGGGAAGCCTCCTCCCTTGTTTTTAAATTCATAAATTTGTAAAATTTTAAATTAATTTAAGTTTTTAATAATAAATATGTGCCAAATATTAACTTCTAAGATTTTTTTTTCTTATGTACATAAAACAATTAACTTAATATTTTGAGATGGCCTAGTGATAATTCCTCGTATCCAAATCCAATGAGATATTAGGTCAAGTCATCCCCTATTCAACTCCTAAATTAATAGTTCATAAATAAAAAATAAAAATCAAGAGACCTTTTACAATCATATTAATTCAATCTTTAGTCAAATTCAAACATCTTGAAGTTTCAAACAACACCACAAACTCTACCTTGTGTACCAAGCAATTCTTAAGCAACTGAAATATATATTTAGTTATAGCAGAGCGAATTGACAAGTAATATATAAAGAATGCATTAAAAGGATAATTACACACATAAGTAGAAAAGCACTTAATTTGATGGACAGTTGTTAGGCTACCTATAACATATATATAAACAAATTCAATAGACTATCTAGTGGGTTTATATTGGCATCTAAGTGATTCTAAATCAGAGTTTTCTTATATTTTAATGTACGATACAAAGAAGGAATTAAAAGGATGATTACAAATAAGTAGAAAAGCACTTAATTTGATGGGCATTTGTTAGGGAACCTAAAACATATATATCAACAAATTCAATAGACTATTTAGTGGGTTTATCTTGGCATCTAAGTGATTTCATAGATCAGAGTTTTCTTGCATTTTGATGTAATTTCCAGTTCTAGTTTTTTCACATCCAAATTGTTGATTAAAAAAAAAAAAAAAACTTACGGTGGTTTCTGATTAACAAAGTTTGTTGAAATTGATGTGATGAATGACCATAGAGTCTTATACTTTTAAATTAATACCAAAAACCAAGTTTTAAATTATATATGCCAAAACCTATGAAAATGTGCAAATTTTGAGTTGTCAAAGTAAATATAAACTATAGAGCAATTCCACATCGTATTCCAACAAAGATCTCAACTCATAATGTGTCAATTAATAAATGGATATTCATAAATGATTACTTGTTTTGCTTGAGAAATGTATTCCTTCATCTATTAATCCTTCATGAGTTCAAATAAAAGGAGTACAAAATGTGAGATGTCTATCATAATTGTAATCTATAATCCTAAACAAACTAGTGTCAATCATAACTTACGAAAAAATTTTGTTAGAGTTTAAATAGTATTTGTTGGACCTTTGCCAACTAAGTTAAGTTTATTAGATTTAATGATTACTAATATGGTATCATGTTGTACCTTATGATCTTAAGTTTGATTATTGTAAAATTCACTTATTAATTAAATGTATAATTGCCACACAAAGCAAGCTTGTGTGGCAATTATAAGAAGTCTATCCTTGTTATAAGTTATAACACAAAAGCAATTTCTTAAGATATATAGCAAAAGTATAAACTTAAATCCTAATAAACGATCATTTGGCTATCGAGAAAATTCCAGTGTTTAACCCATTTGACATCATACATCCTACATTAATATCTTTCTGTTTAAACAGTACATCAACATCAATCTATTTGTTAAGAAAACTCTTCTCAGAACAATTTGCATTTAGAATGTAAAGAACCTTTAGCGGCTTGTTGAGAAGTCCTATATTTTATGAGGACATACTTTCATAGAAGTGTCATTAATTGTATGTTGGAAGCATCACATCGAAAAGAAGATTGCAAGCTTTGGATACTCTTATATATATATATATATATATATATATATCATAAGCTTTATAGGGCAATCAATTAGTATCTTCTTTGTTTTCTAAATCTGTTTAAAAATATAATTGAATAGCCTTGCCAATTCTACAATCGTTTTTTTGCCAAAGTGCTTTCAATGTCATGCACAACACAACAGCAACATGCACCACACATTGTTGCGCATCAGTGATAACCTTAAAATGAGTTCTTGAATTGCTTTAGAATTAGGAAACTTTATAACTTGTTAAATGAACGTAACAATTACGACTAATTCAAAGAGAATAGTTAACCACTATTTATTAATAAAATCTAGTTTAGGGTACTTTTCTTTAACACACATATTTCATGCCCTCCCCACCTTTTTTTTTATGATAAGAGAAAACTACCATTAAATTCAGAGAAAACTATCTACGTATTATGTTTTAAGATAAATGTGAAACTTGAACATGCCCTCCTCATCTTTTATGCACATATGTATCCTAATTTAAATTATATATCCTTCTCCAAAATAGGTGTACTATAGATTTCTTTCCTAAAATTCTTCCGACATATATTATATAGAAAGTTATTCTCTCATAAGGTGCACTTCATATTGTGTTAAAGCAAGGTGCTTACTTTTTTATTACAACTAATTCAAGCTGTCATAGAGTGTAATCGTTTCAATTGCATTACAATCATTCAAACATTTCATCACATAGTTATTATTGAATAGGGTGATAACCATATAGAAGGTAGTAGCAATACCCAATCAATCATAAAATTATAATCCAATTGTAGAGCAAGAAACATTAAACCCCTCAATCTCAGTACAATCAGTCTAAAGGATGAAGAGAGTAACTGTTGCAATTTAAAATTACAAGAACAACAGGAAACTCTTTCCTCAAGAATTAAATTATTTTTTTCAAATAAAATAAGTTAATTTAGAGATGAGTCCCTAGAGAATCGATCCAAATTACATCAAATCGTTCATGTAAATGATTCATTAATATAACCTCTTTAGTACTCACAACAAAAAGTTTCTTTGCCAGAGAATGCATGCCACCATGGTTATACTAACATCTCCCTCAATTATATAAGTCTTGTTTATTAATGACAGTTTTGTTGAACTAAAAAGATCCTAATTTACACCATATCTCTCATCGATTCTCTCTGACAGTCACACTCGAACACACAAAACATGGTACCATCGCAAGTTGCAGAAAATGAATTAAACAATAAATGAAATGACTAAACCAAGTACATAAACAGAAAGAAAAATGAAGGAGAAGTAAAACAGATTGAGAGGGAGAGAGAGAGACCTTGAGCTGGAGTATTCAAAGAGCTTTCCTGTGGCAGAGAAGACCATGAGAGCTATTTCAGCATCACAGAGAGTTGAGAGCTCCTGTGCCTTCTTGAAAAGCCCTCTTCTCCTTTTTGAGAATGTAACCTGCCTGGCCGTGGTGTTGTCGATCTTCTTGATCTCAATTTTCTGTCTCGTCATTTTACCCACAAAATCGAGCCCACCCTTCAAACAAAATCAACCAAACTTTACATATTATATTCCCAAACAGCAAGCTATTTATAGTTGGTAACACATATATTCAATATGGAGTTCTAAAGAGGTTTGATGCATGTAAATCATCATAGAGAAAGTATATATTAAAGTAACATCTAGCACATCTTAACACAAATTAGTCAATCAAATTGATTAAAAAGTAGTCTACAAGTGGGAGAATATTTCTGTATATGGAAAGTGCTGAGAAATCTGGCATGCATCTAAGATTTTAAAAAAAATGGTTTTCTAAAAAAAGAAGCTCATTATTAACAACAACAAAAGCCAAAAAAATAGAGGAAAAAAAAAAAAGGAAACCGAAACAAACCCTAGATGGCAAAAAGAAGAAAAAAAACTAAAAGTTTGGTAAGTGAAATGAAGAAGAAAACCTGTCCATCCATCCAAGCTCATTAATTAGTAAACAAAAGTTTCAAAGGAAGGATTAGAGAAGTAGACATAGGGATTGGGTTAAATCAAAATATATGTAATCTCAATCTCACCTCGTTTTTTCTTTAAATGGGAGCTGGTGACACCAGACAATAAACCGGATACCAGATTTACCAATGGCTTTTAGAGAGAGAAAAACCTAGTTCTGGAATGAGAGATAAGAAGAACATTCTGCCTATAGCCAAATAAAGAAGTGATTCCCTTTACTGGATTGGCTAACCCGAACTTTGATGGACATCTGTGATCGTTTAAATCAATAGAAAAAAATCAAAAAAAGAAATGAAATATTAAGTTTTAATTACCATATTTTAAATGGTTCTAGTTTTGCTTTTCGTACAGACGACTATGCTTATCACTGCTACGAAATTATGACACTTTTGTACCCTCGTACTGATCGTGTCCCCACTTCAGACTCTTTTATTTCTCGTGATATAAATACCTCACAATAAACGCTCCTACTAGATATATAAGATACCTCATATCTCTTCCTTGTAGTTATTTTGACTATATAACAAAATAAAACATCCTTCTCTCTATCAAAAAAAAAAAAAAACATCCTTCTCACCTTTCAATTATTGTAAGTAGGTATCCTCAAAAAAAAATTATTGTATGTAGATAGAGAAGTTTTTTCTCATCTACAAATGACGAACCTCGACCGACAGGTAACAAATTGTAGTTCAATGTCAAATTATTTTTCTCATCTACAAATGACGAACCTCGATCGTTGAAAGGTTTAAGATATTTAAATTATTTTTAATTTCGTTCGAGTTAATTAATTTACCGTTATATCATCTTATTCCTATAATTATATAAACATTTTCTCTCTTTCTTTTCTATTGTTGAGGAACGAGGAATAGATCGATATTATCAATATTAGAATTTGGTGGTATTGATGAAATTAACGTAAAATTTACAAAAAGTGTGAAAAAATAGCTAAAATATAAAATTTGTCAGTGACACTTTGAAAGTATTAAAATAATTAATACTCTAACCCAAAAAAAAACACACACACACACACATTTGTATTAAAAAATATATAATTTCTAACAACTATATGTTATATATATATATATATGAATACAAGACACATACAAGCTATATGTATACAAATTATAAATATTCTATTAAAAAAATCATTTCTAGTAGTTTGCATAATAGATTTTGTAGAAATTTTAATACCAAATGAAGACTTGGGCTATTCAAACATGGTATGGCTACTATCTTGATTTATAGAATGTTGACACTAATACATAAAATTTCAATAGTTTTCAATATAATCATACATATGTTGGGTATAAGTTTATTGATCTTTTTTTGAGTATATATTTATATAGAGAGAGACAGAGAGAGAGAGAGATGAATGTGGGTGTGTTTTGAAAAAACCAAAAGAAAAAAAAAAAGAAAGTCACCAGATTCTTATATGAAAATGGATATGATAATATGGGATTTTTAATAAAAAAATTATGACGTGAGTTCATAAATTTGTTATTGTTGGAAAATCAATAACATAAACCAAATAAACAGTAAAATATGTGTACATAATTTATTTAATTAAAAAAATATGGATAAAATATTAGGGAATATCATAAATTTCTCACTTTAATTTATGAAAATATACGGGATATTTTACAGATATTTTTCTAATATTTCACCAAAATTTTGCTAAAATTTTGCAAAATTACACTATGTGTTCATTGATATCAATATTTTAAGAAAAAAAATCCATGATATTTTTGAAAATTTTTGGGATATTTATACGAAAAAGATATTACACCTCGTATCAATATCAATACTCGTAATTTATGAAAATATCGGGAATTTTTTCTGTTTTCCAATAATTGTTTTTGAGAAATTTTGGAAACACAATTTGGATTGCTAAGTGGTTTTGACGTGACTGTATTTTGATTGTTGGTGATTTGAGTGTTGTAGCGTGTGTGTGTTTTTTTTTCTTCGGTTAGATTTGATTTGTGTCGGGTTGCGTTGAGAGTTGTTGTTTGAGACTGAATTAATCGAAAATAATGAGATTCAATTGAAATTGAAGGTGGTAGTGATGATCATTGGTTGAGATGGATGAACAATAGAGATCAACTATAAATCTCCTTTGCTACTCACTTTAGAGAAAAAAGTTAAAAAAACATTATCAATAGTAGAAATTCATTTCAAGATGGAGATGTGTATAATGGAGATCCCATCATGAATCTCCATTGCACAACGAAGATCATGATAAACCTTTGTAGCCAAGTTTTCTCCTTTTGTTTCATTTTTAATGTTTTAGAATTATATATAAATATTACAGGATTATAAAATTAATTTTTATAATCTCATAAAGCTTTGATGGCAAGATAGTCCATTCATACAACTTTTTTCCCAATTTGAGGGCATTTATTTATTTATTTTTATGGTTAACAAAAAGAGATTAAATTAAGAAAAAACTACTCATATATTGTATTGTAAGACAAATGTAAAGGTATTTATACCTTTTAATGGTCAACTAAAGATACCCTTTTAAAAGCCCTAAGCGATGTTATATGAAAGGAGAAGGTTTTGAATAAGAAACTTTTCCTTTTACTCAACAATATTTGAAAAGTGAGCTATGTGTTTGTATATTGTCCTTTCTTTTAAAAATGAGAATCACATAAAAAAATAAAAAATAATAAAAAAAAACTTGGTTTTGGAATTATTTTCAGAAACAACATCTTAATTTCAAGTTTAAATGAAAACACTCCTACTATTTCATAAGTAATCCATAAGTTCATGTTTTACTTAAGAAAAAGAACTTCTTGATTGTGGAATACAAATTCCTCTATCTAATGTTTACTCAAAAAAAAAAAAAAAGAAACACTTCTTGATTGTGTAATCCAGGTTCCTCTATCTAGTGTTTTAGCTAATTTGAAAATTAATTATTGTTTTCAAAATAAGAAAGGGCAACCCTTCTATTTTCTTAATTTTAACCTTATTGGTGTATCACGTATGAATTTGAATTCCCCTCTCACCTAAGCTATTTCTTAAACTTTTTGAAGTATGTAACTGGCTGTTTGAAAAGTGAAAAGAGAATCAAATCCCAACTATTCATTAATTATAGTGTTTATTAAGTGAAAAAAAAAAAATGTAATGTTAATGTGTATAAGATTTGAAAAATTTTAGGTGAAATTTTAGTTAAGAGAAGATTCAAGTTCCACTTATATTATATAACTTATTAAAAACTCGATTCCTTGTGTGAGAAAAGAGTCAAAATGAACTTAACTTTTGATTTGTATGCAGGATCCATAAAATTTAATTCATATATGTTTTTAGTAAACGTTGTAATAGTAAATCATGAATTAAGTTTTCTTACTCATAAAAATTCCTACCAAGTGAACATATCTTAAGGCCGGTAAATGGAAATGCAACGTCTCTAAAATGATAGTTTTGGCTGTCTTGATCAAGTAATAATCTAGATTCAAGTTGTTTCCAATGTAAATAATATCTCAAATTTGAGAAGTTGTAATTTTTGAATATTTTAAAGAATTAATAAAGACATCACTGATCAGATGGATTACAAATATATTTTTTAATTAAAAAATATATTTTTTTAATTAAAAATCGATTTATGATCAAGGAAATTTGTCAATTTTTTGTTCACAATTGCACTGACTTTAGCTTTAGCAGGATTTTGTTGTGGACTTAGCATACTCTATTCCTTCAGATCGAGCCGTATCTCCACACTAACAAAGTGTAATAATATCAATTGAAGATTTAATAGATTATAAAACCTTTTTCTCATTGTCTCATATCTGGATGTATTAAGTTTTGTACCATAATTTGTCAACGAAATTCTTTTTTTTTTCCGTGGCAAAAGACGAAAAAGCTATTTCAAAATCGTTTTTAGAATTTAAATTTTAAATAAAAGTGGAGTTGGTATTTTGTATTTATAAAAGATAGATGTTTTCGAAATAAATACATAATTTTAAATTAAAAAGCTTTTACATTATTTTTAACCAAGGGGTATGTGGTCCCAGGCTCTGCCACTAGTTTCAATTTTCAAGTATTATTTTTTTAAGTTTTTAATGTACCGTATTTTATGTGCATTTGACTAAAAATACATTTTTAATATTCATAACTCTACTTAATTTTTTTTATGTCATTTTATTGTTATCTCAGTAGAGCTTTTAGATAATAAAAAAAACTGAAAAATATCTATTTGAAGAAACTCAAATTTTGAATTTTTTCAAGTAGATCTTTTTGAGCTTTTAAAAAAATTAAAATGTCTAATATAACTTTATTAATATCATTATACACTTAAAATCATTTAATATTTTTTTGTTGAATTTACAATTTAATTTTTTTTTTTAATCGACAACCAAACAACCAACAATTTTTTTTTTAAAAGCTCTACCACTAAAAGATTTACTCTCAAAATATCTATTTCTAAAATATTTATTTGGGGAAGTTGTATCAAACTAAGCTTTAATGTATATTTAATACAGTTTATCTACCGGTTAAACATACTTTTTTAATGCTAACAACTGTACTTTATTTTTTTTTTATATCGTTTAGTTGACATTTCAATAGAACTTTTGAAAAATTAAAAAAATTGAAAAAGATCTACTTGGAGAAGCTCAAATTTTGAGTTTTTCTAAATAAATTTTTTTGAGCTTTTATTAAAATATTAAAATATCTTATCTATCTTATTTTATTTTATTAATATTTTTATGTCTTTATAACCCTATTACATTTTCTTTATAAATATGAATACATAACTTTCACTTTCATTCACTTTTTATTTCATAAAAATATACGAGAACTCCTCTTTAACAGTAAGTTTTCTATATTTTATGTTTTTTTTTTAATTTTTAATTGATTTTGGCTGATACTGAAACTTTTTTGTTATTGGTTCATTGATATATATATAACACTATTACACTTTCTTTATGAATATAAGCATATAACATTCATTTTTTATTTTATAAAATCTTATAAGAACTCCTCTTTAACCAATAATTTTTTTTTTATCAGTTGGTTTTGATTGACAATGCAATTTTTTTATTATTGATTTATTTATATATTTTTTTAATTGGTTTATTGATATATATATATATATACCGCAATTGGCATAGGAGAAAAAGAAAATGGAAAGAGAAACAAAATTTTTTATTTCTTTTGAAAAAAAGGGAGAAACAAAATCAGCTCACAGGTCTGAAGTGGGTACAGGTAAACTTTATGAGAATCACGAAATGGATTACCAAAAAAACAAATAAATACAATATTTTTATTTTTTGAGGCTAATTAAACAAAGAGTGAAAAAATGACATAAAATAAATAAAATTTTTATTACTATTATGATTGATTAATTTTTTATAGTTAAGGTTGAAACAATTACATTTTTAAAATGAATATATTACTCTATTCACTCATGTTCTTTTTGATAAATTAATAATTTAAAATTATTTTAAAAATAATTTAACCAAACAGTGTGTAATTTAAAATAGTTTTTTTAATTAATAACCAAACAATTAACAACTTTCTTCTAAAATATCTACTTTTAAAAAATTTACTTGGAAAAACTATACAAAACGAAACTTTAATCTTATAAAAAGTCTGTCTATGATTTTAAGGGAAAACCTTATTTTTAGTCATAGTACTTTTGAGAAATTTATCATTTTTAAATGCGAATCCGTTTATAACATTCATGGTCTCATACATTTCAAAAACTCAACAAATTAGTCTTTACCGTCAGTCAATAGGTGGTCAAATGTTAGCCAACAAGTGGTCAAATGTTACATATATGGGGGTAGTTTCATTTTTTAATACTTATTACATATATAAGAACACTTGTTAGATGGAAAAAAAATAAAAATTAAATAAAAACAACACTTAAAAATGTATATATGAAATTAAGGGTAAAACAGTCTTTTATCATTTTCTATTAATATTGACTATCAAATATCATATCAAAATGATTAATTATATGAGTTTTTGAAACATAAAAGATTATTAACACTATAAATGAATTTACATTTAAAAATAATAAGTTTCTTAATAATATAAGAACCAAAATAAAGTTTTTTATAGGAGTGGACGTTTTCGGGTTCGAGTTGGGTTGAGTTGAAAATCTCTCAACCCAACATAAGTTGGGTTAAAAAAATTTTAACCCAACCCAATAATAATCGAGTTGATTTATGTTAAATTGTTCGGGTTGGATTTAATCCACTACGAAGTCATAAAAAGTTTAGTTAGTAACTCTTATAGTCTTAACAATTTGATTACAAATAAAATTGATACAAATAAATATTCAATGATTAAAAATAAAAGATTTAATTCATCACATAAACTATTTTTGATCTTTATCTCTAGCAAATGTGCTTTTAGAAAAAAAAAAAAAAAAACTTGAATTTAAAATTAGGGATGGGCATTTGTCGGGTTGGATTGGGTTAAAAAATTTTCAACCCAACCCAACCCAATTTAATTTTGAACTCAACCCAATCCAATCTATCTCAATTTTTTTAAAGATGTAACCTAACCCTACCCGATAAAATATGGTCGGGTCGAGTTGGGTTAGAGATACCCATCCCTAGTTTTTCTTTTTAAAAAGGGCAGCAATTGACTCCTTCTCTCACCCATTTATCGTGTACACCCATCCATAAAATTAAAATTAAATATTTTATTTTATACACCTTATATATAGTCCCAAAATCACCCTTTAATCAATTATTTCCTTTTTTCATAATTATTTGTTTTTACGATCCTAATGAAGAGAACCATCTTGCTAATTGTACAACAGTCTATTTTGTGATACAAACTCTGCCAACTAATAATTTTTGTAAAACTGAAGAGTTGATCCTCTTCCATATTATACAAATAGGTTCCTTTATACTCATAACTTTAATCATAATATAATAAAAATAACTAAAACAAAACAAAACAAAATATAGAAGAAATGATCATAGAGAAATCAAATAGCTTTGAAAAATTAAATGGAAAATGTGTTTTTTACTTGAGATGTGATAAAAAATATATATATTATAGTTCTATAGGTATTTATTAGAATTCTTGTTTCTCTCAGGATACTTCTTTACCAAGAAAATAATAGTTCTTTAAAAAAAATTATGAAAGTTATATATGAAATTCATTTACTTTAGACCATGGATAAGTTTTTTATTTTCTTTTAATGATACATATAAAAGTATTTTCAATGCTATTATGTATTTTTGAGTTTCTATTAATAACGAATCAATTTGTTTTTTATTTTTCATATGCATCCACTTTGAAAAGAAAAATATAAAAATACTTATTTTCATCCGCAATACAATTTTTTTAAAACAAAATATGATAAACTTTTGATCAATCAATATAAAATATTCGTTATACTCTCTTATTGTTTATATTTATAATTAAGAGTAGAGAGAATGAGACAAATTTCTACATTTTTAACTGTTTGGAAAAAAAATAAAAAAGTGAGAAAGTATTTTTAGGAAAGTTTCTCAATTAAGAAACTCATCTCTATATTTTATAAAAAAAAATTGATACATCTTTTCATATTTGAGTTAGATAATTACATTAGAGAGGTTTTTTACATCATTATCTATCTATTCTATATGATAAAAGATTCAACTCAAATAGGTAATTGCACGGATAAACTCTAAATTGTTTGATAAAAGTTTTAAATTATGAAGGAATATTTTATTGTCTATTAAGGATTACAGTGTAAGTTTTTTTTTTGTTAATTTACATTATAATATCTTTTAGAATCAATTTATCATTAATATTTTGATAATAAATTTTATTTGAAAATGGATGTGTAGATAATTTTCTTTTTTTTTTTCCTTTTGGCCGGCAATCGAACCATTCTCCTCGAAATACTGTTATTATTATTATTATTATTTAAACTATGAATTTAAAAATTGAGAACCTATGAACTTACTTCTCCGGCTATTACAAGGTTTGTAGGGTAGACTTGAAAATAAACGCTCAATCCATCACCAAGGAGACAGGCTGCGAGGACTGTGGACACAGCAACCAAGTTGTGAGGTTGGACCACCCACGCATGACGCACCCAATTTTAATTTAATTTATTAATTTTTATCTCTCTAAATAATTTATTTTAAAAGGGATAGGTTGGTATCACACCGTAGGACTATACAGGAATAAACTTAGTGTAGGATTAGAAGAGATACATGCTCCCCTAAAATTTTATAAAAAATTATTAAATTTATAAATTACTGATTAAATATTTAAATATATAAATAAATATTATATATTGTTCACGAAGTAAATATTGTCACAGATGGCTAATTGGTTAGGTGGTATGAAACGTCTTTTGTTTTTTTGTTTTTGTTGGAACTTAGTTCGACCAACCATATACATGTAGTGTTTCTTCTTTTTTAAAATAAAAAAAAAAAATATTGATTCGATCCCCAAACATGTGTGTGTGGTGTTTCTTCTTCTTCAATTTTTTTTTAAATATATATAAGAGAATTACTAGAAAGCCTCCCATAATTTACTTTATTACAATCGGAAACCATTTTTAACTTTTGTAACAATGACCTCCCCTTTATTAACGGTTTGATCATAATTAACAGTCAAAGTTAACTATAGTAAGAGTATTTTGGTCAATTTACTTGATTTTTATTTTTTTAAAAAAATTATATTAATTAATAAATAATTTAAAATTTTAAAACTTAAAAATATTTAAAAATTAAATAATTTAAAAATTTAAATTTAAACTATAAAAAAATAATTTAATTTTTTTTCGAATTGATCTAAACCATCAATCTTTGAGATAAACGGTCTAGATCCATTTAGAAAAAAAATAATATTTAAAAAATAAAAAAATGAAAAAAAAAATTGATTGTGATTTAGCATCGCATTTGATATCTGGTTTCTGGTTCAACAGAGACATTAATCTGGCATCATCACAAACAAAATCATTACCATCGTCATCAAACAAACCCAAAACATCATCATCAACACCATCTACAATAAACATAATCATCAAACACCATCATAAACACAATCAAACCCAGATCTGGGATTTCAGATCCGAAACCCAATTAGAACTGGGTTTCCAGATCGAAAACCCAGTTCGATCTGGGTTTCCGTATTTGGAAACCTAACGAAAACCCATTGGGTTTCCAGATGATGAAAACCCAGACGTCGGTTTCCAAACGCCGATCTACGTTTCAGAACCCAGATCGGCTGGTGAAGAAAAAAAAAACAAAGAGAAAAAGAAGAAGAGAGAGAGGGAGAAGAAGACAGAGAAATAGAAGAGGAGAGAGAGAAGAAAAAGAAGAGAGAGAGAGAGAGAGAATGGTGAGAGTCGACAAAGAAGGAGAAGATTGAATTTTATAAATAAAGGGCATTTTCATCTTTTTATCTTATTTTGTCATTTTTCAGTTACATTAAACGGCTAAACGTGGTCAAAGGGGAGGTTATTGTTATAAAAAGTAAAAGTGGTTTCCAATTGTAATAAACCATATGTTGAGAGGTTTTCTAGTAATTCACTTATATATATATTGAAAACATATGTGAATGTGGTGTTCAAACTGGGTGTCTAGATTACGTTGGCACACCTACTTACCATCAAACTATTATTCAAATTTGGTATACTATGACTTTAAATGTTTTTATATCTTATAATGTACTATAAACAACTATTGCTAGCTACATAATTAGCATAAACTATTTTTTTTTCCTTGTAAATTATATCACGTTATTATGATCAAATTCTAAAAGCAAAAATATATTTAACTAAGCGTAAATTGCATTTTTATTTATGATTTAAGTAGTTAGTACACTCTTCTTTCATATTCGTGAATTAAGAGTTTAAATTCTATCATATATATTTACTAACATATATAGAGAGTTTTCTCTCTCTTTATTGTATGAATAGATATTTCTCAATATTATAAAAGTAAAACGTATAATATTGTTTAATTTTAATAGATTTTGATTTATTCTTGATTATTGATATGAATTATTACTGTAGTATATAAATTATTTTACATGATAAAGTTCATTAAAAAAAAAAAACTCATATGAGCTATAATTATTTTTATCAATAATTTTTTATTTTATTTTACTTTGTTATAAAATATTCCCCATAATATAAATGTCTGGATCCACCATCTAGGTTCGAATTTTATCAAAAGGGCGTAAAAACTAAATACTGCTAATATGTAACATAATTAAACATGACATTATATTGCGCGCAAAGGGAGATCAATTGAGTGGTAAACAACTGCACCCTCTTCATGACAAGTTATATCAAGATTGCACATCCCACTTTCAAATAAAATGATGAGATTTTCTCCCATGTGATATGATTTATGATGAGAACCTTCGTCGATCAACCTGAGAAAAATAAGAAATGCTAGATTGGTAGCTTTTGGAACTCCAGGCTTGATCGCGAACAAGAATCGCGAGCTACAATTCGTGGTTGTTAGTGGCAATTCAACCAAATGATACCATGAAAGAGGATCACAAGACGAAGGTTGCGATGAGCAATGGGCATGTTGGTCAGAGTCAAAGATGAAGAAGATCTGGAAGATTCTAGAAGCATTGAAGATAAAGTTACGAAAGATTTAGATTTTTTTTTTCTATGATTATCTTTAATTAATTAAAGGTGATAAAATAGGATTAGTTTTATCTTTTGATAAATAGGATTGGATCTGTCAATTATGTAATTAGGATTAGTTTTATCTTTTCATAATATTAGACAAATAGGATTAGCCTGACCTATTAGATAAATATTAGAAAATTAGAATTTTTTGGCTATAAATAGTTAAGTGATTTTCATAATTTAGTGTCTGTTGTAATTGAGAATTATTAATAAAAACTCTCAATGTAGTTAAGATTTATTAATGAAAGATCTTAAGTTGTGAGACAATTATCTTTGCTTTCGACTTTTCTAGAGAGTAACACTTGGGATCATTTTGACTAGAATTCAAGTCACAACGATGATTTATTTATAGATTATTTCGGCTTTTTTCTAGAATTTAGTCTGGGACCAATTTGGGCTAAAATTGGGTAATTCTATTATTCAATTCTAGATTTAGGTTTGTTGTTGGATTTAGATTTCGGTCCTCAACAGGTTGTCTCTCACCTAGGTATAGACGGCTTCCAATGAGAGCCGTTTATCAAATCGTGTTATCAGTGTTCTACTAGCGTGATCGTGGTTGTTTTTTAGATTAGTCTTAGTAATTAAAAAAAAAAAAAAAAGACATTATATTTACCTTTTTAAGATATAAATAATTATATCTTGACATTTTTTGAAAAACTCTTTATATATTGACACATCGAGAAATATACATATATTATTTATTACCTTTAGATCTTCGGCATATACTCATTATATATATAAATATCCTTATACTTATAATCTTTTATTAAGTAAAAAATAAAGCGAAAAATATTAAAATTCGTTAGACATCTATGTTGAGATTTTCGAAGAAATTTAACATATTTTGATTTATTTGCATTTAACGTAATACTCAACAAATATTATTCATATTTATATAAAGAAGAACATATAACTGCCAATATATATATATAATCTTTTCAGAATATATATACATGTATATATATGATATGTAATCTTTCCAAAATATAAATGAGAAAGTATATATTTTGATACTAAAATCAAATGGGAAATTTTTGAATATATGTCTAAAATCTAATGGGAAATTTTTGAATATATATATCTGTACACGTGAGTGGGTATGTGTCTGGGAAAGGACGAGTCGACGAGAAGCTCTGTAGCGTGTGGAAAAGGATGGGAGTTTTGTGTGTGCGAAAAGGGACGAGGGGTTTGTGCGCGCGTTGCTCATGTCTGTGCGTGCGTGTGAAGGGATGAGTAAGTTTTGTAGTGTGTGTAAAAGGATGGGAGGTTTGTGTGTGTGTGTGTGAGAGGCGACGGAACGTTTGTGCATGTGCGGGTAAGGGTATGGGAGGCGTGTATATATTAAACTCTTTTAAGTGAGCGAAAATCTTCGATAGACGAATGCACCCATCACTGTCATCGGTCAACATCACTTGATTGGTACACTCGACCGTTGAGATGTTGGGAAGTGGCAATTTTAATTTTCAAAAATCAGGAAAAAAATAAAAGCATAAGTTAAGAGAATATAAAAAAAAAAAAAAAAAAAAAAAACCCAGGAAAGAAAGTTGGAAAACTGAAACAAATACTTAACAGTGTGCTGATGTGTTAAAAATTTAGTGATTGATTGAGTACACAAATCAGCAGCTACACCGAAAGATTTTCTATTTAAATGGAGTTGTTATAAACGAAGTAATTCACAATTTTCTAAGAGCAACGATGATGTATAACACCAAATTTAGCATCAATTAGGTGTTTATATCAAATTTGTTTAACTCAAATATACGATTATAAATTGATATAAAAGATATCTTCACAAAATATTTTATACATAATTCTTTAATCAATATTAATTAATTTATTTAATATAGAATTTTATTCTCAAATAATTACTCATTATATATTATAAAATTATTAAATACTTACATAATTTTTTTAATTGCTTACAAAATATCATTCTCATTATATTTTCACCTAATTTTTTAGTTACTTAATATTTTTTAATTCATTTTTATCCATCTAAATTTTTATCCATTTCTTTTTTTCAACTAATTTTTATCCAACTATTTTATTATCCAAGCCATTATTAAATCGTATTATCAAATAATTACGTATAATATAAAAAAATTATTAATTTTTTATATAATTTTTATCCAACTAATTATTTATCCACCTAATTGTTTATCTACCTCATTTTTCCAACTAATTTTTCATCCAACTAATTGTTTGCCCACCTAACTTTCATTCTCATTTTGCTATTATAAAAGGCAAAACATTTCCATCTATTTCATCATTCAACCTTCCACCAATGTTAAAAGAATCCATTTTACATTATTGTAATCTATGAGTTTCAAAGCCGGTCCATCTCATATGTCATATTCATCTTCATCCTCAAATCCTGAGGATGAACTTGATCTCAGTGCAACAATAATGGCACAACAAGCAGCATTATTGAATGTATATGCGAACAACAAGCTCCTCATGACTTACTATCTCAATCAATAAGACAACAACCAACCAAGTCATAGAGGCTCGATTCCTGGTCATAGAGTGATTCATCGTGGGCGAGCAAATGCTGAACGTAATCCATGGGCTGACTATTTCACGAAGAACCCACGGTACCTTGATTCAATGTTTCGAAGATGACTTCGAATGGGTCGAAGTTTATTCCTTCGCATTGTCAATGTTGTCGAAGGTCATGATAACTACTCTGTGCAACGATATGATGCATTAGACATACTCGGATTGTCTAGTTTGCAAAAAATAACAATTGTGTTTTGAATGCTGGCGTACGGTGCATCGGTAGATTCTACTGACGAATACATTAAAATCGAGGAGTCCGCAAAAATTGAAAGCATGAAAAGGTTTTGTCGAGTTGTTGTAGAGGTTTTTGGAGAACATTACTTGCGATCACCTAACACTAATGATGTTGCAAGATTGCTCCAAATAGGTGAGAAATGTGATATTCCGGGAATGTTAGGGAGTCTAGACTGTATGCATTAGACTTGAAAAAATTGTCCAACAGTTTGGGCAGGACAGTACAGCGGACGTAGTGAATCTCCAACTATTATTTTTGAGACTATAGCTGATTATAATATTTGAATATGACATGCAGATTTGGTTTGCCAGGTTCCAACAATGACATTAATGTGTTAGAGTCATCTCGCTTATTCGTAAACCTCGCTGAAGGTAAAGCTCCTCCAACTCATTATGTCATTCAAGGAAAATAGTATAACATGGGTTATTACTTAGCTGATGGTATATAACCTAAATGGTCTACCCTTGTACAAACTATTCATGACCTCCGAGGTCCTAAAAAAAAATTATTTGCCATGAAACAAGAAGCCTGTCGAAAGGATGTTGAACGCGCAATATGAGTTCTCCAATCACGGTTTGCAATAGTTAAAGGACTAGCACGTTTTTGGAATAAACGTGTATTACATGATATAATGTCTGCTTGCATCGTAATGCACAATATAATCATTGAGGATGAACGTATGTGTATGCAGACATCGAAAATTGGATGGAAGCACTGACTTTTGAAGTAGATATGGTAGTAGATGAAACAACCTAATTTTAACAATTTCTTACTCGACATAGGCAAATCAAAAATAAAGAGGCTCACTTTGCACTCCGTAATGCATTAATTGAACATTTATGGGAGTTACATGAATGAAGAATGATCATAAAATTAGATGGTAAAAATGTCATCTACTTTTAATGAGTAGTTAATATTTACCCTCTATCTGTGATGTAATGTTGGGGACATGTTGTAAGCCCCTGTATTCGATTTTATGTTTCCTAACTTTAGAAAATTAAATTATCAAATAAAAAAGGGCGAAATGATCATTTAGTGAATAAGAAATATAAATGGATGATAAAGTTGTAAAGCTTTAGTTTAGTGAATTTAATAATTCAATTTTATGAGAAATAGGAATGACTTAAAAACCACTTATGTTTATTAGAAAATAAAATGACCAAGGACAATATGGTAAATTAGGATAATAAAAGTAAGTCAACAAGGACATAGGGGTCATTTTTTTTAAAAGCTTTCCATAAATATAGTGGGATATGGTGTTACACGGGTAACACTTAACAAAAATTTAAAAGAAAAAAAAAAAGAGAGTTGAGAGAGAGCAAGTAATAGGCGGTAACAACAAGAAAAGGAAGATACCAAGCAATTTTTCATCATTTCTCAAGCTTCTAATTCATCTTCATAGTTAATTCAAAACTAAGACATCAAGTCTCAAACACAAATAAGGTAAGATATCCATGTCTCTACAAGTTTTGATGGTAGTTAGAGTTGTGTAAAGTGTAATGTTGGGCTTGTGACATGATGATGAATTGGATTGTTTCTTTAGAATATTATTCATAGAATTTTGTTGCAATTTCATGCCTTAGTATGGGATAAATGAAAAGGAAGCTTAAACAATAATTAGGCATGTGTATAAAGATAGCTAGGGTTTTGTAAGTAAAATCAAAGTGATGATTAAAACATGGTTATAGTCAAAGTTTTATTGTAGATCAAGTGTTTGATGAAATGATGTAGGAAAAAAATAATAAATAGCATGAGAAATTAAAAGAAACTATGATTGTGTGTAAGTGAGGGTCATGGCCATATGAGAGATGTGTAATAACATGTTGTTTTGACTTAAATAAGCTTAGATTCATGCAAGATAAATGTTAGAAAAGCATGTAGAAGTGATAGGATTTCAAAGAGAGAAATATAGAGGTAACTTGGAAATCCCGAGCTTGATAAAGGGTCTGGTGAGACCTGACCTATTCTCACTTAATTTGGGTTTTTCTAGACCTCAAAACATGCCTCGGGAACATAGCAAACCATAGGAATTGGAATGGAATCATTCCGATAAAAATTGGCGAAGTTATGGCCAAAATAATGTGCATAGAAAGTGTCATAGAGTAAAAGTAGAATCCCGAGCTCAAACCATGAGCTAGAGAAAACCTGACCAAGTCTGACATGTATGGGGATGTTTTACACCTCAAATGATGCATAGGAGTCATAGAAAACCATAGGTTTTGGAACGGATCGAATCCGATAAAAATTGCGCAAGTTATGTGCAAAATAATGCCGTTAGAGAGTCGATAGGTGAAATAACTATGCGAATGAAATTTTTATTACATGAAATAAGTTTAGATGATCATAATGAGGTAAATGAAGCTTAGATATGAAAGAAAAACTACCATCGCTAATCCGAAACGAAAAAGTGCATAAAACGCACACTAAAAGTGCCCAAAAATGTGCATTTTCTTAGATTTGACATAGTAAACGATAGAATTTTTCAATGAAATTTGACGTGTGACCAGAATGTGAGAAAAGTGAACCGTAGGAAAAAGAATGAAGGAAAACGGAGCCCCGAGCAGTGAGCTGTCATGCATTCTGTTATGGGCTATCGATTGAGCCTAAAAATTTGATTTTTCGTTTTGAGCCTCTAACAATTATATGGACAGCATGGGGCTATTCCTAGGGGTCTAAAAGTAAGACTATTGTAAGGAAATTAGAATTTGAGAGTCTCGGTTGAGTTAAAATCGAGTCGGAAAAGTTATAGCGTAACGGATTTTCAATAGGTTGATTTATATTGAAAACTCTAATGTTACGTTTTATTTGAGTAAAATATAATGGGAAATTAATGTGTAGGTGACGAGCACGCAAGCGAGGCACGAGAGGCTCGTTGAGATCGTTGCATTTATGCGGATTGAGGTAAGTATTACATCACTTACACTAGTTCAATTGTAATTTCAATTATTTTAATTGTTGCTAAAGAGTTTTATAAAATAACTTTCTGATCGTAAGTTTGGTTTAAGTAAAAACCTTGGAAGAAAGGAAATTTTGTGCTTTTTGCACATAAGAGAAAAAGAGTTGTAAAAACCATGTGTAATCCCTTGATTCTTAGAGTATATATCGATACGTTGTGACGTAGTAAATTCCACACGTAGTCGAGTATATTGAGAGCTATTGGCATTACATTGCGAAGTAGAAATTCCGCATGTAGTCGCCAAAATCTGATTTATGGGCACTATGGTTGCGATGAAGAAATTCCGCACGTAGTTGCTAGAATTATAAAAATTTAGTACTACAAATGCGATGAAGAAATTCCGCATTATAGATGTTTACAACTGAGATTATTTTACCCCACTCGGGCGAGGGAGTAAATTCCGCACGTAGTGGTCTAAATACTATAGTAGCTTCAAGATGCACATGGTTGTTTCATAAGAAATAGTTTGCAAAGATTAACCTTTAAATATTTCTTTAAGTTATGCTTTACTATGAACTTGAAAGGGTTGTATTATTATGTAACGAACTAACGATTTATTTTGTCGTGTAGCTCGCTTGTTTTATCCAGAATAATTATAGGAGATTTTGTGGCCGAGGAAGCGACGTTCCACTTATAGGTGGGGATGAATGAATGGACTATGTGAATATTAAATATATTTTGAGATTGTTGTAAATGTTATTATCTAAATGATCGCATGTTTGATATATGAATGTTTGACAGATTGTAACTTATACTTAAATATGTATATATAAAATTGTACATTCACACTTATTGCAGAATACACATGATATATCTGTATAGGTTGTGATACCCATGGAATATGTATACATGTTGTGAATGGTTGGATATGAATGTCATATGACATGTATGGATGTGAACTTTAATGTGAATTGCATGTTTGTGGAAAAATCGAAGTTGGTTGGTGATTTCTATAGTTCGAAGTGTGTTTATTTTACAGGTAAAATTTGGAAAATGTTCAATTTTATGCCGTTATGCTGCTAATTTTTTTTATAAAAGTAATTCACTCCTAACCAATTTAAAGAAAACTGAGTTACTAAGTTTTAAACGAGTAAACCGGTTAAGAAAGTTAGGGTTCGCTTCTCGGATTAATTCGATCCGACGAGTCGGGTTCGATAAGTCCGTTGAAGTGCCCGGCAGGATCCTCCAGACAAGAGCATAGATAAGGTTTGGGAAGGGTCGTGTCACATGTTCTTCTATTTTCTTTATGTAATTCACTTTTCATCTAATAAAGTATGTTTGTTTTACCAAAAAGAAGATGATGGTTTCATCCTAATCATGAATCTAACACTATCATAGGTATGAAAAAAAAAACTAACAATATATGATCTTGACAAAAAAATCTAACAATATATGATCTTTACCGTTGGATGAAAAGTGGTTTGATCATAACCGTTAAATGATATTCTTATCTCTTCCATACTTTATCTTAGGTACGACACAAAAATCTAACATTATATGATCTCTACCGTTGGATGAAAAGTGGTTTGATCTTAATCGTTAACCGATATTCTTATCTCTTCCACAATTGATGTATAAATAATGGCTCTTTCTAACAATTAAAACATCTGTCTCTTTTAGTTCCAACCACTAAACATATATCTCTACAAAAATATCATCAAGCAAGAATTTAGGTGATAAGGATAAAAATACTCTACGAAGTGCTTCATATTTGAATGAGAAAGACCAACTTCTCTGATGTGTATATCTTGATATTTCTCAAAATCCAATTATAGGCATAAACAAATATAGTCTTTGATTTTGATCTCGCATAGAGACTGAATATCATATGACGTTACTAGTGCTTATCACTCAAGTTCGACCTAGAAGATCTCTGACAGCTCGAATACAAGTAATCAATGTAACAATTAGCAAGTTAAAGAGATGCGTTCGACAAACTGAAAATTTAAATCCAAGTGACGCTTCTGAACAAGATATTGTAAGTATTTTCTAAATTTGAATTATGCGGATTTTATGAAATTCATTTTATTTTTATTTTCATTCCATTTTTTATAGCTTTAATTTTTGATCGCATTGTGCAGTTAAATCAAACCAAAGTTTTACTAACAGAAGATCCAAATTATAATAAAGAATTCAAATTTAATCATGTGTGGCCCCTCCGTAAAGATATAGAGAAATATTCTGATATTAATAGCATGCAAACTCCAGGTCATGGAAAGAGATATGACTGCAACGAAGCATCACAATCAGACTCTACCACGTCAAAGTCTGCAGGAGCTTCGTCATTTTGTATTGATTTAAATGTTGACTTTGAAATTGAATAGCAAGTTAATGATTTTAATGACAATAATGATTCTACTGAGTGGCCTATTGGGAGGAACAAAGAAAAAATAAAAAAGAAATAAGGCGAGGAGATGCTATAATATTTTAAATCTATAAAAAAAAAATAGTGAGCAAATAATGGGTAAGTTTACTGAAAGTCAGTCTCTGCTCCAAAAGAGTTATTAACTCCAACTGTTATAAACTTAAAATGATGTAAAAAAAATTAGAGTTGCGAGAACAACGCGAAGATAATAAAATTTTACTAAAAAATGTGGATTCCATAAAAGATCTAATTCTACGTGATATTCTTCAAAATGAACAAGAGAACATTTATGAAAAGAAGGCCCATGAGTAACGATTTGAAGGAGGAAACAGATCATCTAATGCATTTGACGAGTATTTTAGTGGTATTGGAGGAGGTAGAGATGACTTTCCAAATTTCTAAATGGTTATTTAGAAGTATTTATGTCTAAATATTTTATTTTAAAGTTATGTTGTTGTTGTTGTTATTTATTTATTTTTTTATCATGCATTTTTAATTTAAGGTAATGGTAATGTTAATGTTATTGCTTTTTATTACATTGTTGAGTTTTTGTATTAAAAATATTACCAATTCTATCAAGTAATTATTAAAATAATAAATTTTGATAAACAGTAAATAATTTAAATGACATTATATTAATATATTACTTATAATACATATTAAAAACTTAAAAATATATTGAAACATATTCAATATTATACTTATTTTAAAAATCTTAATGAAATATTTCCAACGATATATATATTTTTATAATAATTTAATTTCTATTTGTAATTATTAATCAAATTATATAAATATATTAAATATGATAAATGATATAAAAGGAATAAAATTTGTTGTGGTTATTAGTTGGGGGGTATTGTTGAAATTTTGAAATAAAAAATGAGTCACGTGGCCCACAAAAGTAAATTTGGTGTTAGTTATAGTATGACTTGGTGTCATATTGTAGCAATTACACCAAATTTCCTCTTGGGAATGGAGCCTCCACACTAAATTGGTGTAATATTGGAGGCATTTTTGACACCAATTTGATGTTTTGTACTAAATTGATGTAACATTGGAGTCGGTTTAAGGGATATCAATTTCCCGACGGTAATTACAAATAGTGTGTGGTTTGATAATTAAAAACATCTTATTCAATCTAGTAAAATTTTTAGGTTTGAATAGTTCCCACCACGGGTAGTATTTAAATAAAAAAAAAGAAGGTAATTAGGAAGGAGAGAGCTATTTATGGGAAGTTCTATGGCTACAAGATCATGAAGATAAAGGCACTGTTAAAAAAAAAAAAAAAAAAAAGATCATAAAGAAAAAGGCCATGTTTGGCACATGCTATACATTTATCAATTATACAAAATTTAATTGCATGGTATAGAGTTTGGAATGATAAGTGTAAAGTCTTATGATAGATTAATTATATTCTTGATTTAAATTTAACATCTATAAATATATTTAAATATTAGATTAACATATTAATTAATAAATTAAAATGAATAAGTACTTTAAAATAAAATTAAATAAAATGAAGAAAATTTAGACCTAAGTTGATCTAACCTTGCCCCTTTGGTCGATCTCTGGTCTTCTTGATTGCTGCAGTTTAAAGATTAGTAATGGCAATGGGAGATAGATTAGCCAATTAAAAAATCTCGAATTCGATCCCAGAAAACCAAACAATTAGGAATCGAAATTCCATTCCTCGTAATTCCGTTCTCAAATATGAGGGAGTATAAAGTATTAGGCAGATTGAATAAATCCAAGTCTCACCAAAAAAAAAAAAAAAATAAAATAAGTGACTCACACATTGCACTATTGCACGTGAAAGTGAGTATCGTCCAATAAAAACATTTCATTTCTTTTTTTTTTTTGAAACTATAAAAACATTTCATTTCAAGAACTATATATATATGTAGACACTTACATACAAGTTTCTTTGGATATACTTGGGGTATTGATACATTTAATTAAAAAATAATAATTACATTCTAAAATTATTAATTGTAATTTATTATATATTTATTATATCTGATTATAACTAAATGAATCACATTACAATTGACAAAAGAATCATATTTACTGGTTATAATCAGACTTAATTTGATATAATAAGGTAAAACCACTAGATTAGACTACCTCTCTAGCCACTTTCAAGCAAAACTCCATTATTATTTGATTACAATTATTTTTCGCATCAATTTCTTTGCTCGGACGAACACAATAATTAACCTATGAGGGGTTGTTGAATAGGTTAATTAAATTTTCTTTTATCTTGTTTAAATATATGGGAAAAAAAATCAAATAAACAAGAAAATAATAAAAGAAAGTTAGAGAGAGAGAAGAATTATGAACACAATTTTCATGTGGGTTCAAATGGGAAGAAATTCATAACTAAAACCCTCTTTAGTCATTTTCAAACGAAACTCTACTATTGCAACTCTGCCTGGTCTGAAAACCTAATCCTTACCTAACTAATAATGGTCCCCACTTTTTGCCCGGTCCCCACCTTTGCTCTTCATAAAATTAGAACAACAAACCTATATGTCTTCTAATTGAATACAAACACCATAAATCCGCGTTCTTGTTTGGTCGCACAAGCTTGATGAATTATCCTCATCTTTCAATGAAGCAAGGTTGCAAATTGATATCAAAATTAATCATCCAATTCACGTGTTCAAACATAGTGAATTGAAGTATGCATGATAAGTAGAATGTTTGAACACGTGATTTGGATGATTAATTTTGATATCAATTTGTAACCTTGCTTCATTGAAAGATGAGGATAATTCATCAAGCTTGTGCGACCAAACAAGAACGCGGATGATAAGTAGAATGTTTGATCAAAACATTTCGCAAAAATCTAGATATGTAATGGATGCTCAAAGCCTATAAATCTAGGCTTCAAATTTCTAACTGTAAAATGATCTCAAGAATTTAATGCAAAGGGTTGCTGTCTATATTTTAGAATTAAAGAGCCTTATTTATAGTATGGCCTATATCAGTTAATTTGAAATAACTTAAAATCCTTCCCAATTTAAGAGTTGCTATCAATATTTTAGAGTTGAAGACCCCTATTTATAGTATGGCCTCTATGAGTTAGAAACCAATTAAAATTCTTCTCACATTAAGAATCCTAAATGAATTTACTCTAGTAAACAAATCCAACTAGGAATGAAAAGTAGATTAGTTTAAAATGCATCTCAACTTGGAACCTATCAGCTATTAAGACTCCTCCTTAATTCCATAAATAAAGTCCTAGTCAAACACGTAAACAAAAAACTAAAAATCCCAAAGTGACTTGATACCAAGTAAGAAATATTCTAATGAAATTAAAAATATATTCTCGAATTGAGTTTTGAATGTCTAATGCATGTCGGAAAAGACGGAAAGTGAAAACATGAAGGACTGAGGTCAAACGAAAAGAACAAATAGATTGAATTTATTATAACAGTGCACATTGAGAACAATACAAATATATATATATTTTACCATTAGTGCCTTAAAGTTAGGACGAATCAATCAAATTCATCAATAACATTTGAATTAAAAATGAGAGAAAATGCAATGAATCAATTTGATAGGTTCATTCTAACTTAAAAAAATCGAAGACATTGATGGTAAAATCACTATATATATGTATGTATATATATAAATATTTTCGATATTGATCTTAACGTTGTCTGTTATAATACAGACTAGATATAAAGACATCTTTCCATTAAAAACAGATATCAATATATTCAACAAAGTAATTTCAAAATTTTCAAACCAATAGGAAAAATAGATACTCATATGTAAAGATTCTTGATATCGATCATAACATCCTCTGCTATAATGTAGGCTAAATGTACAGATATCTTTACATTAAAAACAGATATCATCATATTCAATAAATTATGTTCAATTATCCATAAAGCAATCATCAAGGCATTCCAAACACATGCGAAACGATCTTGCTTGACAATCTATATGTATGCATAAATACTTACCTGAGTAACTGCATCTCCGACATTTATATTGCTTATGGGCAACCTTATCACTCCGCTTGAACTTCAACTTCAATTGATTCTTCATCTTCTTCATGATTCTTGATCTTTAAGCATCTTTAAACTCTTCTTCATCTTCCTTAGCAAAGGATCAATCTATAATTGTATCAACACATTCAACTTTAGATATGTTTTGTACGTGGAACAGCAGAAGGACCAAGGGAACAACGACATACTTGACCATCATTTCATAAGTTGTCTTCGCAAAAAAAAAAAAAAGCGTTGAATCTTGTTCCTAGTGGAGGTGTCAACAAGGGTCATGCCCAGGCGACCTAATTCAACTTTAAGGCTCAACAAACGTTGGACTTCCTCTAGGTTTCGGGCCAATTACTGGGCGTAGACAAATCATTAAGCCCAAGTCATAAATCAAATTTTACGAGTTTAATCCGGACTTGACTACTAAATTTTCACTAGTTAGGCTAAATTTTCACTATTAAATTTGCACTACATTGGAGGCAATTTATTTTTTTACTTATAATTTAATGACGCTCGACTACATTTATTAAGTTATTTTTATTTTATTTTTCTAAATGGTTAAATCACTTAAAACTATTAAAAAACAACTGAAAAAAAAAAGATTATTGACTTTTAACTTAATTACAAATTACTTAATGGTATTTAAAATATTCTATTGCAAGTATGTCATCCTCCAAATAATATATTTTGAATTTTGTCCTAATTTTATATTATAAATATTTTTCCCTTATACTTATATCACATGATTAAAAAAAAAACCTCTCATCCCAAAATTTTTTAAAATTAGATTAATGTATTTTAATTTATAATTTAAACATTTACCTTTTTTAGTTGTCTTTTAAATATAATTCAACTCATAGATAATTTCATTACTTTTATTTAGATATAAATATAATTAATTCTATTGTACATTTTAATCATATTTTAATTATAAATAAAGATTACAAATAATTATTATTTTTTGTTTGTACTATATTAAATAAAATTTCATAACAATAAAAGTGAAAATATATAAATGTCAAATTATAGTTTTCAAATAATTTTTACTTTAAAAAACAAATAATTTTACAATACATTCAAATGTGAGAAAAAAAAATGTCATTCACTTTTTAAGTTTTAACCACCATTCAGTCTTTTTAGGTTTCAGTCATTATTCAATCTTTAATAAGTTTCAGTACTATTCAATTTTTAAATAAATAAAATAAATAAGAAATGACCCTTAAATATTAGAAACAGACCAATCATTAAGACCTTATGAACACCTTATGAAGAGTTTAAGTTATATCAAGTTGGGTCTTGCAATGATTTGAATTAACTAACTTAAGAAATTGTTGTTTTGACTTTAAGGTCGAGGTATATATGTAATGGCAAAAAAAACTTCTAAACCATATATAAACAATGTGGGATATAGGATTATAATGTGATATAAGAGCAGTTAACTCCCAACCACCCAAAACAATCGAACAGCCAACCCCCAATCACTTAGAAAAGCTGAACAGTCGAGCAGTTAACAATGTGGGATTTAGGATTATCTATGAGTTAAATATATTCAACTCATAAATATAATTAATTTTATTGTACTTTTTTTTTATCATATTTCAATTATAAATAAAGACTACAAATAATAATAATTTTTTTATTATATTAAATAAAATTTGATAATAACTAATAGTGAAAAGATATAAATGTCAAATTCTGATTTTCAGATAATTTTTACATTAAAAATCAAATAATTTTACAATACATTCAATGTTAGGAAAAAAAAATGTCATTCAACTTTTAAGTTTTAACCACCATTCAGTCTTTTCAGGTTTCAATCATTATTCAATAATTAATAAGTTTTAGTACTGTTCAACCTTCAAATAAATAAAATAAATAAGAAACGACCCCTAAATATTAGAAACAGACAAATCATTAATAGACCTTGTGAACACCTTATGAAGAGTTTAAGTTATATTGAGTTGGGTCCTCCGATGATTTGAATTGACTAACCTAAGAAAATGTTGTTTTGACTTTAAGGTTGAGGTATATATGTAAAAATGACTTCTAAGCCATATGTAAGCAATGTAGGATTTAGGATTATAATGTGATGTAGGAGCAGTTAACTTCCAACCATCCAGAACAGTCGAATAGCCAATCTCCACCCACCTAGAAAAGCCAACCTTCAACCTTCAACCACCCATAATAACTAACCTTTAACCACCTAGAACGGCCAATAAATTATTGTATTTTTTATGTTTTCTGTAACTTTATAAATAGAAATGTAAATTGTAGTTGAAGACAATCAAGTTATTAACCCAAATCCAGTTTGTAAACTTCAATTTGAAGTTGTACATATTTTTAAAGGTCCTTAGAACCATATCTAGTCCTCTACTAGATAATTTTCAGAACAAGTCTGCATTGTTTAGAAACTATCCCGCATTATAATGTTGTAGCTAAATCCCATATGGTTGTTGATGTTATTTGTACTTCCATATACTTTTATATATACTCTTCCTATATTAAAAAACAAGAAGCCTTAGATGTGAACTTAAAGGTTTCTAAATTACCATTTGTCAGGCTACAAAGAGTTTGTTAAAAATTAAAATTTAAAACTTAAAGTCATTGCATTAAATATATAGTTATAAGTAGTTAATGATTTTACCATCTAACACTATTTTGAAATATTATTTAGAGATCCCTTTATGAATTATGTACAAAATCAATAGTTGATTTTAATAATTCGAAAATATAAATTTTATGCAGGAATATGTTATTGGGCAAGCCTAGACTTTTTAAATTCAGATCGGTCTAGGCCTTTACAATATTATACTAAAGTGCGGTTATATTTTAGGCTTCTAGATAAAAGATATAAACTATATACTAAACATATATAATAAAGGGACAAATCGAATGAAATACAGACTAGACTCATATCAGATAAGACTAATTCGATCCCTTTTGACACATGTTACTTTGAGATTTATGATTTTGTACTTTAAAGTGGAATTTTGTATTTTTATCACCTCTTTTTAACCATGACTTTTGCAAGATCTATTCTCCAATATGTTTATTCCACATGAAGGGGATTATCAGGGTCTCTTTCTACTATCCTAACAACAATCCATGAGTGAGGCATGATTAATCGGTTCATTTTATGAAGTTTATATTTTGTTTTTGATTTATTTGCTAAGGCATAGTAAATATATTTTTCGTATTTAATTCCTTTAACTTAGCTCTATACAGTGCTATAATATGAGCAATACAAGTACAATCACGCTTCCTTGAAGCAATCCAATTATCACTAATCAAAGCAAGGCATTAATTTTAATTTGCCAACACTCTTCTTAATGCAAACGATGAATGTTTCTTTGTTTGTTGGAATTTCATCGCTTATTAGCACCCAAAAGTTCTATTAGTAATAATCAACGGTCAAATTAACGCCCAATAATAAAAATGAAGGACTCTGGGTTGTGGAAAAATATGCTTCCATATGAATGAAGAAACACAATGATCAAGTCTCTTCTTGGATGAGATTCCCATTTGTCATCCCATTGCACCACATGAAATCTGGATCATACCACGACACGCCAAATGCTCTGATCCACAATCATTTAAAGCTTCTCTAAAATTATTTGTGAGACACCTAGACCTATCCCTATCATCTAAGATCTCAGTAAAATCCTCCTCTCACCGTCCTACCCCCATCACCCATACACAAAGCTAAGGAAGAGATATGACATACCATATAAGAGAGTCCATGCATGAGCTCTCTAAGTGATTTCAAGATGACTATAAAAAACTCTGATCCTTTGTTAATTAATTATTTTTATGATACTCAGTTTGAATAATCAAATATGAAAACGAGAATAGGATAAGAATTGAACATCATTATTACTAACCTATTTCTCGACCAGCAATTTTATCGGAAAAACCCAAATTACTTCCATGCGATTTGACTTTGGTCACCGTACTTTCCTTATTTAGACTTTTGGTCAACGGTTATTGTGGTCGCCATCTGACCCATAGGCATTGTGATCATAACCAACAAAAATTGCTATCATGAAGTAAGCGTTTACTCCTAAAGCGAACCATATATAATTGATCACATCAAAATGGCGGTCATGACTACCTTGATTTTCTTGTAAATTTTCATATGGAGAGGAGAGTATGGTTTATAGCTGTAAATTGGACTTAATGTTAATACCCTCATCCAAGTGCCATATTGGTGATGTTTGTCACTATGAACTAACGATGTTGTCATATCTACTGGAAACTCTTTAAAGTGTGTCCTGTATACCATATAATGGATGTTGTGGTCAAGTAACCATTCGTAACATAATAACATCATCGTCACCTTCTCCTTTCCTTGAAATCTACCTTTATACATCTTTTTAATAGTTTATTAATCAAACATGCAACTTGTGCTTAAAGGTATTTACTATTTACCCAACAATCCCCTAAAGCTAGCTCCAACATCAATTTCCCAGACATCACCCCAAAAACGTACATATTTCTTGACACCTTAGTTTCTTCTAGTATCAACAATGATCCGTCAAAAGTCCATGGCCCTCCTATAAGGACCTTCATGCAATCCACTTAATCATTGAAAAAGAAGACATATATATACATTATCGTAAATAGCCTTACTCTCCACTTCCCAAGTGGTTTTCCATATCTTGGGGATAATCATTCTAAAAGCATCATAATTAATTTGTTTATTTACTAATAATTTTTCCAGCATAACATTAACATTTTGTCACCAAGACCTTTTAAGTTATCATTCAAATCTTCTACTACAACATCTTTTTCAAGATTTTTACACAACTCACTCAATTCATTTGTATTCACTACGGAAAAGTAAATTACTGAAAATAACCCATTTTCGGTACGTATTAAGAGTAGCAACAAAATTATCCAAAAAATAATGAAAAAGAAAAATATATATTAAGAATAGCACTAGCATCCAGCTACATTGCGCAAAAATAGCAGGCTGGTCTGAAGATTATTAACTGCTTCCATCGTTGAGAATCACAGAGAGAAATCCTAAGGAAAGATATTGTTTTTTCAAATTTTTTAGGATTATATTTGAAGGACTTAATAGGTTATAATATAATATCATTAATTATTCTTAATTTGATTTTGAGATATTTCATTTATAAATTTGGCAGCTTATCTTTAGAAATCTAGAGTAATATCAATTAAAAAAAAAAAAAAAATAGAGATCTGATTTCCTAACTCTTGATCTCCTAAGTCTCCCTAATCTCCAACGAGATCATATTGCTAATCTCTAGAACACCAAAAAAAAAAAAAAAAACCATCAAGATGAATCACATCTTCTATATATATATATATACCATCAAAACTAACAGCATCATCTATTATATTTACTACCATGACCACTAACATAATCTTCTAATCCAGGTTCATTGCAACATCATCACCATGAAGAACACCAACAACATCATCTTTCAGTCCAAATTTTAACAAAATAACAAAATACCGATAATATGCTAACCAAATATTTTTACTAGAATTTTTTTTTTTAATTATTACATTTTTTTTTGTCATTTTAAAGTACAAACTAATCTTCATTACTCTTTACAATTATTACTTTCCATCAAAGTAGTTTGTGATTTCTTTTGATGGAGATAGATCTCTATCGGGAATGTTGCTATAATACAAATGAAGCTTTAAGTAGTATAAGCGTAATTACATTATAAATTCGTATGCATTCATATAACTAATTCAAATATTAGGGATATTATGCAATTTGCCTTTTAAAACAACAAAAACGTCCCCATATTATGACAATTATCATTTTTATACTTATATATCTTTTTTGTCGTATTCATAATATTGTAAAAATTCATTAAATTAGCCTTCATCAATTAATGGTTAGTCACTTTGTAAAAAATTAAAACATAAAAATAAAAATTTTAGCAAAAAAGAAATGAAAATGTGGAGATTTAGATTGGATCTCCATCTCTATCAATGGTTGATGGAGATCCAGAGGGATTATAATTGAACTTCCATCACTAAGTTTCTCCATCATTGTGATGATATCTTATTTCCATTGTAATGATAGGGATGTCGATATGATTCCATCATTAGATCAATAATTGATTTAATGATCGAGTAGATTGATGATGATTTGATTCTATCAAATCATCCAAATGATTTGGAATCAAAATGTTTGGAAGATTTGATTTCCAAATCAATCAATATCAACTGTTGATTTGGTTTCCAAACTGAAGGTTGATTTGGTTTCCAAACTGAGGATTGATATGGTTCTAAAAGATCTAACTTTCTTTTTCTTTTCTTGTTTTTGTTTAATTATTTTAATATTCATTGTCTATTAGGAGATATTTCTATTTTATTTAATTTTTACTTATTTTTTATTTTTTAATTATATATTATTTCTATCATCAATCTCAAATATAAACTGTGAAGGTCCATTTTAATTTTTTTTTTATTTGAATTTAGTTAAAATTTAAATAACCCTGTTAAAGATTTAAGGTATTTTAGTAACTTTATGATTTTTTAACAATATTTCACTAATGTCTATAACGTTTGACCATTATACGTTTTATTTGGATAACTAATTTGATACGTTTTCAAAACTTTAGAATTGATGGAAATAAAAAACAGATTTATGAGTAAAAACATGACAATTCGCCCTAATATAGGGAAGAACATGAAATTTTCACTTAAAATAACACATTCGAACCCGGAGTCACCAGCTGAACTGAAGCACTTATCTTTCCAAGAGAAAATCCAATTTGGATTGCATTGTACTGAAATTATCAACAACAAACCACTTGAATTACCAAAATGCCTCAAAACAGATTGATCCATCCTCACCTTGTCTAACTCAACGCTCCTGTAAGCTTCTGCCCTTTCTAGTCACCCGAAAATAACCGCACTCATTCTTCAGTCATCAATGGGATCATTAAAATGACAACATTGACCCCATATCATTGTCTAATTAACGACAAAAAAGCTATCCTTTATCGTCCATATAACAAGTACAATGAGCGAGCGTTACTTACATTGACCCATAATGGGCTAGTGAAATTAGCAAAATACCCTCACTTATTCTGACGTTTTAGAAACCAAAGCGTGTCCATTTTGGTCCAAGCGATAGAAAATCAGTCTATTTTTCATTTCCTCTGTCTCGCAGTGTACAGAGAGAGAGTAGTAGTAAGAGAGGAGAGAGGAAATGGCGAGTGGCGGGTACAGAGCAGAAGCGGAGCCATGGCTGAGCACAGCAGAGAAGCTGTTGGTAGCGCGTGACATCCACGGGGCAAGAACTTTCGCGATCCGAGCGCGAGAATCGTACCCGAGGCTGGAGGGCCCCAACCAAATCCTGGCGGTGGCCGACACGCTCATCGCCGGCGAGTCGCTCATCGTCACTGCCCACGGCAACCACCACCACGACTGGTACGCTATTCTCCAGGTGCCCCGCTTCTGTCCCTCGATCGAGCTCATCGCCACTCAGTACCGCAAACTCGCTCTGCTACTCAACCCTGAAAGGAACAGGCTCCCCTTCTCCGATCAGTCCTTCAAGTTCGTCTCCGACGCCTGGTTGGTCCTCTCCAATCCCGCCCGCAAGATGATGTACGACAACGAGTTGCAGCTGAGTCAACTAGGGGACCGACCCAGGCAAGCTCAAATGCAGCAGCAGCAGCAGCCGCCGCCACCTCCGCCTCAACAACCGGCTAGGAAAAGTCCGAGGAGCAGGGAGAAGGATGGTAGTAGTGATAGGGTGAACGTGGAGGAGCATGCGTCCACGAATTTGAATCACGTGGCTGCTGCTGCTGCGCCGCAAACTCGGCCGACGACTCAGGCTGAGTCAACTCGGCCTAGTCAGAGAAATTCTCCTAGTAGTCGTCCGAACCGGCCAGAGTCTACTCGGAGAAGCTCGGAGACGACGGGGAGCTTCTGGACAGCGTGTCCGTACTGTTACGTGCTCTATGAGTACCAGAAGGTATATGAAGAGTGTGTGCTTAGATGTCAACAATGTAGAAGAGCTTTTCACGCAGTGGCGATACCGTCACCGCCCGTATCGGTTTCCGGTGACTCCAAGGATTCTTACTTGTGTTGTTGGGGGTATTATCCGTTGGGTTATTCCGGTAACTCCAAAGATGCCCCCCAGTGGACTCCCATTTCCCCAATGTTCGCTTATCCTGGCCCTGGCGGCGGCGGAGGTGGCGGCGGAGGAGGAGGAGGAGGAGGCAAGTCCAAGCAAAACAATAACGCATCTAAAAAACCTCCAATTGTGTATGATGAGGTCATAATATCTGATTCCGAATCTGATCCGGCTGAGGAATCAGATGATGAGTGGCAGAGGGAGAAGAGGAAAAAGAAAGTGAGGAATGTGAAACCAAAAGCCAGTGAGAGTAGGAAGAGTGGGAGGAGACCACAGGCTGAGAGGGCGCTTAAGAAGGGGAATCAGAATAATCAAAATGTAGGTGAAAATGCCGAGGGAAATGCTGGGAGTTCAAGTGGTGGTGGGGGGTCTAGAGTGCTTAGGAGTAGTGGGAGGAAGCAGATGGCAAATGGGTTGGATTTGAATGTGGAGTTTAGTAACGAGCCGGAGGATCCTGCGCCTCAGGGAATAAGGCAAGAGCATGGGGAGGAGGATAATATTGATGGGGTTGGGTTTTTTGAAGGGCTTGATGAGTTTTTGAGTAGTTTGCCAATACTGAATGTCGTGAGAGATGATAAGGTTAAGCCTGCTTAGAGGAGTAAGACGCTTCCATTAAATGTGGTTGTTATTGTTCTTGCTTTTGTTGTAGGCTTTCTCTCAATCTTGTAGTAGTATAATTATGTAGAGGTACTACCAGTTTAGTTGCTAGTGGTTAAAAACTAGTATATATTTTGGAGCAGTTGGGCATACTGACCTTTTTTGCTGTTTTTCAAGTGCTCTCTTTCTTTGTTGGCGTTTACTTTATTGTGCAATAACTGTTTCATATGTCATTTTAGTATTCTAGGTCCAGTAGCTTTGAAACCTTGGCTTTGTCTCAACGGAATGGTCAAAGTCTCTGGCCATGCATGGACCTATTTTTCAATCAAATTGATAACTTGTCTTGATGTGAAAATGGATTCGGATTTCTTTTTTCCTATCTTCTCCTTGTGCGTTTTATGCCCAACTATGGTTTCTCTCATTCTATAGAATTGTAGAGTCCGGTGACATGAGATACGAGGGATGAAATCTTTTAACAATTAATGTCAGGTTATTTTTCTTCCCATTTACAACTATATACTCGAATATTACTGTGATCAAAATGCTGGTTTAGTTGTTCAGAGTTTCTGTAGAAAACAGCATAAATGGCCCCTAGAATCTAGTTTGTCAGCTTTTATAGTTTGATTTAAAAGGAAGAATGTGACCTTGTTCTCTGGATTTGGTAATATGTTAATTTTAATTCCAAAGGTATGGACATGGAGAGAAATTTTTAGTACATGTGCGTTAAAGATGGAAAGGAAATTTTAAATACTTATGTCAAATTATGTTCTTAAGGAAATATGGAGGAGAACTGATTAGGATCTTTAATTTGATGTTCACTAATTAATTGTCATAATTTGATGTTAATTGATTCATTTGCATCTATGTTGATTAATTGATTGGCATCTTTGCTCTCAAATTTTTTCAGGTTTGGTACGTAAATTATTGCCTTCTTTGGTGTCTTTTGGTCCCTATAAATAGGAGGCCTAAAAATCTTTTGTTTTTCAGAATATGATTATGAAATAAAGTGATTCGAATTCTCTTCCTTATTTGTTCTGCCTATGTATTCATCTTACTTTCTTCTGTTTCGTTTATATTTTTCCCTCCTTTCCTCTGGTTTCTGTATAACCTAACCCTAATTTCAATTTTTCAAGCCCTAATTCTGATCTATCAGCTCTCTAGTGTTTGTTCTACATTAATTTTGGTGTCAGAGCTAGGTTTCATCTCACTTGCGCAGCCCTATCGGCAATCCAAAAATGCTTTGTGTAACCCAACAAATTGTGAAACCACCCAAAACAGACTCTGCTCAATCCAAACAGCCTGAATCAGCCTCATTGTAAGTTCACGCGTTGCTGCCATGTGGCACCTCCTGCAACCATGAGTGACCACCACCGACCACACCACCAGAGCTAGAAATTGCTGACTAACAACTTCTTTAGTCAAGGTTATGCATTCTCTGTGACATCTCAAGCTCTTCAAGTTTTGCTAGCTTTCATGCTGAACCTATTCGATGCGACTTTCACTTGGACTTGAAATCGAGGGATCCACTTTCTGACTTTTCAAATTGCCAGGATTCTAGCTTTATCAATACGGAGAATGGTGAAGAATTGATGAGGATCTTTAATTAGATGCAGGTTGATTGATTGACTTAATTTGATGTTATTTGATTGATTGACATCTATGTTGATTGATTTATTGGCAATTTTTTTATTTCTGATATTTTCAATTTTGGAAGTTAGATTATTGCTTCCTTTGGTGTCTTTTGGCCAGTATAAACAGAGCCCTAGATTTCTTTTGTATTTCAAACCATGATTATGAAATAAAGTGATTTGAATTGTACTACTTTGGATTTTCTCTCTTTTCTTTTATAGTTTTCCTCCCTCTTTGCTAATTTCCCTCTTCTCCTAACCTTAATTTTTATATTTCAAATCCATCTATTTGTCTAGTGTTTGTTCTACTTCAAAATATTAGTATTATGTTAGTCTTACAACTGGCATCTGGATTGAAGAATGGGTTAGGAGCTGCTAATCAGATTGTAAGCAGCATGGCTGCTAGAGAATGTTATTGACGAAACACTGGCTGAAAAGGGTTATTTATTTATTTATGAGGAAGACATCAAGATAAAAGCTTATCTTTAATACATTAAAAGCTTGGTTTTTCTGGAGAAAATTAGATTTCTGTTTAAGTGGCTATTGCATGTCCTTTTGCTTGGTTTAAAGTAGGAAGAGTAACTGTCATATTAGAACGTTGCCTTTCTTGGATTCCTAGTATATAAAAATTATAGTTCAAGAACTAGTTACTGAAAAAAATGAGGGAGGGGGACTAGAGTTCTGAAAGAGTTTATCAGAGAGTAGACTGGCGTTTATTTATATTGTTCCAAGTCCTATTGATGTGAAATACATGCTAGAAAGAGGTTGAACTTCCCATAAAGTGTTTAGTTTTAACATTCTTGGTAACAATAGTATACTGCTATGCCTTAAAAGAAGATTTCCAAAATTGTGTCTTATGGCTTCTTTTTGCATCACGTGCAAAAACAGTGAGGAAAGTATGGACTGTCACATTTTACATTGCAAGGTGGCTTCTAATCTTTGGTCTAGACTTTTGTCAAAAGCTAGGCTATCTTGGGCAGCCTGGCATGCTGTAGTCAAGTGTTTGTGGAAAGGTTTTCTGCTTTTGCTAGAGGGAAAAGGGCCAAGGTGTTATAGATGTGTGCTATCCTAGCGTTGTTGGGAGTCATTTGGCAAGAGAGGAATAGGAGAATATTTGAAGGAAATTTAGAGGAGAATGTAGATTGTTTGTGGAATTGTGCTCGACGTTTAGCTTCTTTATGGGCCTCTGTTACGAAGAAATTTCATAATACTTCTCTTTTTTTTATTCAACTTAGTTGGGAGGGAGCTGTGAGATAATTGTTGCTTGTTTGGGAGTTTTTGTTGCAGTGAGGTCTTTTTTGGTTTTGGGGGGCAATTGTTTGGTGGTTGGTGTTGACTGGGAGCATTATTTTTGCTTGTATAGACGTTTGTAAGGAGTTTTGATCTTCATAACTCTTTTATAATAGTATGTGAATAACTTGTTCACTTGTTTTGTTAATATAATTTTTGTGTTTCCTGTAAAAAAATAAAAAAATAGTATACCACTATGCAGTAGAGTACAACAAATGGGAGTTCAAAAGTTTAGACTTTCTATCCAACCAAATACTTTGGCAAGTGGCTGCAACTGGTTGCCAGAATGCAGTTTGCCACTTGCTTTATAAATTAGTTTAATTTATAAGGTATGTGAGTTTGCCTGGTTGTGAGGAGAGGTAAAGAGAGTGTTAGTAAAGGATGGGAAGGAATTTCTTTAATTGCTTGTTTAAAAACGTGTGTGAGCAAATAGTAGCTTTCTGATAGTAGAATGACAGCATGTGTTATGCCTTGTAGGAGCTACAAATCAGATTAAAGAGCCTAACATTCCAGCTGTCAAATGCTGTGCCCCTGTGATGGATTTTAGGCGCATAGCCACTTGAAAATTGTAATGAGAAACAGCAGGAGCAAAAGGCGTTTTACCTGTTGAAGAAACCATTTGAAGAAACTCTGATGTTATTTTTTAAAAAGTTAGGTGTCCTTTGAGAATATTGGAAGTCTGTTTAAGTGGCATGAATATGCATTCTCCTATTCAGATTATGGTATGTATAAAATTGTCCTAGAGTTTATCAGGGTTAATGTTCCCAGATATTGTTTTGAGTCATTAGCATTCCTTGAAAGGTTTGGAGATTTCCTTTAAAACAGAGTACAAGTTTGTTGGTTGGTAACAAGGGTTCTTGTTTCCCATAATTTGCCCCTTTTGGCTCTCTTTTTGGTACTGTTGTGGGAGAGGATATTAAATGATATGAAATATGGTAGAACCTATCTAAAGAATGTGGTTGGTACAGTGTTGGAATATAACTTTAGACAGGTTATCCAAAACAAATTGATGAACCGGGATATTTTGAGTCTTTGTTGTCCTTTTGAATTGGTGTCTGCTATGTGACAAAATGTGCTGACCCTTGATTGAACTCTAACGAAAAGCGCTTGATAACTATACAAAACCGCAGCACACTTGCCGATTCACATTGATCTTCTCATGATATGTAGTACACAAATACGATGGACAAAAAGTATTCCTTTAGAAAAGTTCAACTTGTACTAACCTCTTTATATTATGAACCGAGGTTAACTATGCAACTATTGAAGTAGAGGTTGATTACTATTTGTATGGATTGACATCAAATATTGAATATTGATATTGTTTTAGAGAGTCAATACTTTTAGTAGGTTGTATTATCACAAATGCTCACTCTTTCAAAAACTCAGAATTGATTGTATGATGAATGGACAAAGGTACCCTAGGCCGGTAAATATGTGTGTGCATTGACTTGATTATATGTGTTATGTGTCATGTAAATGATCAGCCAAGGTGTTCGTTGTATATTAAATGCTTCCATGGATGGAGACAAAAATATCTTTAAATCCACAAAGTTGGTGTGAAAGGCTTGTGGTGTTCTATCAAGTCTTGAGTATTTGTCGCCCTTTAGAGCCAATGTTTAGTCCTTGGAATATGATTGGTAATATTTTCTACTTGTTTGATCTTTCATTAGAATGGTCTTCAATGCTCAACTTAATTGTTAATTTCTTAATAACTGTGTGCGAGTAATAGTGAGATGTGGGCTTCCGTAACAAAACTTTCGAGAATGGTATAAGATATGCAGACTTCTTGCATTTTAATGGGTAAAAAAGCAGGACAAGTCTCTTTTCGCTCTTCCTTCATGGACAATCATATAATCATCATTCAAATAGGTTGATAATGAATAGCATCTGTCCGTACTTTATCTGGTTTAGATCAAAAAGAGAGTTCAAATTCTAAAAGTCCTTGAAAGATTTGTTGGAATTTGATTCCAAAGCAGGGATTCTTAGAAAAATGGCAACATTTGAATTTGAATTATAGACTGTATACACATGCAAGGGGGATATGAATTTCATTTAATTTGTCTAACCTCTTAAATCTAAGGAAACAATTGCTTTTATATTCCTTTGTTTTTGTGTTTTAAAACTAAAATCAAATGAGGTAAAAGTGTATCTAAATAAATCATTACATATGCGGTTTCTTATAATTTAGATACAATTTAACTTGTTTAAAATTAATTTGATAAAATTGGTAGCTGCATCACTAAAGTCTATGGAAAGGAGGACAATTATATATGTTAGGCTTATATTGTTTTGTTGATAAAGATTAATTGAAACTTCCAAAATTAAATAACCAATAGAAATTCAAAACTTAAAAACAAAGATGTCACTATATCACATATCAATGTAAAACTATATTATCGAGTAAATTTTAGAATTGTTACAATTGCAATTGTCCTCGAAGAGAACTAATTTTGTTTGGTGAAAACTACAGACAAGAGAGTGCAACGAGCAGGTGAGGGTCAATAGTGCCCTAAAACCTAGAAGCAGAAAAAGAGTACAAAGTAATTAAATTTTTAAATCACCATTTTCATTGACATAAAATATAGTGCAAGTTTATAAACTATAAGTTTATGCAAATTCAAATGAAAAATATCAATTGGAAACTTTCGAAATTGGAATTCATTAGCATTAACAAGAAAACAATAAAGTAGGTTGTAAAAGTAGGTTTGAACATAATTATATACAAGCAGTGGCAGATCAACTTGAACCCCAAGAGAGAAAATACAAAATCATATATTGGATAGGGAGAATTGGGCCTAGACTCCAATGGCCCTACTAAATCCACCAAATAATACGGTTTATTTATTTTTTGAGAACGTAAAAACCTAATTTTAAGAGCATTTTTGCACCGCTTCAAGGTGAGTTGGTGGAGTGACCACCAACTCCACTGTCCAGCACTCTTAATATTAAAAATGGCAGGTTCAAGCACCAGCCATATTAAAAATGTGACAATTTTCTTAATTTAAGATGGGTTACTCCCTCCAGATTTTGAAAGGTAAGATCGTACTTCATAATTATATATCGGTTGGTCTCGATTGTCACGTGGGTATGTACTAGTACTAAAGAAAAAGACATTTTTATACCCTCTCTTATAACATCAATTCGGGTTCAGAGAGAGAATATGACTCCCATACATGATATCGTGGTGTTGAAATGAGGGGTAAGGTTATCTTGTCTTTTTTATCCTAACTCTAGATTTGGTAAATTGCGTTAGCTACATTAATTAACTTGTAATTATGAATTGATCGTGTAGGTTTGTTATAATTAGGTTTTCATTTGTATTTTTTTTCTTTTCTTACTTCTATGTCAAGAAAAAAAAATTGTGATTTCACAAATTCATGATGTGGGAATATTTTTAGAACATTAATGAACATAAAAATGATAAATGTTCGCAAAGAGTCATGTCATGGGCATAGTAGCCTCCAGGTTGCATCACATGAATTTAACGTTTTGTCCATCCTCTTCATCATCCTCTTTATTATCGACCACCAACACTCCTATTTCATACGTCTTTACTAGTAGTTGGATTACAGACTTCCCAAATATTTTTACCCATATCCATGACCAAATAATATGACTTGTCAAAATTATATTAATTATTATATTATTTTATGATTTATAAAATTTTGATGACTCACATACCATATTATTTGTGTATGAATTTGAATAAAATATTTCAAATACTTAGCATTACTCTTTTTGCAAATTGGTTTAGACAATATTTTTGGGTTTGGGTTCATTGCCTTTTTCAAATATGTGTAATTTGATGTACACATAAATATTGTTTAAGTGATAAACATATGTATAATTAAAAATCTATATAACATATCATATACAGTCTAACTCTCATAATATTGAAAGAAATTTATTTCTGATAATAGTAAAAAAAAAAAAAAAGTTCTTCACATAATTAATACATATCTAAAATAAGACTCAAACCCTAATATAGACAGTAAAAAGAGAATTTGCCAAGGACACATGGACTGCGTGTGCACGTGCAAAGTCTAATACATAAAAAAAAATGGCGATGGAAACTGTAGAGATTACAGACGAAGCAAATGGGTTGTACTTGCCGAAAGTCGTGGAAAAGGCAAAACATATAGTTGCTGAGTTGGCCACTTGAAAAAACACTTGGTTTGGTCTCCACATAGTATTCTCCGTCTTTCTTGGAGACAACCAAGTGGTTGTTGATCCAACCAAGTAATTAACGCACCACTCCTACTTTTTTTAATTCTTCTCTTCTTCTTTATTGAAATGGCTGTCCAAAATCAATACATTTTATACTCTTGAAATCCCACTTTGTCCTCCTCCTCTAAGATCTCTCCCCCTTTATTTCATGGCAATTCTTCTACCACCTTCTTCTCTTTCCAAACATCCTTTTTCCTCCTTAACTCTTACTCCTTCCACGCCGTCCACTGTAAGTTTCCTTTGCATTTGTGTAATTTATGATGTCGTTTTTGTTCTGGGTTTGTTGATTTTTTGTTGCTTGTGTCAGATCTTTGACTCCAAGGTGAAATCTAGAGAAATTGAGCATACCCATTTGAGCTTATTCACTGGCTTTTACAAGTAAGTTTTCAAAATCGGTTCTTTCTTTTGGTTTTCTTATTTCTGGGAATTGGATTTCCGTTTGATAGGAGCTTTTCAGCTGAAGAATCTTTTAATTCGTTTGATTTTCCTACTGTGATTTGCTTATATTGCTGTTTGTTTCTATATTTGCATTCTTGTTGATATTATAAGTTACTAAATTGGCTTTATTAAAGATATGTGATTTGTTTTAATTGATTGAACAATATGATTCTGAATTCCAGAGCCTGATAACCTGCACATAGCATTTTTTTTTTGGTGTTTAGCTAAGTTAAGTGGAAGATTATTCGTCGTTTACAATATGCCTGTGGTAGTTGTACATAAGCTTTATAACATTCAGTCTTATCAGATTTTATGTAAAAATAGAATAATGATGTGCTAAAATGGAAAACGTGTAAAACAGTATTTGGGAAAGATACTAGGACCTGCTTGGTCTTCTTATAAGACTGTAGCTCTACTGTATGAGCTATTGAAAATTTAGCATACACAAATTCATGGACTACTCTATTTTACAGCTTACATGAGTTGGTTTTAGTGAGAATATTTGTGCCTCTTGAAAGCTAGGATTTTGTTGGCAAAAGGACAAGTTGAAGCTTTTGTAACTCAGCCAATCTTTTCTCTAAAAATTTCTGTGCCTTTTTTTTAAAAAAAAATTGACTGCTTATACTTTATCTGCACAACTATACATAAGCTAGCTGACCAAGTGTTTAAGTTGTGATTAAGTTTGCTGTCAACTACCCTGTGCTGTAACCTCACCTTTTGTTGGCTGTCCAGTTGTCACATGGGATGTAATAATGTTGATGAAGTTGTTAATTGATGCACACTATAGAACCAACCTAAGTGTTCTAGAATGTTTAAGAATTTTCGACATTCCTTCATGATGAATATTGCAGTAATTCTTATTGTTTTTCTTAGTAATTTCAATCCTGTCCTAAGCATAGCTTTAGTAAAACTATTTGCTAATTATTCTTCTGTTTTGTAATACTCAAGCTTTATTTCTTAATTTGCCTCTGTATCTCTCAAAAAGTGATATTATATTGCAATGTACTTTGTCCAGTTGTGGAAGGCTGGAATTTTTGCCATATCTATTGCTGATTTGTTATGATAAGAGACCCTCATAGCTTGATCACATGTCTACCCCGTATCTTCTGAATCCTTGTTGTCAAAAAATGTGAGTGTTAAATATTGATTCACATTCTAGAGTGCAATTTCAATCTATACTTTGGCAGCAAATTACAACTTGGTCTACATAATTACGGCACAAGTTACACTTGTACGGCCAACAACAAGCTAGGTTACAACACAAGTGCCATTAATAGAATTAGTTACAACTGTAAGATACTTCGATAACTAGTTTATGTACAGTTGTTCGGGTAAAGTTTAGGTAGTCAAACTTTCAAGAATATTGTAGAAATTTCAAGAGAGGAAGGCCAGTGAAGAAAAGAACACTAGCATTCAACAGCTTTGGTAATTAAGACAGCTGGATTATAACGGTTTCTACATGCTTTTTTGCCAGCAAAATGATAGCTTTCAATAGGCATGGTTCTCCTTAGAATTATAAGAAACAAAACAAAAGAGTGGTAAATCAAAGCCATACAGGAGTTAGAGAAGGTGAGACCAAATTCCATATTGAAAAGATAAAAGTAAAGAGAAGAATCTTTACAACAATTGAAACCATAAGGTCCACAACCCACATAGTCTAGTCGTTTATGTTGTAAAGCTAACCAATGCAATATAAACTACTACCAAATTATAGAAAGTCCAAATAATATTGATTTTAATAAGGTATTAAAACCTGTTATGAATGTCTATGGTAAATAGATGAGTGAACTCTGCCAAACGGCAACTCAAAATAAGAATTAAAGAAATAATTAAAGAAGGAGAAGGGTGGCCAAATGTCAATGGTAAAAAGGTGAGCGAACTCTGCCAAACAACAACTCAAAGTAAGAAATAAATAAATAATTAATAAAAAATAAAGAATGATAGCCAATCAGAGCCAACTTGGGTTCACATGTGAGGATGTTGGAAATCAATCACTTGTGAGCTAGATGAAGAGGGAAGGGAATAAATCCTTCATTTAAAGAGTTGAGCTAGATGAAGAAAAGAAGAGCAGAAATGTCTTTTTGGTTTATCAGTCATCAGAAGATTGGATTTAAATTATAATTTTTTGTTGGGTCAGCTTAGATATTTTAATCTAAGAAAATAAAATTCAATTTTATAAGTTTTTGGCCTGAAACTAAAACTTAAGATTCTGAATCTGATTTGATTGCATAATTGATTAGTAAAATCATGGGTGCAAAACACAAGTCATCATTGCTCTATGGGAGCTGCTTTTCACTTCCTAGATACAACTCCATGAGCTACTCTTCTCATAATAGGTGATACTATAATTAGGTTTATTTTCTTTAATATATACTTATTTTTTCATAACAATCTAAAATTTTCTTCTGGGTTTTTGATTTTTAAATTTTAATATTTCAGTGATTTATGCATAGGAGAAGTTGTACATATTAAGACATTGACTGCCATGCAACCTTCCGATTGATCCTATGAGATAAGAATATATCCATTTTGGTTCACATTACCTGCTGTTTAATTCATTAAACTTGATCTTTCTGAGGAATATTGTTTACTTTCAAGGAGTCCTGGTTTACAATTGAAGGCGGCAAGGAAGTCTGTGGGATTAACTCAGGAACTTAGAACTGAGAAAATGGAAACCAAAGTAGGAACTACAAATGAACATGATTTCTTTGATGAAATGAAACATCGGTTCCTGAGTTTCAAACAGAAGAAATACATGTAAGCAATGAAGAACTATGGCCTAAGTTGGTTATTTAGGAAGATCAATGAGTCTGCATCTAACATAGCCTACATTTTTGAACAGGGAAAACATTGAACATTACCAAAATCTTGCAAATAGTCAATCACCAAAGGTGATTTTTATTTGCTTTTTCCCTTTTAGTTTTGGTCGTTTCCTTATTGCCTCTGTGATAAAATAATTTAGTTGGTTTTCTTTGTTTTTTCACTCTATTTGCTGAAGTCAGGAATTGTTAACTAATCATTTCTTGGGCAGTTTATGGTGATTGCTTGCGCTGACTCTAGAGTTTGCCCCTCAAACATATTGGGATTTCAACCTGGAGAAGCATTTGTTGTCCGCAATGTTGCAAATATGGTACCCCCATGTGAGGTATAAGATGATTTTATCCAACAATCGGGGGTTAATGCTACAAAGCGAACAGTTTAAAGAATGGTTATATATGAAAATCTGAACTCATCCTTTACCTTTCTGTTTTTATTTAATACCACTTCATTTTCTGATTGTGCAGAGTGGACCCTCTGAAACAAATGCTGCATTGGAATTTGCTGTAAATTCTCTTGAAGTAAGCATTCTGAGCCCACAAATTTAACGGACATGTATTTATCTTTGGATCCTCTATATTTGGATTATCTAATAGGAACTTATGGATGATCTAGTAATGGGACATACTGAGTTATACCGACCCTTCTTTAAGAAAAGTTAAATGGTTCTTGTTGCAGGTTGAAAATATTTTAGTCATTGGCCACAGCTGCTGTGGAGGCATTCGTGCCCTTATGAGTTTGCAAGATGAAGTAGATTCAAGGTTGAAAAACGAAAGTACCTTTGTGTTGAAACTTATATTTGTTTATTTTTATTTCTCCTTTTGTATGAATTATTTCTGTCAAGATGAGTTAAATTATGTTTCTCACTCCTATAAATTATTCTTTTTTGTAGCTTTATTAGGAGTTGGGTTCTTGTGGGGAAGAATGCAAAATTACAAACAAAGGCTGCTGCTTCTAAACTTAGCTTTGACCATCAGTGTAGACACTGTGAAAAGGTGACACTCTTTTTCCAGGGCATAGAGTTGTGAAAATGTATCCTTGTTCCCTTGTATGGGATTCAAGACTAATAAGTTCTATGCTCTTTGTCTTACGGAAGAGAGATCCCTTTTGGTCTTGATGCCAAGAGGGTATATTTAACAATTTATTTTTTTCTTTTGTTGATTCTTGCTTTGATTTCTTTCGTTTGTGGTTGGAGAGATTTTGGATGTTGGGGTGGGGTCAGGCTGTAGATTTGATTTTACCTGGAAGTTGGGAGGTGTTACTTTGAAACAAGTTCATGACACATGACTGTAATTTAGTGAAAAATGTTGTCTGACTAATCGTATTCGGCTAATCTAGTTTATCTCAGTTTCGTAGTCTCAACCTTTTTCCACTGTGAAGTATAAGGTGCCATTAGTTTACACCCTGTTAATAAGTTGACAGAATCAACCCTTTTGCCCTCTATAAAGACAGCTATTCTTTCTTAGTTTCTTTTACTTGTATGTTTATGTCTAGTAAGTAGAAGTTCTGGGGCATTTATGCGCTTACAAAATTTTGCGCTTACTATAAAATATGGTACTGGGAATGCAAATTGGTAGCTATAAAAAGATGCAAATTATGAGAGGTGGTGTAACAGATAGACTGTATATTTTTCATGCAAAATTTATTCACACTGAAATATCGATCTCCTGCTGCCTTTCCTTTGCAGGAATCTGTGAATTGTTCATTATTAAACCTTCTCACTTACCCGTGGATAAAAGAAAAAGTGATGAAAGGTAAACTCTCTCTTCATGGTGGCTACTATGACTTTGTCAATTGTACATTTGAGAAATGGACACTGGATTATGAGGGAAGCCACTGGGAGGAAAGTGACAAGTTTGCTGTTAAAAGCCGTTTGTTTTGGTGCTAATATTTGCTTGTATCATCTTTGCATGATTTGTTATATATATATTTTTTGTTTCTGTTGTATGTGCTTCATTTATAATTGTAGAAAGGGAATTGAAAAATAATGTTATTCCCTTGAATTTGAGGAGTAAGCACTCTGTTGTATTTAAGTTTCAAAATTTGTTGTCATGTGGTTGTTTGTATTGTGTTAATCCTTGCTTACAAAGAGATTATCTTTGATTTAAAACCGAACTTATAAAAATTGCTATTAGATGCAATTTCAACTTTCTAAGTACTTAGTTAAATCCTTCTTAACTTCTAATATATATATATTTTTTGATAGAAACTTGTAATATAAATTACAATCAAACTTTTAGGAATTTGTATAAAATTAACCTGTAAAAGTTTTGTTTGTTAACTAAGATAAGATTGGTTTAGTGGTATAAATGAAGATATGGGTTTGAGTCATGTCTCTCTTTTATCAAGTTGTAAATTGTAATATTAAAAAAATTATGAATCATCATTTTTTTTAATAAATTAATAGTCAGGAAAAGTGAATGGACAGTCTTGTTTATGTTGTTTTGAACTAATATGATAAAAGGACTCTAGCTGCTATACCAGAAAAAAAATAAGTTGTAGTATGCAAACATAAGAAGTAAAAAGGCTGAGGCAAGGCTCAATGCCCGGTAGAGGCAAGGCTACCTTGGTGTGCTTGCACACTTTGGTATCTCCTTCTATGCGTGTGTGGGGATTTCTCTCGTTTTTCTGTGAACTATTCTCCCGGTTCAAAGAACCACCCTTTGGAGCCATGCTTCTGTGGGTCTTATCTAGAGAGTGTGGTATTACAAGCTATTCTAATAATACTATAATAGTATGTGTATTGTATTAAAAAAGAAAAAAGTAAAAAGGTTGGAGCTTTTTTTTTTTTTTGAGAGAAAATGGCTGGAGCCTTTAGATTAGAAGGAAAGAGATCTAATGGTTGGTAGAAAAAAAAAAAAAAAAAAAAAGAAAACCAATAAAAAGACTAGAAAAATGACAACTTACTGAGCCGGTTGATATAGGTATATAAAGTTCAAAACCATTGTTTTGCCCTTCAAAATAAAAAGAGAAAATACCTAAAATAACCCCTTTTTGAGAGTCTATTTGAAAACTAACTTTTTTTTTTAGATTAAAAAAATCTCAACCCTGAAGTTGAGATTGAATTGAATTAACACTATGACTCACAACCTGGAAGTTGAGATTCCAAATCTAAAGGTTGAGATTCTCTACCTTGAGGTTGGGATTTAAAAAAAAGGGTTATTTTTCAAATGGGTTATTAAAAAATGGGTTAGATTTCAATAAAACCCAAATAAAAAATGTTTTGGTTCAGTTTTGTGCAACCCGATCCATTTTTGGGTTGGTTCGGTTTTCATGTTAGCCAGGCATGTACCCTTCTTAGAACTTTTGAAAAATGCATTAAGTTCATGATTTAGTCATTAATTACATAAATATATAAATAAATCAGATTTTATATATTTTTCTTTATCATTATCAGTTTTATTTTTTTGTCTTCAAGTTTTCAGATTTTTTCAAATACATATTTATATATATATATTACTTGTTAGATTTTTTAAATTCATATATATATTTTACTTTTTACTTTTATTCATTATCAATGGTCTAATTAAAAAACTTATTATTTATAAAATTATTAGTTTGACCAATTATTAAATCCTAATATTCTAAACCAATTTATTGTATCAAAATTGTCTATCTATAATCTAAATTTATTTTTTTAAAACTCAATTAACAATAAATATGCATTATTATCATGTAAAATTATTTTTTATTTTAAGGATATGCCACTTCCAAACTAATCCATTTAAAAAAAAAAAAAAAATTGTATGCCGAATTTTAATTCTTAGTGACATTTCTTTATTTGGCAATCAATTTTATGCTTTGGACAAATAAAAATAGTTTTGATTATGTAATCAAATAGAAAATTATTGTAGTCTATTTGAACACATAGAGAAAGTTATTGTCGATTAACCTAATAGAGATTATTACGACCAAATTTTAAAAGTAAAAATATATTTAATTAGGTGTAAATTATACTTCCATTTATAGTTTAAGTGGTTAGTATAATTTTCCACATTCATAATAGGAATTTGAGTTTCATTATTTGTATTTATCAACATATGTGGAGAGTTATCTCGCCCTTTATTGTGGAGTAGATTTCTTCTCAGCATTATGAGAGTAAAATATATAACATTATATAGTATTAATATATCTTGGTTGATTCATAATTATTAGTGTGAATTACTTTTGTTTTATATAAACTATTTTACGTGATAAAATTCATAAATAGAAAAACTCATATAAACTATAATTATTTTTATTTTATTTTACTTTATTATGGTCTAATATAAATGTATATATATACCACTGTCTGAGAGATTATATTCTTAAATATATCACCAAATATTTGCATTAATTTTGATGTGTGGCTTTTCAGACAAGTCACAAGTGTGAGGCCGAGAAAGTCCCAACTTACTCAATCATCTGGAATGAGATTGGTTTATTAGATATGGTTAATACAAGCATCGTTATAATATCATTATTTGTATATAATATATTCAATTTTCTCGTGAAATCAAAACCATAATTATATTATGAACACAATTATAACTTAAAACAGCGTTTTGAAAGAAACAATTGGGTATTGCTGATGTGCTAGTTTGTTGTGAGTACTACTAATTTAGTTGGGATTTTGGGATTGAATACCACTTCCACTTATATGGATTGATTTGAGGAGAATTGGTCTATATATTTGGATTATAAGCGATTTTTTTTTTTTAAAAAAAAAAAATTATTTTGGCTTTGGCTTAAAAAAAAAGGTGTGATCACCGTTGACATCCAGGTTGAGATCATTTTCACCATAAACTAAAATTTATCAACGAAAGGATTTTTGATTAAAAAGAACTTTTATTCCCATGACTAAATTCAATTAGATACAGCCAATAAATTTACATTATTGTATCTATTGTGCAACTCATAAAAGTTAAAGGGTACTGAATAAAGAATAATTTTTATTCGTTGAACCAATTAAACACGATCTCCTAAAACGTGTGCTCTCAAACTTTGATAACCGGCTGCACACACATGATTGTATAGGTGAGCTATATGGACGCTAAACATGATGACAATAGTCATGATCTATCTGATCTACACGGAAGAGTAATAGGTGGGAAGTTGAACTAACAGGACACAAGCTTCTTAACCACCCATGCTACACACCCTTTAATCTCCACTTCTCACAGCTATAAAAACCCATTAATTAAGACATGAAAACCCATGCACAAACACTCTCTCACCATTTCAACTTATACCAATTGCTACAAATACTAGCTCATATTTGAAGCTCTTCTTGTCATCCTCAATATTTCCAACCATGGCTAAGCTCTCAGCTGTCACATCTTTTATGTTACCATTTCTGCTTATTGTCACAATGATATGCCTTGATGCTAATGTGGTTGGGGCTCGTCATCTTCTGGAGGCAACGTTGCCTGAGATCCCCACACTTCCTAAGCCTGAGCTGCCTCATGAGCTACCAAAACCTACATTGCCTGAGCTCCCAAAGCCTGAGCTGTCCAAAATTCCTGAATTGCCTGCTTTTCCTCATCTGCCTGATCTTCCTCATCTGCCTGATCTTCCTCATCTGCCTGAACTTCCTCATCTACCTGAACTTCCTCATCTGCCTGAACTTCCTCATCCAACATTGCCTACCATCCCCACTCATCCAAAGGATATCCCTACTCATCACTCTAACCCCGAGCCTTGAATTACAATCTACACCGAACCTTGTTTCATCGTCGGGTTATGTTTTATGCATTTATGATAAAATATAAGTTCCTAAATGGTGTGTGTGGTTTTTGTTTTGAGTCTTTCTTTTCGACAAATTATGTATTCCTGTTATTTCTGTTGTGTCTAATTTGTTGCTGCCTGAGCTTGGCTCCGTGAGTGTTACTTTGTGTTTTCTTATATTATATAATATAAGGTGATGTTTGTGATGTTCAATTGAAGTACTATATTATGTTGTATAATATAAAGTGATGTATGTGATGTACTATCAACTTCTCATTTGTGTTTTTTAATTTTATCATTGAGAACATATACAATAAAGCTGGATCTCCAAATGCTAGAATCTCATTCTAGGATGTATTCAGAATTGTTATAACTTACAAATCAAGTAATAATTAATTTAGAATTTTTTTTTTTGATAAACTTCTCAAAATTCACTTGTATATATTTTATAATTTAATTCGCCTATAATCAGTTTTATTTTTTGTCAAACCATAATTAGTTTTTAAAAGATCGGTTGGAGTTTGTTTTTGAGCAACTTTAGTTATCGGAAACGCTAACCTATTGCTCAGGAAATGATCACAGCATCCTCACTATTTCAATGAAAGACAATAGGGCCCTCATATTTAACTATAATACTTGCAAAGAATAAAAAATTAAAAAAATTAAACGTGCAATTAAGTATAGTAATTTTCTCTACAATTTATATAATCAACTGATTAAAATTAATCCAAATATTTCCCCATGTACTAATAGCAAGGAACAAATTAATTGTGAAAGACAAACAATATATATTGTCATACAATCATCACTATCTACTATTAAATTCAACTGTTGATAAGATATAAATTGAAGGTTTTAAATATCATATTAGTATTAGTATAGGACTTTCGAATTTATATATGGTATATCAGAGTTCAGAGATAATATTGATATCAATTAGATATTTGACCAAAAATTTTAAAAATATGGATATTTGCTTTTAATGTTTAAAATTTTTATTAAAACTTTAAGTAAGCTAAAACAATTAATAATATCAAATGAATTACTTTTGATAATAAATTAATTATTTATATATAAGTAATTGCGATATAAGTAGTGTATACATACTGTAGCGATAATAATAAAAATGTAATTATAATCTAATAATTATATATATTTGAAACTACAAAATATATGTTTTTAATAATCAAATCTTTAGTGAAATAATATTTTATTTTACAACATTTTCTACACAAAGAAATATAAAATTCACTTTTTTAATAGTTAGTACTTGCTTACAAAATTTTGCAAAAGTAGAAGTTAATATCAAATTAATTCCTCCATGGTTTATAACTTTCCCATGAAAATGTGTTTATATAATTTTAAAGGTAGTTTTTAGTGAGCCATATATATGTTGTTTTGTCCATTCCAATTAATCCATAAATTGGATAATTTGGATTTACCGAAGTTGGTAGATATTATTATTTAATATGCATTGAAATTTCATATAATATTTGCAACAAAGAGTAGTTTAATATATTATCATCCCCAAAAGATGTCAAAATTCCTCAATCTAACTTGCAGTGTCTCGATTCCTTTGGATTAGATTTGGAGCATTGAAATCAAGTTTCGGATAAGGTCTGGGTTAAAAAAGTTTTATCCGGTTTATAATATGATCAATTTTAGTCAAATACTTTTGGTTCATCCTGACCTAGTTACCAACTTTATTATTATTATTATTATTATTATTATTATTATACACTAATATTATTTTTATAAATAATAATATAGTGTATTTTTAGGTGTTTTTATATATTTAATGTCATTCTTATAAATTTGTATATGAAGCTGTTGACGTTAAAATCTGGTCAACAAGGTTCTTCAAAGCCCAAGCTGCAGATCTGTTGAAACGAGAGAGATAGAGGAGAAAATAGAAGCAGAGAGGAAGAAGAAACTGAGAGAAGAAAAGACACAGAAGCTACGTGATTCGGTCAAGGGGAAGACTTACGTCCATGACACCGACTCCGGTGAGGGGAGACAGTCACTGTTATTACTGTTTATTTTCTTACAGCTGTAGAGAGAGAGGGAAAAAGCCCCTCTTACAATAAAACTCTCCCCTATTTATAGAGATGGGGAGAAGCTACAGTAATAGTACAACTTAAAATAGAAAATCATTAAATGTTGATCAACTTGCTATAACTGACACCTTTGACTTTTGGGACTTGGGCAGTATCTTCTAACATGGTAGGTGAGATCCGAAAATCACGCTACTTTCTGAAGAATGAGGGGAGTGCAAACCTAAATCTCAAGAATATATTCTCTAAAACAACAACTTTTAGAATGTAAAAGACATCAATCGGGAGACTCCTAGTTGCCGCGTCATGGAGCACGAAAATCCCTTTCCAAAAATATATTATAATAGTCAATCTGACAATCGAGTACAAAGTTATGTCCGTTTCTTTGGATTAGTAGTTTGAGCCTTTATCTGTTGAGATAGTTTTAGTAGGTTATCTTATTAGGTCTCTGAACTTTTACCAATCCATTTAGGATAGCCCAAAAATACATACAACAGAAGCTAACTATTCTTATAGATGATTAAGAATTTGAGATATTTGAAGGAAATTTTAAAATTTTATTTTAGTAGCTGGCACTGTAGCATTACATTTAATGAATTTTACATTCTTTGAGTTATTTAGTGTCCGTACTTTGTTTTTGAATTTAATGTTTGTTTGTTTTTAATAATGTTTTAATTGAATTATTGTTTATGTGTAAATTCAAATAGATGTTAAACTTTAATCAGATGTTTGCACTTAAGCATGGATTTAAATTTAATGATATTTACATGAATTAAAGTTAAATTTACATTTAAATGTATGTTAAAACTTTTTTTTTTTTCTATTATTCAAATCAAAACGAATTGAATATATGGCGAATAATCGAAACCACCGAGTCATGGATAGGGTGTGAAGCACCCCACTCAAAATAGCTTATGGGCAAATTTCTAGAGTATTTTATAAACTAATTTAAATTATGGGTTTTTTTTTAATGAATAAAATACACACCAAAAACACATACAAGCATACACGGTCTATAAGTAATGTAATTATGAGTAAAATATCGTTCTTATGAGGATTGTTTAAATTATTTATGTTAAGTATTAAACCGATCAAGATTAATCTTTATTCAAACTACTAAAATAATAAATTTTTAAATTGAAATAAAAAAAATAAAATAACAAGAAACAAATAATTAAACTAAATCACAGCCAATGAAAAATCAAGCCTAGGTTTATAATTTCACCTTACCAATTCATTCAATCTATTTTTCTACCATTAATAACTTATTTTTATCATGCAATTGATCGACTAATTTTAAACTATTCATAAGTCTCTTTCAAACGGTCAAATGGAATTACTTAAATTAATTAACCAACTATATATGATTAATTAACCTAAGCACATTAAACTTCAATCACTCATTATGATCACGCAAATCACACAAGGATATTTCTATCTCAAGCAATTCATACTATTCCATTTAGGTCTAAATCATGAATATATTTTCCAAGTGCACTCAAGATTATCAAATCAATTGAATTAATGGCCAATTAATTAAAAACATTAAGCATAAAATAAAATAAAACACGATAATGAAAATTTAATTAAAAACAATATTATATAGGCGAGTTCATATTTTCTGCTCATCATCATTTTGTAGATTAAATATTCAAAATAAGAATCAAACAACATATTTAAGTAAATAAAAATAAAGTGCAAAGAAAATCTTATTGAATAGATCCGTTCCCTTCATTCCCAAAGCTGGATTTCATCCCTCCAACTGGACTTCCAATATGTTGCAACCCTGACTTCTTCAACGTTGATGATAGCTTGTCGTTGGTTACTCAAAAGCTCCGCCAATGGCTGCTACGATAGGTTAAGAACGGGTTCAAAGGGGCTGTTTAAAATCTGCTAAGCTAACAGCCCGCATCCCCTTTGAAACAACGCTCAAAACTTCTCTCAACTCTCTCCCTTTATTGAGGCTCGCAGCTCTCACTCTTCTCTACTGCCTTGTGTCTTGCTTGTGTGGGCTGCATGAACTACATGGACAGAGCAATTTGGGCTTCTACTTTACTTCATATCTTGGGCTGGACTTGGTTGATTTTATATGGCTAATTTCTTGCATTCATGAGTGATGAGTTGCATGAGTTGGGCCTTGTGATTGTAAAACGGGCTGCACTTGCTTTTCAATAACAAGAACACGTAATCATGGCCCAAACAATTATTTTTTCTTGCATGGATTCACCTTGGAAAATTACCAAATTGTTCATTTATTCTTCCATGACTCACCTACAAAAAACAAATAAATAATTAAATAATTAAAATGATTTACTCAAGAATTCATCACAAATATAAGATAAATGAGAATAAAATCATGATATATTTTTACGTGATCAATAGGTTTTAGGTTGGAGCTAGTTGTTCCAACCCTGACCCAATCATATTGCTATCTCTAATTGTCATAATTACCATACTTTTTACTATAATTATAACATTACTGTTAAATTTAAAATGATGTTTTACCTCTATTAATTAATAGTGTTATCATAGAATGTTAAGTGATTTGTTCTCCAAAATTTAAATTTTGATAAGACAAAAATTCTAGATCAAAACATATTGGTTGAAATTTTTCATTTACAAATATTGGGATACTTAGCAAAATATTGAGATATTTCAAGAATATTAGGATATTTTACATATATATCATGATATGTATTGATACATCAAAGGATATTGAATATTCTTTTACATCTATATCAGTCCTTCGAATATATGGATAATATCGGGATAATATTGGGTATCATGTTAATATTTAAAACTTTAGATATAATCAAGTCAAGGTTTAGCATGTTTATGTTGCCTGGTGTAAAAAGTGTGCCATTTTTTTTTTTGGACAGGTATTATAATATATATACATGCATATTTTTACTATTAATACTTCATAACTTTAAAAAAGTTATGATAAAGAAATCTTAATCATCTATTAAATCTAATGGATTGAAAAACAAAAAAATGAAACTAAAAATAAAAATAAATAATTATCATTTGATTATTACAAAAAAAACAACTCATGACAACTTCTAATGATGTTAATGATTAAATGATTATATTTTTATCTTTTTTTCTTTCTTGGCCGTTATCAAATCTAATGGATGGTTAAAATTTTTTTATCCTAACTCTTTTAAAGTTAAGAGGTACTTATTGTAGAATCACTGTGTGTGTATATATATGTATGTATATATATATGTAGTTGGACAAACATTAGTTGTTAATTGGATTTGTTGTGTTTGTTTTATTTACTTTTTTTTTTAATTAAAAAAATTAGAGCAGTATGATGTCGTGTCTATTTTATTTGTATGTATAATTAAGCTTTTAATTAGTAAACTTTTATTTTTATATGTGAAATTACACCAGATGTGGGTCTAGAACCCGGAAACTAATTAGTCAGTGCATGTTGATGTTAGATAACCAATTTATTAGGCCTCCAAAACTTTTGTTGGTCTAAAGCTTTTGACTAGCTTATAGGCATCTGACAATTACTCAAGCATGTCCTCCTACCCAACGCCAACCACAGCAGAATTTGACCAATTTTCAGCCGAGATGATTGAGGAGGTGAACTAACAACAAACCCAAAAGAGTTTGCAAGTTTACCAAACTATACACCATACATGTCAAACTCACCATACCCCATAAAGTCTATAAATACCCATCACTAGGCCATGGTTTCACCACTCAAACCTCAAGAAAAATCTTGCTATTTTACAAATTTAACATCCTTGCAAGAGAACACCTATCTGATTAGTTAAGAATGGCGTCCTGCAAGAGTACTTTCATCTTAGCTTTGTTTGTGGCTATGACATTTTGGAGCATCGATATTGGCTTAGCAGCTCGTCATCTACTGCAATTGCCACCTTTGCCAAGTTTGCCTCAACCAAAGTTGGCACCACTGCCTTCCATACCAAATCTGGCACAGCCAACGTTGCCGACACTGCCCACCACGCAGCCATCTTTGCCAAATCCTACACTGCCACCACTTCCTAGTATGCCTACCATTCCTACACTCCCGAAGATTAATTTGCCACCCCTACCAAGCATGCCTTCAATCCCCGGTGTCCCAACTACAATCCCCTCTATCCCTTTTTTCTCTCCACCTCCATCATCCACTAGCCCTTAATTAATTCATCCATATCTCCTAGCTTTGCTCTATATGGTGTGGAGTACTTCATGGTTTCTATATCGGAAGGTCTTATTTCTTGTATCTGAGCTTAGATTTATTTGTGAGAGCTGTGTTATTTGTGCATTTATATAGTTTTTCTCGTTGTCATATGTTTGTTTGTATATTGTTGAGAATTTCGCACTTATTATTGATTGTATTATGATATGTTATTAATAAACAGATTACTATATTTCACTTTATGATTATGATCTTTTATTTAATGCCTTGACTGTAATAATACAATCAAAATCATGTTGGCCCTAAATGAAGGCAATCTAGTGAAGGGCAAACAATTTTGCAGTAACAGATTAATGCTTTTCTTTATGATCATATATCTAATGCTTGCCTTGACAGTGTCAGTGATGTTTAAGGCCTTTATAATTGTATTAATACAATTAAAAAAAGAAAAAAGAAAAAATCTAAAATACTTCTTAAAATGAAAATTAATATCACTGAACTTCATTTTTAAATATAAAAACTGTGGTTACACATTAATTTCATTTTCAAAAGTATTTTGTTAATATCTCAAAAAAAATGTCAACCTAAATAAAGGGATTTACAAGAGAAGAATTGTTATCATTCGTAGTAGGCTCCAACTCGTTTGCCAAACTCTTGATTACTATTTTCAAACTAAAACTCACCAGTTATAGGTCTAAACTAACTCATTATGTTATTGAATAACGATTGTCATTTTAGAGAAAAATATTCCCATGCAATGGTCAACAAAACAGAGGAATTTGATAATCGTTTCACTATAATAACATAATGAGTTAGTTTAGACATATAACTGGTGAGTTTTAGTTTGAATTATATCTGGAGTTCGGTCATGAATATATTATTATTGCTATTAGATACTTACCTGTAATTAATTAATTTAGAAACTAACTTGATTCCTTTGATATATCACACTCAGCAACTGTTGAACTTTGTTCTCATCTGACTTGTAAAAAAAATAAGAAGAATTCCTACTTTCAATAATTCAATCTAATAAAAAATGAAAGAAAAAAGATTTTTATCTATAAATGTTTTAGTAAAAACTAATTTTAATTTTTGACATTTTAAATGCAGTCACCTATACTCATGTTAAATTATTCTTTTCCGTCTATAAATTTTATAACTTTCATCAGTAATACTTGTATTTTTAAGAGACATATGTAATTTTTTATTCTGTCTTCTTTATACTTTAATACTTTCTTAATTTTTAATAGATAAATCACTAATTAAGCTTTTAAGTTTTGTATTAATTAAGTCCTATTATTACTATAATAATTTTTATGAATAAAATTCAATGTAAAGGGTTTAAAGAACAAATAATGCCTATCCTAATAATAAATGAAACTTTAACAACTAAATTGTTTATTTTTCCAAACCCACCCCTTGGACTAAATGAATAATTTTAAATAATAGCAGAGATGATTTTGATAACTTTTACTTTTTCATTTCTTATATTTCTTATCAAATTAGCATTCTAAAGTAATACTATTACACAAGAGCAGTGTTGTAAAACTCGACGAGTAGGTCTGACTACTTGCTGAGTACTCAGTGATCACTTCACTGAGTTAAGAATCCCCAAATTGGGGGTTATATTTGCTTCTGGCGAATACTCACCCTCGACCCAACTAAGCTAGCTTGACGAGTACTTGACTCAACCATAAGACAGGTTTACTTGGTGAGTACTCGGTCTAGATAAACTTGACAAGTACTATGTTAAAGTTGTTTTTTTTTTTTACTATTGAATAAGAAATAGTTTATGACATTTTGTGATTATATGATTGTATTTTGATCATATAATTTCTTTTTTTTTTTATATATATTTTTATAGGTTTGAGCAAGTTTGATCGTCAGTCAACGGGTTGAATATTGACCGACAGTCAAACTGAGTATTCATCGAATAGTTGAGTATTTACTAATCGTTGGATTGCTGTTGAATAGCGAAAAACAAGTTTTAAAACATTTTTCAAGAGCTCTATAATTATATGTAGGAGTGAAAACTAGTTAAGTTATCATTATAACTTTTTATCTACGAGGTACACAAATAGTATTTTGGAATATATATATATATATATATTACCTACTTCAATAAAATATTTTATTATAACTAAACCAATGAATAACAACCAAACTTGCATGTGTCGCATTTTTCATTTCGAAAACTAGTTGTTCTCTTACACGAAATGTAGGGCCGGAAACCCATAAATTAATCAAATATTGGTCTATTAGATAACCCATCGCCAAGTAAGACTCCAAAATTGTGTTGCCCTAAACCTTTTGACTAGCTTATACATACAGAAGTAACAGTTTGTTTGTCTAGCCAACCTCAACAAGATTATTTGACAATTTTGAGCCGAGATAGATGAGAAGATAACCTAACAAGAAACTGAAAGAGTTTGCAAGTTTAACAAACTACACACGACACATGGCCAAATCACCTAACTCGATAAAATTATATGGCTATGACCTATAAATACCCATAACTAGGCCATGGTTCCACCCCTCAAACCTCAAGAAAAATCTTAGCTATTTTACAAATTTAACATCCTTGCAAAGAGAACACCTATCTGCTGATTAGTTAATTAAGGATGGCGTCCTACAAGAGTACTTTCATCTCAGCTTTGTTTGTGGCTATGACATTTTCGAGCATCGATATTGGCTTAGCAGCTCGTCATCTACTACAATTGCCACCTTTCCCAACTTTGCCTCAACCAAAGTTGGCACCACTGCCTTCCATACCAAATCTGCCACAGCCAACGTTGCCGACACTGCCCACCACGCAGCCATCTTTGCCAAATCCTACACTGCCACCACTTCCTAGTATGCCTACCATTCCTACACTCCCGAAGATTAATTTGCCACCCCTACCAAGCATGCCTTCAATCCCCGGTGTCCCAAATACAATCCCCTCTATCCCTTTTTTCTCTCCACCTCCATCATCCACTAGCCCTTAATTTAGTCCATCCATATTATCTCTTTCATGGCTTTTCTATGGTGTGGCAGTACTGCATGGGTTCTTTATAGAATGGTCTTGTTGCTTGTAGCTGATCGAGCATATTTATATTTGTGAGAGCATTGTTAATTATTTGTGCATTTACATAATTTTTCTATTCGTGTTTTTATTTTGGCATGGTTTGTGAGGAGAGCAGGTTGTTTCATTGTAATATATAATTTGTTTGTCTTTGAGTTGAGTGTTTCCCATTTTGAATTTATTGTATAATGACATATTATTAGAAACAGATTTCTACTTTTTCCTGTATGTTCTTTTATCTAATGTCTTCATAATGTCAATTCTATTTAAAACTTCTAAACTATAACAATACAACAAAAACCTTGTTGACCCTAAATGAAGGCAATCTACTCAAGGAGAATCGCACGATTTGTTATAGGCTCCAATCTGCCTTTTTATCATGTATTACAATACATGATTTTTGTTTTTACCTCCACGTACGGTGAAAACAAAATGATTTTGTTCTAATTATAAACAAAACATAAACAAAATGAAATGAATGATAATTTAAGAAAAAAAAAAAAAAAAGAAACGAATGATGCTTATTTCTTCCCACCACATACAAGGCCAAATTGGACACCTAATTAAGAAAAGCAACCTTCAAAATGCTGATCAACGGTTTGATAAGCTTTTAGTGCAATTAACTAAATACCTCAAGGTGAAGTGCAATTAGTGATTAAGTGACAGAGTTAGTGCAATTTTCCCTAAAAAAAAATACTAAGGGTACAAAAAAAAAAAAAAAAAAATCCTAACAAAACCATGATGTTTGACAATATGTTTTTTACCACACTAGTTTCGGTTTTATCCAAAATCTCCATTACTATCAACTTTTAAAAGAAATATTAAAAAAAAAAAGTAAAAATATCGAACATACTCTTGATTTAAATAATATTAAAATATAAATATAAATAAATCTCAAAAACCCCTTAACTTTTGACAATATATCTTTTTTTCATCATGTGTTTCATTTTATATCCGAAATACCGTCTGATGTTAAAATAAACACTTAAAATATTCACTTGAGGCATTTTAAAGGACGACAATACCCTGACAGTCATAGATTTCATGAAACTGTTGACCATTTGACTCTAAAGGCAAAAAAAAAAATGCAATGAAAGTTTAATTAAAATAATATTAATTAAAATATAAAAAATCAAAAATTAAATTAAAAGAATAATAATTTTTTCCACCTATCTTACCCACCGTTCTCCCTCTCTTCATTACCTCACTAGTCTCTCTCTCTCTTTTACCTCAGTGTTGTCTCTCTCATCTTCTTTTACTTTGTCGTTTGCTGCTGCATGGTCTCTCCTTCTTCTTTTGCTCTCCATCTTAGATGTTAGAGACCAATGGAGATGGTCTCTGGGCCTCCACGATGGAGACCCGAATTGACCAATTCGAGTCTCCACGGGGACCGTGGAGACCTAGAACTAGTGGATTTTGATTTTTTATATTTTTATATTAATATTATTTATTTTATTTTTTGATCTTCATATTTTAATATTATTTAAATTGAGAGTAAATTCGATATTTTAACTTTTTCTTGATGTTTTAACTTTTTCTAAAGTTTTTAATAAAAAATTAACATTAAAGGATATTTTAAATAAAAAAGAAACTAGTGTGATAAAAATAACATATTATCAAACTTTAGGGTTTTTTCTATTTGTTCTTTTAGTCAAATGGTCAACAGTTTCAACCTAACGGAATTTATGATCATTAAAGAAATTATCGTCATTTCATATACATTTAGGGGCATTTTCGATATTTATTTTAACGTTAAATAATATTTTGGATATAAATGAAATCACACAATGAAAAAAAGATTCTATCAAAAGTCAAGGATTTTTTTTCTAGGATTTTTTCCAAAAAAATAATAAAAAAGAAATTTCCTAAGGATTCACTAATTAATACATATCTTTTATGAATAAATTTTGAATGAATTGCATGAAATCCTCACGAGGTTTGTCAAAAAACAGATAAAACACATTTATTATTTTATTACACAATACCGCCACTCTATCAGTCCAATTCGGTAAACTTTAACAGTTCACCAATGATATTGGTCAAATGACCATTCTACCCATAAATAAGACAAAATCCTAAAAAATAAATCCTAAAAGAAAATCCAAAATATGATCACCAATAATATTTAAAAAATAATGGGTTAAAAAAATATATTTAAAAGATAATATTTTCTAAAAAGTTGTCCTTTTGCTTTTGTTCCTCTGGTTTCCCTACGACAAGTCTATTTCTTTCTTTCCTCTTCCTCGTCTTCTTCTATCTTGTTCCCTATGTCGGTCAAATACAAACACAAGCAAACAATTATATCATGTGCTCAACAGAAAAGGCAAAAAAAAAAAAAAAAAAGAGGAAACCAAGAGTACCCCTTTTTTTATTTGTTATTTTTGGTACTCATTTAGCCATACCCATTTGTGATTTTTTTTTTATCTAGTCTGTGTCTACAAGGAGTTTACTTTTTGTTTTTTTAGGGTTAGTTTTTGTGTTTTGTATGAGGGTTTTGGATTTAATGGAGATTTTGCTCATGGAAGACATGTTACTGGGGATGATAAGATTTGTCAAAGAAGATAAATGAGAGCAGAGAAAGAAATTTATTTCTTCATCATCTTCATCTTTTATTTTTTTTTTTGTCCTAAATATATTATCTCCTTCATCTAGATGAAGCGTCGACGAACCTAGATGAACTTCATCTGGGTTCATCGACCCGGATGAAGAATCTGCTTTATTTTTTATTTAAAATAAAGGGTTATTATTAATTTACCCCCTGAAAGTAAAAATAATCTCAAACCACCACTGGTTTTGAAAATATTAGCTAAGATGGTCCGACCGTTAATTGGAATAGTAAAACGATCAAGAAAGTGACGATTCTGTTAATTCTGAGGGTAAAATGGTCATCGGGACAAAACAATGAAAACAAATTAAAAGAAGGAAAAAACAAAAACTGTCTCTTTCTCTCTCCAGCTCACTCACCCTCTCTTTTTCCCTCTGTCACTCGCCGTCTCTCTTTCTCTCTCTCTGTCACTCCATTTTAGCCGGTTCTATTTCTCTGTCGCCGGTGAGCAAACAGCGATCGACCAGTGCGACATGGAAGCGGAAGAAGAGGAGATCGATCGGAGGAGTGACAATGCGGACCAGTGCGGACTAGTGCGGACCAGTCGACGATGGAAGTAGTCACTCCATCTCAGCCGGACCAGTGCGACATGGAAGCGAAAAAAGACGAGATCGATAGGAGGAGGAAGTCGGTAAGGGACTAGTGCGGATCAGTCGGTGATGGAAGTAGTCACTCGTCACTCCATCTCAGCCGGTTCACCCCATTTTCCCCTTTTGACCGTCCATCTCTCTGCCTCATCTCTCTCTGTCATTACTCTCCCCACCATCGTTCTTTGTCATCTCACCCAATGACAAGATCACCGTTCAACTAGCTCGTCTTCTTCTTTTCCTCCTCCACTGACAACAAGTTGCTCCCTCAATATCTTCGACAGATCTAGCTCATTCGACGCGGCTCATCCATAACCGCACTGGGACAGAGAGTCTTTTCTTCGTCAATCTGTTGAATCGAAGTAGATCTGGCTCACTATTATTCTATCCAACTTCCAAAGCGGCTCCGTTTTCGCCTCTGCATCCTCCTTTGACACTTCCAGATTGATTCTGAAATTGCATCAGATAGGTAGACTCTTCTTTGCTGCCCCTAGTTCCTGTTCTTCTCCGTTGACATTTGGTTTTTGAAAAGTGAAGTCGTTGGAGTGTTTGATGTTCCAGACCGATTCCAAAACCGCATCGGATAAGGAAACTCTTTTTCACCGCCTCTGGTTTCAGTTCTCCTCCTCTGACGTTCTGTTTTGGAAAAGATAGTGTCATTGGAGTGTTTGATGTTTGATTTACTACTAATGCTTGGATAAAAGAATGTATTTTTCTTGACTTGGTATTGAGTATTATACTGATGAGAATCTTTGTAGTTGTGTTTGAACATCAGCCACCATTTATTATATCTTTCTTTGTTGCAAATGGTTGACAGAGCATTAAATACTCAACAAACGCAGATGCCTGGGTTCTTCAACAAACCCAGATGCTTGGGTTTGTTTGTTTGTTTGTTTTTTTTTTTTTAATTTATCATTTAATTTATTTATTTTTATTTTTATTTTGGATGAGAGGTTGGTTGAATATACAAAATATTGATGATTGATTACATAATTATTTTTAATTTTTATTTCATAATAATAATTATTTTAATTTTTAAAAATTATAATTAATTTATTTATTTTTATATAAATTTAATCGTGAATTCCTAAAAATTTTATTTATTTTTTAATTATTTTAATTTTGGTTATGAAAGGGTAGTTTGGTAATTGATTAAGTTTTTATTTGTTATTTTTTAATTTTGGTCTTTTATTGTTTTTGTTATAAAACCACTAAAAATTTAGATGAAAACCGCTCTTGACTGACGATAAGGGGCTTTTTAGTTAATATTTAAAAAAATTGAGGTAAATTGAGATTATTTTTATTTCAAGGGGTTTTTTATGATTATCCCTAAAATAAATCAAGTTGAAATCTAGGTTTTGTTGTTGATTTGTTGTTGTTGGGTTTGAAGCTTCAAACTCGTTTGAAGTTGAAATTGAAGTTGAAGCTTCGACGGGGGCTGGTGGTTATGATTAGATTTGTTGTTGTTGATTTGGTGTTTGTTGAAGAAGAACGCCGGTATTCTTTGATCTGGAAGGGGATTTGGTTTTTTAAGTCGATATTCAAGTTGAAGAAGTTGAAGATCTTCACCAAGAAGATTTGGATTCAAAACCTAGACCTCTTCAATCTCATTGTTTTTTTTTAACAACATTTTTCTAATTTTTATTTTTAAATTAATCTCCATAGTCCATCACATATCTCTTTTTTTTTTTTTTAATTCTTAATTATTTTTAAAATTTTTTTTATTATCTATAATTTTAAAATTAAAAAAAAATAAAAAATCAAAAGATGAAATTACCCTTAAATCATATAAGTTTCACTAACTTTAACGGAATTTCATTAACGAAATGGAGGTATCGTGTAATAAAAGAGTAAACGTGTTTTCGTTTGTTTTTTAAACAAACTTTGGGGAGTGTTATGCAATTGCTTCATAAATTTTCAGCTGCGAGTGGGGCCATGGCCGTCGGGACCACACGTACGTATCTCCACGGGTGACCATAACTTTATAGTTCCCAGCGAAACGTACTTTGTGGGCATTCTACTCTACGCGCCATATCAACACCTTCACATAATAGCTTGACAGGGGGAAAAAAAAAAATCCTATTAAATATAATTTGTTAATACATATGGTCTCTTTCACACGCTACCTACTAGCGGTCTTTAAAGCCTAGTTTTAAATTCTGATATTTTTTCATTAAAAACTTCTATTACCAATTTATTACTTAGTTACATTGTATACATCTTATTTAATTGATTGGAAAAATTTTGTGATCAAATTCTTCCATATTTCATTTAAAGTTATTTTGCTGTAAAATTGTTATCGTTATTGCTTTTTATAAATTTATTACCAAATTAAGATTAACCTTGCTTAAGAAAATATGGTTCTTTAACCGTATATATTGATAACAACCAAACTTGCATATGTAATATTTCTCAATTCGAAAACAAACTGTTTTGTCACAATGCTGCTTGCAAACTACGTACCCATTAATTAATTAGTAGTAGTAAGTCTTTCTAGCCAACCTCAACAAGATTTGACAATTTTTCAATCGGGATGGATGAGTAGATGAACTACCAAGAAACCAAAAGAGTTAGCAAGTTTACCGAACTATACATTAGTACATGTCCAAATCACCTAACCACATATATTTATCCCTATAAGAACCCATCGCTAGGGCACGGTTTCACCACTCAAAACTTCAAGAAAACTCTTGGCTTATTTACAGATATAAGATCCTCCCAAGTTTGAAGACCCAGCTATCTAATTAGTTAAAGATGGCCACTTGCAAGAGTTTGATCATCTTAGTTTTGTTTGTGGCCATGACATTTTCAAGCGTCGATGTTGGTTTAGCAGCTCGTCACCTACTGCAATTCCCACCTTTGCCAACTTTGCCTCAACCAAAGTTGGCACCACTGCCTTCCATGCCAAATCTGCCACAGCCAACGTTGCCGACAATGCCACCAACCACGCAACCATCTTTGCCAAATCCCACATTGCCACCACTTCCTAGTATGCCTACCATTCCGACACTCCCAAAGGTTAATTTGCCACCCCTACCAAGCTTCCCTTCAATCCCCAGTATCCCAACTACAATCCCCTCTATCCCTTTTCTCTCTCCACCTCCATCATCCACTAGCCCTTAATCAATTCATCCATATCTCCTAGCTTTGCTATGGTGTGGAGTACTCTATGGAATCTTTATAGGAAGGTCTTGTTTCTTGTATCTGAGCTTAGACTTATTTGTGAGAGCTGTGTTATTTGTGCATTTATATAGTTTTTCCTTGATGGTCATATACTTGTTTGTCGATTGGTTGAGAATTTCGCATTTATTATTGATTGTATTATGAGATGTTATATATTAATAAACAGATTACTATTTCACTTTATGATCTTTTATTTAATGTCTAATAATACAATAAAAATCATGTTGACTTCAACTGAGGCAATCTAGTGAAGGGCAAATCACATGGTCTGCAGTAACAGATTGATCCTTTTCTTTATGATCATATATCGATCTATTGCTTGCCTTGACAATTTTCATTGATGTTTTAGGCTTCCATAATTGTATCAACACAATTGAAAAAGAAGTCGACCCTGAACAAAGCAGTCTACTAGAGAAGAATTCTTACGATCGCAATAGGCCTCAGCTTGTTTGCCAAACTCTTGATTACTATTTTCAAATTAAAACTCATCAGTTATAGATCCAAAATAACTGGTTATGTTATTGAATTAAGATTGTAATTTAGGGGAAGACAATCGCATGCAATGGTCAATAAAATAGATCGAGGAATTGGTAACCAATTCGATATAATAATTTGTATTATTTTTAAAGTTCAATCACGATTATATTATTATTATTATTATTAGATATTTTCCTGTAATTAATTAATTAAGAAACTTACTTGACATTAGCCACCATTGATCTTTGTTCTTATCTGACTTGCACAAATGATGAAAAGAAGAAGAAGAAGAAGAAGAAGAATTACTATTTTCAATCTAATAAAAAATGGAGGAAAAATTAAGATCTCTAATTACCTATAGATGTTTTAGTAAAAACTAATTTTAATTTCTTGACATTTTAAATGCGGTCACCTATATTCATGTTAATTTACTCTTTTCCGTTTATACATTTTATAACTTTCAGTAATTCTTGTATTTTTAAGAGAATTGTGTAATTTTATATTATGACTTATTTTTTCACTTTAATATTTTCTTAATTTTTAATGGATAAATCACCAATATTAAGCTTTAAAGTTTTGTATTAAGGATACTGTACAGAAGCACACCTATGTTAGGTTCAGAAGGGGCACATGTCTGCCCTGAATTCTTCAAAAAACAAATTCGCTAAGTTGTATTATAAATCACAATTGCCATTAGAAGTTTATTCATTTATTATTTGTCAACTGTTTTCATCTATTATCGAAAGGTATTACTTATTGAAAAACAACCATCATAATCATAAACTAGTTAACTATTATATTTTTAATATGTTCTAAAGATCTAATTAATTTTTGTCAAAAAAAAAAAATCTAATTAATGAATTCCACTCATAGCAAAGTAGTTGAACACTTCTATTTCACAGTTTTGTCTCACCTTTGCCCTTTAAAAATGCGAAATGGCGGGAGATTCGTCTCTTTTAGTGGAAATTGTATGATCAGTAATGGGTTTGATAGAGCTCTTACCCAATTCATGGCATATTTCAAATTTTAATAATAATAAACCATAAAATCTTATTAAAAAAAATAAAAACAATTCCATTATTAGTAATATTTATCAATTTGATATATATTTCTATAAATATCTCTTGTGACTTAATCATACATGCAAAATTTTATTTAATTTAAAATTTAGGATGTCATTATGATTTTTTTAAAAATGAAGCATTATAGAGAGAAATTTAAAAAAAATAAAAATAAACAACCCTTGATTGTTATGGTTTTAAAGAGAATTTTCAATAGTTCAAAGGAAAGTTGTGTGAAAATAATTTTCTAGCTTCCAACTTAGAAATAAAATTCCTAATTAATTTTCTATTGCTGATACTATTTTTTTTTTTATAGTAATTGTTCTTTATTTTCTATGCTCTCATTTAAATGTTGAATGATAAGATTTATGTTCTCAACTCTTTTTATTTATTTTTATTTCATTTACTTACTTCTTGTCATTGAAAGAGAATAAAGAAACAAATAAATATTACATACTGCAATATTATTTTAAAACAGAGTCATTATAATATTACAATGCCCTCTCTAACAAAACTTTCTAGACACACACATAATCATTATAATATTATAGTGTCTTCTCTAGCAAAACTTTCTGAACGCGTGTGGACGCACACACACGTTTAGGCTTGTGTTTTGATCTATTTTAAATTTAGTTTTTTGTTATGTGTTCTCTAGGACTTGTTTTCGGTCTTAATCGTATGAACTTGACATGTTGATATAAGAGACTTACAACTAAGTCACCTCAACTTGCTAATCAATCAAGTAATTATTATTCAATTGAAAAAGGAAGCTGGGATTGTTTTTCAGTAAAGAAAAGGAACATGGTATACGACACCTTCAAGTTCTAATATTTGTTATAAAGGTACAATTTTTTTTTTTAAAGTATTATAAAGTTAAATTAAAGATCGAAAAAAATTCACAAAACTTTGCATTTGTTTTTTAATATAAGAAAATTAATTTTCAAACATGTGTCAAGATTTGAATATGTTCAGAGTGCTCACAAAAAATATATATAATGGCAGGCAGTATGTGTACCTTAATTAATTAATTTTTTTTATTTTTTTTATTTTAAGTTTATCTGTGGTGAAACAGTGTAAATTTGAATAATTGCATGTTGAATGACCTCTCTATTATCAAAATAAAATAGGTGGTGTGTACTCTAATTCTTTTGCGTTATGATTACAATTAATAAAATCAGTGAAACAACCATCTTTGTGATTTTTCTATAGGATGGATGAGAAGTTGAATTAATAGGAAAACCTTAGATGGGTCAAAAGTTTTGGCAACCAATACCGGAAGGCAAATACAACAATTTAATGGTCACAGATTCAGATTTCCCATTAATGTCTGGATATATATAAAACCGTAACTTCAGACCGTGGCACCACCCAAACAATAACTAGCTTATAGAGAAGAGTCATTTATCAATGGGTTATTATCATTTTAACCTCTAGAATTGAAAATAATATCAAATCATCACTGGTTTTAAAAATATTAGTTAAAAATGTTCAACTGTCAATTAAAACAGTAAATCAATAAAAAAAGTAACGGTACAGTGAATTCCAAGGATATAATCATCAATGTCCTTATTAGGACAGCTGGATTGAATTAAAAACTTAAATAAAAAAAAATTATTAAAAAAATTAAAAACCTAATTAAAAGGAAAATCGTTTCTCTCTCTCTTTCCTTCTTCTGTCACTCTCTCTCTTCTTCTTATTCTCTTATTCTTCTTCAATCTCTCAAATCATCATCAGATCTAGAAAAACCACATTCATCAAGTCCACTCATCAGAACTAGAAAAACGATCAGCAACCCTTGGCTCGAAATCACCAAACCACGACGAAGTGAAGCCAGTGAAGCTATGTTTCCGATCTGTCAGCTCAAACACACCCACCACCTATGTTTTGGAAAGTCGTTGCCATCGTTGAAGCTCTCCAAAAATCGACTGGTGCTTATATGGAGGCAAAAGTGTAGACAGAACCCAAGGGTCTCCATCGTCGATGACTTCACCATGTTCATCCTCACCGACTTTGATAAGGTGAAAAACTAGATCTATTCCATCGGCCGCCCCATCCAGCATTCGCGATCTCCAGAAATTAGCTGGTACTTGTGTGGGTTTGATTTAGCTGTGATTGGGCTCCATTGAAGCTCTGGGTTTCTTGCTTTTCATCAACTACTTTGTTCTCTTTGATCTCTGTTGTCCTTTGTATGCTTCTCTGCTGCTTCCAGCAGAGTTTAAATTTGTTGTCTTTATATGTTTCGATGCGTTTGAGACCAAAAAAATTGATGGTGTTCGGTTGCAGAGAAATGAATGGAATTTTTTGTTTTCCAGGTCTGAATAGATTTGTTTGATTTTTTTTGATGTTTGGTTGTAGAGATATTGATGAAATTTTTTGCGATTATTGGTTGATGGAGTGCTTTATTTTTGTTGTATTTGTGCTGGATTTTTATGAGTTTTGTAATTTTTGTGATTATTGATTTCTATTGGTAAATCTGGGTTTGAACCCAGATCTTCAACATTACGTTGAAGATCTAGATTCAAATCTAGATCTTCTATTAGGTTTTATTTATTTTTTTTAATTTACTATATTTGTTAAGATTAATATTAATATTTTAAAAATTAATGTACCACCATTTGATCATTGAGATTATTTTTTATGAAAATTTTTTATAATTAATTAATTATAATAAAAAAATTAATTTAAGAAATTAATTTAATTTAATTCCATTTAACAAATAATTTTATTTTTTATTTATTTTATTTTATTTTGGTTATGAAAGGGTAGTTTAGTAATTGATTAATTTATTTTGTTTTTTATTTTTTAATTTTTCAATATTATAAGGGTGTTTTGGTCTTTTGATGTTTTTCTCACAAAACCACTAAAATTTGGATGGAAACCGCTTTTGGTTTATGGTAGGGGGTTTTTTGACTAATATTTTTAAAAGTTGGAGTCAATTGAGGTTATTTTCGTTTTCAGAGGTTTTTTGGATTTTCCCCTTTATCAATTATCCTTACTGATCAATCAAAAAAAGAGCAATTGAGTATGGCTTCTAGCAACTTTTTCATCTTAGCTTTGCTCGTCGCTTTAACAGTTTCGAGCATGGATGTTAGCCTAGCAGCTCGTAATCTTCTGCAAATGCCAGCAGTGCCACCATTGCCTTCTATCCCAAATCTACCACAGCCGACAATACCAACATTGCCAACCACCCAACCATCTCTACCAATTCCAAGCTTGCCCACCATTCCAGTGTCTCCACCTTTTCCAACCATTCCCTGAATCCCCACTATCCCAACAACTATACCCTCTTTCCCTTTCCTCTCTCCACCTCCTTCTACTACTAGCAGCCCTTGATCACTTCAGTTAAGGATTGTCTAGCAGAGCTATATGCGGCAGAGCTTATGAATTTGAATGTTTTCTTATATATGTATTTCATTTCATGAATAATTTGGGGCTTTAATTTAATTACGTATGTAATTGTAGCTGTAGTAAAGTTTATGGTTTTCGTGTGTACGTTTATTGTACTGTAATTCTATGATGCTATATGATTATCTTATATGGATGTACTTTGAGCATTTATTGCTTGTATTTTACATCATATTGTTTCCCTTGTTTTACCTTTCTTCCTATCTTACGAAGCTACTTAGCCGCTGCAAATTAGTGATTTCCAATAATTTAGTTCCAATCATCATTCTTCAATCGGATCAACTAGTAATTCAACAAAACTGATTTAGGAAGACAATTTTAACGAATAGCTTCTTAAATTAAAATTATGCATCATGGAAGGGTCTATATATCTACCAATCAATTGTTCTTCTAGTTGCTAAATAATATTTAAGGTGTAGATGTAGATTTTATGATATAAATGTTAAATATGAGTTATTATATATATATAAGACTATTAGATTTGTTATGCATTGTACAATTGGAAATTAACAAATCAGTTATTGCTATAACAAAGTTTATTCTTTTTTAATTTAAAATAATGGTAAAAAAAAAAAAACTTAAAAGTATGTAATTTAATATGTGTTCTAAAAAGATAATTAGTTGAAAGATTGAAAAAGTCAACAGGACCTTCTATTTGTTTTCTAAGATAATTTTAAATTTTTAATGCTGCTAAAATAATATGCTTAGATTACTCATGCAAAAAGGTAACAATGGCAAACATTAAGGTTACCCTTTTTTTTTAAATGCTATCCGTGGTGTAATAGTTTGAACATAAATACTAATAGATTTAATCAATATTCTCTACTATATATTATAGTACACTTAGCAGTGTCTACTCTAATTCTTTTGATTTTTTATTATAAAACAACTAATAAACTCAATGAAACAACCACAACTACATTTCAATTTTTCTACATGGTGGATGATAAGTTGAACTACTAAGACAACCTTAGATGGGTTGGAATTTAATTTTGGCAACCACTACAAGAAGGTAAATACACCGACTCGATGGCCATCCAAATATAACTCGATTACATGATCAACGATCATGTTATAATTTAATATAGAGTAAATTATAATTTAACTACCTTGTTGAAAACTAATTATAGGCGGAGCAATGTTTTGAGTTTAATTACTATAAACCTCCTACCGTTAGGGAATTCTATTACAGTTAACCGTGAACTGATAAAAAGATCAAAATACGTTTACATTTTAATTATTTTTCAAAAAAAAATTAAATAATTAAATAATTTTTTTCATCAGATTAATTTGAAAAAAATAAAAAAATTAAGAACAGCGTTGTTCCTCTTCAATGAAGAACAATGTTGTTCTTCATTCTTCATCAATAAATATCAAACAAAATCATCATCACCAATCAACAAATAATAAACAAAATCATCAACAAATAACAAACAAAAATCTTTAAAAAAATAAAAATAAAAAAGAGTTTAGGCTTGCTTAATCAATAACTCATTTTCATCAATTTCGTCAAGATCAGAAACAACCCATAAACAAACCATCTTCATCAAGCCAAACAAACCATCTTCATTAAAAATCAACTTCATCAAGAACCCATTAATAGCCTAGAAACAAACCATCTTCATCAATGCATACAAACCATTTTCATCAAGAACCCAGAAACAAACACACCATTGATTCTTCATCTTCATCAAGAACCCAAAAACAAACACCCAATTTAAATCATCCTTCACCCTAACACCCCACATCTAATTCAACTCAATAAAGCAAACAATTTACATCATCTATCAAACTTTAACACCACACATGCCCAATTTAACCTAATCAAACAATATGTGTAGCCATTTTAATCGTGGTAGCTAACGATCAAAGCCAAGCCAAAAGTTGCTACTGCACGCTCCGACCTATTCACATGGTGGCGTCACCCTAAAAAAGTGGTTTGGCTTGAGACTGAAGACGTTGTCTGTAGAGCTTCTATCGGCGAAAGTGGGAAGTAACTTGGATGAAGTCGGTGACGTCATCACCACCCTCTCATCCATTCATCGAACTGCAACCCTCTCATACCAACACCATATATCGGAGAAAAGAGAATAGCAAAAAAAAAAAAAAATGGAGAGAGATAAAGATGTTGATGTTGAGGCTCTGAACAAATATTGATGTTGATCTGAAAACCAAGAGATGATGATAAGTTTGGATGTTGATCTAAGGCAGCGGTTGGATGTTGATGTTGATTAGGCTGGTTGTTTATGATGAGGGGTTTGAACACATGAGAGATTGGAAACCCAGAAAATAGCAAACTTAATTTTTTAATTTTTTGTAAATTAATCTTTACCATTCATCTTAGATGATGGAGATCAATTTTAAAAAAAAAAATTATTATCAAAAAAATTATTTACTTTATTTTAAAAGAAAATAAAAAATAAGGTCAACATATAAATTTGCCCTTCAATCTGTTAATTCTAACGAAGATGAGCTAACAGAACGAGAGTTTATTGTAATAAAACTCAAAATATTGTTCCACCTGCAATTAGTTTTTATTTAGATAGTCAAATTATACTTTACTCTTTAATATAAATACAACAAATTTTAGTTTTAATAGCAGTTGTTTCATAGCTTCCTGCACCTAACTGTTATTTATTAATTATGAATTTTTAACTGAAAAAATAAATCTAATTAAATTTTAATCTTAAAAAAAAAAAAAAAAAAGACAACTTTTCGTCTTAGTCGAGGACAAAAATAGGCTGTCCAGTATCAATTTCATATGAATAGAATTTTTTAATATTTAGGAAAAATATTAAGGATGTGATAAATAAATAAATTTAACAAAAATAAATTTATTATTTTAATATATTAATATAATTTCATATATATTAAATGACGTTTTTGAATTAATATTAAAATATATATTAATGAAATTTGAACCTGCAAGGAAAGTCTAAATTTGGTGGGCCTGTGTGTGTGGTGACCCATGGCCTATATTCTTCTATGTTAAAGGACACTGCGGGGCTTAGCCTGGGTTGAGCATTTAGTTTAAGCTGTGTGAGAATGGAGACACCGTAATTAGCGAAAGAAAATTCCCAATTCTGATCTTGAGGATTCTTAATCAGAAAATTCCCATTTAATTTGATAATATCACAAGTTAAGAGCAATAATATTATTTTATCGATAATATTTAATAAAAGGAAAAGAAAAACATAAATTTAATTAAAGCAAATTATGTGAACCCAATATACAATTCAACTTGACCAATAGCATATAATCTCTCGAAGGCTAATAATTCTCAAAGTGATAAAAAGGATACAGAAAATACAAAATAGAGTTCGCCACTTAAAATCTATGTTTATTCATGATTGGGTAAATTGTGTAAAACTCTTTTGAGTTTAGGTCTAGTTGCAGTTGATGAAGTCTTTTGATTAAAATTGCGTAAATATCCCCTATCTTTATTGAGAAATGATTAGTAATCTATTAAATAAAATACATTATATTATTTATTAATAATTATAAAAATTCATTAAAATAAAATACATTATATTATTTATTAATAATTATAAAAATTCATTAAAATTAAAAAAAAAATGCAAAAACTAAAAAACAATATCACATGAAGTCACAATTAGAAAAAAAATAAAATAAAATAAAAATAACTACACTGAAAAATCACAATATTATGGTAAACAAGAGAAAATTAGTAAAAATATAGATAATAATTAACAAAATATTGAAGGAAAAATAAAATATATAAAAATATTAAAAAAAAAAGTATGGGAGATAACTTATTGAAGGAATATTATATGCATATTTTTGTGATAAATGTTTACTACAAATGATATAATATAATTGTTCTATTATATATCTAAAATTAACTTCCATAGAACTATAGAAGTAATGAAGTAAGAGAGCGGTTCTCAACTAGATTTTTTTTTTTCCCTTTTTCACAAAATCAATCAAAATATATATGGACAAAAAATGGTAAACATAACCCGTGAAGGTTAATATTCTTCATTATAGTTATTGGTTTTGAATTTTTATGCCTTTAGTACTTATTTTAATATTACTATATATTATGAACCTCAAGTAGAAAATGTTGTTGATCTAAACAAAATTATTGTCAAGACTATTTTTTTTTTATTCGAAAGGTATTGTCAAATAACTAAATGATTCACAATTAGATCACCTCACTTTATTTATTATTGTTTAGGACTTAGGTCACTTAATAGCTTGTTGGTTTACTTACTATCAAAAGAAGAAACTTAAACAATTGCAACAAATAAAATTGCAATAAAATTATAAAAAACTTCATAAATTTAAATAATCGTTTCATTAAAAATACAATAAAATATCCCAAAAATTATTTGAATATAGAAGTATAAAAAATGTTTATATTCACTAACACAAAACTCAATGGAAAATGGATTCAAGGGACTATTTTGACCCAATTTAAAACAATATAGGAATTTTTTTATAGTTAAGTGAAACTATAAGGACTTTTTGATAAAACAATAAGGACTAAATTGATAATTATTTAAATAATAGGGTGATGGTGTAATTAGCCCTTGATAATAATATAAAATGTATTCGATTAACTGATCTAAGTTCAAGAATAGATTAAATTATGTTTGCATTGTTAACCCAAAACTTTGGGTTTAAGCCAAAAAATTATATATTAGCTAACCAAACAAAGGTTTAGAAGGAGTTTGATGTCCTACTTTTTTTTTTTTGAGAAATTACAACTACTACTAAGTCAATATTACAATTTTTTTTTTTTTTTTTATCTCAAAGCAAGACGGCATCCTGGTTAAGAAGGTGAACTACCAAAGACGAAAACTCTCTACAAAATATTCCATTCATCAATTCTTCACAACAATCAATACGTATTAGGCTATTGGCTTTATATATACTTGTGTTTCTATATAAAGACCTCATACAAGCTCTAACGTTTCCACACAAACCTAAAAACGCTTTTTGTTTCAACTCTCCATTTCCTCTAACCACCAATATTCTTAATCAACATGGCCTCTTCCAATTTCTTATTCTTGGCTTTTTTCATTGCTTTGTCGATGTCAAGCATGGATGTCAGCCTAGCAGCTCGTAATCTTCTGCAACTGCCAGCAGTGCCACCATTGCCTAGTTTCCCAAATATGCCGCAGCCAACAATACCAACATTGCCAACCACCCAACCATCTCAACCAATTCCAAACTTGCCCAGCATCCCAGGACGTCCAGGGTTCACTCTTCCCCCACTTCCAACCATTCCCTCAATCCCCAATATCCCAGCAATTATTATCCCTTTCCTCTCTCCACCTCCTTCAACTACTAGCAGCCCTTGATCACTTTGTTACTTTCTCTATGTTACAGGTTGCTTTCGTGTGTGTGATTTCAGTTCAGGATATTGGCTAGTAGAGCCATATGCGGCAGAGCTGATGAATTTGAATGTTTTCTTATATATGTATTTCGTCTCGTGAATAATTTATTTGGGGCTATGTAATTGTAGTTGTAGTAAACTTTATAGCTATTGTGTGTGTTTATTTTACTGTAATTCTATGATTCTCTTCATGGATGTACTTTGAGCATTTATTGTTTGTATTTTGTATCATATTGTTTCCCTTGTTGTACCTTTCTTCCTATCTTACGAAGCTACTTATAAGTCCTAATTAATCGATTACTCATGATGATGAAGTTGTAGCCTGTAATATACGTTCAAGTTTCTCAAGCCGCTACAAATTAGCGATTTCCAGTAATTTGAAGGGTTTAGTTCCAATCATCATTCTTCAATCGGATCAACCAGTAATTCAGCAAAACTGATTTAGGAGACAAATTTAATAACTTCTTAAATTAAAATTATGCATCATGGAAGGGTCTATATATCCACCAATCAATTGTTCTCCTAGTTGCTGAGTAATCTTTGGGGTGTGGATTTAGATTTTATGATATAAATGTCAAATTTGAGCTATTATATATATAGAAGACTACATTTTGTTTTACATTGTACAATTGAAAATTAACAAATCAGTTATTGTTATAAGATGTATTTTCAAATTCAACAAAATATGAAAATTAACTTTTAATTTTTTTAAAAAACTTAATAACAAAGATAACATTATCAAACAGACACTTAAAAAAATTAATATTAACATAGATAATATTAACTTTGGGCAAGATTTGATGCATTTATAAAATATAGTTAAAAATTTGATATTTTTTAAAAATATAGCAACGAAAATGAAATTTATCATTTACTAATATTAATCAGTGTTTGAACGAAAAAAAGTTGGTACATTATGTTATCAGACCAGTTTGTGAAATAAACATTCATTCTATCTTTGTTTCTTTAATCTAGAATTTTGTTCCACACATAATTTTCCTATGACCTATCTATTTGATCAGTATATGAAGTATACCTCTATTGACAGATGCAAAACGCAGTCCCTTAGATTGGTAACAAATAAATCTACATAGGATTATTCTTTTTCTCATTCGTAATCGTATGAATGTGTAATAGGATAGATAAGAAGTAATTTGGATTACTCAATCAATGAGTTGCTAAAGTGATCAGGTTTGGATCGAATTTTCACCACGACCACAAAAAGTTTATTTGGATTCATGACCACACTCAAATGAGTCCAACTTGTTTCGAAGGTAAGTTGTGAAGTAGGGACGGGTAGATTTATGAAATTGATTTTGATAAAGTATAGAAAATTTTTAAATAATTAGAAATACGTATGTGGAGAGACAAAGAAAAGGGATAAATTATATTAACTGAAATTGGTTATCTAAATGCAATTTTAATTTATATATCCATTGATTCTCAATTTAATGAGATTATAATTGTGAATTAACTAAATAAAAGTAAATTATTTTCATCTTAAAATTTGGAACTAGGTTTTCATTCGGCACAGAAGTAATGCTAAACAATCATTCTTCTACGTAGAATGTCCCGATAGATAAATTAAATATTCTTGTTGTGTAGTTTTACTTTATATTTGACCCTAATAATTGTCGATAAATCTTAATTGAAGACATATAACAAGTCTAGAAAAATACAAGTGAATCTTAATGAGATAAAGTAAGTTTTAGATACACAAACCGGTTTGGAAGGCATAAAAGAAAATAAGCAAAATACACATGCATAAATGGTCTTTTGAGAAAGAGAATTCAAATTTTTACCCACCCTAAATCATTTTAAAGTTTTCTATCAACAAATGACACTGCTACACCATTTTAATATTATTTTATTGTTAGAATAAAAAAAAAATCAAATTTATTTTTTAAAAATTTATGTAATTCCACCATTAGTGGAATGATATTTTCGTGTTTGATAAAATGTTAAGTCTTTTATGTTTGGGTTGGGTTTCCCTCTTATATAGAAGCAACCCATTAAAGTTGACCCATTTTGGTTAAAATGGAAGAGAGACATTTTAATATTGTTGTATATAGTTTACATACCACTTTCTCTTTAGGGTTTTTGAGTGTGTGAAAAAGAAAAGAAAAAAATTGAGAGAGAGCAGCTGCTACAAAGGTCTTTGCTACTAGAAAACTAAATGTAGCTGGTTGATAGAGAGAAGAAAAGAAAGCGACTAAGATTGAAAAAAAGAAGGTGAAAATTACCTAGAATAGAAAATACCCTAGATAGATTTCTCAAAATTGACCCAAATGTCTCCAAACTTGCTAACACACTAAAACTTATTCACATGTACAAAACACAAAAAAAATATCGAAAACACATGTAGTTTGCTCAAGTTATCATCGTAAAAGCATGAAATCGTATCATAATTTAGCATGATCATACCATCATAGCTGGAGTTCAGATTTCTTCCAAGAGGGAAGAGCGATTTCCTTTTATAGGAGATCTAAAAAGAAGATCCATTTTCGCTAGAGAGATCGAACGATCTCCTACAGAGGATACAGAGGAGATTAACTATCTCCTTAATTTATTGAAGAACATTTGATTTCCCAACAAGGACATTGATATTCTCTATTATTGGAGATCGTTTGATCTCTTTGGTGAGAATTAATTAGAGATGGATTGATCTCCTTATGAGGAGTCGATCTCCTCTGGTACAAAAGAAAGTTCCATTTGTCACAAAGATCATTGATCTGCGCTTGCGGTGGTGTCCATTATCGATCAATTTTTTTAAAATTTGTTTGTGGGGGTTATTTTATAACTAAGTAGAAATTGTGCATTTTGACCACCGTTGGTCAATTTTTTTTTTTTTCAATCTTTCGTGAGGTTTATTATAATTAAGCGAAATTGAGTATTTTCTTATAATATATTTTATGTGAAATTCGTATTGATAAAACGTGTAGGGTCAATTTAGAGTTAGAGACGGTTTGTTTTTCCATTTATAATTTAATGATGTTGATTTCCACTCATTAAGTTGTTTTTTTTTTTATAAATGATCAAATAATTTAAAACTATTCAAAAATAACTAAAAAAAATTGTACTTTTCATTTAATTATAAATAACTTAAATATATCTAAAAGATTATATTCGAAGTCTATCCTCCTCAAGATAACATGTTTCAAATTTATCCTAATTTTATACTAATAATTTTTTTTCTTGACACTTACAAGAATTATATTTAAAAAGAAAAACCTAAATATATTTCATCTAAAATTACCTTGGAATTAAACTATTGTATTTTAATTTATAATTTAAACATTTATTTTTCTAGTTACTATTTTAAATATATTAATATATTTAAGTATATAAATATGATTAATACTACTATATTTTTAGTCATATTTTAATTATGAATAAAATATTATTAATATGTATATAAAAATGTTTTAAAGTTTATTAAATTATTTATTTTCAGTTTTTGTTTTAAATTAATTAAATTTATATAACAACAAATGATAAAAATGATATAAATATCTAATTACTAGTTTTCAGATAATTCTAATTTTAAAAAACAAACAGATTTATGATATATACAATGATTTAAAAAAAATAAACATGTTATTTAGATTTCAATCACTTCTCAACCTTCAGTAAGTTTCAGCATTATTCAATCTTCAGATAAAAAATAAACGATCCCTTAATCATTTTCTTTTGATCAATAAATGATGGATTTTACCTTTATTTTCAAGGTCAAGACTTAAGTTTAATTGTTGACCATTTGATGGAAGGGGCTCTGATATTATAATGAGTAAAAGTAGTACAATTTGCTTTATTCCCTAAATGCAAGGATTGTTTCAGCAATTATCCCCTTTTTTATAGTATTGCTATTTAAATAATAATAATTATTATTATTGAAAAAATGTCTGGCATCTTCCTTGATCCGACAAGTGGTAGTTTACCAGTGCCCACCTCTAGACAGCTGGACTGCTGACATTGCCACTCGTCACAGGTTTGGTACGAACCGGGCTTTTACTATTTGAACCTGAACTGACTGATTGTTATATCTCCACCCCAAATATATATATATATATATTTTTGATAACTAGAGCAAGCTCAAAGACAATCGGGACAAGCTAAAGGGACGACGTTGATCTATCCAAATAAAAGCACCGATGATGCGGTTCGATGAATTGTTTTTTAATGGAAGAAATCCACCTGCATTGGAATAAAGGAGAAACCCACAAAGAAATGGGGGGATAGCCGAAATAATTTAAACTTTAGACCTCGTTTGAAGCTGTCGGATTGAACTAGAATTGACTAAATTTCAGTCCAATCTCGACGTTTGGACGAACATGAGATTGGATAAAATCCAATCTCATATTCAACTTAACCCCACAGCATGAGCATAATTAAACTCACGCTGAAGCATGGGTTTAATTACTCCACTGCCCGTGAGATTATTTAAAAGTTTTATATATATATATATATATATATATAAAAAGAGGAATAGAGGATTCAAAATCACATATAAGATATAATTTTTTTTTATCCAATTTCATGTATATCAAACACAAGATAGTAATATATTATAATCTGATCTTAACTTTATCAAACATATCATAATATTAATAAATTCAAACATATTGAATCCAATCATTCGCATTAAACGAGGTCTAATGAAATCTACATCATAATTAAAAAAAAAAAAAAAAAAACATTACAAATAAAACAAAGCAAAGATAATCGTGCAGCGAACAATGGTATTGTCGAAGACCCAAGTTTTGAGACAACATGGTACAACGCAATCATCATCTTCCTCATCTGAATCCTGTTTTGTTTTTCTTTTATTGATATTATAATTATTTTGATTATCAGGCAAGTGGAACTGCTGGTACCAATAAGCTACAACTCTATTCATACTGGAGGAGCTCTTGTTCTTGGCGTGTCAGAATCGGCCTCAACTTGAAAGGTCCACTCTTTTTTCTCTCCAATCAATGTTTCTTTTTGAAGAAATTATAAAGAATTAGTTTTGGGTTATGTGTTATATGATTACAGGTCTGGAATATGAATACAAAGCAGTCAACGTGGTTAAGGGAGAGCAATTTAGTCCTGGTGAGTTTTGATTGTTTTGTTTTGATCATAATTATATTATATATATAATATACCCAGATGATTGAACTTGTTATGTGGTTTGATTTCTTTAATATTTGGTTTTGTAGAGTTCAAAAAGCTGAATCCTATAGGTTATGTGCCTGTACTGGTAGATGGAGATGTTGTTGTCTCTGATTCTTTTGCTATTTTACTGGTAACCTTCTTATTTTCTTGTTTTGCAAGTGAAAATCTTTAGCTTCTCTTTTGAATCATATAAATATGGTTGACATTACATTTTGCAGTATCTAGAAGAGAAGTATCCCCAGCATCCGCTGTTACCCTCTGATCTGAAGACTAAAGCTATCAATTTTCAGGTGAATTTACAACAAATTGGAATTGTTCTGCTGATGACTTGGCTGCTTTTTTATCTGTTTGAAATTTATACATAATTTTCTACAAAAACGTATGTGAGCTAGTTCTATATCTTTGCTTAGCTATGCATTAATATTTTAGCTGCATATAGATATGCTCAGGCTAGTTTATACCAATTAGTGCTAATTATTACCTAGCCGTAGCTGTCGTCAGTTTCTTTATTAACTTATTCATTTGTTGCCTTTATATTGTGGTTGTAGACATGCAATATCTGTTCTGATATTCAATTTAGTTAAAGTGCATTTTGGATCTGATAGCAATGGTCGTTTTGGTCTCCTGACTTGTAGGCTGCAAACCTTGTTTCCTCTAGTATACAGCCTCTTCAAAATATTTCGGTACTGGTGTGTATCTAAACCTGCTTTATTTTGTGAAAGTTAAATGACCAGTTGTAGCACTTATGGGATATATAAATATATGTACATAATCGTAATTGTTTTGCTTATTCGAAGAACTCCATCGAGGAGAAAATTAATTCGGATGAGAAACTCTCTTGGGGTAAAACTCATATCAGGAATGGTTTTGCAGGTAAGTCATTCAAACTCCCATATATGTACATGCATATACCTCTGTTTCTGTTTACTAGATTTATAACTCTGTATCATGACAGTTAAATTCATTCAGTATGTTTAATGAGCAATTCTCTTAGTAGTGAGTTAATAGAATTTTAATTGGTCTTGTCGTATTACTTTTAGCACTGTATAAGAACATGTCCATTGTTGATGGCTTGGTACTTCTGTGATTGCATTTTGGAAGAGATTAGTCTACCCTGATAACTAACTTATGTATCTATGCCCCGCATTTGTGCATGCATAGACATACATAGTCATGTATACTTATATATCACTCTATATAGATTTAATGTAATATCCACATTTTACATTTTGCCTCTCCTCAAAGTATCCTACCAAAAATTAACTCCTATTTTGCTGAGTTGTGATTGTCTCTGTTTCCTGAATTCGTTCTCCGCTAGAGTTGACTATAGCTTGCATGTATTTCAGCACTTGAGAAGCTGTTAACAGACTATGCTGGGAAATATGCAACAGGAGATGAAGTTTACCTGGTTTGTTTTTCCTGCTTCAATGGTGCATATGCTTGTATTTAACAGAAAATAGTGTGTTGGAATGCCCATCAGATTTGAAGGGATCATATTTATGTTGGGGACTATGAAAATTGGGTAGTTCAGACTGGGAATGAATTTATATTGACAGCATAACCCTTGCATTGTAATTATTAAATATCAAGCCTTTAATTTACTACCAAAAATAATTTTACTTTTTATCTTCTAAATTTTGAATTTGGTCATATTATCATCTAAGAGAGTAAGCAAAAATAGGGAGGGAGGGAGTGGGGGAAATATCTGCTGAAAGAACCATTGTGTATGCTTCCTCATTTTGGAGTCATCTTTTTTTTTTTTTTTTAATTTAAATATAATTTATGGCAGCAAGCTGTAATATAAGAAATCGATTCCCTATGTGGGACACAGTTTTGCTACCAAACTATTAACTTATGCGATGAATGCTGCATTAATTTTATCTGTAAATGCTAGGTTTTGACATAAACTTATACGATCATGTGATCTTGCAGGCAGATTTGTTTATAGCACCGCAGATTCATATTGCAATCAAAGGTTTCAATCTTGACATGGTAATACTTACCTTATGAGTTTCATGTATTAAGTTCATATCTTGAGGCAATGTTTATAACTGATTTATGATTTCAAAATAACTTGTAACATCACTATACTCTTTGAAAACCCATGTGAATGGAAAAAGGAGAAAGTGCATTCAACACATTAATTATGCTGGAGTGTAAACTTGTTGCCACATTACATATTTTCTGGAAATTTTGATGGCTTTTTCTGTCATGTATCCCTGTTTCTGTTTACTTGGATCATCATTTTCTATTTCTTACACATTGCTGTGTAAATAGATTTCTCTATATGCTGTACCAACAAGCCCGTGCTCAACTTTTTATGCAGACTGAATACCCTCTTTTACTGAGGTTGCATGAAGCATACAATGAACTACCAGCTTTTCAAAATGCAATGCCAGAAAATCAACCAGACACTCCTTCCTCATGAATTAATAATTAAGCTAAGGTATGCGATAATATTTTACCAATAATGATTAAATTACTGCAGCAATTTGAAAGTTGTTGCTAGCATTAACAAGTTAGCTCCTTTTGGTGTCACAACTATATTGGTCTACTGGCAATGATATGTCTTGAAATTAACCTTATAAGAATTTCAGGTTCCCAGGTCTTCAAATATTAATCGAGTTGGAAAGGGACAAAAATCAATAGTTTTAATTTTGAGCATATTGCTTCATGTCTTCACATTGTCTCTTTGTTTTTGCATTTTCTGATGGGGATTTACGATCATGATTATGTTTACCATTCTAGCTGAAATTGGTGCATTTCTTTTTGTTCAGGTCAAGCTTCTTGACCTCAGCATGCAGCTTGTAGTACCGTGAGCTTCGCGTTAAAATCTCAATGTATTGGAAAGTAGGACTGAGTTGTTCTGTTGTAATTTATAATAAAAAGTGATGAATGATAATAGTGGTGTCGATGAATAAATGATCAAGCTCTTCTTCTAAGCTGCTTATACAGCATGCAGCTTGTTGTACCGTGAGCTTCGCGTTAAAATCTCAATGTATAGCAAAGTAGGATTGAGGAGTTCTGTTGTAATTTATAATAAAAAGTGATGAATGATAATAGTGGTGTCGATGAATAAATGATCAAGCTCTTCTTCTAAGATATATATATACGTCTATCTATCTATCTATCTAGTATTTCTCATTTCCCAACGACTTTGGACTTGAAAACCTTAATCACTTATATTTTTTGCGTTGTTATTGTTCTATCCGTATTTTCAGAAATTGAAATTAGCTATGGTAACCATCGTTGATATTGCTATGAACAACACAGAAAGCGACTTTGGGAAGAAGCTTTGATTTCTATCTAAATGGTATACATCAACTCGATGTTTTACAACCCTTTTTTTCCTATACTCTGTTTCAGATCGATCTTCTTGACCTTTCAGTGTATGCTGCTGCATAAAGTGCGGACTCGATAGAAGATGGTTGTTTCATGATTATTTAAGTGAATATTTAATTGGAGTTCTCTGGACTCGTGAGTGGGCATTGTTCTCTATTCCCTTCGATGTATCATAAATTAGGAAAGTAGTTCTTTCTGGTTTTTGAAACTGAAAAAACTTAATTCAAGTAACCAAAGAAGCAATACAAAAAGGTAAGTGATCCTCCGAGGAGGACATAACCAAGGCTGGTAGTGAATGGGCCATACTTGATGGTAAAAATATCCGATCCAATCCAAACTGGCAAGACATCTTACGGAGATTTTGATGATGATGAAGTTGTAAAAATACCAAAGTGATGATGATGAAGTTGTAAAAATACCTAAGTGATCCTATCTTACGAAGCTACTTAGAAGTCCTAATTAATTGATTACTCATGATGATGAAGTTGTAGCCTGTAATATATGTTCAAGTTTCTCAAGCCGCTACAAATTAGCGATTTCCAATAATTGGGGTTTATTTCCAATCATCATTCTTCAATCGGATCAACCAGTAATTCAACAAGACTGATTTAGGATGACAAATTTAACGGATAACTTCTTAAATTAAAATTATGCATCATGGAAGGGTCTGTATGTCCGCCAATCAATTGTTCTCCTAGCTGCTGAGTAATCTTTTGGGGTGTAGATTTAGATTTTATGATATAAATGTCAAACTTGAGCTATTTTATATATATATATATATATATATATATATTTATAGAAGACTACATTTTTTTTTTACATTGTCCAATTGAAAATTAACAAATCAGTTATTGTTATAAGATGTATTTTTAAATTCAACAAAATATGAAAATTAACTTTTAATTATTTTTAAAAAACTTAATAACATAGATAATATTAACTTTGGGGAAGATTTGATGCATTTCTAAACTAAAGTTAAAATTTTGATATTTTTTGAAAATATAATGACGAAAGTGAAATTTATCCATTACTAATATTAATCAGTGTTTGAAAGAAAAAAGTTGGTACATTACACGGTCCGAAGAACTGCTCCCAAACGGAAGGAATCTACCCACACATAAATAAAGGAGAAACCTATATGAGGGTGAGGGGTAACCCACACAGAAAGGGGAAAAATAAGTTATTTTTGGCATCCTAGGGTGCCAATCCATGCCTTTTAAGGGCAGCTACCGTACTAACCAATGACGTCAGTTGTCAAAGACAATGGCCCAAATAATTTGGACTTTAATTGAATCTACATCATAATTTTTTATTTTTTTTAAAAAAAAAAAACAATGTGTTGTAAAAAATAAGATTAAAGTGAGATTTTATGAGAGGATGAGAAAAGCTCTATTGCATGTGTGAATTACACCCATTTTACAATCAAATGCAAGCCAACATATATATAGGCAGTTTTGTCCACAAAATCAAAAAATTTTTCAACCGCTTCCATTGTGTATCTCAACCACTACCTTAAAAAATTATTTCTTTAAATTGGTGGGATCCATCCAATAATTCACAATGCTCCTCCTTGGGTGAACCCCAATTTAAAATAGACTACCTCATTAAAAACCTTATCAATTAAACTCAATAAGATAAAATCTGACTAAAGGGAAAGAGAGTGTAGTATACAAAACTCTAAAAAGAGATGATATATTCTCCTTGATGATCCTTTTGGGATGATACTATTTAAATTTTTTGCTAAGTAAAACCCAATAGGATAAAAACCTAAGCAAAAAATATTTTATGATCTACTGGATCAAAAATATTAGAATCTTTTATATTCAATAATATTTAAATGTGCTTTCAAAAGACTGTCTCATAAAAAACATTATTAGGAAAATCCAATAAGACAAAACCTAATCGAAGGAAAAAAGAGCGCAGTACACATATGTCCATATTGACTTAATATAATCCCCTTGAAGGAATGCTTCATAGTCAATTATGTAGCTTACATAATCGACGTATTCCAATGCCGTAAATCAATTCCTCGAATGTTGATGTTGATAATATTTTGGTGAATAAGTCTATAAGATTATCTGTAAAACAAACTTATTTAACATCAATCTGTTGACTTTGTTAAAGCTCATGAGTATAAAAGAACTTTGGTGAGTTATGTTTAGTTCTATCTCTTTTTATGTATCATCCTATAATTTGAGCAATACATGCAACATTATCTTCATATATGATTGTGGGGGAATTTGACATAGTAGGTAGTTCACATGTAATCTGGATATGAAGAATGATAGATCTCAACCATATACAATTTTTATTTGTTTCATATAGTGCAAGAATTTCAGAAAGGTTAGATGATGTAGCAACAAAAATCTGTTTTGTGGTGCGCAATGAAATTATTATATCATTATAAGTAAAAAAGATAGCCAGCTCGCAAATGAGCATTGCAGGGATTTGAAAGATATCCAACTCGTAAATGAGCTTTGTGGGGATTTGAAAGATATCCAACATCAACATAACCAAATCAAACTTGTAGTATTAGCAGATTTTGAATAAAATAACCTCAAATCTGTTATTCCACAAAGATAACAAAAACATGTTTGATCTCATTCCAGTGACATCGTGTTGGTTTAAAGTTGAATCTGACTAATAGATTTACTGAAAAAGTAATATCAGTATATTACATTATGCTAAATATAATAAAACACTAATTACACTCAAATATGGTATTTCTGGACTACGTATTCGTTCATTATCTTCTATAGGTCAAAATGGATCATTCTATGATAAAAAAATCAAACAATTATATGGGTACTCAAGGGATGAGTTTTATTCATATTGAAATATTTTAATATTTTTTCAATATATGCTCTTTGATAGATAAGTACTTCATGTGATTTATGTTCGATCTCCAGACCGAGATAATATTTTGTTTGCCCCAACTCTTTCATTTCAAATTCTTTTTTTTTTTTTCAAATATTCAACAGCTTTTAGGAGTTTTTTAAGAGTTTCAATTAAATCCATGTCATCCACATGTACTACTACAATTACAAATCTAGATTTTGATTTCTTTATGAACACATATGAGCATATAGGATTAATTCATTTATCAGGTATTCGTTAAGACGACATGCGCTTGGATTGTTTCAATCATACAAGAATCATTGTAACTTAATTGAATAAACATTGTTGGTTTTTTCTTTGTATGCTTTAGACATTTTAAATCTTTCAAGAATTTTCATATAGATATCAGTATCAATTTACTCATATAAATATGCTTTGGAGTTCTTTTGAGACTACCAAAATTATTAAAAATCTAAAAGTGATAGTAACCATCGCAGGTAAATGTGTCTCATCATAATCAATTCCTGATCTCTGTGAGAAACCTTGTACAATAAATCTTGTTTTATATCTTGCAATCTCATTTTTTCCGTTACGTTTTCATACAAATATTCATTTGTACTCAACTGGTTTGAAGTCTTTAGGTGTTTAGACTACAGGTCTAGATACTTTTCGTTTGATTAAAGAATCCAATTCTGCTTGAATTGTAACTTTCCATTTAGGCTAATTATATCTTTGTCGATACTCATCAACCGTATGTGGTTCACAATCATAGTTCATAATTTGAATAGCAACTGTATATGTAAATCTACTATTGATGATTGTTTCATAATGATTTCTCATATCTTTTACAAAATTCAATGAAATTTTTTTATTTTTAGAATTTTGCAGCTGTGTGATGGTTTGTACCTCTTTAAGTGTTTTAGTCATCTCAAGGACTGACAACTCTTCTGGAGTTTATTTTTCAGAGAATGTGAATTTCATAGCTTGGGTATTATTTTCAATAAAATCGTGATTTTTCATTATCCGCTTCTGGAGAATATTATCTTTTGAACCAACCGGCCTACCACGCTTCTGACATACATTGGATGATTCATTTGTTGCATTTTGATTACATTGTTCTACATGGACAATTATTATAGTCGATGCATTAACAGCTAATTTATATGATTTTGTTACTCTAACTGCATCTGTAAATGTATCTGGCAACTGATTGTAATCATATGAAGATTAACTATCTTTCGTACTTCATTTTCAGATTATATGGTACAAGGATTCAGATGAGACATTGTTATAATTTTTCATAAGAGCTCATTTTTCTCTCCAATAGTGATATATTTTTTTTTTTTATATTTCTCTTCACCAGAAATTTTTTCTCCCCTTAATGGTTGGAAAGTCGTCTCTTCAAAATGACAATATGCAAAATGAACAGTAAAAAAATCACATGTCAATTGTTCAAGATATCTGATAATTGAAAATGAATTAAAGCTAACATATATCCCCAAACCACGCTAAGGTCCCATTTTGGTTTGTTGAGGAGGAACAATAGGAACTGTACAGTACAATCAAAAATGCGTAAATATGAAATATTAGGTTGGTGCCCAAACATAAGTTGTAATGGAAAGTACTGGTGATAGATTAGATGTGCTTGATGAATGATTCTTCCAGACAATTTTAGGAATATACATATGAAACTAGATGTTCAACATCAATTCCAACTGATGTGTAATAATCATCAAATGTTTTTTTATATAAATTCACCAACATTATCTAATCATATATATTTAATTGGATAATTTAGAAATTGTGCTTAAAGTCTAATAATCTGAGCAAGTAATCTAGCAAAAACAATGTTACAACTAGATAATAAATATACAAGTGACCATCTTATGGATACATCAATTAATATCATGGAATAACGAAATGGTCCGTTTGGTAGATGGACAGATCCATATATATCCCCTTAAGTTCTTTATAGAAAAGATTGAGATTCAAAACCAACCTTATAAATAGATGGTTTAACCACCAATTTTCCTTATGAACAAATGATACATATATTCTTATTAGATGATAAAATCTTTAGGTTCTTTAATGGATGCTTATGAGAATTTTCAATAATTCTACGTATCATTATAGATCCTGAATGACCAAGACGGTCATGTAAAATTGAAACATTTTTTGTTTTGAAAGCTTCTGGTTCAAAACTACATATATTTTAATTGATTTTATAATTGTATGATACAATCCAAATGAGAAAGTTTCGAACTTTTCTAAAATAAGCTTCTAGCCTGAAATAATTCTAATAATGCATAAATATTCAATGTACTTCTCATTTGTAGTTTCAATATAATATCTGTTACTACATATATATTTGAAATTAAGTACATTTCTTCTGAATCTACTTGAATATAATGTATTATTTATACATAATTTGTACCATTTGTTGACAAGATAATAGTTTTTCCAGAACCTTCTATTAAGTCTGTAGTACCTCTGAGATACAATTATATTTCATTATCTTAATTTTCTTTAAGTTTTCAGTACATATTTTGGATAAGATATAAACATCTTTCCATATGTAATTAAGACCCATTTTATGAGTTTCATAGGGGAAGAAAAGAGTTGTATCTCTTTAAAAACATATAATTCTTCAGGACTCATTATTTATATAATGAAGATTATATATATAGCTCAAGCGTAATGATATTTTATTATTTACTTCAAGGAATAATAACTTTATAACAAAATTTATTTTTCATACTTCTATGTGTAATGTATAATTTATTTATTGCTATTTACGTAAATTATTCTTTATAAACAATCACTCAAATTAATATATTGACAATGAATATAAAATCATTAGGATATGTAATTTTCAAATAAACGATCATTTGAACTTTAAGTTCATATAACTTTTAAAATAATCGCCATAATAAATAATGCATGTCAATTATCTTTCCCTAACGAAAAAATTTATTTATTGGCCTTATGAACGTATTTGCATCATCATAATATCCATCTATGATTTATTTATATTATTATAATATCCTTATAGGACTTAATTATATTGTCTTACTATCCTTTAGGGATATAATAAGCCATCATATTATTCTTTAATGACTAAAATATTATATAATGTCCTTTAAGGACCAAACTCATAATGTTTTTCAGAGATTAAATTGCAATATCAACTATTGTCATTCATGGACATTTACTAGGTAAGAAACTTCAAGTTTTTATAATGAATATCTATATTATTTTCAATAATTTTTTATCATATTATACTTATAATCATATGATAGTTTCAGTCGTAAAATATGCTTCCGGCATATGACAATATAAATAATATAATATAATTTTCTTAATGTATATAGATTCTTTCAAGATCTATTAAACTAAATATTAAACTAACAAAATGTCATTTATGCAACAATGATGTTTTTCACTTTGTAATATACAATTTGCTCTTTTAGAGTCTTCATATATAATTGGTAAAAGATTCCGATGATATTTATGTATATTTCAAGTATACAACTATTGTAATTTCATATTTCACCAATAGTAAATACTTTTCTTTGCTTTGGTGTGAATTCTATTTTCTGTAGTTAAAATTTATTATGATTACTGAGACTTTATTGATCATAATCATTGTCATGACTATTAGATGTTTTAACATTCATTTCAGATAATGATATTAATTAATCTAATCATGCAAGATAAATAGTTTTTCACCTCATAATGATTAACATTATATTTAAAGAAAATTTCTACATAATAAATTTCTTTATGAATATATCTGGAACTTCGGATTGTCAAAAATTTCATATATACTTTTAGAATTTTAGATCTAAAATCATGATAACTCCATGTTTAATCTAGAACTTTAAGTTCTATTAATTGAAATCCAGAACTTCAGGTTCTGATTGAATTTGTTCAAAATTTCATATTCTAATAATGTATAATAATAAAAATAGTAATGGATAAAATTTCTAGAGTCATATATATAATGTATAACAATAAATAAGGTTAGTGCAATCATATATATAGTCAGCAGAGCCGTACATTCGTGGAATCGGCAGAGTCAAACATGCTAGAATAATTATACATAAGTGTTATAGGTATTTTTGGGTACCTTAAATGGACTGCTAAAAGCTCAATATTGTTGATAGAAGCCCATGACAAGTAGAAGTGCAAGACCTTTTAAGAAACAAAAGACTGCATATTTGGCGAAGGCACATCTCGCTTAGGGATCTAGTTTATCAGACGTATAGCTCGCCCAAGAGTTTAGCTCATCAGACATACAGCTTAACAGACGGCCAACTCGCGGACTCAGAATACACGATCAATTCAGTCAGACTTCAGACATTTCAGCTCGTTGAGACGAGCTCTCAACTACTACAGCTCGTAGGACGCGAGTCAGACACTGCCGGAATCGTCAGAGCAAAAATCAACAAGACGTATCGTACACGCCTAACCCCGTAAGAGATTACAACATAGATTACGGAAATCTCACATAACCAGCATGAGTTAGTTGTTTAAACTCATGCTTTGACAGAGTTGACCTGACAGATGTCAGGTGCATTAAATGTAATCATCATTTCATTTTGACTTATTGTATCACTGTAGCATCTCCCATTCTCTATAAATAAGGAAGGATTTTCATTGTAAAAGGGGGACAGTCTTTTGAGTGTCGTTACTCTGTAAAAATAATGAGAGAGAACGGTGGACGTAGGCATAATTTGGTCGAACCACTCTAAAATTTTGTTGTCTTATATTCTTTCTCTACCTTCTTCTTCTTTGCTTTTCATATGTTTCTTGTACCGTTTCCATCTCTCATCTGCAATTTGAGCTAGAAATAACCTGATCGACTAATTTCAGACGTCGATAATAAGTAAATAAATATGAATGATAAATAAATAATTTATAATGAAAATCTATTTACTTAGATCCTATCTACTTAAATCGTGTTGATAATGTATTGTAAAAATAAAATTAAAGCTAAATTGAGATTTTTATGAGAAGAAAAGAAAAGGTCTATTGATATTGCGCGTGTGAATTACACCCATTTTACAATCAGATGCGAGGCAACACATGGAGGCAGTTTTGCCGACAAACTCAAAAATATCTCTTCCATTGTATGTGTCAACCAATATCTTAAAAAATTACTTTTTTAAATTTGTGGAATCCATCCAATAATTCACGACACAATGAAGATTATAAATCAAACAAGGCAAAGATAGTCGTGCGGTGAATATTGATACCCTCGAAGACACAAGTTTTTAGACAACATGGTACCGTGAAATCTTCGTCTTCCTCATCTAAATTCTGTTTTATTTTTCTTTTATTGATATTGTAATTATTTTGATTATCAGGCAAGTGGAACTGCTGGTACCAATAAGCTACAACTCTATTCATACTGGAGGAGCTCTTGCTCTTGTCGCGTCAGGATCGGCCTCAACTTGAAAGGTCCACTCTTTCTTCTCTCAAATCAATGTTTCTTTTTGAAGAAAATATAAAGAATTAGTTTTGGGTTATGTGTTATATGATTACAGGTCTGGAATATGAATACAAAGCGGTCAACTTGGTTAAGGGAGAGCAATTTAGTCCTGGTGAGTTTTGATTGTTTTGTTTTGATCATAATTATATTATATATATATAATATACCCAGATGATTGAACTTGTTATGTGGTTTGATTTCTTTAATATTTGGCTTTGTAGAGTTCAAAAAGCTGAATCCTATAGGTTATGTGCCTGTACTGGTAGATGGAGATGTTGTTGTCTCTGATTCTTTTGCTATTTTACTGGTAACCTTCTTATTTTCTTGTTTTGCAAATGAAAATCTTTAGCTTGTCTTTTGAATCATATAAATATGGTTGACATTACATTTTGCAGTATCTAGAAGAGAAGTATCCCCAGCATCCGCTGTTACCCTCTGATCTGAAGAAGAAAGCTATCAATATTCAGGTGAATTTATAACAAATTGGAATTGTTCGGCTAATGACTTGGCTGTTTTTTTATCTGTTGAAATTTATACATAATTTTCTACAAAAACGTATGTGAGCTAGTTCTATATCTTTGCTTAGCTATGCATTAATATTTTAGCTGCATATGGATATACTCAGGCTAGTTTATACCAATTAGTGCCAATTATTACCTAGCTGTAGCTGTCATCAGTTTCTTTATTAAGTTATTCATTTGTTGCCTTTATGTTGAGGTTGTAGACATGCAATTTCTGTTCTGATATTCAATTTAGTTAAAGTACATTTTGGATCTGATAGCAGTGGTCGTTTTGGTCTCCTGACTTGTAGGCTGCAAACATTGTTTCCTCTAGTATACAGCCTCTTCAAAATATTTCGGTACTGGTGTGTATCTAAACCTGCTTTATTTTGTGAAAGTTAAATGACCAGTTGTAGCACTTATGGGATATACAAATATATGTACATAATCATAATTGTTTTGCTTATTTAAAGAAATACATCGAGGAGAAACTTAATTCGGATGAGAAACTCTCTTGGGTTAAAACTCATATCGGGAATGGTTTTGCAGGTAAGTTATCCAAGCTCCCATATATGTACATGCGTATACCTCTGTTTCTGTTTACTAGATTTATAACTCTGTATCATGACAGTTAAATCCATTTAGTATGTTTAATGAGCAATTCTCTTATTAGTGAGTAATTCTCTTATAAGTGAGTTAAGAGAATTTTAATTGGTCTTGTCGTATTACTTCTAGCACTGTATAAGAACATGTCCATTGTTGATGGCTTGGTACTTCTGTGATTGCATTTTGGAAGAGATTAGTCTACCCTGATAACTAACTTATGTATCTATGCCCCGCATTTGTGCATGCATAGACATACATAGTCATGTATACTTATATATCACTCTATATAGATTTAATGTAATATCCACATTTACATTTTGCCTCTCCTCAAAGTATCCTACCAAAAATTAACTCCTATTTTGCTGAGTTGTGATTGTCTCTGTTTCCTGAATTCGTTCTCCGCTAGAGTTGACTATAGCTTGCATGTATTTCAGCACTTGAGAAGCTGTTAACAGACTATGCTGGGAAATATGCAACAGGAGATGAAGTTTACCTGGTTTGTTTTTCCTGCTTCAATGGTGCATATGCTTGTATTTAACAGAAAATAGTGTGTTGGAATGCCCATCAGATTTGAAGGGATCATATTTATGTTGGGGACTATGAAAATTGGGTAGTTCAGACTGGGCATGAATTTATATTGACAGCATAACCCTTGCATTGTAATTATTAAATATCAAGCCTTTAATTTACTACCAAAAATCATTTTACTTTTTATCTTCTAAATTTTGAATTTGGTCATATTATCATCTACGAGAGTAAGGAAAAATAGGGAGGGAGGGAGTGGGGGAAACATCTGCTGAAAGAACCACTGTGTATGCTTCCTCATTTTGGAATCATCTTTTTTTTTTTTTTTGTAATTTAAATATAATTTATGGCAGCAAGCTGTAATATAAGAAATCGATTCCCCATGTGGGACACAGTTTTGCTACCAAACTATTAACTTATGAGATGAATGCTGCATTAATTTTATCTGTAAATGCTAGGTTTTGACATAAACTTGTATGATCATGTGATCTTGCAGGCAGATTTGTTTATAGCACCACAGATTCATGGTGCAATCAAAAGGTTCAATCTGGACATGGTAATGCTTACCCTATGAGTTTCATGTATTAAGTTCATATCTTGAGGCAATTTTTATAACTGATTTATGATTTCAAAATAACTTGTAACATCACTATACTCTTTGAAACCCATGTAAATGGAAAAAGGAGAAAGTGCATTCAACACATTAATTACGCTGGAGTGCAAACTTGTTGCTACATTACATATTTTCTGGAAATTTTGATGGCTTTTTCTGTCATGTATCCCTGTTTCTGTTTACTTGGATCATCATTTTCTATTTCTTACACATTGCTGTCTAAGTAGATTTCTCTATATGCTGTACTGACAAGTCTCGTGCTCAACTTTTTATGCAGACTGAATACCCTCTTTTACTGAGGTTGCATGAAGCATACAATGAACTACCAGCTTTGCAAAATGCAATGCCAGAAAATCAACCAGACACTCCTTCCTCATGAATTAATAATTAAGCTAAGGTATGCGATATTATTTTACCAATAATGATTAAATTACTGCAGCAATTTGAAAGTTGTTGCTAGCATTAACAAGTTAGCTCCTTTTGGTGTCACAACTATTTTGGTCTACCAGCAATGATATATCTCGAAATTAACCTTATAAGAATTTCAGGTTCCCAGGCCTTCAAATATTAATTGAGTTGGAAAGAGACAAAAATCAATAGTTTTAATTTTGAGCATATTGTTCCATGTCTTCACATTGTCTGTTTGTTTTTGCATTTTCTGATGGAGATTTACGATCATGATTATGTTTACCATTCTAGCTGAAATTGGTGCATTTCTTTTTGTTCAGGTCAAGCTTCTTGACCTCAGCATGCCGCTTGTAGTACCGTGAGCTTCGCGTTAAAATCTCAATGTATTGCAAAGTAGGATTGAGTTGTTCTGGTGTAATTTATAATAAAAAGTGATGAATGATAATAGTGGTGTCGATGAATAAATGATCAAGCTCTTCTTCTAAGCTGCTTATATATATCTAGTATTTCTCATTTCCCAACAACTTTGGACTTGAAAACCTTAATCACTTATATTTTTTTACGTTGTTATTGTTCTATCCGTCTTTGCAGAAATTGAAATTAGCTATGGTAACCATCTTTGATATTGCTATGAACAACACAGAAAGCGACTTTTGGGAAGAACCTTTGATTTCTATCTAAATGGTATACATCAACTCGATGTTTTGCAACAGTTTTTTTCCTATGCTCTGTTTCAGATCAATCTTCTTAACCTTTCAGTATATGCTGCTGCATATGTGCGGACTCGTTAGAGGATGGTTGTTTCATGATTATTTAAATGAATATTTAATCGGAGTTCTCTGGACTCGTGAGTGGGCATTTTTCTCTATTCCCTTCGATGTATCATAAATTAGGAAAGTAGTTCTTTCTGGTTTTTGAAACTGAAAAAACTTCATACAAGAAACCAAAGAAGCAATACAAAAAGGTAAGTGATCCTCCGTGGAGGACATAACCAAGGCTGGTAGTGAATGGGCCATACTTTGGCATAACCAAGGCTGGTAGTGATGATGTACCTTGGGATGGTAAAAATACCCGATCCAATCCAAATTGGCAATGCATCTTACAGAGATTTCGACGATGATGAAGTTGTAAAAATACCTAAGTGATGCTATCTTACGGAGCTACTTAGAAGTCCTAATTAATTGATTACTCATGATGATGAAGTTGTAGCCTGTAATATATGTTAAAGTTTCTCAAGCCGCTACAAATTAGTGATTTTTGTTCTCTTTAAAAACATATAACTCTTCAGGAGTCGTTATTTATGTGATGAAGGTTATATATATATAACTTAGGCATAATGATCTTTTATTATTTACTTTAAGGAATAATAACTTTACAACAAAATTTATTTTTTCACACTTCTATGTGTAATGTATTATTTACTGTTATTTACGTAAATTAGTCTTCATGAATAATCATCCTGGTTAATATATTGACAATGAATATAAAATCATTAGGATATATAATTTTCAAATAAACGATCATTTGAACTTTAGGTTTATATAACTTATACAACAATCGACATAATGAATGATGCATCCAATTGTCTCCCCCTAATGACGAGAAAATTTATTTATTTACCTTATGAAATTATTTGCATCATCATAATATCCATCTGGGATTTATTTATATTATTATAATGCCTTTTTAGGATTTAATTATACTATCTTATTATCCTTCGGAGATATATTAAACTATCATATTATTCTTTAATGATTAAAATGTCATATAATGTCCTTTAAGGACCAAACACATGATATACTTCTGGGATCAAATTGTAATATCAACTATTATCCTTCATGGACATTTACTAAGTAAGAAACTTTAGATTCTTATAATGGATATTCATATTATTTTCAATAATTTTTTATCACATTATACTTATGATCATATGATAGTTTCGATTGTAAAATATGCTTCTGGCATATGATAATATAAATAATATAATATAATTTTCTTAATGTATATAGTTTCTTTCAGGATCTATTAAACTAACAAAGTGTCATTTATACAACATTGTTATTTTTCACTTTGAAATATATAATTTGCTCTTCTGAAGTCTTCATATATAATTGGTAAAAGATTAATATGATATTTACGTATATTTCAAGTATATAACTATTGTAATTTCATATATCACCAACAACAAATACTTTTCTTTACTTTGGTGTGAATTCTACTTCCGGTGGTTAAAATTTATTATGATTATTGAGACTTTATTAATTACAATCATTGTCATAACTGTTAAATAATTTAATATTCACTTTAAAGAATGATATCAGTTAATCTAATCATGCAAGATAAATAGTTTTCCGCCTCATAATGATTAACATTATATTCAAAGAAAAATTTTATATAATAAATTTCTTTATGAATATATTTGGAACTTCAGGTTACCAAAAATTTCATATATACTTTTAGAATTTTAGATCTAAAATCATGATAACTCCAAGTTTAATCTAGAACTTTGTTATGGATGTTTTCACGATCAAACCAGTTGGGTCGTCAGAAGTTCAAAGTATAGACCTAGTAACCCAAAGGCCTAAGAAACCCAGTAATCTGTCCATCCATCTGTTCGCATGTCTGCTCGCTAATGTGCTTGCTTATTTGTTCACCATCTGTTCACATATCAGATCGCTCATGTGCTCGTTTATCAACTCGTGAAGGAGCTCGTTTATGGATCTGATCATCCTTTCGTCCAACCACTCAGCTCTTACTGCATGTACTCGCTTATTAACTTGTCCATCAACCCATCTATGAGGCCGGTAGTCTGTTAATTCATCAGATCGTTGTATAGCTCGTTTATTACCTTTATCAGCGACCCTTAACGAGATCGGTTCAACAAAGAGCCTTACTCGATCACCAGCCTGATGATGCATCTTTCTCGCCAATGTGCTCACTTCTGTCACATCCTTTAGATTACAAGTCAACTGTAGTCAGAGCTGTCAGACCGATTACAGCTCAAGGCGTATTATACACGTCAATCCCGTTAGAGATTATAGCTTGGATTACGAAAATCTCACATAACCAGCATGGGTTAATAGCCTAAACTCATGTTTTGGCAGAAGTAGACCTGACATTGTCAACCCTATTAAATATAAACCCATCATTACAATTTGATTTACTGTACATTGTCTTATTATGCATTATTGTAGCACCTCCCCTTTCTCTATAAATAAGGGAGGATTTTCATTGTAAAGAGGAGAATCCTCTAAGTGCTGTTACTTTGTCAAAATAGTGAGAGAGTGAACAGTGGATGCAGGTATCTTCTTGGGTCGAACCACTTAAAAATCTCTGGTGTTCTATGCTTCTTCCCTAACCTTTTTCCTTTTGCTTTCTGCTTTGCTTACTATACTACAACAACCTAAAACTATAGCTTGGGCCTTAAACGAACCTAGTCGACTAAATCCAGACGTCGACATTTTGGCTTTAGAGGAAGGGACCCATCTGTAGTTTTACCACCTTCGCTCTTGATTTACAGAGCTCGTTTATTAGTCACGATGGTTAGAGGAAGAGTCACCAGAAGCTCTGACGAGACCGCTGACCGTCCAGAGACCTCGGATCAGCAACAGAATGTCATGCCTACTGGAAGACCATTTAATATGGGTGCAGGAATGTCAAACGCACCTATGGTAGGAAATGCTCAAGGAATGTCTCATATTCCTTCCCGCCAACCTATACCTAATGCTGTTGGAAGAGATGTTATGCAGGTGTTACAGCAGCGACAGGAGGTGCTAGAAACTACAATGACGCAGCTAGCCAATGAAGTCAGGGCACTGATTCAAGTCCAGGTTCAAGCTGCTCAAGGACCACCCTAGGCCACTGCAATGAGGGATGTTCCACAGCAATAGCACGCTGAGGCTCTTATCGCGAATGAGAGGAGTGCTAGAGCTGGAGTTGGAGTTTTGTTAATCAGTCTAGAAGAACATAAGTTCCTTTGTGCACTCAAATTCGGGTTCAGAGCCACAAACAATGAAGCAGAGTACGAAGCCTTATTGGCAGGACTCCATTTAGCCAAAAAGATGCAAGCTGAAAGGCTCCAAATTTTTAGCAACTCCTAGCTCATGGTCTGTCAAATAAAGGGTAAGTATCAGGCTAGGAGGTCAAGAATGACAATTTACCTGCAGAAGGTCCAAGAGCCGTTGGGAACCTTTGAAAAGTATGAATTAAATCAGATCCCACGAGCCCAAAATTTTCATGTAGACGTATTGGCTCGCATAGCTACATCTCAAGACACAGGTTTTTCGGGGAGCGTGCTGGTGGAGTTCCTGTCGAGGCCAAGTACAGAGCCCAGTGATGAAGTAATGATCCTAGCTGTGGCAACAGATTCATGGATGAAGCCTTTGGTTGATTATCTGCAGGAAGGCGAGCAGCCAGATGATAAGTTAGAAGCATGCCTCTGAGAATAAGAGCAGCGAGGTACTGCATCTATGATGATATGCTTTACAAAAAAGATTTCTCAACTTCATTACTACGATGTGTTGATGAGTCTGACTACACTACAATCTTGAAAGACATACATGAAGGTCATTGTGACAACCATATTGGGGGGCTGTTCCTAGGTCAAAAAGCACTTCGACAGGGGTTTTACTGGCCAACGATGAAGCAAGATGCTATCAATTTGATAAAGAAATGTGACAAGTGCTAGAGGTTCTCCAAGATTCCTCGAGCTCGGCCAGCCTATTTACAGCAGATGATCAGTCCGTGGCCATTCGTAATTTAGGGCATGGATCTAATCGGGGCCTCTTCCAACAGGTCAGGAGAGGTGCAAGTATGCCGTTGTTGTAGTTGATTACTTCACAAAATGAGCAGAGGCAAAGGAATTGGCTGAAATCTCCACGGCTAAGATAGAAAAATTTGTGTGAGATAATATTATCTGCATATTTGGTGTTCCACAGCAGCTCGTGATAGACAATGGAACCTAATTCACAAGCGAGTAGTTCTTCAGGTTCTGTGGTGACCTTGGCATCATGAAGAGCTTCTCGGCAGTAGATCACCCTCAAACTAACGGCTAAGTAGAAGCGGTCAATAAGGTTATCAAGTAAATCTTGAAGACCAAGCTTGAAACAAGGAAAGAAGTATGAGTTGATGAGTTATTGAAGATACTATGGGCTTACAGAACAACAGCTCGCAGCACCCCTAGAGAAACTCATTTTTCAATGGTCTATCGATCTGAAGCCATAATTCCTGCGAAGTTTGAGGTAACCAGCCAACGAAAAGCAAGCTTCAGTGCTGCCCAAAACGATTAGCTCCTAGCCACTAACCTGGATCTCCTCGAAGAAAACAGAGAGACAGCTCGCCTAAGAATAGTTGTCTACCAGCAAAAAATAGCCAGACATTATAACAAAAGAGTCCGAGTACGAAAATTCAAGCCAGACAACCTGGTGTAGCAACAAATCCTTCTCCGAGCACGCAAAGCCAGCGCAGGGACACTAGGAAGGACCATATCTCATTCATGAGGACCTCGGGAACGGAGTATACCACCTAGCAGACATGAGTGGAACAGTACTATCACGGGCTTAGAATGCAATCCACTTGCGACCCTATTATAAATGACTGTTGTATTGATATTTTTTATTATTGCCTTTGTAACACTAATCACATAATACAATGAGAGCTCCATATTTCTCATATATTATCACTAACACAGAGTGCTTATGTGTTTTTATGTGAAGTGTGTAGTTGTGAAAGGGCTAAATGACTGAATATTGATGCATACCAACCCCACACCTGTCCTACAGGGATAAAAGGCTGAATATCGGTGTTACCCCTTACAGGGTTAAAGGATTAAAACGGCCACGAGCCCACGCACTTAATCGCCGCTTGTTGATAGGCCTCCCTCTTTTTAAGTTGTTCCAGACACTTCACCACTCAAATCATCGCACAAAGGAGCACGGTACAACAAAGTCTTGACTGCTAACTGCGTCACTTTAAGATTGTGCTGTAAATGCTCGGGTTACGACCCTGTGAGCGCAACCGAGGTCCTGCTACCTCCTCAACTCACGCTATAGACGCTCGGGCTCTGACCTTATGAGTGTAGCTCGAGAGGATAATATATTGTATAACTCGGGTATCGACCCTGTGAGCACAGTATGTTGCAGATGTTCAAGTTTCGACCCTATAAGCGCAGTCCGCTGTAGATGCTCAGGTTTCGGCCTTGTGAGCACAGCCCGCTGTAGATGCTCGGGTCCCTACCTTGTGAGCGCAACATACTATAAAGACTTGAGTTCCTACCTTTTGAGCACAGCTCTTAACAAATTGGAGAACGGCTGAGGTAGTCTACTAGCAACACACCATCCATATTAGTTAGTTCTTTCTAGACTCACATTACTTTGTAGATATTCATTTATTTTACAGATATTACTATCACGCAGTTATACGAGCTAATTCCCTTCTTATTATTATTAGTTAAATGTCCATCATTCCGCGAGTAACTCGCTTCATATGATGATCTAATACCAATTGGACAGGGGGCTGAGTTATTGGTTTATCTGCTAAAGATCTTTTTCTTCTTTATAGATTATATATTCTATCAAAGCTGATCTACTTACATTCTTGATGACGCACTTGTGATCGGTAAGTGCGCTTTTATGCTCTGAGAGATATCTATGCGACCAGTTAATACTTATCATCATAGCAGAGCTAGTTCAGCTAATTCTCTTGAGCAAACTTATTATTTAATTATTTTATTATTTATCTTGCCGTTTATATATGGTTCTCACTCTACTTTTGTGAAGAAGATTATTGTCCTGCGATGCATCTAAAACTTAAGAAAAATAAAGCAACTCAGCTGAAGTCTTTTCTCGTGAAGATTGAAAATATATTGCAGAATCAGAAATTAATATTAATTTTAATGTTCAAAGATAAGCCTCTACAAAATGAAGGAATAAAGAACTATTTCTTAAGGGGCTTTAGACGAGCTTGCGGAGGCCTTTTTTGAACCTTAATCACTGGGAGCTCCTTGTGAAGACAAACTCTGACCCCCATGAGGTGTCGGCTAAGCCAAAGGAGTTGTGCTCAACGGAGGTGTATTGTGAGCATGAGCAGGAGTAGGAGTTGCACTCTTAGTTGAAGTTGAAGGAGCGCCAGCCTGAGCAGTTGAAGGCGCTGAACTTTTCTTAGGGACAGGAGGAATAGTCCCCTTCTGAGTAGTCTTCGCAACTCTAGCTTGGGTAGTCTTAGCGGCAAGAGCTGCTTACTTCTTCACCTCCTTCACTGCCTCTTCCCAGAAGAATGTGATCTCTAGATCCAGATAACTTTTTCATAAAATGTACAGGAATGAACTTGACATCTTCTCAATGGCATCTTTTGTAGCTTTCTTAATACAAGCTTCTGCTTGGCTGAGAGACTCTTTGGCGCGTGCAAGATTTCCTTTCATTATGTCCATGTCTCGCAACACCAACTCGACCTTCTTCTCGGCATGCTCAGCTTGTTTATTGCCCGAGTTAACGTCCTGCCTGAACGAGCTATTCTCCTTATTAAAAAAGAGAGTCTCCTACTTCAGCTTTTTGTTCTTCTCAATAGCCTCCTTCAGCAAGGAAGCGGTGATATCTCGAAGCTTGATTTCACGAGCTAAGGACTCATTCGCTCTATCCCTTTGCTTCCTAACACCCTTGAGTTTCTGCTCAAGCTTGTAGACAGCCTTTTTCGCTTTTTCGGACTCCCTATGGAGGAACTCCGACTCTTCTTTTATCATTTTGTTATCACCCTCAAGCTTCCTGTTCGCTTCCTCGAGCGAGGCCTTTTCTTCAGCCAAATCAGGGAAGTCTCTGAACATCTTCATGAGTATCATAGAAGTCTAAAATGAAGATGCTTCAGTAACAAATAAGAAGATAACATAAGTTACAGAATCAAAGCTGAAACTTACCAACACATTGTGGCGAGCAGCATAGCAGATCAACTGACCCCCACGAATATGTTTCTAATAAACGTTTGGTTTCTCAGATCCCAGTAGCTATGGCAATTGATCCAAGAGGTCGCTGAAGTATTTCCCAACATTAACTTTCGGGGTCTGCTCCTCGTCTACCCCCTCTGCAATAGGCTCTTTGCCTTTAGTCCTTTGACGTTTTGAAGGGGGGCTTCGCAACCCCCTTTCCTTTATCTTTAGCCCCTGGTGACCGAGTTAGTGAACTGTCTGGAGCTGGGACCACCTGACTAGTGGGTTCATTTGGTGAGGCTATTTGTTTTCTAGGTTTCTTCCTCAGGGATTTGTTTTTCACTCCCTGTTTTTGAAGGGGCGCTACAGCCTCTGGTTGAGGCGGTCCTATTGATCAGGGAGGAGGTTCGGTAGAGCCAGTTTTTTAAACTTCAAGCTCATCGATGTCGACCCTTAGTGGAAGTAGAGGTGAATCCAAATGTAGCCACACCATGGTAGTATACTTCTTGACGGCTAGAACAGACGTACCCTTGTCAAATTCTCTGAAGACTGAGGGGACCTCTTGCTTTTTGCTCACTCCAATGTCCCCAGCGAAGTTCAAGAGCTTGGTCTCTACCCCAGGTGTGAGCCCATAATCCCTTAGGAAATAGTCTGCTGGAAAGTAATTGTTCAAAGGGTCCTTGACCTCTGAGAACTTCTGGAGTGCCTCTCGCTCTTCGCTCAAAGGATCAATCGAGCTTTTGCTGACGTTTGCACATGAGGAAAAAAAGGAAGATCAGTAAGTACAGTAGTAGTAATAACGCATGCATGTAGGAGCAGCGAGTAGAAAATATGCTCACCAAGGTTAAGTGTAAAAGTAAAATTTTCAAGTTTTAGTAGGGATAGATAAGACGCGTAGAACCAGCGGATCTTGAAGTCGTCCACGTTCGACTTGCCAACCCTCTTAAACAAAAACATCTTGTAAGGCGAGTTGTGAGCGGCAGTGTAGTAAATACCATCTTGTTTCTCGGCCTAGAGGCTGGTGGTAGATTTGAAGTAGAAAAGGTGTTGAATCATGTTTAAGGAATGAGGCGGAAGCCCGTTCTTGATAAAGACGCAAGCTAAAGAAGTCAGGCAGATGTGCATAAGAATTTGGTGTAAGCTGGAAAGGGGTTAGGGCCAAGTCGTTCAGGAAGTCTATCAGATATCTAAGGACTAGAAACCTAAACCTTAACTCTACATGTTGGCGGCTGATCATTATAAACCCCTCAGGAGGGTAAACCACGTGGTCATGCCGAGCCGTTCCATGACACGACAACTAGAAGGGAAGCCAAACCTTTCGGCTAGTGTAACGAGCTCGTCGCGGGTAACAGAGGACTTATATTGATAGAAGGACTCGCGAGCAGGGGAATCTTCTCGCCCTGATGACTTCGGTGTACCTTCACCACTTTGGGAAGTTGCACCTAGAGAACCCCTGACTTGTTGAGCAGATTCACTCCCATAATCTTCATTGCTAGCCCTTACTCGGTAATAGCAGCGTCCACGAAGGGCAAAAGAGTCCATATGTACGAACTCCTCAAAGCTCATTGTGAAAAAAAAAAAAAAAAAAACTGTTTTACAGATGTTCCAGTTCCAAGTAATCAAGAAGCAGCACAAAAGTGTACTCCCAGCAAGGTCAGAAAATCACTTGCTTAGATTCTTTAGAAAAACGCAAGTCAAAGTGAAGAACAGAAACCAGACCTAGAGAAGGATGTCATGCATGCAAAAATGGAAACAAAAAGGTTACCGTGAAAATAAAAGCTCACCTTGAATATGGTAGAAGCTAGTAGCTCTGGGATACGAATGACGATTAAGGGCGGAGAGCTCAGAGAAAACTGGGAATCCGAAAGATATCTAAGTTTGCAAATGGCAGAAAGAGAGGAAGATGAAAAGTCTCGGTCCCTTTTATAACCGATGAAGCCCTAACCGTTGGATCAAAATAGTTGTATAATCGCCTTAGATCTGACGATGCTGTGCGATTCTCGAGATTTTGTCATCATGCGCAGTCAGTTGAAAGACGTGCATTAAATGCACACGGCACATGATGTAACCTATAACCGTTGTCTGGGGTAACACCACATATTCTGAAGTTAAAGCAGAATTTGAAAAAGTGGAATAACTGTTCCTGCCAAATGAGCTCATTTTCAAGACTCGTAGCTCCTGGTCCACAAGATTCACCAAAAGCTAGGGGGTTTGTGTTATGGATGTTTTCACTATCAGACCAATTAGACCGTCAAAAGTCCAAAGTATGGGCCCAGTAACCCAAAGGCTCAAGAAACCCAACAATCTGTTCATCCCTCTATTCGCCTGTCTGCTCGCTTATTTGTTCGCCATCTGTTAGCATATCAGATCGCCCATATGCTCGTTTATCAGCTTTTGAAGGAGCTCGTTTATGGATCTAATCATCCGCCCATCCAACCGCTCGACCCTTATTGCATGTACTCGCTTATTAGCTCGTCCATCAGCCCATCTATGAGGCCGGTAGTCTGTTAACTCATCAGATCACCGTATAACGCGTTTATTACCCTTAATGAGATCAATTCAACAAAGAGCCTCACTCGTTCACCAGCCTGATGAGGCATCTTTCTTGCCAATGTGTTCACTTCTGTCATATCCCTCAAATTACAAGTCAACTGCAGTTAGAACTGTCAGACCGATTACAGCTCAAGGCATATTATACACGTCAATCCTGTTAGAGATTATAACCTGGATTACGAAAATCTCACATAACCAGCATGGGTTAGCCGCCTAAACCCATGTTTGACCTGACATTGTCAGCCGCATTAAATGTAAATCCATTATTACAATTTAATTTACTGTATATTGTCTTATTATGCATTACTGTAGCACCTCCCCCTTCTCTATAAATAGGGGAGGATTTTCATTGTAAAAAGAAGAATCATCTTAGTGTCGTTACTCTGCCAAAATAATGAGAGAGTGAACAGTGAACGTAGGCATCTTCTTGTGTCGAACCACTTAAAAATCTCTGGTGTTCTATGCTTCTTCCCTAACCTCTTTCCTTTTGCTTTCTGCTTTGCTTACTATACTACAACAAGCCAAAATTGTAGCTTAGGTCTTAAACGAACCTAGTCGGTTAAATCCAGATGTCGACAAACTTCAAGTTTTATTAATTGAAATCCAGAATTTCAGGTTTTGATTAAATTTGTTTAGAACTTCATATTCTAATAATGTATAATAATAACAGTAGTAATGAATAAAATCCGTAGAGTCATATATATATAATATATAACAATAAATAATGTTAGTGTAATCATATATAGTCAGCAGAGCCGTACATTCATAGAGTCAACAGAGTCAAACATGCTAGAATAATTATACATAAATAAATAAATATGAATAATAAATAAATAATTCATAATGAAAATCTATTTACTTAGACCGTATCGATAATCGTATTTATTGAGATTTTATGAGAGGAAAAGAAAAGCTCTATTGCATGTGTGAATTACACCCATTTTACAATCAAATGTGAGGCAACATATATAGGCAATTGGAAAAATTTTAATTTAGTCCCTAATGTTTACCAAAATGTTACTTTTTTATTAATATTTGTATTTCGAATTCCCGTCATCCCTAACATTTCGAAAATATATCAATTTAGTCCTTTTGTTAGTCAACCTTAATAGGGAGAAGGTTAATTTTGTCATTTTAACTTGAATATATTTATATACTTTTAATATATATATTTAATATAATATATATTTTTATATTTTTAATTTAATATATAAAAATATTTTTAAGTTAAAAAAATAATAATAATAAAATCTGGTCTCCATGGGAGATAGAAAACTGGTCTCCCATGGAGACCATTCTCCTTCTGGTGAGGGAGACTAGAAAACTGGTCTCCTTCGTTGGATCGAAGACCTGGTCTCCAACGATGAAGACCAATGGACCATCGCGTCTTCGACGATGAAGACTAGTCGATCTCCATTATTGGAGACCAGATCTCCAGCGTTTGGAGACCAACACTGGTCTCCATTGTTGAAGACCAGATTTGGCCTCCAGTGATGGAGACCAAAGGGTCTCTACCATCGGAAATTAGTCTCCGATAATGGAGACTGCTTGGAGATGCCATTAATTTTTATTTTTTTTAATTTACATAAACTTTTTTTTTAATTTGCATAAACTTTTTTTTTTAGATTTGGGGATGTTTGGTTTGATGTTAGATATTTAATTTGGATGATGTTGGTTTGATAAAAATAATAGATATGATGATTTTGATGAATGTAGAAGATGAAATTGAAGATGAGAAAGATGATGAGAGTTAGAAGATGAAGAATATTTTTTTTTTATATATTAAAAATATTATTTTTGAATTAAAATATTTATTAATAATGAATTGAATTAAAAAAATTGATTCAATGATACGTCACAATTTAATTGCAATGTGGTCAATAACAATTTTGTAATAATATGGATAATTATTTTATAATTATTAGTTTTTAAAATGATAATTACGTCATTTTAATTATTTTAAGTTATATCAACGATAAATCAGTCTTTTTGTCACGTTCGACTGTTATTTTTTTTTTAAGTAGACTAAATTGATACATTTTTTAAACGTTAAAAATAACGAAAATTTGAAATATAAATATTAATAAAAAAATAATATTTTATCAAATATTAGGCACTAAACCCCGCCAAGTTTGCCAACAAACTCAAAAAAATTTTCAACCACTTCCACTGCATGGTCAACCAGTATCTTAAAAAATCACTTTTTTAAATTTGTGGAATCCATCCAATAATTCACATTATAAATCAAACAAAGCAAAGTTAGTCGTGCAGTGAATATTGATACTGTCGAAGACAAGTTTTGACTTTTGAGACAACATGGTACCGTGAAATCTTCGTCCTCCTCATCTAAATTCTGTTTTATTTTTCTCTTATTGATATTGTAATTATTTTGATTATCAGGCAAGTGGAACTGCTGGTACCAATAAGCTACAACTCTATTCGTACTGGAGGAGCTCTTGTTCTTGTCGTGTCAGAATCGGCCTCAACTTGAAAGGTCCACTCTTTTTTCTCTCAAATCAATGTTTCTTTTTGAAGAAATTATAAAGAATTAGTTTTGGGTTTTGTGTTATATGATTACAGGTCTGGAATATGAATACAAAGCAGTCAACTTGGTTAAGGGAGAGCAATTTAGTCCTGGTGAGTTTTGATTGTTTTGTTTTGATCATAATTATATTATATATATAATATACCCAGATGATTGAACTTGTTATGTGGTTTGATTTCGTTAATATTTGGCTTTGTAGAGTTCAAAAAGCTGAATCCTATAGGTTATGTGCCTGTGCTGGTAGATGGAGATGTTGTTGTCTCTGATTCTTTTGCTATTTTACTGGTAACCTTCTTATTTTCTTGTTTTGCAAATGAAAATCTTTAGCTTCTTTTGAATCATATAAATATGGTTGACATTACATTTTGCAGTATCTAGAAGAGAAGTATCCCCTGTGTCCGCTGTTACCCTCTGATCTGAAGAAGAAAGCTATCAATTTTCAGGTGAATTTACAACAAATTGTAATTGTTGTGCTAATGACTTGGTTGTTTTTTTTATCTGTTGAAATTTATACATTATTTTCTACAAAAACGTATGTGAGCTAGTTCTATATCTTTACTTAGCTATGCATTAATATTTTTGCTGCATATGGATATGCTCAGGCTAGTTTATACCAATTAGTGCCAATGATTACCTAGCCGTAGCTGTCGTCAGTTTCTTTATTAACTTATTCATTTGTTGCCTTTATGTTGAGGTTGTAGACATGCAATTTCTGTTCTGATATTCAATTTAGTTAAAGTACATCTTGGATCTGATAGCAATGGTTGTTTTGGTCTCCTGACTTGTAGGCTGCAAACATTGTTTCCTCTAGTATACAGCCTCTTCAAAATATTGCGGTACTGGTGTGTAACTGAACCTGCTTTATTTTGTGAAAGTTAAATGATCAGTTGTAGCACTTATGGGATATATAAATATATGTACATAATCATAATTGTTTTGCTTATTCGAAGAAATTCATCGAGGAGAAACTTAATTCGGATGAGAAACTCTCTTGGGTTAAAACTCATGTCGGCAATGGTTTTGCAGGTAAGTCATCCAAGCTCCCATATATCTACATGCATACATCTCTGTTTCTGTTTACTAGATTTATAACTTTGTATCATGACAGTTAAATCCATGTAGTTTGTTTAATGAGCAATTCTCTTATTTGTGAGTTAATAGAATTTGAATTGGTCTTGTTGTATTACTTTTAGCTTTGTATAAGAACATGTCCATTGTTGATGGCTTGGTACTTCTGTGATTGCATTTTTGAAAAGATTAGTCTACCCTTGTAACTAACTAATGTATCTATACCTTGCATTTGTGCATGCATAGACATACATAGTCATGTATACATGCATGCATGTATACTGATATATCACATTATCACTCTATATAGATTTAATGTAATATTCACATTTTAAGTTTTGCCTCTCCTCAAAGTATCCTACCAAATATTAACTCCTATATTGCTGAGCTGTGATTGTCTATGTTTCCTGAATTTGTTTTCCGCTAGAGTTGACTATAACTTGCACTTATTTCAGCACTTGAGAAGCTGTTAACAGACTATGCTGGGAAATATGCAACGGGAGATGAAGTTTACCTGGTTTGTTTTTCCTGCTTCAATGGTGCATATGCATGTATTTAAGGCAAAATAGTGTGTTGGATGGCCCATCAGATTTAAAGGGATCATATTTATGCTGGGGACTATGAAAATTGGGTAGTTCAGACAGGGCATGAATTTATATTGACAGCATAACACTTGAATTATAATTATTAAATATCAAGCCTTTAATTTACTACCAAAAATAATTTTTCCCTTTATCTTCTAAATTTTGAATTTGGTCATATTATCATCTAAGAGAGTAAGGAAAAATAGGGAGGGAGGGAGTGGGGGAAAGATCTGCTGAAAGAACCATTGTGTATGCTTCCTCATTTTGGAATCCTCTTTTTCTGTTTTTTTTCCTTTTTTTTTTTTAATTTAATTTTATGGCGGCAATCTGTAATATAAGCAATTGATTCACTATGTGGGACACAGTTGTGCTCCCAGACTATAAACTTTTGAGATGGATGCTACATTAATTTTATCTTTAAATGCTAGGTTTTGACGATCATGTGATCTTGCAGGCAGATTTGTTTATAGCACCACAGATTCACTGGGCAATCAAAAGGTTCAATCTTGACATGGTAATGCTTACCCTATGAGTTTCAAGTATTAAGGTCATATCTTGAGGCAATTTTTATAACTGATTTATGATTTCAAGATAACTTGTAACGTCACTATACTCTTTGAAACCCATGTAAATGGAAAAAGCAGAAAGTGCATTCAACACATTAATTGCTCTGGAGTGTAAACTTGTAGCTACACTACATACTTTCTGGAAAAATTGATGGCTTTTCTGTCATGTATCCCTGTTTCTGTTTACTTGGATCATCATTTTCTATTTCTTACACATTGCTGTCTAAAAAGATTTCTCTATATGCTGTACCGACAAGTCACGTGCTCAACTTTTTATGCAGACTGAATACCCTCTTTTACGGAGGTTGCATGAAGCATACAATGAACTACCAGCTTTTCAAAATGCAATGCCAGAAAATCAACCAGACACTCCTTCCTCATGAATTAATAATTAAGCTAAGGTATGCAATAATATTTTATCAATAATGATTAAATTACTGCAGCAATTTGAAAGTTGTTGCTAGCATTAACAAGTTAGCTCCTTTTGGTGTCACAACTATTTTGGTATACCAGCGATTAGAAGAATTTCAGGTTCCCTGGTCTTCAAATATTAATTAATCAAGTTGGAAATATTGTTCCATTTCTTCACATTGTCTCTTTGTTTTTGCGTTTTCTGATGGAGATTTACGTTCATGATTATGTTTACCATTCTAACTGAAATTGGTGCATTTCTTTTTGTTCAGGTCAAGCTTCTTGACCTCAGTATGCAGCTTGTAGTACCGTGAGCTTCGCGTTAAAATCTCAATGTATTGCAAAGTAGGATTGAGTTGTTCTGTTGTGATTTATAATAAAAAGTGATGAATGATAATAGTGGTGTTGATGAATAAATCATCAAGCTCTTCCTTCTAAGCTGCTTATATATATTTAGTATTTCTCATTTCCCAACAACTTTTGACTTGAAAACCTTAAATCACTTATATTTTTTACGTTGTTATTGTTCTATCCGTATTTTCAGAAATTGAAATTAGCTATGGTAACCATCTTTGATATTGCTATGAACAGCACAGAAAGCGACTTTGGGAAGAAGCTTTGATTTCTATCTAAATGGTATACATCAACTCGATGTTTTACAACACTTTTTTTCCTATACTCTGTTTCAGATCGATCTTCTTGACCTTTCAATATATGCTGCTGCATAAAGTGCGGACTCGATAGAGGATGGTTGTCTCATGATTATTCAAGTGAATATTCAATTGGAGTTCTCTGGACTCGTGAGTGGGGATCGTCCTCTATTCCCTTCGATGTATCACAAATTAGGGAAAGTAGTTATTTTTGTTTTTTGAAACTGAAAAAACTTCATTCAAGAAACCAAAGAAGCAATACAAGAAGGGTAAGTGATCCTCCGTGGAGAGTGAACGGGCCATACCTAGGAATGGTAAAAATACCTGATCCAATTGAAATCGGTGGGCATCGATCCGTTCGAAGCGGGCTTATGGCAGCAAAAATGTGATCTGGGGTTTTAAACTTGATCCATGTGTATTCTTAAATCATCGAAATGAGTGAAATATGAATTATGGTTTTGGATTTTTAGCTGAAATTCGTGATCTTTTGAGTTAAATGGTAATGATGAAATGGGGTGGCACTGATGACCTTTGGATAACATACTGTCGTGAGCTGAGTTCTTCTCCGCCCAGAGAGGTTAAATCTGGCCCAGAATGCATCTGGTCCAGAATAGAGCTCGCCGGAGACTTCCTAATGGAATCATCTGAAGAATTTTATAAGTTTTTTAGAACATTCTCATCCTGTAAATGTCTAGAGTTGGTAGATATTAGCTACGCTTATTGTATAGTTGGTAGTCGTACATTAATGGTCCAAGTGCCTGTATAAACCCCTGTACTCATTCATTTATAATCAACCAGAGAATTCAAAGTAACGATACAGCTCTCCTTAGCCAACGTTACAATACGGTTGTTCCATATTTGATTTAACTTGTGTTGTTTAATTTAAGATGATTTTAATTGATATCATTGTTTTATGGTGACATTTTCGTTTTCAGTTGTTTTGTTGAATCATTTTTATATGCTTGCGTAGGAACGTATATGTAAATTATACATGCTGGTGAATAACTAGGATAGGATGGATAAGCTGATCAAGTTTGGAAGAAGAGCAATGTTTTATGTAGGGCTTATTGTCACCATTTCCACATTGTATCAAACATCTGTGACTATTTTTTTTTTTCCTATCAAACCTCGTACTTTGTTTATACAAGTGGTATTACTAACTTATTTTAATCCTGTATTACAATAAATCAATCATAATAGTAATTTTGTTCTATCGAATGGTATAGTATACAATCTAATTCAATCGACTCTTATAAATACAGTTCATTTCAATTTTACGTGCTAAACTAGTCCCGAAAGAACAAGTCACATTACATCCCCCAACTGCTTGGAATGTTACATGATTCAGCTGCATTTAGTTCACCGTTATTTTTCGATGTATTGTTTCATAACTGCCGAGAACTATTAGGTAGCCGAACAAATAGTTGCCAGTGAAGGTGTTCGATTACCCAACCCCAGTTATATATTGAAATTTAAGTACTACAATTAGTAGGTCGACCGACCTCAGGTCAATTATCAGGCAACAGCACATTAATGTTATTTGACACAGCTAAGCAATTACAAAATTACTTCTTCATTGCATAAAAAATTTATTTAATTAAATCTTTAAAATATAATAAATAGATTCTACATATTATATGTAATACCCTTGCCTTGGACTTATTTTCTCTAATAAACAATTCCTTAGACAATAGGGAAATTCATGTTGACAAAAAAGCACACGTATTCGTTTTTCAAATAAAAAATGCTTTGAACAAATACTCCAAAATACCCCGACTTAAATATTAAACTTGTATTTGTGCCCACAAATACAACAATATAATGACATATATTGATAAAGTTTTCTTATATATTCTTAGGCCTCGTGTAGTTTTCTTCCATGCAAATTAAAGGGGAACTCTTTATTAATTTCTTTCATTGATTCCCATTATTTTTGAATCTCATATTGTGGTATAATGGCCTTCGGTAGGTACTCCATCTTAGCCATCCTCATTGTTGTATCATTCTCAAGCATAGATGTTGGCTCAGCTGCCCGTCATCTGCTGCTATTCCCAGTACTATTGCCTCCACTGCCAACATCACTGCCGCCACTGCCAACATCACTGCCTCCACTGCCAACATCACTGCCTCCATTGCCAACATCACTGCCGCCACTGCCAACATCACTGCCGAGATTGCCAAATCAGCCACAGCCCAAGTTGCCAACCCTTGCTCCATTTCCTATCAGCTTCCCCTCCATTCCAAAAAAACCAAACTTCAATCTGCCTCCACTTCCCTTGGGCCCAGCTAATCCTATCGTTCCCTACTTCCCTTTCTTTTCTCCTCCTCCTCCTCCTGCAACTACTATTAGCCCTTAAATTTGTATATGTAATTTGGAATCATATGTAACAAGAACTGGCTAGGCATGCTAGTTCTTAATAAATTGATGTTATGTATATGAGCTTTCTTAGCTCCCTTAGTACGAGTTTTATTAATAGTTAAATGTTTCAGATATATAAATAAACTATTATGTTATATATTCTATTATGAAGTTGGATCAGCTAATTTATGGTGATGCTGATGCATGATTTTTTTTTCGCTCGTTCATTCCTTTTGCTATTTCCACTTTCATGATTTTGCTTCTCGATTTTCCTATTATTTTGAGTGTGATATAATGTCAAAACTATCCTTTTTTTTTTTTAATTATTTCAAAAATTTTAGAGTCAGGGAGAGAGGGAGATGTGAGCAGCATGTCACTAGGGTAATTAACCTCCAGTAACCTTGTCTATTAATTAGTATCATTAATTAAAAGTATACAATAATGTCAACGCAATATACAAGAAATAGGTATCAATAATGTTGTTATTATATTCGAAATGAATCCAGGCGACCGGCAAATACATTGATCAACTCATAGAGAGAGAAAAAAAACTTGCTGTGCATATATGTACGTTGAAATTGATGCAAGAGACCTCAGCTGTGATCTAACAGTACTACTTTTCTATGGGTCAAATTTTAGAATGTATGTTAATCGATCTCACACACTGCGGTTGTCTTTTTTTTTAAATATATATATATACATATATTTATACATACATACATACATATATATATCACACTTAAATTATCTTAAATATCTAATTAGTTAAGTCTCTTGCAATTGGACAATGGTTTACGATTTATGAATGGTTTCCCTCAACATAATCTTTGAAGAAACAATATTAGCTTTATGGTTAGAAAAATGAAATTATCAATATCAATGAAAATATCGATACTATGACTTAGTAGAAATATCAATGGAAAAAGCAATGTCGACAAAAGATTAATGTAAAATTTACAAAAAGTATAAAATTTTGGTTAAAAACGTAGAAATTTTTAATGAAACGTTTTGAAATATGTAATCACTAATCTAGACAAAAATATTTTATTTTAAAAAATATATAATAACTTATTGAAAAATATTATATATATACACATTAATTTTTTATACCATTATAGTAGATATTTAAATTTAATTTTATTAGCTCACTAATTTTTTAAATATTAGAAACTAAAAAATAAAATCTTCTTATGTCCCCCAAAAGTTGAGAAGCTGGCTCCATTCTCGCTAACAACAGATGTTTCACTAGTCACCTTGAGACAAATGGCTTTATATTTCTGACAGGTTGATGAACTTGTATGAATAATGCGCCTCATCAATATTTGAAGTTATTTAATACCAAAACAACAAAAAAATTGTTTGGTTGTCCATTTCCCAAAAAATATATATATATACTTTTAAAAATAAAAAATAACTTTTTAAATATTATAATTAAGAAGTTGAAAATGAAAAAATATATATATATTATTCTTCATAATTTTCAACGCATGTTTTCAAACTAAAACATAACTTTTTCCTTCAAATAATTATTTTATCTATTTTAAAAATAAAATCAAATATATTTACTTCATTTTCTATTATTAAAAAACTTTCAACAAACGCCATCACGTGGATTGTATTTTTGAGAATATTATTTTAAAATACATTTTTTATTTTTTAAAATAATTTTTAAAAGCGTCATTTTCACATTGATATTAAATGCAAACATTCTCCGCAGGCCATTTTCACTAATTTTACCCAAAAAATATGTTGGGTGACACGTACACTCTATGGTTGCGCCTTTTGTTGACAAGGCATGTATCAATACTAGGTTGGACGTAGAAAGGGATTGACCAAAAGCTTGGACGTAGAAAGGCATTTATCAATGCTAGCTAGGACGTAGAAAGGCGTGTATCAATGCTAGCTAGGACGTAGAAAGGGGTTGCCCAAAGTAACTAGTATAGGACATGTATCTTAATTAAAAAAAAAAAAAAAAAAGCAAGCAAAGGTCCACAACCCAATGAAAATTTTAAAAGTGTTCTCTTTAATTTAATTATATATTAATTACATATATCAACTCGTGTTAAGAAACCTATTTTATATAGAAATTTAATTCATATATATTATAGCACATTACTCACTTTTCATTATTAATTATCTTATCATAATTTTATATTTATATATATTAATTTTTAAACTATCATTTAGTTTAATAATACCTTTACAAAAAATTTTATTTTACATTCTCAATTTTTATTTCATTTTTTTTAGAGAGATGATTAAATTCAAAGAAAAGTACTACTCTAATATTATATTTTAAGATAAGAGTGAGACTTTGATCATATCTTTGACCACTTAGGACAAGGGAAGTATTCAATCTAGAATTAATATTTCTCTAAACTTAGTAAATACCTTATATAGCTTTTTTTCTAAAAAAAAAAAATAAAGGTTATATATATTTATACATTAAATTTTCATGTCATTATACTATACATTTAAATTTAATTTTACTAACTTATTTTTTAAATATTAGAAATTTGATTTTTGTTAACTGAAAAAATTAAAATCTTCTTTTGGTCCCTCTAAAGTTGAGATCCAGGTTCCACCCCTCCCAACGATAGAGGTTCCAAAAGTCACCTTGGGACGACTGGCTTTATATTTTATATTTCTGAGAGGTTGATAAACTTGTACGAATAATCCGCCACAACAGTATTTGAAGCTTTTTAATACCAAAACCAAATGAGGAGGCCGATTATCTTCATAAACACCAGCCCCCTTTTTAGGCGTAACAACTTAATGAGTCGTGCACATATATTCAGCTAACCTTATCATTTATGGACCTAATTATTGCATGCATGAGTCATCATGTGCATCAATTCCTTTATGCAGGAAGAGGCATGAAGATGTGATAATTAAGCTTAAAATAACTTATTAGAATAACTGATTAGGTCCTAAAAGTTATTTTAAACGTTATTACTAGCACAGAAAGTTTAATTGAAATCAATTATTTGATTGTAACTACAGTCCATAATTTAATCATTTTTAATAACTATAAAACCCCAGACCAGCTTCTCGTTCCTTCACCAATTTAAAAACCTTTTTGCTTTCCATTGCAGCGTATATCTATTAAAAACTCACTTTCCTAGCTCCCAATATTAGCAATGGCCACTTCTCGTTTCATCATCACTCTAGCTTTCTTTATGACATTATCATTTTGGAGCATTGAGGCTCGTCACCTTCTGCAGGATCCTCCTCTCTTGCCCTCCATTCCGGGCCTTGAACTTCCACCTTTGCCCCCATTCACTCCATATCCAGAGGTCAGGCTGCCTCCATTTCCAAGTATCCCCACTGGCCCCGCCGAAAGTCCAAGTGCATTTCCCTGGATCCCATTCTTCACTCCTCCTGCAGTTCCCACCACCACCACCCCTTGAAAATGGCTATGATCATCAACTAATATAACGCAAATATTACTCATCGATATAGTTAAATAAACTCTCAGGACAATAAATGAATAGGCTTGGCGTTGATGATCAGCTTAATTTAATTTATGTTGGAGTTGGATTTATTACCGAAAGGCTTAAATACTGTGTGTCAAGATTTCAGAGCAAGCATGCATGGCTGGGTGTGAAGGAAATTTTAATTTTTTTCCCTAAACATGCATGCATATTGTACTTTTTATGTTCACTATAAATAAAAGATCTAACCAGCCGCAAGATCCCTAAATATATGTATACACACATATGTAAAACTTGTTCTACAATATTAATGCAAATCAGGGTGCATAAGATATGTGTCTTAATGAAAAAACGCAAGCAATAAGAAGCGGAGGTAGAGGAGGGCTCACATAGACCATGGCCCCCCAACCAATGAAAACTTTTACAAGTGTTCTCTTTAATTTAATTGTACATTAAGTATATATATATCTACTTGTATGAAGAAACCTATTTTATATAGAATTTAATTCGTATATGTTACAACACATGACTCACATTTCATTGTTAATTATCTTACCATAATTATATATATAGTGATTTATAATCAGGTATCCTTAACTGTAAAAAAATTAAGGAAAACCAATCAGATTCATTCATTATATTCTTTCTCCATAAAATATATTTTATCTTCTATTTAATTCAAATGGAATTGATGAATTTGATTAGTTTTTCTTAACTTTTTAAAGTTATGAATATCTAATTATAAAAACACCATATATATTATTATCTTTTAGTTTTTATTTATGATAATTACAAATATTAATAATACTTTCACAAAAAGTTTTATGTTATATTCTCAATCTAGAATTAATATTTTCTTAAACTTAATAAATTCCTTACATAACATTGTTTTAAATATATATTATATATATCCATTAATGTTTTATACCATTATAGTAGTAGATATTTAAAATTAATTTTACTAACTTATTTTTTTAAATACTAAAAATTTGATTTGTGTTAACTAAAAATTTCAAAACTTCTTTTGGTCCCCCTAAAGTTGAGATCCTGGCGCCCCTGCTAACAATAGATGTTCTCTCTAATTTATCTTAATTCAAAAAAGCAAGCAATAAGTGGCGGACATAGATGAGGGGTCACAGAGGCCATAGCCCCCCCAACCAATGAAAACTTTACAAGTATTCTTTTTAATTAAATTGTATATTAATTATATATATCTACTTGTATTAAGAAACCTATTTTTCATAGAATTTAATCCATATATATTACAAAACAGCACTCACATTTCAATGTTAATTATCTTACCATAATTTTACATCTATCTAGCTATCTACATATATATATATACATATACATATATATATTCAGTATATATATTGAATATATATATAAATTCTTTAAACTATCTTTTAGTTTTCATTTATGATAATAACAAATATTAATAATACTTTTACAAAAAATTTTTATTTTGCATTCTCAATCTAGAATTGATATTTCTTAAACATAATAAATACCTTACATAACTTTTTTTTTTAAAGAATATTATATATATTTATGGTTATTTATTTATGTATTAATTTTTTATACCACTATAGTAGCTAGATATTTAAATTTAATTTTATTAAATTATTTTTAAACATTACAAATTTGACTAAAAATTAAAATCTTCTTTTGCTTCCCCTAAAGTTGAGATCTTGTCGCCCTTGGTAACAATAGATGTTCCACAAGTCATCTTGAGGCAAATGGCTTTATATTTTGGTTTTATAATATTTTTATTACAAAATCACTAAAATTTGGTTGAAAACCGCTTTAGGTTTATGGTAAGGGGTATTTTAACTAATATTTTCAAAGTTGGGTAAACCGAGATTATTTTTGTTTTCAAGACTTTTTTAGGATTATCCCTAAAAATAAAATATATTTACAATATTTTTTATTTTTAAAATAACTTTTAACAAACACTATAGCATATATATTGTATTTTTGGAAACATCATTTTAAAATATATTTTTTATTTTTAAAAATAACTTTCAAAAGCATCATTTTTACATAGATATTAAATGCGACTGTCCTCTGGAGGCCATTTTCACTAATTTTACCCACAAAAATATGTCGGGTGACGCGCACAGTTTATTGTTGCACTTTTTGTCGACAAGGCATTTATCAATGCTAGCTAGGACACAGAAAAGGATTGGCCAATAAGATAGTACAGGGCATGTATCTTAATTGAAAAAAAAAAAAAAAAACAAATGCAAGTCTAGAGGGGGTTCACAAGACCGTGGCCTCCCAACCAATGAAAATTTTACCACTGTTCTCTTTAATTTAGTTGTATATTAATTATATATATCTACTTTTGTATTAAGAAACCTATTTTATATAGAATTTAATTTATATATGTTACAACACATAACTCACATTTTATTGTTAATTATCTTATTATATATATAATACATATATACATAGATACATATATAAAACTATCTTTTTGTTCTTATGATACAAATATTAATAATACTTTTACAAAAGGTTTTATTTTACATTCTCAATATATAATTAATATTTTCCTTAAACTTAATAAATACCTTAACTTTTGTTTTTTAAAAAAAATGTTATATATATTTATATATTAATTTTTTATACCATTATTAATTTAATTTTACTATCTTATTTTTTAAATATTAGAAATTTGATTTGTGTTAATTAAAAAATTAAAATCTTCTTTTGGTCCCCCTAATATTGAGATCCCAACTCCACCCCTACTTATAGAAGATGTTTCACAAGTCACCATGAGACAAATGGCTTTATATTTGGGTTTTGTCAAAATCAACTGAAATATAACTCTATAACATGATTTGTGGATCATCTCTTAAATGGGAGAGGACAATCCATATAAAGTGAGAGAAAATTATCCATAATCGTGGGACTTACTAAGAGTAGAACTCACATTCTCTTTTTTGAGGCTATAAAGTTGGCAGGCTAGTGGTTTTTATCACTAGACCAAGGCCCTTTACTCACGCCACAACAATATTTGAAATTATTTAATACCAAAACCAAAAGAGGAGGTGTATTGCCTTCATGAATACCGGCCCCCTTTTAGGTATAACAACAAAATGAGTCATGGACATATATTCAGCTAATCGTATCATTTATGAATCCAGTTATTGCATGTGCATGATTCCTCTGCATGCAAAAGACATGAAGGATATGTAATAAGCTTAAAATAAGTGATTAGGTCCTAAAAGTTATTTTAAACATTATTACTAGCCACAGAAAGTTTTATTGAACTCAATTATTAGATTATAACTACTGTTAATAATTTGAATAATTAAAAATTAAAATATATTCTAAAAAATATAAAACTTAAAATTAAAATTAAATTTTCCCCAAAATACCTAACCAAAAATTGCTTACGAAACTCTATTACAAAGCAGAGATGTAACTGAGATATGATTATATGTTAATAAGTTTTTAAATTAACTTCAATTGTACATAAATATTTATAAGCTGAAAAACATATTTTAACTTAGTTATAGGATACATGATGAGTTTTACTTTTTAAAATTCATAATATATATAATTATATTAACCAAAATAAAAGAGTAAAAGTGACCCAAAAAAGTACGAAAAAAAAAATGTAAAATACAAATACAATCAAACATCAATAAAATCGGATTTAAAGATATTTAAATTATCAAACTTATAATATAGACAATTTATATTTTGATAATTATAAATTACCACTATACTTTAAATTAAACATGATATTAGAAAAGACACTAAAAGTAAAATGAATTGATTTAAGTAATATAATATGCAACTAACATCATATGGTGGAGAAATAATATAAAATTTTATATTTAATGTATCAAATCAAAGTTTTTACAAATATAATATTTGAATAGAAAAGTAAATATAAACAAGAAATATGCAATTGATTAAAGGGGCAAGATGAGGGAAAACAAGTTTTGACATAAATTTTGATACAATTTGTTGACCATTGAATATATTATGAAGATTTCAATAGCTTAGATCAACTAACACATTTATACATAACTTAATTTTATACTTCATATAAATATGTTTTATTATTTATCTTTTTATCATTAATTACTTAATGTCTCCTCTCTCCTATTTCTTATTAATTACAACTTAATTTTACAACTCTATATTAATATAGTCATCTCATATCTTTTCATTATTATATTATCTCTCTCATCTCTCTAATTAATATTATTTATATATATTTTTTAAAACAACTCCAACTAATATTAAAAACTAATTAATTAATATTATTATCACTTATTAGAATTCTTTGCATCTTTATTTTATTTATTTATTTTTAAATTATGTTACTTTTAAATATATATACATTTAATAGTATCTTAAAAAAGACTCATGCACACACACATATATATAATTTCTTTTCTGCATAATCCATAAAGTACCCGAAAAAATTATTCTTATTTGTCCTCCCCATTGTTCATAACCGCACAAAGTAAGAATTAAAGAAAAACAATATATATATATCTCCCTTTTTCATTCTTATCATCCATCACACAAAATAAAAAGATTATAAATCAAATTTTTATTTAATTTTTTTCTCTATATTCAGTTAATCAAATCATACAAATAATATATGGATTTTAAACTGTCAATATAAACTTTCAAATAAGATATATATTATATATGTTTAAACAAACATATAAATTATAATAGGTCAAAATCAAAAATCAATTAAAAATAATTATTTTGGGTACAAGCATGATGTTTAATAAAAAAGATAAAAAATAATATAATTTAAAAATAAATTAAAAAAATATAAAATCATAGATTGGGTGAGAAGAATATTAATTAATGATTTATTAATTTAATATTAATAAGAGAGAAAAGATATGATGTAATTAATGATGAAGAGAGATGAGAAAACATATTTATGTAGAGTGTAAAATTAAGTTGTGTATAAATATGTGAGTAGATCTAAGTCATTGAAATCTTCATAATTTAATAATCAGCAAATTATGTCAAACTTGTGTCCCCGATCCTGTCCCTTGATTAAAAAATAAAATATATACAAATAAAATTTATTTTATATTTATATATATATATATATTTTTTTTTTTCTTTTTCAAAGATGGGTTAGGATAGTCTTGAGCCAACCCTGCCCCATGAATAGCTAGTCCCTTGACTAGGATGCATCATTTCCGTTATCTCCATGCAACTTAATTGCTATAAAACCCCATACCCGCTCCTCGTTTCTTCACATATTAAAAAACCTTTTTGCTTTCCTTTTCAGCGTATATCCATTAAATTAAAAACTCACTTTCCTCGTTCCCAATGTTAGCAATGGCCACTACTTCTCGTTTCATCACTCTAGCTTTCTTTATGACATTATCATTTTGGAGCAGTGAGGCTCGTCACCTTCTGCAGGATCCTCCTCTCTTGCCCTCCATTCCGGGCCTTGAACTTCTTCCACCTTTGCCCGCCATCAATCCTTATCCAGAGGTCAGGCTGCCTCCACTTCCAAGTATCCCCACTGGCCCCGGCGAAAATCCAAGTGCATTTCCCTCGATCCCATTATTTACTCCTCCTGCAGTTCCCACCACCACCACCCCTTGAAAAATGGCTATGATCATCAATTAATATAACGCAAATATTACTCATCAGTGCAGTTAAATAAACTCTCAGCTCAATAAATGAATAGGCTTGGCGTTGATGAGCTTCATTTAATTTATGTTGCAGTTGGAGTTATATTAATGAAAGGTTTAGATACTGTGTGTTAAGACTTAAGAGCAAATATGCATGGCTGGGCGCCTGAGCGTTGCTCTTTATGTTTCATTTGTAGTGTGAATGTAGTTGCACTGCATAAATTAATGATCTAGTTTTATAATTATTTGTTAATATTGCTTTTCCTTTCCGTACCACCCACGACAATCTCGCACAAATACAGATTAAACTAAGTTGTTTATGAAGTGGGTGTGAAGGAAATTTTTGCCCCTAAACATGCATATTGTACTTTTTATGTTCACTACAAATAAATTAAAAGATCTAATCAACCTCAAGATCTCTAAATATACGTATACACACATATGTGAAACTTGTTCTACAATATTAATGCAAATCAATATGCATAGGAGAAAGAGCAACAAGATAAAAGGTGACGAATTTAATGGCTAATAGTTAAATAACTAAACTTTAGAAGGTAAATGTGCGTATATGTATATATGTTGTAAGAATTAATATAGTTTTGGGATGTTAGAGCACCTCCATCCTTGGCCAAAAAAAATTAATAATATGACACTTTATTGATTCCAACCACTCTCCATATTATTAACATTTTAATGTTAAATTACTATATATAATCAAGTGTAGAGAGTAAGAAAATTTTAACCAAACTCCCTCTCCTATTATTTTAATATTTAATTTGTGATAAAACAAATAATTTTCTCTTTAAAAAATAAACTTGCGTGAATTTTCACATCACTCTCTCTCTCTTTCTTTTATCTTGATACTCAATTAATATATTTCGAGTTGTAATAACACCTAAAATTATAAACTTCATATAATATCTTCAATAAAAGATGACAAAGCTTGTCCTTCTTCTCTTTGTCATTCATATTTAAATCTCATAAATTTGGAATCACAAATCAAGTTTAGAAAATTAACAAATCAAACTTATGTCTCTCTTTCTTCTCATTCTCCGTTATTCCATCATATACAATGATTTGGGAAAATTTGTAAAGTGATTTGAAATTTTTGTTTACAAAAATTATGGGTTTCTTAAGTTTTAAAGTTATAAAATGATGTAAATTTGTGTTAAAGAAGTTTAAGTTCTGAAATTGAATAAAAATGGAGGGTGAGAAAACCATTGAAGATAAGAATCTCAGTTTAAACATGAGATTTTTTTGGACCTATTTTTCTTTATTCGAATGGTCCTTTGTTTTGGGACTTACGGTCATTGGTTCAAGAGCTATGGTCCTCTGTTAGGGGATCTATTTCTTTTGTTCGTAATTTTCGAGACTGATTATGAGCACTTTTAAAAAGCTTTTGATGAAGTAAAAAATGTTAGATTTGAACCCATAACATATCGTTGAAACAGCTTTGACAAGAATAATTATGTTATTCCATCATATTTTCAAATTCAAACATTTTAATCTTTATTTTTGCAATTTTTCTCACTTCATATGTTATTTTTGAAATGAAACTCTCTTTTTTGTTCACTTTATATACATAGGTAATTTTGTCCAAAGCCCATAATAGCTTGTACTAAATTCAATGATAATTTGGAGATAGGATCAAAACTCACCCAGTAAAGAGTGCTATTTTAAAAAACAAATTAACTCAATAAATAAGTTATAACATTCATCTAATAAGATGTCGATTTACGATTATCAAAATAATCCAAAACTGACTGAGAAGGTGTATTACCTTCACGAATAACGGCCTCCTTTTTAGGTGTAACAAAATGAATCTAATACATGTATTCCCCCAACCACATCATTAATGAATCTAGTTACAGCATGCATGAGTCATGTGCATCAACTCCTCTTTATGCGTGAGAAATGAGGAATAAAGTTATTTTAGACATTATTACTACTAGCCTGCAAAAGTTTTATTGGAATAATTGTATATATGATAACTACACTCAATAATTTGAACAAGTAAGAATTAAACTTTGCCCAAAACCTTAATTATGAAATTGCTTACCAAACCTGGTACGAAACCTGGCCGCCTTTCCATTAACTCCATGCAACCTTTTTTATAACTATAAAAACCCAAGAGCTTGAGAGAGACCCAACTCAAAACCCAGACCAGCTCCTCATTTCTTCACCAAAATCCCATTTTGGTTTCCTTTTCAACATATATCGAATAAAAAGTCACTCTCCTTGTTCCCAATATTAATTAGCAATGGCTACTTCCCGTTTCATCACTTTGGCTTTCTTTATCACATTATCATTTTGGAGCATCGGGGCTCGGTTTCTTGGGGCTCCTCCTTTCTTTCGCTCCGTCCCGGGCCTGAACCTACCACCTTTGCCTCCCGCCACTCCAACCTTGCCCACCATTCCATATCCAGAGGTCGGGCTGCCTCCACTTCCAGGTATCCCCACCGGCCCCGGTGCAACGCCAAGTACATTTCCCTCGATCCCTTTATTATCTCCTCCACCAGCTCCAGCCACCACCACCCCATGAAAAGTCGGCTTTGATCATCAATTAATATTATGTAAGGATTTAGCTAACTTACTGGTTGAGTAATTTTACCCATCAATTACAGCTATTAGATTAACTTTAATATCTACCCTTATAACTAATCATATTGATGTAATTTATGGGTAAAATTACTTAACTAGTAATGTAGCCAAATCTCATTGCGCAAATATTACTGGTTGATGCAGTTAAATAAACTCTTAGGTCAATAAATGAATCGCTAGTGTTCTTTATTTAATTTATGTTGGAGTTGGCATTCAGATTGCAGTTATTACTGAAGGGTGTCAATGCTGCGTGTTAAGAACAAGTATGCATGGCTGAGCCTTGCTCTTTATGGGCTATTTGTAGTGTGAATGTAACTACGTACTATAAATTAATTATGTAGTTCTATTATTATTTATTAATATTGCTTTTTCTTTTTCGTACCACACACAACAATCTAGCATAAATACAAATCCAACTAATTAAATTCTTTTTCCAAGTTGGTGTGAAGGGAATTTTATCCGTAAATTAAAGGTCTAACGCCAACAAGAATAACCACAAGATCTTAAGATTTATACATATGTATCATATTGTCTGGTGAGTAATCCGTTGCATTAATATTTGTGTACACCATGATAAAATATAATTAATCTCAATAAAAACTGATGCCATTTATTTCATGAATGATACAAATAATTAATTAAACATATACTTAGGAAAAGTTATGCGATTTATTGAAATTCATTCAATTTCATCAAGTTTCTTAGTTCTCATAAATTTTAAAAAATAAAAAAGTCTTTTGATATATATAATTAATAAATCTTTAATCATAATTGGTCCAGAATTTTTTTTTCCTTTTGCCTACGTAAAACTTGTTTCATAGCAATATGAATCAATATGTACCGAAAAAAAAAAAGATATTAAATAAAAGATGATGAATTTAACAATTAACAGTTAAGGAACATGTTAATGCGTGTTTGTGTGCATAAATTATAGGAAATAACATAACTAATATGGATTTTAGAATGTCGCGATTGAAATGTTAGTTACCATTAGAATGTTGTGATTGAAACCGCTAGTTGCTACAATACCATGTGAGCGGCCAGTCTTAGCAATTAAAGGACTAGCTGCCACGCCGTGTTTCTTTAAGACTTATAACCTTTCTTCCCTAAAAGCTTTTTGTAATTAGAATTATTAAAATAAAAAATTTATTTTTGTAAAGAACTTTTATTTTGCAAACAAAATAAATAAATAAATAAAAATTACAAGGTAATGATATCAATGGTTAAAGGTTGAGATTTACCGAAATTGAACACTAAATATTTGGTTTGAAAAAATACTGTAAAATCTAAATCCAAGTTACCCAATAAATAAATTGAGTCCAAATGAAATCACTAAATATGTTCAATGTAAGTGCAAACTCAATTGTAGCCCACCTGTTTAATTGTTGGATTATGAAGCCCAATTGTTGGATTTATTGTAGCAAAATGTTTAATTGGGCCGAAATTTCTAAGTAAGCCCAAATTGAGAGATCAGAATTAGTGAAGAGAAAAGGACAAAAAAATAAGAATTGAGAGGCGGTGGCTGATACATAATTTTTCGAAATGACAAATGATGTGATAAAGATTAAAGAAATGGGTGATACACGTAGCTAAACAATGGTCAGCCATTGAATGTGAGACAAAATAGTGAAATCACTGAAATATGGGAAATTGAAAAGAGATAAATGAGTTAGTGGAGCGTTTTAGAAAAGGGACAGGTGTTAGCATGAATCCAAAAGCAAAGTCAATGTGAAGGAGGAAGTGAGGCCGTGAGAAATTTATATCTGTATACATAAGAGAGAGTGAGATGGTTGAGTGAGGCTATAGAAATGTAGATTTATAAAACCAAACGGTGGCAGCAAGTTTAAAAACGTAAAATTGGAGCAACATGGGTTTACAGTATTGATAAATGGCCTGCTTTATCCTTACTTAGAAAAACAAAGTTCGACTCTACTTATCAATCATTTGACATAAAAATGATAATTTTCTTATACAATATGGGTCTCGTCTCTCATTTTTTGGAGTTTTAGTTCTGGACTTTACCTTAAAAACCTTGATCAAGAGTATCCGATAAGTTATACGGTATGTGAAATATTTATAATTTGTCTAATAAATCCAAAAAAAAAATAAAAACATAGAACTGGTTCAACAATATTAATAGCAAAAAAAATCTTTCAAGAAAAAAGGAGAAAAAAAAAACAGAAAGTCGAGAATAAAAGAAGGAAAAACAAAAGTAAAGAAAATTAATATGTTTGAATGGAATATTTAGGCACTTAAGACATTTAAATAAGTTGATTTTATTTCAATAAGATTTGGAATCCAGAAAATTAGCTAAATTTTTCTATACGATTTAAATTGAGTTTTATGTGATTTTATGATGAATCCAGAATAAGGAGGAATTAAATGGAAATCTGTTTTAAATCCAGCTTTGAGTAAAAGAGTTATGTGAGTAGATACTTTTATTTTTAATCGAATTGATTTAATTATCATTATTTATATTTTAATTTTTATAATTCATTGGAAATATAATATTCTTTTAAATAACTGGTTTAGATTATCAATTAGAAATTTCAATTTGAATTTTATGCTTTCAATTTGAGATTATTATAAGAAATGTTTAGAATATTTTAAATAATATTATATTATAATTTGAAAAAAATATATATTTATGTTTTGAAAAAAAAAATCCAAAATTACATATGTGTATTTAGAAAGAGAATTAATATATTTATATAGGGAAATCGTTTAAGATTTAAAAAGAAAAATAAAGATATTTTCTTAATACCAAGGTTATACTACTGCTGCACCCCACTTCTCTTATAGTCAAGTTATATATTTGTAAGTACTAAAGTCGTTCGGCATATATAAGCGAGAAGTCAAAGAAAATAATTGAGTCAATCAACGTATGTATAATAAATATTATCTTTCGTTCTGCGTGTATATTAAATATCTTCACCACATATAACAAATTTTTCTAATACTAGTTGATATAAATTGAGATTTTATAAGTATGTATAAATGATTCATACATATGTTTGTAGTTTATTATAATACGAAATTATATGAGATGTGATTTTGGTATTATTTTTTGATATGACTGAATATAAATTATTGAGATTTTATTATTTTTCAAATGCCATTGGCAACAGGTTTCAAATTTTCTTATCGATCTCTTCTGAAAAAAGAGAGATCATTTGGAAATGATCTCCTTAGCAATGAGCCATCTCCTCCCCGCCGTAAGGGAAATGTAATCTCTGCCCTCTACATGTGACGGACTCCAGCGGAAGCAGGTTTCCAAATGTTATTTATTTATTTATTTATTATTATTGTTATTTTACTATTTAAGTTTCCTATTTTTCAAAGCAAGGGCAATTTGGGCTTTTTAAGAGTAAGGACAATTTCGTCTTTTGGAAATCATTAGCTCGCTTGCAATATATTTTTTTTAATTCATAAATTAGTGTTTTTTAAAAACCCAGTTTACTTTTTTTGTAGTAGTTTCAAAACTTTTCCGTATAAGTTTGATACTATTTATTAGGTTTTTCAGTTTCAAAACTCATTATATAATTTTAGTGCTATTTATAAGGTTCTTCACTTGACTCATTTTTTTAATAATATTATATTTTTTAAAATTTTACTTAAATAATATGATAAATTAATTTATAATTATTATATTAATTTTAAGATGATATAATAATTATATTTAAATTTATTATTATATTCTAATAATATATTTGGATAAAATTTCAGGAGACGTAGGGATAATTTTGTTTTCTTAATGTTTTTTAACTCTTTCGATTCTTCTGCTTTTTTTTTTTTTGAAAATTCATTATTCTACTATTATACTTGAAGATCGAAAGTCCATGTGGCACATTCAAAAGACACTTGTCATATTGATGACATTTGCATTGATTCATTCAATGGTTCAATAAATGATCTGAGATGCCATCTGTCCTTTGTTGCCGTATAAGACTGACGTTAACACTTAACACGTGCCGGTTGACAGTTGTTACTTCTACCGATCTAAGGATGACATTTGGTAAGTTTTTAATTGAGGATGACACCTTGCCTTTCCTTTTTAATTTGTTTAGTTCACAAAGAAAGGATTAGAAGCATACTAGTACAATATTGTCCCTCTTTGGGTTCTCTGTCCTTGGTGAGAGAGACTTCTCAAAGTAGTGATAATTCTCCTTAGTGGAAGGTGGTCCCGCGTTGGTTTGGGTAGCTGGGTGTTGGAGTTTCCCTTTAATTTGAGGCATCCTGGCTGTATGGCTGAAGAAGATATTATTCGTTTATGCAAATCCCTTAAGTTATCAGCAGAGGAAGAAAAGGAGTGCCTCATTATAGGCGACATTCGGGCTGAGGGAATGGAAGAGGTTCGTCATTGTCTGGTTGGAAAAGTTCTTACCGCAAGGAGGATCAGTAGGGATGCGTTTAAAACCACCATGGAGCAGCTTTGGAGTCCAATGGGGAGGGTAGATATAGAATCCCTAGGTAACAATGTTTTCTTACTGTTCTTCGAAAATGTGGAGGTTAAGAATGATGTGTGGAATAGAGGGCCATGGCATTTTGATAATTGTCTTGTAGCTCTTGAAATGCCTAGAGGTATTGGTGAAGTGTCTAACCTTGGCTTCGACCGGATGGATATTTGGGTTCAGATCCATAATCCCCCTTTAGTGTGTATGAACCAGAGAGCGGCCTGGGCTATGGCGAATCAATTGGGGGAGGTAATAGCAACCCCGTCGGAGGAAAGGGAGTGCAGGGGAAAGTTCCTAAGGGTTAAAGTCAGAGTAGATATTAATAAACCTTTACTTCGGGTTCTCAAATTAAAAGTAGATAGTATGAGTGTTGGCTGTGTGGTGGAGTTGAGATATGAGAGATTACCTGAGTTCTGCTATACTTGCGGTAGAGTGGGACATTGCAGTCGTGATTGTTGGGATGAAGAGGCTAAGGAAACTATTCGTAAGGGGGGATCATATCAATACGGTCCCTGGTTAAGAGCTATTCAGAATATAAGGGGTAAGCAAAAAATAGATAATAATAGAGCGATTGAGGCCCAGGTTGTCAGAGCAATGAGATCTCCAAGTGTGGGTCAAATGGGTAGACTGAAGTCGAATAAAGGGGATAAAATGGAGGAGGCAGGGGAAGTAATGAAGGACTCGAGTTCTTTAGATGTCTCCTCTAAGGTAAACATTCTAGATCCTTCTGTTTCCTTAGAAGTTGAGAATTCTAGTTTTCCAAAAAAGGGGAAGGGGGTTCCGTCTCCAAAGAAGGGTAAAGTCGGTAGTAAGGTTCATAGGGCCATCCAGAGGGAGGAAGGTATAGCCAAGGGCCCATTATCATCTGGAACAGCTATGGAGGGCTTAATCCCGCAGAGTATGGCTGTTGAGTCTACCTCCATAAGAGCAGAACAAATGAGTATTGAATGTAGTAGTCAAGGAGTCAATGCTGGTAGTACTGAACAGGAGGTAGGGGGGAGGAGTCCTGGTAAAAAGAACGTAAGGAAGTGGAAAAGGGTCGCTAGAGAACGGAAGGGGTTGTTACGAACCTCCAGTCCAATCCGAAAATTGTTGTCAGCCCAAATGAGCAGGAAATTGGAGGCCAGACATTCCAGCCTTTCTCCAAGGCAAAAGACTCCAATGAAGGGAGGGACGAGTAAGGTGTTAAGGTCTGCTAACTCTTTAGGAAAAGGTAAATAGCTCCTAAAGGAAATGCGTATTGGGGTTAAGAGAAAGAAGTTGGCTTTTCATGAAGAAGAGGTAGAATGCTCAAAAAAGTTGAAAGAAAGTGTCCCTATTATTATGGAGGTGAATGAGAGATCGACGGAGTCTGCTATGCAGATCCGCCGGACGCCATGAGTTGTCTAAGTTGGAACGTGCGAGGGCTGGGGAACCCGCGGACGTTCAAAGCCCTTCGAAGGGTGGTGAAAAAATACTCCCCAGATATAGTCTTCCTAAGTGAGACAAAACTAAATAATCGAATGGGTGACTATGTGATGAAGAGGTTGGGGTTTAGTTGTGGGTTGTTCGTTGGTTGTGTAGGTAAAAGTGGGGGGCTTGGTTTATTTTGGAAAAATAAAATGGATGTAACTATCCTATCATATTCCTCTGGTCATATTGACGCCTGTATTGTAAGGGAGGACAAATTTAGATGGAGGTTTACGGGGTTTTATGGTAATCCATGTCAGGGAAGAAAAGCTGAATCGTGGGAATTACTTAGAAGACTTAGACAGGTGAATTCTCTCCCTTGGGTAGTAGGTGGGGATTTTAATGCTTTGAATCGGTTGAATGAGAAGATGGGAGGAGTTGTGCATGATTCGAATAAGATTTTAAGCTTCAGAAGAGTGTTGGAGGAGTGTGAGTTGAAAGATTTAGGTTTCACTGGCCCCAAATTTACTTAGAACAATCGTAGGGAGGGTAAAGATAACATTCAGGAAAGGTTGGATAGGTTTGTGGCTGATAGGCAGTGGCGTGAGCTCTTTCCTTTCGCATCGGTGGTTCATGGAGATTTTAATGGCTCGGATCATAGAGTAATAATACTGAAACTCGAGCGGAACCTCAATCTAGTACCCCATGTTCAACGGAGATTCAGATTTGAGCCCTTTTGGTTGCATGATGATGAATGCAAGGAAGTGGTTAAGATTGGGTGGGTTCAAGCGGGTATTGAGCCGAATGGACTCCCTCTCGGGGGCAAGCTTGATGTCTGTGCGGATGTTCTCCGGAATTGGAGTAAAGAAAAGTTTGGTTCCCTGAAAAGAAAAATATCATCCAAATCTGTTTTCCTAGAAAGCTTGTATAGAGATACCTCAAGAGAATGAGTCATGAAAGAAGTGATTCTTGTAGAAAAAGAACTTGAACATCTATTGAATATGGAGGAGGATTACTGGAGACAGCGAGCGAGGTCCGACTGGTTAGCTGCTGGAGATCGGAATACGAAATTCTTCCACGCTAAAGCAACTGCTAGGAAGAAAAAGAACACGATCTCAAAACTGGTAAGTGATGATGGGATTGTAGCTGAATCAGAAGATCAAATGCCTTACATTGTGTGTAAGTACTTCAATGACCTCTACTGCTCTTCTAATCCCTCTCCGCAGGAGATTGAGGCAGCTTGTCTTCACATTGATTCCAAGCTGACGGATGACATGCAAAGGGAATTACTAAACCCGTTTACAGCTGATGACGTAAAGAAGGCTTTGTTTAGTTTGGGCCCCAATAAAGCTCCCGATCCGGACGGGTTTCAAGCCATCTTTTTCCAGAAAATGTGGGAAGTGGTAGGAGTTGATGTTTCCAGATCGTGTCTCGATATTTTGAATGGGGGACGCTCCATCAGAGAATTCAACAGAACTAATGTGGTTTTAATTCCAAAAAAGAGGGGGGCGATGCAAATGAAGGACTTTAGACCTATTGCCTTAACCAATGTCATCTACAAAATTGTAACGAAGTGTATGGCAAACAAGCTGAAACCATGTCTCTCTGTTCTGATTAGTACGAACCAGTCCGCTTTTGTTCCCGAACGACAAATCTTTGATAATGTCATAGCTTCCTTTGAGCTTCTTCATTCCATAAACAAAAGGAAACAGGGTAATAATGGCATGATGGCTATTAAGCTGGATTTAAGTAAAACTTATGATAGAGTGGAGTGGAATTTTCTGAGAGCGGTCATGAGCAAGATGGGTTTCCCTTCCTTTTGGATTGATAAAGTATTGGATTGTGTGTCGACGGCTTAGTTGGCCTTCAGTCTTAATGGAAGGTAGGTTGGGGTGTTATCTCCAGCTAGGGGAATTAGGCAGGGGTGCCCGCTCTCTCCTTATCTTTTCCTTTTGTGTGCTGAGGCTCTCTCTAGTAGCCTTCGCAAGGCTGAGATCGGAGGCAGAGGGTTGGGGCTGAGATGCACGAGAAGGGCACCGTTGGTCAGTCACCTTTTCTTTGCTGATGACTCTATACTGTTTTACAGGGCTTCAGATTCCAATTGTAGCAGAGTTAAACATCTTATTGACGTGTACGGGAAAGGGTCGGGGCAGCAAATAAACTTTGAAAAATCCTCTGTGACTTTCAATCCCAATACTCCTGTAGAGGTTAAGAAGATGGTCCTTTTAAGTCTTGATATTGAGGCAGGCCGCTCGTATGACAAATACCTGGGTCTTTCGGCTATGGTGGGTCGCAATAAAACACGAACATTCTCATCCATTAAAGATAAGGTGTGGAATAGGTTCAGTAGCTGGAAAAGTTCCCTCTTCTCCAAAGGGGGTAAGGAAGTATTGATCAAAGCTGTCTCCTAAGCTATCCCAACCTTCATCATGAGCATCTTCCAGCTTCCGGTGAAACTCTGTCAGGATTTAGGAGCTTTGACGTCCAAGTTTTGGTGGGGGGTCAAGAATGGTAGGAGGAAGATCAGCTGGACCAGTTGGAGCTTAATGTGTCGTTCTAAAGTGGATGGGGGTCTTGGGTTTAGAGACTTAATGGCGTTTAATAGAGCTTTAGTGGCTAAGCAAGCCTGGAAGGTTCTGAGGGACCCCAACTCCTTAGTGTCAAGGATTCTCCGTGCTAAATACTTCCCCCACTCTGACTTCTTACGGGTCCCATGCAATCCAGGTGTCTCCCATATCTGGAGAAGTATTCTCTGGGGTAGAGGATTATTACTAAAGGGCCTTCGCTGGCAAGTGGGGAATGAGTTCAGCATCAACGTGTTTGGAGACCCTTGGATCCCAAGACCTGTCTCCTTCAAGCTATTCTCCCCCAACGTAAATGATAACTTGATGGTGGCTGATTTAATCGACCATGACAATAGAACTTGGAGGGTGGACCAGGTGAGGAAGTTCTGCATCCCGATTGACCAGGTCAGTATTCTTTCTATCCCCTTAAGTTCTATTGTGGCAGAAGATAGATGGAAGTGGCACTTTGATAAAAAAGGCTTTTATTCTGTAAAAAGTGGGTATAGATTAGAGATGTCTGCCTCTCCCCGTGCCTCTTCTTCTAGTTGTTCTTCTTCACACAAATGGTGGCTGTCTTTGTGGAATTTACCCATTCCCCCTAAGGTCAAACATTTCATTTGGAGAGTCTGCCATATCGCGGTTCCTGTTAAAGTTAATCTTCTCAAGAGGGGAATTATGGTGGATGCTTCGTGCCCGTTGTGCAACGAGGAGGCAGAGACGGGCCTCCATGCCTTGTTCAAGTGTCCTGTTGTTTATCAAGTCTGGTGTCTTGCTGATATCGACTTTAACTGCTTCAACCTAAGGTTGGGTTCTTGTTTGGATCTTCTTTCGGGGTTGTCGTCCTATGGTTCCGTGGAGTCCATGTCTAAGGTTTGTATGCTTCTGTGGGGTATTTGGCACAACAGAAATGCGAAGATCTTTGGAGGCCTGGTCAGAAGTCCTGAAGCTATTGTGGATTGAGTTGTTGGCATCCATGAGGAATTCAGTAAAGCCTTAGTGTCTGGGTCTGCGAAGCCTATGATGCAACCCTCTATAGCTTGTCAGCAATGGTGTCCTCCCGGTGCTGGGCAACTGAAGCTTAATACTGATGCTGCAGTTAAAGAAAACTTGGAGGGTATTGGTATTGGGGCTGTAATTCGGGATCATGAGGGAGTAGTTGTGAGAGCCATCTCCAAGTTTATGTTGGGAAGCTTCACGCCTGAAGTTGGAGAGTGCCTTGCCCTTCGTGAAGGGTTATTATTGGCTAAGTCCTGTAATTTGGTAGTGCAGGTGGTGGAAGTGGATGCTAGGAATGTAGCTGCTGAAGTTAATTCTTGTAGTGCTTCCCTCAGTGATTCGAGTTTGATTGTGAATGATATTGTGGCTTTTTGTAAGGAGGTTGGCGTCTATAAGTGTCTTTCCATCCCCCGAAATGGGAATCGATTGGCTCATTGGCTAGCCTCCTTAGCCATGTCCTCTAAGCAGGTAGTCCATTGGTCTGATATCAGTGTAGAGTTTTTACTCTCTTCGGGTCCCTTCTGTTCTGGGGCTTGGGTTTAAATGTTGCTTTTGTTTTCAAAAAAAAAAGAAGCATACTAGTACATGTCGAGATAAAGTACTATTTATATTATTTAAATATATATCCTCGTGATAAGAATAATTATTTCTATAATAATTGAAAAAAATTACTTATATATGTTATAATATATGTTTGGTGACAAGTAAATCTTTAACTTTTTTATTAGTCATCATCGGATTTAAAAGTTTAAACGGATAAAAAAAAATTCAATTATAAAAATTTAAAGTTATGATATATTAACACTCTTAAGGAATGAAAAAGTATACAACCATCTATGTTAAGAGATGACGTGTTGATATTTATGATCATTATGGTATGGTCGAGTGTCTTTGAAGATTTATTGTTGTTAATCTTAAGATATCACTTCATCTTAAAAATTTATAATGAAAAATCTGTCTATAAATAGTTATAGAAAAAAGAATAGTTATAATTAAATCGACTTTTCTAAAATGATTTCTGTTCTTAATTCATTCAACCAAATCTATATTGTTAATGTTATCTATCAATTAGATTAATCATTAAGCAAGCAAAGCAAGTCAATTAACAAGATAAAGTTGGCATAACAGTATGTCTCTCATATCTACATTTAAAAAGTTATAAATTTGAGTCATTTTTCCCTTTTTAAAATCCTAAAATTAGGGTAATTGTCCAAAAGCCAAAAGACAAAAAGGCAAGTAAAAGTGAATCAGAGTTATTTTTTTTTCTTAAAAAAAAAAAAAGAATCACTAAAATACTAGTAGAGAAAATCATTAATCAAGTGTTTAATAAAGCTATTAAAACTTTTTATAATTTCAAAATGCATTATTATGAAGTAATTTATGCACATTATGAAGTAATTTATGCAAATGTGCGCATTTTATGAATGTTCAGATAGTCTCAAAATCTATTTGGTATCAAATTAAAAAAAAAAAAATGGTATTCTATTATTTTTCCTAAAATTTGTTTTCTTAAAACAATCTCAATTGACAGATAAAATACTTTGGAAATTGGAGACTCTTTGAAGTTTGAAAGCCGGAGACATAGGCCTGGTAAGTGGTCAATACAATTTCTGGTCCCGGCTGGTAAGTATTGAATGGCCTTTTGTTTATTTATTTATTTTTTTTGAGAGAAAGTGTTGCATACTTGCATGGTCTTAAAGGTGATACATGTGTCTATTTGGCCCAGTGTCATAACATCAACGACCTTGCCCTCTTTTTCATGTTTTAGCTCGGGTTATTAATACTTCTTTATTATTTCACTAATATTATTAGATTAGTACCATACATCAAATAATTCAATTTAATAAATAATTATTAAAACATTTAAAAACTCGTCTTCAGCTCTAAAAAAAAAAAGGAATAATAATTATTATTTTTTAATCTTTCTTGAAATTACTTTCCTAACTAGCCCTTCTTGAGCCACTCTCCATAGGCCATAACAATATTTTACCGCTATTAATTTCTGTATCTTTCGAGTCAAATTCAAATAGACACAAAACCAAATACGGCTCCTTCGAATTCCTCTATTTTTTTTGGAAATTTTCAATTAAAATTGTAAAATTTGTAACCCTATTCTAAAATCAAATAATTCTATAAATACTAAAAAGAAGTGAGAAAAATAATGTAGGAGATGAAATTGTTTAGTGTGAGTTGTGCCTCCATCCCTTAAATCCCGTTTAGTTGCAATATTTTTTTTAAAAAAAATACTTATATATCTATTAAAGAGAAAGGCTTAGGTGAAATAGTCTAACCTAGCATCTCTACTTAAAAAAACATATAATGTAATCTAATCTAATCTATGAATTATTGATTATTTGTATTTTATAAATGTATCGCATGCCAATTACTTCTTAAAAATAAATTACCCACTTTGTATGGTAGTTGGAATATTGATTGCCTTTATCTATAGTTAATACACATTATGGCTGAAAAATACAGCTAGAAGCTAGCTCCAACAAAGTACTTGACATTCACATCACAAGCTTAAATCATGCACACAAATGAGTATAGAAATCATGGCTTCTTGCAACTATCTATTTTTGGCGTTCTTCCTCGCTTTGTCATGCCCATACTCAACCATCAATCCGGTCGTGGCAGCACGCCTATATGGGCCTTTTAGTTTTGGAGCTAACTTGATAACTCCCCTGCCCAAGCCTATTTTGCCACCAATATTCTTAACCCCGCCACCATATGCGGCACCAGTGCCAGAGTTACCTCCTCCAACGGCAACAGCACCTTCAATGGTACCAGCACCTGAACCAGCATTACCTCAGAAACCATCACATGGTACTACTAGGTCACCAGCTGCGCCTGTGATGGCACCAGTGCTGCCTCCGCCCTCTAGGCTTCGTGGACGAAGAATGCCACCATTCGGTAGCCCCCAGTCGCTGCCTTTCTCTCCAAACTTACAGCCATCATTGCCTCCAACGGCCACCTGAACCGGCCAAGTCTGACATGATCCCGTTGGTGTACCGCATTTCATCACAGGATTCCATCATTACACGTATGAATTACTCTTTAAGAGTTGATTTGTTCTTGTTATGAGAAGAATTCTCCTCTGTTTCAACTTCTATCATTATTATTGTTGTTATAATTGTAACGAGTGGTTTACATCAATTGTGATCATGTGAACTTAATACCCAATAGTTTCATGATCACAATTTATGTCAATAAGAAATATATATTGGCAGCCATGCTTTCATGGTGTGTGAGTGATTACGTTGCATTGGAATTTGGATCACGTTATGAGATTTTTCATTGTTAAGGGTTTTCTTTAGTGGTCAAAGATTTTAATTGTTCACTGGAAAGTCATTTCCTAGATCTTGATTTTTGAGTCTTCAGCAAAATTGCGCTTGCCTTGAATTGAAGATACACAATCGCCGTATGTATGAATATATATATATATATATATATATTTGATGCACAATGCTTGTATGACATGAGACTTGCTGAGGTACTCCATAATTGGCTCCATGCCTGACTCTAATACAAATGTTATGGGACTATTTAACGACACCCAAAATAAAATATGGTTTGTTTCACGGAAACCAGAACCTCTCAAATGCTAGCAAATACTAACACATTTTTTATGATCAATGCAACTTAACTGTATGAAAACTTATATGTTATGAAGATAGTTATCCGTCTTAAAAAACAAAAAAATAGAAGATAGTTCTCATAACATATCCCTAAGGATTGTAATAATATCCGTGGGATGGGGTTATCCGGTTTGGTACATGAAACTAGCACATCAGATGAGAACGAAACAAGAATTGAGATTTGATTTTAAAATATTGTTTTATTTTTTTTTGGGTAGGGGCTGGGATTTTGGTCCCTGCCTCACTTCGTTGATAATTTTATGATGTTACAATATATGTTAATTTATATTTAGACACAAAATGAATTATTTTTTACTTAATTAAAATTAATAATATAAATTAGCTTCTTAACAAATTTTTAACCTAAAATATAGAAGCAAAATAGAAAAAAGTTACGTCCAATGTATGCTATGACACAATGCAAATGCTCCTTTTATCGTTTATTTTGTGGTTGGTTATTTTACCATGTATGACTTGGGAATTTGTTTAATTTATTGATATTGTAATTAAGAATACGCCCGTACATTTATTTTTTATTTTTTAAAAAATAATTTAATATTTTTAATAAAAAAATATGCGGCTTACAATTAAAAAAAAAAATGCATAATTATGAATAATTTGTTAATGTAATGGAACAAGGCAAGGACGGGGAGCCCCTCTCCCCAAACGTGGATTCTTCATGTCTCACCACCCACCCACACCCCCCCCAAAGCCGAGAATGTGGTAAGCAGTTCTAAGAAGTAATTATCTTTTAAAAAATTTTATTCCCTTATAATCTTTAACCTTTGATTCGCATGCATCATTTGATTTGAATTTAATGACTAATTTTCTTCCCAACAATATTATTGGTTTCGATAAGATTGTATGACCTAAAGAGTTTGTTTGATGCACGATATATGACTAAATTATTTCTAGAAGATAAACAACTATTTCTAATAGATATAATTAAAGTAGACTAAATTAGATTTCTTTATAAGTTTGGTGCCATAAGAGATCAAATAAGATCGTATTGACTATTGTTTAGAATAATAAGGAATTTGACCAAAAAAAATTATATTTCATATTTAATAGAATGTGAGATTTATGAATACAATATTTTATAAATTATTTTTTTTTAGTAAAATAAAATCATTTTAATTCATTTAAGAAAAAAAAAAACACAAATTCACTTTTATCCAAAAATAAATGAAAAAATTTCCTTTTTATCCATTCTTTATGAAATTTTGTTTTTAGCCATTCAAATAAATTATTTTTATTCTATATCCAAGTTTATCAAACTGTCTTGCACTCAGATATAAAACGCATTATTTAAAACCGATATTGATCGGTTTTTAAGTCCATTTAAAATGGGTCGTCTATTTTCAACGCTGCATCTCATCATAAATATCTATTTTCAAGTCAAATATAACTTTAAGTATTAATAGCCAACATGATAGACCCCGATCCTAGTTTCCTCAGATAATTTATTTTCGGCGATCAAATAAAGAATAAAGAGTCTAGAAATAATACAAGAGGTTCGATTAGAATTCGATTATATTTATAAGGCCCTGAGTATCATGTTAGGAAGAAATAAGAATTTTCAGTGAATAATATTCGGATCCAGGTGAATAGTGATTTTTCAAGAAAAGATCCAAAAGTTTGTGTTTAAGATTGAATTTGGACCCGATTATATTGTTCAGGGTCATGAATTTAGATTTGATGGGAAACAAAAGTTTTCGGTGAATGGTATTTTTCGGACGGAAATTTTTAAATGAATAGTAAAATTTTTGAAAATTGACCTTAAGGGTCGAAAAGGTTTGAAAATAGTATAAAAGTATAGAGAAACAGAAACGGATCAAAAAGAAGACCAGTTGAATCAGTTTTAAGCGATCCTAAGAAAATTACGATATTGCCCTTTTGAGAGAGTAATAGGTTTTAATGAGTTTAAATCCAATTGAATTTTTTTCGAAGCATGAGATTGATAGATAAGACATCCAATTAGAGTATTTCATGGTCAATTTGAAGATTAGATGACCATGGAATATTTTCAGAATATTTTTCGATCAAAGTGAAATTATATCATAAAAAGGGCAAAATGGACATTTTAAGTTAAGTATTTATAGATCATGCATGTGAATGATATGCAGAAGTTTCAAGGAGTGTAACCCAAGTGAATGAGAATGAGTTAACAAGAATGAGTATAAAAATCGAGTTTTTAAGCTATAGATACGTATAAAAAGATATCGGTTGATTCGATCAGATTTCGGTTAGGAACATTTCCTCTATCAAGTATATATGAGAGGTATCAGACCTAAATTTAAGTTTATAAAGTCGAATTGGCCATAAGATGTGTGTAGAATATTTGTGGAATATTTTTCAGAAGGATTAAGTATTGATATTGAAATGAGAATTTACCAAGTGTAAGCCCTCACCCAGATTTATTATTTTATAGTATTAGAAACATTCAAATTGAGTTACGGTCGAATCATATGCCTCCAATAGTGTTATTTGAGGCTTATTAATTTTCATATCGCAAGTCGGATATCATTTGGCTGACCCCGGTACAATTACAAAGTGATTAGACGAGATTTACGTGTTAATCAAGCGAGGTGAGCTCACAGAATTCAACCAATAAGAAAATAAATAAGTGTTTTTGAAAAGTAGTGGCTAGGGTTGTGCCACGTGTCATCCATGGATTGGTTGGAAAAATAAGTGGATGAAAATAAGACAAGTGGACCAATAGAATATAAAATGATTTGTTTTTGGGCACTAGTATAATTAGTGAAAGTTTGAGGTTATGAAGTGAGATTTTCTTGAGGGACTTTATAGTAAATGAGCATTAAAATATTGATAACTTAATTTTGTCTTATATGAGCAATTTTTGACCGTGAAAACAGAGAGAAAAGAGAGAGAAATCGGGTGAGAGGAGAGAGGAGCCGAGAGTTGTCAAGAGAGAAGCCGCGAGTGTCGCGCGCGAGAGAGAGAGAAGAAGAGAAGGTGATTCGATTCGATTTTCGTCACGGTTTCTTCACGAAAGTTGTTCCTCGTCATCTCCTCTAGCTAACCCAACAAATTTGAAGCAAAACGGTTGCCTATTTGGTGAGTTATTTCAGTTTAAATATTGGTATTTATATAAAACCCATTTTTTTTCTTTGGTTTATTTTCGAATAAGAGATTAGGGATAATAAGAGGGATATGTGAGGATGATTTTGGTATGATTTTGGAGTGATTTGGTGGAAGAAAAACAGATAAAACGAGAGAGAAAAGTCGTAGAGAAAAATGAGGTTTTTATGGAATTTGATCCCGTTTTCAATTCTAAAGCATTAGATTGATGCTTTAGAGGTTAGGGAACAATATTTTGAAGTTAGATTTCGAAAACAAAAAGTTTAGGATCGATTTCGGAGCTAAACGGACGAGTTGAAGGGTGGTTTCTAAAAACCTTCGAAACGCGTTCGTTTAACGTTCGAAACAGTTTATTTAATCATAGTTGGGTGTTAGAACACTAGAGGATTGATTTTTGAAGTTGTCGAAAGTCCGGAGCGAAAAGTGGTTTTCGTTAGTAAGCGAATCCAGTTGAATTTGGTTCCGAGTTTTCGACGATGAGATTGAGTATTCTAAGGTATTCCTAGGAAAGAATAAGTAAGATTCATGTAGAGAAAACGGATTTCGAAAACCTTGGTTAAATAGAAATTGATATCTAAAAGTTTAGGCTCTAAAGGATATAAATAGAGATAATTGGATTTTTATTGATTTTAAATATTTTTTGAATGAGTTAAGTGACCTTAAATGAATATTTGATGTTTTAGGGTAAAAGCGGAGACTTCCGGAGGCATACAGAGGAGAATCGGATTTTATCCGAGAATGTGTAGTGAGTGGAACTACAAGTTTTTAAAATTTATATTGTCTTAAAGTTTATTTTAAAGTTAAAAGAATTTATTATAAATAGTTATTCTTTTATTAATTGAATTTATATTTTAATTCTAGCATAAAGATTTTAGTTTAATGTTTATTTATTTATTTATATGAGAATTTATTGATATGAGAATATGCTAGAATTAAAGATTTTAGACTTATTGCCTTAAGATTTAGAATATTTTAGTGTATTAAGAAAAAGAAATTTTAATAGCCTATGGTTTACCCTAACCCCAGTTTAGTACCCGGCCGAATGCCCTATGCGTGATACGGTAGATGAGAGGAAGTCAGTCAGTGAGATTTGAGTCTAGTCGACTCATGTGTGAGCGAGGTATGAGTGATCCGTATGCACGTATAGGGTAGTGTAGTCGGTCCGCAGCGTGGGCCCGCTTTCGGCGACTACACATGGTAAATCCCCCACTCCTAGTGGTTAGCTAGAGTTTATATGCTACCACGCCAGGAGTAGATATTCCCTGGGTTACCATTCAGGCGAGCACCAGAAAAGATTTTATGAAAAGATTTCAGAAAGTTTTAGAAAGAAATTTAAAACGAGATTTAAAAGCAGTTTTTCCCACTCCTAGTGGTTAGCTAGAGTTTATATGCTACCACGCCAGGAGTAGATATTCCCTGGGTTACCATTCAGGCGAGCACCAGAAAAGATTTTAAGAAAAGATTTCAGAAAGTTTTAGAAAGAAATTTAAAACGAGATTTAAAAGCAGTTTTTCCCACTCCTAGTGGTTAGTTAGAGTTTATATGCTACCACGTCAGAAGCAGATATTTTCTGGGTTACCATTCAGGTGAGCACCAGAAAAGATTTTAAGAAAATATTTTTAAGAAAAGAGTTTAAGAAAATATTTCATAAAGTTTTAGAATGAAATTTAGAACGAGATTCAAAAGCAGTTTTAAATGAGTTTTAGAAAGTATTTTAGAAAAATACTTTAGTTTTATTAAACTGTTTTTGGGAGGAATTTAAGTGTAGAAATGAGTTTTAGTTTAAAATTCACTATCACTCACTGAGTTATACTCACGTTTTTCTTTAAATGTTTTTCTTAAAAATTTTCCCACAGATACAGGAGCTAGTCATCCAGCCGACGAGATTCAATTAGACATGCAGGTGGACGTATAGGACGATACCTAATACAAGTATATATGGTGTTATTTTGATCATGTATATGTTTATATATATAGTTGTAAGTATTTTAAAGAAATCGTGGATGTATTAGTTTAAAATGTTTTATTAAAGTTTTATATGAATCAGTTTTCTGATTTTAATTATTTAATTGTGGTTGTGTTGTGAAAAATGAGCCAGAGGCTCTAGAAGTTGAGAAATGAATTTCATAGAAGTGTTTTTATAAACTGTATTTGAAACTTGCAGGGTGGCATAGTTTAGAAAACAGACGGCATGCTGCCGGATTTTCAATAGAAAAGCGAAAAATTTGTACCCTTGCCACCTAGTAAACTAGTTTAAAGAAAGTTTCGGTGCTCTGACGAGATTTCTTCGGACCAAAGTTAGGGTTCGTTGGAGTTCTGACAGGGTGCTACGGGGTCTTTTTCGGGTCTAGAAGAGAGATTCGGGAAGGGTTCCGTCACAACATCCAAAATATTAATAAAAAAAAAAAAACTTAAAAAATCCCAAAAAACTTAATTATCAACAAAGGAAACCAAATACCGCATACCATGAGTAATAAATGAGAAGATTAAGGAAGACAAAGAATTTTGTAAAGTGAATATATGATACAATTAATTTGTTTGAACAGTTGAAAACATATACTTTTAAAAATATGGTTAAAAATAAATTTTGACATTCTTATATTGATATATTTTGTATTTTTTCACTATTGAAATTATTTAAAGTATTTTAACTTATGTTAAAATTTATTCAAATCAATTTTTTAATAAAATAAAATATATTATTAGAAATTATCACTTTTTATAAATCTGTTAATGAAATATATTACATTAATATTTAAATAAATTATACATAAATAATTTAATAAGATAAAAGATATAAAAAATAAAAAATAAAGAATGAAAGCAGGATGATACATCAGCGGCGTGACTAATGGAAGTCCGTAATATCCAGTTAATTTAACTGAAAATGCTGCAAAGCAAAAACCAAAGTTGGTGTGTTAATAATGGGGCATTTCCGTCAAAGCGCAACGATGACATCATTGCTTGGAACCGACTTGGTACATGTGACGTGTAGAAATGAAAGCCCGCCAACGTCTTTGTCTATCAAACGCGCTCAAATTCAATTTAACGGTCGAAAAGCAAATCACAACTCTACAGCTGCAATTACAGTCTCTTCCCTCTCTCTTTACGTTTTTATGGCTTTTATTTGCTTTATTTTTGTGTTTTGCAGGTTTATCTATTGTTTGTTTTTTTGATATTTGTGTTTGGCTTTTGGGTTTGTTGTGTCTGTTTTGGTTGCTATGGATGCAGTTTCCATGGATTCTACCAACAACCAATTCAGAATTCGTCTTCGAAAACCAACAAAATTCTCTGGGGAAAATGTGAGTCGAATTCACTCCATTGCTTTGTATTTCTGGTTTTCAATTTTATATATTTTCAATTAGGGCTTTTCACTTGTCTTATTTTTGGTGTGTATTTTGTTTTTACTTGAAATTAGGGTTTTTAATTTTATAATATGTTGTTGTAATCTGTGCTTGAAATGAAATTCTGGGTCTAGTATATTTAATAGTATAATTGGCCAAAAAGTATAATACATTGTAGCTAATTCAATTATGTACCTGTTATGTTTGGTAATTATGATAATTCGAGTTTGTGATTTTAGCTTTAGTTTTTATTGACAGTTGGTGTTTATTTAGGTGGGCATTTTGATTTTCCTTAAAATTAGGGTTTTTGATTTTTCAATATGTTTGGTTGAGAAGAAATTATGGGTCTTGTATTTGTAAGTGTATATTTGCTCTAAAAGTATAATGCATTGTTACTAATTCAATTGGGGCAGTAGTTAATATTTACTTAGTTGCTAAAATTATGAATGATAATGATACTCATTGTTCATAATTCTGACAGCTTTAACTTTGGTTTTTATTGATTGACAGTTGGATAGATTTATACCAAATAGGTCAGCAATGAATTTCGATTACACTGACTATGTGCTGACAGAAGGGACGACATCAAAGAGAATTAGGCTGTGGTGTTCTCCCCATCAAGACAGGCTTACCAGAAGCAATTGGCAGAAGCCTTGAACATGAACCACTCTCAAATTTACAAACCGGCTATAGAGATTAATCCTATACCGAAGGATTTCTTTCATATTCTGCTCAACCTACCAAGCCCCGGAGATCTTTTTGTAAGGTATGCGTTTATTCTTTTTTTTTTTTGTCTATTCCATATTGCTTGGAAAATTGTGGTGGCTGTTGGAGGATTCACACTTGTTGGACCTAATTTTGACGAACTTTAAAGTTGAAAAGAATACATTTTTAGGATTTGGCCTAGTCATAGATATTGGATTTGTAGAGGTGCTTGTGAATATATGAAGTCAAAATTACAGTTTGAAATTTGGTTTTTATTTATTTTTGTGTTCATTTGGTGTAGTTGTTAACGGAAAGCTGTGATATTTTATAATTGACAGTAAATTTGAAATGAAGTGACAAATTTTTTTTTAGATTTGTGAATTTCATTGCTAAATGTTTCTTTGTTTTGGACTCCTCTGTGAATATGCTCTTTTTTTTTTTCAAAAAAAGTTTAAATTGTTCTGTTTAATATATTGTGGTTGCTTTTATAGACTCCTAAGATGATATTGAGGGCCCCTCAGATTCTGGATGACTTTTACCCGAATTTATTGGACTGGGGTAGAGCTAATGTGCTTGTAGTAGCTCTTAGTGATACACTGCATCTCTGAAATGCCACTGATGATACCGTGTCAGAACTCATAACTGTTGATAAGGAAGATGCCTCTGTTTCAAGTGTTAGTTGGGATCCTGATGGGCGTCGCATAGCCATTGGCTTGACGAATTCCCATGTCTTGATATGGGCTGCTGCTGCCATTAAACAGGTTAGTAATTTATCTTGGCTAGTTTTTCATTGTTTTCTTATTATTTGGGTTTGAAATAATTGTTGTTGATAAATTTTTGAATATGTCTCATTAATATTCTTTTTATGTTCTATTCTCAGCTAAGAACAATGAGATGGGGTCATCAATCACAAGTCAATGCCCTTGGAATGATCATATACTTACCACTGGAGGTATGGATGGTAAAATCTTCAATAATGATGTAAGAGTGAGCAAAAATGTTGTTGAAACCTATAAAGGACACCGGCAAGTGGTATGTGAGCAAGTAGAGGGAATGATAATCTCATTTTGATATGGGATAGATCCATGATCTCTTCAAATTCAGCAAGACGGTGGGTTCACAAACTAGAAGAACATACAGCTGCTATCAAAGCCCTTGCTCGGTGTCCATTCCAGGGCAATTTGCTAGCCTCTGGTGGAGGTGCAGGTGACAGGTGCATCAAGTTTTGGAATATAGCAACAGGCGCTTGCTTGAAGTCAGTGGTTACTGGCTCGCAGGTTTGTTCTCCGTTGTGGAGCAAACACGAGCATGAACTGTTTAGTTCTCATGGATTTACTCAAAACCAGCTCAATCGTTGGAAATATCCATCAACAGTGAAGATGGCAGAGAGTACTGGTCATACCGGTAGAGTTCCTTTTGCAGATCAGGAATGCATACCTTGATTTGACTCAATTTTGAAATTTGTCTTCTGAATTGATGATTCTTTTTCCATTGGCTTTTAATGTCTTGTTTATATATTTATAAATTTTTATGTTTCTTCTTGCAGAGCCCAGATGGATACACAGTGGCAACTGCCGCTGGAGATGAGACTGTATGATTCTGGAACGTGTTTGATATAACAAAATCTCAATTCTAATCCAGTGTACAGTTCACTTTTCAACTTTTTTTTTTTTTTTTTAATGCATTCATATTTCTTTTACTTCTCTTTTTCTTTTTTTTTTGCAATGTGTTCATATGATTTCACATTGTAAAATGTAAATTGTTGAAATTGCAAATTTAGTTGGTTGTGAATGACAATACAAAGAGAGTTGATAGTGAACCACTATGATATATACCAGTGCTCGATGTACATTTATTGTGCTCTAGTGCCTGTGAATGTTGTTATTCTTAGTCATGTCATGTCATCATATTTTAATGAGAAACCATATTCTCTACCGAAGAGTTGGTAGACTAAGCCACTAAGGGATAATAATATGTGATTGAGGGATAATTAATGTTCTTGTTCTAAATTGCCATAACTGTCTTTTCTTGTTCTGCTTTCGCTTTGCCTTTTCTTTTCTTTATTCTTTTCATTTTTAGGGCTGTCATTGTTAAACGGGTTGCTTTGTTTCAGATAGTGCTTCCAAGGAAGCTCATAACCAATGTAAGTTTTTTTTTCAAGGCACCAATTACTTGTTCGGTTATGTTTACCTTTGTTATGTGGTCTGATAGATGCAATGATAATTATGTTTTTTGTGGAATGACTATTTCCTTATTATGTAGGTTTTATTTGGTACCAGATTTTTGGAATAGTTGTTTTCTGTATGTACTGCATTTTATTTTTCTAGCAATTTCTAAAATCATACCAAGACACATATAGTGCTGTCTTTAATCTCCAAATCTTATGTCGATGAAGGAATATGGGGAGGTTGGTGGATGTAGGCTTTTGGGATTTATGTATGGAAATAATGAAAATATTGGTGATGCTGATGTTGATTACCTTGATGAGGTGATCTTCTTCCTCCACTTGTCTCGTATATTCTGTCATGCTACGTTTAAATAAACAATGTATATGGTTATAATACATGTGACCAAGTTATAATGGTGTCAATTATGCTGCTAGATATTTTCTATTTTAATTTAAAATAAAATTGTGCATAGGGCTTCTATGATTGTGTGGTATTCATGCTATATATCATTCGTTGTCTGCCGTGAATACCACAGTATCTGGACACCTTAACTTCTTATGCAATTGGCGTGTTGGTTGCAAACTACATTTTCAGATTATTGAGAAAATTTTCTTGAATAAACATTTAGACAACGATTAAGAAGCAACCATCTAAAAACAGCTCATAAAAAAATCACCAAACCCTATGGATAAGGGCCTCCCTATCTGTTATGGTCCAAAATTAGGATTTAGGACACAACATGACTGCCCCACATCCACAAGTACACGCCCACGAAGCCTTAAAATAAGCAAAACGAACCTCCCTCAAATAGCAACAAATCACAACTCATCAAAGCCACACGTCTCCTCCCTTTATTAACACCACTGGGTACTTTCCATGAAAGCCCACACCAACACCGACACAAACAAAGCGTCTCCCTCGTTTCCATGGTGGGTGAGTTTCAGATGATCCGAGGAAAAACTGTTTCTGGGTAAATCTGATTCTGATCTGACTTAGCTCTGGTGGGAAGAAAAAGGGGTTTCAAGTCATGGAAATTGAGAGGATCAAGGAGTTGTTGCTTCTTTGGTGTGGAATCCCAAGCACTCGTGTAGCTCTCGTGGGTGGAAACCACACCGCTGCTAGGTTTTGCACTCGCTAAAAGTTCTTTCTTTCCACGTTTTTTTGGCTTTCAATCTTCACCAATTATTGGTTGTTACCTTTTAGCATCTGGGTATTTTTATTCTGTTGGTATTCATATCTCATTTAACTAAAAGTTCTCAAAAACAAGAAAAACTGTATATCTATACGTAGGAACTGTGAAAAGTCATGGAACTGGCTCGCGGGTATCGACCTAAGAGCCAGAATAAGAAGAGATGTTCTGAATTTGGTTTGAATCATGACTCTGTGCTGGTGATTAAGCTTCCAGATTCCAAGGTTTTGAGGGTCATATCCCGGTCTGTGTTCATGGCGATCGTTATACTCTCATTGCCTTACATTGGGTACTTTTTTAATGGTCCCTTCAGGAATGTTGTTTATGATGATGTCAATTTTGGTTTGACACATTCTGATGGCTTGGATTTGCTTTTCCAAGATTTGAGCAATGAGGGCCTTATCAAAGTGGGAGATAGTGTTCTTGTGGTTGGTTCTCATGATCTTGAGCCTGTGATTGCGAGTTCGCGATTCTTGGATGAGAATGGCATTGCTTTGGTGTTGGAACCTGATTTGGGTGTAATAGGCTCAATCACAGATGGGACATTTGATTTTGCATTGGTGTCCAGCTCTTTTGACCTTAAATTCATTGATCATGCTGTCAAGATTGGCGGCATTTTGGCTGTACAACTAGACAATAAGAATTCGAATGTTTTTGAAAAGCTATTGAATTATAAGATTAGGTACCTTCGCAGGTACAATTCTACAATTGTGGCGATGAGGAAAACTGGATTGGCTGATGAGTTGACTGTCTCTTCAACTTCAAGGCGCCTTCTCCAAGCGCCATTGGAGACAAAGAAAGCAGCATTAAAAGATTTAGAAGATGTGTTGCTTGAGCCACCAAGAAAGGCTTTAGCCAAATCTAAGAAGTTGGCTAAGAAAATCAAGTTTCTTTCTGACTTGATAGGTGATTCTATTGGAAGTTATTCGCGCAGAGTTTTTATTAACATTGACTTTGCAAACGAAAAAGGAAGTATGATGGAATGGTTCCGGCTGAATTATCCGATGAGGAAGCAAGAATTTGAGATGTACAATCTAGCAATTGTGCCTGAAAAATCTTCAGGGGCTTATGCTGATGTTTCGGATTGGTTGAAGAAGAATGTGAAGGAAGAGGAGTATGTGGTGATGAAGGTAGAAGCAGAAGTGGCAGAGGAGATGATAACGAGGAGAACAATTGGTCTGGTGGATGAAATGTTCTTGGAGTGCAAGAACCAGTGGCAGGATGGAGGGAAGAAGAAAATGAATAAGAGCAAGAGGACATATTGGGAGTGCTTGTCTTTGTATGGAAGACTCAAGGATGAGGGAGTGGCTGTGCATCAATGGTGGGAATGAACAAGGAGACACAAACTGCTCTGACAACCTCTTCCATGATAAAACCTTTCAGCAAGAAATTTTTTCATATTTTTGTTGGTTTTAGGTTCTGTAACTTCAAGTGGTGTGTGTGAATGTCTTGTATATTCTATTAATGTGAGTTGGATTTGCAGGGAGATGGAGAGAGACACCATTCCTCCCTTGACTATTGTTGATGCCTTACTACTTATATGATATATATGTTATGTAAGCTTTTGTCTTGGAAAATATTTTCTTTCACTGGCATACTGTATGCTCTCTCTTCATATTGAATAAAATTAATGGATTTATTTTGCTTAGTACCATAATTGTCATTTTAATATTGATTTTTGCTACTGCAATTTAGGTTTTGAAAAAAATTGTTGGAGGTTTGTAAATAATTTCAAGAAATCTCGGGATGTGAGTGATTAATATCAATATTTATAGGGGTTTAACACCAACAGTAGAGGAAAGTAGCCATGACTCTGGGAATGACTTTTATGTGCAATTACTTGAGCTCATTTAAAATTAATTTTGTTAAAGGTTATCTATTGATATTGATATTATTTATTAAACAGGTATATTACCAATTATGTTCCAAGTATTCATTTAATTTAAACAATTTGTGATTTTTACGATAATGACCAAACTGGTTTTTAAAATTTTAATCGATGCTATTGATAATCCATTAGATTTTTTCTACACATTTTTTCATTATTATTATTAACAATATTAATCTCAGCTAAAAAAAAAATAACTTTTCATTTGCAAAAATAATAAATGAGGTAAATATGTTTCGATAATAAAGAATAATTTATCTTTTCAACTATAACTAAAAAATAAACAATATATATATATTATATTTTTCATCATTTCTAAAACAAAACACTATTTATACATGAGTTCATTTTGTCGTAGAGTAATCTAAAACCTTTTCAAAAGCAATCATAAACTTGTCTAAATACAAAATCTTGTACCGGTCTTTTCTATAAAAATTGATCTCGTCACTCCCTTGGGGCCACGTTGATGCATTTTGACTTCTCTTCTAACGCTGTTTACGGTATTGGATCCTCTCAGGCTAAACTTTTTAACAGTATTTTATTTGTCATAAACTAACTCTGTTTGGACCTTGTTTATCGAAAATTGAGCTAACAATATGCCGGAACCCAAATATTGAATTGATTGAAAAAAAAATAAGCAAACTTTTTGTTTTTCATTATATTATCTTTTTTTTTTCCATGATGAAAAATAAGCAATTAAATTTATAGATGAGATTTGAACTCTTAATTTTTAAGATTAAAAGAAGCGTTCAATCACTCTTATTAATGGATGATGCATAATATTAAAAAAAAAAAAAAATTATGATAGAACACTTGTACACACCTAAATTAATGTACTAGACCAACCTTACATTTTAGTAATTGATAGCTCTAACTTATTCTAGGTTTTGGACAAGATGAAGTGTACTCATTAATTATGAATGGTGGACTTTTGCATTGAACTATAGCATATAACGATCTAATTGTTTGTGGTAGGATGAAATAAAATTATAAAATTAGAAAGGATTTGATGAAAATTTATTAAAGTTTTGGTAGATGATAAGTTGGTAGTTAGGTAAGAAGTGTCATCTTAGCTGCCACATCGACTTGGATTGAGAAATTGGTATTGAGGGTGGGTTTTATAAGTTCGCCCCTAGGTTGATGGCGGTGGGGCGACCTCAAGAAAGAGTGCCACGTGGTAATAACTCAATTTTAATTTTCGAGCATTTCTTTCTCTCTATCCAACTCTCATGTCCTGCCTCAAATTTCTCAACCCTCTTTGGATCCCTATGCAAATCACTCTTCTCTTATTCTTCTTTCTTTTCTTTTTTTAGATTTAAACATATAGTTCTTCTACTTGGATTTCCATTTTCCTTTTCATTTCCTATCTCTACTCTCAAATGTCAATTTCATTTGTTTACGTATTGTTGACGTCGAAATCTGGTCAGATAATCCGGATCTCTAGTCAACGAGATTCTTGAGTCCAATACCGCAGATCAATGAGAAACAGAACAAAAGCAGGAGACCATAGGCAAAGAGGAAGAGATTAGAAGCAGAGGAGGAAGAAAAACACACAAGAATCTACGTGGTTCGGCCCTTAAGCATGGCCTACGTCCACGGCGCCTCCACCGTTGGTGGTGGCAATCACTATTATTACTGTATTTTCTGGGTACAAAGAGAGAGAGAGCAGAAAAAACCCTCATCATTTACTAAGATTTTGCTCCTATTTATAGAGAGGGGAGAGGTGCTACAGTAATAGGAAAGCATTAAATGTATAATACAATTTTCAAAGCCTACTGTCAAGAAGTCTGAGTTTTCTGACACTACTCACGCTGTAGTGGTTGAGTGAATCACGCTGCTATTGATCTGGAATGGTTGGCCGTGTACGTCACGTTATTGCACGAGCTCACGAGGTAATTTTGAGCGAGCTGATGAGCTGATGAGGTTATGCCTGCGAGCTGAGAGCTGAGAGCTGATGAGTCGGTGTGCTACTGGAGGAGCTTGTGCGACCTAGAGGAGCTTACGCGATCTAAAGGAGCTCAGCGACCTGGAGGAGCTTACGCGAGGAGTTAAAGCCTGGTAAATTAGGTTTCTGTCTGCTGAGCCTTTGAGCTTTTATCAACCCATTTGAGATATCCTAAAAATACATATAACACGTATAAAATAAGAAAAATGGTGCCATATACTCTAAAAATCACCTTTATATCCCCGAAATACATCTACTTCTTGTTGGAACAGATGCTCCATACGAAAGAGGGATCTCCTCCTCCATGTAGAGTTATACTTTCATTGTTGGTGGGGTTGATTTTATTTTTCAATTTTATTAAAAAGTGTTGGACCCATAAGTAAGAATATGATGTGGAGACTTGTTCTTGGGTGACAATTGATGAGAACTACCAACAACCACAAATGTAAAAATTATCGTGTAGGATGCTGATTGTGTTATCGGCGTGACCTCTCCGACACTCAACTCACTTTATGTTTGTGTTGGAGAAAAAGTGCTAGGTAGTTTACTTTTTAAGATAGAACTGTGTACCTCCTTAATGACTGCCTGACTATTTATATATAGATTTTCGATAACGGTGGATGTGAAAATTATGGGGTTTAATCTCCATTTAAACTATGTGGACAAAACCGCATGTCATGGATGAAAGACACATATCACGTGTTATGAACCGATAATATACAAAGTGTTATCATCTTATCATATGAGATAAATACCGAATTAATATCCACAATTTCAAGCTACAGATTGTTGTAACTTGCGATCTACAACCTATAGGCTGCTATTTAACTTTTTTTTTTCTACTGATGCAAGTGAAATGTTAAACAGGTAGACTTTTCAATGCTAACATGGAGTGTCAGTTTCTTTGACTTCTTGACTTTCCTAATTAGGGTATAACAAAAAGAAAAAAAAATTGGTTTTAAGTTGGGTGATAAAGTCGAGTGAGTGATGAAATTTGATGAGACTCAAAGAAGAAGATGAACAAAGAGAACTTTTCTCTTGTGAATAAAGGAAGAAGAAAGAGAATAATAATAACACAACTATGTTTTTAATTTCTTAATTTTGATGCCTGGTGGCAATACTTGAGTGGAACATCTCACTGTTAACATTAGGGGTGGACAAAAAACCAAAATCGAACTGAATTGAAAATATTGATTTTCAACTTGTATTTGGTTTGATTCAGTTTTTGATGTCAAACATCGTATTTTTTATTGTTTCGATTCAGTTTTGAGTTGAAAAAACATATTCGATTCTTACCCATAATGAATCAAAATTAAAAAATTAGGGTATAAATGTTCACAATTTAAAAAAAAAAATGACCTAACCCAAAAATTAAACCGAATTGACCTAAGTCGATTTGGTTTTTTTATTTCAAAAACCATTTTTTTTGGACAAAATCAAACCAAAGTGAGCCCACCCGTAATTAGCATGGTGAAAGCATCCCACGTAAAATTTTCTAATGGATGGGAGGTATACCATTATCAGATAAATTATTATTAATATATATTCATTCATTAATAATATGTAATAGATATCCATTTACTGATAATATCATTGGTTGGAGTGGAGAGTTACAGAAACACAAAAACATATACTCTTATCTCAAAAAACAGAAGGAGAAAAACAAACATATATTCTCACGTGCCTGACACGTGAGGCCAAGCCTACCATTTATATCAGCTAAAGAGGCAAACAGGAAACCCTGGAGAGTGAAGAAGCAAAGAAATGGGAGTAGAGAAGCAAATTTTGACGCCTGGAAACGGTCCCAAGCCGGCGGCCGGTCAGAAGGTGACCGTCCACTGCACCGGTTATGGTCAGTACTCTTCCTGCTATTTTCCTTTTTGGGTTTCGGAGTAAATGCAGTTAACTGCCAACCAAAGCACTCTCTCATATTATGGATTTTGATTTGGGGATTTGTATTGATTTATGTGATACCCCTTTAATTGTTCTAATTGGGTTCCTTTCTGTCGTCTCATCTTTCAATTTTGAGTACATATTATGATCATTTCAGCTGAATTCTCACTTTTATTTGGTTAATGTAGTGTTTTGTATTGATTCATATGATACTCACTTTATTAGTTAACAATATTCCTAACTGCTGTAGGGAAAAATGGTGATCTCTCTCAGAAGTTCTGGAGGTGAGGATTGTGACTGTTTATCTATATATATTTGTTGTTGGAACATGATTGTTGGATTAATAATAGAGGCTTTTGTGTCCTGTATTTTTGTAATTTAATTTTTTATTTCTTTTACTTCAGCACGAAGGATCCTGGTCAGCAGCCTTTTTCATTCCGAATCGGCCAAGGTTCTGTTATAAAAGGTATTTCTTAGGGTTAGATTTGTGGCTACTCTCTCTTGCTTTCAAAATGTATGCACAGCAATATCTAAAGCTGTACTTAAGTATTCTCAGAGTTAGAAGAATCAAAGTGTTATCGATGTGGTTGTTTGTCAATATTTTCCTAGCCAACAGTCCATCCTCAGTCTCATCCAACCATTTCTATTCATCTTTGGACTCTTCTTCAGTAACCATTAAATGATCCACTTCAAAAATTTTCTTGCTCATCTGTCCCTGCAATCGTACTATCCACTATTTTGAGTAACTTTTTTCTTCACAACTTCTACATGATGTTTCTAATAAACAGCGCAAATCCTCCCAACCCAGGTGTTGAGAGGGTTTTAACGAAACCTTGTTGAGAGGGTTTTAACGAAACCTTTCACACAAGAATAAGAGATCCTACTAACTAAGCTAGCCAATACTCACCCCATATGTGCATCCTCATTATTTCATTATTTAAAGTTTTTCCTTCACGAATATTAGACCCTACAGTTCCCTTGAACGTCCACACAATTTAATTTTCATGATACTTTATTCTGTTTTGAATTTTAATTAGAGTAATCAACTTTAAATTTGTTTGATATTTGTAGGATGGGATGAAGGTGTGATGGGCATGCAGTTGGGAGAGACTGCTCGTCTGCGGGTACTATTCTATTCTCTACTTTCAGTTGGCTTTCATTGTTATTTTATGGTGTCAAACATGATGCCTATATATTAAATGGAATGGTAATGATCATGTGTAATGGAAATTTTTATCTGTGTTATGAGCTTTGAAGTAATGCATTAAAGTTAGTGATTCTTTCGGAAAATTCTCGGGAAATGAATGTTCCCTGCGTTTTTGTCATTTGAAATGACCATAGAGCCTTGACTTTGATATTTTGTATAGGTTGGAATTCATTTGTGTCACAGATTTTTACAGCTATTTGAAGCTGAATCAAAGCCGACTTATATGTGCAATATATTCTGTTGTCTTCGATCCTTTCTTCTTTAGATATGTATTCTGTAATATATTTTCTATTATATTTTTTAATGATTACACCTTAGCTTTGCTATAGGTAGGATACTGATGATCCCGCGCCAGATAAAATAGATATCGAGAGACCTCAAGCCAAATATTTTCAAAAGTGTTAATATTTTTTTGACAATGCTACAACACCACTTTGCATGCTGTTAGACATTATATGTTCCTTTCCATAAACAAAATTTGGTCCTCAATTTCATAGGAATCCGCCAGGATCTTGCTATAATAGTGTCCCAGTTTGTTTCACCTATCAGTGTCAGTAACTTTCAACCTCCCAAATTATTTTCTTCTTTGTTTAATTTCTCTTGCTAGATGTTCCCCCATATTATTGTATCTATGGTCATTAACATTTACTTTGCCTTTTATAGTGATTGCAATCTAGCTTTAACAGTGATCAGTTGGAATAAATTGGATTACTTCTTTAACTTTTGCTAACCCGCTTTAATGAATTTGCAGTGCTCTCCAGATTATGCTTATGGTGCTGGTGGATTTTCAGATTGGGGGATTCAACCTAACTCTGTCCTGGATTTTGAGATAGAAGTCTTAAGCATCGAGTGAGTACCGTATAGGAGTTGGAAACTGTTAAGAAAATCATATGGCTACTTATAATAAATAACTTACCTTTATGATGAACTTTATTGATGTTATATTAAACTTTTGACAACTATTATATGGTGTGATGAAACCATTGCTGTTATGAAGTTTTTTATTTAATGTTATCTATGAATAGGACCCAGTTTATTAGTACTTATTTCTTATATATTTGAACCCAATCATATGGTGGCAGTTTCCAGTCCGCCTTTGGAATGGATCCTGAGTTATTGTGCTATCATGAACTGTTATTGAAATGAAATGATATTAGGCTGGGATCTTAGAAATGAAAATGTATGCCCTTGCTTCGGATTTTATGGACTCCAGGTTTGAAGTTTAACTGTGTCAATGCGAACAACCCACTGGTTTTACATACATGTTAACAACAAAATTATTTTAAATCAAATGGGAAAGAAGGCTATGTATATATATGCATGCTCAGGACTTGACTCAGAGGTGCAGATAATTTTCATGTGTTCATGGGGCTGTCTTATATTTTAGAGGACATGGTGGTGGTTCCATGAAAATTGAATTGATCTACTTTTCTTGTCGAGCACAATCCTATGATGTACTAAAAATTATGCTCTTATATTTCATTGATGTAGTAGCACCTCACTCCATTTTCTAAAATGCCTTACCTTACCAGTTTACCAGTGTAGTGTAGCATGAGTAGCTTTGAAGTTTCCCCAGATTGGGATTTGATTCTTCCACCCCAAGTATTTTTAATTAATGTCTTTGGCATTTCAAGTGAAGATGGAAAATGTCTTCACCATATACTAGCTTTTAAAAGTTCTTGTTTACTCCTAATATTTTTGAAGTCTGATGTTTGGTGGGACTGTTTTTTCCTAAAGCAATTTACTAAAACTTCACTAGATATTGACTCTAAGTGCAAAGAAGAAAAGTTATTTTAAATAGAAGCTTATTATTATATTCATCTCCTGTTTAATGTCATATTTAACCCTCATTACTAACATAATTACAATAATAAAAGCAAATTAAATAGACAATTTAAATATTATCCATGTCTTAAAATTCTTTAATTAAAAGAGTAATATTTGTCATAATAAATTAATTAAAGTGTTTTTAAAATAATCGGAGGCCACACTGATGGTGGCCTCCTTGGAGCCATATTCAGAATTGTGGAGGAGGCGGCTCCTCCACAATTTAGTACTTAATACTTATTTTATATATATATAGTGATCAAGTTGGTCAAAAATTACTTAATAGAGATTTAATTTGGTAATTATCCATTTTCTTATAATTTTTAGAAAGTGCTTGCAAATTAATTTTTCATAATTTCAAATTATGGGTCATGTGGGGTTTTCTAAGTCAACTTAAGAATTAAAATGATCTTTAGGGTTATTTGCCATTTGAAAATGAATTTTAAATATTAATTAAGATAAAATGATATCAACTGTGAAATAAGCCTCCTGTCCAGCCCATTGAAGTTACACGATGACAGATAGAGGATGCCATTTTAAGACCCAATATAACTGCATAAAATCCTAAAATGATCTCAAAGAATGCCCTCAAACACAGCGAGTATCAGACTCCACTCAGTGACTATTGAAAGATGCAACTGCTTGGCAAGAGCCAAAATGCACACACCGTACATATTGGTTTCAGAGGCCACTATAAGTAAACCATCTCCATTTCTAATGACAGCCACAGACCCAATACTAATACAAAAGTGAGACTTGAATCTCTTTTATAAATGTAAGGAAAAAGTGTATTAAAGACTTGAAATATAAGTGGATGTTAAATGGGCCATTTACTTTTTTTTTTTTTTAAGAAAATTGACAGTCCCTTTTGACAATTAAATAATATTTATTAAAAAAATAGCATAAAATCGGAGAAGTAGTTTATTCTTAAACTTATAGTGGCAACTAGCAAGTTCTTTGTTTGTTCAACAAAAATGCTAGTGAGAAATGGGTCCAACTTAAGGAAAAACTAAAAGTTGTCTTTCAGATATCACAAATTATTTCTCTTGTATACAACATACCAAAGTCCAAGAAAATGATTACTGGAGGCAATATAGTATTTAAGCATTATTTATAAGAATGGAAAAGAATTATTATTAATTTGTTTAAGTTGGTATGATTTTAAAAAATTTGTCAACAACCATCTCGACTCAAACTCCACCAAGAATTAATAATGAAAATCATCATTCCTATTTCTCATCACTGCCTCAATCGGCATTGCCTCTGGCCGCCCCACATTCTTCACCAATTTTTTTTCGGTTAAAATTTTAAAAAACTCGAAGTGCAGTTTGCAACAAATTAATTTGACTTCATTGTCCAATGGATCCGAGAACGTCTATCAAAATTAAACACTATATGTGTAGTCTAAAAATCTATTATCATTACATTGAGAGATAAGGTGATTTTTTTTTTTTTATATGTATTAATAAGTACATATGGTAACTTTCGATTTTTAAAAGGAGAAGAATATTAACTACTTAAATCATAATCGGAGATGTCACGTATTAACAAGTAGACATTACAAGTTTAACAAACTCAGTACTAGGGGTGGGCATTACCATGTTCGGTTCGGTTCCGACTGGAACCGACCCGAACATGATAAATTCGCGGATCGCATATTTTGGATCCAAACATGGTCCAGTAAAGGAGAGGAACCGACCCGAACCGAACACCCAGTGTTCGGTTCGATTCGGTTCGGTTTCCGTGTTTGGGCCCATATTTGGGCTTCATTTTTGGACGGAAATTACTGCCCATAACACACGTTACACCACTAATTCAATCTCCACATCTACACATTACTGCCCATAACCACAACACACATTGCACCACTAATTCAATCTCCACATCCACACATTACACAAAAAATTAGGTGGATGCAAAGATTAATTTGTCCATTGCCAAAGAAAAAAATAAATTTCAGCATATCCTTAAAGTTCTCGACACCATCCAATGTTCACATCAACACATCAACAATATCCAATGTCCACATCCACGTATTACACAAAATAGTAGGCATAAACATATAACAAAATATTCAATGTTCAAAACAGATTGATTATTAAAACTGTAAAAGACTGGAACAGATCTGAAATATGTAAAAGATTGATGAGTACCGAGCTGCTAAATGCTGATGGCGACGGCGAGAAGAGCTGATGGGGACTTTTGCTTTACGGCCATGGCTTCACAGTGACGCCGACGAGGAAAAGGGATTGACAGCCACGGCTAGTCAACTACGGCGAGGAGTACTCCACGTTTTGAAAACAATGTCAAAACATATTGATGAGTACCAATGAGTACCAATGTCGGCCCTAAACAAATTGATGATTAAAACTAAAAGACTGAAACTGAAATACTGAAACTGAAAGTCTGAAACAGATTGATGAGTACCAAACTGGTGATAGCGACGGTGACGGCAAGGAGAATACCCTCACGGCGACGGCGAGAAGAGGTGACAGGGAAAAGAGCTTTATGGCGACGACGAGGAGAACAGCTTCACGACGACGACGAGGAGAACAGCTTCACGGCGACGACGAGGAGAACAGCTTCACGGCGACAACGAGGAGAGGTGATGGGGACTTTTGCTTCATGGCGGCGACGCCGATGAGGAGAAGGGATTGACAGCCACAGCTACGGTGAGAAATGAGAGATGATAGATGAGAGGGGCTTCATCGCCACGACGCTGACGAGAAAAAGCTTGGCCCGACAAGAAGAGCGTGATTGACGGCGGCGCAAACTGTTAGAGATGACAGACGGCGTCGAGAGAAACAGCAACGGCAACGGGCACGGCAATGTAACGCCGATGCGATGACGAGGAGAGTGTGACTGACGGGCACGGCAATGGCGAGGATTCAAAACAACAGAAGGCGACAGATGGGAGGAAGAAGGGGAGGGCTGCGGCGGCAGGAAGAAGGAAGAGAGAATGGCCAGTAATAAAAGCTAGGGTTAAATGGCTTTATATAGGGGTATGCGAAATTACGCATGTACCCCTGTTCACGGGTCGGATCGGTTTTGACCATGTGAAACCGATCCGACCCGTGAAACATGGTGTTTTTCGTTTTTAAGAACCGAACACCTTCATTTTAAACATGGGAACCGATCCGAACACCCACGGATCGGTTCGGATCGGGTTGTTCGGGTCGGTTCCATGTTTTTGTGCCCACCCCTACTCAGTACAACAAACAAAATATATTATATTCATAGGCTTGTAGTTAAAATTGCTTTATGGTAAACAATTCTCAATGCATTCATTATGTAGCACCAAAAATGAACTCAACTATACTAGTGCTTCTACTTTCAGAAAGCGCCTCCCATTAACGACTTGTAATCGATGAATGCGATGCTTTTAAATCGATTGAAGCAATTGATTTCTACATTATTTTATGTGCATTTAGATGAATGGAATCCCTGGGCTTTTGCACTCAAAATCAATGAAATTGGAGGCACACTCTGGTGTCACCAAAAGAGGAGACCTTATAATGTAAAGGAATTATAAGTTTAATTGGGTGTGCAATTTTTGTTCCCTTCACTCTAAGCAACATACGAAGACATGACATTTTGTTATTCATTATTTACAAAAAATAATACATAAATTATTGGATGGGTTAGATCTCTCCACTTGTCCCACTAATACATGATCTAAATTTTTTTAATAATTTATTTTTGGCTTTTATTGCACGAGGATTATATATTGGAATTATGATTGTTGGTTGAGATAGATAAATTGTACCCGTGATGAATAATCAAATGAGTGTATTAGATTACTAATGAATAGATTAGATTATTAATAAGTGAAGTGCACATGTTTATGTCTATGTAATTCATATCGTTATTATTTTACCTCATTATGAGATTGCTACATGCTTGGAAATTGAAAATTTGGACCAAATTTTGGATTTTTTTTTTTTTAAACCTTTCGATGATTTGTGACATACCAACATTATTAAGTGGTATATACTAAAACATCTCCTAAGATTAAGTTTAAAATTAAATTAGTCTTCCTCATTTAAAAAATTTTTAAAATACCATCTTACTATTTATAAAAATACATAAGACAACCCTATCATTAGTTTTAGGAGTTAAATCTAACTAATTAAGGATATACATGTTATTTTAATTTAATAAATAATTTCTTTTTGAAAAAATATAGAAGAACAGCCTAGAGCTTGACAACTGTCCAAATTATAGAAAGGCTGGTGAAGAAAAATTAATAAATTTGATGTCAGAAATAAAATAATTTAAAAAAGGATAAATTACATCTTTAATGTTTGGCATAATTATATAGATATATGAGTTTAGGCCACAATATATTAGGAGTGAGTTTAGGGTATAATTACACAAACACTCCTGACGTTTCAAAATGTTGCTCACATCTCCTTGTTGTCAAATGGGTCCTTTAACTTTTAACTATCAATGTCAAACTTGCAGAAAAATATATATATATATCTCATTTATCTCTATGGTCAAATAAAAAAAAAAAAAATCTTCATATTTAACTTCATATTCTTTATCTTCATCATCTAAGCACCCCCTTTTCATTTTCGTCAACCAAGCACTCATCTTTCATCTTTTATTACACCCAAACTCCCAACTTTATTTTCACCATTCAAACATACAACTTCATTTTTAATATTGGGATTTGTTGTAAGGTTCTTACCTTGTTAGGTTTTCCATGCACAAATCTTTACGCACACTTTTGTTCTCTTTTCTTACTCTATTATTTATTTATTCATTTTTATTTAAGTATCCCTATGCACATCTAATGTAGATAAAAGAATCTTTTACTACTTATTGACCCTCCCGTTTTAGGTTGATTATTGCATTCGCTAAAGACTTATTATTATTATTATTATTATTTAGTTTGATTGAACATTTGGATAGATGTTCAAGATAAAGTGTGTATATTTGTAGTTAACATATTGTTTTTGCTACTTGGAATTAAATAAGGAAGAATAAACTAAGGACTGTATTTGTAGATGATAAATTATGGTTATCTTATAATTAAATTATTGTTCTTAAATATATAATATATTAAAATATATAAAATTATTATTGAAATATTCATTACTCTTGCATGGACTAATTTACCATTGATGGTGTATTTATTTTATGGATTGAGGAATGAGGATGGAGAATAAGATTGATTGATAGTGTTTCCTTATTTAAAATTCATTCCGTAATGAGAATGAAAGTATGGGCCTCACATCAATTTGAGGTTGTGAAATGAGAATTTCATTCCCCTCAATCCACTTGGGATCTCATTCCTATTGCAAGATGAAAAATCTTTTATACAATTCTTTAAAAAATAAAGAAAAATCTATTTTATTTGATATGAAAAAAAAAACTGCATATTATAATAAAAAACTGCACACCATTGGTTTTTCATCATAAATTTCTTAATTATCATAGTAAACTATTAAAGTAATATGCAGTTTTTTAAATTATAATATACAGTTTTTTTTATTTGATATTAAAAAAATTACATACTATAATAAAAAATTGCGTATTAGGTCAGTGGACTATTAAAATAATATATAGTTTTTTATTTGATATTAAAAAAAACTACATATTATAATAAAAAATTGTACACTATTATAATTAATTCATAATTTTAATTAAATGATATTTTTGTAATTTAAAATTTATCCATTACGATTCCAAAGTAAAGTAAGCAGTTCAATGAGAATACTATTGATTCCAATTCCGATTTGTACAGTTAAAATAAATAACTTATTCTGATTATGATACTTTATTCTGATTTCAAGTCATTCTAATTTCAAATCATTCCAATTCACATTTCAATTTCTTCAAATGAAGTAAACATATCATCATGGTTTTATAGATTTACCAGTAATTTTCTAACAGCGAGGGATAGCCACATTGCCTTTTCTAAAGTTCAAGCAATTTACAAACCTTTCATATACATGTAATTTCACCTAATATTAGGGGGTTTGTGCAATTTGCCATTCAAAAAATGTTAAGAATAATTGTTATTTTTTTAATATTATTAAAAAAATTAAAAGAAAATAAGAGAAAACCGGCCAAATCTTCACCAGTTGGAGGCGCTTCATGATGATAAAATCCCTCAGTCTTTCTACTTTTTCAAGAAATTCATCTCTCATAGTCTCATTCTTCAAATCCAATTACAAAATCAACTTTATAAAAGAAAAAATTCCTAGATTGATAAAACAATAAAAAATGGAGCAGCTCAGCTCCTCCAATATTGAGGGATCCACCTTCCTCATGAATCAAAGCAATCAAACTATTACCCATACATCTAAATGGAATCACAACCAATATTTCAACTGTTTTTTAAATGATAGTTTTTTTTCCCCTTGGTGATTGAATCATGAATGAGATGAAGAAGGTGGTGGTGAAGACCCTCTTCAAAAATGGAGGACAGATCTCTTTTTTTCTCCTTTATTTATTTATTTATTTTTTGCAATAAAAATAAATTGTGTTTGTTTTTGTGACGAAATCACGAAAAAGATGAAGAAGATGGTGATGGAGTTACGAAGACAGTGATGATAAACTAGATTTATTTTACTTTTTACTTTTCTAATTGAAATTTTATTTTTATAAAATTTATTTAAATAATATGATAAGTTGATTTATAGTTACCACGTTAATTTTACAATGATACGATGATATATTAATGATATGATAAATAGTCATACAATTTTGATAATGAATTGATCCAAATTTTTAGACAGTGTAACATTACTCGACAACTTATTTTAATTTCAAACAAACTTTAGGAATATTGAAGTAACAACTAAGAATCAATCCCCTTAATAACAAACATTAAAGAATGTCATTTCTTAATAAGAGTGGTTAAACATTTTTCATAATCCTAAGAGATTAAAATTCAAATCTTATCGTTATCTTAAACATAAAATATGAGTAGGTTTATTTCAATTTAATCCCAACTCGTCTTATTTGTCAAGTAAGTTTTTCCGTCTGCCTATCTAATAATTAAATAGAGTCATTTTTTAAAATCAATCAAATTTCATAACCATCTTTCCAATATTCATGTAATCTTACACAATAAACTATAAAAGTAAATTTTTTTTTTTTTTTAAAAAAAAAAAAAAAAAAAAAAACCCAGAAGCATGATAATACACAATGATGGCAAAAGCTCTTTTCAAAGGAGAATTCAAGAATCATTAAAAAATGGAAAAAAAAAAAAAAAAGAACTGGAAATCTTCCTGAATCAACGGAGTAAACGAACATGGTTAAAGCTTGAACGAAGGAATTGACTGAGAGTGGGGTCATGCATCATCCACTTCTACTGCACAAAATCACTCTTCCGAACAGTTGGGCAGTAACTTTAATAAAGTTAAAAAGGGTACAATAGTCTTCCAAGTCTCTATATAATCTCATCTTCCTTCAACCCTTTCACTTCTTTGGTCTCACCTTCTTCTCCACCTCTCTTCACTGTTCACTTCATCTCATACTCCATACCCTCTCATCTTTATCTTTTCACTGTAAGTTTTCTTATTTCCATGCTTTTTCTCTCGTTTGATTCCTTTGATTGATGTTTTGTATGCATAATCAAATTGAATTGTGGTTGTACTTGATTTGATCATATTACCAAGTTGAGGAACGCAAATTTGATCGTTTTGTTTCAATTTTCTTATTGTTTTTGTTTGTTATGATGTGTTTGCTTGATGGGTTGTCTTTTCTTTCTGTCAAAACTGTTGAGAAATTTTAGAGTTTAAGATCCAAAAATTTATGTTGATGTTTCCATTTTATGTTTCTGTTTTGGTTTAATTAATTTTATTTAGTTTTTTTTTTTTTTTGTTTCTTCTTGATCCTTGATGATATTTTTGTTTGGTTGGATTTTCTTTTTATATTTTTGGTTGCTAAGAGATTTCTGGAAATGAATATAATTTAAAAAATAAAATAAAATAAAATCCCCGCTCCCCCAAACCCCACACCCACCCCTGGTTAATATATGATAGCTTTGAAACTCAACCTGCTGAGTGCCTGTTATTGTGGTTATACTTCTTAGTCATCTACTTGTGATTCTTAGGCTGTTACATTGTTTTGAATCATATCAATGTATCAAAGATGGTTTAGTGGTAGATTGTTTTATCATAATCCAATCACAAAGTTAAATCTTTTACTTTCGTATATCTGCTTCTTTTGTTTTTTTGTTTTTGTTTTTTTAGCAGCTATGATATTGTTAAATATTGAGATTTTCGCCTTGAAGATATATGCTATGTTTATTTATTTTCATTTTGTTATTTCACTTGCATACTTGGCTCTTATGACGTCCTTTTGCGGGAATTTCTGGTACAGACATTACAGTTGAGCAAGCAGCGAAAGTGGATCATTGGATATTACAGAAAACAATATGCCTTGGCTGAATCTTTCTGTTGATGTGTACCGCAGAGTTATGCGCTTGAATTTGTATTGCAGGGTTATTCTATAAATTCTCCTTTTGTTGAATCTCAATTCTCATATCTCTCTGTAGTTTTTTGCTTACTCCATGGGATCCACTCACTTTTCTGTCTTTTATAGTGATCATTATAGGACTAGCTAGAAAACCGTTTGAAGTCAGATCTATTTCAAACAAATTGAAAGTTCTTTCCTCTGATTGTATTGTATCTCAGTTAGCCTTTCAATATAAGTTAGATCTATTGTCAAACATTGTGTCTTGCTTGGTGTCTTACTCTCACGTTATAAGATACCGTATTGTGTCTTGTCCTGTATTCTGATCAACTCGATAAATTCAGTAGTTTGTTCAAGGGTTTAAAGAAGTTATGGTGTGCCAAGCAGCTGGCCAAACAAGATTTCGAGCATTAAAATATGAGAATGGTATTGCTGGAAGACCAACCATTATAGTTAGAGTGATTGCATGCTTTAAACATATGGAGGATTGCCAGGTTAGTACTACTTATGTTTGCAAGTTAATATAGTATTTCATACTTGCTTGGTTAGTAGATTGTTTACATTGGATTAATTATTATCTTCTTGCAACCAACTTTGTTGACATGCATATACTTGTGATTTTTAAATTGACTTGTACTTATGTAGTTCACCAGAAGTTGTAACTATATCATGTTCATGTTGCTCTTTCCCAGGCTCAGTATTTCCGTCATTTGCTCAAACCCGTCACGTAGATTAATCCCGCATCCGTGTTTAGTATCAAGTTGGAATTCTTAGTTTTTCCATTTTTATTTTTTTGTCCTGGAAGAAGCTGCTAGTAATTGAGTATTGCAGATATCAGCACAAGCTATCTTGAGGTATTTTTATATTAAAATGCATCTTGCTCATTGTTGTGAAATTTTTGGTTTAGTGTTCATTGCTTTGTTTTCTTGTTTACAGGTAATTTCTGGTTGGATGGTTAAGGTCCCCCAAACTTGGCCTTATCCTCAAAATTCTGCTCTGCAATTGCCTGATTTGAATTGCATGAGCTCATCGCTCGAGCCTGGGCAACCAGAGTGTTTGCCTGCATGTATAAATCCAGGCACTTGCATGTTGCCTGAGAATACATCGCTGCCAGGTTTTACAGTACCTGGATTAGCAAAATTGAAGACAGAGCAAACAAATGGCGCTCATATGTTGCTTAAAGCATTTCCGTCTCACTTCCAGACTTCGGCTCCAAATACGTTATCGTATCTCCAAGGAAAGCAGTCTGCTTTTACTTGTGGGTCCACTCGGGAGGCCATGCCAAATGCAACGCTGCAGTCTTTACAGAAGAGACTCTTAGTATTTGATCGATCAGGGAATGGGACACGGTTACTTTATAGTTCTGTTTGCCCTTCTGTCTTGAGTCCACCCGCTGCCGCCGGGAATCGTGATCTGGTTTATGGTTTGCCTGAGGAGCAGGCAGTTAAGATTGGTCAGTTTAATCCAGTGAAGCAGATTCTTTCTGAAGAATCTGATGAGAATCACATTTGTGTTGAAGAGAGTGAGATGCATGAAGACACTGACGAAATTAACGCCTTACTTTATTCAGATGATGATGATGATGATCATAGTTATGATGATGATGATGATGATGAAGTAATGAGCACTGATCGCTCTCCAATTGTAAAGCATGAGCGCATTGAGACGGTAACCGAGGAAATTGCTACCTCCGATTGTCCAAACAAAAGGCAGAAATTGCTTGATGGTGGATACAACAAATCATCAGAAGTTGTCAGTGTCACTGCTTCTTTAGTAAAATTTGGTGGATCCAATGAGTATGACAATGATGCAGAATCAAGCTATGTTGATGGACGTACTCAAAGAGAGGAAGTGGGTTCCATTTCAGGGAATGAAGGGTTAAAAAAGGATAAGATCCGCAAGACGTTAAGAATCCTGGAGAGTATTATTCCTGGTGTAAAGGGGAAGGACCCCTTGTTAGTTCTTGATGAAGCTATAGACTACTTGAAGTCTTTAAAACTAAAAGCCAGGGGTTTAGGAGTTTAACTACCATTGAGTTGCACTCTCCACTTCAATGGTAGTATGTTGCTTAAAGGGTGAGAAGAAGGACGGTGGAAGGAAGGCCTGTTAACCCAAGAATTGTATTGTTGGTTTGAATGATTTATGAATCTGAAAGCTGTAGATTAACTTTGGTGGTAATGTGGGTCCCGTCGTTTTCGTCTTTTTATATGTTGAGAGGTGTATATAAGGGGCTAATAAAGGGGAAACAAAAGCAAGTGATGAGATAATGTGTGTATATGGTTTGAAGGAGTGAAGAAAAAAATGGAGTCTTGTTTGTTGACCAAGAATGATTATCTTTATAGCTTTTTGGTAAAGATATGTTTAAAGCAAGTCACAAAGATTTGAACGCATGGGGAGGCTGATAGTGGTGGTGGTGGATGTGTGTTGTAATATATGAGGAGTGAGGAGGACCCCCTTTCTGCTGAGGAGCCTCCATGTATTTAGTGCATGCGCGTTAGGTAACTTGGGTCCCACCTTCCACCTCTCTTTTCATCTTGATTTTGTGCTTTTGTCTTCTCACTTTACCCTCATATCACATCATGTTGGTATTAATCTCTATAAAGTGCTAGGAAAAGTTAAAAAACATAAGAGATGTGGAGCATCTTCTGCTTTCATCTACAGATTGTTGGGTTGGGTCCATCCCTTGATCATCAGGTCTGGCTGTTCTGTTTCACATGTGAATGTTGAAAGCTATGCTACTACTACCCACTTGTACAGTCTATGCACTTTGTTTGAGCTTTTACTGTTGTTGGGTTTGTGAGTTATGTTGTTGTGTGTATCAACTATCAAATAATTGGACTGTGAATTTGGTTTGTTGTACTTGTGAGACTTGATGAGTTGAATGTATTTCACCTCTTGTTGTTGCTTGCTTTTATCCTTTTTTGTCCTATTTATGTATGTTTGTATGTGTTTATAAGCTATGTACTGCGAGTCCTTTATTGAAAATCCTCTCTTTTATCACTTTGTAGAGTTGTGTGGGGATCTTATGCGTCATATGATAAAAGATCAATGTGATGATTGACATATTTAACATGAGGACAAATGGACAATATAAGCAGCGAGAGTGCAGATTTAGGAATCTAAAAGTGCAATCTAGACATGGAAAGTAAAAGTAAGTCTAGACGATTAGCTGTGGAAACGTGAGTGAAACGAATTATCGTTCGCTCAAGCTGTTGCTGACAACTTATCCAGCCATCTCTGAATCTCTATGGATATTTATAATTGTCACTATGCCATAAAGTCAGATTCTATAACCCAAGTAAAAAGAATTATGCCTAGGTGACATTAAATGGGTTAGAATTTTCCAAATGCTCAATTTATACCTAGATACTTCTTCGAACATTTATTGATTTGGTGCTGTTTTGAATGGATTATCTATTGGATGGACACCAACTGAACCAATTTCATTAGTTGTTAAAAAAATCTAAAGCTGTCTAGGTGGTTGCAACTGTGTGCTATTACTATGCAAAACCTATAATTATATAAAATTATTATTTACCTGAATTATTTAAGATAGAGAAGAGTGCTCAATATGTTCTCATAATACACTCTATCAAGATATTCTATTTGATGTAGAATGCGTGTACAAAATTTCACTTTTTGGATGTAAACCTTATCATTAATTTCATTTTTTCCGCATAAAATAAACATTACAAAAGTGAAATTTATACACGTACCCTGCGTTGAATGGAGAGTGTGTTGGAGATTGTATTGGGAGGCTATATTTGGCATTCACCGTAATGAGATTATTCATTTCAGTGACTTACGTCATAGGCTCTCCATTAACTACCTTGTAAGATAATGTATTTTATGACAGCAATGCCCCACGCTAATACAACTAAAAATAGTATATTTAAAATTACCAATTATGTTATAAAAGAATTGCATGTTACCTACCTAAGATTTGCTCTCTTACAAACTGATTAAACTTAACCTTTTAATAACAGTTTACCTCTTCCTGTTAGTCGAAGCTGGTAAACCCTGACAAAGTCCCCCAACACATAAAAGTAGTATTTTAAAAACTGAATTAAAGAAAAAGAATATGAATCTCCACGGCGATGGATTGTCAAGATCAAATTAAAAAAACTAATAATAATAAAACTTTTTTTTTTTTAAAAAAGAAGATTGTAAAATTGAATTAAAAGAAAACTTTTTTTTTTAAAAAAAGAATAGATGGATCTCCGGTGGCTATTAGTCTAGATAGACAATGGAGATCAACTGTGTTAAAAAACGTAATCGAAAAAGAAAAAATTATTTAAAAAACCTTTAAAAAAGAAAATTAAAAAATATATTTATAAAAAAAGCAAAAAATTAAAAAAGAAATGAAAGATCTAATTTGGAATTGGACCTCCACCACCATGGAAACCAGATTTGGTCTCAATTGGAGACCCTCTCCATTTTCTTGATTGTGTGATAAAAACAATGGAGACACCATGTCTTTATCGCCGACCTCCTTCTTGGTGATGGAGGTTGACGATGAAGGGGTGGATCTCTGATGGAGATTCATCTATATAAGGTGATCCAAATTGTAATTGCATAGTCCATTTATGAAGATGGGCAATTGAGATCTAGATCGGATCTTCACTATTTTCTTTCATTTCATTTTGTTTCTATTTTTTTTCTCTTTTATTTTCATCGCCCATCTTAATGATGGACGATAAAGATATACTTTTTTGTACTCTTTAATTTTTTTTTATTTACTTTTTTTAATTATAGCTTTTCTTTAAATTTATTTTTAAAACTATTGAAGGGTATTTGGGTCATTTAATTTAAATAAACGGTAAAACGTGAGTTGATTGACTTTAAATGAAGAGAGAGGATATACTCTTATTAAAAGATCAAGTTTAGTAGTCTGTAAAAGAGCCAACATCGGGTAGGCAATAATATGCAATTCCTTCTTATGTTAATTAACACCTTAATTTGATGAGGTGTCTTTCGAATAGATGATTAAATGAATGTGCACACACAAGTCAATAGGATACCAACTGAACCAATTTAATTAGTTAGAAAAAATTATTCGGACTCAATCATGTTAAGGGTTACACAGCACAAAAATATATATATATATATATATATATGTAGTTTAGAAATTTACTTCCACAACCAAGAGAAAAAACAATTTACTAACCATTTAACCCATAAGAATATGCGTAATTTTATAATTTAAATTGACAATTACGTTAAACCTATCAACTTGAGTCTCAATTTGGTGTGGTATTTTTAGAATTCAATTGATTTATAATGATTAGATTAATGTTCATATGCACGTTAATTACATTAGAATGACAATTTACTAGACGAGAACCCTTAATTATATGCAAATTGAGGTGCCTAATATCTCTGTTAAATTATGTTGATGGTCGGAATCGATCAACGGAACGATTTGTGGCACCCGTAGGTTGGGGCGTGAGCTGTGCAGTATCAGCCTGATGGGTAGGAGTTATGCATCCAATATACTTACAAGATTGAAGGTTCTACTTTGGACTCGACCCTCTGGGACCAAAGGGTTAAATAGCTGCGCAGCTCACGCCCCATCGGTGCCACAAATTGTTCCGTTGATCGGTTCCGACCATCAACAAATTAATATTTGATTGGTTTGGATTTACCCCACATTGACGTAGCTTAATACGGTTTTTGATTTTGTGGAGTTAAGGCAAATAGGCAACCATGTTGGATCTTGTAATAATAATACAACATGACAGATTACAAAGTTTTGGGCCATCTACCACTAGAGGAAAAAAAATTGTTATTTAACTATATTTCTAATTTATTATATTAATTCTTTAGATTACTTAAATAATTACAACCCATCACGATTCACGGCTGTTCTATAATTACAGTGGCCATTATCAATTAATCTTTACTTTATTAGATGATTAGTCATTAACATAATAAATATGTCTCATTCAATCTTTTAATTGTAAAATACACACTACGTCACGTAAAGTAAACAAAGAGGGCTTTTTGGAAAGCAATGTGCTTTTATTAACTTATTTCAAAATTGTAAAGCCTTCTTTTCTCTCTTTAATTCTATATTAAAATGAAACATAATTGCGTAAAATCATGGTTGTTAAATTATATAAACCCAAGTTGAGGTCATCTAGGGATAAATTAATGTGAAAATTATATGATATTGTACTTTGAGACTTGTATCACCACATTAATAGTTTGAGTTTCAATATCACCGAATAAGTGCATTAAAAATGCTTTTAAGAAGATAAAAACATTATCTTCCATCTTTTCTCTTTCTTCTTTCTTTAATTTTGTCTCTCTCATCTCTCTCTTACCATTTTTCTACATCAATTCTTACATTCTTTCTTTATAATGTTATTGTTCATGGAATAAAAAAAAAAAAAAGAACATTATTTTGGTGCTCATAATAGTGATTTGATCGGTTGTTTATAATGAAAAGATTGAATTTATAGACTTTTCTCAAAGTTGTTATTCTTTTATTTTTCAGGTTGGATTTGTAAGATTATTAAATTAAAAGCTGAAAATAAGAAAAAATTGACAAGAAGAAAACTCGAATATGGAAGAAAAACTTGCAAATCTGAAATAGGGAGAAAAAAAAATAGAGAAAGAGAAGGAAAATAAGAGAATATCTCTTGAAGGAAGGAATATCTCTTAACGGAAGAACATATTTCTTGAATGAAGAAAATAACTTTCGAAAGAATGAAATGTCTCTCAAAGAAAGAAAATAACCCTCAAAAGAGAGAAAAGAGAAAAGAAGTCTTGATGGAAGGAAGTATCTTTTGAATGAATGAAATATCTCTAAAATAAGAATATAATTCTCGAATAAAAAAAATATCTTTCAAAAAGAAAATAACTTTCACTGAAAGTGAAATTTTGTGCAAGAGTATTTTTATCCGTGTACATACTTTGTGTCAGGGACGGACCCACAGTTGGGCCAGGGGACACATGCCCCCCTGAAATTTTTTGAAAATTAATTAGGTTTTCTCTATTTAAATATATAAAAATAATGTTATGCTATTGCAAAGTTGCACAATGACTTTGATGGTTGCATTTGCTTTTTCCCTTTTTTAAGTCATTCAATCTATTATATAAATAAAATATCAAATAGAAGCAGAAGATTTGAAAGGCTTGGTTGGTTGTGGTTACTTTTCTTTTTAGATCTGACCATGGTTCAATCCCACTTTGTCTTATAATTTTTTTTTTTTTTAAGTTCACTATGTATTTTTGTTTTTGTTTTGTTTTGTTTTGTTTTGTTTTTTTTTTATGAAATGTTTTTTATATTAACTTATAAATGTTGTTGTTTTGTCTCATAACTTTTTTTTTTTTTCAAATATTTTATAACATGGATCTTGTTTTTCTTTCTTTCATTCATTATGGTTCAATTAATTTCTCTATCAAAACATATTACTTTTCTATTTGTGTCTTATTTAAACTAATAACTTTTTGAATAAATAATAAATTTACGTAGTTTATTTTTTTTTTCATTTTTATTTATTTTAATAATTTCGTTAGGATTTTTAAAACTTAAGACTACTTTTTTTTTTTTAGAATAATTTAAGACTACTTAGTTTGCTTAAATATTATATATATATATATCTATTTCTGTGTGTGTATATATATATATTTCATTTTATTTAAACTATATTATGTTATCGAACTTTGTTTTATATAATAACATTATATATTTAGTATAAATGTCGATAATTTTATTACTTTGTTTATGTGCCCCTTTTAAATAAATTTTCTGGATTCGCCGCTGCTTTGTGCCATTGAAATTCAAATATTAATTACATGACACAGGCACAAAAGAGGGTGAAAATGTTCTTCAAAATCATCTCTAAATCAATTACATCATTATTAATAAGATTATGAATTTCAGCCATGATTTCCTCCCTAGCTCCCAAATTTATAATAGTCACTAAACAAATCAAATGAAAGCATAATATTTTTGTTCTTAATGTCATCATATATCTTTGATTGAAATGATTGAGCACATTTTTTTATCCTAAAAAGTTAAAAGTTCAAATCTCATTCTTGTCGAAAATATAGATAATTTTCTATTAATTTCATCCTCTCTCCCCCACCATATGTGTGTGTCTATATATATATATATCTTTGATTGGAAATTATTAGGTCAATATTGTCCACGTGTTTTAAAATACATACATGAAATAACTAATTACATTAAAAATTATAATATAATTAAGTTGAAAATGACTTAAAATACCTACATTAATATATTTTATTTACATATCCATCCTCCGCTTACTAGTTTCCAATTATTTGTCAATGAAAATCATCTTGACTATGCAACTAATTGTTTTTGTTCCATTTCTTAAGATCCATCATTTAAGTTTTCATTGAATGACTTTGGATTAAAAAAAAAAAAAGTCACAAAGAATGATGCATACAAGTCACAAAAAACATAAGTGTTTTAAATATCGGGCTAGGCGGCCGCCCAGGTGCCGCCTGGGTTATAGGCAATCACTAACATATCTAAGAACCTCTTAACCGGGGGTTCTAAGCGCTTAGCCGCTTTATAGTACCTAGTCATGGAGCCCTTTTTCTTTTTTTTTTAAAAAAAATTATTGGTCCAAAATAGTGTCATTTGGCTTTTTGAAAAATTTTTAAAACTTAACCAAAGTTGTATCATTTTAGGGAGTCCAAAATGATGCTGAATAAATGAGAGAGAGAGAAGATCAGGTCATTAAATGACTCTAATTTTGCCCAAAACAAATGACCCAGATTTTGTCCAAAATGGAGAAGAGAAGAGGTGAAACATAGAGCACCTGTTGACCAAACTCTAACCTTACAGAGGTTTTGTGACAGTCACAAATAAGAGATTAAGAGCACAACTTACCCATATAGGTATTGTCCGATACAGCATCTCCAACGAGGGTTTAAGGAGGAAGCTCTATTGGGCGGTGGCGGTTGATTCGGTGACGGCTGATGATGATTCGGCGATTGATGATTGGAGCTCCGACTTGGAGACAATGGTACAACAACGGCTTGATTGCTCTTGAGCCCTGATGCTAACAACTCTAACCCCATTAATGCGTGGTTTGCTTTCATTGAACTTGATTATGTTATAAAACTTTTCAACCTCTCTCTTTTTATAGTTTGTACTGTGTAAAAGAATGTAGATGAGATGAGAGCATGAGACTAAGAAGACTAGTCTATTTTGTGGGTTCAAATATGTGTTTTGTGGATCTTTTGCCTTGAGGCCCAATATATTTGTGATCTAATCCACTGCCTATATGGCTAACATTGACCGTCGATTAAACGCCGAGACGCACTTAATGATATTTACAACATTGCAAAAAATAGATCCGAAATTCTGACGCATACAAGTTACAATGAATGATGCAAAATTATCAAAATATTACATAATTAACTACCTTAAAATGGGGTGACTAACTATATTGATATTTCACATGGTGTGAAATATTTATATTTCACCTTGTAAGATATAATAGTATTTCACACTGAGAAAAATATTGATATTTCACACTACAAAATATTTGTATTTCACCCTATGTAAATAATTTACACAGTATGATATATCAGTTGATGAACACTCTATTTGTGTACTATAAATTTTCTGAAATTTTCAAGCTTCTGTCCCATCAAATCTTGATATTTTGAAAAATAGACAAAAACACCATCAAAACTATCATAATATATAAACAAGGGATATTATAAATATCCTCCCCCGTAAACTAAACTGATCAGGTTTGATCCTTTTTTTTTTTTTGTTATTAGATAAACCGGCCCCACCCGTAAAAAAACTTGGATGGTGTTAAATTTAATGGGTATAATAGTAATTGGACAGTAATTATATTTGTTTTAATAGCTTTATTAATTAATAAAAATAATACATTAAAACTCACAAAATTAAAAAAATCTTCATTTTCCATTTCTAATATGGATGGTGAGATCAAAATAATTTTTTTTAAAAAAATAAATAAACATAAAAAAATCTAATAATTTTCTCAAAAAATGATTTTCACTGTTCATCGTCTTAATGAACGGTGGACATCATCACTATCTTTATAATCAAATATATCTAATTATAAAAACATTATATATATATACATAAAGCATTATATATATACATATGTACTTTTTAGGGGTTTTCAGATTGGATCTCCACCTTCATTACAAATAATAAAATTAAAAATTTAAGTAACTCCCACTTGCTTGTAATTAGATTGGATAATGAAATAAGCAAATCTAATTACAACATGAATAGAGATTCGATAATATATACTTTTTGAAGTAACTCCAACTTGCTTGTAGAAACAACTCTATAGCATGAATCACCAGCACAAATGTAGAAACAATTTGAAATATAAGCAAATAGTGTTCTGTCACTAATTTGCCGACCTAAATTAAGTCTAGAACCATAGGTTGCATGTAGCCTTCACATTAAACAAACTGTAACCAGCTTTCATGATTCATGATAATCTTGCTAACATGGTGAACGGACTCGACCACAATTGACATGGAACTTTGATCGGATGAGGAAATGATTAAGGTAGTTAGAGGAATTTTCAGCTTAAGTCTTCAAGTTTTTCAGCTTTAGGTCTTTCTAGGGGTTGAGTGATAGATTTTTATTTAAGGGAATCAACGTTCTAAAATACAATATATATGAGGTAATTTTTACCAAAATAAATTATATCATATTTTAAGAATTTTTCATTTTTTTAATTGTTTTTTGGGACTTGCCATTGTCTTAATCAGCCGTTAGGCCTTTATTGTTTTTAAGAAGTACTTGTGATAATGTCATTTGTAACATTCTTACTAGATACATTAGCAAAGCTTAAGCATTTTAAAATCATCTTATTTTGTTGTAAAATTGAGTTGCAATTGACTTATTTTGTCTTGGCATCAAAATTACTCATACATATTATATACAATGTTTACAGTTTTGTCTTGCAAGGGTAGAGTTCAACTCCACTCATTATCCACTTTATCAAAGTGATAATTTTTTCATTCGATATGAGTTTTTTCTTCTATTTCTAGATATTTAGTTCCGAATCATACTTCAGAGATCTTGATCAACAGTGTCCAATATTTTATAAGGTATATAAGATGCTCATGATTAATATAATAAAAAAAAAAATGTTCGTAGTTTTGCTACGTAGCCCTTCGACGAAAGGCTTTCTTAATTATTAAGTTCTATAGTATTTACACACTACCAGAAATTGGTCGGTTTGGTTGGGTTTTGAAAATTTGGTTTCTGCAATTGCTTTTTAAAATGGCCATACTGTAGGCACTAGGCACCTATATCGGATGTCTCCGAAGGGACACTAGGCACCTTTATCTGTCTCCCGGCCAACATTTTTACGATGCGCACTTCTCCAATCAGCAGGATGTTGATCGTTGACATATAAATCCATATAATGAGATTCTTACATTTTTCATTTCTCAAGCAAGTATTAGCTACTTAATTTCAACAAAAAATAATAATAAAAAAAGTTGTACAAGCTACTTTATTGATATATTAGTGAATCGCAAAATTGTCCACATGCAAGGAATTAATACTTCTTTTATAAAGTTACATATATCATACATATCAAAGTTGACCTTATCTAGATTTATTAACATCAATTACTATTTATATAGTCTAAATATTAATTTTTATAATTGGAAAACATATTCGAGCATAATAAGAGGAAAAAATTCCAAATATATATTTGTAAAGAGTTATTTTCAATTTTCATCCTGCTAATTTACGAATCATTATTTTTCCCCTAATCTATTCAAGAAACATCATTTTTATCCATTATTCTAACTAGAGTTAATATTGATTCTATAATTCAAGGGTTTTAATTTGACATTTTTTAAAATTATCAAGGGGAAAAATAATGATTCACTAATTATAAATGGAAAAAATGAAAAAAAAAAATTTATTCGTAAAATGAGATTTATAGGACTTGAGCCCCCACCGTTATGGTGAATGGAAAGTTGTACAACAATTTGAGATAAAACATAATATTTAAAAAAAAAAAAAAAAGTATAGTGAGGTGAGTTTAATTATATATGATTAAAATGAAATGATTAATTTTAGAGCTATTTTTCTCTTTGTAAACTATTTTTTTATTCATTAACTATTTTCTAAATTTGTAATTTTTATTTATTTTTATTTATTTATTTATTTATTTATTTTGTGAATCATTGTCTTTGTTTGTGATTTATTTATTTGTTCGTGAACTAATTCTTAAAAATATAAAGAGCTTTTTGTGTCTTTATGAATGATATAATGGATAGCTACTCTACTTTAGTGAAAAAAAGAAGAAATAATAAAAAAAAAACTCACTTTATATGGCTTGAAATCACAATCTAATATACTTCAGTGGAAAAAAAAAAAAATCACTTTATACGGCTTGAAATCACAAACTTATTTATGAATAATTATTGAATCCTTTCCCTAGTTGCAAAATTAGTCAATACTTTATTTGTAAGATTCAATCAATTATAAACTTCAATTCAACCAATAGTTTATTTGCATGATAAAATACTTGGGTCAACCAGTTAAATATTTTTCAGCAATACCAAAATTAAGAAATTTTTTTTTTTAAATATTACAATAAATTTGAAATTTGAAATAAGGGAGATTAATCGAATTTACAACTTCTAGAATGTAAATACGAAAGGCTACCAGCATATCAATCTCATCTTATCACCCATATTAAGAAATTAGTAATAATAATCATATTAGTTTTTAGATTTCAAAATGAACATATCATAACAAATTTTTTTTGCACATTTGTAGATGTATATAACAAACTTTAATTCAGGATTTTTTAAGTTTCGTACAACCAATTTTACCATTCATTAACAATTCCAAGATACATGAATGCGTCTTTACGAAGACATGAATCTCATTAAATAACATTCAAATCATTTTAATAATTCATAATATGTTTGTTTTTACATAAAAACGAAGTGATTTTTTTTTTCTCTTTGAAAGAAACGAAGTGTTAATACCTGTATAGATATTTTATACCTATAGAAGCAAACTTTCCTTATTGTGGTCCCGCAGTTATTTTATTGCATGGGTGTTTTAACAAAGTCGGATCAAAGACTTTTTAGTTCCAGGCTGGGAGATCTTCAATGAGTGATCATAGAGCTGTATTGGGCTCGATAAGATTGTGTGAACTCTAGCCAACAACTCATTGCCTAGAATATTTCATCATCTGCTCTGAATTTTATGCTATGGAAAATATTTAACTGAACATTGTGCAGCAAACAAAAGATTCATTAAGAGAGACTAAAGATTCAATAAGAGAGACTTGATCAGTGACGTGGTGATAATATCACTGACTTGGTGCATTGGATGCCTATTTCAACTATCACCAATGGCCAAAAACCTCTCTTATACCATATAAAAATGTATGAGTTATCCTTCTATCTTGTGTAAACTTTCTCCCCACTTATATATGGGTTGATTCCTCTCATATGAGAGCTATTCTCATGATTGTACCTCAAAATCATATTTCGTTTGGTCCCAATTGATCCTTGAACTTGTCTCAGTCATTAAAAGAAAAAAATTAGTGAGGAATTTTTTTTAACTACATTTAATAAAGTTGGCGAACTGCTAATTAAATAGAAGAAAGTATTGATAAAATAATAATAAATAAATACAACTTTTCATAGTTGAGAAATTAACTTTATATTACTGTACGTAATTCCTAATGCAACATTAGAAAGACACTGTGATAGTAAGTTGTATTGTTGACAAAAGTTTGATAAGAATAATATGTATTTAAACAAGTTTAAGATATATATAAAACATAATTAGATTCTCTCAAAATCAGTCAATTTATTATGTCGTGTTTTTAAAGTGATTTATTATGTAGTTATTTTATAACTCTTATAAGCAAGTGCAGTCATCCTTTAGTAGGTGTTTATCAGTTGCTAGCTGATCACATCTATTTGCCTTGATTTTTCAAAAAAAAAATTCTTTGTTCTGGTATGGTGCAAATAGATATTTAGAAATCACATCTGAAGACACAAAAATATCTTCCATACACTTAAGTCTACCAGACATTTTGGGCCATTTTGAAATCTTGGACATGAGATTTTGATCTCGGACATGGTAAATCAGTAATGCCCTTTTCTTGTAAGGCGGATGTGATCGAGGACGGAGACAGAATTTTGTTTATGGGGGGCCAATATAAAAATAATATTCAAGTTGATGCATGCCTATTTCTAATATTAAAAAAATTAAATATAATATCATTTTGTCTTATTATAAAGAGTAAATCAATAAATGAAATAGACCATCCTTTGTAAATAAGGATGAAACTTATTATTATTTTTTTTAATTTTGAAAATCATTATAAATTATAATTGATTATGCTGTGGCATCCATGCAATGGATCCACATTACTCCCCAACAGATTCTATACTAAATTTTTTCTTCGATTTCCTTCTTAAATGATTAAAGAGTTCGTGAAAAAAGTCTTATTTTATCTTATTGGCAAAGCTTAGTCTTAAGAATCTCACAAAATAGTAAATATAAAAACACAAATCCGTAAATATTACATAAAATATTTATTGGCTTAAGCTTCATTTTTTTTTTTAAAGAATAAACACTTTACTGCACAGAAAAGAGGAATATAAAATTTTCAGAGGTATTGAGCCATCTGAGGACCTCATTAGAGGACGAGTTTATTGGCTTAAACTTGACAAGTTAAGATGAGGCATGACAAAATGATTATTCCGAATACAAGAATTTAACAAAACAACAGATATAAATAACACAAATTCTTAAAAAATATATAAAATTTTTATTAATTTACAAGCTGACACTTGGTAAGTTAAGATGAGACAAAGACAAAATAGTTATTCAGGATAAAAATGGTTGTAATTATATAGATAAGATTGCATAATTTATTAATAATGAGAAACTAAATCTTCCTATTTAAGATTAAAATTGGTGAAATCATTTAAATATCATCAATAATGCAAAGTAAATATTTTGTGTTTTTAGACAATTCTGATTGTGATTTATGTGACTTTAATTCAAATAATAATAATCTATTTGAGGAGTTAATTGGATTTTAATACCGTATATTACATAAAAGGTTATTAAAAAGAAAAAGACAAAATCAATTATCTGGGGTGCCATGGCCCCTGCGGGCACCCCACAGCCCCGCCCACTGAATGTGATTAAAACTTCACTAAAATGTTTCTTATTATGTATATAGTATATGTTCCTTTCTATTTTTGTATGATGTATTATAGATCATGAACCTCCTCATTATGGCCCCATGAAGTCAAGAGTCCTGACCTCTTGATAGAATTTCTTATTAAATCTTTACTTTTGTTCATCATGATTCACAAGTTCAATATATAATTAAACTTATTCCTTTGACTAAGATTGCATTTGCATGGCCTCCTCCCTATCTATGTGTGGGTTGACCCCTCTCGTATGAGAACTATTCTCCGGATCAAATCTCAGAGTCAAACCTTGTTTGGTCCTGACTGATCCTTAGATTTGTCCAAATCATAAAAATAATTAAAAACAAAAAACAAAAAAGATTGCATTTGCATGAAAAGTTGTCATGTTTGGCGCCAGTTTGCCCTTCTCAATTCTAATATGCTTTATTGTTTTTGGCTAATTACACAAAAATACGTCATATTTGTCAAAACACCAATCATGATACCAATTAAACATGGATTACATGCAAGTCCTCTTGACTAGGTTTGACCAACCTAACTCTAATAAAAAAAAACTTAGCGTGCGTTTGGATACGTTTTTAAAATGATATTTTAAAAATATTTTCAAAAACAAAAAACATATTTTGAAAATAACATTTTTAAAAATGGTAATACATTTGGTTGCATTTTTTAAAATTCATTTCAAAAATTAAAAAAAAAAAATGATAAAAGTTGTTTGGTAGCATTCTAGAAAATGAAAAATAATAAAATATTTTTTTTTCTCACCTAAGTCCTCTCTTTCTCACAGTCTCACGATTCTTACCAATCACCCCATTGCTCTCTCTCTCTCTCTCTCTCTCATCTTCACACCCACCTTACTGCTCTCTCACCTTCCATCACTGGTCTCTCTCACCTTCCATCATTGGTCTCTCTCTTACCTTTTATCACCAATTTCTCTCTCACCTTCCATTGCCAGCAATTGGAGATGGTGGTGTCGACGACTAGTTACGTCATATGGCCATTGATTATGACGTCGATTTCTACCATTTTCGATGTCAATTTCTGGTGATTGTGATGCTGATTATTAGAGATTGTGATGCCAATAACTAGAGATTGTGATGCTAATTTCTGGTTTGTGTTTGTGACACTGATATGGTTTTTAAATTTTTTTTTTCATGTTATATGTTCAACAATCCAGTTGATGCATTTTCGAAAATGATGGAAAACAGAAAAAAATATCTTTTTCCACTCCCAAGTTATAGTTTTTGAAAATATGTTTTCCATTTTCAAAAATATGTTTTCGAAAACGGTTGCCAAACTGCTTTAATGACGGTTTTCATTTTTGAAAATCAAAAACTGTTTTTGAAAACACATCCAAACACCACCGCAACACTTTAAGGGTGGGACAGTCTTTTTTCATGTTAAAATTACTTGGCCAATCACACATTGTCACATCATCATACTTGTATTTTGAATATTAATTACTTTTAATTTAAATAAATTATTATTATTATTATTTGAATTAAAAAATTAAAATAAGATTTTTTAAAATAATAATAATAATAATAATAATGGCTTCATTCCCATTGAAGACTTGGTGATGAGACTTTTGAATCTTTGCCAGTGAGTCTCCCTGTGGTGGTGAAGGAGCCAAACCAAAACTAAATTATCTCTTCTCCCTCCTTTTCGTCTAATTAACAAAACCGACAAAGCTCTCTCCGCCACCTACTCTTATCTCATGCATCCTTCCCTCCACAAGAAAAAACATCAACGAAACAAACCCATCAAAACCCACTTTCACCTCCACCTAGTTCATCAACAACCATTAATCATCATTCATCCACCATCATCAACTTTAATCCATCATCATCAACACAAAAAAAAAAAAAAAATCGATGAACTTGGATGACCTAAAGCTGAGGCACTATATGAACCTAGATTTTGAAAAAATAAAAATAAAAATCCACATCTTAAAGCCCTTCATTTTCATCTTCAACCCAACAACCACAATCATCATTTTTACGATTTTATCAAGGAAAAAAACCTAAAAGAAATTATAAAATAATAAAATAATAAAAAGTAAAAGTCAGTGATCTAGGTTTGATCATTGTTTTGTACGATTCCCATTTGAGTTCATCGTTGAACGAACCCAAGACACGTTTGTCGTATCTGATACAAACCCACCTACACTCATCGTTAAACAAACCCAAGTGGGGTTTGTATCGAAAGAGGTTCATTCAATAATCTGGACGAACCTAGTTGGGTTCCTAATCGAACAAACCGAGGTGGGTTCATTCCATATCATCAAACGAATCCACTTAGGTTCCCAATGGGTTCGTTTGACGAACTAGCTTTGAAATCTAGATCATCAAACAAATCCACTTAGGTTCCCAATGGGTTTGTTTGATAAACTGGCTTTGAAACCTAGATCGTCCAGTGTTTCCATGAATTGGCAAGAGAGGGAGTAGGTGTTGTTGTTGGAGGAAGAGAAAGTGGCTGCAGATGTGAGAAGTTAAGTTGAAGAGTGTGAAAGAAAAAGAGTCTTTTTTTTTTTTTTTTTTTTTCCTTGTGCATATTTTGATCGAACAATTTAATTTTTTTTTTTAAAGGGTTTTGGTTTTTTGATTTCGATCTTTTGTTAGGGATTGAGTTGGATCAGTATGTTATCAGTGAAGATCTGGCAATCTAGGTAGTTGAAAAATTGGGGTCAACCCAAATTTTCAAACTTTGAAGACCTGGGTTGAATCTAGATTTTTTTTTTCATTTTTCATTTTTCATTTATTTTTTTAACTTTATTTTTTTCTATTTTTTTTTTCTTATCGATGGACAAAATCATCAAATATATTTATATTAATAGTGTTGAAGCTATTTGAGTTATTTGACCAAAAATCATGGTCATCTATCAAAATTAACAGAAATTGACTAATAGTTTAAGGTATAAAAAAAGAATAAAGTTGTTTTGATGTTTTCAAAGGCATACCTTAAAGGGTGTCGTGCAATTACTTATATTTTTTATTTAGGGTTTGGGATTTTTATTTTATTAAAATATATAATTGAAGTATTTTGAATTGCCAGTACAAAATTACCCTTGGAAAAATACATGGAAACTAACCTATGTCTAATTTGAAGATGTTTTTTGTGCTTTCCAAAAGGTTAGGGAGGTTTTTAGTCCATTTGGAAACAATGAAAAAACGTAGGTAAGTTTTTGGAATTTCCGCAATAAAAAAGTCCAATTTTAAAAGATAAATAAATAAAAGAGAAATATCAACAATAGCGATTGACCGTGACCTTCCTGGCAAAAGGAGGCTCAAAATCTGGGAATGGGAAGAGGTCGTGAGGTTCCTACATGTGATTTTATTGAGAATATTTATGCTAAGGGTGTTTTAGTATTTTCCTTTGTTATGATAAGGGTAACATGCAAATGTGAAGTCAGACGAGATCAACATCAATTTCTGAAAAAGAAAAAGTTATTTCTGTAAGCTAAAGAGTCAAATGTGTAATTTTGTTCATGTTTAAATTGTGAAAGTATAGAGCCACGTGTGAATGTTTTCCACTGTAAAATTGATTACAATGGCATTAGTTTTTGTTTGTGCTTAAGACAAAATTTGAGCAATGACTTCGGTTAACTCACACATGGCACATGTCCCCACAGCTCTTTCATTTATGTGCAAAGTTTTCAGGGGGCAAAGCTCCTGACCATACTCCAACATGTCTCCATGGATGCCCAGTCTATTTTACTGTAAGCAATAAGTGTTAATTTGTTTCTTCTGCTTCGATATGATATGTACAAGTTATGTTATAGACATGTTTGGTGACAAAAGTTAAAAACTCATAAACAATAACCAAACAGTAATATTAAAACACTATTGATTAACGGTGAGTTCCATATGGGGAAGAAACAGCTTCTAAATCAGAAGAATAATAGTGTATTTCATTAGAGGATTTCACACTAGCTTCCTCCTATGAAAACCAAGTACATGTGATATGAGAATTGCAGAAAACTAGCTCACAAAAGGCACAAACCAAATTTTGGGTTGTACTAATCCCTTTTTTGCTATAAAGAACCCTGCACTTCCTTGCGAAATAAAGGAAAAGAAGAAGGAACAACAGAGATAGAAAGAATAAAAATAGGAGAAGAAAAGAAAATAATGGTAAGACAGAATCCAAATGTAGAAGAAGTATTCTCTGGCAACCATTTTGCTCTCTTAAATTGTTCAAGAAATTGAATTTCTCCATCTTCTAGGTGTCTTTCTAGACTGTTCTGCTGTAGTAGGAATCTGGGGTCCTATTTCATGATTCTCTAAAGGTGTCATCTTGGTGAGTTTGCTCAGTTTTTTCCACCCACTAGTCCAAGCTGAGGTCTGTTTCTGCTTCGATAGTTTATCGAACTGTCTCTGCAGATTCTCCATATCATTTTGGAGTTCAAGGTACTTGGCCTTGACACTTTCCAGCTCGAATTTGAGCGTATTAATGTCCTTCTTTGCAGCAGCCCATCCTTCTTGGAAGGACTGTGGTGTCCCTTCAAGTAGTGTTTTTCGGTTTGTTATCATGGGCTGGTACTGACTCTCCCCAGCTTCTTTCAGGGAATTGTTGGCCATTGCATTGCTTATTTTTACCTGCTCGGAGAAGAGGACTTGTACCACAACTCGCAAGGGAAGTCTTTCGTTTTGTGCAGCATGCATGCAGGCATCAATTGACAGTTTTTGGCAATCCATCACTCGGCATAGCCGCTTCCTTTCATGCTCAGATAGTGTTGGATGGGCCTGTATTATCATTTCAAAGAAATAACAATCATGCACTCATATGTTCTGGATATCAGGAATGTTTAGTGCCAAAATGATTAGATGAAACCTCCACAACTCTTGTTCCTGAACCACACAATAACTCTACTTAATAATAAATTTTGTTCGGTTTTCAAATTGAAAACAATTGATACATATTAATGACAATAATTTCATTAATTTCAAATAAAAGAATTTCATTGACACTATCAAAATACTCTTGCTTGTTCGCTGATCAGATATTTATATTATAATGCAACAATTATGCATTCTACATGCTTAACAGAGTTGCAAATTCGGCTGTTACACGCTACTACTCTGTCCCTATCAAATTGATACCATTTGTTTTTTCTAATTATCTCATTTACTTATCTGATCTTACATATATGTACTAATACGTAGACGTACATCAAATTTGTCAGTCTCGTACACGTTAGATGCATATATCTATATTTATTCTGCCAGATAAATGTAGGTTTCCTCTGCAAAAGAGCAACTGGACTTCAGAAATCTTTCTAAGGCTGTAATTATCATAATTGAGCATGAAAAGCAGGTGTGAACATGCTGTCCCTACCTCAAGCTTTTTACTATGCAATATGCTACTACACAGTTTGCACTAATAAAAGACATTTAACTATGTAAATTTCTTACCTTTCCCTATTGACAAATGCCTACACTTCTAACAAATGGACATTCAAAAGCATGCATACAAGAAAAACAGGAAATTTAGAGAAGAGTAGAGGATCACCTTAAGGTAAGAATCAATTGCTCGATAAAGTCCATCATCACAGGTCCTTGCAGATTCTGGCAGAGCTTCAGCCAATACCTGGAATTTTGTCAAAGAAAGGTTTCTATCCCTGGCCACTTCTGTAAGATAACTGTCAACAAGCCTCGCCACTCTCATTTTAGCATTTGTTCCGTTACTTCTTTGAGTTCCTTCATACACATGTTTATCCGACAAAGATTGTCTACCAGGACTTGAACTTTCGGTCTGTTCTTGAACAAGAAAATGCTCCAAAAGTCTTTGAACAAGATCCACATCATGTAGAGTTTCACCTTTACTATAAGAAGGAATCAGCAGATCTGCCAATGTAGCCTGCTCGAACTGCATCCCAACACGTTTCTCCAATTCAGTGACTAACGCAGGCGCTACTTTCAACATGTTTGCTATTCTCAAAAGCCTAAGAAGGAAGCTACACGACACACTGTCTTTCTGTGGTGGAATTATGCTGATTAGGCTCTCAATGATCATCCGTTGATCTTTGGCCTGAACAGACGGAGTATCATCTTTAGTCCCCACAACTATCATATGAAGGCCTCCTTTCCAACTGCTGCTACTACTACTATTACTATTACTCGCGCCACCACTGCTACATATTTCATCTGCTCCCCCGGAACCCTCCCTTATCAGACCCGGAAGCCATTTCGTTGCATAATGCATTATAGAAGCTCCAATCAATTCAAACCTCATGCCCTTTACTTTGATTGCTGTTATGACTCGAACAAAGTGATCGATTCTGAGGATTGAAACATCTTCGAACCACCAATCAGGAGGGACCTGCTGGTTTCTGCTTGGACTTGAATCTTTCACATCATTCCATTTCGGGCTGGAAACTTTAGGGGGTTTCCCAGTATATGCCCATCTTATTCCTTTCGGGTTGGCACAAGCCTTCCAAGCTATAGATTCACTACATCTTCTCACAATTTGAAGGTTCTCAGCCCATGGTGAGAGCTTTTCACAGCTCTTCAACACTATTATAGAGTCCCTCCATGAGGACAAAACCACATAACTGAGAAAAGCTTCTGTTTTGAATATAAGATTGCCTTCTTCTAAGTCCTCTGTCATTTCAAGATACTCTGCAGCACATCTCAGGCCTGAGATATTGGCTGCTGTTAGATCAACTGCAATTCCATAACAGAATTTGGCTGCTAACTCGAACGCCTCAGGCCCTCCTGGAAGATCATCCAAAGCTATCTTTTTCAGGTCAGGCTCTCGCGATTCATATATCAGTCTGTTCATCTTTCCACTTCTAGATAGCAAGGGATACTTTCAAAATATACATCAAACAAGAGAATAAGTCATGTAAGTATTCAAAAGACAAGTTTTGTTAGTAATCAAATTCTTAAAATCTTACAGGAACTACCTTGTGTAAGTGGAAGTTAACATCTCCAATTTGAACTAGAAGCTCACTTGGAATATCAGTAGCAACATACCTACCAACCCATCAAAACATACACAATTAATAAGCAAAAGCATGTTTTGAATATTTGAAAAAACCAAAATTCTTGCATACCAAGATTGGCCTCTAAGCTCAAAGCCATCAGTCTTGACACTATGCTTGGTTGAGCTCAGCACACCATTACCATTCTCTCTTCCACCAAGAAACTCATTCTCTGACTCCCACATCTTCCCAGAAAGCCGTTGAACAAGTTTTTACTAGTTCTGTTTTCTGGAGAAAGTGAGTCTAAAGCAGAGAGAACAGGAAGTGACAGGAGAGTTGATGGGAGCAAAAGAAAAAAGAAAAGAAGAAGAAACTTCACATGGGATGCTTGCAAGTGTGTTGAATTGTCGGCTTCTAGCAAAATCTGAAGGGCTCTTACAGGCTGTGAAGTAATGGGCAAAATGGAAGCACTGTTTTTGGATGATTTTTGATAATTTGGACTTGCATTTCTCTCTTATTAATCAGCTTTTCATTTCACTTCTTTGATACTTTTTTCTATGCATGAACAGTGGGAGATTCAGTTTCTTTTTATTATTATTTATTACCTCTCTCTCTTTTTTTGTTTTGTTTTTCTTAATTTAAATTATAGAAATTTTATTACAATCCCCAAAAACATTCCTCTGTTGAAGAGAATTTTAGGCTGTGGTAGACGAGCAGATGGTCGGTCGTTTGGTTTGTGATAAACATGGCACCCATAATTACTAAAATGCCACTTAATTTTGTTTTTTGGGAAACTTAAAATGCCACTTAATTATGTGGCCCTATTTCTACTGGATTTTGCTGGGCTCATCTCTGTCCTCCACTGATCTTGGTAACTCAAAAATCAGTTCAGATTTTTACATTTATAATCTACTTAAAATGGAAATCTAAATGAAATGATATAACAAGATACCGGTAGTTGATATATATATATATATCATACAATTATCGCCGATGATGTGATTAAAGATGTGAAATAATCTGATGATGTGTTATTTGTTTTTATATAATTATAGAGAAAAATAACAGCTTCTTCTAAAAAAAGAAAAAGAAAAAAAAAAACAGCAATAACTAAGATCTATAGAAATTAAATATTAAATATGATATCTGAAAATTATATCATTGGAGATGTCTACTGTGATAAAATAAACTCAACACTAGAAGGATATTTACTCTCATATTATACACATATTTAGGTCTATCGAGATTAAACATTACATCTGGAATTAAAAAATCATAACATTAGAGATACCTACTCTCACAACATGATGATATCTTAGGTTTATCGAGATTAAACACTATATGTGTGTGGTTTAAAAATCATACCACTCTAATAAACTCCCACAATACTAGAAGAAAACTTTTCATATATGTTAATAAATATATATATATATATATATAAGAAGACTTGAACACCTATATATCACAAATGTAATGAGAAAGTACACTAATTTCTTGAATTAAGAGTGAATGTGTAATAATATGTTATTTTAGTGTATATATATATATATATATATATGTCTCTAAAAGAAAACTCTGAAAACAAACATTTTTAGCGGATCAAGGTGGTGAGCATTTAAAATAAAAATGTATGTCGTCTCCTGACATAAGTGGTTGTCTATTACCCCATCTAATGCAGTGGTAGACGTTCAAGTCCAACCAAGTCTACTATACAAGCTTTATGTGGGTAAGTCATCCCCTTATACTGAAGTAATTTTCTCTCATTGCAAGAGTGGACAAATAATAATGATCCCTACAAGTTCGATAAAATTTTGATTAAATTGGTATCAACTTTTAAGAAAATAATAATACATATGATAGAAAAATATATTTTTTAATGCTCTACCTCTTACGGTCATTATCTTAATTGACTCCTACTCTTTAATTAAAAATAACTTAATTTAGTTTGGTGGTGGGGAGTTACATTCAACTTGATAATATATATATTAGGTTCAAGTGGTTATCTCATTTGTAGTATTTAAAACAGAAAATCAACAGTAATTATGCCAAATATGGGTAAAAATAAATTGCTTATCCATTGCTTAGATTAACTAAAATTATATTATAAATTGTAAAAGATGTTCAATGATCAAAAAACGGTGATGCAAATAGAGTTTTATGATCGACGAGGTAAAAAATATTTTTCTTTTCAGTAATTGTTGGTGTACAAAATTTTACTTGATATATTTTAATAATAAAACATTTATTTAATATATTTCAGAAAAAAAATTAAATAGAGTATATATGAAGTAATTTTAATTTTTTATGTTAAGACAGTAATTTAAAACGGAAAATGAAAGCAATGTGAAAAAGTTCTGAAAATATTTGCAACAGACTGCAATTTGAAAGCATGGAGACTCTCTTTGACTTCTATGCTTGTTTCAAGATCATCATTGCTAGATATGAGTTCTATGATTGCTTGATTTGGCAAAATCCTGAGGTTGATGTCCTTATCAATATTCAAAACTTTTTAACCTAATTTCTAAAATGGTTTTGAGATTTGATGCAAAATATTTGAAGCATATTCTTTAGTTCCACGAAGATTTTTCTTTTAAAAACTGATACCAAATATTTGTTGGGACAATGTCAAATAATTATATCTACATCTGCTTTTGTGCACTTCAATTTGTAATTTATGTAGATAGTTAATTAATTGGTATGTCCTTACTCCAACATCGGATTAATATTAGCTTTTAGTGAAGTGAAATACAGCCTGAATTTGATTAGTTTCTTAATTTATATCCATTTATATCTCTTAACTTTTATAATGACATTATATAATATATTATGCATTCACATCAATAATTATAGATGCAATCGTTTAACTTGTCAAATTTATAGACATAGTTTTCATCATCAAACCACATTAATTAACTACCACAATTTTCCCAATTGTACTTTTTTTTTAACAAAAACTAAAATTTGTTTCAATATATAAATTATTATCTCTATGGTATCCTTTTGTTTTTGTTTTTTCTCTCTTTTCTTTCCCCAATTTTTTTTTTTTTTTTTTTTTAAGATAAAAAACAAGTAACTCTGTAAACACTTTCCCAATGAATGTATAACAGTGTGATTTGGGAAGTTAATTAGTGATATAAATATCTTGATTAAGACATTTTGAATTAATCGAGATTTCAAATCATGTTTGAGTGGGTCAACTTCGATGTTGGACTGTCTAAAAATTTCAACTCCTCTTTCCCAACTTAATTCCAACAAACTTTATTCCTTGATTTGATTGCAAATCAATCTCATAATTCATTCTATGATCATTTCGCGGTAACAAGGTAGAGAAAAAAGTCAGTTACATTTTCCAACAAATTTACTTCAATCTTTAATATATAAAAAACATCAAATCAAAATATTTAGTTAAATAACAAGTTTTATGTTGGATTATACTAATTAAAATTAAATAATAATATGATTTTTTTTTTTAATTTTATTTAGGATGGTGGCGATGAAAGTTTGGCATCCATTATCATTAATTAGTGTCATCCTTTGTCGTTGATTTTTTTTTTTTTTTTTGTTGTAATAATCTGATCATTAAATATATTTGATAATTATATTTATTTTGAATAAAAACGAATAAATAAATTCTAAACAACTTAATATATGTAATGAGAGAGAATCGAGCTCTTGCTTTTAAAAATCATGATGATACTTGTTGTAGAGTCAAGCTGAAAAGATGGCTCAAAGGTCGACTGCATCTCTGGTCGAGCAATATTAAATTTATGTTAGGCTCAATTGTGACAGAAAATAGTAGCATACTCACTATACTAGATGAATGATAGGTAAGCAATAACTAAATTATTTTCAGTAGGAGGTAACAGTCAATCATGTAGTTAAATAGTCAACAACTATAATGTGACACATTAGCCAAATTAGGAGTATAACAAATAATTAACTTCATTCGTATTGGCCACATATGAATAGTAGTTCACAATGTATGTGAAGTGTGAACCCAACGTATTGAATCTCGAATTAGTATAGAATTGAACTAATTAAATAATAGATTACATGCTCCTCCATTCAAGAAAGGTCATTTTATGGGTCCCCAATGTTCAGTTAGTGTAAATGTTGATTTCACTGTGATCCGAATGGTAGGTCCATTTGATTGATGATTTATGATTATGTTTCCTTATATTTTCATATTCATCTTTTAAATGAACATTTATAGTAATTTTAACATAAGCGTGAGATATGATAGTAATGTATTGTCCCTTTTCTGATATATAAGGATGACCCCTACTGAAATTTCAGTCCAAAAGTGTAGGACTTTTAACTACTGTTTTGGAGATATGTTTTGTGATTGTTTCAGGCTTCATTCTATGTCTTTCTGCCCCTGTCATGAACCCACCATCTTCCAACTTTATATATGCTATCTCTATATATATATGTACTATATATACATGTGTCTGTAATCTTCACCTTGTGAGCTTAGGGTTCCCTTCCAGTTTTTTCCTATCACAATGGCTTAAAACAAAATGATCATTTTTCACATGTGTATATTATCAATATGGTACAATTACCAAATGAATGAATTGCACAATACACCCTGAGTTATGTCTAAAATTAAACGGAAAAACATTTACCATTTTATTATATATCAAAAGGATTGTGCAATTCAATATATATTTATATTTATTTATATATATATATATATTGTCTAATTGATGGACAAACTAGTCATTTGACTGAAACTCATGATCAACTGATGGTGTAGGAATTTGGTGTAATCGAAGGTTAAATGTATTTAAAGCCGTCCTAGCTTTGCTTCTAATTCTAAGTAGTTGTCTCGCTTTTTCTTACTGACTTTCATTAGTCAACTTGAACTTTGTAAGGATAAAATTGTATTTTAATTCAAATATCTTACGAGATCAACTATCAACAGTAATGTTTGACAAGTAAAAAAATAAATATAACCAGTGGAACTTGTCTACCTTTTTTCTAAAAAAAAAAAAAGTATTCAAATATTTTAATAACTTTTCTTTAATTTTTTGATTTATTTAATTATAGTTGTAGATTAATTTATTATAAAGTTATAATTGTTGAGGGGGAAATCCTATATTAATGGTCACAGAACGAATCAACAAAGGGCCACATCACAAGTCACAATTGAAAGGTTAATGATATTAGATCTTGATTTAGATTGATTAATTTATGACAAAGTTCTCTTTTTTCTTATAAATCTTGTTACTTTAATACTTATGTTGATAGGTGAAGCAATATCAACAAGCGAGTTTTTGATTCTTTGAGAGGGATATTATCAAATCTTTACTCAATTCGTAACTAGATTTGACCTTTTGAAATAGTTATGATTGCATACACATTCATCTTCTTATATGTTCATGCATAATTTTGTTTATAGGTCCTTAGAGCCCATGTTGAATTTGTATGTGTTTATCTCTTAGTGTTTTGGCTCCCAATTTCTTGCTAAATATGAGGTGTGTAATGTGTTTTTGTGTCTTTTCAATACTACCAAGAAAAATCTAGTTTTGGAGGGAACACAAAAGTAGGAGCAAACTCCCTATCAAGAAGAGCCTCATTTTGGAGGCACAAATCAGGTGTGAACTCACTATTGAAGAAAAAAAAAAAAAAAACTCACTTTTGGAGGGAGCACAAAATGGAGTGTGAACTTACTTCAATAAATAAATAAATAAATAATAAAGGAGGGTGAACCAAGTTTGGTTCCATGCCTCCTTCCCTAGGCATGCTTAAGCCGTGAGAAAGGTGTTAACTAACCTTGGACCTATGCTTAGCTTCATGCCTTCTTCGAGCACAAAGCATGCCTAAAGTGTAAGGAGGGTGCATCATGATTGATGGACGATAGATATCCAATTTGGGTTGTATCTCCATCCAGTTCATCTTCCACCTCATTCATCTTCCATATCCAGTTCATTACCTAGTGATCTAAGTTTCCATCATCGATCTGGTTCAAACCATATCGATGGACAATTTGGTTCAATCCATCAGCCACTATTCATCATAAACACACCACCATCAAGCCAATCTTATACCAACAGACCGACATCTCAGACCATTCATCATCATCAAACTAACATCTCACACAAAAAACATCATCATTTATCAGACCAACATTAATGAAGCCAATCGTTCATCATCAGACGAATATCAACTAAGCCAATCGTTCATCATCATACCTAACATCTCACGCCATCATCTTTATAATTGGGTTTGTTGAACCTAGATGAAGAAAATCTTGATATATATATTTATATTATCTTCTTCATTAGGGTTCAACAAACCTAAATGAATCATTTGGTTGATCCAGGTTAAGGGTTTATTATTTTAAGAAAAATAAATTATTATCCAAATTGGGTTCCTACTGATCAATGATGTATACTGGAGATTGGATCTACACCCTCTAAAAAAATAATTTTTATGTTTTATTTTTTTTTCAATTTGCTTTTTGACTTTTGAAAATGATCTCTATCGTCTATTAAAATAATGGATAGTAGAGATCTCACAATTTTTTAAAAGAAATTATTAATATGTTTTATTTTCAAATTTTTTATTTTTTGGAAAGTTTTAAAATTTTTTTAAAGAAATTGAAAATTATTTTATTTTATTTTTCTTATTCATGAACAATCCGATCCGTTTACAATGTTGAGGCTATTTTATTCATTTAACCTAAAATCCTGAACAATAGTTAAAATAGATGGAATTTGACTATAGAGTGGAGGTTTGATATAATAAAAAGATAAATATGTTTTTGTTTATTTTTAGACAAAACTGATAAGGGTGCTGTGCAAATATATAATTTGACAAAACAAGTGGTGCTCGTAAATTAATAATATTGTTATGCTTGATAAGTCTATGTGATAAAGATTGTGACGCGTTATTATTGGAATAATGTTTTTGATTGGAAGGGATTAGTTATTTTTATTATTATTATTTTTTTTTTTTGACAAAGATTGGAAAGAGTTGAAGAACGTGAGGGAGATTGAACAAAGAGCATTTATCCAACCTTCCTACTGGGTACAGTGATAAAGATAAGGATGATGGGACCCACCCGTAATAACTCAATCGATGGAAGGTATGGTCCTTCTTCAACAACATTCCACTGTTTCAATCATCTTAATTCTTAAACCTAACGAGGATGACATGCCATTACGATACTTCTCTATCAACTACCTTAATTGACATCTATTAAAATTTAGATTGTTTTTGATGGAGGAAAATGTGTCCGTGTCTCTATATATATATTTTCTAATTAATACCTTCTAACTTTAAAAATTAGAACGAATAAATCAAGTTCATTAATTACATTATTTTTTTTTAAAATAAATTCTCTATTCTATTTAATTCAAATATAATGAATGAATTTGATTAAATTATTTTAATTTTTTAAAATTGAGAGATACTGATTATAAAAACACTATATATATATATGAGTTGAAATCCTCTCTTAGTCTTAGATTTTATTTTCACTTTGACATATATATATATATATATATAAGTTGAGATCTTCTCTTAGTTTTGGATTTTATTTTTACTTTGATTTTATATAAGAGAAGTTCGAAGTTCGAATTTAAGTAATATAGGAGAGAAAAAATAATGTAAGTATATAATTATTCTAATTATCAATTATTTTTTATACTAATGTGTTACTGGATTATAAAAAGTTTAGGTAAAAAAAAAAGATTGAGAGCACAAAGTTGCACTTTTTTCTAAAAAAAAAAATTATAATCTTGGAAAATTAATTAATATAAACTGTAAAAGTAATTCACGCATCAGGATTCAGGAGTTTTTAATTTGTATAAAATTATATATATTTTTTCACTTAATTTCTCAAGTAACGGCAGGACAAACTTTCCCTATCAAAACTTCAACGCATGGCTTCTATTTTTCTGCCGATCATCATCAACGAGCATGTATTAAATACTACATCTATATTTTTGTACAATACCCACGCAATTGTTAACATCATCAATTGTTCAGCACGGACCTCGATTGCAGTTCCCAATATGTGCAATGCTCTTTTAGATAGGGAAAAATAACCAACAACCAACATATATAGCTGAAATATTTTTGTGCATAGTTATGTTCGATACTGCCAAAATCTACTCAAGTCCAAGCTGTGTTTTTCTTCTCCGATTTTTGAATGATATGATCAGATGACATTATAGAAGAAGGCCCTCGCTTATAAGATTCTGACAAAATATTTTCAGGTCAGTTAATGAGATACACAAAATATAATAATGCAGTTAGATTTAGTTGAATCAATCAGTTCCATGTTGTAACATGAATTTCATTAAAAGAGTCTTTTTGTTGCACGTCTTTAGTTTCACTTATTATGTCATGGTCGTGATCACATGTTTCAAAAGTTTAAATTCGTAGCAATTTGTTGTGGTGGTGGTTCTTCTAATTGTCAAATCCAAAAAATTACAAAAATTCTAGAAAACCTAGGACGTGAATACCCAAAAGTTCTTCATGAGGAACGATACCCTTTTGCTTATGACATGAGTCTCCATATGGGTTTAAATATTTATGAACTTCAACTGATATTATTCTATCTTTACCTCCAACCGTTAGTTTAAAATGATAAGTGTCGATACAAAAAAGATCTTAAATGCTATATGGGCGTGTGTCTAGGATTTATGTTCTTTGCAGGCTCGATAATCATGGGTATCAGAATTAAATACTGCTGTTAGACTCTAACAATTGTTTAAGGTTTTCGTATTATATACACGTAAAACAATTAATGTTGAGTACATTCAATTAAATTTATATATCTATCTTTTATTCATCATTAGAACTAAACTATGCTGTCAACACAAAGGCACAACCCTAATTTAGGATACGAAGATATGAGATTGTTGCAAGTGGTCCTAATTTTTGGTTTTAAATTTTTATCCTATTCCATATTTTATGCATTTTCGTGCATGATATTTTTTTAAGCAAATGAACTAAACTCATGTATGATAGTTTGATATATGTTAGTGTCATTTTAAACCAACTTCAGATGGTATGTGTGTTTTAGAGTGAAAATAAGGAGAAATAGCACAAGTTGACCTCTCCTTTTACTCCTGTAACTCTATCAATTGTTTACGTTTTAACAGCATCTAGATTATAATTCTTTTTGTTATTATTATTTTTTTTATCTTTAATGAAAATTAACACACCTCGCTCCCATCCTTCTTCTTGATCACTTTCTTTCTGTCTATCATTTCTTTTACAAAACAGAATTCGATTTTAAATTTCTTTGGAATTACATACTCCATATTGCAAAAAGCTGATGCTGCAATCTTGGTCATAAGGTTCTCTATATTGAGGATTTGAACAGCCCACAAGGTTTTCCTTCATTGTGCAGTAAAGTTTAGGTGTTAACTTTAGATATAACTCTTTTTTGTTGGTTTCAAATTGTAAAATGGTATTGAATGGTGCTACAGAAGTTTAGGTGTTGAAAACGAAATTGAATGGAAATGAAGTGTAAGGAAGCCATGTTTCATTTGTTTTGTGTTTGAAATTAATTAACATTGTTCGTAATTTATTTGCAGTTGTTCTATATTTATTTTTTATTTTTAAAATTATTTTTCTTTGTTTGGGAATCAATTTTCCTATTTTAGGGGTTTATATTTTCAACTCGGGCTGTAATCGATCCTTTGTTCAAATTCCATTGTCTTTGTTCGGGGATTTATTTCCTTTTCTTGAGATATAGTTTTGATATTAAATTCTTTTGAAAAATTTTTGAAAGACAAAAGATGTCAAATTTAGGCCCATAATATACCATTAAAATTGTCTAAATGAGAAGAACAAAGGTTATTATTGTGATATTCCCAATTTCAAATTTTTTCGCCTCCAATTTTATATCTTCTTTTACTCAAAATATATATATATATATATTTTTTTTTCTTTTCTGTTTTTAACATTTTTTTCCATTTGATAATGGGTTTCATTTCTATCAAAGTTGTTTAAAAAATATATTGGTTTGTCACCGTCGAAATCGCTGTTGGGGTAGTTGCTTCCTTCGGCTTTCTCTTTGTGTTGTGCTTTCCCTCCCTGTATATTCGACTTTTATTTGTTCAAGTGACAGTTTCTCTTTTTCTTCCGATTTATGGAGGGAAGCATTGTCTAAATTATATAATTGGTGTCGTTTGTTCTGATGATAGACCCAACATTCAGCCTTTAAATAATACTAATTTAAAAAATACTACTTTAAAATAATAACTTTACTTACGTATACTGCGGCTGCAATTGTTAAGTTAAAATATAATTAATTGAGACTACAATTTAATATGACTTCATAACATCGAGCATTCATTTAATTTTATATGATCAGATTGAAGTCATCCTTACTATAAGTGGTATCTCAAGTTAAACATACATACATAATACATGTTTTAAATTTAATAATAAGACAAATTTATAGCCTTGCGTACCTAGCAGGAAAGTAATTCAATTGCAGATTATTGGACAATTTAAGGCTTACAAATACCATTTGGGTAATAATTAGTAAATTCTTACATCTTTAGAATAAGTTGTCTACCATGTATTCATTTATTTTTAAATCTAATAATGCTATTTTGATCAAATTTATGTCCAATGATAAATTAAAATATAATTGATTAGTCTTCATATTTCTCAAGAAGCCACATCATTATGACACTAAATTTTGATACTAATTTAGACAAAATAGCATTTTTTTTTTTAAATAACATATCTCTACATATATATTTTCAAATATAATCATTTTTGTTCTTTACAAGGTTTTAATAAAATCATCAAATGATTAATAATACTTTTCTTAATTGAATTATAATGAACTTTAACATAAAATTTTATTATTAAGGGAATAATTGTTGGGTTTTTCCGAGAATAAGTTGTTGGATAAGAAAAATGAAGAAGGCAAATCTAATTATTAAAACCAAACAAGTCAATCTTATACCTAATTCTAAATAACATATCTTCTTGAGTGCTACAAAAACGTTTTGTTGCTTGTTTGTAGAGACGCGGCCAAACTGCCAAATCCTTATAGGTTTTCTTCTATTTGTTTATGCTATCCTTTCCTTTGTACGATTAAATTGGGATCAAAATATATCTTATGAGAATGTTATTCTGTTTTCCGCAATGTCCTTTGAGTCCTAAATTTAGTAGTACAGTACAAAATTAGGGTTTTGTATTATAATTATTATTGATAAGGTGTGACTGGAAAGGGATGAAAGGAGGGTAATAAAGAAGAGGCGATGGCAGTAGAGCCACGTTGCCATCCATACCATTCTTGAGGCCACGTGCATGTCCCCGCTGGGCAGACAATGATGTATGGACTATTGAAGTCTAGCTCTACCACATAAGTATCACCTTCTTCTATTCCACCCGAACAAAACAAAACCCTTCCTCATAATTCAATTTTTTCTTTTTTTGTTAATTATTACAAATATATAATAATTAAAAAATAAAGTAAATTAAGATTATATTCTTTAAGCACATTTTCACCAAATGGTTGTACATATTTTCATTCAGCCAACTTATGAACGTATAAGTTTCACTTATTGTATTTTAAAAGTTTTGTGGTAGATAATTGTCTCTTATTGTAGTAGTTTTTTTCTTTTACTGTGAAAACACTTATCTCACATTATAAGATAAGACATTCAAATTGCATGAGTTGTAACTGATATTTCGATAATTTTAATAGACCTTCTATTTTCATCCAATATCATTTAAAAAAAAAAATTACTCTACTTACTTTTTTTGGCTGTGAGGCTTAATTAATTTGTTTAGTAGTTTGGTTGTACACCTCGTTCTGTTAAATGCAATGATTAAAAAAAATAAAATAGTATTAATATATAAATAATTTTTATAATTCACATTTTAAATTTATACAATTAAACCTTAACTTCGTGAATTAGTGAAAAATTTATATTTGAGTCGGTGTTTATGTATTTACGGGCCTTTTGCATGTCAAGGTGGCCTCCTTTTTATTACTCCCAAACACAAAACAAAACCCTTCCTGATAGACCAATTTTCCTTTTTTCTTTTTCATTATTAGGAAAATAATTATAAAAAAATATCAATATTAAATTAAGCTAGCAATAATTTTGTTCAAAGTATGCAAAATATTTGGACCCAGTACTCCACTTTTTGCCAACTCACAATTGTATAGGCCCAAAGACATCCAAATTTAATTCTGCTTTGGTTGGGCCCACTCGTGTTCATTGATGGGATTGGGAATTGATAATTCCATACCTTGGAATATGTGAAAATTTAATAGAACAATGTATTTCCTCTCCTCTCTCCACTATCGTTCCAGCTAAGGTTGGTCTGCCTGTTCAGTTATATGGTTGGAACTATATCACCGGTCCAATTGCACCGCCCAGTATATTATGGTCAGAGTTGTGACTTGTCATGGTCCCAGTCCTTGAAACAGTTAATATATCAAATAAATTGTAACTAATAATAATCAAATTGTTCATCAATGATGAAATAGTTATAACGATTGGCAACTGGTCAAGATTCTCACTTATGATTTAGAGTATTGATATTTGCACCCTTCTAAAACTGTATATACACCCTCTCAGGAAGCACATCCCGCTAAATATATTAATAAAAATCATAATTTATGTAAAAAAATAGTTTTTATAACATTTTAAACAAATATATAATGAAATAAAATTAATATATTTTTTCATAAAAAGTGGATTATAATTATAAATTATATTTTTAAAATAATCATTAGTAGGTATATTTAAAAAGAAAAAAAGGGGGTACAAATAGAAGCTTAGTGGGGTACAAATGTCGTTGCTCTATGATTTATTATCATTGAGGTTGGAAGTGGCCCGTCTCGGTGAACAAGCCCAAAGACAGGACGAGCTTAAATTCCATCTAGTCCCATATACAGGCGCATGCACTGTGGTACTGGTTTTACATAAAAAGAAGGGAGTTGGATCAATCTGCCGTAAATAATTAATGAATCTGTAGCTAACTGATATCTTGAATCAATATATGGTTATAAGAAAACCAGCTTTAACGTTGCCCAAATATTAGTGGGACTTTTGGTGACTCGAACCCACTGCCTGAACGTAAGTGGTTGGTGAGTTTAGTTTTACTACTCGACCGTGTAACTTTTCTCCGTTCTGATTTCTTTTTTATGAAACCATAAAATTGAATGGAGACAGTATAGCTAGATTGTTACATCCGTGATTATGATTTGTTTTCCGGAAACCATGAAATTGAATGGAGATACAATATACATAATTGGAAAATCTCACCATATACATATAATTATATATGAAAACAAAAAAATTCTCATAAAATACATCAGCCACAGGCACAGTGAAAAGAAGTTGAATCAGAAGAATTTTGGAACGCCTGTTCCAGCAGCTTCCCTGTCTTAACTTCAGAGAGAACATTGCTAGCCCAATCAGCAAAATACGTTTCATTGAATCCGATTCTGCCGTTCTTGTAAACAGACATGCAGCGGCGATCATCTTCAGGAAAAGTGCAATTTTCGCCGTTGGGATCTCGCCATGCACCTTGATGTCTCATTCCTGACCAGCTAGCAATCCAATGGAACACGTACTGCCCCACACCAGCAAGTTTCAGCCATCCTTTAGGGAAAAACTCCATGACGCTGCTGTTTCGGTTCATTAAGAACATGTTGGTTAATTGGGCACCGTGTGGAGATACCAGAATATCTGTCTTGCTCATCAATGACACCTGTATCAAGCAATCAGAGTTTCACATCAATTTTGCATTGTTGTTTTTGGTATTTAGATCAAGATCATGTATAATTATACAAACAATTTGGTTTTCTATTTCCTAAATATGTTACTAGGCCTACATATAGGTAGATAAATGAACAATGGATTTAATATATACCTTTGGTTAAAAGTTCCAATTTTAATGCTTTCCCTTTTTTTTTTTTTTAATGACAGTGTGACATTAACTATTAATAAATACAAATGTTTATGTATTTATTCATTTTATTTGGAAAGGTCATATGAATTCTAGACTGTAACTTTATTGAAAGGACGTAATTACTACCGGAGTACACTAATGAGAACATAGAGATTTATTCTTAAATTTTATATTCTTTATCATTTGTTGAACTATTAAATCTTGGTCAATATAAATAAATAAAGCTTAGAATAGGAAATAAGTCAACAAGTCTTGTTCTCTAAGATTTATAGAACATCAAAAAGCAAGGGAATTTATGGCTGACCATAATAAATAACTTTAATGATACGCGTTGATTTATTTCTAGTAAAAAAATAACTTATTATTTCAAGCCTGCTTTATGATGTGCTTACTGAAAGAAAATTTTGACGTGCTAAATTTGTACTATACATGAAGCCCTTTTTCATCGAAGAATTAGAGCTGAAAACTTCACACAATGATAATTATTGATTTTTTTTTTTTTTTTGAGATAGATAATTATTGATTGCACAAAAAAAAAATAAAAATAAAAAAAGAAAAAAAAGGGAAAACGGAGAAATTGGTTTCAATGTTTAGGACATTCGAAGGATATCTGCTGCAAATGATATAAGTTAGCTAATTGGTAGACAGAACAAATTGAAATGATGGGTAATCATAACCAAAAAATTTCTTATTGTATTTCCGAGTAGTAAAGCTAGAGATTTGCATTGTAGTTTTGGATACGTGGTCAAAATATGAAAACTACAATCAAAGATTTTTGAGGTAATCTCCAACGAGGAGAAATCCTAATTTACTTGGGAAAAAAAGGCATGAATTAATAAAAACTTATTAACTTTTCCAATTACTTTATTTCCCTTTTCTTTTCTTTTTTTTTTAATTATTAATTAGTAAATGCGTAATTTAAATAACATATAACTCTTATGATTAACATTAAGAAAGCAATTTGATTTATAATTCACTAACAAATTTTCAAAATTATTTTCCAATCTATATATATATTTATATATTTGGTACAAAGTTTACAATTTAATTAAAAACTTAAACTTTACATCTTTTTTTGTTTAATGGTGATGGAGAATGAGTTAAATTTATAGAAAATTAAATGCAGATTGTGCTTGATATCATATCCGGAAATTGTTTCAAATTTAAGAAACTCACAAATTCTTTTTATGTATTATAATTAAAATAACAATTTTTAAATACTTAATCTAAAAGCTTTCAACAAGCATTTTTCTTGTTAAAAACTTTCGTGTTCTTCCATATTTTTCAAAACAAAGAAACGATCCGTTTCAATTCTTAGTCAATGGCAGCTTAAAATTGCAAGACAAAGAGTGGAACATGTATACCGACCTGTTCACAGAAGGTGAGATTGTTAGAGTAAGCCACCATTAACCGGCAACCATCAACTTTAGCACACTCTCTTTGAAAGATGTCAGTCACTGCCGTCTCATTCTTGAAAGATCTAGGTCCACTTCTCATAAACAAAGTCATTCCAATAACCTTCGAATCCGAGCCTTCAATGCTTGCATTACAATGAACCCTAGCTTTGCATCTCATCAGATCATACACCTCCATTCTCCTATCCCTTGACATCCCTCCCTCGTTGTGTCTCATTACCACTGCCTTTTCGAAGCAGACCGCCTCATCCTCGTTGATTGTTATGATCCCACATCGACTAAGTATGGGATTGGTTGAAGATATATAACCTGCTAGGCACCTTCTCCTCAATAGCCGGTTTTTGAGGATGAGTTCTACCTAGTGGGTTCGTATCAAGTGGTATCAGAGCCTACATCACGCGCACCAGCACGACGCACGGACGGGGCGACATGGGGAGGGCTGCTACCCAAAAGAGGTGGGATCCGCGAAGTCACCCAGCTGGGAATGATGGGCCGCCGTGGACGTCTGCTGCGGAAGCGTGGTGGAATGTTATGATCCCACATCGACTAAGTATGGGATTGGTTGAAGATATATAACCTGCTAGGCACCCTCTCCTCAATAGCCGGTTTTTGAGGATGAGTTCTACCTAGTGGGTTCGTATCATTGATCCCTTCGAACCCTTCAATGATAGGGTCCCCATTAAACGTAGCCCCCATTAGGGTTCTCAGCCACAACCCCATTCCAAGCCTGAGCTCGCCCCAGTGATACAATATCCACCTGTTCGGTGTTTCACACCCGTATCTTCTATGCCAAGCAACAAACGGAACCATGGCTGATAATCCATGCCATATGTTTTCGTAGTTGTAATGATTGTATGATATGAAAGTCAAGCCTTTCATGAGAGTTGCGTTGACAGGTAAGGTTTCAGGCCATGCCAAGGCGTAGTAGTTCCAGGAGCCATCGTGTTTGTCACGTCCTTTGAGACACAGTAACCGACCCAGTGACGATTTTGATGGGAACTGTTGGAACTGTACCTCGCCTTCATCGTGAGAATCGTACATGGAACTCATGAACCAGGTGTGACCCTGAAGGGCTTTGTCAGAATAACGTAAGTCTTTGAGTGGGAGAAACGTGACCGAGTCACGAAGCTTTTGGGAGGTGGAATGGAGGTCTTGGGTGCAGTTGGTGGTGAGTTTGTTGAATTGGGGAATGAACGAAGGCCATGAAGGTGAAGGAGAAGGTGGGATGTGAAGGGATAGGATTTGGAAGAGAATGAAAAGGGTCACACAAATGGCTATAATGAAGAGGGAGAGTTTTGGGGAGTAGCAAGGGACCATTAATGGTGAGATATTGGTACGCTTCTGGTATTTTTTGGAGTAGTGGGATATGGTGGTAGTAGTGGTTCCGTCTATTTGAGGGCATGGTTTGGTCATGGCGGTGATGGAGAGATTGGTGATGGATGTGAAAAATGTTGGAGATGGCTGATTTGCTTAGAGCTTACCTATGATCTTTCTCTCACGAAAAGTGACCAATTTGCAAAAATCAGCTCTCCATGCATATTATACTTAAAAAAAAAAAAAAAAAAAAATTCTGACCGTTAGATTGAAGAGTTTAGACTATAATCTCTAACACCTACGGTCGGATAATTTCAATAAAAATACTATATTAATAAGATAGGAAGACCAAAGATAAACAGATGAATTCTTTTTCTCTTCTGCTTGAAAGAAATTAAACTCAATTACTCAAAGATCATGGTTGGTGGTCGCCAGCTTTTGCAGAATCTACACATGTTCCTCACCTGCACATGTTTCATAATTTTGACTTGTCTTATAATAGCCTCCCAGATTTTATGGCACCAAGCATGAAACTTATATATCGGTTTGGGGGCCCATCTTTTCTTTGCAAGACAAAAGGAAACGAATATTAAGGCCGAAACTAAGTAAATTTCACCAGCTTCCAGGCTCATGATTCGAAACAAGTACTATAGTAATCAGATTCGATCTGTTTGGGGTATTCTTTCAAAAGAAAAAAATGTGCCACGGCCGGGTAGCTAATTTTGTGACTCTTTCGATTATTAATCCACTTGATTTTAATCAAACTGTAACAGCACAAACTAATTATTAGGTGTTAATTTTGATTCAGGTTCAAAATTATCTTCGTTTATAGTGGAAATTTACTTTCAGCTTTTTTTCTGATTTAAAAGAGGTACAATTTCTTACGTCAAATGTATCAAACTAATGCTCTAGAACCAATCAATTAATCAACTTTCATTTTCGCTTTATTATGCTAAAAATTAGAGCAAAACCTTAGACTTTTATATATAAAACCTTATATATATGTGTGTGTATAAGTTTGAATTGAATTTCTTATCGTTAGTTCCAATGAACCATGGATTAGATCGATATTTTCATAATTGATATCTATTTAAATATAATAAGTGGCAAACCCTGACATTTATATTAGAGCAAACAATTTTTAACAAAATAAAATATAATAAAAATTAAAATAATTATAGTTCATTGTTGGTTACCGTTAGATCTAAAAGTTTAAACTGATAGGAAATGGTTCAACTATAGTATTTAAGACTTGAGGTTGATGCATAACACACCCTCTCACATATCACGTAGACAGATGATGAATGGTGGACTCATGCTACATGCTTCCTACCGTATAACATGTGTAACGAAATAATTTTTAGATAAAGGGGAAAGAAAGGGCTTGAACTAAAGACCTCAAAACTCTGATACTATGTTAGTTTCTATTAGATCTAAAAGTTTAAACTGATAGGAAATGACCCAATTATAGTATTTAAGATTTGAGGTTGACTTGTAACATTCATAAATTAACCATCAAATAATTTCACTTTATTTCAAGTCCTTCAAATCTTAATTGTAGGCCCTATGATTCATATTATTCAAATCTTAAAACATAATAAATTACCTTTGTTTTATTTAACTTTGTTTTTCTTTTGTTTCAAATGTGGAAATTCGATTAAATTACATGCATACACCAGATCAAAATATTGATATGGTGCATTTAATAATCTTAGATTTTCTTCTATTGCTGTTACAAATTAGGAGAATGATGCAGCCTCACTGGATCTCTAGCTTCGATCTGCTTCTATCAAGTCAATACCTTCATAGTGAAGTTGCATATAAAACAGCCATGGAGTACCCAAAATAGTTGAACTTTGATTGCGTAGAGATGCAGAAGCGCCCCAAGCGTTGGATGTTTTAAAAAAGGACTGACAAACTGAAACCTGAAGTTACTTACAAGTATGAATGATACATGAATTTTGTGCTTACTCTAAGTTGAAATTTCTATACGGTGCTTTGGGATCTCACTCATTATTTTCAAGTGTAAGCAAAAGACTTTCAACCAACCAACTAAGATTCAGAATTCAAATCCCAAGAAATATTAAACTGCTTACCTCTTACCTGAAGTCCGCCCATTAGATTATATAAATAATATATAACATGAATCCGATACGATAATTATAATAATTATTGAAAATCATTTCATAAATGTCAAAAATAAACGTAAATATCCAACTAAACAAGTAAATCACCCACAAGTAAAAAACCTATAAAGTACAAAGTAAAATTATTATTCGAAATGTTTAATGTTACTTGTTTAATAGCTATATTTATTTTTCTAATTCTCTCTTTATTATCCATCTAACATCTATTCGTTAAGATGTTAACACCCACTAAACAAGGTTATTAAAGAACCAACAAAAAATAGAAAGAAAATGTTTTATTACCTCGCAAATAAATAATAGTGCAAATTCTTTTTTGTACTTTATCTTATTTAATAATATTTAAACACACCCAAAAAAAAAATCAAAATTAATGCAAGAGAGCCAAGACAGATTCCAACTTTATATACATAGAGAGATTTTACACATACACTGAGGTTGTGTGTCACAAAGCTATCATTTACTACAATGGCATGGTACAAATTTTGCCCTGTGACACTACTATAATGGAAGTTACACCATACATCCATTGCACCCAACTTTTTTTCCACAAAGCAGAGCATGCACAGACAACAGGATCCCACAGCAGGACAGATCCAGTGGAAGCTGAAGAGAGTGGAGTGCTGCTTAGGTTCCGTTAGAATTCTGTTTTTAAAAGATGGTATAAACGTCTTAAAAACATTTTCCAGTTTTAAAGAGAATTGTAAATGATTTGAGCCAGCATAATTCATTGCGGTGACGGCCTCAATAATAAGTAAACCTACTCCAAGCAATGATTTAAATGAACACAACGTAGTTACATCTTTGACATGTAAACCTGTATTAGACATCGAGTAACTAATATCAGTTTGTCACAGCAACAAGGAAACCAGATGACTGTCCCTGGATGGAATTAATTCTCCTAAGATTAAATACCAGCATCACTAATCAAGTAAAGACCTAAATTTAAACACAAAAATTTCATTTCACAAAACAATTTATATCAAAAGATGGTCTAAACACAAACTCTTGCATTTGCATTCAGCATTCCCATCAGACTTCCTCAACTAAAACAGGGCAAAATTTCCATTCAATCACGCATAAACAATAAGAAATGAGGCAACACATGAAATAAGTCTCAGTATTTGCGACAGTGCAAATCTTAAAAATCAGTATCATGTAACATAACTCAATAATCAGTTAATGAAGCTTTGTTAATTAAGGAAGCATGTAAACAGAATTTATTAAAAGGTAAAAAGCATGTTAAATTCTAAGAAGCCATGAATGAAGTCTACATTTCAAACAAAGGCTGCCAATACAGACTAGCATCAACAAAAGAAAAAAAATAAAAAAAGGCCACAGCTTGTTACTGCAGTTCAGTAATTAGTTATGCAGCAAGCTCAAGGAAGCACAAATATACTATTTTTACTCCCAAATTCGACACCCCGTCATAACTAACACGAGTCATTTGTGGGGCTACAGTTTTTCTGCAGCAGAAGCATTTGAAATTCATCTGCTTTTTCAGTCAATCCAATGTCTACAAATGCACCCAAAAGTCTATTGCAGGCAAAGTTATCAAAGTCTGAGGTGGTAGATTGCTTCCATTGGTCAATAACTTCTCCCATTTCTTTCAAATGACCAAGCATCAGATACGAAGAAAGAATGCAAATGTAGTTTCTACTTGTCATTTTTTGTTTAGTCATCCTTAATGATTTCCATATCTGATCGATTCTATCTTTGTTTTCTAAACCTGCATACAAAATTATAAGGAAGTCATATGTTATCCATTCTCTTTGTGATATACTTTTATCCGCTTCAAACAGAGAGCTGTCCTCTGTTTTTACAAGATGACCTGCAGCAATATATATCTTGACAATATTGCTGTATCTCAACCAACCATCATTAAAGCCAGCGTCACGGCTCATTTCATCCAGAATATTTCTAACTTCATCAATGTTGAGGGTTGCAGCACATGAACTTATCCATAGATTGTATGTGAAAATATCTGGTGCAACCTTCTGTTGCTTTAGGTCTTCAACAACCAGAGCAACCTTCTCCAACTGTCCCACCGACATGTACAAAGTCATCATCTCATTATATGTAAGGGCACTGAATGACAGTTTTGACTCCTTCATTCTCTTATAAAATTCTTCAGCCTTTTCAGTCAATTTTGCCCCAGCATATGAGTGTAGGAGTGCAGTGTACGTTTCACTAGTTTTTGCCGAGTCAGGCAGACCTTCAAAGTAGCGTTCGGCAGCATCAATGCCAAAAACTTTTGTCATCAAGTCAATACGAGTTGCATAGTCAGAGTCTGATAACACAAACTCTCCATGAGTAATCATCCATTCAGATATCTGCAACTTGTTAAACAATAGTATAATCTATCAATGCAATGGATATTGTACTAACATTTACAAGTAGAATCTAAGAACATGAAAACAACAAAGATAGCAAGTAAGAAAATGAAGTTCACAAGCACTGCACTAGATCACAATAATTTTTTGTTAGCAATCATATGTAGCAGTTAGTACATTCTTAGTGAAAGTTTATTTGTCACTTGAACAAATAGCATATATCCTGTGGCCATAGATAACCAAGATTCATTAAAAAAATATTACCCGGTAGTTACCATCAGATCAAAAAATTTAAACCGATGGAAAAGAGTTCAATTATAATATTTAAAATTTGAGATTACGATATATTAACACGTTTTCCACGTGCAACGTAAGCCAATAACAAATAACAGCTACATGCCACCGAACCAAAATTCTCCAAGCTCCGATACAAAGTTAATTATCATTAAATATAAAAGCTTAAATCGATAGAAAATAATCCAACTATATTATTTAAGACTTTAGGATATAATACATTAACCTTACTAGTGAAATGAACAATAGAAAAGGCCATGAAACAAATTTGGTCCAATAATTATCTTTGATGGGAAAATTAAAGAGAAGAAAACAGACCTCGAGAGCGTGCTTGTAACGCTGAGAGTTTCTGAGATCTTTGAGAATCTGTCGAAGCTCAAAAAGGGAAGTTTGGTTTCCTTCACTGACCCATCTCTGAATAACGTTGATGGCGCTCCGTTTTGGGAGCCTAAGCCTGAGAATCCTGCTTCTAAGATCATTTTTTTCCTGGGGATTTGATGATTCTTCCAAACATTCGCTTCTCAGAGCTCCAGAAGACAGGAATCTGGAGAAGGGAAAGGACCCAGAACCTCTATTACAGCTGCTGATTGTTGCTCTGATGTTTAAAACAAAGTGTAGACTGTTAGGTTTTAAAAGAATTAGAGAGTCAGATTGAGTGAGAAGGAGCTTACCGTCTGAGATCGAGGAAAAATGAGCGAGCAGCCATTGCTGTTGCACTCTCCACTCGTGCGTTTGCTCATCGGTGTTTATTGGATTGGACCCTTAAATTTCACATAAATCCTTTTAGTTATATTTTTAAGTAATTGCATAAAGCCTCCTAAGGTTTGCTCTCTCCTTAGTGGATTTAACTTTTATCTTAAATTACATAAAAGTATAAAACCGCCACTCTATTGAGAAATCGTGTTAAAACTAAATATTGACCAACTTTTTTATTTTGAATGATCAAAATACTCTTTGATAATTAAAATTTTTTAAAAAAAAGAAAGAAAAATTATAATATCCATAATCTATGGATAAACAGAGATGTTAAAAAATATATTTTACTTTTTTTATTAATAAAATAAGTGTGATCTCTACCATCTCATCCATCCTTACGATGGATAATGAAGATGAAAACAAATATATATATATATATATATATATATATATGAAAATTAGTGGAGATAAAAAAAAAATAAAAAATAAAAGAAATAAAATTTTGGTGTAATTGGATCTCCACCACCTGTTTATTTTTGTCTCTATATGGAGATAAAGATTTGGAATTCACAGTGTGAAAAATATCATGTCTGGGCTAAAAAGGTCTTATCCAAGTCCTAATCGACTAGCCTGTTTTCATAAAGCAATGAATTTGGTTTGAACCTAATATTAAAATCCCAAATGTGGACTAATGTTTGGTAAATTACAATGTGAGCTAAGATCGATCTGAAATAAAAAATTTGGTCTATACAATAAATTTTTTTAATTATTTTTTTTCACATAATCTTAAATGGGATTAATTACCTAACTCAACCACTAACCTTATCCCTCAATTGGAGCCTTTAGATTGACTTCAATAATCAATCTTATAATCAATTCAAAGGCATTAATTGAAGGATAAAATTAGTAGTTAGGTATAATGGTCAAACCCTGACAACCTGGGTCCTCTACTGAGGTATTGTCCGCTTTGGCTCGGGGTCGCCCCGTACAGCCTCACGATTTTGTCCCTCAGAACGATATTCCAAAAGACGCCTCAATAAGTCTCCAAGTCATCCCACTTATATGACCTTCCCCGGATCTGTACTCTACCGATGTGAGATTCAGGATGTTATACAAACTCTAAACTAATAAAGAAAAAATAATAAAACCAATAAAGTTTACTTGACAAGTTTGTGATGCTCATGAAATCGTTAACATTAGAATATACATTATATTATAACTAGAAGAATACACAAATAGTTGTACGGTTTGGCTGAACATGTTATACTTATTTTAGGAGTGTCAAGCTCTAATCTTACCCAATCGGCCTAAGTTTGATTAGGCCCAGTTTTTAAATGTTGGATATTTTTGAAACCAAAGACTAATTTATAGTCCACGGAAGAAGTAATTTTATTGAGCAACAACTATCTATTTATACAGCATAATGAATACCAAATTACAAAAAAATTTGCTACATGTTGAGCATAATAACTAAGTACGTAAAAAATAACATGAAGAAATTATTATAATCCTAAAGAATAGCAACAAATAAAATTGATTCAGCGTCTTGAGTCATGCTAGTCAACACTTCTTGACTTTGAAGCTGCATACACCAAGCTTTTGCCTCAAAAATTCATATCTAATCTTTGGAAGTGCCTTTATTAGGATATCAACACTTTGATTTTCTGTTTTGCAGTAGATTAACTGCACTTCTCCTTCCCTTTGTATCTCTCTTAAAAGATAAAATTTTATCTTGAAGTGTTTTATTTTGCTATGGAACATTGGATTATTTGCAATTGAAATTATAGCTTGGTTGTCCACAAATATTTGTGTGCCTTCTTGTTGTTCTATATGCAAATCTTTCATGAATTTCCTGATCTAAAGGGCTTGATTCACAGCAACAACAGTAACTACATATTCTGTTTTTGCTACGGATTGAACTATAACTTCTTGCTTCTTAGAATACCATGAAAAAATTCCAAAACTAAAGCTAAAACAATCACCTAAGGTGCTTCTTATATCATCAACATATAGTCCAATCACTATCAGAATAACCATGGAGACTGAAGTTTCTAACTTGACTGAACCTTATTCCACAATCAGTTGTGCCCTTAATATATCTAAGAATTCTTTTTGTTGCTTGAAAATGAATTTTACTAGCACAATGCATATACCTTGATAGCAAACTTACTGCAGGTATAATATCTGGCTTGATTGTAATTAAATATATTAGGCAGCCTACTAGACTCTTGTACAACCTTTCATCCACCTTTTCAGCTCCACCATCTCTGTAAAACTTCTCCTTTTGATTCATTGAAGTCGCAGTTGGCTTGTATTCTTCCATGTTGAACTTTTGAGGACTTCCTTTGCATATTTATACTAGCATAGAAATATTTCATTTTGCTTATGATGTACCTGTATACCAAGGAAAAATGCCATCCTCCCAAGGTTTGTCATTTTAAAGACATCTTTCATTTCATCTTTAAACTTGTCAATCAACTTCTTGCTACTTTTTTTAATGAGTAGATCATCAACATATAAATATACCATAAGTATTTCATCGTCAACCTTCTTGATATATAAAGTAGATTCACTTAGATTTTTTCTAAAGCCTAAGTCCATTAAGTATGCATCAATTCTGCTATACCAGGATCTTGTTACCTATTGTAAACCATACAAGGCTTTTTCAGTCGATATACTTTCTCCTCTTGTCCTTGAAAAACAAACCCTTCAAGTTGTTATACAAAAATTTATTCCTCTAAGTATCCATTCAAAAAAGCTGACTTAACATCCATTTGGAGTATAACTCAGCCCTTTTGTGCAGCAAGAGCCAGTAACATTCTTATGGTATCTAATTTGGCAACTGGGACAAAAGTTTTAGAAAAGTCTACCTCAAACATCTGGATATATCCTTTAACAAGTCTTGTCTTGTATTTGTTTACAAAATCATCAAAATTGAGCTTGGTCAAACCCACTTGACTCCTATAGCTTTCTTATGTTTAGATCTGTCCACCAACTCCTATGTTTGGTTCTTTTCAATAAACTTTTACTTCTTTTTCATTGCAACTATCCACTCCTAATCAATTGCAGCTTCTTCATATCCTATAGGCTCCATTATAGCAACATTACACCTCTAATAAATGTCATAAAGTGATTTGGTTCCTCTAACTGGTCTATTATCCATATCATCATTCTCCTCTTGAACCTCAAGCTTCTTGTTATTTTCCCAACTCTAGTTATATAACTCAAAGAATTGAACATCTCTATTGACAATTACTTTATTGGTTTATGGTAAGTAAATCATGTAGGCCTTTGAAATTGAGCTATAACTTATAAAAATCTCATATTTTGCTTTTTTATCTAATTTATCTCTCTTAACTTAAAATGTGTAAAAGAAACGTAGACAACCAAATATCTTCAGATTAAACAACTTTGGTTTGTAATCATATCATACTTTAAATGGAGTCATTTTTTGCAAAGCTTTTGTTGCAATCTGTTTAGTAGAAAAATTGTTGTATTTATAACATCTACCCAAAATTTCTTTGCTAACCTTTTGTCATGAAGCAAATAATTTATTATCTCTATAATTGTTTGGTCTTTCCTTTTGACAACACCATTCTGTTGAGGAGTGTAAGGTGTTGTCAACTGATGTTTAATGTCTGCATTTACACAAAACTTATTAAAATTTTCAAACGTATATTTAGTTCCATTATCAGGCCTGATCATCTATATTTTGCATTTGTTTTGAGTTTCAACCTAAACTTTAAACTTTCCAAAGATGTCAACAATCTAAGATTTAAGATTCATAAAATAAATGCAACACATTCTTCATCAATGAAAGCAATATAATACTTACTGTCATTCAATGATTGTGTTTTCATTAGTCCTCCCATATCTATGTGTATTAATTGCAGCCTTAGTGTAACCCTCCAGGCCTTGTTTTGTAGAAGAGGAAGTCTGGTTTGCTTCTTATATTGATAGGTAGCACATTTAGGAGACTTATCCACTAATTCAGGCATGCCTTTCACTAGATTGTTCTTCTTCATGAAAAGTAGAGCAGCATGATAGAAACGCCCCTCAATCTCTTGTGCCAAAGCACTATATTGCTATCTTCTTTATGTACATCAGCCTACTCATTTTTCATCAAATCGAAGGCAAAACTTTTACCTTTCATTTGAACTTTAAACACCTCTATGTCTTTTATATCTTTAATCACATAGTTTTTGTCTTCAAATAGCATCTTATAGCATTTTTCTAGCATTTGAGTAACACTCAAAAAGTTTTGATTAATTTCAGGAACATATAAAACATCATAAATTAATTTCGGACTTGTGTGGCCTTTAATTGCTACTATTCTTTTGTCTTTTATTGCAATGTGTGCTCCAATTCTGACTTTAGAAATAATCGTCTTGTCAAGCTTTCTGAAGAGTTCTCGATCATAAGTCATGTGGTTTGTACAACCACTGTCTATACGCCAACTTTCTATTAAGCTGTTGTTGGCAAAACCTGATACCATAAACAACTGCTTCTCTTGAGATTAATCCTCAGCAACCTTGGCTTCTCCTCTTTACTGTTGAGTCTTGCATATCATTTCCATATGCCCTAACTGACCACGCTTGTGACATCTACATTCATTCTGTGGATGATAAGTTTTTTAGCAGTTGAAGCAAGGTGGAAAGATTTGAGTATTATTGTTTTGGCTATTTTTATTGTTACTTGCAAAACCTCCAGACTTGTTTTTTATTGGCCTTTTTTTTTGCCACCATTGTCGTTCTGTGATTTGGCTTGAAAAACACCCTTCACAGATCCTTCTTACCTCATAAGTCTTATTTGTTCTTGTGCCTATAGTGTGCTTAACAATTCTACCAAGGTAATGCTTAACAAATCTTTTGAGTTTTCCAATGATGAAATGATAGCCTTAAACTTTTCAAAAATTATAATTAGGACCTTTTAAACAATTCTAGAATCATAAAAATCAATATTAACGTGTTTTACTTTGTTGATAATACCAAAAAGTCCGTCAAAATTCCTTGATTGTTTTTTATTATTTCATCTTTTGCATCTTAAATTCTCGGATCAAATTTCAGAACAAAAAATCTCAAATTTCCTTAGCTATTTTCAGTATCGTTATTCTGGTAAAAATGGTGGATGAGATGTTACAAACAAGATTGCTCTTGCTTTTGATATATTTTGCTTCCTCTCCTTTTGATTTTTGATTTGTGTAAGAGTTGGATTATCTGGCGGGGTGGAACTTTTTATACTTGTTCAACAGCTTCCCACAAATCATTAGCATCAAGATAGGCTTCCATTTTAACAGCCCACACTTGATAATTTGTTCCATCAAACACTAGAGGTGCTATTGCAATAAATAAATTTTCTGAATCCTCGAATTCATTCTGAATATGATAGATGATAAGTGTTTAGGAATAGTGTTTAGGCTCTAATATTAGTATGTTGGAAGTTTTTGAAACCAAAGACTAATTTAGAGTCTACGGAGGAAGTAATTTTATTGAGCAATAATCATCTATTTATATAGCATAATGAAAATCAAATTGTAGGAATATCTGCTACATGTTGAGCATAATAACTAAGTACCGAACAAATAGCATGAAAAAAATGGTCATATTCCTAAAGAATAGCAACAAGTAAAACTAGTTCAGCTTCATGAGTCATGCCATTCAACATTAAAGCTTTGGTCTTAGGATTTGAGCTTTGATATTAATGTTAAAAAAGAGTGGTGATATTTCCACCCCTCTAAAATTGTATGTACACCCCAAATCATTTAAAATTTCATTGTTACCCTTGAATAAAACAACAAAAAAATTTAATTGTATTTTCTTACTCTATCACAACATTTGTGTCTGGGTTTATGGCGTGTTTCATTGCCGTGTGGCAATTAGCATTGGTCACACTTGCAGTGGTTCCTCTCATAGCTTTGATTGGAGACATCACACCACCACATTAGCCAAGCTCTCTAGGAAAAGCAAAGAAGCCTTATCACAAGTAGAAAATACTGTGGAACAGGTAAGAGAATAAATTTTTATAATTTTATCTTTTTTATGAGTTTCAAAAACTCTTTTTAAGGCTTTTTTAAGACTAATTTTCTTGGTTTTTTCCTCTGGTGTGGCTGATATCAACCCCAAATTGCAGACAATGGACAAAAATTAGGTTGACTTTGGAGATGAGTATATTTTCACTCTAAATCATCTCCATCTTTTTCTTGTATGAATCACTCTTATTTTTCTCCCACGTTGCTTTGGCACTAGCGACATTCCTCCATGAGAAGAGGTGAGGAAACTATTTTGCCCTGTAATGCCTCCAAGAGACGACGATAGAAAACCATTTTGTTTCATCTCCTCCCAAACCTAATGTTTCAGGCGTATCAGTTAGCAGGGACCTGTCTTCCCCATCAGACTCAAATTGATATCTTACTATACTTTTTTACAGTGTTATTTAAGGGTAATATTGGAATTGTGTATAAAAAAAAAAAAAAAGATTTGGGGTGTACATATAACTTTGGAGGTGTGGAAATATTGCTACTCATTAAAAAATGTGTTATAGCCTGATTCAATATGTATACTATTGGGCCTAAGCCCAAATCTGAGTGTGAAGTGGAATGGCCTCTAAAATTTCGAAGTAAACCTGTCCAACACCACGACGTTAAGGAGATTACGAGTTCTTAACTGACACTAATCTCGTTACCAAGTACATTACGTCGAATATCATCGTTTCAAAAGGCTTCACCACCTACTTTGGAAACAAATATCAAATGTCAAATGTATTACGAAGTACACTAATCTTCAACTTGAAATGCAAACTATCATCCAAACACTCTTAGAGATTATTAACGAAAATGATCTAGTAGCCGTCATCATCATTTCCCCATTACTTTTATCATCGATTATAGGTCTCTTATGGTTGTATAAAACATTTGTTTAAATTTTAATTTTATAAAATGATAACTTTATATTTATAGAGTTATTTTATCTTTTTAAATTTGAATTCTTGCTTAGTTCTTAATATTTTTATTATTATTAAGTAAATTATTTCATATTTCTTTTATTTTTATTTTCAGAATAAAATTGGTTAAAAATGCGCATGTGGACCCCACCAAGTAATTTTGTTCAAGACAAGATCATCGCTACAAAATGAATATCATTCGCAGCAAGTTCATCGCCTCAAGAATTACTCGAGTCAGAGATCGCATAAAGAAATTATCGCGGTTTAAAGATAGGGTATTCTAGAAATAAATATTATGTCATGCTGATGTAAAAAATGATGTAATCAAAATTATGATGTAAGCAATGATGTAATAGAAGTTGACTTGACTGGGGTAGGTGAACGATGATGTAAGTAATGATGCAATTTGAAAGTTGACTTTGACTGGGGTAGGTGAAAGATGATGCAAGCGATGATGCAAAATGGTGGAAAATCAAGAAACGATGATGCAATCGATGATGTAATTAGAAGTGAATTTGGCCTATAAATAGGCCTTAGAATCACCATTCTAAGCATTCCATCAAAAACCAAAACAATAAGTAATTTAGAGAAAGAGAGAGAGAGCTTGGAGAGGAGGAGCAAAGCAGAGGAAGAAATTCTACGGTGAAGCTTCAATCCACTAAGTTTTCCTATCTCTTGTTATGTTTAATTTTCTAATTTTTGTAAATTCTATTATGGAGTAGATTTGTTTTCTAAGGTTATGATGTAGCCTAACTTTGATGTTCCAAACCTTTGTTCAATTCAATTAATGATTTTCTATCTTGGTTGATGCATTTAATATTGTTCTTAATGCTTCTAAATAATTGGCCACTATTTAGTTGAATTGTTAATCATAATGATAGCGGAAGCTGATTTATGTGTCTAGTTCATTGTATTTAATGTCATAAATTACATGTAGGATAGGAATATACCTGCATGGTTTGTGTAGTCTATAAAAGAGATCTATAAATCTTAATGAATCCTTTAATGTTTTGACTTGCATGGGAACATAGCAATTAATCTTTATAGGGTATTTTCCTTAGATCTCGGGAGGGGCTATGTGAATAATTCAGGGAATCTCGACTAGCAACTGGATAGTTAATTTTTGTTAAAAAGAACAAAGGGGAGGAACAGATTAGTTATGGTGAAATCATAATCTTAGAGTTTTTATTCATTGAATTAATTTTCATTTATTTTCAATTGCAATTAAATTTAATCATAGTTATCAACTCATTCACTCAAATTTCATCTACCAAATAAAAGTTGAGTTATTTTAATTTTGGGCATTAATTAACAACAATCCTCGTGGGACGATACTTTTCTCATTACTTTATTACTTGTTCGGCTCGTTCACTTGCGATTTTGCACAACATAAAACATTTTTTTTTTTTAATTTTAATTTTTACAGCTACATTACACTAACATTGACATTTATGTAGTATAAGAGAGAGCTATTTGGTGCTCCACATACTATTCATAGCTTTTGTGATAATATTAGGATTTTGGAGAGGAAATGTCAACTTCACTAATCCAGCAAACCTTGTAAACGGGTTTGTTTCCAAATAGAGCATCAGTGTGTTTAATTGAGTTGTTATAGTTTAATGAGTTATATAGGATACAATACCGTTTCAGACATGGCTAAGTATGTAATCCAATTGATGATATCACCTTTGGGTCATCGAATTTTGTTATCATCATGGCCATTCTACATTGCTTGACAACCGTTTCAATGTTAATGCTTCTCTTGTTATAATATGATATGTTTATGCTTGGACCAAGTACGAATTTCATGAGTAATATAATAAAGTAGGTGGATATGTTTATCAATTGTGTGATTCTATTACATATATCCATTTTAATGTCTGTGTGGATTTTGTTTTCCGGAATTTAAGGTTTCTACTTGAGAATGTATATAGTCTTTTTCTGCACAAGAAAACCCGTTACTGAATTATTAGCTTTCAGACAAATGTTTGTTTTTACATGATCAGCGGTTCACATGCATCGTTTTAATCTTAAAAATTCAAGATGGTTTGCAATTGTTTTGTTTCTTCAAAATGTATTCTTGTCTTATATGGAAGCATGATAGAGTGATAGATAAGTAAGGCAACAGTTTCAATGAGTTAGAATCCTATAAGGCTTTATTAATGCGTAAGATTAGATATAATAGGATGAGATAGGATTGAATGAGATAAAATTATATATTAGTGTAGTTTGGAGTGAATTGGATTTGATTTGATTAAAATAATTTAATATTTATCTAAATTGTAGTTTTGAATAAAATATGATAAATTAATCTTTAATATATTTAATAAAAATAAGAAATAAAATATAAAAATCGATTAAATAAAAATAAAGTTTTATTTGTTAATAAATATTAAATTTATAAACTTTATAAAACTATTTTATATAAATATATAATTATAAAATATATTAATATTAGAATGAAATAATATATTTTAACAAATAAAATATAAATTAAAAAATCCAAAGAATGAGAAACGAGGTGAGCCTTCGTGTGGACTTAGGATGGGAAAATTTCGCTTCCCTTTTTGGCCAAACGTCGGGTAGGCATTGATGGGTAGGAAATTTTTTTCCCATTCCATAAAAATTCCAATCTCACAAACGCATCCTAAAAGTGTGTTTTTCAAATATATATATATATATATATATATATATTTGTGTATAAATCTTTTTCTTGATATATAGAGAGAAGTGAACTAAGGGAGGGCATACAACGATTTTTATTCATGGCTAATTTAAAGTTTAAACCTTGTAAAAGTATTCTTAATAACGTATTACGTAATAATTTGTATTTCAAAATTATTTTAAATTTCTGATTGACAATTACATAATTAAGTGTGAACAAAAATGTGACTTTTTATTGTGAGGAAATAAGCTCTAAAATGTGGCAAAAAGATATTGAAAATGCTGAAGTGATAAAGCCGCATGAAAATGAGAGGATTTGTCAGTGTATTAACTTTCTTCATTGTTACTAAATCGATTAACTAAATTTTACTAACACCTAGAAGGGTAAAATTTCGGTTTCACCCTTAATGAATGAAGTCAAAAGACAATCTTACTCTCCCTAGAAAAAACATGCCTCTTTGTTTGATTTGTAATGTATCCTTCACTATTAAATGTATTCAAGATGTCAATTACGTGTTCAGGATATCCTTTATTGTTTTTATTTCCCAGTTAACGCTTTGATTTAAAGATACCATGAATAAAAACCCTACGTGTCGAACCAAGGAACACATATCCTCAACAAAGATCACATATACCTACCAAAGGACCACAAATATATCTACCACGAATACCACATGTCCCGTACAAAATCCACATGTTCGAGACAAAGGACCATCCATCCTGAGCAAGGGCCCACATATCCCGAAAATCAAAAACATGTTCTGAATCACAAAACAAGTCCGGAATTTACAGTCCACATACTAAACACACTTCCTCACTTGGGCCAAGCTGAATTTGTTATCAAGTTGATTGCTTTGCTGAAGTAGTAGATAATCCTTATATTTCAATCCAATGTACTGGGGAGGATGACCTTCACTGTCTATCAACTCTTGAGCAGTGTTAACCACTGCATCAAGTGACGGTCCATGTGCAATGCCTAAAGATATCCTTGTACTTTTATTGTTCACAACAGCTCGATGCACCACACTTTTGTACTTCCCATTGCTCAAAATCTGTCACCACACCCAAAAAAAGTCATTAATTCTGCATCTAGTTTTGTTTGTTGTAAATTATATCAAGTTGAGTTTATAAAAATAAGGCTTTCACAGGAAAGCACTATAACTCCTAAAAGAGAAGTTTATATTCAAAAGAAAGGATTGAAAAAAAGGAAGTCAGCACCTCAAGGTGAGCACCAGTATTAACTAGAAATGAGTTAGGAATGGCATTGACATTGACCCACTTGCCATTGTGCTGCAACTGAAGACCACCAACTCCATTCTGGGTAAGAAGAGTCAAGAGGCCATGATCCGAGTGAGGAGGCAAACCCATTGCAAGATCCGGTTGTGGACATGGTGGATAGAGGTTCGCTACCAGAATTTGGACACCTGATTCTAGATTCAGAGTCTTGTCTATGTAGTTGGCTTCCAGTCCCAGGCTCTCTGATATTCCTTTAAGCAATTCGCTTGCCACTTCTCTGGTTCTTTTGCAATATTCTGATGAAGTTTCACTGTAAGAGTGAAAACTCAAGTATGGTCAATATGATATTTTAAAATTGTGAATTTCAATTTTTTTTTTTTTTTTTGGTTTTTAAATTGCAAATTGGGTTTAATTTGGAAAGAAAACTGAATAGACAAAAGAAGTACATAAATATGTACCTACTTACCAAGTGTTTACGTAAATGTATGAACTCATATACATAGGCACCCACGCATGCACACGCATGCATACATACATATATATATATATATATATATATTATCAGTTGTCATGTGAACTAATTGTCAGTTCTCACAATTCGTTCACGAGCAAACGGTGGTATTAAAAAAAAATTATTTTCGTAATTAGGTGTTAGTATGAAACCTTACGCTAATTTTATTTTTATTTACAAGAATTTTATGAACTCCAATTATAAGGATGAGATGGGGTTGCCCAATTGTACGTCCTCCTACCCATTCTAGCAAGTGAAATAGTGACTCCAGTTCTGACCTATTATTTGAAAATCCAAAATTGTAATAGTGAAAAAAAAAAAACAAAAACAATTGTAGGATAACAATTGTTTTGTTTGTTTTTAATCATCGTTTATATTGTTAAGAGAGAAAATATAATTAGCTCATTTCAAAAAGAAAAAAAAAAAAAAAGAGAGAGAGAGAGAGAGAGAGTATATAAGACCTGAAGCCAGAAGGTTTATTGGGTGAGTGAAACTGAGGATGAACAAAAACCTTGAGAAAATCCCTCCAAAAGAAGACCTTTTCGACGGAAGCATTGAAGCTAGTTCCATACCTTATTGGATCCAGTACATGCTTCCCTTCAAACTCTCTCTTCTCTTCCTCCGTCAAATCGAAAAATCTTTCACATCCATCTATCATTTCCTTCATTAAGCTCTCTGGAATACCGTGATTTATGACCTAATTAAAATATCAATCCTCAAATGATCACTTTCGTCATATCACGTACATGATGGACAATTATTGAAGCATCTAGTACTTCATTGAAAATTATTTAAAGTGATTTTATTTACTCGAACATGCTTTGTGACAAATACATATTAAGTGATTTTTCAGAATTAAACTTACTGTAAGTGTTTTTTTAAACACCAAAATTATTATATTAAACTATATTGCAACGCAAATTATCAACTAAATGTAAAGAAATGTGAAAAATGTTTTACATTTTGTTTTAAATTAGTAGAAGTAATTTTGAATTGTTTTTTATAATTTTCAAAAGTTCAAAACATATTTAAAGTTATTTTGGTATGCATGTTTTTGGAAAATAAAGAAAAGTGTTTTCAGAAAAGGAAACGAAGAATCGGGAAAGATTTTAGAAAAACATTTTGTTGGCATAGATAATTGTCTTTTTCTAAGGTTTTTTATTTTTATTATTTTTTTTAAGTATAAATGCCTCTTGAAATGCATCTCAAAGGGCATGTGAAGCAGTTACAAGCATGTTTTTATGCATCAACCAATTTAGCTTATTAATAGTGTTTTCTACAAAAGCACTTTAAAAAAATTTAAAACATAATTAAAATGAAAAATAAAATACCTTGAAGAAGCCCCAGTCCTTGCAGGCTTCGCCCAGGTCGTGGATGGCCTTGGAGCGTTGATCAGGATTGGAAGAGGCAAGGAGAGAGAAATCAATGATGGGGATTTGATCATCTTGTTCGGGTTCTGAAGCTGATTGATAATCATGTTGGTTTTTGGAGAAGGTGTAAGTGGAGGGAATGGAGGTGAGGCCAGGAGATTCAGCAAGCGCTTTGATGGAGGCCATTTTAGGAGATCCTAGTGATGTTGCAGCCATGGACGGATAGAGAGGAAAGAGCGATGAGTGATTATGGATGTGTCACGTTATAGGCTGCCGACTTTTATAGGCGGAGTTGATTAAAAATATCTTATCTTTTATAATGAATTTTAATTGTGATTAGTAAAAATATTTGATATTGATATCTAAATAGGTTTTTATCTCCGTATATATACTGGTATAAAGAAACATATATAGGTTCTTATTTTCTTGTTATCTTTCAAAATTATGCTTAAGACATAATTCATATTTCCTCCATTGTAAAGAGCACTTTTAAATGAGATAAGTTGGATTTATTAAATTTAAGATGAATTTGTAATATAAGTGAATTGACATAAAAATTTTAGATATGTTTATCTTTGTCTCGGCCATGTTCATGATTCATCAAGTGGGGATATCCAAATTCCTGTACCGTCATAGTCAAGGGGCGGAGGCTGCCCACTTGAAACTTCACCTATTGTTGTCATGCACTGAACCCACATAATGAAACAAACACATGGCGTTGGTAGCATATGTATAACTTATAAATGTCATAGCCACTAGTTTTCTATAAACATTTAACCCCCAATTCTCACTTTAATGTCATGTAATTAATAAGTTAGGTTTTCTTAGAATTTTTACCACTTAGAATAAATATACCCTAATAATTGTAAATAAATCTTAATCGAAGACACATAATAAGTCTGGAAAAATGTAAGTGAAACTTAATGACGTAAAGTAAGTTTTAGAGGCACCAACGGGTTTGGAAGGCATAAATTAAAGAAATAAGCAAAATACCCATAAATGGTCTTTTAAGAAAGACAGTTCAAATTTTTACCCACCCTAAATCGTTTTAAATTTTCATCAACAAATGACACTATGATGACTACAATAGCTCTAAACCATTATATATATATATTTTTATATAAAAAGACTGAATTTATTTTTTAAAATGTATATAATCCACCAACAGTGGAATGATACATCGGCATAAAATTTCACATAAGTGAAAATATTGTGTTAAAAAATTTTTTCTTTTTTTATTTTTTTCGTCATTTTTAATTATTTTCGCTAAAATTGATGTTTACCTTTATTGGTTACCAAGTAAAAAATATCGATTTGACGTTAATTGTTTTGAGGACCCATTTGGGATTAGGTTTAGACAATAAATCGTTGCTTCTTTAATGATTTTGATATTGAAAGGTGTTAGAAAAATTATGTAAATGTGATTATTAAATAATTTTATATTCTATATCTAATATTTAATTTTGAAAGTAGATAAGAAATTACTTTTTTGGAAATGATTTTAAAATAAAATTTTAAATTGTCTTCGTAATATATTGCCTTTCGGGAAAGAAATTGTCTTCATAGTATTTACCTACTTATTTATTTGATTTTGAGGGATCAAATTTCCCCAAGGAAGAACATCTATCTAACTGAGCCAAAAAGAATAGCTTTAAGATAAATTCGATACGTTTAAAAAATAGAAAAATAGGTCAGCGAAAGTCTTTCCTGTGAAAGATAAAAACGAGCTCAAAAGCAACTCTAAAGCTGATAACTGAGCAGGGGACAGTGGGTGCCCAGTATAAGGGTAGGTTTGATTCTCATCATATTTATAACATGTGTTATAATTTTTTGTACGTATTAATGGGTAGCCTTATCCTGATTCTATAAGTAGAATTCCGGACCGTTAACTAAATAAATCCTATCATTAGGTCTTTACAAATATCTGATCTAGTGTGCATTAGTAGTTATATATATATATATATATAATTATATCACTATGGATCAATTCTATAAATTCCATCCAAATGCGTGTGTAAGTAGATAAGCATACATATGTTGATTCATATCTTAGATGAAACAAATGAAACACATTTGCGCTTAGGGTGTCAACTGAGTGGCAAAAGGCGTGACCCCATTGACAACCCATCTTGAGTTCGAATCCAGTGCACCACCTTCACATTGTAAATTAAAAAAATAATATCAAATGTGGGTTTTCTCTCCCTCCTCTATGAGCGTAGTCCTCCTACCTAGATGTGGGTCTTTCCTCTGATTTGAAAGTCTCTATCAGGAATATGGGTTTAGTGTGTATTGATCATGTTTAATCTTGGTTGTATCCTGAACCAATCTCAGTTATATAATATAGGTCCAAAAAAAAAAAAAAAAAAATGAAAGACATTTGTCTGATAGACCCTAAATTAGATAGCTTAGGTGTATTACACGTCTAAAAAAATTAGATAGCTTAGGTGTATTACACATGTCTTAAAGACATCTTTTTTTTTTTATCATCTTTTAAGGTACTGGATGAATTAAGGAAATAATTAGGATCAAGCTGATGGGATTCTAATAGTATGGTTTGAATAAGCAACGCTCATCCGATTGAGAGCCACCTACATCAAGATGAAAGATAATTCATATATATGAAGGAAAATCCCATCTTTATTGGATGAAGTGAGGACATGACATGTCAAACTTAACTTTTAAATCCTAGATTGAGAGCCTGTTTGGGATCTTCCAAGAAAATTTTTTTTTTTTATTTTTTGGCTTCTTGAAGCCAGAAGCCATTTACAGACATGTTTGGTTGGACCACAAAGAAGAGTGTTAGACTTTTCAAAGCTTTTCCAAGACAAGTCATTGGCTTCCCCTGAAAGAGCTTCCTGGGAAAACATGAGAAGTCGATTTCCCATTTAATGAAACTTTTTATTTCGACTCTTACCCTCTAATTATTTAACAACAAATAATAAATTCCACTATTGTCCCATGAGAAAAGAGAACAGAAACCAACCAAAAAAAGAGGAGAGAGACAGATCAGAAAGGGAGAAAGAATTTGGAAGAAGAGACAGATACTTGGAGTCCTAGATGCCGTCTGTGAAGGTGGAATAGATAGAGAACATTAATCGATGGAAGAAGAAAGTGACAGTGGGAGAAGAGAGAGACACTAGCGTTAAGGAAAAAGAATAGATAAATGGAGTGTAACTGGTTGGGTTTTGAAAGAATGAGAGAGAAAATTTGTTTTAACGTTAACTTTTTATTTTGTTTTGATATTTTATTTGTTAATAAAATCTTAACATAAGGTAAGTAAATATTATTATTTATGTATTTTAATTATAGTGTGACTATTATATGATAGGTAAAAAAATTCTAAAAAATGATTTCAAAATTATTATGGAAAGGGTAGAAAGGTCCTATTATAATTAAACTTTTTCAAATGTTTCAACCAAATAATCTCAATAGCTTTTAGAAAAGCTTTTATAGGCTAAAAAGTTATTTTTAAATGTATAATCCAAACAGTAACTTAAAAGCTTTTGCTTTGTCTTCTTCTGCTATCAAAAGTCAAAAGTAGAAATTATCTCAAACGAGTCTTGACTTATGTGATTCCAGTGTGCTATAGTGTCATTGACTAAAAGACGTCATGTTGTTGTCTATCAATATGGGATGAAATCAAAATCCTTGCACGTAGGTGAAAATGAAAGTCCAAATAAACATATCCATATATTATTAAAAAATCGAGTATCCGATTTATTCATATATTATTAAAAAGCAAAATCCTTTCACGTAGGTGAGAAGGAAAGTCCAAATAAACATATTCATATAGTATTAAAAAAATCGATTATCTGACTTATTCATATATTATTAAAAAATCGAAATCCTTGCACATAGGTGAAAAAGAAAGTCCAAATAAACGTATTCATATATTATTTAAAAATCAAGTATCTACTAAGGTCGCTTGCGAGAAACTTGCAACAATGCCCAAACCTTTTGTTTCTTTTTCTAGGAAAGATGAATTATTACTCTTTTATGACTATCTACAACCTCTTGATAGAATTTAACAGTTCTAAAAAAATGTTCTTTAACTTTCAAAACTTCAACATAAAGGCATCATGTCGCTAGAGATAAACTGTAAACTTTAACGATTGATCAAACAAATGTATAAAATAACCCATTTACCCTACTATATCATGAAATTATATATTTATTTATTATCGAAAAAAATTAAATTAATACTTAAAAGGAAACGATTAAATAATACATTTTCCCTAACTAAAAAGAAAATGTTTCTTGCCACCACCATCATCATTCCCCCATCCTCATCAAATCATTGTCATCACCACCAATTTCCCATCGACTAACACCATGAAACTATATGGATAAATTAATATCATATAATTTGCAATTATCTCTATAAAAATTATTATCAAAATACGACCTTATCACCGTACAAACCTTGAAACAAAAAAAAGAATGGAAAAAAAAATTAAAAAAATCCATAGCCATTTTGGAAGAGAGAACATTTTTGTCTTCCAATTTGAAGAAGAGAAAAGATTTTTATCTTCCAAACTTATGTCATTAATCAAACACCGTCAAACTTTTGAAACCATTGTTATACTTTTCATTTTGGTGCAATTTCATCTACCCTAGAGGTCTTTATGTAATTTACCCTAAATTAAATGAAAATTTTCTTTTTTTTTTAAAAAATAAAAAATTCGTGAGAAAATAAGTTACAATCTAAAGCATAAGAAGCTAGCCTCCTCTAACTAGGCGAGATTGTGGCCTCGGAGGATAGCCTCCTCTAATTTGTGTAGAAACATATATAATAATATTTTTTTAAGTAATAAATGTAATTAGAATTAATGTGAAAAATATTAAATTTATATATTAATTCATTTAAATTTGTTGATATAAAGAGTAAAAATTACTTCAATGTCATGTCTATAATGTGATTTTTAACTCAGTTCATTGTCAATAGAATAAATTCTTCAAACTTAGTTTTTACGGTTTGTTGGTTTTTAAAAAAAAAAAAATTGTATCTAATTTTTATGTAGAATTTGTTTTACTTACCCCTTCCCTCTCATGTGTTGCTATCTTTTATTGCTTTGTCTCTTTCATGATAAATATGGGGAGAGATATAAGGATCATTTGTAGTTAGTGGGGAAGGTTTAGGAGTAGGTAAATTGTTGTTTTAGTTTGTTTGTTGGATTTTTATTTTTGATGATATCTTATAGCTTAATCTTGGTTGTTGAAGGGTTCATTTTGAGGTTCGGATGATTTGTTTCGTCATATTAATTAACTTCAATAACAAGAATAGATTAGGTGTTCATTGATTCCTTTATGTGTTTCATTGTTAAGGTTTTGTCATGAAATAGTCAAAGAAGAAAATTGTTAGTTCTGCTTCACCTCTTTTCCTCCTCCTCCTTCTCTTCTTTTTCTTTTTCTTTTCTTCTTCTCATAGATCTGTCAAATTGCAGATCTGTAAATTCATGTTATGAGTTACGACAATAGAAATTATGTGATTTATGACAATGAAAATTGTCTATTGTTATGATTAATGATAATTTTCAATAATGCGACTCATGAAATGGAAATTGTTGTGACTCATGAATTTCCATTCTTATTAATCATGACCATTTTCATTATTGTGACTCATGACCAAATTGCAAATATGCAATTTTGTAAATTAGTTGCAGATTTGCAGGAGGAGAAGAAGAGAAAAAGAAAATGAGAAAAGGAAGGGGAGGAGGAGGAGGAGGAAGTAAAGATGAAGGAAAAGAAACAAGAAGAAGAAGAAAAAAAGGGAAAAAGAAGAGAGACGTGGAAATCCAACAAGAAGGTGGCCAAAGAAGATGATTGGAGATATAGTTGTGGGGAAGTGGAGGGATATTTTTTATAATTTGTTCTAAAACAACGAAGGGCTATTTGGGTCCTCACAGTGAAATATATTGACTGAAACAATAAAACTATTTGGAATAGGCAAAAACAATTACATCCCTTAATTTTGGGCTATTTCGGACCGCTTTCTCTTTTATTAAGATTACATCTAATGGTTAGGATTTGGTTAAAATATCAATTCACACTCCACCCCAAGATTGATTTTGGTCCAACAATTAAGAATCTCAAGATGCAACATTGAAGTGAAATTCACTCAACACTACAATACTATGAAAACGTCTCCCAGACTATGAAATTCATTCAACACTACAATAAAAGAAATACGACATTGTAGACTTACAAATTTGTAGAAGGCCTTAGCAAATAGCAAAAATCACAAATCCGGTTCCAAACTCCTCATACATCTACGGTGGTCTATAGTTTTATTTTCGATTTTATTACTAGCTCATATCAAAAGTTTTCAAATATACACGCTCCTATATTGTTTCCCATGATTTTTAATATAATCCACCAAATGATTATAATCCATATGAAGTATATTCCAATTTATTTTTACCTTAACACTTACATTCCATGAATATGTTTTCACAATAGGCATATGGTCGCTTTGAAATCTGCCAAATCCCACTACATATGGACCCCGCTATGAGCAATCTTAACAAAGAAATTTTCAAGAATTGGTTCATTAGAACAATGTGATATTCTGCTTTGCATTTCAAGACTCTTCCCAGAGTAATGTAGCTACCAACCACTAAAGTTTAGTTGAAAGACTAAAAATGATGATTCATCTAAGCTCTACACCAATTACTAGTATTACATATTGAAGCAAGTACAAGTGGCAAAAGTAACATTCAAAAACAAATACAGCTGCTAGAAACAATTTCATTCCATCTATCAAAGTTAAGCACAAAAAGTATCATTATCATATAACTGCATAAGAACAATTAAAATGCTTACTTACAATTGATAGATTTCTTTGCAAAGTCATTACAACAAAAGGCACCCTTTTTAGCCTCAACTGTGTCATTATTATCCTGCAGCTTTATGTAACTTTATTACATTACATAAATAGTTTGATGTTTTGGATACAACTATTAGAAGCCTCTCATATTTCTTGCTGAGAGTTCTTGAGGCCATCAAAATATTATTACTGTGAAGGCAAATGAGATCTCACCTGAAAATTTACACCAAATGATCAAAAGCTTCGCCAATAAAACATTTAATTTGAATCCCGGGTGCAGCCACTCCTTGACAACAAGAACTTCCCACTGCAAGACAATGATCTCCTTATTGAAGAAGTGCTAGCAACAAATCTTGCCAAGCTATCATTCCTGCTATCTCGCTTAGGCACAATCTCTGTACCCTGATCACCTCTGTCTTCTGCCAAATGGGTGTCTGAATTCGCCAGAGCTTGACTTATCTTCAAAGCTGATAGAGAATCCAAAGAAACTGATCTTCTCATAGGTTGCATCTCAACCATCTCTTCTTCTTCAACAACTTCATCATCTCCCAATCCTGTCTCAGCTTCTCCATTTTCTTCCAAAATCTCAACCCGGGCATCTCCGGATTCTATTCTAGAACTCGAATTGCCAGTATTGGATGCTGATACTGATGCTGATGATGATGATGATGATGATGCTCTAGCTGAGTTCCTGACAATAGGAGCCCGGCACATGGGGCAATTGGTGTGGGATCTAAGCCAAGTATCAATACAAGGGATGTGAAAAGCATGATTACATTTAGGCAAAAGCCTGAGAGTTTCATCTTCTTGAAACTCATTCAAGCAAACGGAGCACTCTGTCCCTTCAACGAGACCATCACCTTTCTTGAACTTACAAACCGTGATAGCACCGATAACCGATGGCTGCAGCCCGACGGTCTGGATGTACCAAACATGATGGTCAACCACAGGACCATGATCTTCATCAACAAACTCATTATGGGTTTGATTTAAGGCTCGTGCCTCGGATCTAGATCTCCTCCTTGAAGCATACCAACCTAAATACAACTTAACGTAGATACCATAGATGGCTATTGCAAGCAAAGCAGCAGCCAGAAGTGTGAGTGAGATGATCAACAATTTCCCGCCTTTGTTTGGATGATGCGGAGGAAGAGATGGAGGAGGAGGAGGAGGATAACTTAGATATGGATAGTCCTTGCACTTATAAGGACAGTAATTCGCACATGTTGGGGGACAAACTCCTGAATCATCAGAGGAATCACAGAGATCATCACAAATTTTTTCATTTCTTGAAACTGCACGTTTGATGAACTTTCTATGGTGAAACTGCAGAACCATGGTGTTCTTGAAAGAAACAATATCAAACAAGGAATTAAAGAGAGACAGAAGGAGATGGAGAAGGGTGGTTTGCTAGTCGGTGAACGAACAGGGGAGGTTTGATTGGGTGCAGGTGGAGAATAGTATATTTGCTTTATCTTTCCATCATTTCTTTGGTTTATTGTTGACTTTTTGTGCCTCGTTTGAGTGGTCATGGTTCATGGTGGCTGTTGTTGGTGGAAAATTTACATTGACTTTTCTGCCCTTGGCCCAATCCACTTCTGTTTAGATAATCTGCAAAATCAGGTCTGGCCCATAGTTTCTAAACTTGTTTCAAGTGGGTCATCCAGTGTTTCCTTGCTTTCTTGCTTTCTTTCTCACCTTCCTTTCGTTTCCTTTTCATGGAATTAACTCAAAAGTCACAAAATATATATATATATATATAAGGAAAAAATTTGTTTTTGACAAAGTAATGTAACATTAGTTTTTAATTTCAAACGAAGTTTCAATCCTTTTTAACCTTTTTAACTCCTTGAAATATTTCCTGTACTATGTTGCATATGAAATGTTTTTGAAAGATTAAAAAATGACGTAAAGCATTTTAAGTTATATAAATATTCAGACTATCTCGACCCATTCGTTTCCCTTTTTAATGTCTAACAAAAATCATATATAGACATAAGTCCTATTAATTATTAAGAAATATAACATCAAAATTACACGTTTTATCCTTCATCCCACCAATCAACAAATGAATTTCCTGAGCAGGTGATTAAATAAATATTTATGTTGAAGCATAAAGTTATAAATATAGAAGGATTACACATTATTATTAATAATACATATTTTTACTGTTAATTATGCATTTGGAATTGCTTCTATTTATAAAATAATCATTTATTTTATAATACAAAGTCAATAATACTTTTACTTTAATAATAATTTTACAAACTGAAAATAGTCTACAAAATTATTATTAAAGTAAGGATATTGTTGATTTTTCATTATAAAATAAGTAATTTTTCATAAATAGAAATAATTCCAAACAAAACTTAACTCTATTGTTACATTCCACTTGGCTTCAAATATGCAACTTTAATAAACTACTATTCATACCTATAAAATTCCAATCACTCAATCACGTGAATATGAAAAAGTGTAAGTTTGAATATCTCTCCAAAAAATTTCTAAAGAGAGAGACTTTCTTCCCAGTGTTTTCTCTGGGTAGATCTGAGTGTTTTGGGAGCTGATTTTCACCGTTTTTCTTCTCATTTCCTTTTCCTCTCGACAATCTCCTTCAATTTTGGGATTTTTAAGAGCTAAATTCAAAGGTTTTATGGAAGATTTTTAAGAGCTAAATTCAAAGGTTTTATGGAACTAACCCTTAAAAACCTAAACTATGGTTGGTTCGAGTCTATTGTAGAGCCTTGGTCAGGGTTCTTCCATGTTTTCCTTCCCCTCCTATGGTTTCTTGTATGCATTATGGGTTTTGACAAGCTAGATTTAGTTGTCATTTAGATCTAGCCTTTGAATTTGTCAAGATCGTAAACTGATGGCTTATGGGTTTTAGTTGAAGACTAGTGTTAAACTCTTGCTTTTTGGATAGTCAATCACAGCGGTGAGTCCTAAATCTTCTTTTTAAGGTTTTGATGGAGCAACCAATGTTATTTTGGTGCTAAGAGACTACTTAGCGTTGTTTATTTTGTGTTGAAGTTGGTCTTGTTTATATTTAGTTGTTCGTATTTTTATGTATTTAGATGCTCTAGCCTCTGTATGTGGTTGGTGTTAATGACGTTATGCTTTTTCCATATTTGGGAATCGGATGATAGTCTTCCGGTCGTTTCTATTGCTTCCCCTTCATGGGTTCATCGGGTTATGTGTACTTGACTTGTTATATCTCCTTAGCTGGGTGCTTGGGTTGTAGGTTCATGTTCTCAATTCTGGAAAATTTCAATAATGTTCCAAGATTTTGAAAAATACAAAAAAAAAAAAAAAAAACATTTGAATAAGGATCAATAAAATATTTGTCACGTTAGGTATAATTAAGGATGTCAAATTTTGACATCAATTACGAGCACAACATGACAACCATTTTGTCAAATTGAAGTTATGAATAAAAGTTGTATATTAGTTAATACTAATCTTTTGATTTTATTAATAAATTAAAACATTATAAATTTTAATTTAGTCAATTATACCACTTCACAACACACTTTGATAGTAACGAATTCTCAATCAACCTAAAAATAATCTAAGATTTGAGGATGATAATTTCTTAGGTTTGACTTTTGAGTGACTACATTGTAAGTGGTAATATATATATATATATATATATATAAAGGGGTTGCCTGCCTATATGTCATAAAAAGAAAAAAGCTCCCTTGTCAACTGATGAATAGTGTAATTGAATTCTAGATCTCATTGTTTTTGTTTGATATACAAAGTTATTTATGTTGAAAGGGATTGCCTATATGTTATAAAAAGAAAAAAGGGCCCTTGTCAACTGATGAATAGTGTAATTGAATTCTAGATCTCATTGTTTTTGTTTGATGTACAAAGTTATTTATGTTGCTATGTGCTTGTGAAATTACTAAATTTAATGTGTAACTCTATACCTAGGTAGGGGTAAACATGTCACTGTACTAATATAATTTCTTTTTGGGATATATTATAAGTATATATTACACGTATATTGATTATCTGTTAGACTCTTTTAATTAGAACTTTGAGGTGCGGCCTATAATTAAAAGTCCTAAAAACAGAAGGGGACAAAGATTTCAAATAGAAAGAATAACAACCTGAAAATTGCCCACATATTATTAATGGGAGGAGTACATGTTTGAACTCATGATCTTGAAAAAAAAAACATAAGTGGGGGGGTGGTAGTGGCTACCATTAAGCCGCCCCCCACCCATGCCTTGTTTAATTGTAAAAGACATTCAGGCTTTAAAGTGTTTATAAAACAAGATTGGAAATAGAGCTATCCCTTTCAATCCAATCGCATATAAAATACTACAAGTGTTGAGGCTGATACTATTTAAATGAGACCACGTCAAAAAACCCCTAATTGATTAAGAAGTAATTTTCCACCAAGCTATGATTATATATTCACAATTAATTTCACAAATTATATATAATTAGCTTATTTACAAATCATTGTCAATCCAAACTCAATCAACATAACTCTCTCAAAACTTAAAATTTTTTATTGAAAAAAATAGTAAAAAAAAGAAAAGCAAAAAAAAAAAAAAATACCATGTGACCGATTTCTTTTATTGTGGATGAGACTCCATAAAATTAGTGATTTATTAAAATTTAGTTCATAGTTAAGACTTTAAGATCATGTTTGACATATAGGATTAGACTTATATATGGGCTGGACTATATTAGTTTAATCCTATTCATTGTCTGGCAAAATTTTTTTAGAATGGCGATATGACACCTCTAAAATATTGTATGTGCACTCCTTTTTGTATTTTCACCCCATTAATCATTTTTAAAATATTAAAATTTTATAATCACACTTCACAAATTACTAATATATCATATTTCTTCTTCTTAAACTCCACCACTATCATCATAATGCTATCCATTAAAATTCCAATTTTGATCTTGCAAGGTCATAGTTTTCACTCTCCACTTCTTTTATCTTCTTCCTCTTTTGAGGCGCATCTCTCGTCATTATTTTTTTAGAGATGGAGAAATAACATTTTTGAACTACCTAAAAATAGTGAGTCCTTACATTGATTTACTACTCACTTTTTTCTTCTTCTTCGACGAATAGAATGGTGGACATCCAATTATAAATCAATAAAAAGAAAATTAAAAAACAAAAACTCTCACATGTGGTAAGTATCAATAACCACTGCCTTTAACCAAAACAAAGAATTGTATTATCTTTTATAATAACTCCAAAATATTTGGTGAATTATATATGCCTTCTTGAGGGATTTTTATTTTTGTTTATTTTTTTATTTGAAATAACTTATTCAAAATTTTAAAGTTTAGGAGTTAATTTAACCTTTTAAGTAATTTCACTCAGGGATAACATAGGAAATAACAAAAAAGAACAAATTTAGGGGACATATACAGATTTTGAGGGGTGTTAATATCACTACTCATTTTTTAATTGGTCTATATAACCAATCAATAGAACTTTCAATCTAAGAATCGGTGTCGGACTCGGCGTAGACCCGAGTTGGATTTGCAGTGAAACTTTGTTGTTGGAATCGCAAATTGTTGAAGTTTGTGGTATGTCTGATGCTTATTCTGTTTCCATTATTCTTGGTTGCTTTTGAACCCTAATAGTGATACACAAAGTAATTATTTGTATAGAATATGACTGCGTCAAGGGTTAACTGTTGAATATAATTGTGTTTTGATTGTTTATCCGTGAATTATAGATATCGTATATTCGTATTGGTTTCAGAATCCATTTGATAGATATAATTTGATTTGCAGGTGAATTAGGGTATTTTCAGGTGAATTTGATAGAAACCACCATCCGTTATGGGAGGGCATGGTGGTTTAAATATTCTTCCGCAAAAGCGGTGGAATGTTTACAACTACGAAAATAGAGAGAAGGTCCGGCGAGATGAAGAAGCTGCTGCTAAAGAAGAGCAACTCAAGCGCGAACAGGTCAGAAAGCAAGATGCTGAGTTCCGTTTGGAGCAGCTGCGTGCTGCCCGTGGCTTGGCTCCACTTAATCAAGCAGCTGAACCTGTCGAGCAGCCTGCTGTAGCTGAACCTAAGTCCAATCATATCAACCTTTTTGAAGGAATTAAGATTTTTGACCCCATTAAAGGATTGGGTGATGAAGGTGGTGATAAAGAAGATGGGTTTAAGAGGAAGAAGATGAAGAAAGAGGAGGGTGGTGGATCCAGTAAGGTTATTATGCCGGAAGATGAGAAGTATAGATTGGGTTACGGTGTTGCAGGGAAAGGAGTTAAATTGCCATGGTATCTTGAAAGGCGGAGCAAGAATGATGAGGATGATGAGAGTGGTTATGGTGATGGGATGATGAGAGTGCGGACGGAGGAGGAAAAGAAGGGCAGGAAGAAGACGTTGGAAGAGTTGAGGGAGGAACGATTGAAAAGGGAGAAGAGGGAGAAGGAGAGAGAACGGGCGTTGATTATGGAGAAGAGTCGGAGAGATGGGACTTTCTCAAAGAATAAAGGGTTTTCTAGGAGGTGAGCTTTTGGAATTTTAATTGTTTTATGCTGTAGATTACTGTTTGTTGAATATATTAGAAATTTACTTGGTCTTGTTTGGCCTGCTTCTGACACATATGAGCAACATTTATGCGTGGAATTTCACTTGTAGGATTTTGTATAAAAGTAATGGTCAAATTCATTACATCAATAAATTTGATGAAGAAATCTTTGGTCATATCATATTCTTATCTTATGTATGTATTTTAATATTCACAGAACTAGAGCTAGGGATATAACAAGTTTGTAAGTTGCAAGTGTGATGATATTATCTTTTTATTTCTCTTAAACAAAGGTACTTCATATTGGCCTAAACAATAATCCATTGTATAATTGAATGTGATTTCACCCTTGTTTAAGAAATAGAAAAGGGCTAATGCTTTAATTAGAATGAATGATAGTTTGCTATGTTATATGTACATTTCTTGGGAATAATGATTTGTGATATAATTACTTTGCTGGGACAAAAAGGAACAAACTGTACATTATGTGGATAGGAAACAAATAAAAGAGGAAGCAAATAGGGTCTCATTTGTTGTTTACTTGGAAGGCATGCTGTATTGATTTTGACTCTAAAGCTTACAACCGTTATGCATTCATCAGCATCCATTTCCTAGGAGAAAAAAGGCTAGATTTGGATACGGTTAATAATTTCTGGCCTAGTTTGTTCTTGCAATTTTGGGTCCTGTATTTCTGACCTCTAGGTGCTAAAAAAAGGAATTGGTTTTTCTATTTTTTCTGTCTTTTATCTATCCCAGTATATATGAAGAAAAGGTTCTTTGCATGTGTAGCTGTGGCAGTCAACTGTGTATTCATGTTTATAGAAGTATAGAAACTTCTTTGCTTGTCATCTCTGTCACCTGGCCTGGTCTAATAAATGATAATGAAGTTTACTGGCCTCGATTTGAGATGATATTGTTTTGTCATTCTTATGCTTTGATTGAAGATATGATTTTATGTTATAAAAGACAGCGATGGAATTTGATTAAATAAGAGAGTTGGCAGAGCCACTGATTATGCTGGTAGCTTGTTTTGATATTTCCAGTTTATGTATAACGCGGAGGATTTGCAAGACCTTATATAGGTCTATACATAAGAAGATAATCTTGTAGATATAACCTTTGGAAACTTTTTTCTGTTATTAATCACATGATCAATATTCTAAAGAAGGTTAACTATAATCCATTATTTGTATATGTGTGATATAGTGATCTTTACATTGATGAGGATTTAGACATGCAAACAATTGTCAGTACTTGAAAGAATTGTATTTAATTGATTCTTTTTTTCTTTTTCTCTCAATTTGTATGTGAAAGTATTTTAATGAGCCCAGATTAGTTGTTTTTCTTTGTCGTGATCAGTTTGAGCGAACTGGGTATCCAAATTCTAGCTTTTAATAAGATTTTTCTGCCTTTTTGGTATGTCATAATTTGGCCATCTTCAGTTCACAGATTTCTATGTTTCTAGTTTAGTTGAATATATGTAATCATTTCCATGTATACTTCATAGAATACTTTTAAGGTTAATAGGATATATAATAAGATCAAGTTTATGTTTGGAGTCGAAGTTGCTCTCAACTTGAGCTAACTTTGGGGTTGTTGTAGCTTAAGTGATAATCTCATTTAGTTTTGCTTAATAAATATCCAACTTTAAAGAAACGAGGGTGAGCAAGATGGTGACAACATTAAAGTTTGTGTTCTGTTTTAGATTTAGGTTTTTTTCTCTCTTAAGGAAGACGTGGTGTAAACTGTAAACCAAAATGAGTCTATTTTGGACCCTTTTTACCTGGAACCAAATTGGATTGAACCAAATATGCAGAAACCGTGTCCTTGATAATTTCTTAGTTCTAAGTCCAGGTCCAGCAAGGTTCCGGTCTAAACTGGATTTTTACCATCCCTTTACCCGTTTCAAACTTTTGATTTTCCTATGAGTATGTGTGCAAATGGACATTCATTCTTATGATAGGCCAAAAGAAAAAATGACACAATTGGGATTATTAAAGGGAAATCTGGTTCATTGGCTTCAAGAATTTCAAGAGAGAGAGAGAAGCAAATTTTATCAGCCCTCTAACGTTACACTGGAAAGACTTGATGAAATCACAGTGTCTACTGGTTGTTTGTAAATTCTGATTGTCTTCGTCAATCTGATTGGACTTGTCGTTACCATATAAGAATTAAGTCTCAACAATGGATTGTTGAATGCAAATCAATTTAGTTTTCACGCCTAAGCTCCATTTTTTTATTCTTTTTGGAAAGTAAAATTAGATTATTTAATAATTTTGATATAAAAAATGAAAGATATTTATATTTGATATAAATATATTTATATCAAATAAAAATGAGTATGTTTTATTTTTATGTCATTTTTGATATCATATAAATTTGTAACAATTAATATAACAATTGATACCATTTACAAGTGTTATACTAGTTTTTAACAACATTTTTTTTTTTGAAACTTTTAACAACAAAACTTGTGTTGTTGATGCAAAAATTTTTCTTTCGAACCAACAAGTAAAAAAAGAGGTCCCTAGGTTCGTTAGCCGATGGTAGGGGGACATTCCTATCATTGGCGAAAAAGTGTCTCAGTTGTTAAATAGCTTTTTCCGATTAAAATCATAGTTTTTTTTTTTTTTTTTTAACATCAATTCAAATCATAGTTAACCGTCATAATTTATGATGGACTCTTAACACCCAAGGCAAATTGTATTTAAAAAAAAAACAAATTATGATCGCTTAAAACAATTGGAAATTAAGCCCAAAATTAAACCCCAAATAAAATGTGCAAAAAGAGAAATTCATATCTACAAAACGAAAAAACATTAGTAATTCTGATCATCCCACTATCTAAAGAACCAGCTCCATTAGTCATCAAGGGGAGAGCCAGTAACATTTTTAACTTTGTTCTGTACGCTTGCAGACAGAAGAAGAGATTATAAAGCAGAGCCTCTCTTAAGTCCATAGCCGGTGGTGCTATCAATATTGGTCATATTCATAGCAAAGCCAATAAATCCAGTTGGAATGTCTCTATTAGCCAATCATAGTGTCAGAAGATCAAGCTGCCTCTGTAGACCATCACCTACTTTAACACATGCAAAAGTTCTGGAGAAAAAAAGAAAGAAAGCACCAAAACAAAGTTTAGAATATCTACAAATCATAAGTTCAGATTGTTAATCAAAGTATTAATATGAGTCTCATACCTCAAAATTTCAATACATAAACCAGCCCTCCGTAGCCTTCCCAATAGAAGCACTAGGTCCTTTAATTATGCTGCCTTTGTGATCATATGTCTCGAGAGCCTTAATTAACACCTTCATTACTATAAATAACGCTATCGCAAGCCTTCTACAGAATTGCAAGCGACCTTTGTAGCAAATCAAGTAGGTATTTTTCTCTTACTTCAAAAATATCGTTCTGTTTTGAGATTGTAGCTTCACGGCGTTTTTCTATTTGTTTTTGTTAATAAGGAAAACTAATATTTTCCTTAACATAATATTTCCTTCGTAAATTTATTCATATGGTCCTTTGTTTTCCTTCTTATTTGTTATTTTCTTCAATTTGATTATACAATTTATTTTTGAATATCTATTTTTCAAATGATTTTAATAAAATTTGTTTAAATCAAATAACTGAAATAAGATTTACATTAATTAGGGGAATTAGCAGAAAAGCCTCTAAGATTTGATCCTGTTGACATAAAATAATAGTCAACTAGATTCTTTGAAGCCCAAAACTGCAGATCAATTGAAAACAAGTAGAAAAGAGTGAAGAGAGGTAAAGAGGAAGAAAAAAAGACAAGTTTTACGTGGTTCGAACATAGGAATGGGCCTACATTCACGGCGCCGGCTGTGGTGAGAAGAGGCAGTTACTGTTACTATGAGTTTAATTTTTTGATTACAGCGTGAGAGGGAGACCAAGATCCCCTTACAAATGAGTTTAAACCCCTATTTATAGAGAAAGAGGTAGTGTTATAATTGTAATATAATAGAAATAATTAATTACATTTTTTCAAAATTGACACCCATTAAATGCTGGGTCAAATCTCATTAAATCCGGATTTTGATTAGGTAATTGCGTGTTATCCAATTTGCGTTGCTATCATTCTGAGAAAGACTTATCGTGCACGTCACTCTTTTCCACAAGCTGATTCTGCTCTGAGCAGGATGGAGCTCGTCTAAAATGAGCTAATGAGCTCATTTTGGGCGAGCTGATGAACTGATGGATAAGCTCATGCTAAGAGCTGATGGACGAGCTCATGCTGAAAGCTGATGAACGAGCTCATGTTGATGAGCTCATGGACGAGCTCATGCTGAGAGCTGATAAATGAGCTCATACGAGAAGCTGATGAATGAGTTCATGCTGATGAGCTGATAGACGAGCTCATACTGAGAGTTGATGAACGAGCTTATGCGAGGAGCTAATGAACGAGCTCATGCGGATGAGTTGATAGACTAACTCATGTTGAGAGTTGATGGACGAACTCATGCTGAGAGCTGATGAACGAGCTTATGCAAGGAGCTGATGAGTTGGGCTTCTACCTGTTAGGTTGGTTCATTAGGCTTTTGCTAGCCCATTTTGTGCAGTTCCAAAAATACACACAACAAATTTTTTTTTTCAAAAACAACTTTTTGGAAGATGAAAACCCCATTGTAGAGGTAAGAAAGGCTTTTAGCACATACTAAGGGGGTATTCAACTAAATTTTGAAAGTACTAGGTGGTTTTGGTATGCATAAGGAGGTTTGATTTAATCCAAATTCTAAACTAGAGGGTTATTTTTGAAAAATAATCAAACCGTAGGTTTTTTTTTTTTCCAAAAATCTCCCTTCATATTAATCATAATGTTTTTTAGCTATAAAATATTAAGATGTATTATATGAATAATGTTATACGTCTCAATATTGTACCTGTAATTTTTGTTCAAATAATGTAACAAACTAATTTGTAACAACCACAATAGTTATAAGATGTTATATTGATGATATATATATATATATATATATATATCAACTTGCTATATTATTTAACAATAAATTTAAGTAAATTTTTAGATAGTGTAACATTATTCATATTATGTTAAAGAATAATATTATATGACTTAAAATATTTATCCAAATGATGTGACATATATATGAACATATCTATCACTATATTATTTAATATTTACACAATATTAACAACTCATATACCATTGAACAATTATAAAGACATTAATGTCAAATAACAAGTTCTCAAACATTTTTTTTTTTTTTAAATAATAATAACAAAACAAATTAAGATTTCTATTAAGATTTTATTGAAAAAAGATACTATATATCAAATAATCAAATTCAATCATATTAACCAAAAACAAAAAAACCACCCACACACAAACAAAACATAAACAAGAACACACACTATGGCAACCTCAGTAGTACATACAAGCCTTTTTGCTTGAAAACAAACAGCCTGTCTAACTAAAGCTAAAGTTTGTAATGCTGGGATCCCGTTGAAAATAAGCCATTTCATCCTCATTCATGGTCACCCATGCTTCAATTCCATCACCACCTTTTCTATCCATGAGAAAAACTCCATTATGACACCTCTCCGCAACACTCACCCAAGCAGGCCTTCCCCAACCAAAGTCTACTTCATAAATACCAAGATTTCTCCAACTAGTAAATACTCGAAAATCTACATCTCCCTTTGTAAATTCTTCTTTTATTTCTCTTCCTAGTTTTATCACCTTGGAGAACAATTCATCGTCACCTTTCATTGGTTTTCCATACTCCACTACAGAGTTCCTGATCGTGTCCCTCACTAGATTCATGAAGTCATTCAACCCCATTTTGCTTTCATCTCCAGAAAATCTTCCCATACACAATGTTAAAAGGTTTCCACAACAATTCTCTGGTATTTTCTCAAATAGTTTACCTCTCAAGTTCATTGGCACTAACAGCAAAGAAGCCCTTAGATGACCGTATTTTGCTCTGGTCGCATTGATTTGAGCCCTCCATATCCATGCAACCATTAGCTCCACTACTGAAAATTGACACTTGAAGCCACCACTACTCAAAGCTTCAGCCTTTAGCTTTGATATTGCTTTTGCATCGAACACAAACCTTCTTGTGACAATTTTTGGTCTGATTATAGAACTAGTTGGAGGCTTTTGCTCATACACATTTCTTGTTGGGAATAGAATACCAGACTCAAAATTTGGAATAGCAACTTCATTTATCCCCACCTTGCAGGTCTTTGCCCATCCATTTACAAATAATGATAATGTGAAAGCATCCATTATTCTATGTGAAAAGCGCAGGCCAATGGCTAATCCACCGCAGTTGAAAATGCTAATTTGGATAGTAAGTAATGGACTTGTTGCCGATTCCTCTACATGATCAGGAATGAACTGATTCAACTCCTTGACCTCTACTTTTCCTTGGAGAATTTGAGACAGCTGTCCATCAACCAAGGCTTCAGCATATTCAACGCCATCATCGTTACAATTGACAATGAGTTTTTCCTTGATGTATCTTCCTGCCAGAGGATAATAGAGGGTTAAAATTTGTGACAATGATCCCTCCAATCGCTTCTGCTTTTCATTAATGGTTTCAGCTGAGTGATGGTTTCTGTTGGCTGGATAGTAGAAAATGACTGGCACAGTCGTTGGGTTCATGGATTGATCGATAAACGATATTCTCATATGTTGAAGATGATGACTTGGGGTTGGAATTGATGGTTTGATCAATTTCTTCGAAGTAATTTGAACATCCATCATGGATATGAGAATCAGATTTCTATAAAAGCGGCGGTGGATTTATGGTGTTCTTCTTAGTAGTTTAAATAGAATGGTCTATGTATGAGACAACATGTAAACTATCTACTTATTAACATCAGATTCATAAAAATATTTGCCAAGTCGTTATATAATTGTTTTCGGCTATCATTTTTACAATTCATATGATCTTGTTTGATTGTGAAATAATTAATCTAATTAACTCTTATAGATATCTTATAGTTATAGGTCATACTGACGTTCCTTCATCCTTATTTAAAGGGCATTAGTATTATACAATTGTGGTCCCAAGGTTGTCCACAAAAATCATTTTTAAGTAAAAACCTGTCCAGATATCAGATGGTTACACATTCATTGAACATAAATTAGAAAGCACAATCTGAGTGGTCCAATTGATTGAGATAGAATGTCACTGTTGTAGACGTGATGAGGGATAAAAAACCAAACAATTAGATAGTCCTGGAATTTCTAGTCTTGAAATTTCTTTTAGGGAAAAATATATAATGTATGGTATCTTTCAATTGACATATCATTTTAACTAAATAATATTTTTGTTTAGAAATTTCTTTGTTCTTATATAACTAATTGACTAGAATAAAGCTCAGTAATCAATGATATTTTAAGCATATAATTACCTAACCTTTAAAATTGTAAAGAATTCATTTCATTTTTATTTAAATAATATTGAAGTAGGTGAAGAGGTAATATCCGTGATAGTGATTTGGATTTTTCTTCTTTGATGGGGAATCTTTATAGCTTTTCCATGCTAGTTTATTTTGTTTGACAGTTCAAACCAGAGATGCTGGTGGCATATTCCTAGAGATTTATTAGAATATAAATATATTAAAATTGAAAGAAAAAACAACAAAAAACAAAAACTGAAGCACTAAGTCCATAAAGAAAGAAAGAAACAAAACATCAGCTACAAATTTGATTTGTGCTAACTAAAAAATTACAATCTTCTTTTGGCCCCCCTAAAGTTGAGATACTGACTCCGTTCCTGCTGCGCAGCTACAAAATCACATGCAAAAGTTCTGGGGAAAAAGAAAGAAAGAAACAAAACAAATTTTAGAACATCTGTAAATTATAAATTCATATAATTAATCAAAGTATCAATATGAGCCTCATACCTCAAAATTTCAAGACATACCAGCCATCTGTAGCCTCCCAATAGAAGCAATAAGTCCATAAAGACCAGAGCTTTTAATTATGCTACCTTTGTCATCATTTGTTTCTAGAGCCTGAACACCTTCATTACTATAAATAAAGGCTATTGCAAGCCTTTTACACAATTGCAAGGAACTTCTGTAGCAATCAAGTAGGTTGCTTCTCTAACTTCAAAAATACAGTTCTGTTTTAAAATTATAGCTTCACGCTTTTGTTTCTCTCTATGCTTTTGTTAACAAGGAAACTAATATTGGGTGTCTTGATCATTTGCAAATGATCAAGACACCCAATATTGTCTTTTGTTTTTATTTATTTATTCTTTTAGTTTTTGTCTTTTGCTGGATAAATTGAAGAGTCCCATGGACACTACCAACAACAGCATGGGCTCGTCACTATCATATTGTGCACAGAAGGGCATCAGTGACTCTCCGGCTATTTCCAAGTGATTCCAAGTGACCGTTTGCAGAGCCAGCAACGAAGTCGAGCTTCGCCAAAGAAGTGAAGCTCCTCCCGGAATCTTTGACCACAGTGGAGCATGAGACTCGCAAATGGCACAAAACCCAGTCACATTGCCTCCTAAAAATATGACATGAAAAAGAAAACATGTAATGTCAATTTTTTGTCTCGTATACTATAGAAGTATGTTACAGTTCTAAAATATATATGGGATCCACAACTTTTTTTCTTCGGTTGGTGGAGGGTGAGAAATTAGATTAAATTATTTTAATTGAATTGAATTGGATTATATATGATGAGACTAAATTGGTACTATATATGATGTATTTTATGTAATACTGGATTGGATTAAAAGTAATGTTTTCTATAACTTGGTGCTGTATAAGTTTAAATGAAAAGTTATTTTGCTTCATATTTGATATTGAGATTGATAAGTATAAGATAAATCAAATTATGATTTTGATCAGTTTAGAGGAAAATAAAATAGTTTAAAATATTTTAAAGAAAATCAAATTAAATTTCATTAAATAATTGTTCAAATTATTGCTTCCAGAAAACGAATTATGTATAAATTGTTTTTTAAAAAATGAGCAAATAATTTAAATTTAAATTTATGCAAAAGGTGTTACTTTTAAAATGTTCTAATAAAATAAATTTTCAATTTCATCCCTCTGGTTTTGGAAATTATCAAGAATTTAATTATCTATTCAAAACAACTTCCATCCTTTTGAAAGTTTTCCAAAACACATCAATTAGATTCTTCACATCAGTCAGTTGATGGTTAAATTGAACAGAAAAATGAAAAAGACTCTTAAAATGACTGTTTTATCTCTAATAAAAGCAAAATATTACAATGTCATTCCATCAATAATAAATTGAAACGTGTTAAATAATTTGATTTTTTTTTCTACATCTGATTTTTTTTTCTTTTTAAAAAGAAATTACATAATAATAAAATGAAATTAAACAATAACAATGAAATTGAAAAATGAAATTCAATTTCAATGAATTAAAAAGAATGAAAACAATGTAAAACATCATACTACATCTCTTGACTCTAACTAAATCTATCTTTGAACTTCAGGACACGAGTCCTCTATCGTTGACTTTAGCGATGGAGGTATAGGTCTCCGTTGTTGAAGTCGACAATAGATGTAGGGGTCTCCATCAACGACAATGAATGTTGACGATAGAGACCCATCTCCATTGTCTCCATCACTTAATAGGGATGACAAATGGTTTTTGGTGGTTTTTGATTTTTGGTTTTGATGGGCTTTTGTTGTGTTTGATTTTTGGTATTGATGGATTTTTAATAGTTTTGGTTTTGGTTTTGATTTTGATGGTTTTTGATTTTTTGGTTTTGATGGGTTTTTGGTGGCTAGTGGTGAAAAGAACTTAAAGTTGTGGCCGTTGGTTTCGTGGTTTTTTATGGCTAATTACGATGGAAATGGAGAAGCATAGAGGATGACAGTATTGTTACATTATCACTAATGTCACTATTTTGTAGTTTTCATCTTGGTTCGAACCCAAATGTTAACATTTAGGTTCACCCCAATGTTGAACAGCTAGGTTGGGATCTAGATCTTCAATATTTGGGTAAGACTAGATCATCAAGATTAGGATTCACCCAGATGATCTAGTCTCATCCAGATGTTGAACTTAGATCTTCAAGATTAGGATTTACCCACATTTCGAAAAAAAAGAAATTGTTTTCTTAATTAAGTTTGACCTCCACCGATCTTTCCTTTTTTAATTAATTAATTAATCTTAAAATTTTATTTTAATTAAATTTATTATTTATTTGTTTTCTTAATTAATTTTTTTCAATTTAATCATGACCATACACATGTTATCATCTCACTCTTATTATGAAATGTCAAAAATACCCTTCCTGCCCAACTTTTCTGTTTGGCTTTACTGTCAACTGCCTAATGTTAGAGATCTAATTAATGTGTTTTGAGAAACTTTAAGAAAAATGAGAGTTATTTCATTACTTAATTAAAATCCTGATAGTTTTCAAAACCACATGAATGAAACTAAAATTTTGTCTAAAATAAATAGAAGAGGGGACATAAAATTTTTATTAATCTGGGCTAATACCTCTTTTATTGTTTGTTGATTAAGATTGTACTAAAAATTTTGAAAGTACTAAAATCTCTATAATCCAAGTAATTTCAATTTGTTCTCTAAACGTATTGCTTGAATGATAAACATTGAATTATTAATCTCTTTTCTATAAAATAATTTAATAAAGAAAATTCAAGAAAGAAAAAAAGATCTCATGTATAATAATCTACAATCAATGACATGAAAACAAATAAGATCTCAAGCTTATCATTTCCCTAAATTAAACATCTATAATTACATTTGATTATCTCATTTTGACCACCTGAAATAAAAATAAAATAGAAACAATATTCGAGCGTAGTTATGTAAGCATAAAATGCACACATGAGAAGAGAAAAAGATAAAGGTATAGAAGATTACCGAGTATAAACTTCTAAGGCAAAAATATAAGGTAAATTGCTGAACCGATTGTGATGAGACTCTTCTTCCATTAAAATATTTCTTTGATGATGATATATTTTGTCTCAGAAGCATTTGTAACCATGGGTAGAAATAAGGGAAAAGTTAATGAGACACAAGGAATGAATGATATCAAAGGTGAATTTATATATCAATAAAAGTTAATATCATTAATGCTTAGTTATGAAGGTTTATTTTTTCCAGCTCGTGCCCTATGAAGAGTTATTTTTTCCAGCTCGTGTCCTATAAAAATTTATTTATTCCAGCTCGTGTGCTATGAAGAGTTATTTTTTCCAGCTTGTGTGCTTGAAAAGGTATTTTTTCCAGCTGGTGTACTATGAAGAGTTATTTTTTCCGGCTAGTGTGCTATGAAGATTTATTTTTTTCTAGCTCGTGTACGAAGATGATTTATTCTTATCAGCTCATGTATTATAATGATTTATTTCTTTTACCTTGTTAATTCAAAATATGATCTAGTGGTAATGCTAAGCCATAAAGTATATTACTACACCTAATGAAAGTGTTTAAAGACCCTTTTAGCATATTCAATTTGATCTTAAACTAATCTATAAGGTAAATATAATAGCTATAAGTAAATAGGTATTAGGATTGAGAACAATTATTTTTTTTGTTAAAAAAAATGTTAATTTAAAATAATTTGATAGTGGCTTAGTGTTTTTACATAATAAAAATTATATCATCAACTAAAGAAATTTGTATTGAAACTACTGCTAAAAGTTTAGTAGGACAAATTAAAATTTTTGAAAATGATGTATCTCTATAGTTTGAATTAAAATTATTGTTGGATTTAATTTCTTATAAGTAAATGAAAATATTTATTGAAAATGATTTAAAGGATATATAGTTAATACACGTATTTATTTATTATTGAATGTAATTTTTTTTTTTCATATACAACACTCATTTAGTGTGAGAATATCTCATGGTTAAGTCCCTAAACAGTAGGTGATATAAAATTCGAAAAATAATAAACACTTGATCGGTCCATTTGGTATAACTTCTTGTTCAATTGCGTACATCATGCATAAAAAACATGATTGTACACAATCATAACTCTTATAAGCTGACTTTTACGATTTAATATCGAGTAAATTACTGAAAACCCTTCCCACATTTGCTTTATTGCAATCGAAAATCACTTTTATCTTTTGTAACAATGACCTCCCCTCTACTAACGGTTGACCATAATTGACCGTAAGAATTCACTGTAGCAGGGACATTTCGGTCAATTTATTTAATTTTTATTTTTTTTAAAATTATATTAATTAATAAATAATTTAAAATTTTAAAAAAATTAAATTTAAACTGTAAAAATTATTTTAAAAATTTTTCTAATGTATCTAAACCATCCATCTCAAAATGGACGGTCTAGATTAATTTTTTTAAAAAAATAATATTTAAAAAATAAAAAAAAATTGGTGATGTTTCTGGTTCATCAACATTTCTGGGTTCATCGTCTGTTCCAACATCATCATTCATCAACATATTCCAACATCATCAATCATCAACACAAACAAAACCATTGCCATTTTCAAACAAAAACCACTACCATTATTATCAAACAACATCTCCAATAAACACAATCATCAAACGCCATCATCATCAACACAATTTGGGTTTCCCAAATGGTGTTATCTTTCTGGAAACCCAGACATATGTCTGGAAACGATCTGGGTTTCCAGATCTGGAAACCCAGATCGTTTCCAGACATATGTCTGGGTTTCCGATCGGAAACCCAGATCCATTTGGGTTTCTAGATCTGGAAACCCAGACATCGGTCTAGGTTTCCAGACAGGAACCCAAACCGAGGTTTGGGTTTCCAGATTGGAAACCCAGATCGGTCTGGGTTTCCAATCTGGAAACCCAGACCTAGCCCAGAACCCAGCGCCCGATACCCAGACGTCGATCTGGGTATCCAGGCAAAAGAAGGAGAAGATGAAAATGAAGAGAAGAAGGAGAAGAAAGGGGGAGAAAGGGAGAGAGACTGTGAAGAAGATGAAGAAAAAGAAGAGAAGAAGGAGAAGCGGGAGAAGAGAGAGAGAGACTGAGGGAGGAGAGAGAGTGAGTTTTATAATTTAAATTTTAAATTTTATTATTTTTAAATTTTAATTATTTTATAATTTAAAATTTATAAAATTAATTAGTCAGGGATATTCTCGTCTCTTTACTCTATTTTATCATTTTCCAGTTATCTCAAACGGTCAACCATGGTCAAACCGTTAGAAAAGGGGAGGTCATTATTACAAAAGATAAAAGTGGTTTCCGGTTGCAATAAAGCAAATGTGGGGAGGGTTTTCAGTAATTTACTCATTTAATATCTTTTACTAGATTTTTTAAATCTTAATCATATTGCATAATTAACTTACATACTTAATAAAAAAAATATGGTTAAAAGTAATTCCATATTTGATTAAATTTACTTTTATTCCCATTCACACTTCTATAAAATGGTTTAATTTTTTGATATTTTCTTATACCTCTATTAAGGGTTAACACTATGTTCTATATTTGACTAAATTCACTTTTATACTTATAAATAATCTATATACATGGCTAAAAGTGATACCTTGTTTGGTTAAATTTATTAGAAAAACAATCAATATGTGAATAACAAATTATATAATAATACGACGCAAAAATAGTACTTGAAATGGATACTGTGTTAATCAAATAATTGTGTAACAACACAATTTTATTAAACAAGAACTCAAAATGCGAAATATAGCTTAGTAAACACCAAAATGGAATCAAGTTACTTGATTCCTTATTAGTAAACAAACCCCCACAAACTCAGTTACGGACCTGAATTATATATAGCGGCAAGACTATATAAGCATGAACCGGGTTTGACTCAAGATCTGTCACATTTACACATATTTTTCATAATCGATCAATTGAATCTATTTTACCAGCTATTTGTTGTGTTGATCATCACATCATGACATTCTTGATGATAATTATGTTTCGCTGATTAAAATTTCACCTTGGATCAAAAAGGTTCCAATTCCTTGCAATTTTATATGAAGTCAATATATATGTACATATATATATACATACATACATACATACATACATACTTATATACTTATATATATGTAATATATAAATTGAAGTTGTCGATATGGAATGGAGAAGGTATTGCTTTTTCATATTGAAATAAAAAATAAAAAATAAATTGCTGTAACTGTAATGCATTTATCAAAGCCTACAATTAGTTTTTAAAGTAGTTATTATTAGTATTTTATTTTAGGTTTTGCATTTTCAAAGATTAATAATATAATCAAAAGTTACCATCATCCGTAAAAGTATTTATTAAACCTAATAATATTATAGATTTGAGTCAATACTACGTTGCAGATGGTATTAAAAAAAACTATAATCACAAGTTATAATAATATTTAAAATTGCATATGATTGTTTAATAATTATTACTTTTTAATTATTTTATTAGTATTTTCATGGAATGGATTAATCGATCCGTGTGTTTCGCTTTATCTAGATTAGGCCTGGTTTGGGTTGTATTGGGCCAATAATCAAAATGATTTTAGTGAGGTTGGTTTGAAAGACAGTTTCAGTGAAGTTTAAACTTGCAAGGAATTGCAAGTAAATTGCTTAGCTTTTCGTTAAAGCGATGGACCAAACAGGTGATGCGAAAAACCACGTCATTTCTTGGCGTCCTTACCATTTCTTCCTGGAGTGGAGTTAGCTTTGATCGAACACTCCCGCACGTAAAAGCCATTTCAAAAACATTTAAATATGCATTGACATACCTATCTATACATATTCATTTCATCATTCAAATCATTTATTTATAACAACTTTTCATCATCAATATGTCAAAGACAGGTTCTTGCAGGGCTAATTCTTACAAGTTACAGAGTTTTCTTCAGTTTTTTCATCGCTACAGGTCTTGCTCAAGCCATAATTCTCTGGCATATTCTCACCCTTACGAGCCACCGAAGTTTGGTCATGACTACTCAATGCACAAAGGTTTGCAGTTGATCGGCAGCAACGGGGTCACATGGAAAAATCAAAATACCATTATGTACATTATTGCTACCAAAATTTTCATTTTCTTGATGATATATCCATTACAATCTGTCAGAATTATATCAATTCAAATTGATGTTGATTGTTGAATAACTTTTTATTCTAGCGTGAAAGATGACATGAACAAGGTTACGAAACTACCTGCACGGCCATCTCCATCTCCTCCTCCTCCTCCAAGATTTAACTTCTATTTTTGGTAAGAATTTTTGTTTTTTATCATTCCTTTTTTGTCAAACTCTGACAGTACAAGGAATGCCCTTGTTATGCATAGATATCTAATAGCAGCATTACACTCAAAGTGAAAACTAACTCAACTTTAATGTCTTTAGAATCTCCTATTTATTTTTTCTTTTATTCTAAACTTAAAGGATGATGGTTGAACACAATTTGGTCTTCATTTTTTTAGACCACTTATGATACAAAAACTCACAATCTGTAATATTGTTAACTTAAATGTGTACATTGTGTCATTTAACCACATTGGGTGATGATTTTCATATCTCTTTTCTTAATCATCCAAAGCTGTCATTTTATTACTTCAAACAAAAAAAATCATTTCCCTTTTAATATATATATTTTTTTAAAAAAAGTGTATAGGTTATTGATCAATTTCATATCTCTCTTTGTACCAACATTTGAACTGTTACTAAATCTTCATGACTTTTAATCATTAGATAATTTTTAGAGTAATTTCTCCTTTTTTATATTAATTCAGTTTTGTTTTTCTGCTTCTTGATTCATATTGGTTTTCAAGGATTATTTGTTCCGAGCACTTAAATGAAGGATTTAAATTGGTTTAGGTCGCAAAATTATAAAAAAGCTAAATCTTCGATTTATAACATAATTCTAATTTTAATCCTTTAAGGAAGTTCTTATACATATTTTAAATTATAAATTTGTTTTAACTATAATTTTCTTATGACGTTAATTCAATACCATCTCTATAAGAATTCACCGTATTAATTTACTATTACATATTGTACACAATGTATTAAAATATCAGGGCTCCCAAGCCCAATTTTAGTTGTCTTGTGATCTGTCCGCGTGTATATCTGTTGATTTAGTGTAACAAAAGCAATGAGGCACATTAATCTTTTAAGTTTTGATGCTGATAAATTAATCAGATTCATTAATTGAAATCTAATCATAAGGAGAATTGAGAAACATGCTAACCAAACAATGCAGGGCAAGATGGCTGTTGGGCTCTATATTATCCCTCTTTCTACCTTTCTGGAAGCAGAAATGGGACAAACTCCAGAAGCTTGAAGGTTGAGTTTATGATATATATTTTGGTTATGTTGCCTTTTGCAAAATGAAATTTGTTTATTGTATATAACATGCGTGAGTAAAATTTTATAAAATAGGAGAAGCAGAGATAGTAATGGAGGAGGTTGAATATGTAGCAGAGGTGGTGGAAAGGGCAGCGTTAGCGGTGGAGAAGTTATCAGAAGAGGTGGCAGAAAAGCTTCCAGAAAATCATGAGAAACTGAAGGACACGGCTTTGCTTGTTGAACGTTTTTCAAAAGCAACCGCCAACGATGCTCAACTCACTCTTAATTTCATTCACAAGGTGCTTGTTCCCCTTTTGATGCCTTATATTGCACTCTTTTTCTACAAAGTTATTTTTTATTTTTTTGTTGTAAAGTAAGCATTTATAAGTAATAAAAGTGTCCGACTTGCAAGTAAGGTGGTGCGGTGGTAGCCACCTCCACCTATCTTTGCTTTCTGTTAAATAGAAATTGTAAGTTTGAGTATAATAAGTTCTACCTTTATCTGGGTATTTATCTCCTAATACTTAAGAGCAGTGAAGCTGTACTACTAGAATTTCATCTAGACTAATTTCGATAGTTTTCTGACTCTGTTAATATGTCAATAAATCAAAATTAAAAAAAAAAAAAAAAGGGTATTAAGGGTGCCAGGGTTAGACCACTGAGCATCTCATTATATTTTAAAGAGCTTTAAAGCTTACCAACAAATATTTAAAAGAAGAAACAAATATTTCCCAATCAATAGATAAAACAAAAGTAATGCATTGGTCTAATGGTGAAGAAAAGGTTGAAAATTTTGCTCCAATTAATTTTAGTGGATTTACAGAGCAGTTAAAAGATTATATGTATGATCTCATATCCATAAAACATGTTTGAAGTTATAACATGTTAACTCTTATACGTAGGCTTGGACTAATTTTTGTATGACTAATACACACAGGTTGATGAATTGAAGGACGATTTAAATGACTTGGAGACATTGGTGGAACCTATTGTCAATAAGATTGTACATAAAAAGTCAGAAGGAAAGTAACAAATGGATCGTGTTTATTTCAATATTGTGTATTCTGATTTGTTTTATATATATTTTTTGTCTTGTAAACATTGTACCTGATGAGAATATCAATCTGTTTTAGATTTTGTAATCATACAATCATTACTCTCTACTTCCATAACAATGAAATTGAGATGTACGCAGAATGAGTAAATAATTAAATAGATATAAGAACTATTTATCTGTGTAATGAAAAATTGACTCGCTTATAAACTTAGGTAAAATTATAGAATTAATGAAATCAATTTTTAAAACAATGAAAAATTAAATATTCTTGACCTCAAAAAATAAATAAATAAATAAAACACAAACCCCCCACGCCACCCCCCGGCCCCAGCCCCCCGCCCCCCAAAAAAACAAAAACGAATATACAATCTAAAGCTGACTATGAGTTGCTAATAAATCAAAAGTTTCAGAATATTTCACATGTTATAAAATTAAAATAAATAAATAAAATCAAGGGGTTAAAGAGAAGTTTACCAGGAACTTGATATAAAATTTGAATTAAAATATTGATAGCAGGAGAGAGAGAGGCGATAGAAGCACAGTACAAAAACAATGATTTTAACAAAAGCGAGAAAATAGAAGCAATAATTGGAGAGAGAGAGAAATAGGAGAAGCAGAAAAGTATTTGTATATTTTTGTTCAGTGCAAGCCTTACATATATATAGGCAATAGGGTCGGTTATAAAACCGACTTAAACTTTTATATTATTATAATATTATTATAATATAATCGTCCAGAAGTTTCACAATACTCCCCCTTGGATGATTATATTATAATATATTTAAAATTCCTATCAGTAAAAACTCAAAATCTAAATAAAAGATATTTTATGATCTGTTGGATCAAAAATATTATAATCTTCTGGATTTAATAATATTTGGATGTGCTTAAAATGACTGTCTCATTAAAAACCTTATCAGGAAAACCCAGTGGGACAAAACCTGATTGAAGGAAAAAAGAGTGCAGTGCACATATGTCCACATTGATTTAATATACTCCCCCTGAAAAATACTTCAAAATTAATTATGTAATTTACATACTCGACGCATCCCAATGCCATAAATCAATTTCTCGAATGTTGATGTTGGTAATGTTTTGGTGAATAAATCTGCGAGATTATCTGGGGAGCGGACTTGCTTAACATCAATCTGCTGGGTTTGTTGAAGCTCATGAGTATAAAAGAACTTTGGTGAGATATGTTTGGTTCTATCTCCTTTGATGTATCCTCCTCTGATTTGAGCAATACATGCAGCATTATCTTCATATATGATTGTGGGAGAACTTGAAGCAGTAGATAGTTCGCATGTACTCTGGATATGGTGAATAACAGATCTCAACCATATACATTCTCGGCTTGTTTCATGAAGTGCAAGAATTTCAGAATGGTTGGAGGATGTGGCAACCAAAGTCTGTTTTGTTGAGCGCCATGAAATTGCTGTATCATTATAAGTAAAAACATACCCGGTTTGTGAACGAGCCTTATGAGGATCTGAAAGATATCCAGCATCAGCATAACCAATCAAACCTGCACCACTATTAGATTTTGAATAGAATAACCCCAAATCTGTTGTTCCACGAAGATAACGAAAAATATGTTTGATACCATTCCAATGACGCCGTGTTGGTTCAGAACTGAACCTGGCTAACAAATTTACTGAAAAAGAAATATCAGGCCTAGTACATTGTGCTAAATATAATAAAGCACCAATTGCACTTAGATATGGTACTTCTGGACCAAGTATTTGTTCATCATCTTCTTTAGGTCGAAATGGATCCTTTTTAGGATCAAGAGATCGAACAATCATAGGGGTACTCAAAGAGTGAGCTTTATCCATATTGAACCATTTTAGGATTTTTTTAATATATGCTGATTGATGGATAAGTACTCCGTATGATTTATGCTTGATTTCCAAGCCGAGACAATATTTCGTTTGTCCCAAATCTTTCATCTCAAATTCTCTTTTTAAATAGTCAGCAGTTTTTCGGAGCTCTTCAGGTGTTCCGATTAAATTCATATCATCAACATAAACTGCAACAATAGCAAATCCAGATTCTGTTTTCTTTATGAATACACATGGACATATAGGATTATTAATATATCCTTCATTTGTCAGGTATTTGCTAAGACGATTATACCACATTCGCCCAGATTGTTTTAATCCATACAAGGATCGTTGCAATTTAATTGAATAAACATTGTTGGCTTTTGATTTGTATGCTTCAGGCATTTTAAATCCTTCAGGAATTTTCATATAGATATCAGTATCGAGTGATCCATATAAATATGCTGTCACTACGTCCATAAGCCGCATTTCGAGCCCTTCTGAGACTGCTAAACTGATCAAGAATCTAAAAGTAATTGTATCCATCACTGGTGAATACGTCTCATCATAATCAATCCCTGGTCTCTGCAAGAAACCTTGTGCAACAAGCCTTACTTTATGTCTTACAATTTCATTCTTTTCATTACGTTTCCGTACAAATACCCATTTGTATCCAACAGGTTTGACATTTTCAGGCGTTTGGACTACAGGTCCAAAGACTTTACGTTTGGCTAAGGAACTTAATTCTGCTTGAATTGCATTTTTCCATTCAAGCCAATCGTGTCTTTTTCTACATTCATTAACAGTATGTGGTTCATAATCATCGTTCATAACTTTCAAAGCTACTGTATATGAAAATATATCATCGATGATTATTTCATTACGATTCCACATACCTTCAGCACAATTGATTGAAATTTCTTGATTTCCAGAATTTTGTGGCTCATCAATTGTTTGTGCCTCTTTGGGGGTTTCAGTCTCTTCAGGGATTGACAACTCTTCGAGAGTTGATTTTTCAGATAGAATGGATTTCGTAGTTTGAGTATTATTTTCAGAATAATCAGAATTTTTCATTCTCCGTTTCCGGGGAATACTATCTTTTGAGCCCATTGGTCTACCACGCTTCTGGCGTGCAGTAGATGATTCGTTTGCTGCGTTCTGATTACATTGTTCTACAGGAACAATTATTCTAGCTGGTGTATTGGCAGCTGGTATGTGTGATTTTGTCACTTTAGCAGCATCAGTAAATGCATCTGGCAACTGATTCGCAATCATCTGAAGATTAACTATTCTTCGTACCTCATTTTCACATTGGGTAATACGAGGATCCAAATGAGATATTGTTGTCACATTCCATGACAGCTCATTTTTCTCTCCAATAGTTACATTTTTCTTGTGCTTCTCTTCAGGAGAAATTTTTCCTCCCCCTAATGGTGGGAAAGTTGTCTCGTCAAAATGACAATCTGCAAAACGGCCAGTAAAAAGATCACCTGTCAATGGTTCAAGATATCTGATAATTGAAGGTGAATTAAAACCAACATATATTCCCAAACGACGTTGGGGTCCCATTTTGGTTCTTTGAGGAGGAGCAATAGGGACCTGGATACGTTTGATGAATGATTCTGCTAGACCATTCTGGGTATGTACATGTGGGACTGGATGTTCAACATCAATTCCAATTGATGTGCAATAATCATCAAATGTTTTTAATGTAAACTCACCAGCATTATCTAGTCGTATACTCTTGATTGGATAATCTGGAAATTGTGCTCGGAGTCTAATGATTTGAGCAAGCAATCTAGCAAAAGCAATGTTACGACTGGATAATAAACATACATGTGACCACCTTGCTGATGCATCAATTAATACCATAAAATAACGGAATGGTCCGCTGGACGGATGAATAGGTCCACATATATCTCCTTGTATTCTTTGTAGAAAAGATGGAGATTTAAAACCAACCTTAGAAATGGATGGTTTAATTACTAATTTTCCTTGTGAACAAACAGTGCACATATTATCATTTGATAATAGAATCTTCAGGTTCTTCAATGGGTGCCCATGAGAATTTTCAATGATTCTACGCATCATCGTAGATCCTGGATGACCAAGACGGTCGTGCCAAAGTCGAAATATCATTGGTTTTAAAAGCTTCTGGCTTGAAACTACATAAGTTTCAATTGATCTCATAATTGTATAATACAACCCAGATGAGAAAGCTCTGAGTTTTTCTACAATTAGCTTCTGGCCTGAGATAATTTTAGTAATGCATAAATATTCAACATTCTTCTCATTTGTAGTTTCAATATGATATCCGTTACTACGTATATCTTTGAAACTGAGTAGATTTCTTCTAGATCTACTAGAGTATAATGCATCATTTATATATAATTTAGTACCATTTGTCAATAAGATTATGGCTCTTCCAGAACCTTCAACCAGATCTGCAGGACCTGATATAGTATTTACCTTGGCTTTGGCTACTGTCAAATTTGAGAAATATTTCTTATTCTGAAGAATAGTATGTGTTGTTGCACTGTCGACAATACATATATCTGCACCTTCCCTTTTGAGAATAGATAATTCATCCATATCCGTCTTTCATCAGATAAACCATATGTTAGTACATCATTGATAACAAAATATAAAGCAAAATAAGTTATCTTACTTCTGGAAGATTACAAAAATATATACTAACATAACAAAAGTTAATATGACTATATTAACTAGGTAACTTTCTAATTGGTATGGATATCTCCATCACCAATTGAGTAATCCACTTTTCCATCCGCATTATCAAGAAAATCCGATAATTCTAGGCTTGTGATATCTTCAGGATCATCACCTTGATCTGCAAAATTTGTATCAATTTTCTTTTCTTTCCCCTTTACAGAGGCTTGATACAGATCAACCAAATGCTTAGTCGTACGACAGGTACGAGACCAGTGTCCAGACATACCACATCTGAAACAAACATCTTCATAATTTTTAGGGGTATGTTTCTCTACATTTTTGCCCTTGTTATGTTTAGCATTATAAACATTCCACTTTTGAGAGATGTTTTTCTGGTTTCGATTACTTGAAAATTTATACCCACTACGACCATGATTACTACGTCCGCGTCCACGTCCACGTCCACGGCCTTCACTTATACTAGCATTTGCTTCTGGAAGTGCAACTGCGCCAGCAGGGCGAAGTTCATGATTTTTCATCAGAAGCTCATTATTTTGTTCTGCCACTAAGAGACATGAGATTAATTCAGAGTATTTTGTAAACCTGCGTTCTCTATATTGCTGCTGCAGGAGCACATTAGATGCATGGAAAGTAGTATATGTCTTTTCCAACAGATCTGCATCAGTTAGTATTTCACCACACAAGTTCAGCTGTGAGGTTATTTTAAACAGGGCAGAATTATAATCAGCGACTGATTTGAAATCTTGGAGTCTTAAAGTACTCCACTCATGCCGGGCTCTGGGGAGGACGACGGTTTTCTGATGGTCATACCTATCTTTTAGATTTTTCCACAGAGTCAGTGGATCTCTAATTGTGAGGTATTGAGTCTTCAGGCTCTCATGTAAATGATGGCGGATAAAGATCATTGCAGTTGCTTTATCCTGTAGAGATGTTTCATTATTATCTCTAATTGTATCAGCTAAGCCCTTGGACTGCAGGTACAGCTCTACATCAAAGATCCATGAAAGATAATTATTTCCTGAGATATCCAGTAGAGCAAATTCTGGTTTTGCGATATTTGACATGACTATACACATAAAATATCACAATTAGTGACATAATCAAAATGATATATTTGAAACTTCAGGTTGCCAAAAATTTCATTTATATTTTTAGAACTTCAGGTCAAAAATAATAACTTCAGGTTTTAGTAATATATATTTAGAACTTCATGTTCTATTGATTCAGATCCAGAACTTCAGGTTCTAGTACATTATAAATTAAAGAGAATAGAAAAACATAAAATATAAAAGAAATAACTAAGCAATTAGTTAATATAAATGATATATTGAGCCGGCATAGCCGTGCATGGGATATGCAATAAAACCAGTAAATAATAGAGGTAAGATTGTACATATAGTATATAACAATAAATAAATAAATAAAATTAAATAGTTAGATCTGTAATGCATGATAATAATAATAATGAATTATCAATAAGGTTAGTATAATAATTGAGTCGGCAGAGCCGTACATTGATTGAGTCGGCAGAGCCGTACATATATTGAGTCGGCAGAGTCGTACATTGATTGAGTCGACAGAGCCGTACATATATTGAGTCGGCAGAGCCGTACATATATTGAGTCAGAATATCAAGAACTTCAGGTTCAAGATCGTGCTGATAACGTGTTATAAAATTAAAATAAATAAATAAAATCAAGGGGTTAAAGAGAAGTTTACCAGGGACTTGATATAAAATTTGAATTAAAATATTGATAGCAGGAGAGAGAGAGGCGATAGAAGCACAGTACAAAAACAATGATTTTAACAAAAGCGAGAAAATAGAAGCAATAATTGGAGAGAGAGAGAAATAGGAGAAGCAGAAAAGTATTTGTATATTTTTGTTCAGTGCAAGCCTTACATATATATAGGCAATAGGGTCGGTTATAAAACCGACTTAAACTTTTATATTATTATAATATTATTATAATATAATCGTCCAGAAGTTTCACAATATCACATAAATTAACACATATATTTATGATTAGTACTGTGTCTAATAAAATGTTTGACGTCATTGCACATTCACATTTGATATTTAAACCAATTAAGTTTTTATTCTTATTTTTCTTGAAGTTGGCATTGAATAACTTGAATATGTGTCAGAAATTGTTGAAATTAATTATTATTTATTCAGTATGAAAAAAAAATAAAAAAATGACTTAATAAATTCAATTCAGATCTATTAAGTGATAGATTTAAAATTTAAAAAACAAATAACCGCTAATTCTACAATATATAGGATAAAAATATTCCCTACATATTCTTGTAAAGTTAGTATGGTGGAACTTGAACATCTACTACTAATACCATCTTCAATGTAATTATTTCTTTATGTTGAATTTCTTTGTCACATAACATGGATGGATAATGAGATCAAAAGGTCCTCTTTAATGCAATTATCTAACTCAAATATGGAGTTGATGCAGCAAGAAAAAATTTAGAGATTATGGAGATGAGTTTCTTAACTAAGAAACTCTCTTAGAAATGTTGATTAGGATTTATTGTTTTTTTAAGTAATTAAAAATAGAGAAATTTATCCAACTCTCTCTCCTCTTGATTATAAAATATAAAGAAGAGAGATAAAGACATATATTTTATGTTGATTACTCAAAAGTTTATGCATATTTTGTTTTAGATAATTGCATTCGAAAAGAAAATGTTCGTTTCTATAATTTTTTTGTCAAACTGGATCCACATTAAAAAAATTATTGATGTGTCATGAATAGAAACTTGAAAATGCTTAGTAGCATTGAAGATGCTCTTAAGGTTGATGGAGTTGTGCATGCATGTAGGGGTGGAGCTAAGAGTTTGGTTTAAGGGGGGCCAAAATAAAACAAATATTTAAATTAATGCAAGACAATTACTTATGTTAAAATATTAAGTCATTGTAAAACTAAATATAATACAGTTTAGTCTTATAATAAAAGATGAAATTTATCACTCATTTGAATCACGAAAATTATTTATAATATTGAAATTATACTAAATTTTTTTCTATAATTTCTCTTTCAAATGATCAAAGAGTTTATGAAAAAATCACATTCCACCTTGTTGTAGTCTTTAATAAACTAACAAAAAAAAATGTAAATAACATAAACTTTTAAAGTATGTATAAAATATTCCTTCGCGTATGCACCCACCCAACGCATGCACTAGAATAATAGAGCTTCAAAATCTTTGCCACATGAATCCAAACTGAATTTAGCTTGAGAATCCATTATTAAAAAGTTTGAATTGAAAACCTAAAGAAACTTATCCCATGTTGGAAAAACATGAGCATAAAAACTGTCATATAACAGTTGGGCTCGATTCAAACGGTAATAATAATAATGCTAATACGGTGGGCTGCAATTTAGAATCGAATGTGTTAAATTCACCTTTGGCACACACATGCACATTTTTAATAATAATAAATATTTTATCTAATTTTGTCTAAATAATGTAACAAACTGATTTGTAACTACCATATTAATTTCAAGATGATGCATTGATGATATGATAATTATACATAAATTTACCACATATATTAATTTTAAGATAATGTATTGTTAATATAAAAATTACATATAAGTTAGCTTGTTACATTATTTGAACAATGAATTTGAACAAATTTTTTAGTAGTGTAACATTACTCTTTGGATAGATATATCAGTGTCTCTATAAACCAAAGCTGTTAAATTCATTTTTTAATTAAATTTTATCATTGCATCTCCGTAGATTTAAAGAGGAAACACTACTTTGCTAGTATTCTATATTCAAATGTTATATATGCATATTGTTATTAACCAGGCTCTTTGGATAGATATATCAGTGTCTACATAAACCAAAGCTATTAAATTCATTTTTTAATTACATTTTATCGTTGCATCTTCGTAGATTAAAAGAGGAAAAAAAATACTTTGCTAGTATTTTATATTCAAATGATATATGTGTATGTTGTTATTAACTAGACTCTTTGGATAGATATATCAGTGTCTATATAAACCAAAGCTGTTGAATTCATTTTTTAATTACATTTTATGATTGCATCTTCGTGGATTTAAAGAGGAAACACTACTTTGCTAGTATTCTATATTCAAATGTTATAATCAGGAAATTAGATAGTTGTATCTTAGGAGGCAACCATCAATTGTCTTTCTAGCACTAAAAAGGGATTTAATCTATCGTTAAGACATTGTTAATATTTTGCAAGCCTCTGTCTTTATTCAAGTTATGTAATTTTATTGTTTGGATTTTCATTTTATATATTGTTTTATTCTATAAACAATTTTAGTTAAATATGTTGTGTAATTTGTATAAATTTTTTGTCACATATTATTATTATTATTATTATTTTTGGTTTTTTCCCAGTAACCTTGTGGCTTTACTGGAGCTAGAGAAAGTAAGAATAAATCATACATTTGAAAACATAAAAAATAATATTAGAAGAGTATCAATGAATGCCACAATTCAATAAGATAGGTCCTTTTTATTGTCATTAGGTTAATCACCAATGCACATACATATTATATTGAATAAACGTTAAAACTAACATAACAAATATGCAAAAAAATACGGAAGATGACAATCATCAACTTGAATAATAATATTAAATATAAAGTACTATTTTGCTAAGGAAAAAAGGTGCTCCTAAAAACACTTTCAACATAGAAATTAAAACCAAATCAACAACAATTTCGAAAAAAAAAAAAAAAAAAAGGACAACCAATATGAGCCTCATTTTATTCTTTAAAGCCTTGTTTGTTATATGAACTTGGACTGGATTAGACAATTTCCAGTCCAAACTCATGTTACCAATCTCATGCTCTTCTATTTTATGATGTTGTGATGGATGGGATTAAACCCATCTTGCTGGCTTTCTTTATGCTCTTCACATTATTATTATTATTATTATTTTAAATCTCATGTTGTTGCTTTTCTTTATGCTTTTTGAGTTAGTTTTTTCTTTTTCTGTTTTTTTTAATTTCACATTATTTTTTTTTCATTTTTTCATTTTTTTATTTTTATTTTTTATATCATGTTCTGCTTTTCTTTATGCTTTTTGAGTTAGTTTTTTCTTTTTCTTTTTTCTTTAATTTCACATTATTTTTTCTTTTCTTTTTATTTTTTTATTTTTTTCATTTTTTTCTTTTTCCAACTAAATGTTAAATTAAATTATTTATTTAAAAAATTAAGTTAATATATTTATTAAATATTTTTAAAATGTAATATTCCTTTAAATTAATTATAAAATAATATACTACTTTCTCTAAAATTGATTTTATATGGTTATATTTATTTATAAAATATTATTTTATATTTTATTATTTTTTCAAATTAACTTAAATACTTTTAGTATATGATATATTTATTTTATTTAAAATTAATTTAATATGTTTATAAAAAAATTCCTTTTGAGTATTAATTATAAAAAATTATTTCAAATTAAAATTACTTGAAAATAGATTTGTTTATTTTTAAAAATAATTTAATTATTTAAAATTGATTTTATCCAATCTTATATTGCACCAAATATGTCACAACATTAATTTATCCAATCTCATAAAATTGATTTTATCCAATCTTGTTAACGTCGGAAAAAAGTTTCCTTAGTCAACGAGATTGTTTTCGGGCCCAAGTTGCAGTTTCGGACGGTAAGTAGAATGCATGCAAAGTAATAAGAATGAGAAGAAGGGGGTCAGAGGCAAGGAGAAGAGACACAGGAGATTTTTAGAGTGGTTCGGCCCAAAATGATGCTTACGTCCACTGTTCACTCTCTCACTATTTTGGCAGAGTAACGACACTCAGAATCGGGGGATCCTTTTACAATGAAAATCCTCCCCTATTTATAAAGAAATGGGAGGAGTTACAGTAAAATGGAATAAGACAAATATAAATAGTTAACTACAGTTATAATGATGGACAACATTTAATACTCCGAGATCTTAATTAATGCGGCTGACAGTGCATTAAATGCGGTCGAATCCGTCGCTTCTGAGGTCTGTCCAAGTGAGATTTCGGGTGACTGATCCCAATATGTCATGATGGGCTATTTGAGATCTTGATCATAGCTTCTGGTTGGCATAGCGCGCATGTCACGTTTTGGAGCTGTATTCTACATGGTACATTTGACTTCTGTTGACTTGGGACTTTGAGGAGCATGGCGGAGACGGGTCTTCCAGCAGACAAAATACCAAGTCCATCTGGCGAACAGATGAATGTTTGATGAACCAGGCTACTTGGAGGATCGGGAAGGCGCATTATCTTGGACGAGAAGGACTTATGAACATGTCTGATGGATGGCTCATCTTGACGGATATCTTAAACGGGCAGAATCGGCGAACAGACAGGCGGTCAATCATGACGGATAAACTGGCGCATAGGCTTAGCGGACATGGCCAGCCTGGTTCATCAGTCTGAGCGATGGAGGTCAATGGTCAGCGATCAGGACCAGCGATCAGACTGAACGATCAGAACTGACGGATAGACTGACGGATAAACCCAACGGCCAGAATGACGGATGGAGTCAGCGATCACAACCAGCGCTCAGTATTGGCGCCTGCGGTCAGAATCAACGGACAGGCTGAGCGATAGCGATTAGCGGTCATGATGAGCGATCACAAATGGGCCCCCCGTCAGGGAGATGGACTAGAAGGATGGCGGATAGTTGGGCCTTTGGACTACTGGGCCTGCACTGTAGATCTTTCCGGGCCCGATTATTCTGATCGCTAAATTATCCACAACAAATCTCATATTGCATCAAACATATCATAATATTAACTTATCCAATGTTATACTATACTAAACACGTTACAGCAATAATTTATCCAATCCAGTTTAATTTTATCAAATCTAATCCAATTTTATGAAAATAATTCCAACCTAATCACACATACCACACGGAGCCTAATAGTTACTATCTTAAACAAGATAGATAAGCAATACCAAACTTCATTTTATTCTTTAACGGGTAATTTTTTCAAGAAAGCAGCAAGACCCACTTGGTTTAGGCTCCACATTTTGAAAGCCACTAACTCTTTCAAATTTGCGTTTTTCTTCTTTAACAGATGAGATTTTCCACTACCAATCACCCAAAATAACTCCACAGCTTCGACCAAATTCGTGAACACAGAAATCGAAGCAAAAGCTTGCTCTAATATTATAGTACTACTTCCACTGTCACCACTATATTCTTGATTTGGCCTCATGTCTTGAATTTCAACGTGGTCAGGTTTTAGAGAGCCAGACAAAATGGCATCTCCCACCATTTTTGTTATGGCCGAGGTTCGAAGAATTCTTGCTACGCTTGAGTCTTGGTCTCCAACAGCAAATGGTGACTTTCCAGGACGGTGCCCGAATTGAGATAATGCGTTGTGGGCAATTGTTTCAATCCTCGAAAATAATTTGTCCCATAATTTGGGATCATCATCTTTCCATGGATAACCTGTTATTAATTGATATAAAGGTAGTCTTAAGTTCTATATCTCTATTTATATTATATAAATTTAGATATTGATTTTTTTTTTATATGTAGATACATTTAACACTAATTTTATTATAATCTAGTAACAAATCTTTCAATCAACGAGAAGTCAAGAATTATCTCATCCAAAAAATTAATAATAAAAGATGAGAATAATATCACTCACACCAACATTTGTAGGATTTTAGTATTTTTCAGTTGAGCTGAGTATCATATGAAATCAAAATGAGATAAAACAATAGATTTACCTGTATCAGGAAAAACATAATAAGGCAATTTTCTCATATCAAGATCCTTATATTGAGCAAATTTCATGAAAACCCTTTCAAGTGTAGTAATTTTTTCCTCTTCACAAAAGGGAGGGAATTGGAGTCCGTACAAAAGACCTGGGATTCCAAAAGCGAAGCATCTTTGTCCGACTCGGATGACTGGGGCATCCTTTGAGATAGGCCACTCTAAATGATCCACTACGCAAGTGATCATCATGACAGGACTTGACGATTGTAGTATTAGGTTGACAACAAACCCTCCATTTCGAAGAAACTTGACCTCGCGATCATAATCCAATAGAAAAACTGTGGCAGAGCAATTTGGGTTGAAGAGCTCAATGGAAATCCCAAAAGAGGATTGTGTTTGGTTGGAACCAGAACTAGACATGGTTGTTTGATTGGAACTAGATCTAGACATGGTTTCAAATATCGACGGTGATGAGCTCAATGAAAGAGATTTGATATATATATATATATATATATATATGCAAATATGACCAGACTATTATTGTTATTCAATTAAAGAAAAATGATAGATACTTACATATCTATTAAGGCAACCATTATGGCAAAATATTATTGACAGTTAGCTAGTATGCGCTGGAAATCAAATCTTAAGAGATATGTCAACATATTAAGAAGAGCAAATTACAATTTAGCTATTCAGTTGAAACGCATTCACAGGCGGAGCAACTGTTTCGCTTTTATTACAATTGACCCCCCTACCGTTAGTTGATTTAGTTAGTCTTAACTGGTTTAGAGGTAAAATTGTCTTTTGATGTTTTATTATTTAAAAAAATAGATTTTAAAAACTTTTAAATGTTTTATTATTTAAAAAAATAAATTTTAAAAAATTTAAAAATACTCTCTTTCTCTCTCTCTTCCCTCAGCCATCTCCTTTTTTTGTTCACTGCATTTCTCTATCTCTTCTTCCTCTCTTCTTCTTCTTCTTCTCTTCTTTCACTTCTTCTTCTTCCATTTGTTCTTCTCGAACCCGATCAGGGTGATCTGGGTTCTAGATGAACCCAATTCTGGGTTCGTCACGAACCTAGAACTGGGTTCACAAGGAACCCAGATTCGGGTTCACAAGGAACCCAGATTCTGGGTTCTCGTAAACCCAGATCTGGGTTCGCTCAAGCTCGACGAAATGGATGGATTTGTGAGTTTATTGTGGATGTGTAAAGAGACTGAAGTGAATGCAATCGTGTGTGGAATATGATGAAAGCTGATGAATTTTTTGTGATTTTGTGGTTTTGGCTTTTTAGGATTTTTGTGTGTTGATCTGATTTTTATGTTTTGATGTTGATGATGAATTGAAGAACTGGGTTGATCTGATTTTATTTTAAGGGTTCTTTATATTCTGCTGTTACTGGTAGATGTTGATGATGAATTGAAGAAGTAGGTTATGGTGGATGTTTGATTTTGATTGCCGATATGGTGGGTGGGTGTGGTGGTTGTTAAGGGTGACTTGTGGAGAGGGCTGGTGTTTGATTTAGGGTTCAAGAGATGATGAATTTGATGATTTTTCGGGTTGGAGGTTGATGATGAAAGATTATTTTTTAGTTTTTAATTTTTTAATTTTTTTATTCGGTCAATTTTAACCACCAAAACAATTTCTGTCTTAATATTTATTTAATTAATTAATTAATTTTAAGGGTATTTTGGTCTTTTTGTCATTTTTTACTGTTTACTGGTAGATTTAACAGAAAATTACTAACGGTGGGGGTTCAATTGTAATAAAACTGAAACAGTTGCTCCACCTGTAAATACGTTTCAACTGGGTAGCTAAATTATAATTTGCTCTATTAAGAATGTAACGACAAAAATATTTTTGAATGCTTTGACTAAAGTTGGAATCTTATTATGGCTAACAAAAATAAGGCTCCTTCCAGGGTGGACCTAGTATAGGGTCAGAAAAGGCATGTGCCCTCCTTGAAATTTTATAAAAATTTATTAGGTATAATATTCTTATTATTAGATATTTAAATATATTTGTAAATTAATATATATATTTTCAAAGTAAACATAATCATTAAGCCTAAAATGGTCTGATGGCAAGAGGTGTGTTTTATCTTTTTTTGTCAACGTGGTCTCAGGTTCGATCCTCAACCACAAAAGTGTCATTGCTCTTTATTATTATTATTTTTTTAAACAAAAAAGATAATGACCAGTACGTGTGGGTGCTATTTCTCACTTCCACATGTGTTGTTTCTCTTTCCCACTCACATATGCCCCTCTTTTTTATTTTTTTTTCTCTTTCTTTTTTTAATTGGAAGATAATGAACAATATTTTTCTTTTTTAAAGATAATGGACTTGTGGGTTTGTTAGTGTTTCAACCTGAGTTGTAAAAATAAATGACATACGTACTTACCAATCAAACAAATATTCAAACATGAAGTAGTTTGACATCGAAAAGTTTTATAACCTACCATAAATTATGAATAATTTTTTTTTTAGTATTTATAAACAATTATCGTTAGTTATTACAAACTTTTTTTTAATCGCAAACTATATCATATTTACATAAATTATTGACTAATTTTTCTTCAATTTTTCAATCTTTTAGGTTTTTTTTACATTTCGTTTATAACATAATGAATGTTATGAATTTATTTCCATTCTTTAGTGTTAGCGTATAAACTCACTAGTGTTTTAGTGTTATTTTATGAGATTTACTCTTGAAAATAATAAAGGTTATCATAACCAAATTTTAAAAATAAAAATATATTTAACTACGTGTGAATTGTACCTCTATTTATAGTTTAAGTAGTTAGCACATTTTTCTTTCATACTCGTCATAAGAGTTTGAATGTACATTTAACAATATATGTAGAGATTTTTTCTCTCTTTATATGATAAATTTCATAAATAAAAAAATTCATATGAACTATAATTGTTTTTATCATAATTAATCTTCATTTTATTTTACTTTGTTATAAAGTGCCGTGCGCTGCCCCTCCCCTCGCCCCAATATAAATGTCTGGATCCACCACTGGCTCCTTCATAGTTTTTGATACAAGAAGATTAGGTGGTCCACTAAGAAAAAAGAATAGTTTGATAAACCATATCTAGGGTTTTCAAAGCAAGCGACTAAGATTGCTGGAGATGTATAATTTAATTATTTATTTTTATTCTATACAGCTATACTCGAATAAATGTGCGCTTGTGTCCTTAATTTATTTTAATTTTTTATAAGAAGATTAGTTGGTCAGTTAAGAAAATAGAATGGTATGATAAAAATTATTAAGAAAATAGAATGATAGATAAAAATTGTAGGGATGTTATTATTTTACCACCTAAAATGTAAAATAATATCAACCACCACAAGTTTTGAAATTATTATCCAAAAAACCCCGATCATTAGTGTGAAGATGTTTCCATCCAACTTTTTAACAGTTTCATTAGAAAGCAAGGATAAATGGGTAAATGTATAGGTGTGATTTGCATGTGAGACATGATCAAACTATTTTTGTTATTTATTTTAAGCCCCTAATTCCTATGCTTTGAGTTTGTTTCTTAAGTATTTTTTTTTTTTTTTTATGAGTTTTATAAGTGTTTCAGGGTTTATGATGTTACAATGTGGTTTTGAATTCAATCAACTTTGGACGAGTTTCAGCAACTATCGTGTTACATCTATGTCCAAGGTTGTTGGGTCGCGTCCTCTGCCCAATGCAACGACCTCGATGTCGCGATGTTCATTGTCGCACCAGCACCACAAGTCACCAACTCCTCTATTTCTATTTTGGTGTCGCGACCTTGTCTCTTTCCATCTAGGGAATACTTTAATTTTTCATATGATTTTTAAATTTTAAGCATATTGAAGTAATATATATATATATATATATATATATATATTTGCTTCCCTATGATTGTTTTCTTTTCAAACTCTCAATAATAAAAACCATGTAACATCATCGTACAACAATTGCAAGATCATCCCATAAAGATATCGTGATTACTTGTACTAAAGTTTAATGTGAAATGAATGCAATAAAAGTAAACCAAGGGTTAAGAATGTTTGGACTGAAATTTAAAAACAGCTAATTAATAGAAAAATAATGCCAAATCCAAGAGAGAAACAATGATAATAAGCGTTAGGTCACCAATGCTTGTATGTACTTTGATCAATTAAACTCCAACAATCCAACTAATTAACCTAATTCTTATTGGCAAGCTCTTCTAATTCCGTCATTAGAATGAACCTTAAATTCCTAATTAGTACAATTGTTGGGTTATTTAGACCTTGGGTCGGGTTCATCCAAGATGGTCCGAAACCCGAACCCGGATCCATGATCCAACTCAAGGCCCATCAACTTTTGGATAACTGTTTTAGTAGTTGTTGTCAGTTTTTATAACAACTGCTCTTGGCAGTTAATGGATATATATATATATAGATATAATGGGCTACAAGTTTTTGTGAAGGTAGTGAATGAGAAACAGCATAAGAAAGATTGAGCATAGTACGAAATAAACACTTACAGAAGAGAAGCAGTGTAAGGTTTTTATAATGTGGATTGTGGTTTCTTTCTAATTTGGTGATTGAAATCTGAGCACTAGTTGAACAACACAAACTTGTGTATGTTTCGTTCGATTCTAGGTTTTGTTTAAAATTTGTTTTACTATTTTAAATATATATATACCGTCATTTCTGTTATTGTTAATTGTTTGAAAATTATAACAACACCAATTGGTCCTAACATGCAATGTAATTAGAAACCCAACAAGAATATCATTGCTAATATTTAATGGTCAATCCTATCGACTCAGTCACGTGTATGAACTCCAAATTCCTAACATATAAACTTATATTGGTCATTTAATGTATTCAAATGAGAAACTCATTAAATATTAGTTACTAACCTAATTATCAATTGTCATGCATAATCAAGTTGACATTCATTCAAGGTCTATTAGATTGTATTAAGAGGTATCTTATATACTCTCTGAAATACAATAATCCACTATCAATGTTAAGCATAGAATTGGTCCTTCATACACTATCTCATAACAATGAATACACTCAATAAAATCAATCAATGAAATATTAATTGGATTGCATCAAATGATAATCCAAGTATACAAAACAATGGTTAAGTTACAAAAGTAAGAATAAATTGGGAAGATTACACCTTTAAGCTCTATGGATTGATACTTCAATGCTTAATTTCTTCTTGGTTAAGACTTTGAGAATCTTTCCTTTCTTCCTTTAACTAATTAACTTAGATGAGAACTTGGTAAAAAATGGATGATGAGTTGTGGTGTTGCTCTTCTTATAATTGTGGCTTGAGAGATAGTGAGAGTGATAGTTAGTGGAGGCTCAATGGCCTCTAGAGGCTTTCCTCCATGGATGACTCTTAGAATGACCAATCAAGAGAGTCTTTATAACGAGAAAACCCACAACAAATATTGAATTGCTCTTGAAATTCACATTTGAAACTTGGTTTTTAGATAGGTGGCAACTTGCGGTGCGAGGATGAATGTCACTACCAAACTTCACCGTGCAAGACAAAGGACACAACAACCTACGGTACAAGGATGATTGTTGTTCAAGGTTGTCGTACTAGGAAGAGGACCTAGCAACCTCTAACCGTGTCTTTGAATGTAGCTGTAACATGATAGCTACATAAACTTTTGAAACACATCTAAAATGGAATGAAATTATGCTACATTGCAATCTTTTGCACTAAACCACCTTGCAACTTAATAACATTTGAAATACTCCATAAAAATCATCAAATACACAAATTTACTCAAGAATCAAGCTAAAAGACTAGGAATTAAGGGTCTAAAATTCGTACAAAAATACACTGATTATCCAAAACCATATACTTTTCATATTTTGGCAAGATTATGCATACATTTGAAATATTTATGTATGTACATTGTTGCAAAAATCGTCGGCTATTGATGATTTTTCATCGATGAATCGTTGACCGGTACCTTATCGATCCAATAACCCTAAGATCGAGGGTTCTACTCGTCGAAGGTTAGTAATCGATCAGTTGGCCTAATAATCGGTCCAACTCAACAAAAATCGGCCATCAAACCCATTGGAAATACCCAAATACCACCAAAAAAATCCAACCACTATCACGAACACAAATAAACATACTTGACTCAAGAGATGATATAAATAAAAGGCAAGAAGAAAAAGAAGAGGGGATGAGATCAAAATCGTTCATCATCATCTCTGCCATTCATTGTTGTCTCTATCAATAAGAAGAGAAAAAAAAAAAAGAAAGAAAGAATAATGGAAGAAGAAGAAGAAGCCAACGTTAGAGAGAGAGAGAGAAAGAGAGAGAATGGGAGGTTAAGCGGCTAAATGATAGGGTTTTGTGAGTATAAACATATATATAAATACATATATATCTATCATGACAAATTACATAAACACCCTAAGCTTTGATAAAATTACAGGAATATCTAATTTTGGCCCCTAAAATTTTAAAAATATAAATTTATGCCTTTAGATTTTAAAAAATAATAATTTTTCTCCAAAACAATACTTATCGATTTATCGCCGATTACTCATTGAGTAACTGATAAATCGCTAACCGTTATCTTACCGATCGATTAACGAGTAGCGATTTTTACAACAATATGTATGTATATGTACATATGTGTTATAAAATTAGAAAAATATAATATACTTAAATTTATAAAAATATATAAAATCATGATATTGTTTAAACATTATTTTATATATATTATTATCTTATAATTTAATATAGTTATTTCATGAAATTGTATATTATTATTTTAATATAATTAAATATTGAATACTATTTTATTTAAAGTTAATTGTTGATAATTTTATGAAACTAATTTAATTATTTTTATATAAAAATTAATTTAATTTAATATTATATTAATTAATCTCATATGGCATCAAACATAAAATATAATTATTTTTTGTCCAATGCCAAAATACTTCCAACAAGTGATAATATTATATATCTTTAGTTCAATCCTAGCCGCATAAAATTTATCATGATATTAATTTAGTTCAGCCGAATCTAATCTCACAAAAATAATTTAATTCAATCTCATATATCAAACGCATGCTTAGTGAACCCATTTTATATTTTTTTCACTGTTTATACTATTTGTATTTATTTATTTTTTCCCCTCTTTTACTACCGTCGTCTTCTTCATTTTGACTTCTTTTTTCCCATATTATTTTAACATTTTTCTTTCTATCTTTACTGTTCTTATTTCCTTTTTCTTTTGCCTTTCACTTTATGGCAATCATTTTCTTTGACATCATAATAATCTATTCTTTCTAATTTTTATTTTGTTTTCCCATTTTAATTTTTTTTACATTAAAAGTTTTAGAAAAACTAGCTCCCAAACTTGAAAAAATATAAAATGTTGTTCATACGTATATTTTATGTTTCATAGCATTCCTAAAAAGAAGTCTTATAAAAATAAATAATATTCATAAAGAATTAAAGAGTTTAGACATCATTCTTATGTAAGAGAGTATGCACTTGAGATATTGTGTGTGCATGTATAGGCACATTCTACAATGCACTTGGGTGTGTGCATTTGATGTTTTGATCATTCAATTTTTAATAAATCAGATTTAAGGATATCTTATACTAACACGTTGAAAATTAAATGGTTAAGATTCCAAATACATTCATATTCAAGTACATTATAGATTGTGTCATCTATATATATATATATATATGTGGTTCTACACAATCAATGCCTCCTAAAAAAATCTCAACTATCTATTAGATCTTATTAATAGAAAAAAAAGACATCAAAATAGAAATAAATAATTATTATTTAATTATTACTATCATAAAAAGCTTTTATGAGTTTTTCTTTTGTAATAATCAAATGGTAATTTTTTTTTTTAATCCATTGAATCTTATAGATAATTGAGATTTTTTTGTCCTAACTTTTTAAAAGTTATGAATCACTTGCTGTAGAACCAATATATATATATATATATATATATAGTAAAGGAAATTAGAGGGATAATTAACAAGAGGAATGTTAAATACACTCATCAATCAATAGATACCATGTATACAATGTTATATTTTCATTGTATTTTTTAAGATAAAATTTATTACAATTTTGACAATTGGGATATAAATCAAATACAAGAAAAATATAAATTTATACACATAACATATAATAAATATAGAGAGTGAATTAATTGCGTGTATTGGGAGACCAGAGAGTGTATTTCCCTAATTAACAATCAGCCTTTCGACAAAAAATACATATATCTTTTTGAATTGGCAGTCACGCTACAACGGCAGGCTTGCTGAAATTAATGAAAATAAAATGGTCCAAATCATCAACATTGAAGTGGGTCCCATCTCTCTTAATCTTCCGCTATCTACGCAGGGCTGGTTTTCTCGACCGTTGCGAACTAACGTATCAAAAAAGTAGATCAGACGGTAAGCATTCCTCCAACTTTCAAATTCGAATCCACGTCTACGTCCACGATCAATCCCCCCTCACTCCAGAGCTCTATATAAACTCTCTCTAGCTGTCCACTCTCATGCCGATCCTCAGACTCCGTTTCATAACTCACAACAAGTATGGCAAATTCAAGCGTTCTCGTGTTGATGTTAACGGCGTTCTTCGCCGTCAGCGCAACGGCGCAGTCTCCTACGCCGTCACCCTCTTCTTCTCCGAAGAAATCGCCGCCGTTGCCTAAAGCTCCATCGCCAGCTGCAACTTCTACTCCACCAGTGGCTTCTCCATCTCCATTCGCCGGCGAATCTCCTCCGTTTTTCGCTCCTAATCCGGCGATTCCTCCTTCATCCATCTCCCTGCCGCCATCGGAGTCTCAGGCTCCGGCTCCGTCTCCGTCTGAAAATGGCGCCGCTTTGAATAGAATTTCTGCCGCTACACCGCTGGCTGCTGGGTTATTATTGGCTGCCGTTCTGATGACATAGAATTGGGTCCATTGGGTTTTAATTTATTTCTATATTTGTTTATATTTAATCTTAATTAAAAATGTATTATTTATTTTATGTATTCAATTTACATTACTTTAGCATAATTATTAGTGTCAAAGTTATATTTTAATTTATTTATTTTCTTTTTATAAAAATAATTTATTGATTTTCTTTTGGTTGTTCATGCATGTCTGACATCCAATTAAATTATTGCATATTGATAAAGTAGTTATATTTTAAATACTATTAAGAAGTCACAATTTGTTTCAAAATTGAAAATAAATAAATAAATAAGAAGTCACAATTCCACTAATTTTAGTCAATAACATTCAAAATAGATGCAACTGGTTATTTGTTTAGGTATTGGAAATAATACTTAAAAAAATGCTGTTGGAAATAATAAACTGATTTTTTTTTTTCTGTCGGTACCTGATTAAAGCTGATTTAATAGAGAGAAAAGTTGTATGGCAATTAAAATGAATGTGAAAATTTGATGTTAGTTTACTTATTAAAGAATAGATCAATTTCAAAATTTTAAAATGGGTGTTAATAAATATTTTTTTCTTAAATAAATTATAAATTAGCTATCCGATTAAATTTATTAATAGATGAGGCAATCTTTATATTTTAATCGCAATTTGACTATATGTTGTTGAAGGAGTCAACTTTTAACACTTATGAGGGTACTATTGTCTCTTCAAAAAAAAATATTACAAGTACATATGGATCACCATCGAATCCTACATTGGACTAGGAGCGGGATATGCTCCGCCCAAGGTTTTGAAAATGTGAAAATGGTATAATTTGTAATTTATGCCCCCAACTTTTTGTGTCCCTGTCATCAAAATAAGGAGACTACCAAAATAACCCTTACTATATTTAAACACATTCACTACTCATTTTCTCTCACCTTCTCTCTCTCTCTTTATTTGTCTCACCAGTGACCATATTTCATAATCTATTCTCCTCAACTAATGTCATTTTTCATTAAAAGAAAACTTCATTTATAATTAAGATATGATATATGTTTTTTTTTTTTGGAAAAACTTTATCAATTTGCTTTATGTATTTTTTATTTTTATATTTGAATATTAAGATTTTTAAACTTTCAAGTTGAAAATAAGAAACAAGAAGAAGGGTAAGAAAATTTTTTAGAATAAATCTTAAAACCATTAAAAAGAGCGGGGGCGGGTGGGGTGGTAGTGTGAAACTCCAATATTAAACCATAAAACTCTTGATGAAGCCATTTCGACTTTGATCGGAGAGTTAATTAGCTCTTGACTGCAGTCAAAATAACTTGGTCGAGAGTTATTGTAAACGATTTGGTCGACTCAAAGCCATTGGCTTTGGTCAAGATATTTTTTAAGGGAAAAAAAAAATCTTTTCCTTCTTTCCATGTTTCCGATTCCAAGTTTTTTTCTTTGAATTTCGTGTTTCTTTTTTTTTTAAATAATCTTCCTATAATGTTTTTGTAGTTCTTTTTATTATCAAATCTAGTGTTTTTAGAGAAGATAGATTTGTAGATCTAGTTCTGTCTCTTGTCTTCACCTTGGTTTTCAAAATTTCTCTCTCTTTCTACTACTGTTTTGCTCAAATTCATTCTCTCTCTCTCTCTAAACTATTGTTTTGCTCAAATTTTCTCTCTCTTTCTACTATTGTTTTGCTCAAATTCATATCTCTCTCTCTCACAAACATAATTTTTTGAGGAAATGAAACTCAAATTATCAATATAGTGCTAGAGGCACCAAACAAGGGTATGTGAATGCTATATATCCAAACCCTCCAATATTTCATGTTAAATTTAACCTCATTGATTATTCATTCCTTTCGAACTTCTTTTTTCCTTCTCTCACTTGCCTTTTGTTAATAGGTAACTCTATTGTCAATTTGCATCCCTTTGATGGGTTATTATCATTTCTCTTCATCTGTTTTAATTCTAACATTTTTAATCTAGTCTACAAATTTAATCAATTCAACAAATCATTTTAAATTGGTTACATAGTATTATTATTCATTTTAATAAAACTGTGTTTTTATACTTATTAAATGTATTGATAATGAGATATATACCTTGTTTTTAGCTCTCTTTGTTGTTGAAGGTCACAAAATAAATTCATATTTATCAAAATTTGAGTTTTAGTTTTTTTTTTTTTAATATTTCTAGATTTTGGGATTGGGTAAATGAGACATAACTCAAACTTATAATTTTATTAATGCTGGTTGGGCATAAATCATAATTGGAGCACATAATTTCATTAATGTAAGCATGAGAGGTCTACCAACAAAATAACCTCGTCTTTATCTAGCATTAATTTATTATTCTTATCGTTACTTTGAAGTGCTCCCTCCAACCTAAACTTCTAGTCCGTCACTAACATTGATGAAAAACCTCAGCCCGATATTGGAAGTATTTACATTCAATAATTTAAAAATCGATAATATCTTGGATATTTTCACATCATAAGGTACTAATACCGATATGGAATGTATATATTAAAAAATAGAGCAAAATGCATTATACCCCCCGAGGTAAACCTTTAAAGACGCGGAGTCGATGTTTAGATTTTATAACAATTTAACCCCCCAGCCGTTTGCAGCTGTTAGTGGACGTTAGTTTATGAAGGGTAATTTCGTCATTATGTTAGGAAACTGACACACATTAAAATCAATTTTCATCTCTGATGCTCTCTGCCATCCTCCACCTCGCAGACCCCTCTACCATCTTCTTTTTCTTCTTCTTCTTCTTCTCTCGCAGACCCCTCCACCATCTTCTTCTTCTTCTTCTTCTTCTTCTCTCGCAGACCTGGGTTCGTCAACAAACCCAGATCTGGGTTCGACCACCAGACCCAATAGACCCCTCCCATCTTCTTCTTCTTCTTCTCTCGCAGATTTGGGTTCGATTGACGAACCCAGAGACGGGTTCGTCGAACGGAGATCTGGGTTCGTCTCGATTCGACGAACCTATAACCTAGACGTCGAACCCAGATCTGGTCTGGGTTCGTTGGACATCTGGGTTCAGTTCAGATCTGGATTCGCGACGACGAACCCAGACGTCTGGGTTCGTCTCGAACCCGTCTGGGTTCGTCGAACCCAAATTTGATCTGGGTTCGGATCGAACCCAGATTTCATTTTGAATAGGTTTGTTGATGATTTTTGGGTTTGAATGAAATGATGTTTGGGGTTGCAGATGATATGTTTGAAGATAATGTTTGGGGTTTTTGATTTGCATGTGTTTGAAGATGATGTCTGGATGGGTTTACAGTAGGTGAGTGTTTGGGGTTGATGTAGTAGATGATTGGATTGACGATGTGTTTGGGATTTCTGCCATTGGATTTCTGGATTTCTGCCATTAGATTTCTGGATTTCTGGGTGAGCAGAAGAAATGAATGATACTGGGTTCGATTTTGATGACGATGCTGAGGTGATTCTGAGGGTATTTTCGTCATTTTATCACATAATACAGTCAACTGTTATATTTAACTCCCTTTGACCGTGAAAGTGGGAGTATTGTGTTATAAAACTCAAACTTTGATTACAAAAGTTTAAAGGTATACCTAAGGAGGGTTACGTGCATTTTGCTCTAAAAAATAAATAAAAATTGATATCGGTGACATGTAGTATAATTTTACATAATATGGTGGACAGTTTCATAAAATCTCGGAATATTTCTATCAATGTTAACTGAGAAATTAACGATATTAATGTTTTACCTACTTTTTTGTTTATATTTTTAAATTAAACAAATTCTGAACTCAATTGTTAAATTTTGCTTTACATTTGGGTTGATGTTAATAGATTCCGAACAAACCATATATAATTAGCAATTTATGAAATTATGTTATAATTTCATTTTTATATTATAATTTCATTATAATGTTCTTTTAATAAGAATCTCATAAATTGCAAAGAAAAAACAGGATTTTTATAATTTTATTTTATTTTTAAAAAAACAAGAATAATAAGAATCTCATAATTTATTCCTATTTTTTATAAACATTTATCATGGTAAATATTATACAAATCACGATGGTGGCAAATTATGTTTGAATCACTTCGGTCATCATTTTGGCAATAAAATTTTATAGCTTGTATAATGCAAACTAATAGGGAAGGAAATTTTAATAGAATTATTATTTTTTTTAATTTTACATATTATATTGCATTATATGGATATTTATATCATAAAATTATTAATCATTATGCTTCTCAAAATAAACGTGCTTTTTCAGTTTATTGGTTGTTTTAACCTCTTTTAAAAGTTTTATAAAAGATTACACATAGTTTTAGTCAATTTCTTATTTTCATACTTTTCATAAATTTTATATATTTTCTTTTTTTTTATAAAAGAAATATATCAATTTTTAAAGATATTAATATTTCTATTAATATAACTACTAAATGGTGGTACTCATAATTTGGTTGATATTGCTGTTTTGATATTAGTTACATTATGTTGGTCATTGTTAAATTTTTTGTAGTTTGCACAGACGTGGTTCCACGTTTCGAGGGGGCACACATAGGTCAAATGGTCATCATTGGGCATGGAAAACCTGCTCTTCCTTTGGAAAATTGATAAAGAAAAACAAAGTAAAGCAACTTACCAATGACGTTACGTACAAATCTACCCTTTGCTCTTTATTCGAGTCGGTCAATGATTTAGTCAATCCAAAAATCAATTACAAGAATAATTCTCGTCCAATGCAAACTTATTAGATTACAAAAGCAAAACTCTTGGACCAGTCTTCACAATTTATGCTATTCGAATCTGTATCATATTTTAACTTTTTAACGTCTTAGGTTCACAAAAGTACTCCGTTGTCATCTCCGTATAAAATCCTAATGTTATATATTTTTACTTATTTTAAGATAATTAAACTTGTTAGTAAGCTATTATCGGAATTCACCGTGATTTAATACTATACAACACAAAAATGAGTTTCCACACAAAATCAAGGATATGTCGGTATGAAAATTTATCACCCATATAAAATTTATATTCACATTCAAAAATATCTTCTCACACAATAAAGAGAGAAGACTTCCATAAATTTTGGTAAAAGTCAGTAGTGAAACTTGAACTTTATCATAGATATAAAGAAAAAATGCACTAATTACTTGAACTATAAATAGATGTGTATAGTAGAATTTGAATCTCTCTCAGATATATAAAAAGAAAGTTCATTAACCATCTAAACTATGAGTGAATGTCTTATTATTATATTTTATTCTTAATACATTAATGGCCATGTGTAAGTTTCCAAAACTCGCTACCGACCGACAACCCAACGAATGACGAGTAATCGACAAATCGGTGAGTACTCGAAAAGTACTGTTTAAGGGTAAATTGTAATTTTTAAAGTTTACAAGTCTAAACTAATATTTTTATAAAAATCAGAGGTCAAGATGAAATTATCCCACCATATTTAAAGCCGATTGATTACACGATCAACACCTTTCAAACTTTCATTTTCACTCTCTTTCTTCTTTCTACTTCGGTTCTTCCTCTTCCTTCTCCTTTCTCGTTCGTTTTCTCTCTCTAACATGTTGTTGTCATCGCCGTCATCGTTCAAGTGTGTCATCGCCCTCGTCGTTCAAATGCATCGTCTCCGTCGCATTTTGAGATCGAGAACAACTGCCGTCACCAAAGCTGAAGAGTCTCTCACTCCCTTTTCATGGTTGTCGGCCATTTTAAATCTTCTTCTCTTTCCTCTGCGACGACCGTTCAAGTTCCTCTTCCTCCATGTCGTCAACGACCGTTGTGTTCTTCCTTTCAAGTTGATGCTGACAGCGATCTATGAGTGGTTGTTTCTCTTGTATATAATCTTATGTGTGTTGTTTGTTTTGCTGAGAATGATTTTGAGTTTTGACTAATTTTTGAGTGATATTTGAGATGATTTTTTGTCGATTTGTGATGAACAGACTCGTCGAGTCAGCCGAGTTGGGCCAAGTGTCCACCTTCGGCAAGTAGAACCTACGGATTTGGGAGTTCTCGGATCGACGGTCGATCCACTAGAACTCGATGAAACTCGCCAAGATTTTAAACAATGGTCATGTGTGTATATATATTGTAAAAGTTGAAAGCAAAAATCAAATAATTCTTTCTCTAAGGTAATTATAAAATACAGTAGTATTTTAACAACATTATCATTCTTTTTAAAGTTTACACTAAATGGGTTAAAGGTTCATTGGACCTATTAAGATCAAACGCTAATTTGCTGCCAAATTATCCGATCTATCGAGATTAAACATTACTTACACGATTTAGATATCTAATTCTTTAAACAAAATACATCTGTTTAGATCTAACACTACTTACACATCCCGAATATCTATCTTTATAAACAAGAGACAATTACTATTTATTGATTTATTAGAACTTCCCAAGATCAACACTATTTGATATGGATATCTTATCCCGAATATATATCTTCATAAACAGGATACAACTACTTTGTATTAATTTATTCTATTTGGTATAAATATTTATTCTCATAAATAGAAGACAATTACCTAAATCAAATATTATTTGCATAGTTTGTCAAAGTCAACACTACTTGGTCCGGATATCTCATCTCAAATATTTATCTTCATTAACGAGTGTGAGTTTCATGTTTTTTGTGAGTTTGTTTTTTTTTTTTTTTTTTTTTTTTTTTGTAGTTCATTTATTTCCTGTCAAATTGCTTTTACATGTCTTCATTAGCTTCATAGGTTTTGGGGTTACTGATTGAAGTCAAAAGAATGGATATTCAAACTCAAAGAGTCAAGACGTCAAAGTTAAAAGTTAGCATGGCTAAAAAATGACCTGAAGATGCATGTTGTTGTTCGATAATGATGAATCATGGTTTGATGTATATTCATGTCATATTTAGTGTTACTGATGCCCTAGGATCATAAGCATATAGTTTTATAAGTTATAGGTGTGCATTCATTATATATGCTATGTGTTTGAATGTTTTTCAAAAAGTTTAAATCAAAGAATGTGAAAGATAGGGCATTTTGCTCACATGCTTTTTAACAAAGTTTCTTCATGAAACATGTAGTTATGGATGCTGCTAACCATAGGGAAAAACTTTGAGTCAAATTGAGATTAACAAGAAAGTTATAATTGTTTTTGCGAAGTTGCATGGAGTTAAAATGGGAAAGTTGCTATTGCAGAAGAAGGATGAATGGTAGATTTAGATTAGGGTTCTCTTTGTAAGTCTTTTGAAATTTATGATTATTATTATTATTATTATCATCATCCTAATGGGATTAGACTCACGTGTCTATATATATATAGTGATTTTACTATTAATATCTCGTAACTTTAAAAAGTTTGGACGAACCAATCAAATTCATTCATTACATTATCTCCTCTAAAATAAATTCTCTGTTCTATTTAATTTAAATGTAATGGATAAATTTAATAAATTCGTTACAACTTTTTAAATTTGGAAGATACTGATAGTAAAATCAATATATATATAAATAAATAAGGTGTTTATACAAAACCTAGGGTGGTGTGCCTCAATTAACCGTACAATACTGGTGAATCATTCAAACTAAATATTTAAAAAAATAAAATGTAAGGAGGGTAGCCCCTTTTATAGTGGAGGACTTGACGACAACCCACATTGGAAAATGACGCAGGTAGCCACCGTTGGTCACCACCTCCACAAAGAGAGGATAATTGAACAATTTAAAGGAGGCACCTCCTCTTTTGCATAGTCTGGGGGCCTCCTCCCTTCAAAAAGCGGTCTCCCGACCATCCTTTGGCCATCTCTGACCGCCTTTGAAGGTATGGTAGAAAGAGCCTACGCCTTTTCTTTTCTAGTGGTCAAGAAAATGTGTCTCAAAACCCGTTTTTAGGTGCATACATTAATTTACGATTAGAAATAAATTATATTTCAATTTATCAAACATTGATTCAACATAAAACTATGTATAATTTGCAACTTATGAAGTTAAATTTCTATAGTTTAATTTAAGATTTGTCGTGAATTTTATGATTATTGCATCTTACTTATAATCGTAATGGAATTATATATATTCAAATTTCAATATGAAAAGCAGCATTTAAATTGAGTGACAGAGCTACAATATGGCAAGAATAACATTTAAAATAGTTATGATAAAATAAAATGTAACCGCGATGATCAACAAAACCCATCAACCTCAAAACATACAACAAGGAGTTGGTCTACAATCCAACATATAATAAAGGAAAAAAAATACAAAACAAGTCATGACTCCACTGATTAGAATTAATGGAAGCAAACTCGATTGCCCTGACTTTAAATGACCAAAACAGCAGCAAAGAGAACAACAGAAACAGATCCACCAAGAGAGAATCTATTGAAAACGGCAGCGTTGGTTGAGGGCCCAGGAGCTCCAGCGGGAGGCAGTGAAACTGTTGAAGGAGGGCTGAGAGGAGAAAGAGGAGTAGATGGGAGTGGAGGTGAGTTGTCAGAGGAGGCTGGAGATGGAGTCTTGGCGGTTGGTGGTGGTGGTGGTGTCTTGGTGGGCAGTGGTGACGGTGTCTTGGTGGGTGATGGTGCTGCAGAGACGGGTGGCTTTGGAGCAGGAGCTGAAGCTGGTGGTGGTGGTGATGATTCTGCAGGAGAAGGTGACGGAGACGAAGTTGGAGATTGCGCGAGGGCTGAAACAACCAGCAATGCCATTAAAGTGAAGTGGGAAATGGTTGAGTGCGCCATTTTTGGTTGTTTTATGGAGATGCAATGCAAGCAAAACCAACACCAACGCGATGCTTGAAAACAGATGTGAGATGTAGGAGAGCTTACAGGAGCTTGTATTTATAGAGGACTTTGTAGTATGATTTTATTTAAATGTTTCAACCGTTGATGGTATAGTATTGTGAAGATCGACAAAGTCAAGGGTGGTGAATTTAATTGTTAATTCGAAAGACAAGCGTGTCCGTGTGAGTGCGAGGCACGCCAAATGATGAGACCGATACACGTTGGGGGAGCCCACTAAGGTACAGTTTCTATCACATCTTGAACGTACACGTGGTCCAATTTTATTGTTACAAAATAGCACGCGATGAATTGACCTTTGTTATGGCAAGGTACACGAGAGAAGATTAAACGAGATAAAGAGAAAAAATATTTTATAAGATTATCTTATAACTGAAGTAGTAAAGTAGATTAATAAAATAATAATATTTTTTTATTGATTTTTTTATTTTTTCGTATATTATCTATTGATCTGTTTTATCATATTAATTATGAGACAATCTTATTAAATATTTTTTCTAAAATGAGATATGTTGACGTCTGAAACTGGTTCAGTCAACTTGCTAGTTCGTTCAAACCCAAGACTGCAGATCTGTGAAAGATACAAACAAATAAAAAGAAAGGCAAAGAGGAAGAAGAGAAACACACGAGATTTACGTGGTTCGGCCTTAAGAATGGCCTACGTCCACGGTGCCGGCTCCGGTTAGGGGCGGCAGTCACTATTACTATATCTGTTCTGCCTTTACAGTGTGAGAGAGATCTCGAGAGGAAGTCCTCTTTACATTGATTTTGATCTCCTATTTATAGAGGAGATGTTACAATTTGAATAGGTTTCGGAATGTTACAGATAAGGCAAAAAATAATATACATTAATTGAGATAATATCTCCCAAGGTTATCTCCACCGTATATGCAGCAATTGCCAAGAATATCGTGATTCAATTTGGATGACAATAGGTAAGTTGATTCCTTTCCTGAATTGAATTGATTCGCCTTCCAGAAGGTCAACTGGTCAACTCTAGCGAGCACATTGAGCGAGCGGCTTACTCCGGCGATCAGATATTGCACCCAGCGAGCAAACTTTGTCCTGGGCGAGCTGATGTGCTAGCTGATGAGCTAGCTGACGAGCAGATCTGCTAGCTGATGAACGAGCTGACGAGCAGATCTGCTAGCTGATGAACGAGCTGACGAGCAGATCTGCTAGCTGATGAACGAGCTGATGAGCAGATCTGCTAGCTGATGAGCTAGCTGACGAGCAGATCTGCTAGCTGATGAGCTAGCTGACGAGCAGATGCTTATGAGTTGGGCCTTTGTCTACTAGGTCGGTTTATTGGGTCTTTTTCATTGGACTTTTACCCACCCATTTAGGCAGTTCAAAAAATACTCATAACACAAGCCCCCCAGCTCCTAGCTCGTTTACGGGCTAGGAGTTTAAATTTCTACTGGTAAAAGCTGATCGCGCATAAGCTTGTCTTGTCTCCCTTCAATTTCTGCTTTGTCACTTTGAGTTGTGAAAGGTCTGATTCTCATCGTTTGCGAGGTCTGCTCGGCTTTCTGTTCACTTTGTTCTTAGCACTGACCTTGTGTTTTTATTCCACCAAGTCCTTGGATTCCCCTGTGGACTAAAAAATAATTGTTAATAACAATTGACCTCTCGAGCTATGCCCAGGGGGTGTTGGAACCCGGCGACATAGCGAGAGTTGAAGAGGTCTGAAACTCTGCAGTGCTTTAGAGGATAGAAATCCGAATTGATATGGCTCAATTACTCGCGAGCTGTCCAGGAGGTCGTACCCGACAACATAGTGCAATTATTTGCAAGCTACATCCAGGAGGTCGTACCCGACAACAACGTGAGCGGTTAAGGCTGTCCAGAGGGTCGTCACCCGACAACAGCGTAATAAGTTGCGAGCTACGCCCAGGGGGTCGTCACCCGGCGACATAGCCCACGTTGTTTATTTAGCCAAGGCAACTTATCATGAAGACAATGATAATCACAACACAGCAAATATAATTTATTCATATGCATAAATCGAAAAATGTTAACATGTAAGAGCATGAGCTCAGAAAGTTACCAAATATGGAATTGTGAGGATTTTTCTTACGACAGGTTCACGTTCTGGATTGGGAGCTCGCTGAGACTGCTGCCATGTTGGCTCCTGAGGTCGCTAGTTTGTCCGCTGGGCCACATAATCAGTCAGTCGACCCTGCTTGATCAGATTTTCAATGGCGTCTCTCAGCTCCCGACAATCTGAGGTGTCGTGACCAACCTCATTGTGGTACTCACAGAATTTCTTCTGGTTTCTGCTACAGACTGAGGATCTCATGGGATTAGGATCCCCAAAGTCTTCCCTGTTCTTCTCAGCTGCATAAATCCTGTCTTGAGTATTCGACAATGAGCTGTAACTGTCATGATGAGGTCGCTTAGGCCTGAACTCTTTTCTAGCCCTCTTAGCGATCTGAAAGTTCGAAAGATCTCTTTTCTCGGACTGATCTGAATCATCAGCTTCATCCTTCTGGTCAGACTTCCTTGAGCCAAAGGCTTCTTCCCATCCGACTTCCTTAGCAGCTCGCTCATAAAACTCACCTAAGTCCTTGACTGGGGACTTATATATATCTTTATACAACTTTCCATCCTTGCGGAGACCAGCTGAAATTGCTGTGAGGATGGTTTCATCTGAAGGACTGTCTACCTTGTTAACCTCGCTTCTAAATCTGGTAAGATAGTCCTTTAGCGATTCATTTTTTCGTTGGAAGACAGTGACGAGGTGGCATGGCGGCGCAAGCTGCTTCTTCAGGGCCTTGTACTGGCTGATAAATCTCCTTTGAAATTCCTCCCAACTACCTATGCTACGATCTGGGAGACTCTTGAACCAAGCTCGTGGAATGCTCCCAAAGGTTACGGGGAAGACACGACACTTGACCAACGAGCTGGTGGTCTGCAAATCCATCTGAATGTTGAACGCGTCCAAATGGTCATACGGGTCTGCGTCTCCATCATAATGAGGAATGCTAGGGACCTTGAATCTGGGAGGTAGAGGCTCGAGCTCGATATCCAAGGCGAGAGGAGTTCTTCCATTATGCTGATCCCTCTGCTCGTTACCTTCCCATCGCGCCTCAAGCCGGCGGATCCTTTGGAAGAGCTCTTCTACCATCGGATTTTCTGGCCTAAACTCTCTTAAGTGCTCACGACTCGGAGAACGGTGATTCAGTATGCTTCCATGGCCCTGCGAGCTGTTTGCTCGGTGCGACTCTGCTTGTCGCTGATTTTCCACTTCTTCTGCTCGAACTCGACGATTGTCAGCTCTTACACGAGAGTTAGGGGGAAGGAGAGAGTTAACAGATCGCGAGGCTCTCCTGACGAGCCTTTCCCGAGCTGAAATCTGTTCTCGCGGTTGTTGGAAATTTCTGGGTGCTGCTGAAACCTGTTCTCGCAGTTGCTGGAAATTTCTAGGTGCTGTTGAAACCTGTTCTCGCGATTGTTGGGAATTTCTGGGCTCAACACCTTCAAGTCTGGGCACATTCTGAGTTTGGACCTGAGCCAATGATCTGACTGTTTCTGCAAGTTGCTGCATCATGTTTCCCAGCACCTCTTGTCTCTGGTTCCATTCCTGAAGCCCCCCAGCAGTAGGAACGGCTGACGCTGGCTGGCGAGGGGCTGGAAGGTTTTCTCCTTCAGCGACTGCATCGGAAAGGGAATGAGATACGTGGTGTTGCTGCTCTATTTGCCTTTTAGGCCGATCAACCGCTAAGCTACGACTCCTGGTTCTTCCTCCTGCCATGGCTGCCGAAAACTGAGAAAAACGCTGCAGTTTGGCCCTTCCTCTAGCGCCAAGATGTTGACGTCTGAAACTGGTTCAGTCAACTTGCTAGTTCGTTCAAACCCAAGACTGCAGATCTGTGAAAGATACAAACAAATAAAAAGAAAGGCAAAGAGGAAGAAGAGAAACACACGAGATTTACGTGGTTCGGCCTTAAGAATGGCCTACGTCCACGGTGCCGGCTCCGGTTAGGGGCGGCAGTCACTATTACTATATCTGTTCTGCCTTTACAGTGTGAGAGAGATCTCGAGAGGAAGTCCCCTTTACATTGATTTTGATCTCCTATTTATAGAGGAGATGTTACAATTTGAATAGGTTTCGGAATGTTACAGATAAGGCAAAAAATAATATACATTAATTGAGATAATATCTCCCAAGGTTATCTCCACCGTATATGCAGCAATTGCCAAGAATATCGTGATTCAATTTGGATGACAATAGGTAAGTTGATTCCTTTCCTGAATTGAATTGATTCGCCTTCCAGAAGGTCAACTGGTCAACTCTAGCGAGCACATTGAGCGAGCGGCTTACTCCAGCGATCAGATATTGCACCCAGCGAGCAAACTTTGTCCTGGGCGAGCTGATGTGCTAGCTGATGAGCTAGCTGACGAGCAGATCTGCTAGCTGATGAACGAGCTGACGAGCAGATCTGCTAGCTGATGAACGAGCTGACGAGCAGATCTGCTAGCTGATGAACGAGCTGATGAGCAGATCTGCTAGCTGATGAGCTAGCTGACGAGCAGATCTGCTAGCTGATGAGCTAGCTGACGAGCAGATGCTTATGAGTTGGGCCTTTGTCTACTAGGTCGGTTTATTGGGTCTTTTTCATTGGACTTTTACCCACCCATTTAGGCAGTTCAAAAAATACTCATAACAAGATAAAATTGAATGAAATGAGGCATAATAGGATTAAATTAATATTATATCATATTTGATGTAATTGGAATTGAATTGAATTCGATTAAATTAATTTAATATTTGTATAAGTTATTTGTGAATAAAATATAAATAAATTGATCTTTAAATATATTTAATACAAATAAAAATAAACATTTATTTTTTGATAAATTTTATATTTATGAACCTTCACAAAACTAAATTAATTTATTTTTAATTGATATTAAAATTATAAAGTTCATAAAATCATTAAATAAATTTATAAGTATTGAATATATTTAATATTATAATAAACTAATTTTTTAATAATTGAAAAAAAAATAAACAATAAACAATGAAATCTCACTCTGCCAGCGCTGCTGGGACTTCGAAATTCTATCAAGAAGGGTTTTCACAATGAGGCCCACATGGTGGCAGGATGGAAAATCTCCCACATGAGGTTGCACCAAACACCAGTTTTTTTGGGTTGGAAAAATTTTCATCCCAATCCCCTTTCATTTTCCGCCTTCCAAACGCGCCCCAGTAAACGAGAGAGGTATCCTACCCTGAGGGTATTTTCTATATTTTGGAGATAATGATATGGAAAGAAATAAATGTCTAATATCCTACGGATTATCTAAATTTATCTCAAAATATTTATAAAATATCTCAATATTTTCAAAAAATCTCAAAATTTCTAAGAAAAAAATAATAATAATTTCACCTTAGTAATTTATAAATATTTTGTGAATTATTAAAATATTGTTTTAATCTTAAACACTCAAATTATTGTTCAAATAATATAGATTAAACATTAATTGGGAAATCTCAATCCACATATTGCTTCTCATGATCAACATGTGAGAATAAATATTGAACACGTGATTAGAGAGAACTTAGTGTAGATCGTGGAGTTACTATTAGCGGCTCTTCTAATGATCATCAACATATCTATGATGGAGATAGTAGAAGAGAGTATGATGGAGATGATGATGATGATGGTTGGAATGAGGGAGGAATTGGGCTTACTGTATTTAATCATTTACCATTAAGCCTAGAAAAATATCAGTATTGATATACATGTTAGGATGTTGGTGTAGGTAATGAACAAATAAGAAAATATTTTGATCAAAGTCGTGGTAGACAAGGAGGAGAAATGAGTCAAATTGGTGAAGATTTGTTGAGTATGACTTTTTCTTCCATCGGTATAGACTAAGGAAGGCAAAAATCCCTAGCCCATCCCAGACCAACGAGGCTCAAATTTGTTTGGAGAGGTTTAAAGCATTGGAGTCGGGTTTAGAGTCATATTTAAGTCAATAAATTTTTACCCGATCTATGGCTCCATTAGTAGAAATACTAGTCTAAGAAAATACCAATCTAAGAAAGAGGGTTGGTGTATGGAATTGATAATATCTACACCATAGAAGTGTTATATTGTAGTTATGAATATCTATGGATCAAATGGATATGAGAATTGGTATCCTCATGTCCAAATCCTTTCTCTATCTCTTTCCTCGTATCCACCCCAATCCCCATTTAGGAGTATTAGGTAAGGGGGGTATTTGGGGATAACTTCCTCCGTACCTTGTTATCAATTTCCTTCGTTTGACCTCATTAGATCAATTTATTACAAAAGAATAATAAAATTCATATAATCAAACACGTATAAATAGCAACATAATGTTGCATCAAAAGAAAAAAAAAATCCAACATAATTCTCTAAATAATTCTCCAACTAACTAAATTCACAAAAAATTTGAAAAAAATAAATAAATAAAGTAATCCCATCATATGTTAAAATCCAATTTTACAAGAGTCACAACTCATGGTATAACACAAAAATATATATATATATATGGATAATTTAATCTAATATATATAATTTTAATGATTATTAATATTTCTATTTATATATTAAAAATAATTTAGGGGAATGGGTAATGGGTATGGGGATGTCTGCGCCATACCCATACCCATTTGCAAATGGATATTGAATTTATCCCAAACCCATACCCATGCGACAAGAAACCCAAAAGGCTGTCCCCAAATGGGTAGGGCTATTTTGGCATCCCCAAATTTGTAGCAGAATAGGCCACGACCTGCATCCACAGCCAAAGTCAAACAATTCCTAATTGCCATAGCTTCACCCACCGGTGGATTATTTGTTACTACCCTTATCTTATCCATTAAATCCATATTGTTTTAGATAAAAAAATTAAGAAGTAAAAACGAACATAGAAAATAGTTATTTTAGCAACAAAAACAACACAAGTACATAAAAACGACAATTATAGGGACCAAGCAAAATCTCATCGAATTATCACTCCAGTACGTATGGTGCACTCTTCTTCTCTACATAATGAAAACGGCAGCGACTGTTCCAAAGACCAGAGCTCCAGTAACGGAAAACCTGTTAAAAGCGGCAGCAGCGTTGACGAGCGAAGGTGGCGCGGGAGGTAGAGATGGTGGCAAGGAGATGAAAATAGGAGCTGGAGCGGGAGAGGAAGCCGGAGATGGAGGAGTCAGAGGAGGATCAGCCACTGCTGGAGATGGCGCAGAAGACGGCGCCAAAGATATGTATGATGAAGGCTGCGGCAGAGATTGTGACCAAGTTGAAACAAACACCAATGCCACTACAATGGAAAATACAGCCACTGTGTGAGCCATTTCACTAACTTGAAAATAATATTTCAACAACTGAAAGAAAGGATTTTTTTTTTTTTCCCTTTGTTTTTTTAAGGGCAAGGCAATGAAAAGAGTGTAGTAGTATTGGTTTGGTAAGAAATGAGAGTGCATGAAAGAGCATATATAGAGTGGGTTTGTGTGGATGTCTCTTAAAACCGGTTGTGAGAATGTTTTCAGCCACAGTAAATAAATGAAAATAAATACTAGTATTGTTATGTTATCTATATATATATTTTTTCTTCAAACTACTAATCTTTTAGGTAATTACAATAACCATTTAATCGGTTTAAAATAGAATTGTGAAAAGACATAATAACAGAAATTTATGTTATCTATATATACGAATGATTAAAAGCGCGATAAGATTTATATATAATGATAAGTTACTATGTGTAGTTTAAAAATTTATTCCCATAATATTGGAAGAAATCTATTATCACAATATGAAAAGAAAACTTTCGGTATATGTTAATAAATACTTATTGTAAGACTCAAACCATGATCATAGATGTGAAACGAAAATGTATTAACTATTAGAATTATGAATGAATAATCGTAACTCTTAAGGATAAAATTACTTATTATATCTTTTGACATTACTCATACTAAACATACTAAAAAAAGTACAAACCAATTTTTACATAAAATTGAACCTTTTTACAAAATGATTTTGAATTACAGATTAAACAGCTTTTTAAATTTCGTATTTGTTCTTAAAATTTGTAAATAACTCTTAGAAATTTTATTAAAATTGATGAAAAACATCTTATACAAAAAAAAAAAAAAGTTTCAGAAATTTTTTAAAATACTAATAAACTCTATCGTTGTACAATTAAAAAAATCCAATATTGAAAAGGTGAATGATATATTTCGAACGATGATGAAAGGAAATATTTCCTGAAAAGGAAATAGAAGAAAACAACGGTTGAACGTGAAAACATGACGGTTAGATAGCTTGATAATTGCTAAACAACCATCATACAGTTGCCTACTCATCTTCGTGGGCTCATAATTTAGATTGCACGTCATCTTACTGTTCAATCATTACAGCTGTGCTACATCTGTACAGGTCATAATATGGAAACAATCTCAAATGAGATTTTAATTTTCTTTAATTTATTTTAGAAAAAAAAAAATTCGAACTCTTCATTTTTTTTAGGGAAATTTTCAAAATCTTCCAAACTTTTAAGTTATTCTCTATCATCCCCCAACTTTATGCTACTACTAGCCAAAATCATCTTAACCTTTAAGGAAATCTCTATTTTCCCCCTTCCCATTGATTTTTTCATTAAAACATAATATAAATATCGATAATCAAAAAGGCAGTTCCAATTTTTTTTTTTTTTTAATATTTGAGTAATTATCACTCAAAAATTTATCTAAATTTATGTGATATATAAGTTTTCAACACTAATATACCATATTATTTGGATATTAATATTTTAAAAAAATAATAATAATTAGGCAACCTAGCATTGCTCACTATTGTTTCTACAATTATAAAATACAATTCAAATATAAACTAAATATGTTACCTTTAAAAAAAATCTGGCACTATGTAGACCTAACAAAATCAATCGTTATAAATAAAGTTCAGAACACTATTCCTTCTATCTCTGTATTATAAAAGTGAAGGGAGAATTATTGGTTTATATTGCTAAGAGTGAAAGTCCTACATATTTTATGAAATTTGGTAATGAATCTCTGATGTTTCTCTGTATAATCCAAATGGTCATCGACATCAATTATATTCTATAATGAATATATAAAATATTATCGATAAGATGTATTCAATCCAAGAATTAAAAGTAATGAGAGACATTATCCAAAAGAGAAAGTAATAAGAGGATGGCAGTCGCACACCTCACACCCTATCTAATCTCTCATGCAGGTAAACCTAACATTTCTCAGCAACTTAACCTCTCAATCCATCTCCAACTGCGTTCCATTTGAGATTGAGATCTAAACTCATACAAATTTGTCCTTTTCAACTGTCTTTCCTCCTTTTATGTTTTCAAAATCAAAATGGAATTGTTAATAGGAATATTAAATTGAAATCTACAAGATCCAGTCGCGACGACAAGATTAAATTTCACATTTATGATCAAAGTTTCAATCCTACAATATGTTAATAAATACATATTGTAGGACTAAAACTATGATCATAGATGTGAAATGAAAATGCATTAAGTATTAGAATTATAAATGAATATATTTTTCTTCGTAACTCTTAAGGATAAAATCATTTATTATATCTTTTAACATTATTCTTACTAAACATACTAAAAAAAGCACAAATCAATTTTTACATAAAATTGAACCTTTTTACAAAATGATTTTGGATTACGGATTAAACAGCTTTTTAAATTTCGTATTTGTTCTTAAAATCTGTAAATAACTCTCAGAAATTTTATTAAAATTAATGAAAAACATCTTATACAAAAAAAATGTTTCAGAAATTTTTTAAAATACTACTAAACTCTATCGTTGTACAATTAAAAAAATTCAATATTGAAAAGGTGAATGATATATTTCGAATGATGATGAAAGGAAATATTTCCTGAAAATGAAATAGCAGAAAACAACGGTTGAACGTGCAATCATGACGGTTAGATAGCTTGATAATTGCTAAACATCCTACGGTTGCCTACTCATCTTCGATGAACACGTGGGTTCATAATTTAAATTGCACGTCATCTTACCGTTCAATCATTACAGCTGTACTACATCTGTACAGGTCATAATATGGAAACAATCTCAAATGAGATTTTAATTTTCTTTAATTTATTTTAGAAAAAAAAAATTTGAACTCTTAATTTTTTTAGGGAAATTTTCAAAATCTTCCCAACTTTTAAGTTATTCTCTATCATCCCCCCAACTTTACGATACTAGCCAAAATCATCTTTACCTTTAAAGAAATCTCTATTTTCCCCCTTCCCGTTGATTTTTTCATTAAAACAGAATATAAATATCAATAGTCAAAAAGGCAATTCCAATTTTTTTTTTTAATATTTGAGTAATTATTACAAAAAATTTATTTAAATTCACACTTAAATACCGAACCGATGTGATATATAAGTTTTCAATACTAATATACTATATTATTTGGATATTAATATTTTTTAAAAAAATAATAATTAGGCAACCTAGCATTGCTCACTATTGTTTCTATAGTTATAAAATACAATTCAAATATAAACTAAATATGTTACCTTTAAAAAAAATCTGGCACTATGTAGACCTAACAAAATCAATCATCATAAATAAAGTTCAAAACACTATTCCGATTATAGGAAAATGTAATGTAATGAGCAAATGAAAGATTCTAGCTCTGTATTACAAACGTGAAGGGAGAATTACTAGTCTATATTGCTAAGAGTGAAAGTCCTACATATTTTATGAAATTTGGTAATGAATCTCTGATGTTTCTTTGTATAATCTAAATGGTTATCGACATCAATTAGATTCTATAATGAATATATAAAATATTATCGATAAGATGTATTTCAATCCAAGAATTAAAAGCAATGAGAGACATTATCCGAAAGAGAAAGTAATAAGAGGATGACAGTCACACACCTCACACCCTGTCTAATCTCTCATGCAGGTAAACCTAATCTTTCTCAGTAGTTTAACCTCTCCATCCATCTCTAACTACGTTCCATTTGAGGTTGAGATCTAAACTCATACAAATTTGTCCTTTTCAACTGCCTTTCCTCTTTTTATGTTTCCAAAATCAAAATGGAATTGTTAATAGGAATATTAAATTGAAATTTACAAGATTCAGCGCGACGACAAGATTAAAATTCATCAAACGTCGGACCTATTGATAAAAGTATTTAGAGCTAATTACTAATTTTTAATGAAAATTTTTTATACTTACATAAATCATATTTGTAGCATATCATAAAATATAATGAGACAAATAATAAAGATCGACCTCGGAGAACACCAAGGAATATAGAAACTACATAATAAAGCATTTTTTTCATTAATCTTCTACTCTAACAAATATATAATGTTAGGTTTTCTAAATATTCTGTCCAATTGAGGTTCCAATGATGTGGCAAGCTCAAATAATTTATCGAAATTCATGTCTAAATGACGTGACATGTCATTACTCATTAATAAATTATTGGATACCAATCAATTCATTTGCTTTTATTTGGACTGACTTTAAAATCAAGGAAATGCGCATTATTTTCACAACAAATTGGTGAATTTATCTCATGGCTTTTGGAATTACAAATATTTTAAACTATATGCTAAATTTCAATTAAAAAATAAAAAGAAAAAAACCTCGAAATAATTTCTTGTTTTCGTTCACTCTTTTTTTTTTTTAAATAAATAAAATTGATAGAAGCGCCTTAATTCTTTTCTAAGATCCAAAATGCCCTCTAACTTCTACTTTGATTATATCTGATGGGCCACAAAGAAAAGGGTCCAAGTCTAGTTTAAATGAAATACAACCCAAAAAAACAAAAGGAATAGACTTAATATACATGGCATGGACAAAAAGTACAGCCCAACTATAAATATGTGACTATAAAGTAAGATACATTATTTAGCTTTTTTTTTTTTTAAAAAAAGATTTTGTACTTTTTGTCTTTCTCTTTCTTCTCAATTGCTTTTTCCTCTTTCGTTTGATTCTCGATTGATTGCAGTAATGAAATGTTTAATTTTAATTTTAATGTAGTCCAAGTCAAACCATACCCAAAAATAAAAGAAGTCATTATATTTTAGTCCAATCTGAACTCATCCCTCCAAATCTCAATCCTTTATAGTCTCACTGTCAATACCATCCTAAGTTGTGTGCCAAGTGCCAACACAGTCCAAGGGGACAAAAAATGTCCTAAAGTCCACACGTGTGAAGAATCTTCCCATAATAAACATAACATTTTGAAATCATGTTATTTGATATGAAGTTTACCGATGATTAAATATATATTACATGACATGAGATATTATCGGATTGAATGAATGTGTCAAAAGTCATAAAAATATTTTCCAATGGTAAAATATATATATATATATTACATAACATAAGATATTGTTGGATCGATCGAATGTGTCCCAACCTATTAAAATATGTTTTGTAAAGCTATGTACATACTAGACAATAGAATCAGGCATTGTTCTCCTGTCTCTACCCATATTCTTCACATACCATCTCTTCTGGCACCCACTTACCTTTTAAAGACATCCAAACTATTAACCAAGACCCAAACAGCAGCCCCAAGTTCCAGCATTCCATCTATTTCATCATCAGTTTTCCCAATTAACTAGCTTACAAGGTATGGTTGACTCTTAGATGTCATAAGGACAAAAGCTAATCCATAACTTGCTGTCTGAATAAATTACCTAAGATTGACATTTCTATAAAAGAATACATGATTCAATACCAAAATATCAATAACAAATATTATACTGCACATTAAAATTCTAAAAAAAATTAAATAAATAACTGTGTAGTGTTCATAGAGATAATTTAGAATTCAATAAATGAGATTTCTTCAGTCTACTTTACAATTAGGGAGAAAATGAATGAATGATTCTTCCCCAGTGCGCTCGATAAAATTATTATATCACCTAGTTTGAAACAAAAAGACATGAAATAAACTGAATGTTGTATCTTGTATCTAATGTTACCTCCGAGTAGTTTTCAGTAATGTCACAGTTCATCCTCCCATCTCATAGTCAAACTATATGTGATCAAAAACAAGTAGAGCGGCCTATGAGTCAGATACAGCATCAAAAGGAGCATTGATGCTTGTTTTACCATTGCCATTGATGAGATTGCTTAGGTTGCCACTAACTCCTAAACCATACACATGGCCCATTTTCGCCCGCTTGGTCTCCAAGTATCTCCTATTCTCCTCTGTAATAGTAGTTACTAGAGGAACCCTGCCAGCAATAGCCAAACCGTAACCCTTGAGCCCAATGTACTTCGAAGGGTTGTTTGTCATCAGCTTCATTGTCCGAACACCCAGGTCCCTCAATATCTGCATTTTCCAAGACAATATGTTCAACATTGCAATTCTTTTTGGTAGAAAAATAGTAAGTGCAGTTAAACATGGTATGCATTTTGGGAATGGAATGGCTTCAAACAATAAATTTTGGAATCTCTAATCCTATCTACTCATCAATAAAAATTTTGACCCATTAAAAAATCAAATAGAGCACTCATTTAATTTTGATCTCAACTTAAGAAGTTACATTAGATAGCAGATACAATGAATTTTTGGTCTTAGAAAATTTGGCATTGCTAATTTCCTTCATAATCTGTCGTTTTTATGTTGGGGATACCCAATGCCAAATATTTTAGAATATTCTTCTCTACAAGCTTCAATAAATAGTAATAACCGAGATCAAAAGACAAAAACCAATATATATGCATAACATAGATCACTGCACCCATTCGATTTGGAGCCTCATGGTATCTTCCCCCATATTGTGGAAGATCTTAGTTCAAACTCTAGAAATGGTTGGAGAGGAAGCTTAAGGAGATGGATAAGCTTCATTAAAAAATAAAAAAGTAAGTTTTAAAACCCTATGCAGCAACCTGACCTTATTATCACAAATTGATCTAAACTTTAGAAACTTGGAGTATTTGGAGGTCACCCAAAATGAAAGCTTAGCAAATATTTTGATGTGCTACAAGAATGATGGAAAAAGTATAATGAACAGCTTTAATCCTAAATGCAGCTTTCCAACACTCCCAGACATTGTAATTCTAGTTGAAAGTACCTGTGCACCAATGCCGTATTCCCGTGAATCAACAGGCAGTCCTAGTTCCTCATTTGCTTCTACTGTATCACGTCCATCATCCTGTAAGTTATAAGCACGAAGCTTGTGGCCCAAACCAATGCCTCTTCCCTCATGCCCACGGAGATAAACTAAAACACCCCTCCCAGCAGCCTCAATCTGCTGCATTGCAAGGGCAAGCTGGTTACCACAGTCGCATCTGGCTGATCCAAATATATCCCCAGTGAGGCATTCTGAGTGTACCCTCACTAGAATATCTTGCCCATCCCCAATGTCACCCTGTTGAAGTCACACCCTTCTATTAACTTACTTTTTGAAATAGAATATATTTATAAACAAATTTACTAAGATTAGACAAACATATTCAATGCTTTAGAGCAAACGGATCAAATTACAAACCACCCATTTAATATGCAGGTAACTGTGAAATCATGACAGAGACTTCCTACAGGGTTTTTAGCCGGATCTTAAAAGGTCCTCCTACTAAATCTCAGCTACATCAAATTTTCATCAAGTAATTCAGTAGCAAACACAAACGTTGCTTACCTTAACCATTGCAATATGCTCCATCCCATCTAACACCGATCTGTAACAGTAAGCTATAAATGGCCCCCACATTGTAGGGATCCGTGCAGCCGAAGAACGATCTACTAATTTATCTCTCTTCCTCCTATACCTGTCAATCATTGAAGAAACAGGAACAATCCATTAGAATTTTTTTGTAATTTATTTAATTATTTTTAAGGAAAAAGAAAAACAAGAAAAGATTGCACATGTTCATGTATGTTTTAAAACTTGAAAAGAATGAAATTACATATAAAAATATGTTTCTTCTTTAACTATGTTTATCACATGCTGGACCACATTAAATGAACACTAAAAAGTAGTTATTGGCAACCAAGGTCAAAAGGACAGGTTTAGGAGTGCTTTGGGGTCCTGAACAGACACATTAAGATAGTCCGAATTTGGTTATCCTTCCAATCAGACTGTTGGCTGCCAACACTTCCATACCGACTACTTAGATTCAAAACCAATTTGCTCAGAAATTTACTATTAACTTGTGCCTGTTTAATTTTCTTGGACATAGTTAAAGCATTCTAAAATGGTGGAGCTTGCTTACATATGTTGAAAACTATTAAATTCACCAAAATTTACTACCAAACTATTGATCCCAAGTCTTTATTCATGACTTATATTCGGTTTTTACTAATCCAATAATGAGAAGGTTTGCACATAATTATACAAATAAAGACAAACTTTTCATGGCAATTAGCTTCAAGTTTTGTGCACAATTAAATTAAAAAATAAATAAATAAAAAAAGGAAGAAAAAAGACCAATGACAAGTCACTTAGCAAAACAATTACTCCTTTTGCAAAGATTTCAAGTGAAGACAAAATAGTTATGATCTTAATGAATCGACTTAGCCATAGGATCTTTATCAGATGAGTGCAAGTAAAGTCTCCTAATTTACCTTATGAGATCAGCAATGGATATAATTTTCAAGTTCTCCCGTTTTGCAAATTCACGAAGCTTTGGTAATCTAGCCATGGAACCATCATCATCAACAACCTCACATAGAACTGCTACAGGGTCCAATCCAGCTAGCATGGCAAGGTCAACAGAAGCTTCTGTATGTCCAGCTCGCTTCAAAACACCACCTTCCCTGTACTTGAGAGGGAAAATGTGGCCTGGGCGGTTGAAATCCTCGGGTTTCGAATCTCTAGAAGCAAGGCCTAACACAGTTGTAGCCCTGTCATGAGCTGATACTCCTGTAGTCGTCCCATTTTTTGCATCCTTTAAAATGATTTCACATGCAAACCATAGTTAGAAAACGTCGGAACTACAACATAGGCTATGCAAGGAGAATAAAAAGTAGCTAGTAAGAAAGTCTATCAGAAAGAGGCATGAACTAAAATAAAACGTGATATCATTATTAATAATAACAAAAATGTTTCTCAAATAAGTAGTCGAACTAACTAAAAGATTTCATCATTAACAACATCACATTCAAAAAACCGATGACAATTCACAATTCAACTCAAACGCTAAGATACATCATTTCACACATCAAATATGAAAAGTTCATTTTTTTTTTCTCATTTATTTATGTATTTTTCAAGAAGGGAGTGCTAGAGATTACTTTTATTTGCAGGGTGTTGAATTGAATTATATTTGACAAATAGCAAATTATACAATATTTTAATGAGTATGACAATAAAGCATATAATACAAAAGTACACATACCACTGTCACCGTGAATGCGGTACAAAGTTTCTCATCATTTTCTTTTTGTGTTACCATCAAAGGAAGGTTCAACCTCTCTAGGTCTTCACCTTTCATGCTCACGCAAACTATTCCAGTCCCATGTTTCACAATAAAAGCCATAGCTTCAGGTGTTGCCAATTGTGCAGCCATTATTAGATCTCCTTCATTTTCTCTATCTTCATCATCAACAACCACTACCAGCTGCATTGCTAGTTCCAATTAGTAAAGGGAAATCAAATATATAAAATTATATGCAAGAAAAATAAACAAACACATTACAAGATGTCAGACTGTTTCAAACTTAAGCACAACACTCTACCTTTCCTTGACGGATGTCTTCAATGGCCTCAGGGATGGAAGAAAAGCCTTCGGTGGGAAAATCCAACTCATATTCATCATTTGTACTCGCAAATCCAATATCCTCAGCGTTAGTAATTGCATCAGGCTGTTCCTCAATCACAACCAACCGCTCATCAACAAGAGCACTTTTCGCTGCAAGGTTTTTTCCATTGGGATAGGACAGAAGATCACCTTCTCCAGATATCAACATAGCTCTACTTTTGCCCACACCTTTAATACTAATGGATGATTTAGTAGCTAGCTGTAACCTGGTCAAGTTTGATGTTGCCAACAAAGAATTCATGCCGTGCAATCCACTGAAAAGCTTAAATTTTTTACATTCTCTGCATCGAGCAAAAGTCAATAAGATCTTGATACACCCCAGAACCATAGACAAATAACAATCCTTTGTACAAACCATTGCATCATGCATATTCCTCAAGTCCAAACATAGCAAGCAGCAGATATTAACATCACAATTAGCTAGGATATATATGCACAAGTTTTGAATCTTTTACAAGCAAGAATGTTGGTGTTGGCAATTATAATGAAAAGAGTGACAATTACATTTTTTTTTAAAAAAAAAAATTACATTAGAAACACTTACAAAGTTGACCCCATACAATTGATCTTTGTAATAAGAAGCAAGAGATAAGAAACTCCTCCAATTAGATTAATTAGAATATTAAACATGAATGTTTATACACAAACAAGCCCCAACAAGGGGTATGCCAAGTTTGGTGATAGTCTTCATTTTTTTCTATCTATACAAAAGGAGCCAACCAACCTCTAACAAACCACTTCAAAATGAAAATTAGGCAGACAAATTTACAAGCTTAATGAGAAGGTTGGATCTAAGGGAAATATAAAGATGGCAACAAAGTGAATCCCAATGCCAAGTTGAAAACAAGAGAGCCCAGAAGAGCAACTTACAGAGGGCGAGAGAGAACTGTTGTTGAAGGAGAAGAGAGGTTGAGAGACGCCATTGTTTGGTATTGAATGTCAAGTGTCTGACAAAGGTTTGAAGAGGGTGTGGCTTTGAATTGTAAGAACTGAATATATAGAGATGATAGAGGTTTTGAATTGTAAGAACTGAATATATAGAGATGATAGAGAGGAGGAGGAGGAGGCAAATTGAAACTTTGTAAGGAAGATGGCACGAAACAGATTAACAAAGTCTACGGAATCTTAAACAAAAGTTGGTCACACGCGGGCCATGTCACCGCTGCCCCCACCTACTACCGAAGTCCCTTTTATTCTACTGATAATAATAATATTATTAATATTTCGTTTTTCTCTTAAACTAATGATAATATTTCTTTATTTCCAAAAATAAAAATAACCCTAATTTATATAAAAATAATAATAATAACTTAAAGATTTGGATCGGACCTTTAATCTCTTTTCTTTTTTATTTTTCTTTTCTTTTACTTTTTTAAGATCTAAACCCATGTATTCAATCTCTTCTTTTAATAATATTTTATTTTTATTTTTAAATTAATTATATGGTAGATGGTCGAGATTTCATGTTTTATTTTTTTATTATTTTAATTTTTTATTTTCTATGATTTTAAATTTTTTAAAAAAAATAAAAAATTAATTGACGAAATTACTCTTAAATTAAATGAGTTTGACTAACTTCAACAAAAATTAACTAATAGCGTTGGGGTTTTAGTATAATAAAATGATAAATGTATTTCCACTTCTTTTTAATCACATCTCAGATGATGTTCTGCAATTTGCTTTAATAATGATAACCTTAATTTATATAAAGGGTTTTTTTTTTCCCTAGCCGTTAATAATTAAGAGCATGTTTTACTAGCACCAAATAACTGATCTAATATTTTCTAGCAATTTTTTATTATTCAATTTTTTTAATTATGAAAATACCCTTATTTTAAAATGTTGAAAATCCCGCACAAATTTTAAGTTCTCATCATCAGAAATAAGGCGCGGTCTGCACCTTTTGTGCGCATGACCCGGGCCTATGTGTGTGTGGTTCGTGCTTACGTGCATGTGGTCAATACTTTTGTACATGTGGTCGGCACATATATGCATGTGGTCGACATCTTTGTGCATGTGGTTTGCGCCTATGTGCATGTGGTCGATGCATATATGCATGTGATCGACACCTTTGTGTGTGTCGTCCGCATTTATGTGCATGTGGTCGATGCCTTTGTGCGTGCAGTCTATGCCCTTAGTAGGTATTGTCCACCCTTATATGTGTGTGATCCGCACCTACGTGTGTGTTGTAACCACCATATGTTATATATTGATAATTAATTATCTATTTACTTCGGATTTTATAATTGAGAAGGAGAAAGAAATAATAATTTGACTAATGTTAGAGTTTTATTATTTTTGGGAAGTTTAAAAGAAAAGGATATTCATTTATTAAAGAATATATATTATTAACTATTTATGCATATAAACATAAGATTAAATAGGAGTTGTATAGAGATTAGAACTCCAAGTTTTATACTTTATTGGGTACTATTTAGAGTTGAAAATATATATATACACACACATTTCTTCTTCAGCAAAATTAATCAACTTATTCTTGAATTTCAAAGATCAAAGAGGTTTTAGGTAAGTTACTTCTTAATATAATCATATACAATATTTAGATTGTATCCCATAGGTTATAGATTTTATTTTTAGAATGGTGGATATATTGATTCATGTAGCTTTTTTTTTTTTTTTTTTAATCAAGTGACTTTTGATTTAAGAAAGTACGCACGAATGATGTTCGGAGATTGATTTAGATTATTTAAGAGAGGGATTAAATCATGTTAATGATTAGCATATTTGGTTTTTGAAATAAAGTACTATTGGAATATTTTGTTTTGAAAATCAGTCGAATTTGAGAAATTATTTAGCTTATCTACACTGTTCAGAAAATTACAAAATTTAATATTTAGATAGATTAATATGTATTCTATTGGCATATAAAATTTTGTGATTTTCAGGGGACTATAGAATTTATTAAAATTCTTAGAGTGCATTGTGGTCAAAGTAAATTTTTCTGGATAGTTTTTAAAAGGCTAAATCAAACAAAGTTTTACCTAAACTAGCAGTCCCTGGTTGATTTGAAATTTTTACTGGAGGTTGATTAATGTGTCTCGAATGTCTATGTAAAAGTTTAGGTTGATTGGAGATCTAGAGAGTTAATTAAAAAATATTTAGAGTAACAACGTCGGGGCTGAAAATTTGAAGCAAAAATGATAGAATTTCCGATTTATTATAATAAGGTTAAATCTGTCCAAACAAAATTGTTATGGTGATAACATTGTAATTATTTTAATTCTGTAATTGTATAGGTGCATGCGATTATTGAGCTTATTTTGTAAATTTATGCTTATTTAAGGTAAGTAAATTTATTCATGATATATGTATGTTGGTTTATAAACTTTTGAATACTCTGAAATCTATATTTATGTTAAACATTAAATGTAAACATGATTTTTTAAGTTATTTATATAGCAATAAAATATTTTTGCTGGAGTTTTCAAATTATTTTACTTCCAAAATTTATATTATCATTCAATTTAAAAAGAAAACCTATGATTTAAGCGTAACCCAAAAACTTTGCAAAAATTTATATATTAAATTTAAAATCTATTATTTCTTAAAATTGATTAATAATTATTAAATATTTTATCGTGTGTTTTGTAAATATACCATTTAGATAAGATCATGAAAAATGGTTTTGGCTTATTGTCCATCGTTATTGTTCTAATATTGGTCCAGTTGGATTCTTATATATACATATTTTGATCTTGTCACACGGGGTAATTGTGACATTCTATTATTCTAATCGTGTCATATCAGTAATTATGATATTTTGTTATCCTGACTGCGTCACACGGGTACTTATGACACTATAAGAAATGAGCTAACTTTTTATTTATGTTATTTGAATATATGTTTTGACATGATATTTTGTTCCTTTTACTGTTTTATCCTATATGGTATCTTTTGCAAATGTAAAAATTGATTATATTTTCGATTTTGAATATTGGTTTTAAAATATGTTTATCTGTATTGAATTTTTCTATCTGACTTATAAAAGTAATCATGATGATACTAATATTATGCATGAATTTATTAACCGAGTTTACGGTTCATCCCTTGTCTCCATCATTTTTGCAGAGTAGGATTAGTGGACATTGAATGTTTAGAATTTAGAGTTCATTTGAACGTGAAGCTTTGGTGATAGTTAATGCAATTCATTATATTAAGTTTTAGATTTTATACATATTAGAAATTTAGCATGGACATATATTGTTTCAGAAGTTAATTTTTACAATTTTTCTTTAGAAAATTATGTGTGGTAGCTTTTGTTGATCACTATCAAACTTTGGAAATAAATTTATAGGAATTTTATTTTATTTATTTATTTATTTATTTTTTAAGATCTAGCTTGATTGTAACATCTTATTTCTTTGTTATCATATTTGGGGTGTTACACGTGTGATCTACACCTTAATGGATGCATGTTCTCTGTCTCTTTCAATGGTGCTTGGATGAGAACTTGTTTAGAGATGCATTATTTTCATTGTCGTTCTCTTCGATTCGTGTCATATTAGGACGTGATTCGCAACGAATCACTACGAACGTGTCTTCAACATTATCAACCATCAATTTCATCAATTCTCTCACAACAACATCATTGACAACCACATTCATCAACAACAATTACATCCATCAACAACAACTACATCTATCAACAACATCCATGAATGACCATCCATTTCGTCGAACCATCCATTTATGCATTTGGTGTCTAGTTTGTCAAACCCATAACCAAACATCAAATGCCCAAAAAAAAACAAAAGGAATGAATGAGAGTTGCTGCTAGTCGATGAACGACGATAAAGAAGGACACAACAAAGAGAAAGGGAGAGATGGAGGAGGAAGAGAGAGAATTGATTTGAGAAAAGAGAGAGAGAGATCATAGAAAATAGGGAAGAGAGAGAGAGAAAGAGAGAAACCAAAAAATTTTATAAAGGCTTTTTTTTTTTTTTTTTTTAAAGAATGGTATTAGGGTATTTTCATTTAGGTGGGTGCTAAAAAACCTAAACTCAGTTATTCAGTGCTAGTAAAACATGTCCTCAATTCTTTGAGGCTATTTCACACCATTTACTCTTTATACAAATTAAATTTTGTTCAAAAAAGTTTAAAAAAATAATAGAAAAACTAAAAATTTAAAAATACCTTCCACATATGAGATGGATGTGGAGATATAAAAAAAAAAATTGTAAAAAAGGTTAAATATTAAAAGATTAAAAACTAAAATTGGATCTTTATTATTCATCTCTAGGTATATGATCATTATTCATTTAAAAAAAATTTTAAAAGGACAAAAAAAATATGGAGAATCATATTGGATCTCCACTATTCATATAATGGGATAGAAGACGTGGATCCAAATCTAAATCTCCACTAATTTAAATTTGAAGGTTGATTTAAGAAAATCATTATCTCTTTTGAAAGGTTAATTTTGGTTGTTAAAATATATCTATATATATATATATATATATATATATATATATATAGACAAACAAACAAACAAAGTTTTAAGAGGGTGACAGTAATTTACTCCGTATATAAATTAACTATTCTGTGTTGAGTTTCATTTATGGGACATTGGTTATGTTTAAGTGAATTCAAATATGACCTACTCTACAAATGGTGTCAATACTACCAAAACATTATTCACGTGAAACTCTGAGTATTTAGCCTTGATCATCACTGCTAAATTGGCTCTATTTTTCTATTATTTAAAAATAAAAAAGATATTATGAAAAATCTCTTAAAAAGTAAAGTAATGGTGAATATGTTTTGAATTTTTTTATTAGGTGAACCGTCCTCTACATATTAAAAAAACCGATTTGTGTTAAAGTTAAATGGTATATTGGTAATTGAATGAGTAATTATATTTGTTTTAATAAATAAATAAAAATTAAATAAAAAAATTTGAAAAAAATTAAATAATTAAATAAAATTTTAATTCATCATATCTTCACTCGTCTTATTTAAGATGGACGATAAAGATTAATTTAAAAAAATAAAAATTAAAAATAGACTAAAAATTTAATTTACTAGATTTTTACTGTCCATCTTAAATATAGACGGTAAAGATTAATTTAAAAAATTATTTTTTTTAAAAAAAAAAAAAAACCCTAAATCACCTTCAAACCCACAACCTTAAATCATTTTCAAACCCATCAGCCTCCTTTCTTTTCTCCTCCCCTTCTAGCCACCGTAGTCCTTCTTATCCTCTCTCTTTCCCTTTCCACTGCTGTCACTTCGCCCATATCCATATCTCTTCTTTTTCTTCTTCTTCTTTTTCTTCCTTTATCTTTTCTTTTTCTTATTTTTCTTATTCTGTTCTTCTTATTCTTCTTCCACTTATCTCATCGTCATCGCCACCATATCTATTGCTGATGATTGTGGCCTATCCATCTCCACCCATTGTCGTCGATTTTAATACACTCATCCCACTTCTCACCACTCTGTCTCTCTATTTTCTTACTGCTCTCTCTCTTATCCCACCTCACCTATCTCTCTCACTCTCCCTCTCCCTCCGTCGATGATTGTGGTTTGGGTGAGTGATGTTGGTTTGGGTTTGATCATGATAGTGGAGTTAGGGTTTGGATTTGATTGGGTTTGGACTGTGGTGGAGTTGGGTTTGTGATTTTTGGGTTGGTGTTTCTAGGTTTGTGTTTTTTGCAGACATAGGGTTTTGAATTAATGGTGTTTGATTTAGTGTACAATCAATGGTGTTTGATGGCAAATTGGTAGGGTTTTTTGTGTTTTTTGTTAGGATTCCAGGTTGTTAGAAACCCAAGACTGGAAATCCATAACCACGTTTCCAAGTTGCCAGAAACCTATAATTTCTAGATTTTAGGTTTTTTAATTTTTAATTTTTATAAAAAATTGTGTTTTTTATTTAATATTATTATTAATTAATAATTTAAAGAGTACTTTAATCATTACATAGTTTTGAAGGATAAGGATTTTATATAATTTTAATAAGGGTAGTTTGTTTATTTCATGACTTTGAACAAAAAATGTTAACATTTTGAATAGAAAATAAATAGTAGAGGACAATTCACCTAAAAAAATAAAAAAATCGATGGTTGTTCACAATTATTTTATTTTCTAGGAGAGTTTTGCATAATATCTCTTTAAAAAATATTATCCATTTTCAATGAGTTTTTATATAATATATATATATTTACCACAAATGATGTGCACTTGACTATCCACTTGAAGGGGTAGGAGATGAGCTTCAAGTCTCCCCAAACGCATATACAAATATATGCACAGAATTTTCTTCTTCTATCATACGAGAGTAAATATTTGACCCGTAATCTTCTAAAAATAGAGTATAAATTTTTCAATTATGAGAGTATCTATATGAACACTTGACTATCAATGATGAAATATCCTAACAGCCTTCTAGACAAATATATATATATGTAAGTAATTATTGGCATATTAAATTTAATCATTGGATATATAAACATACACTATGCTGGTTAACTTATGTTAAATCTAACTATTGACTAGTTTCCAAATTGAAAAGATCACAATTACTACATTTCCCCCTTGATCTCTTCCAATGCACGAAAGAGACCACATATCTTCTCCCATGCATGAAGTGGAGTGATGCTCTCACTCACATACAAGGGAAAAGAACAACTTTTACCCTTGCAATTAGAGGAGGATCGCTCATTGGTGAAGATCCAACAAAGTACTAACTTGATATTTATTTTAGGTTTGAGATAAAATTACTCCTATACATAAAGAAAAATAAGAACATCGTCTCTTAACACAAACAAAAAAATGAGAGAGAGCAAGAGAGCCAAAAACACATTGGTTCAATAGACCTGAATCAGCAGTGACTTCAACGAGAGGGAAAGAGGACATCGATTCCAAGTTCCACAACAGCTCAGATGGTGAGTTCCACGGCAAGTAAAAGTCAACAACATTGATTGATTGCATTTTAAGTTTGTTGAAATTGCTATCTAAGAATTTTGAGATAAAAATTGAGAGAGATTTGTGACAAAGACTGTAGGTGATGAAATTGAATGTAAACATTGTTTTGAGGAAACCATGGATGAGTAGCTGCAGCTAATTTTCATGTTTGAAAAAACAATTTTTTTTTTAAAATGAAATAACGTGTTTGGGACATGAGGTTGAGTTCGAAACATATAATCTTTGTTCAAAATATATGATCATGATTTAGAACATATGGTTTTTGTACACGATATGTGATTTTTATTCTGAACAGGTGCTAAATACCTTCATTTTCATTATTGGGTATTATAATCTTTGTTATTCATTTAATTTCTTTCTCACACAAAACATCATTTGCCTTTTAGCTTTTTAGTGCAACGCTAATCATTATGGTGGTTAAAACAATGTAGAATGCATTTATGTAATTAATGAATCATTAGGCTTAATAATAGAGAGTACTCACTTATTCAGTGGGGTATTTTCATTTCAAGTAGCTATACCACAGTTTGGTATTTTAAAAACAAATATGAATAAATTTATTATTATTATTATTTTTGAAATGATGAATAAATTAAATATGCAAGTAAAGTTCATCTTAGCGCTGATTATGAGGCCGATGTATGTCATGAGCGAAGACGATAACAACCACATGCCGTGACGATAAGAGAAGTAGACAACAATGGATGGTCTTCATGCCGCCATGTCCACTTCAGTAAGGGCCCCAAATTTGTCTACTTACCATTATTGGAATTTATGTGCATTGTATTGATTTTTTTTTTTTTTTTTAATAACCAGTACGATATTCAGGATTTTACTGGATAAATTACGATATAATTCTAAAATACAAGATATTTAAAAAAAAAAAATCGAGAGAGAACAACACACGTCGTGTAAAGAAAAATTACTCCTAAATAGTAAAATTTTATAAGATTAAATTCATAATTTTTAAGACTAGAAATGGATGAGCTTTGATCTTGCAATTTGATTGAGCTTTTTTTTCTTACATTGTGTTGAAATTTGAAATATATTGGTTGCACAAATCAATATTTTTGAAATAATAAACTAAGTGGGCAGCGTTATGGCGAGCATATTTTTCAAAGTGAAACTTTGAGTTTAAATTTCCCTACCTAAATAAAATAAATAAATATTTTAAAAATAATTTAAATTCATTTGTATCTATTTTTTGTGTGCACAATATTTCACTTCACATGTGTAAAGTCACATCATATGTGCACAGTATTGTTAGTTCTATTAATAATGTTATCGATAACTTGTCTAAAATTTGAATTTTAATAAGACGAGCATTTTAGATCGAAATATAAATGTTTAAATTTTTTATTTTAAAAACTATCAGGATATTTTAGAAATATCAAGATGTTTTATGAATATATTAGAATATGTATAAATATGCTAGAAGATATTAAATATTCCCTTTATCAATATCAAGTTTTTTCAATATTTGGATTATATCCGGTATCGCATCAATATTTGAAGCCTTAAGAATTAGAAAAGTGCTTGAATCTTGGCTAGGGTATCGAAAAATCTAACTATTAGTTGGAATTAATATTTTATGCAGAGTTAAAAGTTATAATAATTTAAATTTTTATTTAATATATATTTTTAAATTTATTACAACTTAAAATATAGACTCAATATTTAAATTTTCGTTTATATTTTATTTTAATAAAAGATAAGAGTACAAATATATACTCAATAAATCAAAATGATCCATATATATATATATATATTAGTTCTACAATCAATATCTTTTAATTTTAAAAAGTTAAGATAAAAAAATCTCAACTGTCAATTAGATCTGATGGACCAAAAAAAAAGAATATAAAAATCAAAATAAATAATTATCATTTGATTATTACCATAATAAGAAGTTTTCATTATTATTATTATTATTATTTTTGTAATAATTATTTGATTATTACAATCAGCAAATATAATTATATTTATTAATTTACTAATTGTGATCATATTTACCAATTGTAATTACATATAACAAATTAAATCATAAATTTTAGAATGTAATTATGTATTTCTTTTAGTCAAGTGTATGTATATTTCATGTATATCTAAAGAGACCCATATGTGTGTGTGTATAGTGTATATATATATATTTATGGAAATGTTAAAAGAAGGCTATTCTCATATATAACGTAATTTATAGACAAAGTCACAAACATAATTTACGTAAGTTATATGTGTATATTTTTCTTCATCTATACATGCAAAATAAGGGTTCCAATTGCATATCACCTCTTTGTAGAGGTGGTTGGTGCCCTTTCCATTCTCTAGGTGTTAGAGGTCTAATTCTCATTAAGTTCATTTTAAAATTTATGTGGATGGTTTTCTTCTTTTGTTATGGAAGTAATTTTCTTCCATTGATAAAAATAGATATTCGAATAATATAACTAATACTTGATCTCGATAATTCTTGATAATTCCTAAATCGTATTAACTTTTGGAAAAAAATAAAATAATAGTTCAAATTCTAACTATATCCCTTAAAATTGTAAAGCGTAGAAAAAGAAATTCCTTTAACAGTATTTATTATGACGTTTAATTAGATAATATTTAGCCCTCATGGCAACTTTAAACTTGCGGGCAACAAAAGGTACGAGGGTGAGGTAGCAAGGACCACCGCGGGTGGTTTAATCAGTACGAAGAGGGAAATATTTTACATTTTTTATATAGATAATAATAAAATATGAGTTGGACTTGTCCCGATTCTATTAACCGAAGTCAGAGGCGGCGTCTGGAATCATCCTTCTTTGAAGACGCAATTAATTGGTTCGTTTTCTTTCATGTCCTTTAAACTTCTTCGACCATATTTCTTGACTTTGACTATATTTTTTTAGTTGACCAATTTCTTGCTCAACTTTGATGACGTTGTTTTTTGTTTCTGTGTTGTTTTTTTTTCCTTTGTTCTTTTTAAGTAGTTATCGAAATCGTATAAACATGGGTATAAGTTGTCGGCTAATCCAAAATTCGTAATTTACGTGCGTAATCATCAGCCATCTTCCAACACTCCAAATCCCAAAATTGTGCACATTCGTCCCCTCGTAATTACCTGAATTTAGCTATCTATTTTAATAGTAGGAATGTCATAAATCTCATTAAATATAATCTATAAATTTGATATTTATAAATTATTTCCTTATAATTTAATAAATATTTGAACCATATAAATTATTATTGATTTCGATAAATCCTAACATACGACTCGTCCGTTTAGTGTCAACCTTAGAAAAACAAGTTTCAAAATTATGCATGAATAATGTCAAGTCATATCCCATTAAAATCAGATAACTTAACAAACAAAAACATGTTCTTTTAATTTTGCAAGTATGTTAAATTATATTACGCGTACGTTTTCTAATACTAATAGTGCAAATTTAGATTAAAAATTCTTAGAAAACAATAATTTCCACCATGTTTTATTGACTTTGAGCACACTTTTCCTCCGTTGACCAACAATTTACACAAGCATATCTCTAATAGCAAAATTATGCTGGCCCAATTGGAAGGAATAAGGCTCAGAGTAAAAGCCCAAATGGTAGGCCTAATTCACTTTATACTCCCACACTTTTGAACACTTACGTTCCTACACCTCAAGTAGGATACAAGCATAGATTAGAACTGAATGATAATTAACTCATTCTTTGATTTTATTTTAGGATTCTATTCTATTAGAAGTTTGATTTATCTTTTCTTGTATTCATTAGCGGATCCTGTGAAGCCCCCACTGCCGCTGGGTCCAAAAAAATTTCTGATTTTTTTTTTTTTATAATATATTATTTTTACTATAAAATTGTTCATTAAATTTTGTAAATTAAATTACATCATTTGAGGTGATAACTTCAACGCCCTACTAAAAACTTGAGGTTTTTGGTTCGACCTTTGTATCCTCAATCTATTTTTTCAAACTTAATAGAAGCCTTAATAATTCTTAATAGATCCAAAGTTATTTCCACCCCTAAAAATTTGTATCCACACTCTTTTTTGTTTGCACACCCCATAAAAATTTAAAATTTTTCTGATTTGTTTTTAAGCTCCACTTAATATCAAGAGTACCCATTTTTTTTAAATTCTCTTATACTATATATGTATAATTTTTATAAATACACCCTATTTATATCTATTTTATATATCAATAACAATTTTTATCAATCAAAGCAGTGACAGATTAATTACATTGTTTCTATATAACATATATAAAATAGAGCTGTACAACATAGAGGTCCAGGACATCTAACAAGGACCAACACAAGACACCAGTATAAGTGACAAAGCATGAGATGAGAACAAAACTGACCTTGGAAGACAACAGACAGATGAGCTGATGTACCACCAAATCTAATGACCCGGAACTGTTCAATGCCGACCCCACTCAATCTAAGCTCAAGTATTCCAGTACCAAAAATGGAAACGAAAAGCAGAATAAACCACATGCTAGCAAAGTTGCTTACATGCAAGAAGATTATAGAGAATTAATTAGTAGATAGAACACTGGGAGATGATGTTCGGGTGAGGGGTTCGTGGAGCAATCAAACTTGTAAAACAACTGCAATATCATTTCAAAATAGTTTATAAATACAGATTTGCCTACGCACTTGCTTGATAGATTTATAAGCAAGCAGTAGGATAGAAGTCAGCAGGCAGACAATGGTTACTATTGATGTATGCCAGTCTCTCCAAAAGCTTCAATTTTCTGTTATAGCCATATCATATGATATGGAGCAATGCCCACTCAGCAGAATTTCAATGGATCCCAAGGCCCATCGAAGAACCTGATTCAAACAATCAGAAAGATTGATGGGAGCAGACCCCTTAAAACCTGGGAGGGGTGGCATGCAATAGATTGATATCCAACAACAACCATGCATCTTAAACCCTGTCAATATATCTTCGGTATTAGAACCACAGATCCGTCCAATCTGATGGTATAAGTAAAAGTTAATTTGATGATTAAGATTAACGTTTAGAAGAAAAGTTAGGATTTAAAAGAGTCAGAATTTTATGATACACATAATATTTTAATTAATAATTTGTGAATGTACTTACAAAATATTTATCCTTTTAGGGAAATATTGGATATTTTAAAATAAAATATTAATTTGGGGTGTACATATAATTTTCTAGGGGTGCACATATAATTAATGGATGCAAATCAATTGGACTAAGGCTAACATTTTTTCTTTTTTCAAAAGCTTAATAGAAGTCTTGATGGATCCAAATTTGTTGGACTAACTAAGTTTTTATTAATTGATGAAGTGTTATTGGACTAAGGCTTCCTTTTATTGTTTCAATTACTTCATAACAGTCTTAATGGATCCAAGGTATATATATATTTTTTGTTTGGACCAATCTAAGAAAATATTGAGTTATTTTAGAGGTTGGAACATTTTCATTCCTCTAAAACTGTGTATACACTATACACATCTTTAGTAAGTTCATCTCATTAAATATTTTTTAAAACCCTTAATTTACATTAAAAAAAAAAAGAAAATTGATGATGTCTATTTACAAATTTATAATATAAAAAAAATTAACTAAATAATATTTTTTTTATATTAAGTGAATCATAATTGTAGATTATAATTTTGAAAAAAAAAAATCAATGGGGTATGTATGTGAAAAGGGCATTCATAGAGCTTTAATGGGTACAAATATCACCACTCTTATTTTCAATAACAAGGCCTTAAGTTAAACTTAATATCCTTTAAAAAAAAAAAAAAAAGGAAAATTTATCATTTAATTGAAGTAAACAACTTATTCTGATTTCGATACATCATTCTGATTGTAAGACCTATTTGATTCCAAAGATCTCAAACCATCCCGATTACATACAAAAAAATGCAACTATGTATATTCAATTTTAAAGGGGGTATATTCAATTTATAGTTTCGACTTTTAGAAATTACAAATAAATTTCGATGAATTCAAAATGACTTAGCAGAAATTGTTTAAGTGATAAAATTTGATGGTTTTAAAAATGAGATTTATGAATTAAAATATCCATACCATATCTTGCCTTGTATAAATTTCATAAAGACTTTCCATAAAATCTTTATGGAATCCAAGAAATTGGTAGACTTCAACAAAATTATCATTTAAAAAAATATTACCAAAACTTTAACGAACTCTAAATTGAATATTCTTTGTAGCTGTAAAATGATTTTTCCAAACTGGCCCTTTTAATTACTCAATTTTTTACTTTGAAGTCTTATACTAATAGTGTTAGGAATTTATTGTCCAATACAACTTGGTGATAAACAGTATTGCTAGGCTCGACGGTATCCCAATTATAAGCTTGATGATGTCCCCATTTTGAGTTGCTATATTGTATGTGATATTCCCAAAAAGTCAAGAATTTACCAAAAGGTAAATTTTATTTTTGTTCTTATATCGTAACATTATTTCATTTTTTTCAACTGCAAATCCATTTATAGCTATGTGGTCTCTAGTGCTTGATAATATATCATTTTAGTTTATACTTTTGGTCAACATTAATGGCAGGAAGATGATTTTCGTCATTCCAATAGAATGCATTTTGTTATATGTATTTTTGGGCTACCGCAAATAGGCTGGTAAAAGCCCATTGGTCCAGTAAGATAACCTGCTAAAACCGTCCCGACAGACAGAAGCCCAAGTTACTGGTCTAAAAGAAACAGGCATAACTTTGTGTTCAGGTGTCAGATTGCCTATTATAATATGTTTTCGAAAAGAGATTTTCGTGCTCTATACCGTGGCAACCCGGGGTTCCCTGGTTGATGCCATTTACGTCCTTAAAGTTGTTGTTTTAATGGATGTGTTCTTGAGGATTACATTTGCTGTCAAAAAGTTTTGACAGCAACCAGCAGCGACGAGGCGCCCAGATCTGCTCGCCTGGAGCTGACCACTAATCGTTTTGTCTGTCCGCTGGCTTTACTCGCTTGGAGTTGATCGCTGATCGCTCCGCCTATCCGCTGACCGCCCAAATCTAACCGCTGATTCTGTCTGTCAGCTTGCCAAATGGTTCTGATCGCTCAGGTTTGCTCGCCCAGAACAGCCTCAACTCGCGGACAGCGTGACGTGCACGCGCTAAGCCCTTCTCAGAATGTTAGCAGCGCGATTTTCGGGGATCTCACCTACCATGTCAGAAGATTTTGAAAATTGTAATATGCATTTAATGCTTTCCTATTTGAGTTGTACTATGACTGTAGCTCCTCCCCCTCCCTATAAATAGAGGTGAGTTTCATTGTAAAAGGACCGATTTTTTCGACTCTCTCTCTCTCTACTGTTTCCTCTCTCTACAGCTGTAACAAAATAAACAGTAATAACAGTGACTGCCGCTCCTCGCCGAAGCCGACGTCGTGAACGTAGGCCTTCCCCTTGACCAAACCACGTAGATCCTGCGTCTCTTTTCTTCTCTCGTTTTCTTCTTCCTCTCTGTTTCTCTTTCCTTTCTCTTATTTTTTGTGGATTGCAGCTTGGGCCCAAAAAGAATCTCGTTGACTAGATATCTGGATTAGCTGACCAGATTTTGACGTTAACACATTTTAACTTAAAAAATAATGATTGCCACTATCCATAGATGAACAGTAAAGATAAAAAAATTATTAAAATAAAATTAAAATTAGTTAGAAAAATAATATTAAAAATTAGAAAAATCTCTACCATCTATTTCCAAAATGGAAGGTAGAGATCAAAAGTAATCAAAATACAATTAAAAATTGAAAAATAAATAAAAATTAAAAAAAAAAAAGATCATTAGATCGCCATTGGTTTGGAAACTAAATCGACTATTGATTTGGAAATTAGATTGACAGATGATCTTAAAACCAAATAGAGAATAGATATAGTTGGAATCGTTGAATGATCTTGAAGCAACTAAATCATTTAAATGATTTGAAAATTTTCAACTTGCTTGAACGATTTGGTTGCACACCATTTGACAATCTAAAAATTTCCAAATGCCGAATGATTGAGAATTTGGCACCAAATTATTCCGAACCAAACAAATGATTTGATTCAATGGACTAGATCATCATTTCATTTTCTAATCTCCATCACACGACGGAGTTCCATTCTATAATGACGATAGTTTCTCCATCATTTTCGATGGAGATCTCCATCGATGGATGAAGAAGATTTAATTTTTAAAAAGGATAAAATTGTAATTTAATTATGTAACTTATGTGAAGGGTAAATTGGTCATTTTGATTATTCAGTTTTGATTAAACGTTAAAAATTATCGTTAGAGGGCCCTACAAATACAATTACTGCCTCAAAATAAACATTGCATTTACTAAATTTACTTGAAAAATATCGGCGATATTCCCAATAATTTCCCTCATATTAACAAGAACGTGCCAATGCCAGTCTTTATAAAATCTGCTCTGTTTCTCTCTGTATCTTCGTGAGCGTGTTGTGAATTCTGCTTTACACACACACACACACATACGCTTACTCTCTCTGTCTCACAATGGAGAGCATGGCCCTCCATTCTCTCTCGGTCACCACCACCACCACCACCACATCCTTCTCTCTCTCCACCACCCGCTCCTCCTTATTTCACAGATTTCCCAAACCCATCTCCCTCTCCAAACACCCATCATCACCTCTCACTCTCAGTCTCCCATCGTCATCATTCTCCTCCAAACCCCTCCTCTTCACTCCCCTCACCAAACCCCACTTCCCCATTCGCTCCTCCCAAAACGACACCCCCACCACCACCCCACCCCAAGGAGCCAAATTGATCCCCCTTCTCGTCTCCATCTCAATAGGCCTCACTGTCCGCTTCCTCATCCCCAAACCCCTCCAAGTCACCCCACAAGCCTGGCAACTCCTCTCCATCTTCCTCTCCACAATCGCAGGCCTCGTCCTCAGCCCACTACCAGTCGGCGCATGGGCCTTCCTCGTCCTCACAGTCTCCGTCCTCACAAAAACACTCTCCTTCTCCGCCGCGTTCAGCGCTTTCACCAGTGAAGTCGTCTGGTTGATCATCATCTCCTTCTTTTTCGCACGTGGGTTTGTCAAGACAGGCTTGGGTGACAGGATCGCCACCTACTTCGTCAAGTGTTTGGGGAAAAGCACATTGGGTTTGTCCTACGGTTTGACGATAAGCGAGGCCCTTATTGCTCCTGCTATGCCCAGCACCACTGCTAGAGCTGGTGGCATCTTCTTGCCCATCATCAAGTCTTTGTCTTTGTCGACTGGAAGCAACCCTGGGGATGCTTCTTCCAGGAAGCTGGGGTCCTACCTTGTTCAGTCTCAGTTGCAGTCTAGTGCCAACTCCAGTGCTCTTTTTCTCACCGCTGCAGCCCAGAACTTACTCTGCCTCAAATTGGCTGAGGGGCTTGGAGTCATCATCACAATCCCTTGGGTGTCTTGGTTCAAGGCTGCTAGTTTACCTGCCATTGTTTCTCTTCTAGCTACTCCACTTATCTTGTACAAGCTTTATCCTCCTGAAATCAAAGGCACACCAGATGCCCCTGCTTTGGCTGCCGAGAAGCTGCAACTTATGGGTCCTGTCACCAGAAGCGAGTGGATCATGGTTGCTACAATGCTTCTAGCCGTTTCTTTATGGGTGTTTGGGTAAGTATTAATCACTGAAAATTTTTTTAATTGTTAATTGTATGTTGTAATTTCTTTGGCTTCTGTAGCTATTGACATGTTAGTTGTTGTCTTTGAGGATGAGTTATTTTTAGGTGCTAGGTACCACCGGATCCAAAAGCTTAATCTGATAGGAAAAGATATCTGTAGTATTTAAGACTTGAGGGTATGATACATTGACATTAGGTATGTGTAGAGTTGATTACATGAATGTTATCATTAATAAGTCATTATGTAGGCTCGATGAAAACTAAAGACTACCGTGAAATGCAAATTGTTGGATGTCCAATTATTATATTTTTTTAAGTTATAGATATGAATACATTTTATGTATTGTATTCGTCTCCGATAAGACTATGTTCATCTTCAATCGCTGCATTTTGGTTGTTGTAAGAGGGATTGTTTCCTAGACCTCTTATTCCACTAGAGGAGATGTAACCTGTTAGATTAATATTATTTCAATCTACTATGTAATGGTAATGGTTTAGATGCATGTAAACTAGATTTGATTTTTCCATCGTATTTAGATTCTTCACTTTAGATTTCAAGTGTATCTTGTCCACTTCTAAAAGAGGCCATAATTATACTTTCTTTAGTTAGTCATGTCGATTCTGTAGCAATATTAAGGTAGCAACAATAGTACACATAAATTTCACAATATCACAGGGAAGCAATTAAACTGTATAGATGAGCACAGCCAAGCATTTCAATTTTATGTAGTTCTTGTCAAGGGCTTCGGAGGAATCAGGAAAGTTATATTTGGTATACATGTTATAGATATCCACACTGCAGCATGTTTATTGACTTTAGAAGTTGGCTCAGGCAGCGAGTCCGTGATCATTGTTCTAGCTTCTAATCCTATATATCCACCTTTCAACTAAAGCTCTCTATTCATTTCGTGTGGCTAAGGCTCCGAGCTAGACTACAATTTTGTTGAAGAATATATTTAGTTTAGACAGAAGACACCAAGCAATAAGGACTTTCTTTATGTCTTTATCGTACACATCATGCTTATTTTATTTCGGTCTTTAATAGTTTCAGCATCCTATGTTACTTCAGCTCTTACTCCAGCATATGTAGAGTCTATTTGAACATTGAAATGGACTTTCCACCATTTTTCGTTTTCCATCATAGGGTCAATATGGTCATGAAAGTCTGGATTGTTTTCACTTCAGAGTATGTTCTTTCCTCCTGTGTTGCATACCAGTCATTCTTTAGGGAAGTGTGTAATATAATCTTACCTTTGAGGTGTAATAGTTAGGAAAATTAGTTGTTACGCTAAAATCCATAGCTTAAACTTAACAAACATTTTTTTGACAGTTAGGTAGTATTGATATTCAATGGTATAAGAGATCATGGTATGGATTGTTATTGAATTTTCAATTGGTGGTATAATTGATCGATTTTAGATGGTAACACAACTCAAAGAATATTGCAGAAAATTTGCAGGAATTAGCAAATGGAGAGAATATTGTAGAAAAAGATGTTGGCTGTGCTGCTGGATGAGCAAATAGCATTATCTTGAATATGTTTGTCAATTTTATTGGACCATACCCTAGGTGCCTGTTCTAATGCATAATTTCTCAAATTTTATCACTTTTATCATAACAAGCCCGTTCGCCTCATAGTTTTATCATTTATTTAGTTATTAGATTTTCCATTTATAAAGGGAAGGCAGATATTATCTATCGTATGGTTTGACTTTTGAGTGATGGGAATAAATATTTGAAATAGAGATGGTTTAAAAAAGTCCCTTAATGAGTCTGTCAGTCTCTTCCTTTCCTAAAATTCTTTGAGATGACCGTTTTGTAAATTGCTCTCCAGAATTCCTGTTGAAGTTCTGGTTAAAGCTACCGTATGTTGTGGAATGGAGGTGAGAGAACTATCTGACTCTACAGTTATCAAAATATTCCTGAGGCTTCAGAATTAGATGTTGTGGTGTGGTGAAATCAACAGTATAAGACTTTTGCTGTCTTCAACCTCTTTATTCTGAAATGAAGTGGATGAAATTCTTTTTTTATCCTGAGCACTAGAATAACTTTGTGAGATTGGAAACTCAAAGCTAGACTTGCATTTCATTAAGTTGTTAATGTTCAAAATCAACAGTACAATTCTAGAGAGAAGCTAGTTTCTCCAACTCTCTAAACTTCTATGTTTGGTTTCCTACTTATTTGAATAATTCATCTTGTTTATATGTTAAAGTTATAGAAATCTCTACTGGGAAACTTTATGCGGAAAGACCTTTCTATTCTATAACATGAAGAGGGAAAATGTCATACTGTTTCTTTGCATTTACTGAAAGTTGTAAATACTAGATTTCAATTCAGTGTATTTCTCATTTTACAGTTTCCGAGTATCCAAAATTACTAATTTTCTTCATATGCAATGTCATATTAGATGTCCTTTTTACCTTTCTGGCTGTCCTTTTAAATATACATATTTCCTTTTGATTTCCACAACTCATTTCTTTTATTTGTGTGGTTTTTTTTCGTCTGTTTAAGCTTGCATCCTGGATCTTTATTATCTTCTACTTCAAATTTGTCTTTTACCACTCTGTCAGTGTTTAACTTTTCTCAGTTTTTGTATCTTCTGCGGAGCAACTTTTCATGACTTCAGCAATGTGATACATTTGAGATATCTTCTACTTGTAGGTCTAATTATGACTGCATAACATTGATGTTACATATATATGTAGACTAATTCTCAAGTAAGGACGTTCTAAAATTTTTATCTTAGGATTATTAATTACAAGCACTTATTTTTAACAGGCTCATCACCATAGTGATGGAATCCATTAAAAATAAGTGGTTGTAATTAGTGGTCTTGAAATAAAAATTTTTGGACATTTTTACTGTAGAAGGGCCCATATATATATATATATATTTTTATATATAGACAGAGAGTAAATTGGTAAATTCTAGTATTTGTTTGGACTTGGAAGTCATTTGCTCAAGTGGCATTTGGAGGGGCATCTTCTCCAAGTTCATATTGTAGTGCTGTTCTCTTGATTCTTGTATTTACTAGAAAAATTAAGGTTTAGATTGGATTCATATGCTGTTGCAAGTAAGGAGTCTGAAATTGAATGATTTTATTCCTCAATTCCTCACGCTTTCTGTGAGGTTGCCTTACATGTCATATATAAAAGATTACACTTAAAGCCTTGAAATTTAGATAAGCTAGGAGTCTAACAAAGTTATCCTAATCAAGTTAAAACTAATCTCTAAAGATGAGATCAAGTAACATCTTACTTAATCTCTTATCAACTCATAACAGTAAATAAATAAAAAATACATCTAACTAATCTCTACTTTCCACATATGCATGTATCTATATGGGTATGCCTGCATTTGTAAGTATGCTGCTGCAAGGGATTTTTTATTCATTTATCGAAATGAATTCAAATTTATTTTAGCTACAACTCTTTTTCCCTAATGCTTTTTTGTATAGGGGTGTTACAAATGTGTATTGCATGGTCTGTTTGCAGAGATGCTCTTGGTGTGCCGAGTGTTGTGGCTGCAATGATTGGCTTATCGATACTCCTCCTGTTTGGAGTTCTTGATTGGGATGATTGCCTAAGTGAGAAATCAGCATGGGACACCTTGGCTTGGTTTGCTGTTTTGGTGGGCATGGCAAGCCAATTGACAAATCTTGGTATTGTAAATTGGATATCTGACTGTGTTGGCACATCTCTTGAGTGTTTCTCTTTGAGCTGGCCAGCTGCATTTGGTGTTCTTCAGGCAGCTTACTTCTTTATCCACTACATGTTCGCAAGTCAAACTGGTCATGTGGGAGCATTATATTCTGCATTTCTTGCCATGCAAATAGCAGCTGGGGTACCTGGAGTGTTGGCAGCCCTGGCTTTGGCTTACAATACTAATCTTTTTGGTGCTCTGACACATTATAGCAGTGGTCAAGCTGCTGTATACTTCGGAGGTTTGTCTTTCTTCTGCCACATTATGTATTATTTTTTGTTCATTCATCTTTGTTGTGAATTCTTTCTGCATGAGATACTTCATTGTCTGTAAGTCAATATCACTTTTCCTATATATTTTAGTTTGGGGGAGGGCAATTATTCAGAACATTTAACAACCATTTATGCACAAATATTTTAAATATCCTTTTGCATTTCTCCTAACCTATTGTGGATGATGATACAAAATCTTTGAACCTGTAACTAGTAAAACAATTTTTTATGAGATTTCTATAAATCCTTTCGAAAGTTGGCTGTGATGATGTGGTAGCTGATCATATTATGGTATTTTTTACAGCGGGGTACGTAGACCTCCGTGACCTTTTCAAAATGGGCTTCGTTATGGCTGTTGTCAATGCTATCATCTGGGGAGTAGTTGGAACTTTCTGGTGGAAATTTTTGGGTCTCTACTAATAGAGATTTTACATTACATGTAAGTAATTATTGATCTTCCCTATGGTATGATGTTCAGGGAAAATTTGAGCTCATCAATTTTGTTTTATTGGCTCAACATTGTGTTGATGAAAAATTGCATTCTGGAACATGAATGATTTTTTGCTCTGTAAACCAAAAAACAAAAATTTATAGGGTTGTCACTTCAAATTTTGTATGGAAGTGTTTATCAAAGCTTAGTTTGGTTGTCACTTCAATTCCTTGGCATCTAGAGCCACACTTTGCTTTTGTTATGGGCTTTGTGTCATCATAGAGACATTGCTTAAACTCCTTGCTATGGCATTTAATATTTAGCTATGCTATATTGGTAGTCCATCTCTCTACTCTTTCCTGTATTTCAATTTTGTGTATCATTAGTGTTGGTGCTTTCATCTAAAATAAAATAGAATTGATCAATGTCTTTCCTTTCCCTTTTTTTTTTTTTTTAAATAAAATAAAAATTATTATAAAGAATAATTTGTACTTGATCAATATTAAGGATAACATAAATGTTAATAATAAATTAATATAATTCATCTGCATTTATAAAACTTCAATTTATAGAAGCTTTAACAAGATATATTTTTCTAATAAATAGAGCAGGCTGAGCAGCACATTGATGTAGCTAATATCACTTGCCACTTTCCCAATTGGTTAGGCCAAAGACTATTGAAAATCACATTTAACGATAATATTTTCGCTTTTTGTTTAATTAAAGTAAAAAACAAATTTTAAGATGTATGTTAAGCAAATTTTTTGTTTAAAATTTTCTAACAAACAAAGCCAACTTTCTGGGGTGGGTTCGTTCTTATTTTTTTATTATTAAATTTTAAATAATATTTTTACTCTGTTTTTAATTAATTTGAAAATTCAAGGGGTGGAGTAGTGGCAAGTTATAATTGAATATTTATTGTCACACTAAATGGTCGTACAGCTCTTCCTTCAATCATTAAGTCACAACTCACAACCTTGTTCGTTGTTTAACCAATGCCAGAAATGATTCTTCTCTTTCGATTTAGATACCATCATAGTTGTTTCAGTTCAACAGCAGGTCCTGTTTTTCTAATGGCATTTTTTGACACTATTCTTGTCAACAAAATTGAAAAATTTGCTATCCGAATTTTTAACGTTGTTTGAGTGCTTAATTAGCACTAAGACAAATATCAGAAATTCAGGATTAATCAGAGTAAAGCATGACTCCACTTGTAACCAGGAACCACAAACAAGATACCAAAAAATTTTCAGTGTTGAGACCAAATTACATAAGGTCTTAAAATAATAAAACTCGTGGAGTTACATATCATTTTTCATCGTCCACAAATCATTCTCATATATATACAAAATAGCTTCAAATTCAAAGTTTGGTTCTATAAGATAAATGTAAACTGAAATTATATGGTGGTATGAGAACCACTAGATGTGGTGTGGATTTCCTCTTTTTTTCGTATTATCCTTTGCATACTCTTCCAAGTGGACGCTGGTCCCTTCAAATTACACACTCACTCTGGAAGTCTGCATTCTGCCCTGCTAATCCTCTTTGGTTTGATTTGTTTCTCAGGCATGTCCAAAATTATCACAATAACACAAATTTCTCACCACCATCTGGATGGTAAGCTGCAAAATGAAGTTCATGATTCTAATATAACTAACTAATAAATGTTTTTAGAGCACTAATAAATTTCATGCATATATAAAAAGCAGTGTGCAAGTTTCAAAAAAAGAAAAAAAAGGCAGTCTGCAATTCCTTTCGATAGTTTTAAAACTCACAAAGTGTTTGTGGCTGCCTCAACCAAGTGGTAATCAACTGGAATGCTTTTACATGCCTCACAATTTCGTCTTCACAATTATTCCATACTGATTATGTCAGGAAATTCTTCAATCGATTTCAACTTTTCAAGGATCAGCCTTTCTTGCTTGGCATCTGTGGTAAGCAGAGTCAAGTGTACAAAAACCACTGAATAATGGGAAAGACACGTTAATTATTCATAGTGAACACTAGAATGTACTCTCCCTAACAAGTTTAATATTTTGGGCCTAACAGTTGCCTAATATAGTTTTGAGTGTCCATATTAATGCCTTGTGAATCAGTATTGGCTTTACATTAAAACTAGACCTAGCTTTCAAAAATGCAACCAATAAACAGTTTTGGCAAAATGGTCATATGCAACTAAAAAGACGAAGTCATACTGGTCGCCGTATTGAATTTTTTTCAACTCAGCATGTATTTCTTATTTGAGAATGACAACATTCATGCTATTACGTCTTCTTAATCCATGTATTAATGAGGGAATAATTATGGCAAGGATACATTCTTGATCAGGGTTTTCAGTGAAATTAGAGTGCAGGGCATTTCCAACGCTGTCCACAATGGCTGAGGTAGTCATGGATGATTCAATGCATAATATTGCAGTAATGGCATCCAATCGAGTAACCTCATTTCTGAACAGAAGTCTTGCATGAGCTACATAATTGAAAGGGGTCGAAATTCCAAGCAAAAAGGTCAGAATCTATATTCTGACATGGGATGGGGAAAATAAGTTATGCAGAGGGTAACATACCTTGAGCTAGACGTATCAAACTTTCCAGCATGCGAACAGTTGTCCTAGCTGTATTGTTGGTAATGTCATGATAAAAATGCAAGAATTCAAAAGTAATGATAGCTATTTAGAGAAAGAGATTAATTAAGGAACCTGAATTTTGTGTTGCAGATCTTCTTTGGAGTTGATAATAGGTTGAGATAACTTTTTCAGCCTCCTTCGTAAGGACTGGTCTGAAGTATCCTTTCACAAGGTGAATGTACCTGTCAGACAATTGCAGTGGCTTAACTCATGCCATCCCTTCAAGAGAAATTTTAGTTTCATAAAAATTGTGTTTGAGGATCCCTTGCTTTTACGCGAACATATAAAAAGTTCCATTTAAATGTATTTCCTAGCATTAGTCAAAGAAAACAGAACTAGAAAAAATAACTTGGATTAATCCCCAAAATGCAGTCAATTCAACAAAAAAACTAGAATCAATTGGCAGGAAAAAGCAAAAGAAAAAAGACATTGACTTGATTGTGCATGTCTGATAAGAAAAATACTGAGAAAAAATGACGTCTGCACATCAGACCTAAAGAGAAAAAGAAATAACAAATGAAAAACTGCTATGCTCACATTTGAACATCTGTGATAACTGAAATTTCATCCAGAAAAAAAAAAGGAAAAAGAATTTATTACGGAAAATAATATGACAAATCTGTTATACTAGAGCATCATCCAAACTGAAAATGTTGCCAACATGGTGTTGCAGAATGCCTATTAGCCTCTCAACCAACTGAACAGTTGAGGATAAAACATTCTACTCTTAGGAAAGGACCAATGAAGTAGCCGAGTATGCAGTGGTCGAGCCAGTAGAATATCCAAACAGCCGTGACTTGAGGAGTTTTAAGGGAAATCAAACAGGTTGCTAGTTTAACACTGAGCTATCACAAAGACGATAAAACCCTTGTTGTAGTTTGCTGGAACCAATTTAATTTGCTGTAAATAAGGTGACGATTCACGGAGTTTCTTTCTTATTTGGGGGTTAGGAACACTAACTGGATTCTAGTTTAGCACTAATTAACATGTGCAACTACAGTTCTAAAACAAATTAAGTATGGCACTAAAAATAGGATATGCATGATCTTGTATATTTGTATCATACTCCCAATAGTCATATATTTACAAAGCTGTACGATATATGCAAATAACTACATTCTTGAGTCACTTAAAATAATTGAAAAGCCACAAATTATGCAAGCAAAACTAGTCAAATCATAGTTGAAGATAATTTATAAGATTTGCTAGCCAATCGGACCTTTTTGAGGGAAGCTACTCATTTGCAACAATGCATTGCATAAGAGTATCAAGTAATACAATGTTTTACCTGCGAAGCATTGCAAGTGGCCAAATGTGTGCTAGATGTTCGTGATTTTCCTTGCCTGGTTCTCCCTGATATTAATTCACAAGAGAATCAATATTTGTATGAGTAAAAGTCTTCACGACAGAACATACACAATTATCGGCGCACATTACCTCAGCGAGGATGTGAGAAGATACAACAGCATCCCATTCAGGATTCTTTGTGTCCAATAGGACAAGGACAATATCGAATCTGCTCAGTAAGGGACCAGAGAGTGTGGTATTGACAGAGAGAGCTAGACAAGGTTAAGAATGTTACAATATAAATCTACTGAAGAATTAGGTTAGCTGAAAGCTGATGCAGAGTAAAATCAGCATAATTAACAAATAAAAGTGAATATTGGCACAGTTGGGTGACCAAATTATAATCATATAATATTGATGAATATTCTAAATGAAAGTGATACGTTGATCAGGATCATAATGGCCTTTAGGATTTGTTGCACCAAAGACGATGGTCCGAGTACTAAGAGTTGTTACAAGGCCAGCCTGGAAACAACAAAGCAAAATTTAGTTTAGTTGTCAAGTTTGTGCTGTGTACACACACCAAGCAGAGCATGATACCCATAAATCAAAATGGATATGAAGATAGACCATGGCATTTTGTCACAAAAAATCTTAAATGAAATGACACAAATAACAAATCGTGTATTAAGAGATAAACATAGAGATTCCATCCAATTCCCATCAGCGAGGACATATAATGGACAGAGCATTATACCAGCATAACCAACATGTAGAAAGGCTAAGGAAAGGCTTAGCATTGTAATCCAACAAGGATATACCAATTTTTCCACCTGCTAAAGAAAGAGGCTAAAGACTTAAAGGAATAATATTAAAAGGATTCAAAGGTCTATTGATTCCACATTGCTTAGTGGACTTGCTTAACTATTTTAGTGTGGGCACCAGAACAAATTATATGTACTTATTTTGTGCTTCTGTATAGTGTATGTGGAATAATGACCAAAAAAAAAAAAAAGAAGAATAATGACCCCTGACTATTGGTGTCAGTAGATTTCCAATTACCTTGTTATAATATTAAAAAAATGACCAAAAAAAGAAAAATACACAGACTAGGGGATTACAACAAACCTGGTCATTTGACATAGCATTGATTGGATATTGTTGTTTTAATTAAAATCCATTCAGTTGAATAGTTCAAATGCTCAAAAATTATTTGTAAAAGAAAGTGACCATCCTTTATTACTTTTTGGTTGGTTTGGTTAGATGCAATTGAATAGTTCAAAGACAAATAAGGGCCAGAAGCACCACAACAACGACCCGACAGGTGGTGTCTTCAAATGATACTTTTATCTTTTTCAGGGGTCAAAGAGCTACAGTTCAATTACTAGAGATTTTAGTCATGCAATGACCGGTCTCCAACAGAGGTAAATGTTGACTCAAAAGTTTGTTAAGGCAAAAGCAAACAACATTGTTTCATGTTTCACCTGGGTGCTGTTTTCCATTCAAATAGAGGATATGCCGCATCTTAAAAGCGGACACAAAGCAGATATATGTAATAAAAGCATGTTGGTCACAAGTTCATGTCAATTGTAATTTACCACAACCTATTCTTAAAGAAACTGATCTACCTTGGCAACACTTATAGTCTGCTGTTCCATTGCTTCGTGTATGGTTGCTCTATCATGTTCCTTCATACTGGCAAAATAAGGAAATATATATATATATATACACACATATATATGAAAGAAACCAAGCTTAGTTTAGGACTGAACACTAAGAAAAAAGCAACAAACAGATTTCCTGGTATCAGTTTAAAGCTTTGCATAATTGGTCTGTATGTATATATATGGAAGAAACCAAGTTTAGTTTAGAACTAAACACTAAGAAAAAAGCAACAAACAAATTTCCTGGTACCAGTTTAAAGCTTTGCATAATTGGTGTAATGAACGGTATCAAAAAATATGACACCAAGCATAGGATCATAACTTCTATGTTAATCAGTAGCATGAGTACATTAAGCACAACTGAAATTCAAAGAATTATCCCATATCACAAAGTGAATATTTAAAGCTTGGAAGAACTCAAACCCATATGAGCTTCTGATGCCAAAAGAGAACAAAATTTGAAGGAAAGGTGTTTATGCAGTAATATTCTTTCTTTGATGTGGCTACTTACTTCATATAAATGAGGTTGTTTTTGGCGTCACAATAAAACTTACCCCCATCTACAGTGCATTGACCTTCATAAACAATGCATCCTAAACAGACCAAGACCAGGTAAAGACAAGGTTTCCACATCATCTCTTTCCTAAGCTTTAAAGATTGGTATCATTTATGAATAACTATATAAAGTGACCACCAATAGCCACCTAAAAGTCTTGCACATGAAAACCCTTGAAGACCCTAAGATATTTAAGATCAAGCTTAAATGATTTTTATAGTATAAACCATGATAAATGAGCAAGAAATTTATCATATTTTCCAAATACTACAAATCTAAAATTTTACTCATCATAAAGAGTAATTGAAGCACAACAAAAAAGCAACCAATATACCGTAAACCACTAAAAATTTTATCTGTCTTCAGTAGAGTTATGATGCAAGTGGCATGATATTAGGATTCTAAGTTCTAACTACATAAGGACATTAGACTATCTTCAAATGACATTTTTTTCACTTGTTTGCTATCGCATGTGTTACTAGAACAACATAAGGCCTTAAACTGGCATACTCCATAATATATATATATATATATATATATATATATTGTCATTTTGCAAGAAAAGGAACAAAACACGACTCTCAATTAAAATTTTAGTATGCCTTTCATATGTGTAACTTTCGGGCATCTTGAGATTGTTCATATTACATATTACAAACTGAAAATTTCTGACAAAATTTACCTACATCAACCAATCACACATAACAGGAAGAACCCACACACACACACACACATATATATAAAGATAAAAGGAACTGAATGTCATAACTGCAATAGAAGCCTATGTACTACAATTATCTGTTCCAAGCAGATGCAAAGGAAATGAAAGTCAGAAAGTCAAAGATATTTACAAAACCAATATAAAGCTAAGAAAAGATTTGTTTCATGCAGGCACTCAAATAGGCTACCTATCAAATTCGTCAATGCAGCAAAGACCTCCATCAGCTAAAACAAGGGCCCCAGCTTCTAACATCCATTCCCCTATTTAATAACAGTAATGATCAGTCCTTCAATTAATATAAGAATTTGATAATTTCTCAACAGACTACCAAATCCAAATACTTCCAGTAATGCATATAAGACAATTTTATAGTAGAAAAATTTAAAAGGAAAAACTTCGATTTATAAACTTTGGGTGGTTAATAATGCGATTTTAACCTGTCCACTGAAATTTGGTAATGAGTGGTGTGTTTCTTCTTACACAACTTTTGTGTTGATTCAAGTTCTTTGAAGCAATTGCTAGAGGTCAATTTTGTTCCCACAATCAATAAAAGAAAATTTGACATAATTTTTGTTGTGAAAACTTAAATAAGAAGTGTTGTAATAGAAAGAGATAAAGAAGAGCTTTGAAACAGAAAGGACTTCATAATGTTAAAGTTGATTTTTTTTTTTTTTTTCACAGTTTTATTTAGTAAATTCAGCAACAGAGTAAGGGCTGAGTTGTCCCATATACTGGGTTAGATTTTGATTATGTTTTGCTAATTTTGCTGTATGAGAACTCATCAGTATGTATTGGAAGTGACCATTGCATCTTCAAGTTATATCATAGTAAGAGTGTAACAGAAAAAGGTTATCCTTCTATCCTAGACATGTCAAGTGTCTTTTCAATAGAAGCAAAGTTGTCATAGAGTGTCAAAATTTTCTTAGTATCTGACATGAACATTAAAAGCATACTAGTACATAGACAACAACCCACATTCTAATTACATAGACAACAATCCACATTCTAATTGCTTCAGTTAAACCCCCAAGAAGAGAATCATGAAGAAACTAACATTATAGAAATAAAATTCAAAGAACAAATTAAGAGAGATGTTATTTGCAAACTACATTATCTTTTAACACCCCATTTTAGAATTTTGTTTTAACTAAAATTTTATCTTTAGGAAAAACTTCTTTAAAAGACAAAAATATAAAGACATTTATATATAAATTTTAAAGACCTTCAATTTTCACAAATTTTGGGAATCAATTTGTGCCATAAATATTGACATTTTTGGTGAGTTCAACTAAGTTCTTTAATTCTTTTAAATGCATAATGATTTAGGTAAAAAATTCTATAGCTTTGGATATGAAAAAAGATGATGGCTACTGTATCTATCATCAATCTCAACAATTTTGCAATTTTTTTATGTACATATATAATTCCTACCCTTATTAACTAATTTCAAATGATTGTTAGAACTAACAAGAAGTGTGGAGCGAAATGACAAAAATCAACAAGGTGAATTAAAATTGTCTAAAGAATATTAGCATAATTAACGATAATTTTTGTATTAAATGGAGCATAAAAGAATATTACAAATGTTTAAAATTTTCAATAAAGTGATTTTAGAAAAGTTGTGCTCAAAGTAAATGTGTGCATTACAAACAAAATTCTCACAAAATTAATTGAAAACATGTCACAAGTATAATTAAAGTTTCAACATATGGACTAACCAAGAAAAACTGGAAAGTACCTCCATCCTTGACAGCTGTTACCGTCAATCCAGCACTAGTGCTTCCCAAGCCAGTAGTGATGACAGAACGGTTGCTCAATTTCGCAGCAAATTTCAAGAACTGAGACTTTCCAGTACCTACGATAGGGATATCATAAAACAGTTACCTAGCCATAAGGTGCGTGGCTAACTTCTCTTTCCTCAAAATTCTCTCTCCATCGTTTCTTTCTGTACAGTGTTCATCTTCCCTATATTCATTATTATGTTATTTTATAATCAACTATGACCTGTCCTGAATTTGCATCATGGTTTAAAAATTTGTTTCATTTGGTAGCAAGGTTTAATTAAGATTTCAAACAGTCAAGGAAAGACAATTATTCCTATGAGATAGTGAAAAGGAAAATAATAACAATATCAACAACAATAAAAATAACCTGGATCACCAACTAAAAGCAAGTGAGACTCTCCCCGAACTTTAGTTCCAGAAGCATCGACATGTTGCACACCTCCAATAAGTGTTAATGCAACTAATGGAAGATGTAAAGTGGGTTAATGGAAATAAAAACTGAATTAAACTGCTAATATCTTAAAATAGCAAACAGAAAAATGAGGAAACATATTTCAATTCAAATTTAGATTACAAAAACAGGGGACATATGAGTCTTAATTTAGTCAAAAGAGTGCAAATTCAAATTTAAAATAAATAAATAAATAAAGTCACATTATGGGGCGACATGTACCTGCCAACTTGACAGTGAAGAGTCCAAAAACTTGAGGGCAAATGGCTCGTAGAATAGCATTTCTCCCTAGGTGACATCAAAAGATTTTTGAATATACAAGAAAAATGTATATTCAAGTCAAGTCAAACACAAAAGAAAATCTACAGACAAAAATAAATATTAAAATTTCTCCAATAAGAGATCAACTAGAAGGCTCACATATGTGTGAATTCTATCTAACTTAGCTAGTAAAATCTCTTCTTGCTGTATAAGAGGTCTTGAACGCAATTACGCTCGGCTTATATTTATTGAGCTATTAACTTTTTTGAAAAACATAGGTTCACATCTAGAATTTCAAAGTTGAAGAATCAACTTCATTACCAGGTAGCACATGAGTAACAATATTACCTTTCAATGGAGAACCTTTAAATTCTGACCAGAATTGCTTGAATTGCATGATCACATCATCAGGGATATTGATGTCTGATTTTAGTTCATTGGTCCTCCTAAAAGTAAAAGTAAAAACAAAAATTAAATAACAATCATAAAAAGAATGAACTCAACTTTGTCTCCTATGAACAAAAAGAGAATGAACTAAACTTAATTCAGTTCCAAGATCCGGGATTTAAGTGATATTAGCAAGCACAAGAATTTTCATCTTTTTAAAAAATTATTTATTAATTTCCCTGGCAAAAGATAGCTTAAGGTTGCAAATTTATGTTCTTTAAAATCAAACAGTATGCTGGATACATGAATGCATCATTAGAATGAGCTACAACCACAGAAGTAACAATAAATGGCAAATACTGAATTGCTTGGATAAAATTAATGATTGTCTCATCCATGTTGTCAGCCATAGACAATACATGCTGAAGACCAAGTGGTTAGACTAATGCTAATTGGGTAGCATGCCATAACAACTTCCATTTTTAGAAATTAACTCAAGGTAAGTTCGGTAGTGATTTGAACAACTGACAAACTGAACAAAAAGCGGAAATTCTATATCTCAATCTAGGGATTCCTTTTGATATTCACTTCAACATGTTCCCAAATCCCGGTAATTTAGTGGTAATCCGCAATAACACTGCCTGGGGACCTGTTTCAGGTTGTAATAATTGTTTTAGAATGTTTGAGGTAATATGATGGCCAAGCATAAAGGCTTGGACCGCTTGGTCGATAATCAGTTCTCATTCAGAATAAAGCAACTATGCTAATGTGTTTATTTTCACTTAGATACAATTGGACACAACCCTATCCTATCAACTTAAGCTTCTGGATGTAGCGGTTGCTACCATGATATCAAATCCTAGTTTGACCTAGGAGTTTGAGTTCGTTTTCTCCGCATGATTATATTTAAATTTGTTGTGATTGTGTTTGGACTTGTCCACCTGCCAAGCCAGTCGGTTTGGCATATGAGAAAATCTGTTAGAGATCCTAATATCATTAGTTAGGCCCTATCTATCAGTTTAAGCTTTTGGGTGTAGTGGTTGCCAACAAATGTGATAGATAGCTGCATTTGTCTACAATCAGATTGAGAGCCAACATTATATGCAATCATCACCAAGACCAGTACACGCACCCATAAGTAATGACTTAACACAAAATGGAGTTAAAGTATAAGAAGAAACTAAAACACAATGTGATCGAGGAAGAAAGGTCCACATAAATGTTAATGACTTAATAAAGGACAGCATAGGAGAAATGCCATCCCCACTCAAATACATCTTTAAAATACATAAACTAGCAATAAACGACCCTTTATGCAACCCCAAATAATTGAAATTTTGTGCTTCAATGGGTTAAATTTATGCAAACTGTTCATAATTTTAAACTTATTAAGTAGTATGTTTTCAAGTTAAGGCTTCCAAGAAACTAATTGACATGATCAACATCATACATGCATTCAAGTGTTAAATACTTCAGACATTGTAAAGAATAACAACATTAGATCAATTTACCTCACATGATTAGCAATTAATACAGGATCAAGATCACAACGGACATCTCTTAGATCAGGAGACCATTTTGCTGTCAAGATCCCAGTAACAATGACATCATCTACAAAAACAAGAATTTATACTCTCATCATTTCAGTAACTACTGAATTATCCAAAAGCAGCAGATACAAAGTTTATAAAGGAAAAGAAGCATACATCCAAGGCATTTCTATATTTGTAATTTGAGAAAATAGTCTAGATATGAAAACAAATTTCCAAAAGGGTACAGAAGAAAGCAGGCACACATGATATAAAATGATGACATATTCGAAGAAGCAGATGGTCGTGGTGGCTAACAAAGTTCTCAGTATCTTTGACCAAAATTACTGAACTTCCTAGGTTTGTACTCAAGCTAAGGGAAATGTCTTTTAACTCCAACAAGCAGAATAATATAACATAAGAATCTTCTAAGTGGCAACCTAGGAATTGATCCACAGTTGATATATTTGTACTCAACCCGAGGAAAATATCTTTTAGACCACTTCACTATACCTCCCTCCTTTTTCCCTTTTTAATAGGCAATCCAAGGGTTGAGAAGAAACAATCAGCGTTGAATTGAACTGTTGGCAATTAGTTCAGTCTGTGTTATGGCATTTCAATATCAAAGCAATTCGATCATACTGGCATCAGTTGAAGCCAGGGGATACTCAACCGAGACTGTAAGCCACAACTCTATTCACCCCAACAGATCCTAATGTTTTTGTAAGCCGTAGATGCTTTTTACATTATGACACGATTGACATGCAACCACAGTTGAATTGCTTATTCTGAACTGCCTAAACATATACATCTATAAAAAAACACAAATCTACAATCAAATATTCAATTTTTTATTTAGTATGACAAAGCGAGAATTGTAAGAAAGATGGATCTTCAGTTTGCCAATGAGGATACAACTTGTATAAAAGGGTATAAATAGAAATGACAAGAACAGAAAAAAATAAGAAAATAAGAAGAATAAGACAAAGTAAATTCATAGGAAATGGAAATTTTAAGAATCGTGGAAAGCATACCTCCAGCTTTAACAATGTCAACAAGATCATCTTTCAGAATGACTGGAATTGAGCGAGGGATAACCCCAACACCCAATACCTGCGTACTTTCTTGGATTTTGATTTCTTGATAATCGTGGCATATTATAGTATTTTCTACATACTGGAAATTTGTGCTTTCACAAGGTTTTGACTGCTGTTAATGGAGACACTGGATAAGCAATCAAATTTCACAAGTATATTTACATCAGAAGTAACCTAAACCTAGATGATGCAAATTTATCATCTAACTTGCTTAATATATAGAGAATCACATATACTATCGAAAAGCAAAATTCAATATCAAATTAACATTCTTCAAATTCAAGTATCAAATCATAATGCCCACTATGAGATGAAAGATGTCATTCTAAAATATTAAACTTCCAAGTTTAAGAATCTCATATATAAGGCCGATGCTTAAATTGCTATAAACTAACATGGCAGCATCAGATTGCTGCCAACTAAATTACTTCAAAACTTTTAGGAATTTCATGAAGGACAAATATTGAGACGTAGACAAGAGACCTGAGAGGGGCATGATGATGGTAATACTATGGAGTTCCTTGTTTCCAACTCAGGATAAACTGGAAACCTACACAAAATCATTATTAACTGGTGATCAGCTCAGAAGAACATTATGCAAAACTGACATATAACGATCACTCTAATAGTTAAAACAATGTTTCCCCAAAGTATAACACCAAACAGATGTAAAGGCAAGTAATAAATGATATAATTATCTTTCTGAAAAAGACAAAAGAAACTTGTCAATTAAATGCATAGCATACATTTAGTTGCAATCATTAGGGTTTGCAAAGAGTGAAATAGTACACAACAGCAAAACACCATTGAACAACAATCAAATTCTGTGCCCTATGTCTGTGGTAATCAAAAGTTGTAACCTTTCAAAAATCGAGGATGCAAGCTAATACAATAGTAAGTGCATCCCCTTACATCCTTTGTGGCAATTGCAACTTAAACATTCACATGTTTTAGTACTAAGTTATAAGCAACAGGACCAGTGCCAATGAGAACTTAGATGAGCCAAAATAACTACTTAGATGAGCCAACATGACTTTTGTCAACAATAGCAAAATGTCATCCAACAAATCTCTTTAAAGTCTATATGCTGCATTGTTAAAGATAGCAAGGTGCTCTAAAATACAGAAATTTTCATCTGAGCCCAAGACTTGTACCATAACACAATGCAATGAACCCAAAGCATAATGCAAGAACATAATTTTAGCAGTACGCCAAGGCAAAGGCAATAGAATCAAGTTTTAAAATCAGTGTAAGAGGCAAAAACCAATACTTCTGGTTTAAAAAATTATACTTCACACAGTTTAAATAATCTTGTCTACCATACTTAGGTTTGGGCACTCTTGTTTGTCTTGCATCTAATTTTTAGGCTAACAAACAATATTGGTAGTAAAACCAACTCATATAGTACAATGATGAAGAGCTCACTAATATAGTCAGCTTATAGTACTGTTAACTCAATGGCAATGCAAGAGAACTAAATATTGTTATAAGAAATTAACTGACAATTGCTCCTTTCCTTTAGTTGTCCGTGCATTTGTGTTTGTAATGCCGTCCAAGATAAAAGTTTGCATATTCATCTGTTATTCTTTTTTCATATAACAATTTCAAATTTAGTTATTATTCCTTTGGTTCCGGTCAATAAAATGCACATAGTCCCATGATGATACAGATAGGACTTAACCGCTTGCCTCTCCTACCTCAAGAATTAGCTGGTCCGTGTATAGTTTTAAGTCAAGAAAAGGCCAATAAATTTTCTAAATTAGGTTTAATATTACAGTCATGAGGACACAGAAAAGTGCTATCTAGTGAAATACATTCTACTTATTACATTACATATAATGATCTTGTGAAAGAAGCATAACCACAGAAATAAGTATGCATCTGAACAAAGATGCCAAGGATAATGAGACTTATGCAGAGGACAACACTCAATCTGAATCAATGATGGTGTTGTAGACACTTTGAAAGCGAAAGAGTCAGCTAAGCACATTTTTGAAACTAGAATTCAAGCCTTGGGCCATCTTCAATAACTCCTGCTTGAACTTCTTATACAGTGAAGCTCAAGCCCATAAAAAATTCATCTTAATAACATAAGCAACATTCGCATTTATATAAGAATTCAAAATCCTAACAAGGTTATTAGTTCAAACTGATGATGAGAAGAAAAGAAGCTCCTGCTACTAGACTATGCCTAGATATTGACAAGTCCAATGTTGCTTGTTATCCAAGTAAACAAGACTGGAAAAGCTTCCTGCCATCAATCCATTAACAGGTGTCATAGAGACTAGGCAGTCCAAGCCCTACCCAGTCATATACAGTTGAGCGTGCAATGTCACAGTTTGGGCACTTAGAACCTAGTCAAATGATTAACCTGTTAAGTGCTGCTCACACCCTTCCTAATAAACCCACAGGTTAACAGGTGGGACATTCTCCACACATAATCACATGACACCTCATCACATGCAACTCCCCATGTGGTGTGGAAGACTCTTAACGTTTGGCCTTCCACACGTTGGGTCCAAGCTCTACCTCTTGGCTTAATGGACTCTACAATTAGCCTAATCCACCCGTTTGAGGATCTTAATTGTCCTGGATGTGTGGGTCCACAACAAATGAAAGTCAGGACATATTCTGGTACAACTCATCAGGGACCAGGTGCTTACAACTTACCTAAAAATACTAGCTTGTCAAACCCACAGATTAACCCTACAATGCGGGAGTGTAACACCAAGCCCACTAGCACAGCCCTGTTCTTTGATAGCTTCAATCCATTCTGCATAAACTAAGTTGTCAAAAAACATTAAGCTATGTGCTTCAGTTCCTACTTATGATATTCTTGAGTCTGAGTTTCCAATTGAGTGACATATAACGATATCACACAGACCAATTTAAACTATTTAACCGATGAATAAAACAATAAGAAAATAAAATTAAGCATATGTGATGTAAAACAAAACAAAGTGCCACAGGTTAAACCTACATGTGCTTGCATTTCCGGCACATGTACGTCCTCTCCCCTTCATACATCTTGGTTGCTCCGGACCTGATCACGGTCCCCTTGAGTGTGAGAAGAATCCCATGGTGCTTCACTCTCACATGTCCAATACTTGGAAAAGTTTCTGACCACATTTGAGATCCACTCATCAATAAATCAATCAAATTAAAATTTAAAAAACCAAAAAAGCCAATCAAAAGCAATATATATATATATATATATATGTACACACACACCCAACATCAGTACAGGAAAAGATACACACCAGGACATTCTAGCGGAGAACCACTGATATTGATGCGGACATGAATGAATATCTTCTCGACAGCTTTCTCAAACTTCAACTTGTCTAATACAATTTTCTATGCCAATACAAAACACCAAACCAAATCACACACAGTCATTCTAATAATACTTTAATAGAGCAATTAAACATACATTGCCCTGTTGAAATCTAGAACCACTCATTTGGTAGTACTACTAATGCTACTCAGTCATTTAAACAAAGGCTTTTAAAATAAAAACCCCTTCTTCACAAAAGTTTGCTAAACGACTTAAACATGCATGCAGCAAAACCAATTAACATATTAGCTCATACCCACACCAAAATCCTCAATTTGAGAAGGTGTAAACTTATATATGTGAAAATCAAACCAACCCACTTCAATATTAACTTATTTTCTTATTTTGAGCAGATAAGTAGACATATAGCAACAACATACATGGGCCCAAAGGGCGGCATCATCAAGGAATCGTAAGTAATCATTTGGCTGCGAGAAGAGGAGGTGGGCAAGTGGAGGATCATCGTTCATTAACTCTGCAAAACTAAAGAAATAAAAGGAGAGAAAGTTAGAAAAACGTGAAAAAGAGTGATTGATTGATGGGCCATAATAATACATACTCGATGTAGAGAGGGTAATGGAGTTTGGGTTCCGGAGAAAGAGTGATGGAGCGAAGCTGATCAGAGTGGTGGCGAATGAGAAACGCCGCTAACGCTTTCAAGTGATGGGGCACGTTTTCCGTCTCCATTGAGACTCATAGACCAAAGAGTAGAGGCAGCTTTTAGGCGGGAATGGTTACTTATACTGTAGAGGTGAAGTAGGAGGACGTCCGTGTCCAAAGCATTGTCGTGTCGCTAAATTTCTAGAATACTCTCGAATTAAGGGATAATTTGAAATGTTCCCGCACAAAAAGTTTTTCTTATTTTAGTCGAGATTAATTAATTCAAACTCAAATGCCCTTATTATCCACCTACCCAGATCTTCAATCCGGGTTCAAACCCAAATATCGAAAATCTAAGTAAACCCAAATCCTTATTTGGATTTGAACCACCCAGATCTTCAACGTCTGGCAAAGATCTGGATATCATCAAAATCTTGAAAATCTGGGTTACTCAGAATTTTAATTTAGTTGATTTCTTTTTTAAAAAAATTTCTTAATTAAATTTAATCTCTAACAAACCAAACCAAATGGATTATTGTACTGGATTGTTTTTGAAAGATTTTATTGGATTGATGATGATTTTAGTTAAAAGATGAGAGGAAAGAAAGGTTGAAAATGATAATTTTTAGGAGAGGTTGAATATAATGATTTTTTTGTTTTTTTAAAAATTTTTATTAGTTGTGGAGATCCAACAACTAGATTGGATCTCTATCGTCCATTAGATAGATCCAATCTGATGGATTGGATTAGATTAGTTTTTTTAACTGATAAAATAATATTTGACAGATTAGATGGACAGTGAAGATCTAATTTAGAGGTTGGATCTCTATTTTTTTCAATTTTTTTTTTAATTTCATTTTTATTTTGACATTTGATATCTAGTGTCCATCAAGAGTGATGGACGGTGGAGATCCGTCAAATATTATTTATGAAGTTTTTTTTTTTCATTTTTTTTCTTTAATTCAATGGTATTATAGTCTTTATACAATTTTATTATTATTAACCATTAACTTCAATGATTTGGGATTAACAACGAGTAGACAAATTGTAATAAAATTATAAGGTTTACTCCGCCTAAATATATTTCTAAATTAGATAGTTAATTTATAATTTGCTCTTTTAAATTTCTTTAGCTAAGCTTAGTGCATTAAATTTTTATATCTGCTGTCGTGAGAATTTCTCAAGTAATTGTAATCACATCCTTCTTGATGTAGGTGAAAGAAAGTTCTTTAGTTGTGTAGTGAAAGACTAATGGAGGAAAATCTTTTAGTGTGGTTGAAGGGAGTTACCAATGTACAACTTGTAAATAATCTTGATAGTGAATAGATTTAATCTTAGTGAAGTGACTGTAGGCAACTGTTGTTTGAACCACTACAAATACAACATTTTTTTAATCATTCTCTCTTTCATTTGTACGATTATAAACATTTGAAGAATGTTGTCACTCATCATCAACTCCTATCAACTTAGAAAGACTTGAATCTTTTGATTTTAAAACGTGGAATGTTTCATATAGACCATATCCAACTACTAGAATTGTTCATCTGTAATCCATGTACATTAATTCTGAAAGAGGTGTTGCTTTTGACAAGTTATTTTTACAATCATCTCCCTTTGCTGAAACAATTTGATTGTTAATTGATTACATCTTCAATTTCTTCTTTCAACCTTGAGGTTGGTGCTTGACAAGTATTTTGTTCATCATTCGATATAACGTACATCTTCTTTTTCATAATACAAGGTATGATTTTCAATGTTGAAGATATTACTAATGTTCGTATTTTATTAGTGATTCAATGACATAAGCATTAGAACTTAATTATTTTCTCTCTGAAATTTTATAGCTAGCTAAAGTCTAACATTTCTTGAGTAAAGCTTCTCATAAACACTCGTAGGATCATGTTTAGCGCTTAGATGTACCATAACCATGTCACTTACATTGAATACAATAGGTTTTTGTTACAAATCAACATGTGCCTATATTACTCATAGCAAATTTTGATTGAACATCATTGCGCATTACATACATGTCCTTACTAATTAAAAGCAGTAGCATTAGCACTTGGTCAGGCTTCCAATGGAAAAGGAATAAAATCAATTAGCTTTATGGAAAGTAGGCTAATCACACTCTCAAATGGAATTCATTCGTAGATCTATTCACGGAACTATTATATAGGCATTTACCATAGGAAAAATCTAATCATAAGTAGTAACATGCTCTACATCTAACCAGTTAAAACGAGCTAAATAACCAAAACTTCTGTTTACAACCTTTATTTGATGATCAATTTGAGGGTAAAAAGACGAGGAAAACTTTAGCTTTATATTTAGTGTCTTCCACAAAATTCGCCATCTTGGTTAGAAATAATTATTTAAACATAAAAGTTAAGGTTTGTCATACTTACAAACTAGCTACTGTCACTAATATTTGTGAGAATTTTGTATATAAATTTTTTTACCAAATTTAACGGTAAGAACCTTATATAGCTTCTTCCCTCAAAAAAAAAAAATAAAAAACCTTATATAGCTTCTTAAACATTTTTTTTAAAAAAAAACTTTTTCTCTACAAAGGAAAAGTTAAGGGAGTAAATAGGAATCATACAGGTATCGACCTTGCATGAAGATCGAAGAATGAAGAATTATGCATTAGATGTTTTTCTTTTTGTTATAGATGACACGCTTTATTTTGCTTAATGTCATTCAAGTCAGGACGTCCAGTTGACATTTTACAAAAAATAAAAGTGGTTCACTGCAATCAATGATAATTTATTTAAATTACACACATCAGAAAGGAAACTAGTATTATGTAAGAAAATTAAAATAAAAATTTTACTGAAACAAGTTTATCACATTATTTTTATATATTTATATTCAACAAAAATTTATCACATATGTATTTTATTTGTATAGTTATTAATTTTATTGAATAATGATAAACTCTCACATTAAAAGCATTTTTAATGTAATTAATTCACATTTGGAGGCCACCGGAGCCAATCAACTTGGTGAGGCCAAAAGTGATAGCCATGGCCATCCAGCCTCCAACCAGAACCCTAGCACTGGACTTAACAACAGGAGTCTTGCCTAGCGCCGCTCCTCCTACTCCAAACACCACCAGAGCCATACTAGCCACCGCAACGACAACCGCCAGTCTCACCTTATGATTGGCAACAAAGGCAGCAGCTAATAATGGGACCACTGCCCCAACAGAAAAGGCAAGTGCTGATGCTATGGCAGCCTGCACTGGACTTGGCACTGCCTCCCTCTCAATGTCTTCTTCTTCTTCTTCATTCATGTTGCGTCGTCCTTGAGACATAATTCTCTTCATTCGATCTCTCTTCATCTGAGCCAACTCTATGTCCCGCTGAGTGTACACAGAAACAAACTCTCCAATTGCCATACTACAAGCCCCCGCGACTAAGCCAGCAAAGCCAGCAAGAAGCATGGCTCTGATGTCTTGTTTAATAGCTCCAACACCCATCATCAATGAGGCAACAGAAACCAACCCATCATTGGCACCCAACACAGCAGCTCGGAGCCACTGTGCTCTCTGAGTGTAGTCATACTCATTATTGACTACTCTAGGTTCAACAACACTGCCACAGGGGTTCATTTCAGGGTCGTTCACTTGAATCGATATGATTTCTAGATTGCTAGAAGATGTTTGTTCAGGATAAGTTTTTGGTGAAGCCATGGCGTGGGGAGAAAAACACACAGAGATTTAATGACAAGAGAAAAATATTCAAGAGAGATCAGGTGGATGCTTGTGGTGGACACACGCCCTTCTGGAGTGTAATTTATATATAGGGATTTTGATTAATAAGCTACAAGTGGTGTTAGTGTACGTGGACACTAACAATAATTATAAACAAAAAGATAGTATGAGCAAGCTAGTCTTTCTATGAGATATATATATAATGAACGTAGTGCGTTCTAAATAATATTTCGATTCATTTATAGTTTATGTAGTAGCAGTCCAACTAGGTCTAAAATACTCATATGATCAATTAGTAAAATCAAACCTAAATAAAATATATATACATGATATTCTACATACCGATGATACCATTATTAAAATATATATATGATACATTCTACGATACATATCAATACACCTCACAAGTACAAATGAGTGATTGCATCTAAAATTATTGATTGAATTTTATTATATTTTATTATGTATTTATTACAACTAAACAAATTTTAATTACATTTATAATAATTGATTATGTTTAATTGTAATAAGTATAATAAAATACAATAAACAATTTTATTTATATGATTTAGTACGAAATCTCGTAGCTCAGATGGTACACACTTTGCATTCGTCTTTTTATGTAATGAAGCAGCCTAGTCGGCTAGCCGGCCCTTTCGTTGTAACCCGGCCTTAATTGCCTGGTCCGATCCACCTGTGTCCGTACACCTAGCGGGAATAGGTACTGTTATCTTCCCCCAGAGGTTTTCATATGTCTCCCACCCCCGCTCGAACTCATAACCTATGGGTTAAGTGCATAGGAAATGTAAAGTGTGTACTATCTGAGCTAGCCATTTTTTTTTTTTAGAAAAATTCTAATGCACATGGCTACTTATTGGATTCACTTCAATTTACACTGGCATTGAAACAAATTAAAGTAAATTCAATATGGTCCGGTGCATATATACCAGGATTTTCTTTAAAAGAAAAAAAAAAAAAAAAAGTAAATTCAATATAGGACTAGTTATCGAAGTGATCGCTACTTATTAATTGTTAGTTTCTTTAATTTTAAGTAGTCAATGCTTATGAAAGCGTTGATGTACGTAATATCTAGTTAGAAAGTGATTCTATTAGTTGGCATAGTGAATTTTATGAGAAATCATGAGTTAGACTTCTTTTAATGTTTAGAGATACTTTAAGAAACAACAATGGGAAAGCATATCATACAACCTTTCAGTGGTGTACCTTCTCTTCCTTCAAAAGGTTGGGATTAGATTCTCATCAAGTACATATTACAATTTATGTGATAGTTTTCTGCCATTCAGATGGGAGTAATTTTTTCCCATTGATGGGAATGTGGTAGTTTTCTATCTGTTAGAGTGGGAGTAATTGTCTCCCACTGATAGGAGTAGATACTCAAACTTTTGTGAATAATTTTCTCTCTTTAATATGAGAGTAGTTATCTTTCATTTATAGGAATAATTATTTCTTATTTATTGGAGTAGATATTCAAACTTATGTGAGCAATTTTCTTCTTTTAATATGGAAATAGTTATCTCTCATTTATAAATAGATATTTGGGACATACAAATATTAGTATTTGATCTTAGTAAGTTTTAATAAATCTTTGACTTTTTTTGTGTCAGTTCAAGAAACAATGGGAAAGTAGGTTTCATAAATGGCTAATATTGGACTTCATTCATAATTTTACTCGGTGAAACATTGGGTAGTTCTACAAATCTTAGAAGATTGTTTTATTCATGGTGCTAATGATATTTTCGATTATAGGTTTAGTTGATGTTATTATTATTTCATTTCTTTATGTATATTTCATGCATTTCTCTTATGGTTCTAGATTTTGTATTAATTTAATTTATGCAATATTCTAAGGAGTAAGGTTCAGTACACAACCTTATCATATATGTATATTTTTATTTATATTAATATAAAATTTTTTCTCCTATATTCCGAAACACCACTTTCTAAGCAGGAAGAACAAAAAACAAAAGCTCGTCTCCTCCCAGTATGTCCGGTAGTAGATGTTTTTATTTACTCTTGTAGTAATAAAGGGTTTAAGTCTCATCAAATATATTTTATAAGTCTTGTGTAGGTAATTTATTTTTCCTTTATTTTTGATTGATATCTAACTAATTCAGAGTCAATTTTATTTTATTTTTTGTCAAAAAAGGACTTGTAGTGCACTGTAAAATATTTTATGCCAAACCACCTTAAAAGACCTGAGACAATCAATTTGTTTCGTTTCTATGTTTATGGAGTTGAGATATGTACTGATCAATTGAATTTATAAGCTGGTTCTTTTATATAAATTGCATCGATAATTTTGGAAAACAAGCAAGGATATCCGTGCCTTTTGTTCTTCTTACACTTATTAATTTAATGTCTGTTAAAGAACGCATGATGAAAAAATTAATGCATGGAAAGCACCTATATTGATTAAGTTCCAATCTGAAAAGGTGAAACTTTTCATTGAATATGGATTGCTGAAGAGGAGGGCACTCCAGAAAGATAGAGTTCACACACAGAAATATTTTTTAGGTACAGCGAGTGGGTATTCCACACGAAAGGAAATTTTTTGACATATTATATTATTCAGAGTGTGGTATCCACACTCTGAATAATATAATATGTCAAAAAATTCATAATCACAAATTCACCATATATTATATACAGTTAGTGACTCCTCCATTACTACAATGGAAACGTGCTTTATATAGATAGATAGACATAGACATATATGATCATAATAAAAAATTAAGGGAGTGTGCAGCCCACAAGAAAGCTACTTTCTTCTCTAAATAATGAGGCTTTCTTTTTCTGCTTTTGGTGACCACCATATCACACAATGTTTATTGACATTTGAGTTGAATGTCCGAGAAATTTGGATGAATTTCAATTGATCTGAAAATGGGTCTATTAGTGTTTGATTGAGGTGAATGAATACCGTTGGCAAGTTTAGCTTGAGAGAATATCTATGCCACAAACATGGTGAAAACAGAGATCGGATATATGACATATGGCCTACAAGACAATAGGACAATTGACATGTCACGTGTGGACTGATGTTATTGAGCATTTGAACACGTAATCTCGGCCTATTCTATGGAGAAAACTCGGGGTCCAAGTTGTTCTACTTGGAGACCAAGTTTTGGGGATGGTTTGGTCCTCTAACTTTGTGCGTCGTTTTTATTTCAGTCATATCTTCCTTATTCAATATTCATTTGACTCACTATTTTTTCTTATGAATAGTTGGCATCCAGGCAACGACGGATCCAAAAATTTATATAAGAGGGAGCACTACAGTAAAATATAATAATTTGTTAAAATCTATTAAGCTTAAACATTATATGTATAATTTGAAAATTAATACATATAACATTATAAGACTCTCATAATAAATGGGGGAAACTCTCAACACATGCTCCTAAATACACATAATGAGACTTAAACTCTTATCACAAATATGAATGGAAAGTGTACCACAAATGTGAATGAAAAGTGCACTAATTATTTGAGCTCTAAGTGGATATGAATTTGAAGTAAATGAATCAATTATATTATTATTGAGTTCGATAATATCACTATTTACCATAAATAATAATTATAACGTTGAAAAATTAATATTATAGCATAATATATGATTTTATAAGAAAATTATTGAATGATAAATTTTATAACAAACGGAAATAACATATCTAATCAATGAACTTGGATAAAATCACACTTTTATTGTAATTAAAATATTTTTAAGAAAAAAATTAATCATTAAAATAATAAAATCAACACAATCTTACAACAAAAGAAATGAAAAATAAAAAGTAATCGAAACATCCTATTGTTAGCAATTTTGATTCTATAAATTTAGATAAGGAAAGTTTGAAAATTAGGAGTTGGTTAAATTCAAAAATATTATAATTTACAAAAACAAAAGGTTAAAAATATAATACTAGAGTGCAATAATTTAATAAAAAAATTAATAATTCATTAATTTATCGCATAAAATATTAATGTATTATTATATGGATGAAAGTGGAGAATAAAAATTTACTATATATGTAGAAAGATATTATCAAAAAATTAAAAAAAAAATTCCATGTATTAAATTTTTAATTGTTAAAAATAAACATAATATGTTAATTTTTTTTTTTTTTTTTAACATTTAAGGTGGGGCACGTGCCCGGTTCCACCTCTGCATCTAGGGCTATATTTTTCATGAGGAACTTATCTTCAAATAAAACTTATATATGATGTAACGGATTATCCAGCCTCGATCGACTACCTGATTGATCAATCTGGCCCAGCCACAGCTCAACTGGATGGAGTTCGACTCAGTCCACCACCGGATCCAAACAGGTTTTGTCTCTCTACCTTCTGAGGGATTTCCACATCTCCCCCATCACTTGAACCTAAAACCAAAGACATATAGTCATTTGAGAAGTATGGTGAGTACCATTTGAGCTATACTTTCCAAATGACTATATGTCTTTGGTATTAAGTTCGAGTGATGAGGGAAGCGTGAAAATCCCACAGAAGGTAAAAAGATAGTACCTGTCTGGGTTCGGTGGTGGATTGAGTCGGACTCCAACTGACTGGACTGTGACTGGACCGGATTAGTCGATCTGGCAGTCGATTGAGGGTAAGCAAGTCATTACACAAAAACACGTATTTTTATGTAATGGACTACCTACCCCTCGATTGACCAATCCGACCCAATCATAGCCCAGCTAGAAGGAGTCTGGTCCAGTCTACCACTGGACCCAAGCACTAGCTCAAATGGTGCTCACCATGTTTTCTAAATAATTATATGTCTTTGGTCTTGGGTTCGAGTGGTGGGGGAGACGTGAAAATCACTCAGAAGGCAGAGGGATAGTACCTATCTGAGTACGGTGGTGGATTGGGTCGAACTCCACTTGGTTGGACTGTGATTGAGCCGGATTGATCTATCGGACAGTCGATCGGGGGTGGGTAGTCCGTTATATATGATCTCGTAATTGCCCTTACATCTAGACTTTAGATTTTAAACTTCATGGAAATCATGCAAATATATAACACGAGTAATGAATACATAGGTTGAAAACTAAATGTTCATGCTCCTATGAAATGATATACTAAGTGTATGGACATGAATGCACATCAAACCACAATTGATCTACTTCAAACAAAAGCTTGCTTCTTCGAGCCTTACTAACCTCTTTGAATCATCTTGATCCTCAATCTTCATAGCTCATTATCCATTTTAAATTCTAGCCCTTAAAAATCTAATGATACATATAAAACGTGTTATGTCTCTAAATAAGCCAATTACAAAAATATGGAACTTACAGTGTTCCCATGAATGCAGACTTTCATTGGTTCAATTCATCAAATACAAACCTTCTCAGGCATTTTTCAAGTCGAGCAAACCATGATCACCTTTATGTCTTGATTCCCTTGGTCATCAGGCTTCGTTCATCATTCTATATTCTAATCTAAAATCCTACGAAGCTAATGATACACACAAAAAAAGTTTTAGCATGAAATAAGTCAATTACAAAAATATAAAATTAACAATGCAAATTTTATTTTTATGTAAAGATCAATCGTACATCACTTCATAAAGAATATTTACATAAGACTGCATTTTATATCAAGTGTTTTTCAAAACAAAGTGTTTTAAACTATAGCCTTTACATTAAGTGTTTTCAGGCACATATTGAAAGTGTGTTGCACCCTAAGGACGCATTTGGTAGATGGGAAAAAAAATTTTCCTAGCCACCCCAATGCCAACGTTTGGACTTCCAGGTCTACACGAAAGCTTACCTTGAATTCTAATTGAATGAAATTTGAAAACCCACCTAAAATGGTGGGTTTCCAAACCCTGTTCTTTGGAATTTTTTGGTTTATATTTTATTTATTAAAATATGTAATTATAAATTTACTTAAAGTAGTTTTATGAAGTATATAAATTTAATATTTATTAAAATTTTGTTTTTTTTTATTATTAATTTTTATATTTTTATTTCTTATTTATATTAAATATATTTAAAGATTAATTTATTATACTTTATTCAAAATCAATTTACATAAATATTAAATTAATATAATTAATCAAATTCAATCTAATCCAAACTTAACTGCACCAAATATGGTATAGTGTTAATTTAGTTTCATCACATCACATTATATCCCATCCCTTTTTATTCAATCTCACGCACCAAATAAAGACTTACCGTGTTTGAAAAGGTTTTTATCAAAGAGAATTTTTACTATGCAAAAGTTTTAGACAACATATTTAACCGCCTTTCTTGGTTGTGTCTTAGCATAAACTCAAACCTTACAGTTGATATCCACTAATACATTGATATTTACTTCCTTGATTGTATATCACAGAAAAATATCCAACGCAAGATGCCTATGGTGCCATAAAGTGATGTGCACATTTAGTTACTTTCTTGTTCATTAACCATATGTAACTACACATATTCATATCTGTACTAATTTTTGTGCTAGCATTTGAGAAGTTTTAATGTTACTCATAAGTTGAAATTCTCATATATATCTCATAATGGCATAAACTAAAATAAGAGAAAAAGGAATAATTTAAAATGCCGGTCTTATAACATCAATGTGTAGTAGAAAAGCATTTGCAACATACATGAACCAAATATTCTTAAAAAAGAAAAAAAAAATACAAACAAACATAAACCAAGTTAAACATTCCTGAAATGGAAACAACACATAAGAAATGACACATAAAACTTAAAACATACTCTCTTTAACCAAAAAAAAAAAAAAGCTTAAATCATACTCGATCAATGACAATAAAAGGGTAACTAAAACAAGAACAATATCATACAAGATCAGATAGAATTTGCTAGGCCATGGTTTGGATGGACTAACATTGTTCCCATGATGGTACCTGCAAAGGTGAACCCTTGTGAATACCCTCAGTAAAACTATTATTAACTTTGACATTCCCATAGGCTACATACCAAAAGCAATATCACTCCTGTTACCACTGCTTTTAGCATGAGGCAATGGCAGCCTAATGGCCATATCGCTTCCACTAGTACCAACCCCTCTGTAACCTCTAAAATGCTGCAACCCTGAAGAAATATCATTTCCATTGTCCTCACGAACTCGAACCAGTGGTGGCGGAAGCAACAAGGGCATATCATTTTTACCAATACTCAGGGCTTCCAAATTTCCAGTAGGTTGTTGTAGCCCCACAATAGTTTCAGTAGTACCACTTGAACCACCAAAATAGGCTTCATAATTCGCATGACCTACCAGCCCCAATTGGTTTCCACTATTTGCACCTTCAACAAACGGTTGATAAATGGCAGTACTCAATCCAACCATATGACTAGACTTAACCGCGATACTACTTCCAACAATAGTCTCCGGGTTGTTCATCATATCAATATTAAACCATTGATCACACGAAAAATCTGACGCCACGAGAGCCTTCTTACGATGATCATCATGAACTGATACATCGATATTGTCTCCTCCGATGTTAGGATCATAAGTAGCGGGAGCAGGAAGGGGAGAAATACCTTGCAGTAAAGAATCAGGAGAGACAGGAGGTTGCTTACAATATTCAATCCTTCTATTGATTTCCATACGCTTCTCCTCAACAAACCAAACAAGAGAATGCAGGTCAGCTACACTGAGTTCATCAAGTCCATTGCACTTATATATATAATGCAAAAGATTGGAGGCCGCCATCTCCTTGTGTTTCCTCTCATGCTTCTGACATTTATCTTGCGCTTTGCTCACTCTTTCGTTTAAGTAAGTCTCCTGATTCATCATCTTCTTGTTTCGCTCTATGTCTGGTATGCCATCAAACCTTGTGATCATCTCTTGCACTTTCGAGCGAGAAGGCCATACCGTCGGCTCCTTTTCATCTGGACTATAAATGACAATGAAAGCATCGACATCACAAAGTATACTTAGTTCACGCACTTTTTTCACCAACCCAGCCCTTCTTTTCCTGAGACTCGCTTTCCTAGCACTGCCATTCGCAATCCACGCAACAGTCACCTTCTTCCTCGCCATGTTTAGTCTTTTTATAAGTCTATGATCTTTTGTACAGTGATTTTGCTTTACCCATCAACAAGGCTATATAGAGAAAGAGAATGCGCTTTCTTGGGCAAAATGGGAATTAGACATGGGAGGATTGTTTAAGTAATATACACTGTTTAGGTAATGTAGCTTATGTTGATTAAGAAATATATTTGTCACATTCTAAGATAATTATTATGCTTGGTTAGGTAATTGCTGGCAATATAAGATGATTCATTATTATTTATGTCAGGTTTCTAATTTTCACTGACCAACTCACACCCATAATTTATAGAATTAGACATGGGATGATTGTTTAGGTAATTTACATAAGAATAATATTACACTTCCAAAAAATTTACACAAAAATCTTAGCCAAATGATATAGCAAATTTATTTATAGTTACCATGTTAATTTTGAAATTATATATACATTAATAATGTACTGATTACACATAAACTTACTATATCATTTAAACAATAAATTTGATCAAATTTTTGGATATAGTAGTATTATTCTTTACATATATAATATAGAATGCAACTTATATATCATTAGATTATTGCTGGCAATATGGTAAGATGATTCATTATTATGCTAGGCATCTAATCATTTTTATCGTAAGATGATTCATTATGGTAAGATGGTTCATTATTATGGTGGCAATATTCATTATTATGGTAAGATGATTCATTACATAATATAGAATGTAGCTTATATATCATTAAATTTAGGGTTATTATCAATTTACCCTCTGAAATTGAAAATAATGTCAAACCACCACTGGTTTTGAAAATATTAACTAAAAAAGACCGATCGTCAATTGGAATAGTAGAATAGTAAAGATTGTTTTGGTTTCGTGAATTTGAGAGGGTAAAATTGTCATTGGGTCTTGATGATAGTGATGGATACAATTGTAAAACCATTTTTAATTTTTTAATTAAAAAAAAAGAAAAGAAAAATAAAAACCACTTAAAAACCAAATTAAAAGAAAAACAAAAACAAAAACTCTTAGTCACTTTCTCTCTCTCTCTTTCGATCACTATCTCTCTTTCTCTTTACTTTAGCCATCTCTTTCACTCTCTCTGTCACTCACTCTTTCTATCTTTCTCTCCGTTTCATCCATCTCTTTCACTCCTTTGTCAATTGCAATGAAAGTTATGGGGTTCTACGATTAATGGCCATGAGGTTGTAAGATCTTATTAGGAGTCTGATCGACAACCCAATCAACGACCATGAGGTTCTCGCAGATTTGGAGGATAGATTCTCTAACGACGAAGAGGTGGTTAGGGTGCTTAGAGGAGGTGTCGAGGTCAGTTTTGGAGTTGTAATGGCTGTGGAGCATGTGAGTGAAGGTGATGATGGAAGATCTGGTTATGGGTTATGATGGGTATGTTTAGGTGGTATCAGTATGGGTGTGTCGTGGTGATAATGTTCTCTGTGTATGTGTGTGGTTGTGATTCCCACTTTATCTTATTTGCTTGATCTTCGCAGGTTTCGTTTGTGGATTCCGGCATTGCCATTGATGCTGCTCCATTGTCGTTGAAGCTGTCCAAAATCGGGTGGTGCTTGGGCGGCAGCAAAAGTGGAGACAGAACAGAGGTGTTGGGTGTTCCGAGTCGACTGGGTTGTTGATGGGTGCTAGAATAGAGGTGTTGTTGATCGTTTACTGACTTTTGGTTGTTGTTGGTGTTTTTTTTTTTTTTTATTTAAATTGTTGGTGAACCCAGAAATTTGGTTGTGTTTGTGAATGAAGTGTGGACATTGTTTATTTGGGTGTATAAAGGCTAGGTGCTATTTGAGTTCATTGATTTGTGTTGATCTAAGTTCACTGTGACTCGTTGATATATTGTTCATCTAGTTTCATTGTGACTCATTGATGTGTGTTCTTAGAACGAACCCAGGCAACCGGGATCATCTTTGAACAAACCTAGTCTTGGGTTTGTTTGAACTTTTTTTTATTTCCTAAATTGGCGATATTTTTTTTTATTTTCAATTTTTTGAAGTTGATTTTTTTTTTTTTAAAGAAATTTGAATTTTGATTCTAGATGATGATTTTTTTTTTTTTAAAAAAAAAAATAAGAAATTTGAATTTTGATTCTAGATGATGATTTTGATTGAATATGCAAATCTTTGTGACTAGGTTCATCCATCAACCAACATAGTTTGTTTTTTATTTTTTATTTTTAATTTATTTAATTTTTCAAAGAGTTTTTTTTTTTTTTTTTTTTGGATACCAAAGGGTAGTTTCATAATTGACAAATTTTTTGTTTTTATTTTTTGATGTGATAAGGGTAGTTTAGTCTTTTAAAGTTTTTTGTCACAAAACCATTAAAATTTAAATGGAAGCCACTTTTGGAAGATGGTAGGAGGTTTTTTTACTAATATTTTCCAAAGTTAGAATAAATTGAGGTTATTTTCATTTTTAGGGAGTTTTTTTAGGATTGTTGTGCAAAATCGCAAGTGAACGAGCCGAACAAGTAATAAAGTAATGAGAGAAGTATCGTCCCACGAGGATTGTTGTTAATTAATGCCCAAAATTAAAATAACTCAACTTTTATTTGGTAGATGAAATTTGGGTAAACGAGTTGCAAACTATGAGTAAATTTAATTGCAATTGTAAATAAATGAAAATTAATTCAATGAATAAAAATTCTAAGATTATGATTTCACTATAACTAATTTGTTCCTCCCCTTTGTTCTTTTTAACAAAAATTAACTATCCAGTTGCTAGTCGAGATTCCCTGAATTATTCACATAGCCCCTCCCGAGGTCTAAGGAAAATACCCTATAAAGATTAACTGCTATGTTCCCATGCAAGTCAAAACATTAAAGGATTCATTAAGATTTATGGATCTCTTTTATAGACTACACAAACCATGCAGGTATATTTCTATCCTACATGTAATTTATGACATTAAATACAATGAACTAGACACATAAATCAGCTTCTGCTATCATTATGATTAACAATTCAACTAAATAGTGGCCAATTATTTAGAAGTATTAAGAACAATATTAAATGCATCAACCAAGATAGAAAATCATTAATTGAATTGAACAAAGGTTTGGAACATCAAAGTTAGGCTACATCATAACCTTAGAAAACAAATCTACTCCATAATAGAATTTACAAAAACTAGAAGATTAAACATAACAAGAGATAGGAAAACTTAGTGGATTGAAGCTTCACCGTAGAATTTCTTCCTCTGCTTTGCTTCTCCTCTCCAAGCTCTTTCTCTCTTTCTCTAAACTACTTATTGTTTTGGTTTGTGATGGAATGCTTAGAATGGTGATTCTAAGGCCTATTTATAGGTCAAATTCACCTCCAATTACATAATCGATTGCATCATCGTTTCCTGATTTTCCACCATTTTGCATCATCGCTTACATCATCTTTCACCTACCCCATTCAAAGTCAACTTTCAAATTGCATCATTGCTTACATCATCGTTCACCTACCCCATTCAAGTCAACTTCTATTACATCATTGCTTACATCATAATTTTAATTACATCATTTCTTACATCAGCATGACATAATATTTATTTCTAGAATACCCTATCTTTAAACCGCGATAATTTCTTTATGCGATCTCCGACTCGAGTAATTCTTGAGGCGATGAACTTATCTTGAACAATAATACTTGGTGGGGTCCACATGCGTATTTTTAACCAATTTTATTCTGAAAATAAAAATAAAAGAAATATGAAATAATTTACTTAATAATAATAAAAAATATTAAGAACTAAGCAAGAATTCAAATTTAAAAAGATAAAATAACTCTATAAAAATAGAGTTATCAAGGATTATCCCTTAAATTTATGCTAGGCATCTAATTTCGACTGACGAACTCACATCCACAATTTTTATCGTAAGATCATTGCAAGATAAAGTGTATTTTTAAATTTATATATCTCGACAGATAAGACCTAATTAATTTTTTCATCTATATCATTTTTATGGATTCTCATATTAAGTAAGACTTAATTGATTGTTTGTAACATACTACATCCGCTGCATGATTACCCATATATATGGTTTAATTAGTAATATGCACATTTGGTTAGTTTTGTTCATTAACCATATAAAGAACAATTGTTTTAACTAAAAACGGTAATAAAAAAAAGTCAAATTTAACCTACTCAAAAAATTTAAATTGGACCAACAATATGTTGTTCCCTTGAGTGTACGTGTTGCCATGTTCGGGTGGCTAAAAATATGCCTGAGTTTGTAATGACTAATATATAGGCATGATATTTCAACATAAGAAAAAGAGAAAACAACATCAATGAAGATACAAGATTGACATATCTGGAAGATATCCATTGAATTATACAAATGAGATAAGAGCATCATATTCATGAGTAAGGTTCCTTTACCGTCCTTTTTTTTTTTTTTTAATTTTTTGATAATCCAGTGATAAATCAACATTTAAAAAAGTGAATGATTAAGATTGTTAAATTTTTTCTTTCTCATATATTACTTAAACTTATATTGTTCTTACAAAAAAATTAGCATCATGTAAACATTGATAGAAAATCTTTACTCCATATTCATATCTTTAGAATGATTTCTAAAGTAATATTAAATTACTCAAAAATTTACCCAAATAATGTAGTAAACTTATGTATAATTGTCTTATTATCAATACATCATCAGTAGCTATATATTAGCTTATTATATTATTTGGGTAAAATTCATGAATAAATTTTTTAAAAGTAGCCTTATTCCTATTTTTAAGATTCTATTCTTGGTATTTGAATCTTATATCTGGGATATCTTATTCAGAAAACTTCTCATAGTTTATAGGTTGAATGATTTAATAGTTTTACTAGTGTTTCTTTTGTAGGTGAATTTTAATAATAACACTTTTGTTTACGTTATGATTAACTTCATAAATAGGATTTAGCAACTATTAATGTTAATATTATATACTTTCATTGACTTTGATTACCTATTTATACAAAGTCATGTTCATATTCCTTAATTATGCTGTTATAATTCCTAGTTTGATAAGTAATATTATAACAAGATTTCTAATCTAACTCAAACTCTTTATATTGCCAAATATTCTTTAAAAAATCATTTTGAGTTTAGAAAATCGTAGTTTGATTTTTAAATAAATGAATCACATTAAGTCTAGACATAAGTATCATATTGGACTAGGGAACCATTTTCTTAGTTTAATTTTTTAATTTGGTAACTTTATTCATAAGGATTATATAAAAATTTTAGAAAGTTTTTAAATATTAAAGATTCTTTTACTTAAGTAGTCAAGATTGTATGCACTTAGGCCTCGTTTGTTAGGTCGAATTGAACTGGGTTTGGATTAATTTTTATCTAAACCCATATATTTGGTGTAGCCAAATGAGGGTTTACTAATTTAACCTTTCACTATTTTATCCCACATAGTTTGGAGAACTCAAACCCGGACAACAGATGGGTTAACTCTCATCTCTCACCAGACCTTTAATTTCTCACCTAGACCACTCTCATCTCTCATCTCCTTTCTCAGCTTCGTAGATTGTTGGATCACTTTGACTGACAAAAGAGGGTGATGTTGATGATGAAGATTGTGGAGCGGTAGATGGAGCATCGAAGAGAGAAGTAGAGTTAGTGGCTAGAATCTGACATTTGAGTGAAAATGTGACCGACAAGTGAAGATCAGTAGTGGTGTGTCTCTTCCAAGTGTAAGAGTGTGAGAACACGAGGGAGAGCGAGAATTTTGTGTTTTGTTTTTTGTTAGCTTTGTTGCAGTTGCCATCGATTATATCTCTCTGTGTGTATGTTGGGGGGGTTTGTGTTGGACTTGAAATGAGTTTGCGTGAAGGGAAGGAAGCGGAGGGTGATGAGAGATAGATGAGGGTCGTAGTGGTGGAGGGTAATGAGAGAGGAAGGAGGTAAGCTTCTGCATAAAATAAAATATCGTCTGGAAAAATTCTAAAACATCCTTAAGAATTTTTAAAAAAAAACCAACTTTGTAAAACTATTTTTAATCATATCATATATATTTCACTAAACATGGAATAAGATTTAAATTAATTCAATCCAATCTCATCCAATTTCATATAAATAATTCAATCCTATTTCACACACCAAAATGGGACCTTAAAGAATTTTATCTATGCAGTCCAAGGGCTGAAATTTATTTACATATGCAATATTATATGTAAGTGTATAAACTACAATTTAAGCAATTTCAATCCTAGTAAATTGTGAATTTAGGATTTAAAGTGAAAGAAAAATTAATTTTTCTCTGTGTTCGGACTTTAGTTCAATCTTTGCTCATTTATCCGTATAAAGTTTTGACCTTTTTGTCTCATAGGATAGGTAATGTAGTAGGAGATTTGCACCTTAAAAACATTTAAGGTCTCGAGTTCAAACCTCAAGACACTATCTATCCTACAAAACAAAAAGACCAAAATCTTACCGAAACAAATGAGCAAAAGATTGGGATGGGGTCCCACCTTATATTTTGTGTTGGGATTTCAGCTCAATTTTTTGCTTATTTGCCCTCATTGAGTTTTGGCTTTTTCATCTCGTAGAGTATGTAGTATTTTGAGATTTAAATCTGAAACTTTAATTGTCTTTTAAGTGCAAACCTTCAAGGTTTATACCCAAAAGATACTTAAACCTCAAGATGCTACCTACGTTATAGGGTAAAAAGGTCAAAACCCTACAAGAACAAATAAACGAAAGATTGGGCTGAGGTCTCAACACCTTATATTATTTTTTATTGCTTTATTATATTTTACATGCTAAATTAATTTGACTAAATATTAAAGTCAGATTAAATCTTACAATGATCAATAAATTTGCCATGTTTCACGTTTAGATCATCTGAACTAGTTGGACCAGAAAACTATTTTATATTCAAATCCATCTAAATGGTGACAAATATAAATTCCGCATATTGACTTTAAATTAAGATTTGCATAATTAAATAAATAATTAATCAATGATTATAAAGTTCGCAAAAAAAAAAAAAATAAATAAATAATACCTATTCAACCCCTTTTAAGTGTTCACATGCTTATCAAATTAACTTTATACAATAGACTAAAAAAAATCCCAATACTCATTTGGCAACTACGACTGGATATTGAATAGAACTGTTAGTTGGCTTGACAAGCATGTTAACACCTAGATATGAAGGGGTGGGGGTTAGAGAGAGGGAGTAAAGAGTAGGATTGGACAAAAAGACCAAAAACCACTAAGCTCGAAAGAATCAAATTAAACCTCTTGATCTGGTTTGGTTTTCTAATTTTTTTTTTTTTAAATAATAAATCTTTTGATTTTATCAAGGGAAAATTGCGAAATAACCTTATTTTGAGGTTGAAATTGAAAAGTAACTATTTCTTAAGATTTCATATTTTTATCAAGTATATTTTCATCCGAAAGCACTTATTATTCCAAGATTTTGAAAAAAATGATTAGTGTTCAACTTGGACATAAAAAATAATCATTTATGGGGGAAAAAAAAAAACACCCTTTATTATAATAAAATTATATGGTATGGTCGAAGTTCAAAAAGCCCAAACCAAATCACAAAGTGTATGTCTTTAAACACAATTTTATATTGCTATGTGTCACACCCAATACTCAGAGATTGTTTACTTTTTTATCTGAAGACTGTATAGTGCTGCTAAAGGCTGAAGATTAAATGATGACTGAAACATGAAATCTGAATGACATGTTTGTTTCATTACCTTTGAATGTATAATAATTTTATCTGTTTTTTAAAATTAAAATTATCTGAAAATTAGTAATTTGACATTTATATTTTTTTACTATTAGTTGTTATGTAATTTCATTTAACATAATACAACTAATTATAATAAATTATTTAACAAATACTAAAATATTTTTATGAATATATTAATTATATTTTAATTTATAAATAAAATATGATTAATTATTGTAGTAAAGTATTTTTTTTTAAATCATATATACATAAATAAATTATTATCATAAAGTAAATTAAATTTATATATTCAAATAAAAATAAACAAAATATTCTTAAGTTGAATTATTATAGCAACAAAAGTTGAAATCGTAAAATAATATATATTTTAGTCATTGTAATACTTTATTAATCACATTTTAAAAAAAAAAATCTATATAATATAAAATTAGAACAAATTTAAAAATATATTATTTTGAGAAGTTAGCTTTGGAATAACATATTTTTTTAAAAAAAATCATTAAGCAATTTAATATTCAGGGGTTGTTTTTTTTTTTTTTTTTTTTTTTTTTTCACTTAATACTTAATGGAGCTGAATTGTACCTATTAAGTTATTTTCGTTTATATTTTTTTATGTGATCAAATCACTTAAAACTATCAAAAAGTAACAAAAAAAATTAAGTAAGAATTTTTAACTTTTCACTTAGTTACAAATCATTTAATAACATTTAAAAGTTTTTATTCCAAATTTATCATCCCAAAATAACATAATTTCAAATTCATCCTAATTCTATATTACTCAATTTTTTTTTTGTATACTTACAAAAAATGTATTTGAAAAATAAAATTTAAATACATCTCATCTTAAATTATCTTGAAATTAAACTAATATATTTTAATTTACAATTTAAATATTCATTTTTTTAGTTGTTTTCTTAAATATATTAATATATTTAAATATGTAAATATGGTTAATATTATTATATTTTTAATCATATTTTAATTATGAATAAAATATTATTAATATCTACATAAAAATGTTTTAGAATTTATTAAATTATTCATTTTCAGATGTTTGTGTTAAATTAATTAAGATTATATAAAAATAAATAGTAAAAAGGATATAAATATCAATTTATTAGTTTTCAGATAATTTTAAATTTAAAAAACAAACAAGTTTATAACATATTCAGAGGTAAGGGGAAAAAAAAACATGTTATTCGGATTTCAAATTTCAATAATTATTCAGTTTTCAGTCTTCAACAGTACTGTTTGGTTTTTAAATTAAAAAAAAAACAAACAAACGACCACTCAAATAAAAGTAAAAAATTATAGTTTTTTTTTTAAATAATTTTTAGGTGGTTTTAAGTGGTTTAATCACTTAATAAGTATAATTCAGATTCTTTAAGTGAAAAGTGATAAAAACAAATAATCCCTACCGTTGGAGCAATATGTATGATACAAATTATATTATTATTTACCTTAAAAGAGGTCTAACATTTAATATAAATTTTAAAATTGCATAGTTTTACTCACGAAAACCCAAATCAAATTCACATTTAAAAGACCAAACCAAATCGAACAAGACCAATCTAATTTGATCAGGTCTAGTCTTAAAAAAGGATTTGTTCAAATTGGTTCCATTTTCCATAAGCCAAAAATGTTTGGTTTGGTCTGGGTTTAGTCAAAGCTAGATAAAATCAGACCATGCCCAACCCTAGTGTTGAGGGCGAACACGTGTATTTTATATTTTTAGGAATTTACCAACCTTGATTATATTTAATTAATCATATTTTTAGGAATTTACCAACCTTGATTATATTTAATTAATCAGGGAAAGTTGAAATTATTATCCAAAGGCAAAAAATATGGATCGTCTTCTATGTTAAAAACAAAATTTTACACTATTATGATGATATGATGTGAAAATTGATGTGAACATCAAACATAATTTTACATTGCCTTGACAATGTGATGTTTAGATCGATCTGAACCTTAAGCTGACAATTTCAACAATTTTAGGTTGTAAGTCTAATTTGTGCCTAGTCCAATTCTATCGTATGCAGTCGAGTATAAAACTAGTTAACTACAAAATCATGAGGGTTTTTTACATGGAAACCTCTGACGGAAGAAACAACAGGAATACACCTAGCAAAACCAATTCACTATAGTATAACATTCAAACTACAGGACTTGCTTTTTACACCGTTGGGATCATCGCAATTGAATTTATGTGCTTAGGTTATTTTTTCTCCTCTTCCTCGTAAACCATCCACTTCAAGCCCAAGACTCCTGCCTAGCTCAAAGAATATGCTCCTTGTTTTTGTAAATGTTGAATAACGATTACATGATGTTAGGTCTATGCGATCGTTTGATTACATGACAAATGCTCCTACGCTAAAATGGTTAGTTGCTTAGGTTTGATTTAAAGATGACATAAAGTTGATGAAGTAACCTTACTTTAATAGATCATTATTCATACATATTTTCTTCTCTTTTCATCTATTATTTATGTATTCTTGTAAACTTTTTTTTTTTTTTTGGGAAAGCTGTATTCTTGTAAACTTGGTGCTTTTATGTGTATTTTATTTGTGTTTGATAGGTTATTAAGCATAGCAACGATGTTGGGCTTTAATGAAGATTTTTGGGCAACCCCAACTCCACCCACCCCCCCAAAAAAAACAAAAAAAAAAAAACAGGTCACAAATGGAGCTGCGTATCATGCCACTTATCAAAATAACGCCCCCAACTTCAAGCCATTTGGTGTGAAGGACACCAACTTGTGTGCCAAGTGTGTGTCGCAAGATGGCAGGTTCGAGCATCACCGAGTATAAAGACGTGACAATTTTCTCACTAAATATGTGATTCATGTGGGTGACCTGTCCTACTTCTAACAGTAGCTTTTTAGGTCACGCAATAGTATCCTATCCTCATTAGATCTTGACAGTTATCTAATATAGTGTCTTAACATCAAAATAAAATAAAATAAAATCCTATGACCTAGTTTGATGCACGGGATATAATTAGATTATTTATATGGAATTGGATTTGATGAGATATGATTTGATTAATTTAAATGTTATCTCATATTTGATAAAATATTGAATAGAATTGAAAATAATGTATACAAACTTGGATTTTAAAAAAATTATCCAAGGACTTTTCAAAAATTTTATAAATCTAAGTACTTTATAGTCAGCAGAACACTTCTACACTATTACCACCCTCCTCCCTCTCTCATCACCCTTCTTGCCACGCCATTGAATAGCCACCATCTCTGTCATCGCTAATTTCCTTCTCATTATCACACTGTTGGTTAGCCTGCTATCGATCCGGTCCTTCTCCTTTTCTTTTCTTTTCCTTCCCTTTCCCACCGACGTTTGCTTCATTTTCATCGCTGGTTGTCACTCGGTATTCTTTGCTATTTGTCGCTCGATTTTCCTTGTCGGTTGTCGCTCGATCTTCCTTACCGATTGCAATTCGCCACTCGTAGTCTTTCTCGTCAGTCGCAATTTGTCACTCGTGTCTTCCCCTCGCCAATCATTGCTCGCCACTCGTGGAGATGTTGGATTACGGTCAAGGTGGGTGGAGGGACATTTGAGTGCAGGAGATTGTATTTTTTACCATGTGTTCAATGGGATGGATTTATTGAGTGCAGCGAGATTGCTTTAACACATGTGTTCAATGGGATGGATTTATCCCAATCTAATAGGTAAAAAATGAGATGAGATAACTTAGTAAAGAGACATTTAAGTGCACTAAACGTGGGTTTGGATAAAATTTAATCCAAACTCAATCCTATCCTAGCCAACAAACAAGACTTGCATGTCTAGTTTCTATAGATATTGGAAATTCTATATTATAATTATTTTTGTAACAATTGTCCAATGTAGGAAATTCTGCACTTTCCTATACAGATTTGTGATTTTAATTCTAAGTTGATGCAACTTCTTTAGAGGCACTTTAGACATTTCAAGAGACCTCTTTAGGAAGGTTTGATGTAGTAATTAGAGGGGAAAAAGTATCAAAATACAACAAAAATTAAATTCTTTTGCATTATTTTTTTATTTTTCTTTTGCATCTCTGTTTTTTAAGGAAAATTTGATGTAGTTATGCCTCTTTTATTGCTGCATCTTTTCTTCTTCTTCTTCTTATTATTATTTTTTTTTCTTGCCATCATATTTGACTAAACTTCATTTGTTTCTGGTTCCTAAAATAAGTAGTGTCTACACTATCTCTTCTCGCAATGGAAATACAATTTTCTTGGGTTGTCTACAAATTCTAATATCTTCATATTTGCCTTATTTCCATACTAACCTTTTCTGTTTTTAAACCTAAGTACTCCATTAATGTTGCATCTTGAGCTTGAGCTTCTTCTTCTTCTTCTTGTTATTGTTGTGGTGATTGATGTTGTTTTTGTTGTTGTTAATGTTGTTTTGAGAGAGAGACTTGAAAAGAATGAAAGAAAGTTTTGAGTGGTATGTTTTGACAGGGTTTGGCTAGAGAGAAAGATTGTGTTTTTATCAGGTTCAAAACAGGGTAGGTTTCATATGTATGCAAAGGAGCTGTTGTGCATGCAACGGTCATCTTAGGGGTAGTTTGGTCATTGCAATTAAAATATCATAACAAAGGGTAAATAGGTCCTTTTCTGGTTTGCACGTGTCAGACCCCACATTTCTATTAACTTGATAACAGTCGAATTTTGGATAACGATGAAACTAGTATAACGAAAACAAAGTTATAAACAAACTATGCCCGATTTTTTGAGATTATTCCTGGAAAGTATTATACAAATTTGTATTTTGTTGCTACAGCAAACCCAAAATTGTCCTCCCATTCAATGCCCTCAATGTTATACCAAAAAAATATATATTAACCGTTAACTTTTAGGCTTAACATTAAATTTGTACTTACAATGAAATGAACATTCAATTTACACCATTATAATTTAATAAAAGTTCGAGAAATTAATTAAATTTAGAGATATTTATGTTAACAACAAAAAAAAAAAAACGTAGTTCGATGAAATGATCACTTTCCATCCTGAAACCATGGTTTGATGAAATGATCACTTTCCACCCTGTAGCCTCGTTTTTGGTCAAAAATCCCCGTCTATTACAATTCTATTAAAAAAAAAGTTATGTTTGAGAATGAAAATATAAATTTACCCTCATTTAATCAAATGATAAATAGAAAAAATACAAAATAAACCTTAAGGAAAAAAGAGGACCCCTTGAAAAAAAATACTAAAGACCACCCCAGGTGGTCTCTTTGTTCATGGCTAATGAAGAACAAAACAGAGGCCACTTGACCTTCCATAAGCGGCAACCTCCATCGAAAGAATTCGAGAGCTACTAACCACCACCAAAAATCCTAAATTACTACTCTAACACCCAAACATCAACATAGACATCACCCTAAATACCCAAAACCTAACAACCACACCAAACAACCATCAAAATCAACACAAAAAAGAAAACCCATACATCCAGAAGGCCTCTTTCTTCATCGTTTATTGAGAGAGGAAAACAAAGGTCATATGCAACTTGAAGGTGGCCCTCCCCCACACCTATCAGCCACCAAACACCACCAATCGAACACCCAAACACACCATCAACACCACCTATCACAACCACAAACCCATAAACAAACTCTTCCATTGTCGACTGAAACCATCAAATCCAATCAACCACCACCCTCATTGCAAACCCCAACTCAAATTAAACTAAACAGACACAAAGCTACTGCCATTGATGAGACCAGAGAAGTGGCGAAAAGAGACCAGAGGGAGAAAGGGAAGGAGAGAGATGGAAGGGAAAGGCATTGGCGAAGAAGGGAGAAGGAAGAGAAAGCACCTAGTTGCTGTCCCCGGGCAAAGGAAAAACATTGATTTTGAGAATGGGAGAAAAGAGAGTGAATGGTGAGAGAAAAGAGAAAAAATGAGGGGATGAGAGAGCAAACTGAGAATGGGAGAAGAAAGGGTGATTGGTGAAGGAAAAGCGAAATAAAAGGCGATAGTGAAAGAGAGAGAGAAACAGGGTGAAGGAAGAAGGAAGAAGAAAGAGCAAGAGACTGGCGAGAAAAGGGAGGAGACTTAAAAAAAAAAAAGATTTTAGTTTTTTAATTTATTTTTATATTTTATTGTTCAAAATATATTAATATAAAACTTAAGATAAATGACCTATTTACCTTACCAAATTTAACCGTTTATTAACAGAAAGATTACGGTAAAATGAGTTTTTAGGATAGGATTTCATGAAATTATAGGTGGTATTTTAAATCATTTCAATGGGGTAAAGTTACCATATATAAAACCACAGGGTGTGTTTTGAGCGTTTCAGCAAATGTTGGGGTTTTTAATAAATATTTCCTAAATTTAATACTGAATAATATCAATATAAAATGGGGTAAAATTTACCATTTCAACAAACAATGGGGTAAAATTACCATATATAAAACTATGGGATGTAATTTGAGTGTTTCAGCAAACATTGGGGTTTTTAATACATATCCCTTAAATTTAAAATTGAATCAATATTAAATTTAAGTATTTAAAAAAAAAAGTCAAATTAAATTTATTATTAAGAGGAGTATTATTTGAATTGGATTGTGAAAAGATTAAAAAAACAAAGAAGAAGATAATTTTGGAACAAATCAAGGTTTTAGAAGATAGTGTATCTTTCACAGAGTAGCAGGGCCGGATTTGCATATGAATTCGACAAAATCCACTTAATCTGCTAGCATCCTTAAACTAACCCCCTAAAAATAACTAACCCTAAAAATAGCTAACCCGATAAATATGGTTCAGTTTAATATTGAACTTCAACCGAGACCAAATAGTTGAACTTCAACAGAGACCAAATCAACCTTCGCACACCCCTGCCACTATCTATTAATCCAATGATGCCCAGTTTACCAAACATGCCCAATTTCAACTTAAGAATTAATAGAAACCATTCTTGACAGAATTTAGTCATCAGAATAAATGTTTGAAAAAACACAAGAAAATTCAAAATGATGACAACAACTATGTCAACAAAGGAAAACATCGATTACCAAATTTAAACAAGCATCTTCAACAAGTTAAGCTGGAAGAAAAAGACAAAACATCTTGGTAATTGGTTCATTTATTCTCAAATTAAAAAAAAAAAAAACAAAACGATGGCAGCAAAGGAAAAAATCTATTACAAAATTTAAACATGCATCTTCAACAAGTTAAGCTGGAAAAAAGACAAAACATCTTGGTCATTGGTTCGTTTATTCTCAAATAAAACAACATAAGCATAGTCACCCCTCACTGCAATTAGATGACAATCAACTCCAAAAGTATAACAATCAAGATACAAAGAAATTAAAACCAGTATTTCCAAGATTCATAAATCCAGGAATCAATTTCTAAAAAATCATAGTCAAATGAGTAGTAGTGGGACACCAAGCAAGCAACTTCTCCAAATAAAAACCAACAGAGAAGTGAAATACTATGATGAACACATGCGATGATACCTCACTACTGCTCCTCTTCAGCTTTGGTTGCTTCTTTAGGAGCTTCTTTGATCTCATCAGTTCCATCATCCTACAAACATCATATCAAATATTCATTACTCACAACAGAAACCACAAAAACCTCAGACGACAACATGGATAGCAATAGTAAACAAACAAGAAAGTTTACCTGCATGTCTGAGGTCCACAATGTGAGATTGTCACGAAGCAGTTGCATAATCAAAGTGCTATCCTTGTATGAATCTTCTCCAAGTGTATCGAGCTCTGAGATAGCTTCATCAAAGGCCTAACATGAAAAAGCCTAAAATATCAGCTACTTCTCCAAATCTTACTGCACCTAGTGTTGCAAGCAAAATCAGACAGCACGCAGGAACAGATTCAAATTGAAGAATTCTCTCACTCACCTGTTTTGCAAGGTTACAAGCTTTATCAGCAGAGTTCAAAATCTCATAGTAAAACACAGAGAAGTTGAGAGCCAGTCCTAGCCGAATCGGATGAGTTGGAGCCAATTCAGCATTTGCAATATCCTGCAAACCATATATTCAACAAAAATAAAATTTGACATCAAATAATAAACAACCCACAATTGAAAGCAGACAAAATATTAGATCACAAGCAAACAACAAACAAACAATCGATCAAACATGTCAAATCGAAAGTTGATATTAGATCAATTGGTGGCAGTGAATAAGGAATGGAAGGAAACCTGAGCAGATTTGTAAGCGGAGAGAGTGTTCTCGGCGGCCTGTTTCCTCTCGTCGGCGGTCTTGAACTCGGCCAAGTACCTGTGATAATCGCCCTTCATCTTGAAGTAGAAGACCCTGGAATCGGCAGCGGCGGCGGTCGGGACCAATTTGTTTTCGAGGAGGTTCAAGATGCCGCCGCAGATCTCGGTCAATTCCTTCTCGATCTTGGAGCGGTAGTCTTTGATGATGGAGACATGTTCCTGGTTGCCGCGGGACTCCTCCTTCTGCTCGATGGAGGAGACAATGCGCCAGGAGGCGCGGCGTGCGCCGATTACGTTCTTGTAGGCGACGGAGAGGAGGTTGCGCTCCTCGACGGAGAGCTCCTCCGACGAGGGGACGGAGTCGACGACCTTTTCCATGTACTGGACCATCTCCTCGTACCGCTCCGCTTGCTCCGCCAGCTTCGCCATGTAGACATTTTCTTCGCGTGGAGAAGGAGAAACAGTCGCCATTCTTTTTTCCTTTTTTCTTTTTCTTTTCCTTTTTCTGTTTGTTTTTGTGAGGAAATGGTGTTTCGCAATTATTGAAATTGGTTTCGGGTGCTTTTTATAGACATCCACCGTTCAACGGAGACATCGGAATCACGCTCTTCGATTAAATTTGTTACGCCCGGTATCAACTGATGGGCCTGGCCTATTAATATTACCTGCAACGTGACAACCTCGTCATCAATGGTAATGGGAATGAAATCGAAAATATACAAACAATAGTCTGCTTAAATCTATCGAGATAAACATTATGCATGGTTTAAAAATATTCTTGCTTGTAACATAGTAAGAGTTACCCCTGTTGGTAAGTGTACATAGTGTGACTCAAAGCCTCTTACAAAATATGAGATGCAATAACTATTTGAGCTAAGAATATATATGTATTTAAATCGTTATGGATACACCATTATTTTTTATTCCATTTCTCGCTATTTTTTAATTAACTAATCTCTCACTCTAGGTTATGTATTTCAAAAGAATAAGAGAGCTAATTTACACATTAAGAGATAAACCTAAAAGCAATGAATAGGTTTTTTAAAAAAGTTTAATGGGGTCGGATATTCAAAATCAAGTTCCAAGTTTTTTTTTTTTTTTTTTTTTTTTAATTTCAATGAGAAGAAGTTGACAAGGAAAATTGTTTGGATGGGGGGTGCAAAGAAGAAGTAGATTGGGGGGGCCGGCGTGTGGCTGGTGTGTGGAATAAACGAAAAGAAATTTAAGGGCGGCCCATATACAAAAGAGCTGAAGCCCAGAAACCTAAAGACATCTACTATAAAATTCCCTCATCCAAAACCCTAATGCCCTCAGCGTATTGCACACACGCACACACACAAACGCAGCGCGAACGCAAAACCAGTCTTGGCTGCTGCCTACTATCCGTAGCTGTTGCAATATGAAGGTTCGCATCTCTCTCGCATCATCCAACTTAGTTTCCATCCAAATCTCCAATTTCATTGTGGTTGAATCTCATTTTCTTTTATTTAATAATGCTTGCAGTTCAATATCGCCAACCCCACCACTGGCTGCCAGAAGAAGCTCGAGATCGATGACGATCAGAAGCTGTAAGTTCAATTTTTCCTTTATACATTAAACTGTCAAATCGTGTTAGTCATTTTTGTTTTGCGAGATCTTGCTTACTATTAACATAGTTGTTAATGGATTTTATGATGTATGTAGAAGTTAATAGTTTGGTCTCGGGCTTAATGAATCTAACAATTTTAGGCTAATGTAACAAATTTGAATTACAGCCGGGCTTTTTTTGACAAGAGGATCTCTCAAGAGGTCAGCGGAGATGCATTGGGCGAGGTATGTGCTTTCTGTTGGAGCTGTCGGCTACTTGTCTCCCCGATATTACATTAATTGTTGGTATATTTTCTTACATTTGTTTTTTTGGTTTATAGGAATTTAAGGGCTATGTTTTCAAGATCATGGGAGGATGTGACAAGCAAGGTTTCCCAATGAAGCAGGGAGTACTGACTCCTGGTCGTGTTCGTCTTTTGCTTCAGAGAGGTGGGTACAACCAGGACGTGCTATGTTGTAGTAATGAACTGAGAAAACTGTTTGTGGGTTGATCGAATTTAATGAGCGTTTAAATGCTGAGCTGATTTAAGATCTTTGTTATGTTAAATTTGTACCTGTTTTGGAATTGAATGACCTTTTTTCCATTATGTGCTGCGTTTGTTTAAGTAATCCTGAGTATGATTCAATCATCTTAATCGCAATAATTTACTTTTGAGCAATAATTTCTGTAGATAATCTATGGTTATGGTGGGAAGTAGTGTTTTTGTTCCTTGAGATGATTTTGTTTTTATGACCTGATTACTATTTCCCAATCACTACCTAGGATTGAAAGTCGTCATGTAATTATGAAAAACTCCCTTTTCGGTGTCCCACTGCCTTCTTTAGTTTTTATGGTTCAGTTTAGTATTACATTCTATTTTGCTGAATTAATTCGCCATAAAGTCTGTTACAAATGCTGCATTTGTTTCAACAAGTTGCTTTTATCCTTTACTTTTAAACAGGCACACCATGCTTCCGAGGATATGGAAGACGCAATGGAGAACGAAGGAGGAAGTCTGTTCGTGGATGCATAGTCAGTCAAGACCTCTCTGTTTTGAACTTGGTTATAGTTAAGAAGGGTGAGAATGATCTACCTGGGTTGACAGACAGTGAGAAACCAAGGATGAGGGGTCCGAAGAGGGCATCCAAGATCCGGAAACTTTTCAACCTCTCGAAGGAAGATGATGTGAGGAAATATGTCAACACCTACCGCAGAACCTTCACAACAAAATCTGGTAAAGCTTCTTGCTTTTTTCTTTGCAATTGGCATATAATACGAAGTGGAAATGGAGAGTTCACAATAAAGTAACATTTTCTGGAATAGATGATAATGCTTGGCATGGAGTGATTGTTGTGATTATATTTAATTAGTTTAAATAATTAATAAGATAAATATAAAAAAGTGGTCCTACTCTTGGTGGTTTGTGTAGTCTATATGCAGAACGTTTGGCTTAAAATTAATCGTGTGCAGTCTCCAAACATGGGTTTAGGTGTGTTTGGTACATCAGTCCAAACCCATCAAATCCCATGTTTGGAGACAATTTATTATTGAATTTAAGCCAATCTTAAGCTCATGTAGGGCTCATGTATAGCCCTGTTGGACTATTCAAACAAGTTGTTTTGACGGGAGTACATTTTTTATTAATTAATTATTTTGAGTTTTCAAATATTTAATAATTAATTTAATTTGTTTTTTAAAAATATTTAAATTTATTAATTAAAATTAATATTTTTATAATTAATTGTAAATGACTTTATATAATTTTTAAAAAATGAAATAATTAGTCAATATATAATTTTATTATATATAATCAAAAAATATATTGTAGTACTAATTCAGTTCAATTGAAACCCATGAAAATAGTTTGATTCAATTTTGTTTACCAAACAAATCCTAAGTAAGGGCATGTTTGGGAGATGGGCAATTAGGTGGGATTGGGGAAAAAAAATTCCAACCCCACCATTATCCATGCTTGGGCCAAAGAAAGAAGGGAAAGTTTTTTTCTTAGGCCAATTAGCCACCGCTTTTCAAATTCCTAATGAATGAAATTTGAAAACTCACTTAAATGCGTTTACAAATCCCATTCATTTGGGATTTGAAAAGTGGTAGTTTATGTATTAAAATATAAAATATTTTATAATTGTCTTCACTTTTATATTTCTTTTTATAGGAAATTAACAAGGGAGATGCAACATAAGAGTATGGTACTTATTTTTATGTATACTGTGGAAGATTACTGTATGATAAGTTGTTTCAGTTCTTAGATTGCATCTACTTAATTGATGTAGTTAAATAATTTCACATTGATTCCTTAGCCATTGGCATTTAAAAGCTACATCATGTAACGTGCTTTAACAGTAACAGCTACAACGATAAGAGGTGGTGCATATTGCACCCACATGCCTCTCTTTGGAATACTGATTCTCCCTAGTAATATAAATGGTTAGTTTTGCATAAGTTATGTATATAAAATAAATATATATTTGGGCAGGGCATCAAACATGGAGAGACTGGAGAAGAGTGAGTTAAAAAGTGATGTGTTACTGATCTATTTATATGTGATTGTTTGTGGTTGGCAGGCAAGAAAGTCAGTAAAGCTCCAAAGATACAGAGGCTTGTTACTCCATTGACACTCCAGAGGAAGCGTGCCAGAATTGCAGATAAGAAGAAGAGAATTGCAAAGGCTAAGGCTGAGGCAGCTGAGTATCAGAAGCTGCTGGCCACCAGGTTGAAGGAGCAGCGGGACCGACGTAGTGAGAGCTTAGCAAAGAGGAGATCCAAGCTTTCTGCTGCTTCCAAGCCATCCGTTGCTGCATAAAATGGATCTGTAGTTTCGGTGATGAATTAATCTCACCACTAAGTTTTTGGTAGTTTTATCATCTGTGCTGCTAGTATTTTTGAAAAGATTGATGGAATTTATTTTACCGATGCCGACTGTTGGTTCAGATGTTTACTGCATGTTATGAAGTTTATAGTTTACTGCCTTGCGAATTGCCCTTTTGGTATAAGATATTGGTATTATTGGTTTATTTCTATGCAAATAGCTGTTTCCTTTGTTTTCGGTTGAATTATTTTAAATTACAATCCTATTTTTGTGCAGCCATACAAGTGAAGATTGAGAGTCTGCAGTATATGGTTATGAAGTTGTAAAAATAGACTCATGCTTGTCTGTAAAATATTTTTAGGGAGGAAAATGATTTAATCTGAGTAAGAATACGTTTAAGATGTTGAGATGGTTAAAAAGTCACAGCATATAATAGTGTTATATTTAAGGTTATTGTAATCTTTAATATCACGATGAAAAATAGATAGATATGATAGGTTATCTAGTGATTCGCATATATGTAGATGAATAGTAATTTTGATCGATGTAATTTTTGATATCATGATGAAAAATCAACCGGTAGTGGAACTGTATTTTTCCTTTCTGACATTTAAATTCTCTTTTTCTATTTCGATCACGGGTCTCCCTTTGTATACCTTTTCTTTGCATCGATTTTATCTTTCAAGTTTTTTATTATTATTATTTGTAATCATAAGATGGAAACATTTATGGTATTCATTTAATCAAATTATTACATATATCTTTTTTAAACCACATAATTTTCAGGTTAGTAGATTCATATATTTAGTATAAACGTAATAATTACAAATAATAATAATTGGAGAGGGTATTTATTATAAGACCTCTATGTCTTCTTTTGTGATTATATTAGGATTATTGGATAGTAGACAACGATTAATAAGGCTGGAGTTCCAAGTTATATGTAATTAGTTAATTAATCTTGTTATAAATGATCTGGAGTTTAATAACAGATATTATTACAATGTTTAAGTCATGAAGATCGAAAAATGAAAAACAATAAACAATAAATGATGTACTATAAGAAAAGTAAAAAGTAGTTTGAATTGGATCAATCACTGCGCTGTGGTCTGATTTAAGGTTTGTTGGTAATCTAGACAAATCAAAGGACTACCAAATATGATCTCTAAATAACTAGTCATTAACATATTAAGGAGAAGTCTCCCATATTTAATGTAAATGCTGCCTGGGTTTATAGTCTCTGAAGTGGGAAGCATGTAACAAAACTCATTGGAACAATAGCTTTGGAACATGTCTGTTAGTGAGCATTCTAGCTGCCACCAATCCAGTAACCAATGCAGCTCCAAATAAAGTATGCAATCTTACACAATAATACTTTGCCATGAAGATCTTCCCTTTGTTCTGCAAAACAACTTCTTCTAAGCCAAGGTAATATGTAAAGTTACAAGACAATAAGGATGATAAGGAAATGGGTTCAACATGTCCTCTACATTTAAATTTTCAGTCATACACTACAATAAGTGTTTTTGACAATACAAAACACACACTGAAATACACTATTATTGACATTTATCAATTTGGTGATAGTCGTATCATTCATAAGCATAATTGTTATGCTATATGGAGCATGAGAACAGTTGGTTAAAAAAACAGTTAGTGCTCACCTTGTGGTTCTCTTCCACATAGCTAACTACCAATTTTCCCATGGGGAAGGTGAGGGCACATAGAAACTGTAGAACAATATTGCAGAATCAGAACCAGAACCTTGAAATGAGTATGATTCAAATTGATTAATCTATGGATAGGTAACGATAGAGACGACTTCATTTCTCATATTTCATCAATTCAAAATTGACTTACACTGCAAATCAAAGGAAGAGCTTTGCTTAGACCTAAAGCAAGCAAAAGAGAATAAAGTGTGAGCACTGCAACTTTCACAACTACAGATCCTCTTTCAGTGCCCAATCTGACCTGCATGTAAACAGAGGTAGCAATTTTATTTATTCGTTTTTCAAACATTAAATTTTGGAAGCATTGAGACAGCTTAGTGTGCACACCAATGGGGACATTTTTCCGACAGCCAGATCTCCTTCAACCTGAGTTATACGAGATGCATGTTATTTGACACAAGCAACTGAAAGAAAAGTCTAAAGCGGGAACGGAAAACGGATGAAATGAAAAAAAGAAACGAGGCCTACCTGATGAAAGTGACTACAAAAGAGAATGAGGGTTGTTGTGAGGCCAACAAGAAGTGATGCAGAAAGAATTGTGCCAGTTAAGGGAAGATAGTGAATCTCACTGTCAAAACCACCAACATTAATGTTATAGATAATATAATAGAAATTGAAGGCTATAACATTTATATCAAATTAATTATGTAACCTTGCCCTCCCCAGCAATAAGTAAAATGCAGTGGTAGCAAATGGGCCAAATGCTGCAAAGCACAACGGTTCTCCCAATCCTTGGTAACTTAACCGAAATGGTGGGCACTGCAACAGTTATATATATATGATGAATGAGATTTAATGCTACGACTGCCTTGAAAAAGTGTACGACCCAAGATACACAAATTATGATGACAATATCCAGTTCTCTGAAATTAATTTATAAACACTAATGTAATTAGATAACAGACGTATAGATTAGCAAATTTCAATGCCATCCTATACTAAAACAAATTTTCTGCACCTGATATATATAACCACATAAAACTGCACAAGTCAGCAACAATATTGCGCGCATAGTTCCTGCCTCCACTGATGCCCAACTCAGCCCAATGAAGCCAAGGATAAGCACTGAGTAAGCAGCAACAAGGGTCCATATATGGCTTTCCAATGCATTAAAGAACACAAATATGAGAGACAAAAATGAAAACAAAAAATAAAAGGCTATCTCAGCACGATAATAAACGGAGCAGAGAAATTTACCTGCCAACCAAGTTCACAACTGATTCCTTTTTGTTTTTATCTGCTCCTGTGGCGAAATCATAAACATCGTTGCTGCCCATTGATCACATAATAGAAAGTTTTAATAGCTTAATTAAGACATTAATTGGCTAGTTCATAAACACAATGAGAACAGTTTGCTTAGTTCTAACATTAGTATAAGCAAAATGAGGCAGGAAGCCAATTATCAGAGAGCAGCAGTCCACTCATGGAACTTTCTGGTAGTAGTCTGCTTATTAACTGAAATACAAAATGAAAAGTAGGATTGACTAGGAAAAAAAAATACATAGGCAACAAAAAAGAGAAATTGAAAAAAGAATATTATTAATTGAGAAAACCAAATGACCATGTTATAGTCCTGAATGCTTAGCAAAATTTTTCTATTAAATTTCCCGAGCAAGCAATTCGGAATATTATCTTAAATGGATGCTTTTTAGCTGATTATTCCTTTAGAATATGATACAGGATCCTAGGTGGCCTATGCAGCCATCACTAGTCTACTTATAAAACAAGGGTACATAACTCACCTTAAATTGAGCCAAGTGATAATAAGAACAGATGAAGCCAAAAGAACGAAGTAACGCCTGGTTGCAAATGTGCCTGTCTGTAAATAAGCAGCTGCTCCACCAACCTGCAAAACTAAAGTCTAAGACAAGGGAGATACATGCACAGTTGGAATTGCAATCAAAATGCAGACACATAAATGCAATATCAAATTAGTACCCATTCAACAGTAGACCAAATTAAAATTTATGGAATCATACACACATGAACACATGCTTTCAGTTACGGAGCATGGTGAGCCGTTACTGAAGAATTTCAAGAACAATCAAAAGGCAATCCAACCATGTAAAAGTGGGGGTGTGGGGAGGGAAGTGTTAACACCCCGCTACATACATGAAGCTACTGTTTTTGATACGAAGAACATTATACTACTTTTTTAATAGAACGAACTTAGTTACTCATACCCACATATTTTGAAGCAACTTGATATTTGCTTAATACTATATTCATCTTTCGAGTGTAATCAATTGGTATTTCATAGTCACAACTATTTCTAAACTGAAATTACAGTGCAGACTCATTACATACTTCTATAAAAATAACTGCTTCCATGTCCTACTTGAAAATACATGCTTTAGCCAGTTTAATCTATTCTACAAAAAAGGTTATTAATCAAATTTCATCTTCAATGAAACATAAATCACACAACAATTTCATGTAAAAGGAAAGCATATAGATGTGAGTTACATTTCTTTTTGAGATAGAAGCAATAACTTGGTGAACTCATGTCATTTAAGAATTTGATTAAACGACTAGCAATCCAACATTTCTTGGATGCAGTAGTACATGCTTGATATTTGTACATAGATTATAACATGAAGCACTGTGCATGCAGACTAGGACTTAGTATAAATAATCTACATTAATCATTCTGATGGCCGGCAAATTCAACAGACATTTACTTGAAAAAATGCTTACATATTGTGATGTCAAAACCAATGATCTTGTGCAGATTAAATGAAAAGATTTAGAAGTGCAGGGGTAGTCAATGTTCAAGAAACTCACTGAGAGAGGAACCAGAGCCACAGAGTAAATGGGGAATTTGATAGCCCTCCATATCAAGGTTGCTCTGGAGACATTTTCTTCCTCTTCTTCATGGTTTTTTGGTAAAGCAGAGCAATCTGTTTTATCCTTGGAGTTAAGTGGTACACAACAACACCGTTGCTTTATCTCTGATTGTCTATATGTCTTTTGGAAAAATTTTCGAGCGTCTAAACAGAAACTAAAGGATTGCTTAGAAGAAAAAAGATCTCCAGAATACCTGAAAAACATACATAATAAACAAGTGAATGAAGAAACATAGGCCACAAAATCCAGCATAAACATGTTCAAAATCAAACAGTCTAGACGGATATGTTAGGTTAAGGACTTATCATCATATTCAAATTCAAGAAATGATTAGCAGCAACAGTATCCAATCACACTGTATTGTTTCCAAAAACATTATTTCAAGAAATGTGAAAGTTTTAGTTAGGCAGTATTTCCACATAGGGAAAGAGTCCTTCTGTGTTTGTCCTAGAAACCAAATTTGCATAACTTGACATTTCTATAAACATATGTACAAGCATTAAAGCCGAATCATCCTATCCATTTGATTGTTAGATTCCGTCTATTTAAAGACTAGAAATACATTTTGTAGAAAAAAAGAAAAAAGAAACTTGCCTTGTCGTAAAAAAGTCATCCAGTTTCTTCACACTAGACACCTGACTGAAGTTAGAGAAGGCCATTGCCATTGTTATCAACATATTTCAGTGTTATCTGCAACCAGTCAAAACATATATCAAATAAATACTTTCCCACTTCATATTAGCAAATGAAATAGCAATTTGCAATTTATGAATGTTGTAACAGAAAAAACAAATGCAAAACCTTGCTCCTGGAAAAGGGTCATCTCTCTCTCGAAAGAGTAGATAAGAGAGAGAAGTTTAGACATGGCAGCATCAACTGTAACCAACTGTCCTCGTGAGTGCAATCTAATCTATCTCAATGTTAGTTCATTGAGCAGTAAAATGTTGCCACGTAAGCTTTTGTATTGTTTGTGGGAGAAATACACCCACACCCCTGAGGTTTGACGTAATAGCAGCTAGATGACTGGAGACCATTTTTTTTACATTCAAACCCTTATTAAGAGTTAACCCTTGTCTAAATTAAAATCAAAATAATGGAAGTGGTGCAGTGGAAAAGCTAGAGTGAGGAGGTGACAGAAAGTAAGGAGAGAGGAGGTGGGAAAGGGATTTTATGAGAGGCCAACAAGGTGTCTTTTTCAATTTTTTTTTTCTTTTTTTAAAGTTTGTTTAAAAGATTAAAGTAGCTTTTATGACTTAAACCCTAATCAAAAATTGTAAAGTCAAGGACCTTAGTGTAGAAAAAAGGTCTCTAGTCATCAAAGTTGTGTTTATGCAAAAGTATAAAATTATATACGTATCATATATTGAACAGACTCCTCTTATGTTTTTATGAGAAAACATTGGGTTTTTCATTTGAAAAATCAAACATGATAAATTTAAGGTGTGGAATCAACTATAACCCAACACGTTTGATTTGATTCGATTTGGATCGGTTTTCTCAATTTAGGGCCAATTTGGGCCTTCTGGCCCAAACTTCTTTCGTGGGCTATTTCTTCTTTCCTTTTTATTTCTTTTACTAATGATTCAGTATTACTAGTTTAGGCCTTTGGGCCGAACAATCTTCCAATTCAAGCCCGGTGTTTGTTATATTTCGCATGTAAAATTATATGTAAATAAAAAATTATCTTTTAACAACATACATAAACTTCTCCCAAAAAACGGGGAAAAAAAAAAAACACATAAACTAGTGAACTATTGATTTTAAAAATTGCTTGCAGTTTGCAAGTTTGTTCTACACCTCAACCTAAAACTGGTGCGATAATAAGAAATAACACTACATGCAACAATATTCAAACATGCATTATAATAAGTAAACATGCAATAATTAATCACCTAAACATAATATTCACAATGATAAATAAATAACAGTCCAAATGTTCAAATAAAATAACAATTTATTACTATCTCAATTTGAAAATTTCCTATTATTCACACTGAATCTTAAAGGAGCCGTATGCCGCCGAACTTGATTATATAAAACTAATTAATTAATTATTAAAACTAATTATATGAAATAAAACTAACTAATTAAAATAAAATGAAATTATTAAATTTAACCGCATAAATTGTATAAATTTACTTTTAGCCACATTATATACACATTAGTTTAACTGTTCTTAACCAGATAAAAAAAAACTTTCATTTCACCCTATAGCTGTAACATTATCGAAGAATCCTTCCTCACAAAATTACATCTTCATCATACCGCATATTCCTCTCTTTTTACCTCCATTCTTCATCTGTAAGAATGACAATGAATTGGGTTCAGATATATTTGTCCAAACCCACACCCATACCCGTGAAAAAAAAATTTCACCTGCACTCGTGGGACCCAAACCCAACTTGTGAACCCACAAAATTTTTACTTAAAATTTTTAATATCTTAATTTCAATTTTCATGTAATTTTTTTTTTCTTAAATATCAACTAATAACCACAATTGATATTATATGCAAATCATATCAATAACATCAATCACAAATTAGAATAAACCTTAATGTTCCAACTTAAATATTAAGTTGTAACATGTAACATAATAAAATTAGAATAAAAAATAAATCCCTTAAATTTAAATGAAACACAAATTATGCCAAAACAACACAAATTAACTTCAAACATAACATATGATATGTCCTAAAAAAAATATAACATATTCTATTACAACGATTAATAAATGTAATTTTTTTAATATTGCAGGTTTGTCAGTTTAGCTGTAGATGTTTTTCCACATTCACACCCAAACCCGAATCCGCTTCCATCCACGAATTGATGTAATAAAAGGAAAGTAAAAAATATAAAAAAGTACCAATACAAGAATATCAAAACTTGTTTTTGACCATATTTTTAAAAATATTTGTTTTCAATCTCTCAAACTAATTATATGCATCATATACTCACTTTATCTAAATTAACTCTGTCTATCTTATTCTCCTTCTCCATTGCTCATGACATAAGATCTTTGACTTCCTTTGTTCATTATTTGAGTTTTATTGGGATTTTATTGGGTTTTTTTTTTTTATGATTTTCAATTTTTTTTTTCCTTTGTGTGTTTTGGATGATGTTAGATATTGATATTTAGGATTAGATTTAATTAGATTTAGTTGGATTTAGTTAAATTTGACTTGAAAATTGAGGTTTTCGATTAAACGTAACATCTAAAATGACTGGATTTTAATGGATAATAAAACTCAGTTCTGTATTTTCTTAATTTTGACTTAAAAATAGTTTGGTAAACATGGATATATAATGAAAATAGTTTATTTGAGGGATTAAAAATAAATTTTTATTAAAAGATGGATGGAAACGAATTTTTTCTTTTGTTGTAATGAAATCCATACACTTCCATTGCAGGGGTGAAAATCAATGGGTTTGTGTGTGAAATTACCACCCTTATTCACTTGTGCATGAAAACCAAACATTATTTGGGGAAAAATAAACTAAAAATGCTACAACGCAAGGAAAATCTCGAAGGGTTTTGGGAGGACAAAGATTTGGATAAAAAGCTTTCTATCTTAACTACATAGTTGGAGATACACGAAATTAGAGGAATTAACTTTCCTTTATTTTCTCTCATCAAAATATTCTTTACTTGATCTTATCAGAGAAATTAATGTAAAGTGTATAAGAATCCTTTCGTATATCATTCAGAATTTATGTGATAAATATATGAATTCTTTTCTCCATTTCTTATCATAGTATTAGAGCATCAAGGTTCTTTGAGGCCTTATAAAATTTTTCTTCATTGTTCTTGCTTCAATCATTATTATCTACTTCTAATGGCAAAAATGTTACAATCTATAATGGTTCTAAAAATAACCAAGTAGCTGTAACTATTAAAATTTAAATAGAATTCTTCTGCAATTTTTTTTTTCTTCAAAGAAAACACATAAAGTGTAGAGACTACACATTCAAATTTTAAATATATATTAATATTACTTAATTTCATCTACTTACAAATATATGTCGGATGAAATGTCCTAACTTTTTTTCCATTGACTTTCAGTGACAAAGTTATGAATGTAAGAAATAAATTATGATTTTTTAATTATATAATTATGTATTTTTAAGCGATTGTATGTAAGGATATATTAAAAGAAACAGCCTGGGCTGGTTTCAAAGTAGTTTTTCCCTGATTCCATGTATTACAGACTTACGGTTGCAAAGGTCTACTCTTTTAGTGGTTGTAGTTTGTCTAGAATTTGAGACAATGAATGGTTTGTCTTGAATTGAGTCAGATATTTACGAGGAAAACGTGTCCGAACACGTAAGTGTGGAATTAATGAGCGGACCTGACAACGTTAAATTGTCAACATTATATTTCACATCACTCACGTTCACGGTCAGGACAGTTTTGACATTTACTTGCCTGGCTGAGAAGCTGTCCTAGACACAAGACTTGTCAAAATTTATCATCCATTCATTTACAAGTCGATTAACACGTGACTGATCCGCCGTTCCATTCTATTCGCTCATTCCACCAATATAGGGTTTGAGTATTGAATGCATTAATAAATGAATAATTTCATCATAATTCATTTATTTATAGATAATCTATTTATAAATTTCTTAAGTTGAAAGATAATTTTATTCATTTAATATAGATTTCTCTCCTCCTGTTATTAAAAATTAGAGTTAAAATAAATAATATATTTTAATTTCTTATATAGTGTTTTATTTAATAATATCGATAGTTGTATCTGTATTTGTAATAATAAAAGTAAAATAAAAAAAAAAAATCGAGTAACACGTGAAACGTCACTTAGACGCCGAACTTACTGGAAGTCAAATAATTTTGCTTGGACGCATGCACGTGACAGCACGTCTTATTCTCTGTATCATGGTACGTTATTATCATTTAATATCCTTAAATTCGAAGAAGGGTGGCTGGTAAATGGTTGGTAGCTCATGCTCACTACAGAACAACTTATTCTTATATGGAAATTATTACTGCATTCTTTAATAGTATACAAAAGGGAATAAAAAAAAAGAATTAATTTATTTAAGATTAAAAAAATCATTAATTGATATAAATTTAGGGTTGTCAACATGTAATTTGAAAAAATTATTATATTATAAGAAAGAGAATAAAAAATTGAATTAATTTATTTGAGGTATAATGTTTGTAGGAATTATTATAGTAATTATTATATTATCAAAAATATATAAAAGTGGCAAAGTAAAAATTTTTAAAATTTGAGGATAAATTCATGATTTTTTAAATAAAACTTTGAAAAGTTTTTGAAGTAATAATGGCCCCTGCCTACCCTTCCTTTCCTCCGCTACTAACTTTATGACACATATAAGCATGATCCTTGTTGTATATATATATCTAGGCATTACCGTAAAACCTCATTGATTCGAGGTCAAATTGATCTCTATTTTATCTTAAAGATGATTTGTACATGTTTATTATTGTTATTATTATTATTTTCTTGTTTTAACACAAAGCCAATGCCAACCACTTAATTCATTACATTAGCACAAATTTAAATAAAATTTTACCTAAGCTGAAGGTTATCGATTTTTTTTTTTTGAAAACGAATTAATATCATAACTCAAAACAAAAATACATCAGAAGATAAAAAAGCTCCTAACCAACTAGGAGGCTCAAACCAAACAGAGTGACTAGCATGAGAATGAGCAACTCTAGCAAGAACATGAGCAAACTCATTAGTTTGTCTCTTAGCAAAGATCACAAAAAAGAAACTTTCTTCAACTGAAAGAAAAACACAGTCTTGAACAATGGAACCAAACTCTGTAATGTCCGTCAAATTTGAATTCACTGCATCTACCACTAGCTTAGCATCAAGCTCAAAAATGACATTATGATAGTTCAAACCTTTGATCCATGAGAGAGCCTCACGCAAACCCATTGCCTCAGCTTCCTTGACGTCAAACAGACCATCAATCAGACGAGTTACACACCCTAAAAAACTGCCATCCTCATTAAGCAACACCATTCCCAAACCAATACAGAGCTTATTATGAAAAAGAGCTGTATCCAAATTACATTTTAACATACTAGTAAGAGGAGGAATCGATAATTTATTCAGGCTTTTCTTTTCTGTGTGATTGGCTTGCAGCTCAATCTCACCAAGACATTGTTCCTTCTGCTTTAGCAAATGTGCACAGGTCTAAATAAGCCTGAATAAACCTAAGCTGAAGGTTATCGATTTTTAAACCTCATGTTTCTATAATTTAAATTCTGATCACTTGAAATTACATTAAGGACGGGAGACAACTTCGTCATATGAGAAAATTGTTTTACTAGCACTCTTTACTAGGTCACTTTTTATATTATCAGTATATCAATAGTTTGAGTTTCTATGGTACATATTTTGGTCTTAAGACAAAAATGTCCTTACATATAAAGAAAAAAATAAACATTTCCTTCCTTCTTCAATAGTACTGAAGACACCAGAAAAAGCAAGAGAAAAAGACAAAACTTCTTCAATAGTGAAGACACCAGAAAAAGCAAGAGAAAGAGACAAAGGGAAAGAGAGAGAGCAAAACACATCAACACTAATCTTAAATTCTTATTCCATTAATAAAATTATGGTTTTTAAATATGAACGAAATACATAAACAAAAAAAGAAAAAACTGAAACTCTCTAAATTTGAAATAAAAATAATAATAAAAAAAAGAAATAAAAACACATAAATTGAAAACTTTAACCCACCCACTGTAACTTAAACTCATACCTAATGTTTCAAACCCGAATGCCTAGACTAGACTCGAGATGTCCCGGACATCCTAAACACACTAAAATGTCTCAAGTTCGAGATATTAAATGTCTCGAACACACAAGGACGTCGATGTCTCGAACAAACCGGGATGATCCGAATTAGAAACTCTCGAGTTTAAGACGTTCGGGACATTTAGGACGTTTGGGTGTGAGACGTGCGAGATAAGTTCAAGTTCGAGATTGAATCAAGTGTCTTTCAGAATATCTTCACTTCCTAAAAAATAAGTTCAAATTCTTGTTAAACAGAGAGAGAGGGTTTGAACGAGAATTTCAAGAAATAGAGAGAGGGAATAAGAGTGATGGAAATTTTAAATAGAGAGAGAGAGAGAGAAAGGAGAAAAGATGGACGAAAGTGATGAGTTTTGTCTAATTAGGGTAAAATGGGAAGTTCCCTCTTTTAAGTGTGATATAAACTTAAAGTATTGATTCAGTAACAATGTTAAAAGTGAAGGGTAATTTAGTGCCAAAAGCTTCCGTTTTCTTTGTCTATATATGTCAAATTTAATTAATTTTGTTTCTTAATAAAATAAATATAAATAAAAGGGCAAAATATTCTCACATGTATTATTAATGATTTACGGGACGTAGTTGGGTGGTGGCTAGGGTAAGCTCAAGTCTACCATGCCCTACCTTGAAAAATTTTCTTATAATAGCAAAAGCTATACTTATATTAAAAATTTATTAATATATATGTATGTATATATATATTTATATATATATTACATTTACTAATTTTTTTAACACCAAAATAAATGTATATTTATTCCAAACTTGTTGCATGTATTTTCTTGTTTATATTTACATTTTTATTCAAATATTGCATAAATAATAATTTTATTTCGTGTGAAATTTTACTTTAATTTTTTATTTTTTTCTTTTATCATAATATTAGTCGCATAGTATAATACTATAATTTAATATCTTTTAGTGTTTTTTATAGTATACTCTTTAATTTGAAATGTGGTAATAATTATGATTGTCAAAATGTAGATTATCTTTATTTTAAAAAAAAAATGTTAATGTTATATTGCTATTATCCTATAATTCATAATCGATAAGTTTAATAATTTAAATATCTTTAAAATCTTATTGATTGATTGCATTTCATGTTCTTTCATATTTTCTTTAATCATTTTACTATTTTTTTTTTAAAAAAACATATTTATTTATAATATAAATTTTGAGAGATAAGACCTATTATATGTTTTCTAAGTAGGTCTATCTATATTTTTCAATTTATGAAATGTTTTTATACTGTTGAAGTTCATTTAAAAAATTTGTTGCAACTCATCCTGATGTATGTACTTCCCTGATAATCTATTCATATTAAAATATAACTAATGACTTATTATACATTAACATACTTTACTTCTAGTCAAATATGATTAGAGAATGACAATCAAAGAGTAGGAGGATCTATTCAAGGAAATCCATCCTACAAATGGAGAAGGCTCGAGCGAAAGTCCCCACATTGGTGGAAGGAAGGCTCGCAGAAACCTCTTTTGTGGTGGAAGCTCACGCAAACCTCTTGTTCGAGCCTCGCTGTAGTGGTAGAAGGAGAAGTCCTCTCCTGCCTTGATTTTTTACATAAATATATTTTTAATTTTTATTGTAACATTTACATTAGGTTATTGTTATATGTTCAATTAGAATCATGAATACTTTTGTCATTTGAATAGTCAATATTGTTATCTAACAGTGTCATTATGTAATATGATATTTTAAATGGAATATCGAGGTGTTATAAATTTATTATCACTGTCTCTATGCAAGACAATAATAAAGAGGATCAAAAGTTTAATATTTAAGATTGTGAGTGATGAAATTAACAAGATTTTATACCCCATATAAATAAACAAATGTAAATATTGTTATCTAAAACATCATGTTAATCACACTCGTCATAGTAGCGGCATAAAATTCTATTCAAAAGTTTCAAATGTCAAACCTGATGAAAATGAGTCTGATGCTGGACCACACGACAATTAAGATTTTAAATAGAATATCAGAGTGTTACAAACTTATTATCATCATCTCAACACAAGGGTAATAATAAAGAGCCTCAAAGTATAATATTTACTATTGTGAGTGATGAGCGAGGCTAGTTGCTGTGGTGGCAACTGCCTCTTGTCTTGCTCACTCGCAAGTGCAAGATTTGATGGCTCGCAGCCACATGATACAGAGTGATAATTTTTCATTAATTGTGGATAATCTTCTCCTATCTTGGGTGTAGATTTTTGGACGATACATTCAATCGAAATATCTATAGATCCTGACAGATATTTGATATGGTGTCAAAAGTTATTGTATAAGAAAAAAAAGACAAATTGTGATTGATGAAATTAACAAGATTTTATACCCCATATAAATAAACAAATGTATTTAATTAATTTATTCTTTTTGTACTAAAATATCATGTTAATTAATCACACTCGTCATAGTAGTGATGCAAAAATCTATTCAAATATGAAACATGATGTAAATAAGTCCGATGCTGGACCACACAACGATGCAGTTCTACTTATTAACATCTCATACTCAATTCTTCTATATATATACGTGGCTTCTTGTTATATTACTCCCCACAAAACCAGCGCTCTCTCTCTCTTCTTCTCACATACAAATCTATACGTACACTTTCACTTGAGCTAGCATGGCTGCTACCAGAAGTGTCGAATCAGAAAATAGGAAAGCAATTGAAATGGAAACAATTGACAGTCAAATTGGAAACAACGGTTTTGGTAATGGTAATGGAAATGGACATGAAGGGGTTTTCATAACATGGGAGGATTTGTGGGTCAGGGTTTCGAATGGAAGAAAAGGCAGCAGATCAATTCTTGAAGGTGTTACTGGTTATGCTCGACCTGGACAGCTCTTGGCTATTATGGGTCCTTCTGGTTGTGGCAAATCTACTCTTCTTGATGCTTTAGCAGGTACTACTTTTTCCATACTCAAAACATTGCTATTGCCTGCACTTCTTTTTCAAACTTCAACCTTTTGATTTCTATATCAAATAAGTTGCATTCAAATTAGATGCAACTTCTTTTCATAGTCTTAAATGACAAGTACGTGTATGTAATTTATTTAACAAACTTAATTTAATGCATCAACCGGACTAAACGAAATACACGTTTCTTTTCTACTAAAGATTAATTATTCAACACTTAGATCTTACAAAATAGATCGTAAATTTAAAAAAGTTCATAGTGATTTCAAAGTTGGATTAAATCTAAAAGCTGAAAATTTGTGTATGAAGGGTCAAATTCTTAGAATATTATAAATAGACAAGCTAGACTGCAAAACTTCTTTTGATAAAGATACACACACGAATTAAAAACGTGTGTTCAATATAAAATTTTGTGTGACTTATTAATTCAGTTTGTATATATTATTGCAAATATCACTTAATTTTGTACTTTGTTTGTTATATTAGTTCATTAAATTGTTAAGATTTATTTTTACAAAGATACATACATGAATAAAAAATGTAAGTATGTTCAATATAAAATTATGGTCGGATTATTAATTTAGTTTCTATATTATTCTAAATATCACTTTTGCACTTGATTTGGCATATTAGTTCATTGGATTTCTAAGATTTCGATAATGCATTAAAGTAATCGTATTCGTTTTCTAACTATCAAAGCTAATAGAAAAATATTGGAATATTACCTTCAAACAATATAAATTTATAATTTTCTAAATGATGTAGGTAATTCAAATAGAATCTGATATGTGTCAATAAGACTTTAATTTTTTTTTTTTTTTTTTTTTTTTTTTTTTAAAAAAGATATCATGGAAAACCTCATTATAAAGTAAACTATTGGTGATTAACATCATTTTTTTTATTAGGTGAACCGCACCCTACCGGTTAAAAAAAATGGTTGATGTTAAATTTAAAGGGTACAATAGTAATTAGATGAGTAATTTTATTTGTTTTAATAAAATTAAATTAAAAATTAAAAAAAAACTCAAATAATTAAATAAAAATTATCAACATCAACTAGAACACCTCCGCTACCGACCCACCCCCTTCGCAACAAAAGAAAAAAAAACTCATTCATCAACCCAATCAATGCCAGAAACGTTAATAAAACATTATCCTCAATCCACCATTATCGAAATCAACCTACCATCACCAACATTAACCCGCTGGTATCATCATCTCCTCTTTCCTCTTTTTTTTTTTTCCTGAATTTTGGAAACTTTGGGTTTCTAGCATGCTGGAAATCCATAAATTTTGGGTTTCCAATATATTCACCTTGCCCTAAACCCAAATCATCATTTCATCGATTCAAATCATTAATCCCAAAACGTAAAACATATCAATATACCGGTAGAGAGAGAAAGCAAGAGAGAGGAGAGCGAGAGAGAGAGCAAGAATTTAACGTTTTACGTTTGGTTTACTTCTTCTTTTTTAATTAATAGTATTTTTTATTTGTGATTTTTATTTAATATTATTATTAATTAATAATTTAAAAGGTATTTTAGTCATTACATAAGTTTGAAAAATATGATTAGGATTTTATAGAACCTTGATAAAAGTATTTTGATCATTTCACTATTTTGGACGGAAAATATTACATTTTAAATAGAAAGTTAATGGTAAGAGACGATTTATCTAATTAAAAAAAAAAAAATTGGGTGCTAATCACAATAGTTTACTTTTCAAGGGGTTTTCATGATATCCGTTAATAAAAATATAAAACTTAAGGAAGGTGAAAACTAAAATACAAAGAAAATGTAAAAATAAATAAATAAATAAATGATAATAAACCAATTGAAACACATTTTTTTTTAAAAAAAAGTTAAGAGTAACATGAAAGGATTAAAAAAAAAAAAAAGAGAGAGAATTTAAGCAAACTTAAAAAGCAATATAAAAAGTTAAAAGGAAAAAAAAAATAAAATTACACGAAAAACGAAATCTTTAAAGTTAAGATGAAAAGATTAAAAAAGTCTCGACAAATTTAAGATCTAAAATCGGACAGAATTAGGATCCTCAAAAATATTTGTGGACCAGCCTAACGTTTATGTTCCTGCAAAAATACAATGAATAAGTGACATGTCGATACTGCTGCACCACATTCAACCTTATGTTAGTTTTCCATAACTACTATCGTCTATTGTCCACAACCCCAAGCAAGTCCAACACCCGTGAGCCACACTTTTTCCTGACTTGTCCGCATAACTGTATTGAGTGTTGCATATTATTCATTATTATTTTAGATTACTTTTACGATATAACAATTTCAATATGCAATATTATCTACAAAACGAACTATACTGGTATAATCTTTCTGTAGTTAAACATATGTAGTATACATTACATGTGATAGTAACAGAGTTTAACAACACGAGAATCATGTTTATATACAATAGTCGTGTTTAGTTATACTCAATGAAGATACATGTACACCGCAGGGAGACTGGGATCCAACACGAGTCAAGCTGGAGAGATTCTAGTCAACGGACGCAAACAGGCGCTGGCTTACGGAACCTCGGTAATAAATATAACATGTCTACTGAATTATTAGTTGAAATATTTTCATATATTACTTTTCATTTGTCAATTCAAAAAAATAATAAAAAAATAACTTTTCAGTTTTCACTGGTTACTTACATCGAAATTTTGAAATAATTGCTACACCGGTTAGTGTACTTTGTCGATTACCAATCATTTCACTGAGGTAACATTCGGTGCATAAAAAATTGAATGAAATTGAGATATATTTTTTCTCCTTCTCTCACATCCCATGTTTGGCTCACGTTTAAAGTAAAGAAGGGAATGACATTTTCATTTCAAAGCCCACCTTTGTTCCCATTCAATTAGAGAAATGAAATCCCAAGCAGAACCATATCTTTGTCATTTTTCAATTTCATGAGATTCCTTTTATTGTTATTATTATTATTTAATTTCATTCTCCTTCACAAACTGTCTTTCTCTCATCTTCACAAACTGTCTCTCTCTCATATACATCACGCCGACTCACCATCACTAGAAACCGCATTTTATCTCTCTTATCTCACTCTCCATTTAGATGATTATGAATCATGGGTTTTGGGTTCATTGATCTAGATTCAATAAACCCAAAATCATGTGTTCTAAGTTCATTGAACCCAGAACCAGATGGTTCTGGTATGAACCCAGAACTATCTAATTCTGGGTTTGATTAGAACCCCTTGTTCTGATTTTTTTTTTTTTTTTTGTCTTTTTTTTTTGTTCATGTTTTAATATCGTTGAATATGTTATTGTTGTGGAAGATGATGATATTGATGAATTGGATTAATGATATTAATAAATTGTGGGTTGATGAAGTTGAAGACATTAGGTTCAACTATTATTATTATTTTTTTTTAAGAGTTTTTACAAAATCAATTTTATATAATAAAAAATTTGTATTAATTTTATTCCAATTCAATCTCAACTTACACCAGATATGATATAGTATAATTTTTAATTAAATTCCAAGTTCCACCAAATATGAGACAGTGATTTTTTATTATAATCTAATCTAATCTAATTCAATCCATTCTATTCTGTTCCAATCAATTTCATTTTATTTCATTCCATTCCAATATCGCATGCCAAACAGAGCTTAAATTCCATTAAATGAAGTACTTTTTTTTTTTGTTTTTTGAAACTCATGAAATGAAGTTTTTGAGTTGGATTTTTTCCCCCTCAAATTAAAAGGAAACAAAAAATTCTGAAAGTAACAGCTGCCTTCTCTTCTGTGTTTGTTTCTTTGTTTGTTTGTTTTTTTTAATCTTAAATTTTCTTTTAATTGAATAAAAAACTAAATTATATTCCTCAACAGTTTTTCCTTAATCAAGATATATATATATGTATTTAAATACGTAAGTGTTATACTTCATAAAAGAGTCTCTCAAATGTTTACCTCAACTGACGAGATTGTTAAATTTTAAATTATTATCTAAATATTATGTGATTAATGATGTTATAATTGTAATTTAGTTCTTATATTATTTGGGATAAGAAATTTATATTACTGTAGTAAAAAATAATATTACTTTTTGAGGTCTAAGATTAAAGGCAAAATCAAATTATTGTTTTGTTAATTTTTTTTTAAGTTCTTTATAAAAAATGTCTTCCTTGAAATCATATACATAGCAATTACACACTATACAAATAATTAAAATTAGTTATTTATACATATCACAATCTACATAGCAACTACATATTTATCAACTGGGACAAAACAATATTACTCAATGATTGTTTGTTTAAATTATTATTTTCCTTAAGTAATTCTAATTAAGTTATGTTTTGGAAATCTGAACCAAAAACAAATGCAGGCATATGTGACACAAGATGATGCTTTGATGACTACTCTAACAGTCAAAGAAGCCGTGTACTACTCAGCTCAGCTTCAACTGCCAAAGACAATGTCAAGTTCTGAGAAGAAGGAAAGAGCAGAAGCAACAATAAGAGAAATGGGTCTGCAAGATGCCATGAATACAAGAATAGGAGGGTGGGGTTGTAAAGGCCTGAGTGGAGGCCAAAAGAGAAGAGTTACCATTTGCATTGAGATTCTGACTCGCCCAAAACTCCTCTTTCTTGATGAACCAACAAGTGGACTTGATAGCGCAGCATCCTATTATGTAATGAGCAGGATTGCTAGGCTTGATCAGGCAGATGGATGTGGAACAACTGTTATAGCTTCCATTCACCAGCCTAGCAGTGAAGTTTTTCAGCTTTTTCATAATCTTTGCCTTCTCTCTTCTGGCAGAACTGTCTACTTTGGTCCTGCTTCTGCTGCTAATGAGGTGAGACAATATACAATGACATGCTTAAGTCCTTATCCAGAAAATGCATGCTTTTTTAAAAAGCGTTCACATTTGTTCATTAGAAATAATTTTATATTAAAAACAGTTTTTAAAATTTCACTCTTATAACGTCTTAGGGTTAGAATTATTAACTAACATTTTATACTTACTCCCAATTCAATGCAGTTTTTCGCTTCAAATGGTTTCCCTTGCCCAACTCTCCAGAATCCATCTGATCACTTCCTGAAAACCATAAACAAGGATTTTGAAAAGGTAAGATATTCCCTTTTATACTTCTTGACTTACTTTTAGATAATTATATACTTGAAAACTAAAGAAATTTAAGAAGTCATGAAATTTTAGTAACGTTCTTTTTCTTATATTATTTCTTTTTCTTGATTATTGATATGCAGGATATTGAACAAGGTTTAGCTGATCATGAAACTGTAATATCCACAGAGGAAGCAATTAATATTCTTATAAAGTCTTACAAATCATCTACTAACTATGAGCAAGTTCGAAGCCAGATAGCAGAAATATGCAAGCAGGTGAGCAATAAGATAATGTACATGTGTCATATGACAACTTCTTACTTAGGGAGTTGGGATGAAAACCAAGAATATACTCTTTCTTGAAATTAAAAAATAATGGAGATCAATTAATTAATTTGTCATAACTCCTTATATAAATGTTTCTGCATTGCAATGGCTAATATTTACATGGATGGGTCAACTTGAACAGGACCATAATGCGCTGCAGAAGAAAACAGGCCATGCCAGCTTCCTTACTCAGTGTCAAGTCCTAACGAGAAGATCTTTCGTTAACATGTATCGCGATCTAGGTTACTACTGGTTGCGTTTGGCTATTTATGTCTGTTTGGCATTAGGTCTCGCCACTGTTTTTCAGCATCTTGGTACTAGTAATAGTTCTATTCAGGTAAGCACAAAACCACATACAAAATTCTCATCAGATTATACATGTCACTACAAATTATGTCAGATATACAAAATTGTAATAACACATATTGTTAGCTAATAAGCACCCCCTAAGTCATTCTAACCAAATTTGATATAATAATTATTCCTTGTTTTCTCTCATTTAGAAAAGTTTGTTTTTAGTTAACATGTACCCTAATTAATCGGGTTATAATTAAGTTAATAGACAAATTTTGAATTGTACTTTCAGGCAAGGGCTTCACTACTCATGTTTATAGCTTCATTCCTGACCTTCATGACAATTGGTGGATTCCCTTCTTTTGTGGAGGAGATGAAGGTAAGGTTTTTATTTTCATTAAGCAAGATATTATCCAAGAACCAATTTGAGAATTTATAAATATTTCAAGTTGTCTAGAAATCTTCATAAACTTGTTGCACCATCATCACCACATGATATCTTACGTACTTTAATCACAATCTTTATATATATATGATCATGTTATATTGTTAATTCCATTGCTAGCTATATAATTGTAATTAATTAAATGTAACATTCTTCATTTCAACAACTTTTGCTCGTAATTAATTTAGTTCATGAGTTTTTGAAATCTATACATGTGCAGATCTTTGAGCGAGAAAGGCTAAACGGACACTATGGGGCCACCCAATTTGTCATTGGCAACTCATTGTCTGCAGTGCCATACTTGGTACTCATATCGGTGATTCCTGGAGCGACAGTTTATTACCTTCCTGGACTTCACCAAGGATCCCAACACTTCATTTACTTCACTGTATTATTATTTGCTTGCATGATGCTGGTTGAGAGCTTGATGATGATTGTTGCAAGTCTAGTTCCCAACTTTCTGATGGGTATAATAACTGGTGCTGGCATTCAAGGGCTTATGATCTTAGGTGGTGGGTTCTTTCGCTTGCCAAATGATCTTCCTCATCCATTTTGGAAGTACCCATTATACTACGTTGCTTTCCACAAGTATGCTTACCAAGGACTCTTCAAGAACGAATTCCAAGGTCTCACTTTTTCCAATGTTAATCAAGTTGGAGAGCCAAGTATTATCGATGGAGAGACCATTTTGAGAGAGAGATTTGAACTGCAGATGGGTTATTCAAAGTGGGTCGATCTTGGCATCTTGTTTGGAATGGTGCTTTTGTATCGTCTTCTCTTCTTGTCTATTGTCAAGATAACTGAAAAGGTTAAGGCAACCATTTCATCTATTATGTCTGTGCCTCCAAAACAAACAACACAAATCATGGCAAGTCCTCATGCAACGCCTTTACAGAAATATATTAACACTGTCTTCTCCTCTTAAGAGAAGATAGGTGTGGATTAGTCTTATCTTAGTGTGTCACTGATGGTTAGAATATTAGACTCATAAAAGTATGATGTAATGTATATATTTTGGTTTTTATGTTGTTCATAATGTAGCAAATCAATAAGTACGAGTAATATTTGATCCAGTTCACTATTTGATTCAGTCTAATATAAGCTATATAAGTGCTCTTTATTAATGTCTACGAATTTGTCGATTGAGGGAGCTTGTGTGCTTGGCCTCTTCTCATGCCAGATTTAAGATTTTCCTTTTATGCTATCCCTTTCTTTTGTTCTCCAACAGAGCGGTGCCATTGTACTTGAGCATTTGTGCCTTGGTTTACGACGATACAAAAAGGCAAAAAAACAAAAGGGTAAAATTGTATTTTCACCTCAACCATTTGCAGCAACGGTGAAAGGGAATGCTAGTGTAATTAAATCCATATCTCAAGATGAAGAGCAATTAGTGATAAAATCAGGGGAAGATAGTGGCATTTGCCCTCGAAAATAGCAGGTGCAATATGCCGTTACATCGCAGGGTGTTTATATTCATTGAGGTGGCAAGAACCCAATAACCCTCGTGAAGACAGCAGGAAATCACAATTACCAGACGTTTGAAGAAGATGAGGACAGAGATGGTGAGCGTAGAGATGGAGGTTGATGACGTCTACATAGCACCTACAGACAACAATGGAGCTGTACTGTTTCTGTCTTTTTGATATTTGTTTCAACATCTCCTTTTTGCCTATAAACAGCCTTTGATAATATCTTCCTATTTTCGTTTTAGGGGTTTGTTGTTGTAACTGTATGTTCTAATTATGTTGCAGGAACTGGACGACGTGAAGAAACGGTTTCATGAAATGGAAGACAAGTCAGCTGCTCTTACAGAGATGAAGCCCAAAGTTAAAATTGAAATGGATCCTCTACATGGTATCTCATTTTTCATGGCTTTTATTTCACCACGTTTTTACGTTTAAGGTGTTTTTGGGTAAATGATATGTGTTTTTTAGTTCTTACAATGGTGATTATGAAATTGAGTGTCAGATGTTGATGCAGGGGTGGTTTCGAAACAAAGTGATATTGCAAGTTTGGATTGGCTTTTTAGTGTGACTGGATTTAAGTAGTTAAATTATGTTTGAGCTGTTCTCTTTAATATTGTAAGAAAGGCAAACAAGGTGTAGGTTCAAATGCTATATACACTAAATAGAGAATTCATATTGATTTTAAATGTGATTCTGATGAAGTTGTTAAAGTTGGTCAGTCGTATATGTGAGTGGAACATAGTTGATTGTATTCATCGATTGTGATATCGCTCCATGCTTTTGATGAACTTGATTCTGATCAATTGCGGAATAGAGTTGATTCTGATGAAGTTGTTGAAGTTGGTCAGTCGTATACATGAGTGGAATATAGTTGATTGTGATCATCAATTGTTATATCACTCTGTGCTCGAAAAATTGTTGGTCTCGAACAATGAGTGCTTTTCACAAAATGTCAGAATTTGGATGAGGACTTGCACCTTGTTGGCTATGTTTGATCAACCTTTTTGTTAGGAATGAAAGGTTGGGATACATCAACTTCATATGCATTTTATCTCAGCCATTTTGGCAGCTCAAGCAAGAGCACAATGAATACTCTGTTTTGACGCTACACGGTAAGATGATGAGAATGTTTCGTATTCATCTTATCTGATCTTCTTTCTTGGCCAATTGCTTGATGCATCTTTCTTAATTTGAAAACAAATACTCATTAGGAGTAACAATGAATCTCATGGATGTTTGTCTCTTGATATTGTTCTCTCCTTCCATCCTTAATATTGATATTTGTGTGCAACCAGATCCTACTGCTGGAAGTACATCCCAGGCGAATCGAGAGGAAGTAGATACCCGATCAGTCTTTGTTGGCAATGAGAGACCTCTTTTGCTTATTTACTACATGTTGTCTTTCTCATGGATATCAGATGTGTCAAGTCCCTTACATAATTTTTGTTCATTGTGGATGCAAAACTGAAAAAAGCACAGAATCTGAAAGTTGCTTTATTACTATAATTATAGGTTATAGGTCGAAGTGAATAGATTTCTGATTAGTGGAGGATTGGCTTGAGGTTAGAAGGTTTGATGTTAAGGTTTTTGAGGTGGCGGAAACAATAGGTCAGTTTGTTGAAACTCAGAACGATATAATAGAGATTAAGATAACGAATTGAGGGAATTACAGCTAGGGTTAACAAGCAATTGCCCCTAGGAAACAATGCAATCACACCCTAGAAATAAAGCTTCAAATCCTATGGACTTTTCTTGTTAGTTGGCCAATCTGGGAACTATCAACTTTTTCATCTGCCTCTTTCATGTTTGGAAGCAGCTGTTCGTTGCTTTGAAATTGAACATTTGAAGTTGCTGAAGCTAGGACTGTTGAAACATGAAAGTGGTCCAAATTTCTCTAGCTTTACCACTGTATGGTAATGAAGTGACAAATATTTCTTATTATTAAGAATTACTGGCTGATCAAGGTTTGAAATTTATTGTGTGATTGACGGTCAAACTAGCTTGCTACATCACTGAACCAGGATCTGGTCTCTATTACCATTTTATTTCTAGTTTTTCTGTCCTAATGAGTACCATCTACAGTTCATGCAATTTATATTTACCTTTTGAACTGGCCACAAATTAGTCTTCTGGTCTAATCTTGATGTGCAGATGGATTATTCTTGTACCCCTGAAGAAGTCCATCAACATTTTCAATCATGTGGGACAGTGAATATGCGGACTAATAAGTATGGCCAACCAAGCCTATGCGGAATTTGTTGAAGCAGAAGCAGTCAAACAGGCTATTCTTCTTAATGAAACTGAACTACATGGGCGGCAATTGAAGGTAAAGCAAATTTTGTACTAAAGTAGGTTCACTATGACAGACTTGGGTTCCATGTTTGCTTTGATTTTTTATCCATACTTTTTACTTAAAATGATTTTTTTATATATTTGCAGATAACTGCTAAGCGGACCATTATACCTGGGATGAAGCAGTATCGTCCTCACCAGTTCAAACATGTTCTGGGATCTCCTTATTTGCTCCCTCAATATGGTTATGGGTATGATCCATTAAAACTGCAATATCTTTTTTTTTTTTTTTTTTTTGTAAAGTGACTTGTGATAGTCAGATCCTAGTTTTAAATATATTCTATTTGATTTTTGAACTTCAACGGACCTTGTCTTTTTACTTTATGGTGCAGAAAGGTTGCGAGTTTCGGATTGCCAATGCATTACAGTCCCTATTATTAAAGGTTCAGCTTTGCTGGAGTGCTGGTACATGACATAGACTTCCAAGGAAAGGACACCCTCTTATAGCGGATAGCAACGTTCTTTGGTTGGAAGATTGACTAGGAACTTCTGCAGTACTTTGCTGATGTGATGAAGTAGAATTTAGCAATTATGATGTTTGCATTCATGATATTGTTTATGATTTTCATCTTTATGATTACATAAGTCATTTGCTTTGCTATTGTCGGTTCTCATCTCTCTCTGAAATATTAGGAATGTGGTAATACTGATTGAAAAGGGAAAAAAATACAAATAAATAAATAAATTGAAATCAAAAAGGAAAATTAAAGTAGAACTTGGGAAATGAGCAGCATTGGGAAAAAATAAATAAATTCAACAACCACCAAGGGAAATTACAAATGATAGTTTGATCTGTATGCCAGCAAGGAGAGCACTACAAAACCATTTGGTCTGTCGTTTTACAGAAGCTCCCCCACCAAGTAAAGATCTCAACCTCTAGTTCAAGGCAGCAATTGGAGCTTGGTCTGGAGGATAATACGGACTGAGGTCTGAAACATTGAAGCTGGAGCTAAGCTCATATTGTGATGGTAGATCAATAATGTATGCATTTTCGTTGATGCGTTCCTTGATATGGAAAGGTCCAATTTTCTTCGGCTGCAACTTATGACAAGTTCCCACAGGAAAACGTTGTTTGTGAAGATGACAACTTATGACTAGATCACCCTATTGAAAAACCTGGAGACGACGATGAGAATCAACAGCAAACTTGTATTTGGCATTGACTACGTGTAGATTCGCAGTGACCTCGGCGTGCTTTTTGACAATGGGATCAGCAAGGTAGATCTTTTAATATTGAAAAACATTCTTCTCAAGTTGAAGCCAAACAATAAAAAAAATATTAAAAAAGCTTCTAGTATTAAAAAAAATGCCGTAGAGAAATCATATCCTAATAAAACTTATTTCCACTAAAGTCTTAATTTAAGTGATTTTAATTAGATTTTTTTTTTAAAAAAAAAAATCTTATTAAAAGTCAAAATTTCTTACTTACTGAAAAAATTTGTTATCAATAAATATACGTTATTTTTCTAAATTAACCCCTTAATATTGTATTATTACCAAAATGTCCCTAACAAAAAAATTCCTAACTCTAATAAAATCTAAACCCTAACCCTAATTTAACCCTAAAATCTAACCTGTTTAAAACTAATGGTCGTCGTCATCGATAACTAATAAACTATCAAAGGAGATCAGCCTTCTCTATTCCCAACGATTGAGACATCGATGTAAGAGGAGGCCCACAACCTCCTTTTGCTTCAACAATGACGAAAGGAAAGACGACTCCTTGTTTATTTTCTAAATATTAAAATATCATTTTATTTATATAAAATAAAATATTTAAAATATGAAATATTATAAATAAAAATTAATATATCTTAAAATAATAATAATCTATTTTTAAAAAATATTAGAAATTAATATGTAAGAAAAAGGATATAATATAATTACATAATATCTAAATTTAGAATTTCCAAATCATAAAATTTTATTAAATACGTACTTAAAATAAGATGTTATCAAACTTGGCCCTTCCCAAGGATATTAGAGTGTCAGCTCAGCAACTTGGAATCTGTCTGCCGAAAGATGAGTATCATAACACTCTCTTTTGTCTCTTCCAAAGCCATCGATTACCACCACCACCACTCTCTCCTCCCTTCTTCCGCCAGAAGCGCCACTCTCAGGCCCATCTCAGCCGTCCATTCAGCTGACCCCACAAAATCGACGACCCCCACAAGATGGAGTTTGGAGAGCTGGAAGACCATGAAGGCTCTCCAGCTGCCGGAATATCCGGACAAGGAGGAGCTTGACTCCGTCCTCCAGACACTCTCGACGTTCCCTCCAATCGTGTTTGCTGGGGAGGCGAGAAAACTCGAAGAGAGACTCGGGCAGGCAGCTCTTGGAAATGCCTTCTTGCTTCAGGGTGGTGATTGCGCTGAGAGTTTCAAAGAATTTAATGCCAACAACATTCGTGACACCTTCCGTGTTCTCCTGCAGATGAGTGTTGTCCTCATGTTTGGTGGCCAAATGCCTGTTGTCAAGGTTTTTCCTTTTCTTCTATATTTCTCCTGGGATTTTTAAATTGATTGTGATTTTCATGTTCTTGATAGAGAATCATGTTGATTTGAATAGATGATAACAAGATGTGGGTGTGGATTATAGGTGGGGAGAATGGCAGGTCAATTTGCAAAGCCGAGGTCAGATGGATTCGAAGAGAAGAATGGAGTGAAGCTGCCGAGTTATAGAGGTGACAATGTGAATGGTGATGCATTTGATGAAAAGTCAAGAGTTCCAGACCCCGAGAGGATGATTAAGGCCTATAGTCAGTCCGCCGCGACTTTGAATTTGTTGAGGGCATTTGCCACTGGAGGTTATGCGGCCATGCAGAGGGTTACTCAATGGAATCTGGATTTCACTGACCACAGCGAGCAGGGCGATAGGTATGTCTTACCCATTTAGGCAAACCTATTTATCATCATTGGCTGATAAGTATTAGATTTTAGCTTTATGTACCAATGGTTTGTTAGTTTGGAACTTGAGGTTGGATTCTATTACGGTGTGTTTACTTAATGGATTAAGGAATGAGAACGGTGAATGAGATTGATTTCAGATTATTTCGATTCCTATTCAGATTCCTCTAGGTGAAGTAAATGTACCGTTAGTGTTGTTTAGTTGAGAAAATGTAACAGGTTTGAGTATCTTTTTCTGTTGGTGTGGTTGAATAGATACCGTGAACTGGCTCACCGAGTTGACGAAGCCCTTGGATTCATGGATGCTGCTGGACTTACAGCCAACCACCCAATCATGACGACGACAGAGTTTTGGACATCCCATGAGTGCTTGCTTCTGCCTTTTGAACAAGCTCTCACTAGGGAGGATTCAACTTCCGGGCTTTACTATGACTGTTCTGCTCATATGCTTTGGGTTGGGGAACGCACTCGCCAGCTTGATGGTGCTCATGTTGAGTTTTTGAGAGGAGTTGCAAATCCCCTTGGCATCAAGGTACTGTTTCGGCATTTTATATATCCTTTTGTTCCTCTTTCCAGTTTTCATTTACCCAGGTATGTGAACTGAGTTGATTAAGTTTATAGTATTTGGTTTGCAATGTAGTATTTTACTTGGTTGTTTTGTGTTGTATTTCTATACATGTTTCTTTTGTCAAGCATCTAATACGTTTGTGACTGACTACAGATTTTCGAGAAAGGTTTTAGAGATCATTGTGACTGAAAGGTTGTATTGTGATGCAGGTGAGCGATAAGATGGATCCAAAGGAACTAGTTAAGCTCATAGATATTTTAAACCCTAAGAACAAGCCAGGGAGAATAACAGTGATTGTAAGGATGGGAGCTGAAAACATGAGAGTTAAGCTTCCCCATCTAATCAGGGCAGTCCGTGGAGCAGGTCAAATTGTCACTTGGGTTAGTGATCCCATGCATGGCAATACCATCAAAGCTCCATCTGGACTCAAAACTCGTTCCTTCGATGCAATAAGGGTACGGTTACTAGCTTGCTATTATAGTTAGGCTTTATTACACTTGCTTTCATATTTAGACTGTCAGACGCTTGCTTTATTAACTTGGTTTGTTAATGCCGCCACTTTTGATTGTTGAGAATGCTGCTGAAGTTGTCTTATTCTCTTGAGCTATGTCATAATAAGTGTCCATACTCACTGAAATGATAAAATTATCAACTGAGTTTGCTTTTAGATCATTAGCCCGAACCATTAAAAGTGTTTCTCTTGACCGATATTGTGATCTCTTCAGCGTAACCAGCTAAGACAAAAATTACTTAATAGCTTATGTTTAGTAAAGTAGTGTACTAAGTAGGATGACAAGGACTGTCAAAGACTGAAACTCGAACTGTAACATCTATAGTCTCTTCACATTACACCTTCATTAGTTTTTCTCCTTATTTAGATCTAGCTTGTTAACAATGATGAGAATGTTTTTCTTACTGTTGGTAGGCTGAGGTGAGGGCATTCTTTGATGTTCATGATCAAGAAGGAAGCTACCCTGGAGGAGTTCATTTAGAGATGACCGGGCAGAACGTAACGGAGTGTGTAGGTGGCTCTCGAACTATAACCTATGATGATCTAAGCTCTCGTTACCACACCCATTGTGACCCAAGGCTCAATGCTTCTCAGTCTCTAGAGCTTGCCTTCATTATAGCTGAGCGGTTAAGAAAAAGAAGGCTTGTATCTCGTTCTTTGGCCTCCATCAGGTTGTAAAAAGTCTTTGTTTGTTTCCAGAGTGGTATGGTTTATATATTCCTAGAAACTGGTTTTGAGGCATATCTATCTTTGCTTAGTAAAGCTAGTATTGGTTTGATAGAGGAATTAAGCAACCACCTAATACTGTATTACTTGTATGATAAAAAGCTTAAACCATTAAATAATTCTAAGGTTATAATATGACACTACTATTTATCCTATGTGCATACAATAATCAGTGTGTGTATATTTGAGGAAGCTGTTAACACTTGCTTAGTTGGCTTGGGATAAATGGCTAGTTTGCATGCTGTTCTTTTGTGTGGTTAACATTATTTTCATACTTTTCTTTCATTCCACTTGATGTTTTTTTCAGTTTTCTTGGCTTGCTATATTCATGATTTTGTCTGATATTATAGTTGTAATCAAATTTATGCCAATGGAAGATTAAGCAACTATTGATGTCAATGAAGCCAAATCCCAAGTTCTTGGAATGGCCGTTGAATTCTTTTCCATCATTTCTCCATCAAATGGCTAGGTATATTAATTAGACAATCAATTATCTTTATTGTCTTTTAAGCTGGAACCTAGGAGTTATTTGATGTACCCTCAACCTGTTCTTGGTGCATAAAGCTTGTAGCAACTCCCTTGCAAGTTTACGTGCACCTTAGCTACTCACTAAGTGCATATCAGTGTAAGAAGCAAACCACTCTCAACATTTGTATTGAGACATATTTCACTGAAAAATAATTTTTTTTAAAGATTTTTTCCTTCTTTAAACATTAGAATCTTTAAGGACTTGAGCAAATTTAAACATATTAAGATTCAAGGGGAAAAGAGGGACTAACATCACCTCAGTTTTAAGTCTTTAATTTACAATATTTGTATCAGGACATGTTGAAACAGAAAAATAATTTTTTTCCTCCGTTGAACATTAAAATCTGTAAGGACCTTTGGTGGTGTTTGTGTTTTTTAGGCTTAAGTTTTATAAGACTTTATTTTAAGGGTTCGGTTGAGATAGTTTTGACTTTTAATAATAGAATAAGAGAAGTAAAATCATAAATCTTAAGTCTGGATAATATATTTTAAAAGAGTTTTTGAATCTGAAAGAGTTTTTAGGACTGGTTCATTTAATTACTTCAAAATATGTGTAAACTACTAAAATGGCTCTTATACCCTTTTAAAAGAGCTTTTAAAATATGTTTAGTTTAAAACTTTGAAATCTCTTCTAATTTAATGTGACCATTGAACTTTCTTTATTTTTAGAAAATCAGACTTTTATACCTTAGTAAGAGTAAATAATATTATTTTTATATACAAATTAGTTTATATGAAATAATTTAAATATTATTTATTATATTTCTTATATATATCATAATTTTAGTTGCTATAATTATACATTCGAAGAACAAAAATGAGGAAAGGAAGTGTAAACAATAGACAACAGTGGACATTTTGTCAATACGTAATAAAACAGAGTCATATTTACTCTGGTTTGGAAAATAATCTTTAAATACCCAAAACCAATTTTACTCAACTAAGATGAAACCATATAACCTTTTCATTTCTTTTAATGTCGGTAAGATTAAGATAGAAGAAGCCGACGTATATTTCATAGCCAACACTACCTTAAACATGTAAACAACCAACCTATACTACAATCCTAAACACCCAAAATTCATATGTCAAACAAACCCAACCAAGATCTGATGTAGAGAAAATAAAAAAATTAAAAACCTTAACAAACTGAAACAAAAGAAGACAAAGAGGACAATAAAAAGGAGCTTACTACTTTGGATTCACAGTGTCAAGTGAAAATACGGTGTGAGAAGGAAATCGATTCAAGTGAACCATGTGATTTCTTCAGTGAGATTGAGCAAGAAAGGAGAAGAATAAGATCGGGCAAGAAGGGAGAAGAATAAGAAAGAACGAAGGATATGAGTGGAAAAATTATTTTGATATTTATAGTTAGAAGGGCAAAATGTATATTATGATAAATTCATTTATCGAAATAGCTTTGTGTGTTTTTTTCTTTGGAAGCTCTTCTCATGAAATAAAAAATTATGGTTTTGAAGCTCTTCCTAAAATTAAAAGTCATTTTTGAGAAACAACTCAAACACTCTAATAAGTCATTTTTGAACTCAGAACGAGTTTTTAAACCTCCAAAAACTATACCAAACAGACACTAAGTAATATTTGTACTAAATGATTTATTATTCGTGATTAATTTCAAATATATTTTTAACTTTAGTAATAAAATTATTTTTTATTTACTTAAGTAATCTATAAATTTATTATTAATGTTGAATCGTAGTTGTTCGTTGTTGCTGCAGCAGCAGCAGAAGCAAAAACAAACCAAACATTGTAGGGTCGTTAATGGAAACTGGTTTCACGACTAGTCTTAAATCTGAAAAGTGAGTGCCCATAAACAGCACATATGTGAAGTTAATGGATCCCGAAAATACACAATTATTTAATTGACAAGATGCCAGTCCGTCAGGTATAGATAAGAAACCTGATTTAATGAAATTAAATTTGAGCAGATACTCTGATCCATTTCTTGTAGTTATCATATTGCTGGACAAATTTCACAACATATGTAAACAGAGAGAACAATAGCAATCCTTGATCAATTCGCCACCCAGTTTGCCAGCTCCGCTGTAGCATTACAATCCACTTATAATTGTGTCTGGATCAGAAGCTGAGCACCCTCAACTAGCCTCTTTACCACTTTCCCCGCAGGCAGAATTTCCTTGATGAGGCCAACACCTTCGCCGGCATACATGGCCATACTTTCAATATCACCAGTTGTTGTCACATTCGGACCAGGAGCTCCTAATCGACGAATCTCATTCTCCTGTTTTAGAAGAAAATTGCGTCATTAGAACAAGGTTTGTCAATGGATATTCTTCAAGGAACATGGATTCTCAACTAATTTAAACTTTTAGTATGGTGCAGGTGAAGTTTGTGATTGATAGTGAACAAATAACTGAACAAAGTAGCAAAATCATAACTACATGTTAATGGTAATGCCTAAAGGTCTCAACATTTAAGTTTGAAATAGTGGAAGGTCTTGAACAATGTCTTGAAAAAAGAAAAGAAGAGGAAATGTGATTCTCACAATGCCATGTATCGTTGAATGAGCAATGACTGGCTGGTTAAGTTCATTTTCATCAGCCGGAAAATCTTTCCAATCATTGTAAAACGGAGTTTGCAGTACACGTTGGGGTGCATTTGGCCACATTGCACGGCCAAATATATCCGTGTATTCAGTTTTGTCGAGTTCAACCAACTTCTTCTTATATGTAGGATGCGCGTTGCTTTCAATAGTTGCCAGAAACCTGCAATCAACTTTACTGTGATTGCTTATGACTCGATAAGGGTAATATATTCATTTTAAAGAATGTCAGAATAAATAAGATTCATACACTTCTTTACAAACTAAAAGTCTTTTCTCAATGCCCTTAATTACACGTTAACATAATTGAAGTGAAAAATAAACCTTGTACCAAGGCAGACACCTTGAGCACCAAGAGCCAGAGCAGCAACATAACCACGTGCATCCACAATACCCCCAGCACCAATTACTGGAATATTTTGATCCCCGATAAGATCAACCACCCTTGGCAACAATGTTATTAAGCCTTCCTAAAAATTAATAAACACCGAAAGGACTGAGAGGTCAATACAACTCAATACAGTACGTTATGAAATTTCATGAAAATGAAATTTAGCTTTCTAGCTAGATCCAACAAAAGCTCACACCTGACCAATTACGTGCCCTCCTGCTTCACGTCCTTGGACAATGATTGCATCCGCACCTGCCTCAATTGCTTTCCTCGCTTCTTGCACACTCCCAACCTCCAATGCAATTGAATGTAAAACATTAGAACAAGGACGTTAATGGGGCGTGTATGGGCTAGGGATACCATTCCCGTTCCCCGAACCCAAAGATAAATAGGAATTTAGGATTCTCATTCCCCACTTAGGGGAGGAGGGATGGGGAATCCATGTTTGGGGAGAAGGCAAACCATCCCCGTCCCCACCGCATTGCACCGCATCAAATTTTCTCATAACAATATTATAATAAAGTAATTTTTTTTTTGTGGTAAATCATACTTGTTTCATGAAACAATATAACGAATATAAATAATGTTTCATTTATAATAAAATATTCTATTATAAAATAAACCATTAAATATATGAATAATTATTCTATTATAAAATAAACCATTAAATATATGAATAATACCTCGTTCAAACCCAATAAAATTGAAATTCCAATAATAAGTTTGCATGTATCTAGATCCTTCATGTCATGCATTTGTTGAATTGAATCTATGATATACGTTGTGTTGAAAGTCAATTAGTCCTAGTTTGTTATTTAGTGTAATTAGGAGATTTGATGATTTATTTCTTTTTCAGTTATCTATTTGTTAGGAGTCTATCTATATTAGGAAGTCAAATCCCTATAGTTTACGCTGAATTTATGTCAACTAGTCTATATAATTTTGTAACTGTTGTCTTTGTAAAGACACAGAATAGTAGTACAATAGTTTTTCCTTATATTTCTACACGTTGGTTGAATTAAAGCTAAGCTCATATCACGATCATACATTGGTTGAAATGTATATCATCTCATGATATATATTAGTTGAAGTCTGTACATCTTGATAATTTGAAATATTAATATTATATTATGATATTATAAAATTATGGGCCCCATTTGATAAAATGGGGTGGGAATCAAAATAATGCTTCCCACCCCCAAAACAATGAGAGTTTAGAAATATTTATCACTAATCAATATTTATTAGTGATAAATATTTCTGATGAAAATAGAATCGTAATTAACTGAATTCATTTTGTACAATTCAGCTGAAAATCAATGAGAGCTTAGAAATTTCTCTCATCCAAAAATCATTACTTCTCGATCCATTGTTTAATAATCAAGAGCTTATAGATGTCAAATAACCATGAGTACATGAATTAATATCTTTTTACATAAATACATTGTATAATCTAACAACACATATAACACAAATTTCCTAGAAAAAGTATTTTTTAGAGAATGATTTTATAAGACGTGAATAGTATTGCTACAAAATGAAGGCATGCCATGGAAAGATAAGACTGAAGATACATGGAGTAGCAAAAAATGGTTATGGAAACACACTCACTTGAGGGACAACCTTGACGCCAGCAGAGTGAGCTTCTTGAACAAGCTCTTTCGAACATTCACCCCAAGAAACTTGCAACACTGCTACTTTCTCATTTAGTATTGCCTTTATGTTTTCTTCATGGGGAAATGCCAGAAGAACACCAACCCCAAACGGTTTGTCTGTTAATGTTCGGGTCCTCCTTATCAGCTCCCTCAAGCGATCAGGTGCCTCCTGGCACATCAGTACAAATATATATCACAGTTACTCAATTATAAACAACACTTCACTTGTCAAGTTGCAAGAATTGAATACGAACATATACTATATAACATACAAAATCATAAAAATTACGATGTAGAAGAAGAACAAGTACCCAAACAGGGGCACTAAGAAAGCCAAGTCCACCAGCGTTAGCAACTGCAGCTACAAGCTCGGGACCAGAAATATCAATTCCCATTGGAGTCTGAACGATGCCATACTCAAACCCCAGAATCCCTCTCCAACCCATTGACTCTTTCGATTCTAGAGGCTTGTTTTCTAACCATTATCATTTATAAAATAAATTAAACTAAAGAGTCAAACAATCCAAATCCATATCCAAACACTAAAAACAATATTTTAATATTAAAGTAAGCAACTTCATTTTTTAAAAGTCCCTGATTAGGCCTGGAATAGTCCAAATACGATCGAATTGTGACTGGGAAGCGTAAGCAAGGACGTCGAAATTCAAGTTCGAAAGAAAAAAACAAAATAAAAGGCATCGAGATTCCATTCCGTTGGTGCAAGTGTGCGTGCAGTACAGTTGATATTTTATGATATTATATAATATTATTATCTTATATTATCAGCAACTTAGGAGATTGAGACTCATTATATGACCTTGATAATTGATTTTGTGTGTGCAGTAAAACTTATAGATTACGTATATTTATATGGACAGTAATGTATTTATATTCTGTGTTATTATTATCTGAATTATAACATGCAAGCTAATATTTGAATATCAATTTTTGATGTTATAATGAATTATTTTCTAACCGTTCATAGCGTAGGTTTCAGTATAGTTTTTCTAAATAATTTCATAAGTACTTTATCCTTGTTCTTATGATTCTTGTCTAACTTCTCCAGTGGCTTTATATTTATTCAATATCTTTATTGTCATGAATCATAAGTATAATTTTCCTATAGCTTTGAATTAAATGGAATATCTTTTTGTAAGGAATTTTCTCATTGTTGACTCCTGAATCTTGAAAAAATATCTTTTCATAGTTATGAAAAGTGTTTTATATATCAACTAAATCTTTATATTATAGGAAACTTTATTCATTCTTTAGTTTCTGGATTCGGACAATCAAAGATATTTCTTTTTTTTTTGTATTCAGTTAATGGAGAGAAAATAGAGAAGTTTCCTTTCTTAGTTTGATTTTTATTAATGTTGATTTTAATCTCTGCTAATTAGTTTCTAGAAATAACCTTTAGGTTATTCTTTTGATAAAAAATATGCGACACATCATTGAATATAAATAGACAGAGAAAGAAAGGCTGTGATGTGGACTTTTGTGAGGCCAGTAGCACTATACGTATAAGCATATTCTGAGAGTGCTTGCAAAGTTTATTTATGAAATTTCAAGTATAGAACGAGAAAGATTTTATCTTGTTACATTGCATGTATTGGTAACTTAGAGTTTCTCGACTTTAGGTAGTTTATTTGTGTGTGATTTATGAGAGAAAACGATACATATTCATTAAGAGATTGAGTGATATTATTTGTAACACTTAAAGAGACTTATTCTCTAAGTTTGTGTGCTAGACTTAGATTAGTGAGGATATTGAGTCTAGAGTAAGTGCTTATTAGGATAACATGACGTTTGATCGTAGAGAGAGAAGACAAGTTTACAAGTTAAAGGGAGTTGAAGTTGTTGTCACTTATAAAAGTAAGGGAAGCTTACTGAAACATCATTAATGAACGTGTATTTCATCTTGCGTCGATTCTAAGAGAGAGTCTTAGTTTCAATAAGTCAAGTACGTTATTCCTATAAATTCATTAATAGTTAATCTCTGTGGGCAAAGCCTCATAGATTTAAAGTAACACTGAACTATGTTAAAAATGTTCTTGTTATAATTTTACTTTACTACTAGTTTTATTGTCGCATTAAATTTGTTACAACACGCAGTTTATATATTATGATATATAACGAAAGTTACAACATAACACATAAATTCATAACATCAACTAATCCTGACATTAACAAAAATTAGATAGAATACAGCAAATATACATTTTCACATTCAAAAATATCAATAAATTCATTGTGTCAAAATGTCAACAGCTAAAGGAATTGCCTTATGAACCCCCACTTGGCATACCTCCTCTTTAGTGTGTCAAGTTTGAGTGCAGTCAAGTTTGAGTGCTTATCAGCTCCTAGATATAAAGGGCAATTTTTCCACACAATATGAACCTATTTTCCCATTTCTGATAGCTCTAATTTTGGATCATGACTCAGAGATCCTGATCAAGATTGTTCGGTACTATACACTATACCTAGTACCTGTGACGTTTGGATAATTAATCAAAAAAAAATGTCAAGAGAGTAAGCAAGTGAACAATTCATTGTGTCACGAAATATAAGTCGTTCAATATTTACACTAACAACAGTATGAAAAATCTACATATGTAACCATAAATAAACATGATATTTGTGGCACATTTGTTACAAACCTAATTCATGATAATAAAATTAAAAGAATAAAAGTTAAAAGTTTATTTTGTGATTACGTTTGAGTTTTTGCTCAAAGACTTAATAATGCTAAATTTTATTGAAGATTTAATAGTGACTCAAAACTATGCATGTACAATAATAAGTGTTTGTATATTTGAGGAAGCTGTTGACACTTGATTAGTTGCTTTGGGATATATGGCTAGTTTGCATGTTGTTCTTTTGTGTGATTAAAATTATTTTCATACTTTTCTTTCATTCCACTCGATGGTTTTCAGTTTTCTTGGCTTGCTATATTTATGATTTTGTATGATATTATACTTGTAACCAAATTTATGCCAACGGAATACCAAGCAACTATTGATGTCAATGAAGCCAAATCCCTAGTTCTTGGAATGGCTGTCTAATCCTTTTCCATCATTTCTCCATCAAAGGGCTATTGTCTTTTAAGCGGAAGCCTAGGAGTTATTTGATGTACCGTCAACATGTTGTTGTTGCATAAAGCATGTGGCAAGTCCATTGCAAGTTTATGTGCATCTCAGTGTAAGAGGCAAACCACTCAACATTTGTATTGAGACATACTATTCGAACTTAAAAAAAAAAAAAATTCCTTCTTTTATATTACAATCTTTGAAGACTTCATCAAATTAAAACATATTAAGATTCAAGGGTAAAAAAAGGGACTAACACATCCCTAGTTCTAAAGTGTTTAATTTACAACATTTGTAAGAAGACGTGTTGAAACTGAAAAGATAAAATTGTTTCCTTCTTTAAACATTAAAATCTGTAAAGACTTAATAACATTGTAATTAATGATAGCAATTAGCAACGGACTGGATTGGTCCAACCCAAATCCGATCCCATTTTTGGATGAGATGCCCTAAATTAAGTAGACCCATGACCCGAACAAATCGTCACTTCCCACCCCAAACCTTAAACACATCGCTTAGGGTGGGCTGCTTCAAACCCAACCAATTTTGACCAAATTCAATTTTTAATAAGTTACAAAATTTATTAACAATAAATAAATATTAAAACTTAAAATAACTCAATCATTACTTCAAATTAACATCACATCTAAATAATATTAATGTAAAGCTCATAAAAAATATAAATTGATTGGGTACAAACACTTAAATAATAACCATTACATAACAAAATTCCATGACATATACCGAAATAATAATTATTACATAACAAAGTTCCATAACCAAATTATAATATAATAATAATAAAGGGACTAACACCACGTTAGTTCTAAAGTCTTTAATTTACAAAATTTGTAAGAAGACATGTTGAAACTGAAAAGATAATATTGTTCCTTTCTTTAAACACTAAAATCTATAAAGACTTAATAACATTGTAACTAAGGATAGTAACAGACCGGATTGGGCCATCATAAATCCGGCCCATCTTTTGATAAGGTGCCCTGAATGAAGTAGACCCATGACCCGAACGAATCATCACTTCCCACCCCAAACTCTGAAACACATTGCTTAGGGTGACCTACCCCAAACCCAACTAGTTTTGACCCAATTCAATTTTTAACAAATTACAAAATTTATTAACAATAAATAAATATTAAAAATTAAAATAACTCAATCTTTACTTCAAATTAGCATCACATCTAAATAATATTAATGTAAAGCTCATGGAAAATATAAATTTATCGGGTACAAACACTAAAATAATGACTACTACACAACAAAATTTCATGACATATACCAAAATAATAATTATTACATAACGAAGTTCCATAACAAAATTATAATGCATAACATTTAAAAATAAACTATAATAAAAATAAGGATTTGACTACCTTATCAGTTAGATAACCTTATTTATAAACTGTAATAATTGAATTGACTTCAATAACCACCTTACAACCAATCTAATTATTGCAATTGATAGATAAGGTTACCCAAGGAAACCAAACTCAAATAATAATAATAATAGAAAATAATAAAATGAGTTAACTGAGATCGAATCGGTTAAAGTGTTAGATTCAAACCCGATGTGATATAAATCCGAATAAAACACTTTTGACCCAAACCTGATTTGAAACATGGTTTCAATACCCCAAATGGATCACAGCTCTATCAGTTTGAGTGGTCAGATCAAATATTTTTATCATCCAATTATTATATATTAAGATTCGAGAGAGAGAGAGAAAAAAAAAAAAAAAAGGACTAGCACCACCTTAAATTCAAGTCTTCAATTTTCTGAACTATGTATAAGTCATTTTTTCTATAAATGTTTAGATTTTAGTTATATTTATGATGTAATCATTAGAGACATTCAACTTTGAATCTGTTAAATTATTATTGGAAAATTCTTAGTTGAGATTTTCGCATTTAATATAATTAAGACAGAGACCCAAAAGTTCTCAGTGTGAACTCTTTAACCGAGTAGTTTCGAGCAATTTGGAATGGAGCTAGTGCAAGCTTTCAGCGTTTCGAGCAATTTGACATGATAAGTTTATCATGATTTTTAAATTTGTTTTTTGGGTTAAATGGCATTGCAGTTAAACTTAGGGATTTTTTTTTTTTTTTTTTAAATTAAAGACTATCTAAATAATTTTTCTTTTTTTCTAATGTCTGGATATACATGTTGATTGTTTGTTTTTTTAAGGAAAAAAAAATCTGAAAACAAATATTTTTACGTTTATATCTTTATAATTAATTATCATTATGTATTTTCATTTTAAATTATTTATATAATAGCTAAAGACAAATAAGTTTAATAAATCCTAACTAAATTTATCTATATATTTTTAATTTTATGTAAATTAATTTTTAACTGATAATAGTAAATATATATTATTTGGACAATAATAGTTTAAGAAAATAATAAGTTCACTTTTTAAGTTATAAAATTTATATTGCTAAAATTGTTATACAAATACAAATATTCAAATTGCTAGTAACAATGAAAAATAATAATTGGTGGGATATTAATGAAAATAAAATAAAAAATATATATTTTTTAGAAGGATAGTTATATAAAAAAAATATTTTAATTATGATTAAGTGGTAAATTATAATTTCTAACTTTTTATTTAAGTTATTTTTTTTAATAATTTTAAGTTATTTAATGGCTTAAAAAAATAAATTTTATACTTATTTTATTAAGTGATAAGTTAAAAAAGCTAACAACCTTTACTATTTTTAAAATCAATGTACATACAATTACATCTATTTTAAGTAATAAAAAGTGAAATTTGAAGGAGGTACAAGTACCACTAATTGAAAGAGAACTTGCAATATCGAGGATATATTACGTTAGTTGTACTGGCATTGACATTAAGCAAGCGTTAAATGTAGAACGCTAATAGCCTTGTTTTCATTAATTACATGCAAATGTGCAAAATTCTTAAATTATATAAATCAATCGAAAAAAAAAAATATCTAATGTTAATGCCAATATAACTAGGGCTATTGATGAAGGCTATTAGCATTCAGATGAATGGTGAAGATCTCTCTTGGACATTGAATCTTCATCTATCCATAAGACATCTTGATCCTTTAAACAATGAAAAACATTGAAGAACAACAAAATCAAACTCAGAAATCATCACCACTACACCTTGAAATTAAACACATCCATTTATCAAAATCACACTCATCCATCCAAAATCAAATTCAAAATTACTACCATGCCCCTGACTTTCAATCACTCCCTGACTTGTCAAGCAAACTCAGAAATCCACAAAAAACAAAAAACAAATAATCATCGAATTCGTTTTCAAGATGAAAACTCAGAATCTTCAGGTTTCCAACGTTGGAAACCCAGATTGGGTTTCAAGAGATAGAAACTCAATTCGGAGTCTCCATGGCTGGAGACCAAAAGCGGGTCTCCAACGATGGAGACCTAGTCGGATTGATAATTGGCAACCGATGAAGAGAAGGATGTCTTTGAAGGAGAGAGAAATAAAAGAGAGGAAGAAAAGAAAAGAAGAAAGAAGAGAAAATGGATAACTGGCAATCAATATGAATGAAAGAGAAATAAAAGAGAGAGCATAGTAATGTCTACGTTCTTCTATGAACAGGAGTGGATTAATGGAGATCCATTAGCCGAGATCCAATTTGAAGATTTAGATCTCCATTTTTTTTAATTTTTATTTTAATTGATGTTTAATTTATATTTTTAGTCGATTTCATAAAATAAATAAATTTAGTTTTTAAGATCATCTCCATCATCCATCTAAATAATTAATGAATTTTTTAATAAAAAATTTGATTTGATAAAAGATTAAAAATACTCTTTTATCAGTTAAATTTGGCAAACTTTGATGGACGACATGAGAATTTTGTGTTACGAAAACTAAACATATTTCCGTGCAGAAAGCTTTACCCCATGGGAAGTTTGTGTAATTCCTTCCTCTGTAAACAACACTATCATTATCTGAATATAATTTTTAACTTGTTCATTGTCACAATCCGTAAAGAATTCTCGTACGCCTTTTTATATAAAAAATATATATAAGTCTGCAACTTGCATATTTCCTGATGCCCTTGACTAGTTTGGGCTTTATTTTAATGAAACTTGTTTATTTCAAAAAAAAGGGAAAAGGGTCTACAACTTGTTAGGTGGATCAGGATGTATGTTTGTCTAATTATCTTGCATGCTTCTAATATGACGGACGACAAAGTACTTGCTAAACGCCAGTTGTTAGTCACTAATCACTATTATTAGAAGCATCTCTCTCCATGATAATTATAATGCCTTTAGTCAAGTTGATTCAAAGCACGACATTTTATTAACTCTAACTACTTTATATTATTGATTAATTTAAGGTAAGTTAAATCACCTGATCAGGGCACAAGACAATCTTAACTAAACTATCTCTTACAACTTATTATTTTAATATTTAATTTAAAATAAAATAAGCAATTTCATTTTAAAGAATTTTTCATTTTGTTTAGTCAAAATAGAGAGGATAATCAAAATGCCACATTCAAAAATTGCTAATTAAAATAGTTTTCTAATTATTTTGATTAAAATTTAATTAATAGTTAGGAACACCTACTCCACTGGAACCACTATAATCGTTAAAATTTGCTCTTCAAAATCCCCTAATTTAAATTTCAAAAAATTCCAATTGTTTTTGCTTGGTTAGGATAAGCAAAATTGGAACTGTTCTCAATAATAAATTTAACATCTTTAAATTAAAACCAAAAACGTGCCACCACAAGGTAATGCTTAGTTTTATAATGACACCCACGTGTTGAAGCGGTTCAGCGTACAGTGATATACCTCCCCCATTGAAATTGTAAATTCAAATCTTATTCCTTCTCTCCAAATGCACCTCCCCATTAAAACCATAAATTCATGTGTTATTCGTCCTCTTCAAATTATAATTTATGCTTTAAAAAATTCAGAGTGATCAGTGACACTCTAACAACTCTCTATGAAATATCAAAATCATTAAATCATCATATTAGCAAGGGTCATCTATTTCCTTAACACAATATTGATTTATCAATTTCAATATTTTTTTGATCTGTTTAATTTATTCATGCAGTAACATTATTCATAAATTATCATCATAATTAGAATAAGTTTTTTTTTTTTAATTATAGTTAAAACGTAACAAATTTACTTATACGGATGAGACACCGTTTCAAAAGATTTAAAAACAAGAAACCATTCTACAGAGAACCTATGGCCATTTGAAGGGACTGTTCAGTACTACAATTACCTGCTCCAGACAGTGATGACATGCATGCGTCTATCTAATCATTACTCTAACCTTGCATTATAGTCTCTCCACTACCGCTTTATTATCATCATTGCCAATGCCCATATTCAACCAACGAAAAACCCACAGCTCAACTTTACTTATTTATATATATTATTATTTACCATTTTCACATTTTTCACATTTTGTTCTCTTTTCCCACGGATATTTTACACCTCACACAAAACGAAAAACCAAACCCCATGTCTATCCACATACATTCATATTGCTTGCCACAGGTGGCCATATCTCCACACAGATTCCGCCACGCGTTACGTTCCATCTAATCACAAAAGGGTCTTACAAACAGATGCCTGCGGGTCCCACATAGCCGGCAACAGGTACTTGCGACCATTTGCGCCGTGGGCATTGTAGCTTGCTCCGGTGATCTTATCCACTAGGACCCGACCCGGATATCCGGGGTATGAACCCGACCCAAACTTCCCGGTACAGGCCGAGACTGCCTCAAGCGGTGCGGTAGCTGGGCCTTGGAAGTACCCGTTGTTAAACGGATTAGTAACTGTGTTAGCCAGAAGAGTTGCCAAGTTTATAATCATCCCATCAACTCCGACGTCTCCGTTAGGCGCAATTAACGGCGGCGTTTGAGGGCCGTAAATGGGCTGGTGAAAAGGCCATGCGCATTGGCCGGGACACTGAGTCTCGGAGTTACCAACCCAGACATATGTCCCTTTAGAGGGCCCACGTCCCCGCAAGGTCGACCCGTGAGTGCCACATCTGCTCATACAGAACCCTTCAACAGTTACGTCTTTGGCGGTCAAAACCACCGTGATAGACGAGACGAGAGTGTTGCCCCCAAACTTCTTAGCTAGAGCCATCAAGTGAGCGGTCTTGAGGGACTTGCCCAGAGAGTATTTATCGAGGAGGACTTGTCTCCGTACAACGAGGTTGGACGCACCACCCTTGTACTTCTCCGTGGTCTTCCACCATGACGAAGCTGAGGGCTGTGGGGCCCTGTTGCTGTTCAAGGATTGGATGAAATCGACTATTATGGACCGTTGGATGGGGCTGAACTGGCCGTACCAGATGAGATTAACGGTGACGTTTCCTTTGAGAAGGAGCCCGTTATGGTACTTCAAAACAAGGGGTTGTTCTTCTACTAAAGCTGTGAGTTTTCGGGCAGTGGAGAGGGAGGGAGAGATCAAACAGTAGAGAAAGAAGAGGATGGTAAAATGGTAAATACATGCCATGGTTATGGCGTTTTGGGAATTGACGTTGTAAATTACCGGAGACTGGAGTGTAAAGCCGAAGGAGGGAGGGTATATATAGTATAGGGGATTTGAAAGGCAGACAGCTGTAGAGGGAGGGTCGACATCAAGGAGTGCCACGTGGGAATATAGTATTTGTTGGAAAATGTGGTTGCCAGGCTGTGTGGCTATTTCTGGATGACGTGGCAAAGTACTGTAGTTTTTTTCTAAAATCCTGTGGATGGGATTTGATGGAGACTTGATTAGACTGCAGCAGGAAGGAGAGATGTTGATGTGATTCATGCATCAACGTCTCTCCCATTTTTCATTACATTACACACCCACTTGATGTTTACGATCCCAATAACACAATCTTACTTCTCACCGCATTATTAGTTTATTATGTATTTCATCCTTTCGACGGGCAATTTTTTATTAACATTATTTTATGTTTTATTAAATATTAATCACAAATCAAATCGGATCATATGGTGGGGTGTAACGATACTTTTCAATTTAACGAATTTCTGAGTTGAAGTCCCATAACTAAATCATATATATATATATATATATATCAAATTGATAAATTACATAATTAAACAGCATCGGTATAGTAAATGTTTAAAGGTATCTGCACCGCAAAAGTTTAATAAAAACATCCTCATGTGTCTCATGTCATAACTTTAATAAATTTGTTTTCTATTAATATTAGTTGATAAATACTCACATTAAAAATTATTTTTCAATACTTTCATCTAAAATGTACTTGTTTGGATGAATTTTTCCTTTTTCTTTTCAATACAAAACTTTCTTAACAATTGACTATAAGAATTTTCATGATAAAGATGATTTGTTGGGTTAGCCAATAAAATGACTGTCCATTAAACCCTCCAAAAATAAATGATTACAATGTTTATATATATATTTTTACTACTTTAGCTTGACATTAATAAATCAGAATGATTGTCTCAAAGAAACTTATTTCAACAAATTTTGTATTTATTTAGTGTGGCATTTCAAATTTTCACACCCAATTTGTGAATTAGAGCTCCTCTGAAAGTATTCCCTTTTTGTTAGGAAAGTGATTAAAATTTAGTAACGGTGCATGTATGGTAAATTTACTAATATTAATAGTTGAGGTCCACAAAAATTTATTAAGGTTAAATACTAGAGTTATATTTTGAGAATCTATTTTTTTATATTGAAATATATTTATTTTCATAAAGTGAAAAAAAGTTTTCAAACACAGTCATAGATGTGCGTGATAAAATTCAAATAGTTATTACAAATGTGAATAAATAGTAAAATAATTAACCACTTCATTTATAAATAAATTTATGTGAAAAAATATTATTTAACACTATGATAATTATTTATAACTTTTAAGATGATGAAACTATTATCAAATCATATATATTTAAATATAATGTAAAATTTAATAAAATGGTCATTGCTTACATTAAAATTAAATGAAATGTATTAAAAACTAAAGAATTTGCACCTTCCACCATCGATGAAGAAAATGCCAAAACATCTCTACAAATGATCTTTACGTATCCTCCAAGTTCAATCTTCTCCACATTGCTTCTTTTCCGCAATTTAAGGTGGTTCTATCATTCACCATGGAGGAGTCCTCAATCACTATAGGTGGTCAACAAGTTTATTAAATTTATTTTAATTTAATTTGTACACTTAAATTTATATTTAAAAATAAATTCACTTTTTTTAATTTAATTTTTATTTACATCTTAGTAATTTTTAATAAATATGAGGTTATTACTGTCTTTTCAAAAAAAATAATGAGGGCCTAAAAAATAATAGTATAATTTCATTCATAAGTAATTTATGATTAGTAAACTATAAAATAATTATGTTTAATGTTAATAAGTTAAATATTAATAAATAGAATTTTTAGTTTGTAAATTTTTTTTATATATTTATGATAATTATTTAAATTTTATAAATTATATAGTTTAATACTTTAATTGGACACGACCGGATACAATTTTAAACATAATATCATATTATAAACTAATTTTTTTAATAAAAAAAAAAAGAAAAGTGGGGTTTGATTTTAAACTTGTTGTGTGGGGGCCGGGGGGGCCCAGTGACATTTAAAATGATACGGTACAGTGTGATTGATGAAGATATTAATATGATTCTGATACCGTGCGATGAAAGGTTAACTTGAGTGGCAGTAATTTTTAAGTGCGGAAATAAAACAAGGACCACTCGACTCCCCTTGTATGGGTGACAGACGTAGGAAGGTAGGTTAGGGTACGAGTTGGAGTAGTGTAGCTACTGTACGATTAGGAGCCGTGATGACGAAACTTAAAGTAGTAGCCTAGGGGGGTTTAACCGATGATACGGAGGAGGCAGAATGCAGGTCTTTGTATTTTTAGATAGACAGAATGCAGATTTTGAATGGCAGTGTTAAGAGAAGTACTGGTTCAGATCTTTGCTCCCACATCATTCAATAAAAAAGCGAGATTTTTTTTATATATAAATTATTTTTTATCTTAATATAAATAATTTTTAATCATATAGAGATTATTTATCCGAATTATATTACTATATCCTAACATCTTGATTGTATTTTAGGTGAGTCCCATTATCTTAAATGAAAAAAAAAAAAAAGTAAAAAGTAGTAGCTCATTTCAAGAGACACGCATGCACATTGTACAGACTCCAATGGATTGTATTGCTCATTTCTAGGGGCCCTTATTAAGCTGCTTTCCCAATACAATCCTCGACCTTCGAGCTACCTGGTCCGGGGCCCTTTCCTTTCTTTGTTTTTTTCCCTTTTTATTTAATATACAATTTTGAAGAATCGGGAAACTTAAACCATCTCTAACGCGTGGATGCCAAATTTCACGTCATTACGATTTTTACATCAAATTTTTTTATATTTAAGTATACTTTACATAAAATTAATATAAATAATATCTTAAAAAAAATTTATATATAATTTTTTGATTAATACATATTAAAAATTTAAAAATATATTGAAATATATTTAATATTATATTCATTTTAAAATTCTCAACAAAATATTTTAAATGGTATATCTTTTAATAATAATTTAATATATATTTTTAATTAAATTAATTTATAAATCAAATATATATTTAGTGTTATGAGCAGTCAAATATCAATTTGATATTACACTATTTATTGACAAAAAAAAAAGTTTCGAAATTGACACTTTGATGCATACATTGAAGAGGAAAAATGCACCAAAACACCATTTTCAATAGATGATAGCCCTTAGAGATTAAATATTGTACTCTATCACACGATTAGAAACGATTGGATACTACTTAAAAAAAACCAAAAAAAAAAGAAAAAAAAATGATTAAACACTATGCTTAATACGAAGCGATTAAAGAGTCGATTCTCATTATTACTCTTTTCAAATATAAGAGGTGAATGTAAATATCCTTTTAATAAGAGTAAGTGTCTCTCAATCATAAAAATAATTATTTGAGTTGTGCTATCACCTATCGAGATAATTTTTTGATGTAAATCTTTTTTTAATAGAAATAATTATTTTTTTATTATGAGAGTAATCATTTAACTCGTGCTATCACTTGTGGAGATAGTCTTTTGATCTGTAAATTGTTAGTAATTAGAAAAAAAAAATGTATGTATATCTTTATAATAATAAAAAAAAAAATTCCTTATAGTGATAAATATATGGGATCTTATGTTACATGTATATTAAAGCAATTGCACTTGCCACTATAGCTTGCGTCAACTTTTCACCATTTTTTAGGACATTATTATACCATACCGCCCAACTTAGTAGTGTTTCATTCACTTAATTAAAGTTAAGATTGCCATTATTTCTTGAAAGGATGATCATGTTTGTGTTTTATGAGTTGAACAATGTTTGAATAAGATAAAATCAAGGAGTTTGTTCAAGTTATTTTATTCTTTATTAATCAAATTCATGAAAACGTATTTATACTGTCAAGTAAATGGACTGAATTTACAATAAATCTAATTCATCTAATTGATTCCCTAATTACTATCAATTGCCCCATAAATAATTTTCATAATTCATTGTGTGACTTGTGTTATGTCAATCTAAAATAACATGAAAATTCTTAGGTAAAATTTTATTAATACAAACAACACAATCATGAAAAAATATAACATAGCTTAAAAGACGACAGTGTAATTTCATTAAACATGCAACATGATTTAAATCATCTAAATAGTCTTGATATATAGAAAAGGTTTATTAGACATTTTTAGTTGTATTATTAGCATGATCCTTTTTAAGGGAACATGTTAAAGATGGATGTCTCTCTTTGAAGAACGAGGACGTTTACCAACTAATATGAATGATTGAATTGGAACTGGTACACGGGGCTATTCGTAGTTGTGGGTTAGTGGGATGAGAAGATTTGGATAAATAACAAAAAAAGGCAGATAAGAACAAAGAGAGCAGTAGGAGAGGTTGGTGAGCCATCTGTGGAGGCGACATGGTCCACACCACTCCAGTCCTCCATCCACTGTCTGGAAAGCAGCGATGACGAGTTTTTGTTCTTGTTTGTAAATTTTCCTATGCTCCCCGGAACCCACAAAAATTGTTTATTAAACGACACAATAAAACACTATTTCATATCCAATGAAAGCAATTCCCAGTATGAATGTTGTAGTAACTAGGGGCGGTGCCGACTTTCTTAGTTGCCGGCATGCCGCAGTTGAGGTTGTTGTGCCTCAATGTACTTCATTTGTTCAATTAATATGTGTAAGGTTGTGTTATCATATAGACCATTAATTATATCAAAGTTATTAAGTTTTATTAGATTTCAATTCAATCATTTAAGTAAATATTTTTAAAAAAATTAAAATAAAATAAATATTATTTTTGTAACTACTATACATAATGATTAGTCAAATTTTTAACTTTCCTCATTATAATTAAAGTAACTAAACTTTGAACTTTACAAATTTCTAATGTTAAATTGATCTATTTGTTAATTTTTTTTAAAAAATGAAAGTAAATGGTAACTTATGATCAAAATTTGTAACCAACGCCTCCTCCCTAGACAGATCAGCTAATTCTCCTGCCAATCTATGATCTCCGACAGTGAAACAGATAGTCGATCAATATAAACAAAAATTTATACTTTTATATATTTTTTTTTGAGGACTAATTTATACTCATATTATTACTAACAATTTATACTATCCAATACCAAACATTGTACACAATATTAATACAGTAATATCTGACCAAACATATACAATACCGTTCAACAGAAACGACCTAGCTAAAACTAATAAAAATGTACACCAAATTTGTGGGGTATTCACTTAGAAATTTGGGTCGTCACAGAACAAAAAGTTCCGTGACCCAAAAGTGATACCTTCTAGATATGGCAAGAAGAAAAAAACAAAAATAAAGCAAGAATGTGATGAATTAAGAAGAAGAAAGTGATGATTCACGTGTGTAAGGGAAGGCAGCATGAGTCGGCTGGCGGTGCCGGTCAATGAAACCCCACAGTCCCACGCCCCACACACTTCCACGCATTGTTCTCATCATCTCGCCCATTATGTGGCATTTTACACTTGACATTAATTAAACTATATTTCACGCAATTATAAATCATTCCTCATTTTATTTATAATAATTATATTGTCATAAGTGTTATAATATACATCATTACTTGTTTTACAGACAAAAATAAAATGGTAATATTTAGAAGTAAGAAATAAATTCGAAGTAGATTTTAAAACATGTTCTTGTAATAATGAAAAATTACTAATTGTAGAATAAACTTTCAAAATATAACATAAATGCTTGAACAATTTTTGACGTTTTGCACCTTGAATTTTAAATAAGAGGTCAATTGGCTTTGCCTATAACCATTATATATATATATTACTACGATTGATATAGAGATTATCGGGATCAATTATAATAACATATTAGAGACATGATTTAAAAAACTGCTCTTATATGAGAGGAATCAATCCACATAAAGATAGCGAGAGACCTACATGAGGGTGGGGAACTGTCCACACAAGTTGGTGAGAGAATATTGTTGCTAGGTGTAGAACCCACACCATGAGACACGAGGACGGTAACTTTTAACCAAAAGCACCAACACCTAGCTACTTGTCTATATGCATCTTGTTTACATGAAATACATATAAATATGCAGAATAGAAGTATATAATATGTGACCCATTTTTTTCAAAACTCCGAGAATTATATATTAATCTACTCCTTTATCTTATTATTAAACATTAATATGTATTCAAAAACTTAAAAAAAAAAAAAAAAAAAAAGAAAGAGAATGGTGGTCTAGTACGATAGAAAGATCATGACCTACTCATATCGTTGACTTCAAGATTGTGAGTTCAATCTCACTAAAGTCCCATTTTATAGATATTTTTCCTCATCTCTATTGGGTTACTCTTTTACTTAATGTGAGTTGCTTCCTCCCGTTTATTCCTCTATGTAACATCCTGGACAAGATATCAAAAAATAAAAAACTTTTGAAGAATAATATTCAAAGTGTTAGCTGTCTAACAATATATATAGTAGTGCGGAGGATTTAATAAATTAATGTTTGAATGAGATGAAGTGGAAGAATATATGAGCATCAAATTAGGTCTTATTCATGATGTCACTTTAAAGAATTATGAGTGGTCGAGCAGCTGGAAAGGAAGTGGAATCCATGTTTTTTGACTTATAAAGTCATTTTAGTTTGGACCACTAGATATCTAACTCTTGAAACATCAATATATGCATGAACATGAACGTATAGATGCCTATCATTGGTATGGGTTGATAGAGGGTTCAATCAATCCTCGCATCACTTAACCGGCCCTATTCTCCAATCTTATAGTTAGCAAAGTCTTCAAAGGAAAGCACTTAATGTCATTATCCTTTGATACTTTCTTCTAATAATAAAGATAAGCAACACATTTTTCTTATTTAAGATTGTTGTTTTTGAAATTTTTTATTCATAAACCAAATTTTCATCACCCCTCTTTTTTCTGAAGACACTAGATTTAGTAACAAAATTAATATTTATAAATTGTTTTTCCAAGGTTACCTTTTAATCCATTTTTTACATGCTTTAAAATTTATTTTCAAATTAATCTGAATAAATTTGGCTTTAATTAATGGAGCAAATTTATATGTTCAATTATAGGATTGAAAATAATTCAAATGATTGGAAGTATTCACTGAACCAATATTGGACGTTCACCTTTGACTCTGGCTAGGATCCCCGTTGAAATTTCTTAGAGTGCATTTGTTCTACTTCATTTCAGAGGCTATGGAATGGGGCTATATTGGATACCTGCCTTCCTACTCATGATATTCGTCAAGGAGATCTCATGTCCTCTTACATTTTTGTTCTAGGCATAGAAAGACTGACTCATTGTATATTTGATGCTGTTAATGATGGTTTGTGGAAACCTTTCGTGATTGGTATGAATGGTCCATCAATAGAGATCTTATGTTTGTTAATTATTTGCTCTTTTTTGCTGAGATGAGTCAAGCGCAAGTAGATAGCATCAAGAAATGTTTGAATTCTTTTTGTGAAGCTTATGGGGAAAAGGTTAGGGACAATAAAACGATGATTTATTTTTTCTAAGAGAGTCTCGGATCAATTGGCTTTAAAGCTAGCTGTTAGAAGTAGATTTCAGTACACTAAAGATACTATCAAGTATCTAGGTATCCTTATCTGCTTAGGTAGACTCACAAAACATACTTATAATTTTGTGTTACAAAAAGTGCAACATAGACTATCAAGAGGGAAAACCAGCATTCTCTTGATGGCAGTTAGAACTACTCTAGTTAATTCAATGCTTATCAGTTTGCCTTAACATATCATGCAGTTAGCCTTAATTCCTCAATGTACCATCATTAAGCTTGAACGGATTAGTAGGCAGTTCTTATGAGGAGACATTATTTCTAGTAGGAAACTTCATGTCGTCACTTGGAAAAATATTTGTCGTCTGAAAAAGTTTAAGGGTTTGGGTTTCAAACGTCTCTGGGAGCTTAATTTGTCATACCTCATGAAATTGATATAGAAAATTCTCATTGGAAATGGTTTTTGGTGTGATGTAGATAAAATAAAGTACACATTGAATATTAATAATGTTGATACATGGAGAGCCGGTGCTTCTGATTTGGTCCTCTGAAAAGCTTTATGTTCTGTGCATCCTTCTATTGTGGAGCAACTTGCCTAACGAGTTGGAAATGAAGAAACTATAAGGTATTGTTCCGATAGGTGAGTTGCAGATATAATACACTATTATTTTCTTGGTGTACTAATGTTGTGCCTCCTAATTTATTAAGTGCTAAAGCAACTAATTTAGTCAATGTTGATAGGGAATGAGTTCGATCTATTTTAAGAAATTATTTGCCTGAGAGAAAATACCTTCTCCTTGTTACGTCCTCTATACCTTCTCAATATGCAGTTGTGGATCGTTCTTTTTGGAAGGCTTCCAGTGATGGGCGTTTTTCTCTGAAATTCTATCTTTAATTCCCTCGTTTGTAGTAGTTGGAGTTCAGAAGACAAAGTATGGAGTGTTCTTTGAAAGGTTAAAGCCTCCCAAAATGATGCGATTTTTTCTTTGGCAACTTCAACATGACAGATTATTAACTAATGTAAGGAAAGCTTGAATGGGTCTTACTGTTTCTATCTCTTGTACTTTTTGTGGCAGTACTTTTGAGGAGACATGCATATTTTAAAAAATTGTATTTTTCCTTTGAAGATATGGATGAAGCTTATTCCCTAGAATTAGAGGAATTGGTTTTTCGGATTGGTAAAAGAGGACTAGGTGTTGAAAAACCTGTTTATTAAAGGCTCTTGGCCTCTTATTTTTATGGTCATTTGTTATTTCCTCTTGTTATTTTACAAGGCTTTTGAAGGGAGCTTATTTTATTAACAACGAGATTTCTCTTATCTGTGCTATTTGGATGGATTATTACAATAAGTTTCTTACTCCTATAGCCTTGGACTTTTTTTGTCATTGGACTATGCCTCCTTCTGAATAGTCTCATTCTGGATGGTTTAAATTAAACATAGACGACTCTTTGGAATGAAACATTATGAGAGTTGCAATTGAGGGTTTGATTCACAATGATCAAGCTAATTTCAAAGAAGGGTTTATGAGTTCTTTAGGGGTTTGTACCATTCTTGAAGCTGAGTTGTTATGAGTATTTTTTGGACTGCTTAAATGGGTTGGTAAATGCCCAACGAAAATGACCCAATGAATTGACCTAGTAGGCAGAGGCCCAATTGGTCAGTATGAGCTCGTCCATCAGCTCATCAGCTCCTCCTATAAGCTCGTTGATCAGCTCATTAGCTCGCCTAAAACGAGTTCATCAGCTCGTTTTTGATAAGCTTTAGCTCATTCAAAGTAGAATCAGCTGATGGAAAAGGGTGATGTACACGATAAATCTTTCTCAGAATGGTAGCAGCGCAAATTGGGTATCACGTAATTACCTAATCAAGACTTGGATTTTACGAGATTTGATAATGTAATTAATGATTGTCAGAATTGAGAAGTGTAATTAAATAATTTTTTACTGTATTAACTGTAGCACCTTCCCCTTTCTATAAATAGAAGCAAAATCATTATAAAAAGGGTTGGTCTCTAATTCTCTACTCTCTCCCTCTCTCTCGTTGTAACTCAAATCAGAAACAGAATAACAATGATTGTCTCTTCTCATCGGAGCCGGCACCATGGATGTAGGCTTTTTAAGGCCTAACCACGTAAAGCTTGTGGTTTTCTTCTTCCTCTCTGCCTTGTTTCTTCTATTTTTTGCTTTGTTTGTGTTATTTGCAGTTCTGAGCATCAAGAATCTTAGTTGAGTAGATCCGAACGTCAACATGAGTTAAAGACGATTGGGAGAGATTTTCACCTTGCTTGGGAGTTGCGATGTCATATAGTTTTGGTGGAATCAGATAATAAGGAAACCATTGATTTAATTCTATATTTAGACTCTAATCTCATCCGTTATGAATCTATTCTCCTAGATATTTGGAATAGCATAAAGAATAATCAGTATGTTAACTTACTTTTTACGCCTTGAGATGCTAATCAAACTATTGATTGGCTGGTAAAAAATCTCTTGCGATGACAATGGAGGATATGGTCCTATCTACTGACCCTCCCGAGTTGGAGTTTCTTCTCAGCTCCGATTATCAGAGAGTTCAAGCTCTCTTTTAGTGTTTTTCTTTCCCCTTGGGCTTATGCCTCATTTTTGTACTAAAAAAAAGTGTTCACCTAACTTAATTAAACTAAATTAATATATGAATATTTTGCAGGGAATTTGGCTCATATATATTATATTATTATGCTAATCAACTTTATCATGAGCTGTTCCTTTTTGCAATCTTCTCTTCGTACTTCATGTTTGTAATTTGCTTTGATCTAACTTTGAATGATTAAGTTTACTTAACAGTTGCTAAAATTGAATTGTTAAACACACTTACTTACTGTCTGATGAAATTCTTCAATCAACACGATATTTATAATCATGGTCTATACCTAGCAATTGTAATATGGACTAATTAATTATAATATTACTTTTGCTAATTTTGCTTTTCTCTATACTAATAGGATATATGATTTTAATTAAGGTTATTGTTCAAAGAAAAACTTAAATCATAGTTCTTTTTTGTAGTTGTTAATGAACTTTGCAAGGTTCAATGGTTTTGCTGTCTTGCTTTGCATTTTAAATAAAAGAAAAGATCTGTGATTGGAAGAAAATAAGGTTCTTACAATGAAATGAAAATTTAAAATGTATCTTTTTATAAAGAGAAAATGGTGAAATTGAATGGAGAAGAGAAAAAGATTCTAGAGTATAATAGAGACAAATGAAATTGCTTTAAAGAAACGTTTTTTTTTTTTTTGGTTGACATACATCTCCCAATATTAAGATAAATTCTACTAATGAACGATCTAAAAACCTGTTTCTAAAATTAAAAGAAGTCAATCTTCATCTATATGAAAAAATTATCACATTTTTGTGGTCACATGAACTTCAACCTTATCCTTTGACATCATGCCTAAGTGGGTTGGCAGGCCACCACGCTCAAGAGAATCGGATATTATATATATTGAAAATCTGATTATCAAAGTTGTATTAATTATTAAAAAATAACAATAGATCGGTTTCGAAAAAGGGATAACAAAAAATCTTCACCTTTGGTTTTTTTTTTGACAATAGAATCTTTACCCTATTAAACAATAAAAAAAAAAGGTCACTTTTAATAAAATGATCATTCATAAAAAGAGTCTTTTTCTTTTTATCTTTTTAAAGTGGTAAATTTTAAGTAATTATTTTTGCAAAGAGGTCTTTTTTAAGCAAAACATTTCCTTAACCTTACCAATTGATCACTTTTTCGTAAGCAGTCTAATCTATATTAAGTGATTCTTTCGTTGGGTCTGAAAAAAAAATTGTAGTTTGTAAAAATTACATAGTCACACGTGTTGTTCAAAAGAAAACTAGATGGTAGCTCATGTAAACAAAATATTAATTACACTCTTATGCTCCAAAAAAGAAAAAGATTTTTATTTATTTGAACTCGGACTAATGAAATTCCCAGAAGAACATCGCGATAATACCAAAAATTCAACATAAAACGACAAAAAAGAGCAAATAATGCAAGAAGATGAGTTTAAAGTATATATGTCGTATTAGTTGATTTGGGGAGTCTGTCCTTCCTTCCAAGAAACATCATTTTTAGATAATAAATACATATTTGACTTGACCATCTCAATTCCACATAAAACGCCCAGCAAGCCTCACCTAACGCTCCTTTTCATAAAGCTAGTTCTCATCTTCTCGTGAACTGCGCTGTGATTTTTGGACTTAATTTGGCCCACGCAAACTCACCCTTCAACTTTTTGAGATTGCTTTCAAAATCTAATCTAAAGCCCGTGTCATTTGCCCTTTCCATTTAAAATGTTTTGATTTTTATATTTATACATTTACCTTGGAATGCAGTCACTGTGATTTTTGTCATTTATCTTGAATACAGACTACACGTACAAATTTTGAAATTTGTTGTTATCGTTTGGTAGAGAATTCACAAGTGAAATTGGAACAGATGAATCGAGTCACTCATTTGAAACATAAATGACAAGCTAAGGGTATATTTATACTAATAAAATTTCACAACCTATAAACCAAATTTTTGAATTATATATTAGGCTCTCCGATGAAAATTGATTTACATGATCGATTTGAGTGATCAAATACCGTTGGGCTATTGGTTGCATACAGAACATATTCACTGCTTTTCTTCCTGTATCTCTTAGAGTTTTCATTTATAGACTTTCACCTTAGCAATTGTACATCATAATGAAGACTTAATTTAGTTGGAGAATCATGATTTCTCTTGTAGACATAACTTTTTTGGAGAGATAATTTCTCCTATAAACATAAATGTTATAGAGAAATATGACTCTCTGAAGAGATATAATGTTTCACAGCTTCAGTGTATGAGGGTTTTTTGTGATATACATTCTTATATCGAATCTTCAGTATGTGATCATGTCATTTTATTTTATTATATTTTTTCATTATCTATAATCTATATTCTTTCATTTGGATTTATTATGAGTACATAGTTTTTCTTTTTTCTTTTTTCTTTTTTTTTTTTTTTTAAAAAAAAAGAGAAAGAAAGAAAGAATGCTTTGTTTCATAAAATTTGATGAATTCACAAGCACACCCTCATTGATGAGACTATAAAATTGAGTTATATTTTTTCTCAATTCCGAAGAATGCATAATGTTATAAAATTAGATGAAGTCACACCAACAATAATGAAATCATGAATTCAAATCATATTTTCTTTTCATCAATCTCCTAATTTTAACTGTATGGCAAATTAATAATAAAACAGAGGGCAATTGATTTCTAAACAGTTTGAATTATTTTTGAAATATTATAGTTAAATAGAGTTTAGGAAATGTGAATGACTTGAAATTATGATACTTAGAATGAAAGTGTAAAGAGTTTACTATTAGAACAACGTTATCTTGTCCTCAATGGCTTGCGACAATACATTATAGAGCTAGTTGTGCTATCATTAAACCACGTATATATTCTTAAAGTCTTGTTGTATTGTATAATTTTAAAAGTGATTTTTTATTTTTTTAGGACTAAGAGTGGCTCATAGGGCTATCGAAAACTTACAGGGATAGAAACACTGATAGTATGATTCGGAATGTTGCTCTCATATAAGAGTGATTTATCCATACAAAAATAAAAAATAGATCCATATGAAGGTGAGTGAGCTACTCATATATAAGATAAGATAATATATTATTTATTAAATTATTCCGATATCCAACCTTACCATTGACAAGAGGCAACTGGCTCCTATATGAATGGCGTTAGCTGCCAAGTGACATTAAAAGTGAAATTTTGTAGTAATATAAATTATATAAAATAATATAGAGGGTGTTGTATACAGAAAAAGAGCACATAATGAAAATCTGGGCTGAATCACTTGACATGCCACGTGTGTTCCATATATAATAAGATGTCTACTTAATTTTTTTTCAAAATAAGATTAGCAAAGAAAAATTTATTATTTAAAAAAAAAAAAAAAATTATTGCAGGGCAGGGTGCATCAATCATGTGTTGAAGCCCATTATGTGCAGCGGGAGTGACGATGACTTGTCATTCCATAACTCGTATGTGAAAATTGATGGTAAAACAAACTACACAATTATTGCTGTCTTTTTGCCTTTGTGATGTTTTAAAAAGGGAAAATTGATAACAACCGGCCCCTAGTTTGTTCGATTAGTCATCTTACCCCCTCTACTTTTAAAATTGAGTAACCCAAAATCCTTTCCACCATCAATTTCCTAATAGGATACATTTATAGAGATCAAAAGGACATATTTACTCTCAATTTTTTTAAATAATATTAAAATATATAAAAATATAAAATAACAAAAAACACAGATACTTCCACCGAAGTTGATCAAACCCAAATGCTGAACTCAATTCTTCAAACCAATGTTGATGACATCCAATTCTTGAACCCTAAATCTAAAAACATGCAAACCCTAAATATCCAAACAAACATAACCTTTCACCACAAGAACCTATCACCACAAGAAGTTACTTTCAACAAAACTTAACAAAAAGATTAACTAAAAAAAAAAAAAAAATTATAAAAGGACTATTACATCAATACATTTTGAGAGAATTATTGAACGACTTCTAAAAATATGTCTTATTACAATCGGAAACCATTTTACTTTTTGTAACAATGACATTCCTTGTACTAATATTTTTGGCTATGTTGATAGTTTGAGATGATTGGAAAATGATAAAATAGAGCCAAAAGATGAGAATACTCATGACTAACTAATTTGTGGCCTTACTTTTGTGGGAAGAAAAAAAAAGAAAACTTTTAGAAAATCTCAACCATCCATCTAAAAAATAAATGGTTGAGATCTAGTTAAAAAAAAAAAACCTTAGATTCTAGAAATAATTGAAACATTAAAAATGATTTTAAATTATAAAATAATTAAAATTTTAAAAAAAGAAAAATAAAAAAACGAGATCTGCACTATTCATCTTGTTGATGGATGGTGGTGATTAATTTTAGAAAACCAAAATTAAAAAAGACGGTGGTGATTAATTTTAGAAAACCAAAATTAAAAAAAGAAAAAAATCCTTTATATTTTAAAATAAACAAAATTAAAGAAAAAATTGATGGAGATCCAATCTCTAGATTGGATCTCCACCGTCCATCTACTCAGATTGACGTCTGAGTTTCGATCTGAAAACCTAAACGTCCGAATATCAGGCATTTTGGTTTATAGATGGAAACCCAAATGTCGATCTGTGTTTCCATGACGTTTGGGTTTCCATCTGGAAACCTAGATGTCTTAGTACCGAGTGTTTGAGTTTTCATATGAAAATTCGAACGCTCTGGGTCCCATTTGGAAACCCAGATATCGGTCTGCTTCCATATTGGAACAGATTTGGTTAAGTAACTTGATCGATGATGATCTGATATCGTCACTGATCTTGTATCCTTTATCTCCCTTCCCTCTCTTTTCTCTCACTAAGATTGGGTTATTATGTGTGCATTTGATTTATGAAGATAGCACTGGTTTTTATGAAGATGACATTTGGTTTTTGTTTATGTTGATGATCGATGATGATGGACTATTGTTTATTTTGATGAACCATTTGTTTGTGTTGATGATGGATGAAGATAGAAGTGATTTTTGTTTGTTGATGATTGATGATGGACCTCTATTTGTGTTGAACCATTTCCATTGATCAATAGATGTTGAAGATGGTAGTGTTGAACTAATCGGGGTTTTCATTGTCATTTTCAATTTTTTTCTATCTTTTCCAAATTAATCTTGACAGACTATTTTTTGAGATGGACGATGTAGATCCATTTAAAAAAATTTTAAATCATTTTTTATAGTTAATTTATTTAATTTTAAAATTATTTTTTTTCCAAATTGATGATGATAGACTCTTGTTTGTGTTGATGAACCATTTGTTTGTGTTGATGGTGGATGAAGATGGAAGTGATTTTTGTTTATTGATGTTGATGATGGATCTTATTTGTATTGAACCATTTTCGTTGATGATGTTCATCAACAGATGTTGAAGATGATAGTGTTGAACTAATCTGGGTTTTCACTACCGTTTTCAATTTTTTGTTCAATTTTTTTAAATTGCTCTTGATCATCCATCTTTGAGATGGACAGCTAAGACCCATTTACAAAATTTTTGAATTATTTTTTATAGTTAAAATATATTTTTATTTTAAATTACAAGAAACAAAACATAACTAATAGAAAAAACCTAGATGGATTCACATTTTTGCACTTTAGTTTCCAATCACTTTCATCCATTTTCTATTTGAAAAAAAAAAAAAAAAAAAACCACAAACACCAACCAACCAACCGACCCCATTTCCATGCCTCATCTTTTTGCAAAATGTAAGGATTGAAACAAAAGGGAGGCCAAGATTGTACAACCCAATGTCGCAATGTTTGTTAATCATTATGTAGGCTTTGGGAAGCCAAGACCCTTATCGACCATCATATCATCGTTGTTGAACATATAGGTAGTTGTCATTGAACATGAAGGCAGCTGCTACCGACCTACAATCATCTTCTCTCCTTATCTCTGTTGGAGTTTTTAAAGACAACTTGCGAATTCATTTCAAGTACTACAATATTTATAAAAAATTTGTCGTTAAATTATTGGAGTTTGTATTACAATAAATAAATAAATAACAACAATAAACTCAATGTATAATATATATGTGTATAAAATCAATATTATAGCAGTAATAAAACAATAAAATTAAATTAAATGAAAACAATGTAATATAGTAATATACTAAGTTGAATAACAAATTGATGAAGGAGATTGGGGTTTGTTATAGTTTGCAATGTCCTAAAAACAAATCTCCACCATTTGCTGTGCTTGAAGTTCTTTGATGGTTGTCTCTTAGGATTCAACGATCTATAATATTGATTTTTAGCATTAGAACCAATACTTAACTTTAAACTAAAGTGTTTAAGTTTTTTAAGTGCGAAAATGGAAAAGAAAATTTAGAGAATTTAATAAATGAAAAAACCAACATGTATGATAAATGATCACTCCTATTTATAGATATGTTGATGTCCTTTCGAAGAGGGATCATGTGAGAAATGCAACCCTTAAGTAAAAAGATGCAATTCTTAAGTAAAGAGATGGTACTCTTCAAATTCAAAATTAAAACATGAAAAGGTGCAATTGTCAGTGAAAATTTGCAACATGCCAATTTCAATTTTAAATTTTCAATTCAAAATTTCCAACAAATCTCTATCACCACATGTCAACCAAACCAACTAATAAAACTAAAGAGATCCGGTGCAGCGGGAGTAGGCCTAGTGTCGAGGTTGGTGAGAGTGGGTTTTGAAGGTTAAATGTTTTTATTTGTATAATATTTTGCTTTTAAGTTCTAATTGTGAATATATTTATGAAAATAAAGTTATTTATGAATTCATACAAGGTTATAACCTGAATGTAATTTTGATATATTTTAATCAAATTTAGTAGTTAAAAATATTTCTGATGGAAGCATTTATTTTTATTAGTAATGAATTTAATATAAATCTTCATTTATACTTGTGTTAATATATTAATTATAATCATTGAATATACATTGTTCTAGATTCATTATGAATTAATTTAATTGAGTATTTAGTTTTAGGTGGGTGAATTGAAGTGATAAGACTCTCAGAAATGTTTAGATAAGATTTTATGTTACTACACTCATTAATCGTATTAAAAGGCGATAATGTGAAATTATTATGTCTTCTATAGCAAATTGTGATTAAAGTAGCTTTAGATAAAGATTGTTTTCGATATATTTGAATTGATAACTAATACTTGTAGATATTTATGAATTATAATTTTGGATGATAATATGCACTATATTTAATATTTTAAATATTTATAACTTGAAGTTTTGAATGACTGAAATTTTGGATTGTCGGATAAAGTTCTAGATTAACTCTTGAAAAGTGTATAAAATTATATAATTGTGTTGTGGTATTATTAATGGTTTAAGTAAAGGTAATTTTATTTAATATTAGAGTTGCACAGCAAATGTGCAGTATTCAATCCCTTATTTGTGTAAATATATGTTTATTAGGTTTGAAATTGAGTTACAGGCAATATACTTGAATTTTGAGACAATTAAGTGAGATATATGTGATTGTAACACAGCGTGATCTCTTAGGATATGATCTTGAATTATTTATTTGTTTTTCTCTTTTTTAAAAAAAGTATGGATAGAAAATGATAGAAAAGAGTAATTAATTGTTGATTGGTGGATATTGATTCGTTATTTGAAAGGAGTATTTATAACAATATTTGAAAGTTAAGAAGATTACTTCAAGTGTAAGAGTTACATGAAATAATTTGTTAAGTTTGTATATTATTAAGAATGATCGTAAGGAAAATGATTATTATTCCGAATGATTATACCAACATGTGTGAATTTCGAGAACGGAATTCTTTTAAAAGTGGAGTTTGTAATAACCCTAAAACGAGTTAGACCTGTTAAAACAGAAATTAATACCCAAGAGGCTCAAAATTTTAAGATCCAATTTATTTAATTACAAATGTTATGAATTATGCTGAAATTAAATTGTTATTGGGCTAATATTTATTATTAAGAGCTAGAGCCCAATAGTTGAAAAAATTTATTTCAAGCCCAAAGATTTTAAGCCGAATTGATTTTAATGGATAAATAGTGCTATGTGAATTCTTTTGACTTGCTAAAGAGCCAAATTTAAAGTCAAGCTGAATTCTGGTTAAAAGAAAGAAACTCATTAGTATAAGAAGCTATTATGGTTAAGAGCCCAAATCAAATAAACAAAAGAGACCACTTTAAGTGGCCCAATTACTTGAAGTATTTTCTTTAATATACCGCATTGAGTTTCTTAAGGCACACTATTCGTCACAAAAAGAGAAATGAAAAGCAAAGTGGACAAATGTCTAATTTGGGGGGACACGTGGATTTCAAGCAAAGAAATAGAACGAAAATTATGAAAATGAGTTTCAGATAAGTTTAGATCTAAAATTGTGAAATATTATTAATAATAAAATAATGTTTTCTAATATATTAAATTATTTGTTTTTCATATATTCAAATATAAATGTACAATAAACAATAATGGAAAGGGTATAGATATAAAAGTATTATTTTCTATTTTTTGTCATTTTAAACAACAAACAACTTATTAATTACATTCATTTCCAGTTAATAAAAAAAATAAATCAAACATCTCATTCAATTTTAAGTTTTCAATTATTATTCAATCTCCAATAAACTTAAATAGAATTAAGTCTTCGAATAAAAACTCAAACATAACCAAAACAACAAACTTTCAACTGTTATTCTTTTAATTTTAGAATAATTTTAGACTTTTCAAATTTTTTATCTAACTTCATGCCTAAATAATATGGTATGTGAATTGTCAACATCCTATTAATTATCACATTATTTTATGATTTATAAGATATTGACAATTCAGATATATAGTGGGTGAATTCCATGGTATGTTGACTTTGATTGGACCTCATCGATCAACTTTTTTGGAACCTAGCAACATGTGTCCTATATAAATCAAACAAAAAAAACATGTGTAATCTTAACACCGATAGGGTGCCGGTTGAAGACACTCCGACGCTTAAATTAGTAAATTGATCATAATGTAAAAGAATACAATTATTGAAAAGTGTCGTCAGACTGGAGAGAGTGTACTGAAGAATAAAAAGGACGGAAGACTATAGGAGTCTTGATCTGAAGACTGTACAAAGTAGGAACATTGAGAAATTTAACGTCAGAGGACAAAACCTTATATAATGGAACAGTGCAAGTAGACCGTGAATATAACATAAAGTAAGTTCTAAAAAAAGAAAGGTTAGTCACAATGTACACAATTAAATACTAAGTATTTCCTAATCAGAACTTTCCCAAGACATGCACTTCTATACCACTATACTGAATCTATCATAAAGGAATTTTAAATCCAAAGTAGAAAAATGAGAACATAAGAGAGAATAGGGAGAGACCTCAAATGAGGTGTAAGAAATGAGTAAGAAAGATGAGATGTCTCGATCCTCTTGATGAAACTTCTATTTTTAGAGTGAAAAGATGTCATGGAAACTTATTATAGAATAAACTTCATAGTTAATGATATGTCGGTTACAAAGTTTAATATCATGGTTAATGATATATCAGTTACAAAATTCAATATATTTTCCGTTACAATTTATTTAAGCCCCATGCATTAAAAACAATCAATCCTTATTCAAAGAAATAAACCTTAGTTGGACTCGATCAATCAAATTTCTGGACTATTCTCTTGTAATATGCATTGGGCCATTAGCTTGGGTCAATTAACATGCTGGACTAATCTATCACAACAAGCTTTGAGCTTTCATTTTAGATAAAAAAGTTTTTGACCGCTACAACATATCACATTATTTGAGTATATATTTAAGCAACATATTTGAAAAACTTAATATTACTTTTAATTTTATTATTTAGTACTTAGGTTTTTAGCAAATGTGCCATATTAATTATGTTTATTTATGGTTATGTGTGTAGATTTTCCATATTGTCGTAGGTGTAAAAATTGGATGACTCATATTTTCGTATTGATCGACACCTACAAATTGATTGCCACAACGAATTGCTAACTTGCTTACGCTCTTGACATTTGTAAATTGAATTTCGAGGCGTCCCAAGTAAACTGACAGCGTCATTTAGACCACTCCTGGCCAAATCAAATGTTCAAAATATAGAATTGCTCACTTCAATGTTAAAATATTATTTATGCTTGGATTTGCATTGTTTGATTTATTTTGTAACGGAAGTGCTTTGCTTCTAAATGATAATAACGAGAAAACAAGCTTCTTCAATCGAAAGAATCAATGGGTTGGAGAGGGATTCTGGGTTTTGAGTATGTATATAATTTTGAGTTAAATATATAATCGCATATTATTGTAGGTATATAATTTTGAGTCACTATTCAATGTTTAATAAAATTCAACATTATTAGGTCTTTCAATCAAAACTCAAACCTAACAAGGAGATGGAACTTTTAACTTGTATTATTTTAATTTTATTATTAGGAATTAGATTTGTAACAAATGTGCCGTAAACATCATGTTTATTTATGGTTATGTGTGTAGATTTTCCATATAATTGTACATATAAATATTAATGTAAATAGAATATTGTTTAACAAAAGTCAAAAGGTAATCAGTAAAAGTAACTTAATAATTCAGAGTTTAAAATGATTTTGCTTCCATAGATATTCGAATTATAATTAAATATTAAATCAATTAATTTGATAGAAGTTAACAATGATAACTAACTAAAAGAGTTTAGATGATCCATTTTGTTTTGATATAAAACCTATCTGCTTCATATTCATTTGACAATGAAGAAGGAAAACTAGGATTGATTAGTTCAAAATTTTATTTGAAATGTCATACATCTACGGATATAATTTTTTTTTTTAGGATTGGAATATTATCAAAGCCATTAAGCTACATTGGTCAATCAGATTTTTTCAATAACGCAGCAGAATAGTCAAACCTAATCACAAGGCGCTGGAAACCAAACGCCATGGACAGTAGAATCCATGGCGTTTAGAATGATTTAACAAAAAAGTGGAGATGACCTTTTAAATTTTAGCTGCTTTTTAAAATTATTTTTGTCAAATATTTTATTTTTAAGTTATGTTGTTGTTATATATATATATATTTTTTTAATTTTGATAATGTATTTGTAATTTAAGTTAATCGTAATGTTACTGCTTTTTATTATATTATTGAGTTTTTGTATTAAAAAAATTATAATAAAGTTTTATATACATTAAAAAATTTAGTTCATTTTATATTAATATACTATTTATAATATATATTAACAAATTAAAAGTATATTAAAATATATTTAATATTATGCTAATTTGAAAGATCTCAATAAAATATTTTCAATGGTATATTTTTTCATAGTAATTTAATTTATAATTTTAATTATTCATCAAATTGTACAAATATATTAAATATTTTAAAGAACACAAAGGGGATAAATATTATTGTAGAAGATTAAAATATTGTTGTACAAAAAAAGTCACATGGAGCAACACCAAAATATGGTGTTGCACTGTAGCTCCAATTCCACATTTGGTGCTGGAAAAATCAAAATGATGCTCCCTTAGAGCACCATTTGAGCATCATTTTGGTTGACCTTAGATCAAATAATGCCTAACAATGAAGTCTAGCTTGTTAACTATTTTTTCATGCATTTATTTTCAATTTAAATTTCCTCCTGACTGGGTTTCTCACATATAGAATGACCCCAATAAGCTCGAAAAAAGCTTAAACCAACCACACTAAACTGATTTTATTAATTGAACCAAATAATGCCTAACAACGAAATCTAGCTTGTTGACTTTTTTTCCATTCATTTATTTTCAATTTAAATTTCCTCCCTAATTGGGTTTGGCAGATATACAATCATCCCAATAAACTTGAAAAAAGCCTAAACAAACCACACTGAATTGATTTTGAGAGGTTTAAATCGAATTTTTTATTTATTTTTAATTAATTCAAGTTAGCTCCGTTTCGCAATAGAAAAACTAACCCTTGTGGGTTTTGGGTTGGTTTTTTTCAAAACTAACTCGACTTAGACAATTGTCCACCCTAACCTATATGCTGTTTCAACAAAAATAAAAATACAGAGTTAACTAACTGAAAACACGGTTCCATGCACCATGCTCCTTTGTAGCCAAAACTTGATCTTGCAGTAGTGTCAAAAAGTGGTTTACTCTTGCTTTAGCTGCTTAACTAAGTTGTCAAAGTTAGTGTAAGAAGAGCCACCAGGTTTTATAGCAATTTCAGCCCTTTCCTTCCACATTACAGCCATTTTCCTCATTTTATTTCCATTGTCACCATCCATCAAATCTCTTACAATCCCCTCAACTCTATCTCTTCTAACATCACTATCAATCTCCATTCCAATCCCCCACTTATGGCATGAATAAAGACAATTCATTTGTTGCTCGGCAAAAAAAGGCCAACAAAGTACCGGCACTCCCTCACTAATGCTTTCCAACGTAGAATTCCAACCACAATGTGTCAAAAACCCTCCAATGGAAGGGTGGGAAAGCACTTTCTCTTGTGGGCACCACCCCACAAGCATACCTCTATTGCTTATCTCCTCCTTGAATCCCTTTGATATAACCTCCTCTCCACCATCAACAAGATCAGGCCTAATCACCCACAAGAATGAGTACTTACTATTAGCGAGTCCCCAAGCAAATTCACTTAGTTGTTGCGGGGTCATTATAACTAAGCTTCCATAGTTCACATAAACAACAGATTTGGCTCCCTTTTTGTCTAACCATGTCAAGCATTCTGTTTCTTCTTTCCACAAATTTGACTGAATGCAGTCCATTTTTGTAGTACAAAGTTGTTGATGATGAAGCTTTGATAATGGGCCAATGGTGTAAAGCTGCTGGAATTTGGTTTTGATAACATCTAAGGCCTCTTGCTCCAATTCATCAAACGTGTTGAGTATCAACCCTTTAGCTTTCATTGAATTGCTGATTGATTGAAGGTTGTAATTGAACATTATATCATCAGGATTCGTAGATCGGATAAAAGTAGGAAGATCTTTCAATCGAACGGCACCCATACTAGGTGTCCAATCAATAACAGTATCAAGATATCCATCAGTTAAGCAACTCTCATCTGGATTTGACATATCGAAACAACTCAATCTAATCAGAATTCAAATCAGGAACTGAAATCATGGTGCTTGTTACCATATTAATTAAATTCAAATATTCTCATATAATATTATTTCCTATTTTCATGATTTTCTATTTATTATATCATTGTAATTAATTTATTTAGGAGATTTGATTCTCTTCTGTATCCTATAAATAGAAATGCAGTGAAATACATAATATTTATCTACATTTTGTTGCAGTATCGAAGCCTATGGAGGTTTTTTTGTTTTTTTTCGTTGTCCTGTTTTGCTCTGGTTTGTGGTAGCGCACAAGCTGCTGCCTCTCTCTTTTCTTTTTTTCTTTTTCACTATCATTATTCACTTCCAACACTTTATTTAACTTCAGCCAAAACCTTCATTCAAGACTTGTAATATTTGATAAAGACAAAATACCCGGAAAGCGGTTTAACTAATTTTAGGACCACTAAGAGCTATCTGGACATCATGCATATTTTTGTGACAAAACAAAATAGATGGAAGGTTGCACTTTGAACAACTAAAACTTGTAATTAATGCAATGTAAGAGATTTTTGAAGTACCTTTTAAAGGGAAATAACCTCTTTCTACGAGTTGTTCGAAGTGAAGATATCCCAACATGCCACAACCGCTAGGTGTAAAGAGAACAAACTCTGGGATGTCAAACTCATTAGCAGCCTCAAGAGTGAAGCTCATGACACCATCAGAAACAATGCAAGAAACATGAGGAACACAGGAGGAAGCATTGAGCTTTCTTATAAGGTTTTTAAAAGAAGTCAATCCGTGAACCGGCAGCGCTTGGCATAACGAAGGGAGGTTGAGTATGCCTCGAGGATTCGTCGGTGGCAGGCCATCCGAAATCGTTTCAAACGTAAAATCAGGTGGTAAGCTTTTGAGAAAATCTGGACCTCTGGAGGTCAGCAGGCGGTGCAGGTTGAATTCTGTGTGGACAAAAGTGACGTGGAAGCCTTTGAAATACAGGAGCTTTGCAAGTTTTAGCATGGGATTTATGTGGCCTTGAGCTGGAAGAGGTATGCAAACAACATGGGGCTTGGAAGAAGAAGCCATTTGAAGACTTGTAAAGTCAAGGTGAGAGAGATGGAGAGACAAATATGGTGTGGAAAAACCAAACGATATTTTTTAGAGATGTGGATGAGAAAAGCATCACCTTCCCCTAATAAATCCTATTAGCAAAATCAAAATTCAAATAAAAAAAAGAAAACAAGTAGCCAAGTCAAACAAATAATTGTGTTTATTCTAAAAAAAAAAAAAAGAAAAAACAAATTATTGTGCTTAATTAAACTACAGCCGGCCCTAATGACGAAAGATGCTTCGAATATGTACTCAAAAAAAAAAAAAAAAAAAGATGCTTCGAATATGTAAAAGCATGACATTTGTATTTTTCCCTTGGGCCGGCTGATGCCCGAGATTTATGTTGATTTTTTATTTTATTTTTCCTTAAATCTTATTAGAAATTATTTTAAATAAGAGATCGATTGTTTGTTTTTTTTAAAACTGAATGATATTGTTAAAGACTAAAAATTGAATAGTAATTAAAATTTAAAATCTGATTTTTTTTTTTCAGTGAAAAATGATAAAAATAATCTACATTTATGTTTCTAACAAAACTTTATATATAAAATATTGATATTTCTTTATTTTCTTTGTTAGAATTTCTAAACATAGATATTAAGTGGTTGGACTATTATTACATCATTTTTTAAAATAATAATTTTCATTATTTCTTAAATTCATTTCCATTATTATTTTAAGACATGTTAAGTTTTATTTCTAATATTTTAAATTTTCATTCAAAAAGAAATTTGAATGAAGAAGGAGCCACCTCTTTCACAACTACCATTGGTTGTGATAGAAGGCTGTTGGCCTCCGTTTAAAACGATGATGACAATTGGTGGCCTTTATGGTAGAGGTTGACAACTTTTGTCACTGGGAATGGAGGAGGCCTGCCTCTTCATTTTATTTGGGTGGAGGCCTGCTATCCTCCTCCATCAAACGTAAGGAGGAGGCCGACCAACCTCCTCCAGTCACGAATTGGTGATCAACAAACACTACCCACTACTAAAATACGAAGAACCCCTTTGGTCATTTGAAAGAAACTCTACTATTAAAAGATGAATTACAAATTTTTTTCACAGCTCGCCTAACTTAGAAATCAAACAAGGTAGTAATCATCAAGTCTCGCACTACATGAAATTAACCAGCTCATGAATCTTTTAACTTTGCTATGGTCACTATGAACTCACCTTTTCTACTAATTACATGAGCTTGATGAATCCTCCCCACTTCTTCTCTCTAAGAAGCAAGACGACAAGATGATCTTATATTAGTCAGTTGAGAGTCTTGAGACACACACATTAAACTTAACAAATGATGTATACAACATAAATATAATGCCAAGCCGGACTAATACAATGGTGGGCTCCATGATCACATACAAAAGCCTTTTACGATTTTGTGAAGAGCATGTAAAGGGTCAAAGATTCGAGCTCACCTAATGAAACCAAAATTTTGCTTGCCAAGATAGTTCATAGTAGAGTTTATTGAAGCAATTTGGTTTCTCCATCGTAAAGTCAATTAGCTATGTCTTCCTTGGATGGATTGAAGTCTCCATACATTGCTCATAAATTTTATCATAGCAAGAACAGAGTATTAATTGCACTTGGAGAATATAAGACATTGGTTCCACGAACATGAACAGTTTGGTCACAAAAAGAATCAAATGCTTTTAAATTGGGAGAATTACCATCGAATTACCTGGAAGTTTAATATTTATCGGTGCATACAATATTTTGATTTTTTAACAGTATATTCTCATAGACTAACGAGTTGACTACTTTGATCGTTACCGAATATGGTTGACTGTGAAAAAAATATTGAAAGATGAAATTACCCTCCGAATAAATTTACTTTTTAGTTTTATTTTGAAATAAATTTTATAAACTTTAAAATAAATTAGAAATAAATTGAATCATATCTCCACCATCCATATATTAATTTTAAAAAAATTAAATAAAAATTAAATAAAAAATTTTAAATTAATAAAAAATAAAAATATTCTTTTAATCGAATCTCTAGATGGATGGTAGACATTAATTAGAATAAAAAATTTAAAATTTAAATAAAAAAAAAACTAATATTCATCATTCTCTCTCTCTCTCTTCTTCTTTCTTCTTCTTTTTTGAATCATGCAAATCTAGGTACAAATTGTCATCTTCATCATCTTTAACCTAAAAAAACTGAAAACAAACCATCTTCAACCTCAAAAAAATCATATGAAACTCATTTAAAAAAAATAATCAACAACCTAAAAAAGATAAAAAAATTTCATTTGAAAATCATCATCAACCTTAGATCTTCTATAAGAACTAAAAAAAAGTAAAAAATAAAAAATCAAACTCAAAATCTCATTTAACTTTAACCTATCAAGAACCATCTTCAATCCATATGAAAAACCAACCACATTCTCCTCGGCGAACCTCAACTACACTGCATCGTCCTTGAACTCAACATCGCCGGCAACTTTGTCAAACCTCAATTTGGCTCAAAACACAACCAATGGTTATGATGTTGGTGATGAGCGAACGTCATGGCTTCGAACCTTGACTCAACTCAAAATTGGAAGCTCCATCAAATATAAGCGAACCTAGATGAATATGGGTTCGACTTTAAACCTAATCGAACCCAAATTCAATCCAACCTAGATTTAGGTTCAAACAATAAGAACAATAAGAAGAGAAAAAGGAGAAGAAAAACAAGAAGAGCGAGAAAGACGAGAGAGACAGTGATTGTCAGAAGAAGAAAAAAAGAGAGAAAGAGAGACAGAGAGAGACGATTGGACTTTTATGGTTTTTTTTTTTAATTATTTTTTTAAAAAATTAATTTTCACTGTCTATCTTCCAAAAATATTTTTATTAAAATTTTAATTTTTATTTAATTTAAAATTTTTTCTCAAATTAATCTCCACCGTTCATATCATGCACATTATAAAGGATGCTCAGATTTATGACTACGATCCTATCCGATCCTAAGAGCCCTATATCGTCTCGAACCCCGTAATTAAATGTTCCTCCTTAGGACGGCCTTTCAACCTAATATGGCCTAAAAGGGGTAATACTATCACCATGAAAATCGAGAGACGGATGGAGATTGTGATCATAGATCTGAGCGTCTTTTTTGATGTGTAAAATCCTCTAAGAGGCAAACACAGAGCATACTTGGATCAATTATGGACTGTTATTCATTCTTTAAAAGAGATGAATATCGCAATAGAGAAGAGAAATATTTTATAGGCCATGAGAGTTTGCAAACACTAGGATTTTTTATTACTGAAGGTTCTTCTGCCTTTCAAATGAGAGGCAATACATATATATAGGAGAGAGGCTCTCTGTCTTATATATGTGAAACAGATTACAGAGTTACATGGTCAATAATGATACATGACTTAACAAACACAATTATTTTATAGGGCATAATAATAGTACTAACCATGACTTAGCATTCATAATAGACATAATAGACTAACAAGAGACATATAGAAAACTTTAATAATTTAAGTGGAGTACAATAATGCAAAATAATTAGAGTTATGGGATCCATATGACAGCCATTAAGGTGAGTTGGTGAGGTTGTAGTTCACGTGATCTTCATTATCTAAGTTGAGAGCTCCACAAATTTTGCAGGGCCAAGTGTCAAGATTCATTGGATCTTATGAATCAAGTGGATAAGCATCCTAAAAAAGATGTTGGGTTAGTGAACTATTCCTGGGGACACTTGGGATGATAATTAATTCATCAGTGCTGATGTGGTTAATGTCACAAAGGAAATTGAGTAGTGCACGCAAAGTTCACCATGATTGAATGTGGTATCCCATTCATAGCTGATATTAGTGACCATATGAGTTTGGTATGGAGATTATGATGATAAGCCCGATGAAGGGTCTATTTGCACGTGACCTTAGATGTTATGTCAGGTTCAAGCTTCCAAAGGTTGAGCTGTCCTATGAGTTTAGTGAGTTCTCTTCTTCAATAATGAAAAAGGTTGAACCACTGCAAGAATATCCAAAGGAGAGATTATTGATGCATAGGCTTATAGAGATAAGCATATAATGTCTGCAATGGAAAAACAATAACATGGTGATGTAATATTGACAAATACCGTAAGTACCATAGGACTTTGGGGTTAAATTTGAAAAATGGGAATATGTGAAAGGGATCTAAGAAAAGTCTGGTGAGGTTGGTATGTTTGTATAAATAGTCTTGAGTTTAGATTCGTGAGAGAAAGACAATAAGATAATGTTTGGCAAAATGCTTGATCTGTAAGATAGATAGTGTCTAATCTAGAGGTAAGTTCTAGAGGATAGGTCATGATGGTTATGGTAGAAAGATTGTCTTTACTGAGAGAGGCCATCAAGACAAGTGGTATTAGTCTATGAGGGGTGAGACATTGGACATGTTAAGGTCAGGAGAGCATGTCTGCTATTATATTATCATTGCCTTTCACATGTTAAACAGTAAAGTTATACCTGGAAAACTAGTCTTTTAATCGTAACAAAATAGAATTAGGAGGAATCTTATTTTTAAAATTCATTATTTTCAAAAAAGAAGAATTATCCATTTGTACGATAGAGTTCCTGGTTCTCAAGTGGAAGTTAAACTTCTGGATGTCATATTTGATTGTAAGAATTTCTTTGTAGATTGTATGATAATGCTTTTGAGAGTCTTTGAACTGTCTACTGGCATATTCATAATAAGCATGTTTTCCATTTATGTCTTCAATGAGAACAACACCCCAATAGTCATCACTAGCATAAGTTTGCAGAATGAGTTGTCCTTTTGAAGGGATGGGGAGAGGTAGAGGATTTTTGCTTATCTTTTTGAGCTCCCGTACAACTGTTGTGTGAGTTGGACTCCATGGATGAGGGTTCTTTTTAAGCATGGTCGACAAGATTGATATGTATTGGGCCATATGTAGGATAAAGCTTCTGACATAATTGATAATACCAAGAAATTGTTGTATCTGCTTTTGTGAAAAATGAAAATCTGGAAAATATAATAATTGTTATGTGAGATGGGAACCAAATTGATAATTCTCATATAAATTCTTCATTCCTAAGAAATTAATTTCATGGTGTTCAATCATGCCTTTTTTTTTTTTTTTTTTTTTTTTTCAAAAAGCATTACATCATATTTGTTGGCAAGTTCATGGAACTAAATGAGAAGAGCAATGTGCTCATAAGAGTCTTTTGAGAAAAACAATATTTTAGCAATTATAGATGAGAGTAGAAGACATGGAATATTCTAATCACTATTTTTTGAAAAAAGGAAGGGGAAGTTTTGAAGTCAAAGGGCAAAACTGTTCATTTATACTGAGTATTTGGAATGCAAAAGAGAGTTTTGTATTTGTTGACGTCTAGATTCGATCAACCAAAATTCTTTACCCAATACTGTAAATAAGCAAAACAGAAATAAAAGTAGAAAGAAGAGAAAAGGAAGAACAATGAATGCCAATGAATTTTTACGTGGTTTGGTCCAAAAATATGCTTACGTCCACGACTGCATGTCTGATTGTTTTGACAGAGTAACAATATGTTATTTAGTATTTTTTTCTTCTGATGTCTTTATAATGAATTTTCAACCTCTATTTATAGAGTGAGGTATTACAATTTGAGTACATTTAAAACAATAAAGAATTTATATTAATTATACTATGTGTCTATCAATTTAGGGATAAATCCCATCAAAGTAGGAGTTCGATTGTATTTCTAATTCTGATAGTAGATTCTCACTTAAATTAGGTTGTTTCCTTTCAAGAAAGATTCATTTTAACGAATGCTTCGAGCTTCGAGCTATACCTTGGTTTGGGTGACTTAGAACTGAGCATAAGGCAGCCTTAATCATAGTTGACGAGTGACCTGAGAGCTACGATAACGAACTGAGAACCTGTATCTATAAGCTTGATGTTGACGGATTGAACTTTTGTCAATTGGATCAATTCATTGGATCAGTTTGTTGGGCTTTTATCAATCCACTTATGTAGCCCCAAATACGCCCACAACATTATCTTTTTGCAAGATCAATTCCAATATGCTAAAAGGTTCATTTGAGATCAAATTTGAAAAAGATTTGAGTTTCAGATAACTGTGAGAATTATGTATCGATTTTGGGGATAGGAAATTTGTCATCTTGTAAGAAAGTGTTTAGAGGCTTGTAATCAATAACAAGTCTCTTTTTACTCTTAATTGTTCTGATCTTTTTTCAACATAAAAAGTTTAACAAGCCTATGGTGAATTCGTGGGCTCAATGAGTCATTGCTATAAAAGTTGCTGACATTCCAATCTTACTATGTGTAGGTCAGATGAAGTCATGCCAGAATGAGTAGTCTTTGTTAGGTTGATATCTTCATTAAGTTTGAAAGGAAGTTTAACAAAGAACTCTGAATTTTTTCATAAAGGATTTGGATGTTTGAACTGATCATAACCTTCCGCATAGAGAAGTAGGAGTTTTTCTTGTATGGTCTGATACTCTGTGAGAACAGAGATTAATGGATAAATTTTTTTAATAGAAGAGAAAAGTTTGAATTCCCTTTTGTATTTAAGACCCCGTGGGAGAATTCTGAGATTTCAAGTTTGATAATAAGAATCCTAACTTTAGTAGGATATCTTTGTCAAGTAGTGTGGTTCCTATAACATGGGTCCAGATAATGCAGGAAGAAAAAAGTTTAATGCCAATCTTTTTTAGTAATCAGGTTGGTGGTGAAAATTTGGTCATCTGCTACTTTGAAATGGCAGATAAAACTTTTTCAATGGTTATAAGGAAGAATCTTTGGGTTAATCATGATATTGTGGGACCCTATGTCGATAAAAGCTATGGCTTCAATAGGTTTGAAATATTTATTAGGAAAGATATGGACTTGAAGGTGTAGGCTGACTGGACGAATGAAAGTGAGCTTAGCTTTTAGGATGAGTGGTTGGATGGTGTATACATTTGTCGTGTAATCTTATGTCGACTCATTGTCAGAAGTGTCATCAGAGTCAGATGACGTAAAAGATTCTTTCCTGATAAAAGCAATGTCACTATCCATGGATTTCTATTCAAAAAATAGGGATTTAGTATTTGCATCAGAAGGAATAGGTACTTTTGGCAGTTGAGCTAGCTGTTAAGCAATTTTTGCTAATTTTGTTTTATTGTGAGGATGCTTTTTTGTAAAGTAATTCTTTTGGCCACATTTGAAGAACTTCTTGGATTTATTCTAGGCACGTGTGGCTTTCTTTTTGTAGTATTGAAATTTTTTATTTTTTCAGTGCCAGAAAGAGTGTTGAAAATATTTTTTCTTCTTTAGTTTACAAGTACACTGTTTAACAAATTTACACTTAATTTGTAGATTAGGTTGTTTGCACCGTTTGTCATACCACTTTCCTTCTTTCAGCGTCTTGGAGAAAAACTTCTAAGTAGCATAAAACTTATCTAGAGCTTGAAGTGACAATATATGGATTTCACCAAGGGTGATATCTTCAAGGGTTCTGCTTGTGGATTCAATTCGCTAGTGAAGTTCATCTTGCAATTCTATAGGTAAAGAGTTAATGTAAACCTCTCTAAGGCTTTTATTATTAAGACCTCTAAGGACATGATATCTAGCAAACATGCAATTGTAGTGGAATTCAAGATTCTTTTTCTTAAGTGAACAACATCGCATTTCAAAGAATTCTTGTCGAGTTTGTTTATAGAATTTATCTATATTGCCAAGAAATTATTTAAAGATTGCTTCCATAGTCAAACCAACTTATGTTGATATGACAAACTGAAATTGTCGATACTCCCTAAGGGTTTGATACCAGTCCTTAAGGGTTCTAGTAAACCTGGAAACAAATTCTTTTAGTATGGTTTCAAGGGGTTGTTCTAATTTAGTAATTTGTAGGTCAAGCCATGCACTCATCTCAGATATTTTCTTTCTTCATTCAAATAGAGGACCATTAAGATTAAACCAGAGACCATTCATAGATTTGGAATTGGTAGGTCTATGTGAACTAATCTCTATAGGTTTTTTAACTATAAGAGTTGTACCAGTATGAGATTCATCTCTGGTTGTATCAGACTGTTGTAGGTAGTTTGGAGGTGGTCTAGAAGCCATTAGAACTTGTGACAACTTAGGTCCCCTATCGAGGCATTGTCCGCTTTGGCCCAAGATTGTCTCGTACAGCCTCATGGTTTTGTCCCTTAGAACGATATTCCAAAAGGCGTTTCAACAAGTCTCCAAGTCATCCCATTTATATGGCCTTCCCCGGATCTGTACTCTATCGATATGGGATTTGGGGTGTTACAACTCCCCTCACAATCGTGTAGAGCCGTCCCCAGCTCTGATACCAAATGTAATAACCTGGGTCTCCTGCCGAGACATTGTCCGTTTTGGCTCGAGATTGTCCCGTCCAGCCTCACGGTTTTGTCCCTTAAAACAATATTCCAAAAGTCGTCTCAACAAGTCTCAAAGTCATCCCACTTATATAGCTTTCCTCGGATCTATACTTTACTAATGTGGGATTCGGGATGTTACAAAACTTGTGTGAGATCTAAAAAGGAGATCTCGGATAAGTCATAAGTTTTAGAATCAAAAGAAGCTTGGGAGGATGTAGAAGAGGTTTTTTTTCAGATTAAGTGAATTATGTATAGGTGGAATGAAACTAAGAGGGGACATAGAAGGCAGAAGGTTCTTAAGATTTTAATTTCACTGCATATGAGGTAGATACAATAGACGTGGATGAGTTTTTTAGTGGCTTTTTTGAAGAAGAAGGTTTGGTTAATTGGACTGGGTATTTCCTAAAAAGTTTCCTTGTAGATTTGAAAAAATGGGAATTGTCTTTTGAGGATATAGGAGATAATGGTGGTAGAGAACTATTAGGAAAAACTACAGCAGATGAATATGGATATGCTCTGGGAATGTAAGATGTCGAAGAATATCTCATCAGATCTTTATTCATTTGTTCTAGTTGATCTTTGAGTTTTCTGATTTCATATTCCTTTTCGATGAATCGTGATCCATTATATCCTATTTAGATATAATGATGAAGATCAGAATCAAGTTTGGCAATTCTAAACAGTAGATCTGTGTACATATCTTTAAAATTAGTGTCCATTGCGAGGAGTTGTTGATCAAAATGTGATATGTGATGAGAGACTCTATCAAGCTTTTGATAAATTTGCTAAAAAACTCGATTTTAAGTCCTAGCGTTATAAGTATGACAACTCAAAACCTGTTAAGCTTGAGAAGGTTGTTTATGAGTTCCATCAGGAAGGATTTCAGCTGGTTGTATATAAGGTCGGGAATACAGATGTTCTATATTATCAACACGAGGCTCCAAAGGAAGAAAGTCACCATCATAAGATGAAGACATGAAATAGGGCACCACCAGCATTGGTGATGGGAAGATCAATTCAGGTTGATATGGAGGCGGCTCAGTTGGAATAAGACCTTCTTCTTGCAAGGCATCCAGTAACTATCAAAGTAGTCAACCCATTAGTCCATGGGAGGACACTGTACAAAAACTAAAACATTATAGGCGTCTGTCAAAATTAAATTTTGAAATAGGTTGAGGGTAATTATCCCCTTTTAAATTTAAATTCGTATAAAACACCTGTACCATGTTTCCAAGCCACTGGAGTCTTTGGTTGCTGACATAGTATAATTTTATGAAATATAAACATTACAATCAATAAATTATTGAGATATGATTGTTTTTCAAATTTACTTTATGACAAATCACACACATATATATACATACATATATATATATATGTACGGTCTTGAAGAAGACAAAATATAGAAACATTTTACAAACCAAACCACAAGCAAAATGTAGAGATATAGCTGATTGAGGAAGGATTAAATGGGGCTAATGTTTAATAGGAGATAATTAACTATTAAAATTGTTTAAACTTTTCTGTAAGGATTTAACATAAAAGGGACATCAAGATACAAATAAAGGGTCCCAAATAATGCTCAAGAAGGGATAAAAGTTATTAGATATTTGGAGAACTTAAACGTACTGAATGTTCAAATGATTCAAGAAAACATTTGCAAAGATTTAAGCAAATGTAGTGGCTTAAATTATCATGTTAGGTGTGTGTAACCATGGTAAGAGCAGATCCTAAAATGATGTTGACAGTAAGAAGAGAGTGTGAATAGCCATAGGCAACTGAAAACATGTGTTGGTTGGAGATTGTTGGATCACGTTGTTTACTCAACCGTAAGTCCAGAAGTACGGCAGAGAAAAAGCATTGACATTTATGAATCTGCTCTCTTGCATTTATAACGTCTGTTATGCTGTTTTTAATTTGAAGATATATTAGAGATTTTGTCGTTAGTTCAATAAAATGCCAGAAATTGAAAGTAAGTTGAAGTCCATGTGTTTTCCATGCTGTTTGTAACACTGGTTTCACTCAATTCAAAATAATTGACTTTATTTGTAATAATACTAAATTTATAGTATAAATTAACACGGAAAAAATAAATAAAATTGAGGTTTTTTTAGTACCATCAATGATCACGAACTATAATTCGTGATCAAATAGTACGAACTTCAGTGTTTTATGATCATTTGCTCACAAATTATTACCTTTGTTTGTGGATTACTAATTAATTAAAATCTTATTTTATATTCTAAAGATAAATCAGTTTATTTTTAAATACTACTTCAAGATTTTAATGCCATTTTTTCAAATGGAAAGTTCAAAGAGTGAGGCTAGCTGGTGCTTTTTAAGATACCACACTAAAAGTGTACAGGCAAAGAGACAAAAAAAGAAAAAAGTTTGTTATTCATGTACTTTATTTGACTTACAGTTAAGCGACCATAACATGTTTAACCAGATTTCAGCTAGACTGGAAGATATGGAAGCCATTCTTCTACTAAATTCCAGTGTCCACTCGGTCCAGATCAGTCCGCCAATCGTTACAATATATTTTGATCGGCTAATCGTTGATGACTAGCATCTCATAATCAGTGCAAATAATAATGTCATCAAAACGTAGCAAATTGATATGCTTCGTGTGCTTGCAGCTTTTGTTTGTTCATCTTCTGTTCAGGCATGCAGAATCTGGCTCCATTGTCAAGTATCTACCTGGATTTTCCGGTGCGCTACCTTTCAATCTCGAAACAGGGTGAGTACTGAGTAATACATAATATTGCATATATTAATTTTTAATGAAATTAAACTGTAAGCAGAGAAGTGATTAATTTGGAAGATTGTTGTTTTAATGACCAGATATACCAGTGTTGGGGAAGCAGAGTTCTTCTACTTATTTGTTGAATCTCAAGGACAACCTTCAGTAGATCCACTTCTGATTTATTTGATCGGAGGCCCTGGTTGTTCGGCTTTAAATGGTTTTCTCTTCCAAACAGGTACCACTTACTTTACTTTTACTTTCATACGAAAGCAACACTTTTGTTTTTAAGTAGAATTAAAGATTTTGAAATGTTGATACCATTTGAGTTCACAACATAGATGTAAGTAGAGATGACAATGAGTGGGATCGGGTCTGGGTCGGCCCATCCCAAACTCGATAAGAAATTTTGAGAGATGCCTCAAATTTTGAATTTCAATCGGATAGGATGTTTTTGCCACGTGCGTAGAATAACATGAAACCACTTCAACTTTTATAATGTGGAAGCACTAATTGTTTTTTCTTTAAATAATAAAAGCATCACCTTTACTTTTTGTTTTTTTAACATCCCCTGCTGTATATATACATGGATGTAAATCTGAACTATTATCTAACGTAAACTTTCTACTACTAAATTTGGTAGGACAAATATGGTAACATCTCTTTTACTTTCACTTTTAATTTTCTCTAACCACCCAATTCACCTAATTATTGAAAAGAACAAATGATGTCTATAATTCTCTAACCATCCATTCGACCTAATTAATTACTGAACAAAATGATAATGGATTCCAATTTTTAGTCTTTTCTAATCACCAATTCGACCAAATTATGAAAAATGTACAAATAATGTTTTGATCAGTAGGAGACCCATAGATTTAAGTTAAAGGAGTACTTTAAAATGATAAAGACAAATATTCAAAAAATTTGAAAATATAGTAAATATTTATATTTTTAATTTTTTGATCTTCATCATATCTGGAATGGACAATAGAGATCCAAATTTATTTTCATATACTATATTTCTTAATTGTTTTAAAAATTGAGTTAAAGAGATAAAATTACTCTTCCAACAATTAGGTTTGACTAAATTAAGAGATCACTATTATAATTATTATTTTTTTAAATATCATTTATAGTGTAACTACTTTTATTTGGGTTATTACTAATTTGAATTAGCAGTCTCTACCACTAAACCACATGAGACGATAATAAATTAATACTATTTTTTTTAAAAAAAGTTGTTTTCGCCTATGAATAATCAAATTAATATATATATACATATATATATATTGCAATCTACATTTTATAATAAAAGTTAAGTCATAATTATATAATGTCAAACTAAGTTAATACAACCAGAAAATTCTGTACAAATTTATCTTTAAATATTTTTTCTTTTAATAATTGCTAATTATGTTTGTCCTTTTTTGGTTTCGAATAGACTAAAACTATTAAATTAAATGATTTTATGGTTCGTTGTTAAAATTTTAGGTGACACTAAAAATATCTTAACAATTTTCCAATAAAATTAAGATAATAATTACATAAACAAAAGAAAAACGAACCTTTATTACAAAAAATTAAGATAAGTAGAATAGAAAAAGTAACTTACAGTGGTGTATGTTTCTCCTTTCACGTTTATAGTAAAAGAGTTTAAATTTCGCCGTGCATATTTACTAACATTTATAAGTAGACTTCTACCGATATTTTAAGAGTAAATATATGGGAGTATATATCGCTTCATAATATAGTAAGAATAGGATGGTAAAATAACCTTTAAAAATGAGGCCCCAGGAGGACCTGCACTTTTAGGGTGGGTTTGGGTTTCAATAATAAAATTATCAATGGGAAGTGGGTGGGGATGAGTTTTATAATCCCCAACCCAGTTAAAATACGATAGAAATTTTATATTTTTTATTCAATTTTTTCATTAACATTAATTATAGATTAAATTACATAGTTTCAAATAAAAGAAGTGTGTATATATATATGTATATGTATATATATATCAATTGGTAGATTTTTATATATTTTTAATGGTAATGAGATACTTTTCAAAAACTTTACGGAATTGCCTTATCTATTATATAAAATTTATCATGTTATATATTTTACTTGTAATAAATAATTTTTATAAATGGGTAAATGGGCAGGATGGGGAAAGCACTCCCTATTCTATCTTGCCCTATCCCATCCAATTTTATTTTAATTTTAATATATCTTATTAGACTTATAATTCAATTTATGTGGATTGTTTAGAGAGACAGAGAGAGAGAAACAATATAAAAAAGGAAAGAAATAAAAATGTACGTAATATTTGAAAAGTGAAAGGGCAATAGACAAATGTACGCAACACAATATCGGGATTATCTATTCATCCATAGTTAATTCAGTGTGATTATGGTGCTCAATATATATGCTTACATTACTACTATAAATCATTATTATCAATGGCTTCAACAATCTATTTGTTGTAGGTCCGCTACATTTTAATATAACTGATTATGCTGGGGGCTTGCCAACACTAGAATTATACCCATACACATGGACAAAGGTGAAAATTTTCATGCTATTGCGTTAATTTCATACCCGTTGTAGATTTGCAATGCTAGAATGACAGCCATACATATGATTCCTTGTTGCTAATAAATTTGCAGACCGCTAGTATAATATATCTAGATTTCCCTGTTGGTGCTGGTTACTCCTATTCAACAAGCTCAGATGGTTATTCTGCATCAGACTCACTCGCAGTAAATCAAACTCACATGTTTATAAGACAGGTGCGCGAAACATGATATATATACAAATGTGTTTGTCACTGCTTAATTGACAAAATTTATCCGCTCTTGGCCATGCTATTTTTTGTCCAAGTATGAAAAAAGTTGTGGCATTGTGATTTTCGCAATTTGTAGACTTCCAAGTTTATATTGTATATAGGAGTACTAATGTATCAACTTATTAAATTCCAATGCAGTGGTTGGATGATCACCCGAAATTCATAACAAACCGATTTTTTATCACTACCGATTCATATTCTGGTGTATTTGCCCCAATCATTGCACAAGAAATATTAAATGGTAAGTTTTGCACTATGATAATTTTTTGAAACAAAGAAACTTGTGGAGTTTAATTGTATATATACCCATTATTGCCTATTAATATATAGCCAAATTTGGTTCATTGCAATCTTGGTTTTCTTACATAATGATTATTCATGGCCTTGCAGGTAACAAAGCCGGACTTGAGCCAGAAATAAGTTTAGTGGTAATGTCGTAGAAGACTAGATAGAATTCTTTATAGCTTATATATATATATATATACACGTACACATTTATATATGTAGTTCTCAACTCACAATGCAAAATTCTTTGAAATTGCAAACTGGATTTTAGAATTTTCTTTGGATGCATCAGGGTATTATAAGTGGATCAGCACATACAGATTCACAGCTCGAAGACAATTACAAAATACCCTTGGCATACCGATTGGCACTTTTATCAGATAAACTGTACAAGGTACAGAAATCTCACTTAATTATTCAATGACTACATTTTATTTTTTTCTTACCTACTGGCAAATCAATCATGCTACACATCTCACTTTTGTATCTTAATTCAGGATGTGTGAGCTCATGAATATATGTATATTTTTCAAGTGATATAAATAATCATTAATGAGTATTTATTCATCAGTTAACATATCATAAATTAAGATCAAAATTAACAAATATCTAACATTAAAAGTAATCTATATTATTATTATTTATTTTGTATGCTTGCTTTCTTTCAGTCAGCCAAAGAAAATTGCAAAGGTGACTTCATTGATACAGATTCCGCAAGTGCAGCGTGTCTGGAGGATCTTGCAATAATAACTGAGGTTTCATTCGTTTACAAATTAATTCATTCTTGTTTCAAAATCATATGATAATCAATGGTTTAATTTTCTTTTTCTTTATTTTTGCTCAGTGCCTAGAAATGATTAATGATCAAATGGTATTGTCTCCCAAATGTGCTACTATATCACCAAGGTCAAATGATGAACTACTTCTCCTTCCATCATCAAGAGCAAGAGACTATCGGTGCAAGGTTACTCTCTCTCTCTCTCATCATCATCATCATCATCCAGAGATAGTAACTGTAGGTGATACTTGTATATACTTTCCTAACAAATCCTACGTTTCAGAATTTTGCTTATTTACTATCCGATGTATGGGCAAATAATGAAAGTGTTCAACGTGCTCTTCATGTGCGAGAGGTATGTACGTGTTTGTTGAATTCAACAAGTGTTGCATTCAAATTATTAATATTTTGCTGAAAATAAAATCTTTCTAACGCCAAGCAGGGAACAATTAAACCATGGACTAGGTGCAACCTTACCTTAAGTGAGATTACCTACGATTATGACATTAGTAGTTCTATTGACTATCATCGAAATCTTACCAGCACGGGCTTGCAGCTTCTACTTTATGGGTGAGGTTTAATAATTAATTATCTTGGTCGTTATCTGTATATGTAATTGTAACATAAAATTACGAATACATAGAGTTTTACAGAAGTAATTTACAATTTTTTTTTTTTTTTTTATGTAGAGTTTTCGCTGTTTTGGGTTGAAAAATATGTAAAATTTGTGGACTTGGATGACATTGTTAGACATACATTATAGGATAGTGTATTTCATGAAAATCAACTTTTCAGGCAGACCAAGTTAATGATATTATTTTTTTTATTGTTTTGCAGTGGTGATCATGATTTGGTTGTTCCACATATATCAACAGAATATTGGATAAGTTCTCTCAATCTAACTGTGGATGAAGATTGGCGACCATGGTTTGTCAATGGTCAAATTGCAGGGTAGGGTTGGTTTGCAGATTTGTAGATTACTTAGATCTTTAGCAGTTTTCAAATTAATGCTTTTTGAATTAAAATTCTATTGGATTTTATAATTATGGTACTACATGCTCTACTTAGGTACACACTGAAGTACACAAATTATGGATATAGATTGACTTATGCCACAGTAAAGGTAAAAAAAAATAAAACACCACTGAACATGCTAATATTTTTTTCATTTAAGAGCAAAATTGATTCTTCTTTCTCTACGTATTTTTTGTATAGGGATCTGGTCACTCTCCGACAGAGTGGAAGGGGAAGCAATCTTATTATATGTTTGATAGGTGGATTCATTTTTATCCTCTCTAAAAGGCAGCCATATTTGGCATGCATGGGGTATCCCACCCATTTTCTTTTTTAGTTTGTTTTTCTTTCCGATGCAGAACAAATAATTTATTGTAATTCTATAACAGTTGAACCTATTGAAGAGTAACGTTTCATGTATTTTAATTTTTCATTAAGCTTTTTTGTCTCATTTCCACATATGTTGTATGACTATCTTATTTTATGTTATTTCATGCCATGCTATATATGATTTTAAAATATTTAATTTTCTCAAAAACCATCTAAGCATGCATATGTGTGTTTTCACTTTTTTTTTTTTTTTTTAAATTTTACCAACTTGGTTAAACAAATTATAAGAAGAAAACCAGAGACACAGAGCAGTTTTCTAGTTTCAGCTGTTGAGATTCAGTACAGCTGTTCCCACATCTATCTCCATCTCATCTTTTCAATTGAGTTATGCATTTGTCTTATCCTCTAACTTGAGGATATGGTACATTTATTTTAAAATGAATTTTGAGCAAGATTTTGAGAAAAACACCTGAATTATAAGCATAACAAAAATGAAACGATAGAATTACGTGAAAATCCAACTCGGATGAAAAACCAATGCAAGGGATGGTTTATGCAAGCTAAAAGAAATTCAATATGATAGCTAAGAGTTAATTCATTTTCTTTTGAATAATTAACTCTTATTATGAATTTAACCGTCCTAAAAAGGACGTGAGTTTTAAAAGTTACACAAGTATTTAAAGAGATATAAGTTCTAAAAACAACAAAAATATCTGAATCCTTGAAGTGATAAAAACCCATGAAGAGGGATAAACTTTCAAAGAGGTGTAATAATTGTACATTTTTATCATTCCTTGAAGAGGGGTATAAGTAACAGTATTAATGGGATGCAGTTATAAGAATGAGTTATAGTTTTATTTTTATTTTTTTACATTTTTTAAATGTTCAATTTTTGTGAACCTGTGAATTTAAATTCAATGATGATTTTCCTTCCAATATTGTCAAGTCCGACAAGATGGTATGATCCCCTGAAAAAGCACAGAAATCACGAAATGAATAGCATATTATTAATGCATAAGAGAAATGTGAAATCATGAAGAAAATAGTTATCGATGACATATTCTTATCTGTATTAATTACTAAAACTATAAATTATGGTTTTTGACCACATAAATTAGATGAATGCTTGGCCTGATTTGAATTAAGCAAATTAAAACATATTGAGTTAATTAGCCAAGTGAAAAATATTTGGATATAGGATGCATAACAATTGAATGCTGAGATTTCATATTAAAAACCTACAATCTTTTCATATGAAATCAGGTTTCTTAATCAACAATTAATGTTGAAGTATTCTTTTATAACAAGATAATGCAGGTTTGTTTAACCTTTAAGTTGGGATAGAGGAAACAAGTTAAATGGAGTTAAATAGAATCGAACGAGGTCAAATAGAAATAGATGAAACTAGGGAAATGATATCAACATGGCGGGGGCAAAGGTACCAACCTCAAATCCACCTATCCTCATTTGGAAGGTAGGGGTGGAGTAATATTAATGCACATCTATTCTCATTTAATCCATTGATAATATGACATTCATACAATTGAGTCATCCAGTACCTAATAGCAAATGCAAGAGAATTGTTTTAGCTTTAGCTCTCGATTTGTCACGCTTTCAATAGTGAATTTTTTCTGAACTGTGTTTTATTCTTAAACTTAATTTTCATAGTTTGTATTTTCTTTTGATTATTTGTAATTTTTTTTTTTTTTTAATTTTCAAAATTTTTCTAGCTAGTTAGGATTGGATTCATATACAGGCTCTGATTAGATATAGATCGTTTTAGATTCGGATAAAATTCAATCTTCACAGTAATCGAAGTTTTTATTATTTGTATACATCGCTATTTTTATCGATTGAATTTGATATAATCAAGTTTTATTTGTCAAGGATGCTTAAACACACAATGATGTGGTGGCGCAGTTGGCTAGCCGGTAGGTCTCATAGCTGCTGAGTCATCTTGGGGTCCCGGATTCGAACCTCTCTCACCCCATGTACTCTGCTTTTGTTTCTTCCGCTATTATTTTTGTGTTGATTTAATTCAAATGAAAAAAAATTCATTTTGTTTTTTATTTAATTCAAGTGAGAAGAATTTCTCCTGCTATCCTTTTTATGTTGATTTATAATTCAAATGAAAAGAAAATTATTTGTTTCTTATTTTTGAATTAGTTTTGAAATTTAATTTTAACATTAATTGTATCTTATCATCTCATAAAACTAATCACCACTAAAACAAAAAACACATCTCTTTATCATATTAGTTTTGAACACCCTAATACTACTCAAACAAAACTCATTATCAATTTTTACCATCTAAAGTGATTTTAATATAATGAAAAAAAAAAATTAGTTCATTCTGATAATATCTTTGATTTTGAGTGGTTAATCATATTTTTAATAACAAATAATCATATTCATATATGAAATTAAATATTACCCAATTTTTCTATTTGCAAATAAGCAAGCAATCGTACATTGATAATAAATTATAATCAATCAAATTCTGTGGCATATATAATGTATTTGTTTTATTGCTTGATTATTTACAACGATGTTGATGTTGCTCGAACTCTTCTGATGTTGCAATAGATTGATCAAATATTTGGACCCAAATACGAACCACTTTACAGTTGAAAATGTTTCTTGTAAACATCAAAATTTTCTGAAGACGAAAGTTGAGGCTTCTGCACATGTCAAAATAAAAACAAAAATCAGTTATATTATTATAATTATATGAACTAAATTATTTTACAAACAAATATGAGATATTTGAATTCTCAATATCTGTATGATTTCACATCTATCATCCTTACTAAAACAACTTTTCAAATTAGTACAAATATTACCAATTTAATTAAAGATGTGTTTGATTAGGAATATTTTTATATCCAGAAATTATATCAATGCTAATATTGTCACCCGAAAGATAAGTTCTACACCCCGATTAAAAAGCACACCCACAATTAAAAATTAAAAATTAAATATAAAATGACGGAAATAATCCCCTAATATATCGGTAATAACCTATTGTTATTTTATTTGAATGTTGATTACTCAGTGCTTGTGAGATTGTCCAAAGATCGGTTTGGACAACTTTTATTACTATTATTGAAGAGTTATTTCCTTTCTCTGTTAATGAAAAAAAGTGTGGGTTTTGAAATTAGAGAGAAAAAAATCTGAGACTTTTTATTATCAAAAAAATTCGGGAACAAAAGATAAAATAACTCATGAACTAATTATGGTGCTAAAAAAATTAGTTTTTTTTTTTTTCAATGCTAATTTCATTTTTCATTTTGACTATTTAGTATTTACTGGGATTTCACAATTTTCTTTTAAAGAAATAAAAAAATGCTCTTGCAATAAAGTTTTTATACCAGGTTAGCAAAACTTTATCTCCACCTATAATTATGATTATTTTATTTTTTTTGAAGAATCTCTCCACCTATAATTTAGATCAACTCACTCCATATAAAATTTCTAGGTAGGTCATAAATATACTGTTACGATGATCCGATACTATTTTAATTCCCGTATAAACATGAAATTGAGAATAATATTGAAAGAAAATGAAAGAAATAAAATAAAAATAATGGATACGAGATTTACGTGATAAAACTTTTAGTGTGAGAGAAACATCTACGGATTCAGACTAGAAAAATTTTATTAAACTAATAATTGTAATACAATATTTTTCTAAAATTTTAGTAGAGAACCAAGAAAAAGAAAACACTTAAATGTGCCTAAGATCTAGAATTTGTGACTTGTGACTTGGATTTGGATTGAACTAATGATATGCCTATATATAGGCAATACAAAACGATATAGATTAATGTAGAAATACTTCATGTTGAAACAATTAAAAAGGTCAATAATTATGGCTCCATTGTCAAATAATTATTTATTTATCTATTTATTTATTTTTGTTTCAAAGTCACAAATTTCTGTTTTACGTAACTTCATGATCCATTATATCTAATATTACGCTATACCAAATAATGACTTCACCTAACTTTGACATTTTCTAACATATACCAATCATATATATGTATTGGCACGAGCCAAACTGTAAATAATATCTTCTATATACGTTTGGGGAAAAAAAAAACAAAAGAAAAAACATTAGGACATTAGAAGCACTTGGTTCAAAGCTATTAAAAATCTAGAATTTCAAGTATTTTAGAGGTTGATGACAAACCAACTTCCCCCAGGTAACGCAAATAATAAATTACCTGTGATATTTTATTACCGAACATTTTCTTTAAGATGTTGGTAGTGGAAAGACAATGTCCACTGTCTTTATTCTTATTAGCATCCTCAATGGCCTCATGCATTAAGTCAATTAAATCTCCATAAGTTATTCCTTTATGTTGTTTAACAAGGTCTGTCAAAATATAGGTCATAGCACCGTTCATGCTTTTTCCCTCTTGCATCCATGCCTGCACACATATATTAATGTTAATATATAATAGAAAAATAAAAAAGACAAAACTTACTTACAGAGGTATCACCGGCCTCTTGATGATCTTCACAAGCACTTATAGAGATTGCCAACCCACCATCTGTAGCTTTACTCACCCCTGATGGAGGGTTATTATCTTTCCACTGCTTCCTGTTCCATTTCACCACCAACAAAAAAATAAAAAAATAAAAAATAATGAGTCTAACTATTAATGAATGTGCCATTTTAATTTCTTCCATGGAATGTGGTTTATTGTTATACAGTTGTTGATATATCTAGAAAAAGAATTAACTTACATGTCTCTGTCGTAAACATGATTTAAATCGAGAATAGTTCCACTATGACAAGCATCAACAATGGCATGAAGAGTAACACCCTTCTTGAGTGGTCGAACTATGGTGGAGTTTATATAATTATCAAGAATCTGTCCAGCTTTCACAAAATCGACTGGACAGATTGTCTCGTCGTACCCGTCTATCTCATCACCACAACAATCTTGCTGTACTGATCCATGCCCTGCGAAGTAGAATACCAGTGAGTCTCCTTCGCTGCACCCTTCCACTAGCCATTGCAGCCCCTTTTCGATGTTTTTTCTTGTTGGAATTACTTCAGGGTTTGCTTTCTCTTCTGTATCCAGTTCAGCTTCCATTCTTGAGTGTCAAGTAAAGTTCACCAACTTAAATATGTTATTTGCCCATGTAGGGACTAAAAGGGCTCTTTTTGTTTTTTGTTTTTTTTTTTAAAAAAAGAAAACTAATATTAATGTCAATTTTTGAATCAACACCAAATCAATATTCGCAAATAACAAATCACAAATGGATCATGATTTGCGTTATTTGTTTATAATCTACAGTATGTCTTTGTTCGCGAACAATAGTAACAATAGTTTGTCTTTCCTTGTATGAAAAGAGCTCTTGTTTTTATAACTCTAAAATTAACCCATGTTTCCAAGAAAAACTCATTCTTTTATATTTTCGTATTCTACCCGGAAATAAAGATTACATTAAAGAATGATGGAAAACTAAAAGTCTAACTAATTTGCTTGCATGTTATGAATCACGATAATAAAAAGGACTGAAATCTGAGTTTATTGGAATAAAATATACCTGTGAGTATAAGCATGTTGTTCTCCAAAAACCCATAGTGCTTAATCAACAAATCTTTTATGTTGTTGACATCATTGATAGTTCCCTTAAGCTCATATTTGGAATTCTTGTAACTGACTCCACAAAGCAGTGCACGTTTCTTCGGTCTTGGTGAGGGTTCTTGAATTGCTGGAGAAGAGGCAACCAAAGCAGTTCCATTTGGCGGCGGCTTAGACACAGGCATAGACGGTGCCTCATCATCAGATTTTTGGTCCTTTGAGCCACAGCAACCCATTGGAATTTAGATTGGATAAAGATAGGCTGCAGCTATTGCTGTTGCTAACTGTACCATCAGCTTGCTTTATACTTCTTCTTAGCCTAGAGCCTCTACTTCGCAAAGATGCCATTTCGGCTGTCTTCAACTCCATCTTATTTTCATTTGCATAAATCTATGATTGCGATTTGTATATTCGTTCATATAATACAATCCAACAAAGAGAATAATATTTATATATATATATATTAATTGAAAATTTATTACTAATTATACGAGAAGTATATCAGAGACTCAGAATATGCTGGGATTTAACATTAGTTTTGTGACTTAAAGATCTAATCTCACAACATGAGAAAAATCTACTCTCATAAGAAAAGAAACTTTTTATACATGTTGGTAAGTGTGCATGATGTGATTCAATTCGTTATCAGGGATGTGAAGAACAAATGCACCGATTCTACTTGAATAACAAGTGGGTGTACACAAAGGGAAGCATCTTTGGTTGTCCACCTTTGATGAAATTCAACTACGTGTTACACAATGCATTAAAGTTGAATGAAACTACAATCAGCTGAGATTCTGGTATACTTTATGCATATATAATATATAGCAGAAAGTGTTATTGAGATTGATTTTCCATATGAATATATGACAGAATACTTCTTCCTAACACAAGAACCAGATGCCAACCCTTTAGTTCGGCAAAGCGCACCATCCTTTTAATTATAGATTAAAATAGTTTGCACTAATTTGGCAAGTCCATTTACACGTCCACACAGAATTGTAATAATGATTAAGTGGTTGCTCTATGCAGTTACTTTAAACTAAAGAATGCTCAATTATTGTCATTTGCCAAGTCACAATATTTTGCGAGAACTCAAAGTACTCTCAAACGAGATCAGTTTATCATGTTTGGTTTGGTCGTTTAAAAAGTCCTTCGAATCTCATCTATTGAATTATGTCTGAACAAATGTACTCGTCAAAATTTCACGTGGATGTAATATTGTATGGTGGAACATTCAGGAGTATATGATCCAACTGTTTTGTCGAGATTACTTCTCTCCCAACTAATTTTGTGCGTTGGTTTTTCTAAAAACATGAATAGAGAAATGAGAGAGAGTCGAGAGCTTCGGAAGTGGAAGATGTGCTAGTTAATACTGAAGATAAAAAAAACACAAAACACCCACCATCTCAACTTGCTCAATTTCTTCCTATTTCAATTATTGTGGAACTGGTGATGAATTAATAATCGAGGTCGATGCAAAATTTTGAAAATTTTATTATATATTAAACTAAATTAATATTTGGATGTTCTACGCAAAGTCTATGAATTAAAAAAGCAAGGTGTCCATGCACACTGTCCTAGAGACCTAAAGCATCCAATGCCTTGGCCTCTAACACACGCATACTCATGTCATGAATGCACTGTGCCAAAAGTGGAATATTTGAGCATGCAGGCATGCAGAGAGGCTTCTCTTCAAAATGGACTACAGAAATCACATGCTTTGCTGTTTTGCTTGAGTAAAATACAATATCGTTCATCATTTTTAAGAAGAGTTTAATCGATGGAAGCCGCTAAATCGAGGAACTTTAGATTAGAAACCAAAAAAAAAAAAGATACTAAGCTTAGCATATGAATAATCTTTTATGCTATATTTACACAAACAAAATAATCCTTTCAAAAGCTTTCTATGTAGCTTAATGTTGTGCTCTAATAGGAAGTGATAATCGTAACGTATTGCAATTGCTCCCCTACAACATTTGTTTACTCCGTGTCTACTTTCTTAAGCAGCAAAAGAAGATTAGCAAAATACCAAGAAATATCACATCAAAGCCAACACCACCAAGCAGGTATTCTTCAACCACCAGCAACCTGGATAGCCATACATGCATTTAGCAACCACAGAGCCAAATCTATCTTCCAACTAGCATTCACTGCCAAATGCAAAGTAGAACAGCGATCATATATTAGTGAAAATAGAACTCACTGAGCATATAGTTTTACTAGATAAATAAATAAGGAAAAAACCTTAATAAATCGAACCTTTCATGGTCTTAGATAATTGTACTTGGACGATGGTAGATATCCAATACTTTTATCCAATTTTTCTATCCAACTTTATGCAACAACTGATATATTATTAAATATTTGGGTTTGAAATTGACAGCACAATTAACATATCGGGCTGCCACATATAAGATTTAGTGTAAAAATTGAATAAAAATGTTGGATATCTACCATTATTCTTTGTAATTTTCACAATATATATATATCATGAACTTATAAATTTTAGACTGATGATATTGCTGCAGCACGTCTTGCTTATACAGAAGGAACAACTTAACGCTCAAACACTAAATAATTTAATCCAGAGCCGGACAACTGTAACACAATTACAACAAAGGAAAACAGCAGAACACGTCTGAATATAAGCATTCTTCAGCTTCAATGTGAGAGGCAAGTTTAACTGATAATCCTTATTTTTATTTACTTATTTATTTTTGTATGTTTATAGTAATACGATTGCAAAACATAATCATGAACCTATAGGGAATGTTATGTGTCAGGATTGTCATAAAATTTATCATGAAAGATTATTTGTCTACAACAAAAACATATATTTGACTTGAACCTCAGCATTTTTAAGATATTTGGAAATATTACCAACCTAAATTTTATGATCAATATCTTTATATTTTTTTTTTAAAAAAAAATCACAATTTGGAGACAGGTTCAAAGATCAATTCCTTTTACCCCAATCTTGGGTGGTGGGAGACAGAAGATGGAAACAATACCCTTGATCAAAGATGGTGATCATTCATTCACTAATTACTGCCCAAATCACCCAATTGCCCAGATATTTTGGTCTTGCAGGCAGGACACATGTAACCAACTGAATCTGATTGTACCTCAGAATCAACACCCTCATGGCTAAATTCCACTCCACACCATACGCACACAGTACGCAGTTGATGTTCGTGACCCATATTTAATAAGACCTCTTCTGATTCAAACTGAACAGAAGAGCTATATGACCCTTGAATTCCTGCATCATTTGCCAACTCCATTGGCACCTCTTGCAGAGAAAGGGATTCTTGCCCAGTTCCAAAGTTAAATTTCAGATGTTCTATTTCGTCCAACTTCAACTCCTCAAATCCTGTTACATTTTCAAGCCTCTGGTCAACCCTACGAAATTCATCTTCCACCTGTCAATTATTATAAGGAACATTAAGCAATTTTTCATAAGTAAAACTATTCATTCATTTTTATCATTAAAAATCGGACAGGTTAATTGGAATAATGCCAATCACACCATTTACAAATATTTCTACCATATTTCTTTTCAAGAATGCATAAAGAACACCTCTCTCTGTGTGTACAATATTAATTTTATTTGGTGCTCGATCCCTAATTTAGTTAAGTTACATACGCCTGTCTATTAGTGGATCCTGAATCTCAAGAATAACTAAAAGTTAAATGTCCATAAATCAGGGCCACACCTATGAATATTAGTGGATCCAGTATCTCAAGAATAACTAAAAGTCCATAAATCAGGGCCACGCTTAAGAAATATTATTATATATATAGATATGTATACGCACAAACTAACACAGTTTTAGTTCTCTTTTCTGCATAAATAAATAAGTAGGGCTTTGTTCAATTTCACCTATTAATTCATATAAACAGGCAAATATCATAAGTAACAAGATCTCAATTATTAACTTGTATAAACAAAAATTCAATAGGTATGTGCTTTTGGAGTGTTGAAATGCGGAGTTTTCTAATTTATGAAATGTTTATTAAAGAAACTGAATTAGGATTCTTCGTTATTAAGCTACTACAGAAGGGACTCGATTATTAACTTGATTGCAGATGCAGCCAAAAAAACCTCTCAGCCAATCAATGGGTTCTACACCTCACCAACAAGATTCAACTCTTTCTCTCATGTTAGAAGTTTTGTTGTTTAATTTCTCCTTTCCTTTTTCCATCCCCTTTGTGGTATTCTCAGGATATCAAAAAACAGAAAGATTTCTAAAAATACTTATGATTCTTGAAATAACCTGATCATGGCACCCGAAATGAAATGCAGAAAGAGAGAAAATAGAGACATACATAGTCATATTACTGTACTGGTGAATAGAAGATGAAGGCATGAGAAAAGGTAAGGCAGTTAAAAGTTTATCCAGACATTTTTAAAATTATCACTACCCTTAGGCTTCCTCCTAAATTTATAGGTGGGTAGTAACACATGACACTTTTATTGAAAATAAGTTCTTAAGGCTTTTGAATATTCAGCAGCGTTTTCTTATCAAATTAAAATTTAACCAGAAAATAGATAAAATGGAAAAATAAAATACATTAACAATACCCAATAGGCCAATACCTTATTTGAAGTAGCATTAAAGGTTGGAAAACTCTGTGTTGTTTGCAACAGGGACAGCGAGGACTCACAAACTTCATACTGAACTACATTTTCTTTCAAAGTTTGCTGTACAGTTTCTGTTGTTGCATCATTATCTGGTCCTGCATCACCACCACTCCCAAGACCAGTTTCTAAGTCAATAGTTTTATCATCATTAAGTTCATCACCTTCACTATGTTCAGGTTTATTACTGCAACCCGAATCCACATTACTCTCAATAAGATTAAATTTCTCATTACTTGATGGAGTAAACAAGCGACTTTCAGAATCCTTTTCCTCCTCCACACTGGGCTTGTTAATGTCATTAGCAATGGATGCCAAAGTATCTTTGCTTCCAAGATTTTCTGATGGACGACAATTTCTCCCATTAACAGGAAAGGCAGTAGCAGTATTTTCACAATAATCTATATTGACATCCATCGGATTGCCAACATCTTCTATCTTCTCTATCTTTTCACCAGTGGTCATATGCTCATTAAATTGCAGATAGGGCTCTTGATCCAAATTTACCTCAATCATGCCATCATTCATTTCTGAATCACAGGGAGAAGACTCTGAGTTCATTTCATGGTCAGAATTCATTTCTGAATTAGTAACCACATTCAGTTTATCAGAGGAGGATGCATCGTTGGGTTTGCCATCAGGTCCAGCAGAGGAAGTTTCAAGAATAGAATTCTGAGCAATTTCAATCAAAGCATCCATTTTAGAGATCCGTACAGGAAATTCATCCCTAGTAGGAGATTCAGCTCTCTTCTGAAAAGTCAATTGACCAGGTGATTCATCTATGCCCCTCACATAATTTCTCACATGAATTCCCACATGACCATTGTATCGACGCCTTTCATGAAATACCTTATGACAGAACTGGCATTCAAACTTTCCATCTTTAATTATCACACCATCTCCTACAGAAGAACCAAGTCTGTACCTTCTAGTAGTTCTCTGGTGAAAAGACAAAAGATGTTGCAAATATGCATCCTTTTCATCAAATGTCATGTCACATTTATGGCACTCAAAAAGATCATGTATTTGAACCTCTGCAAGATTGTCAATTCCCAGCAACATCACTTCCTTCTCCTGTTGATTAGACTGCCTTAGATCATCCTCCTTTTGGATAACACCAGCATGCTGTGGAATGCCAATTAATCATATTGAGTAAAGTTAAATTAGAGCAACTGCTTAAAATAATATTTACTTACACTTTCTGAAGCCTTTTGGTAATCCTGCTGAATGTTGTCACCTCTATGTTGAATTACCTGCTGTCCATCATGAAGTCCAAAGTAGGATTGCAAATACCCAGAAACTTCCTTGCAGGATAGAAAGTGTTGTCCACCAGGACTAAAACAATTAATCAACAAGAACAGGTAAGGTCCAGCCACAAATCATGGAAGCGAGTGGCAATGAGGCAATAAAGAGAGAAGCAATAATAAATAACTAGTTCTTCAGCTGAACAAGTGCATTTTCCTAAATGATATCTGCTGGAGATCAACCTTTGTCGGAGATTGATCCAATGAAGGTTGTTATCTGCTACAGATCGACTTCAGCTGTCGTTAGCCAATCTCCATCAATCTCCAGATCAAAGACTGAAGGTCAGCCTACCTCTATTCTATAATGTTTTCCAATTTGTGTTTAATTATTTTTATTTTATTTTATTCTATTTTTGAAAAATGTATTTTCATTTTTTTTTTTAATTTTTATACTTTATTTTTAGGTTTTTTTTTAATGATTATTGTTAAATTTTGTAGGTTTTCTTTTTCCATTTGTTATTATCTTTCTATGTTATGTTTTAAGTTGTTTTTCTTATAATGTTTTATTTTTCTTTAATGTTTTAAATTTTTAATCTTTTTACGTCCTTTAAAATATGTGTCATTATATTTCCATGTTATTAAAAAAAAAAAAATTTGATAGCCTCTACAAGTTTCAAGAAAAACCACATATCTCCCCTAGTGTTTAGCAACATCGCATTAACCTCACCCTTTAACAAAAGCTGAGCAATTTTATAAGACCCACCTGTGCTCCTTAAAATGAAGTTTCCCATTTTATTTCTCTTGTGTGACACCTCCTTTCATTAAATAAGGAGAATGCAACATCTAGACACATGCCTCTCCCCTCAAGACTTTGGTTTTCTTGTGTTTCCTACTGGGGTATTTTGGATAATCGGTTGCCTCTTTCTTTTTTTTTTTGAGAAAGGTAATCGGTTGCTTTTAAAAGGTTAGTTTGGGAAGTAGAGTTAATCAGCAGGGTTTAGCTAGTATAAGGATTCAATATTTATAGTTCATTTTATACATGGGTTGTTATACGGGAGATATTATCTCTTCTCAACTTTTTTAGTTTTTATTATTAGAACTCCTCATTTATTTGAACCACTGGATGGTAATCTAAGGGATCTAAATTGCTCCTTGTATAGTTATAGTAGCTTAAGCCTTAACCCAATATATTCAGACTTTTATTCATTAAATAAAAGTCAAATTCTAGATTTTTTATTTCAGAGTTTTTCGTAATGTTTTCCCAGAATCCAAATGTTAAAAAATAAAACAAAATTGCCTGAGTCAACCTATCCAAACCCATTAACAAACAAGTGCCAAAAATAAATAGCCTCTAACGCCATGCCACATGTTTTACCTACTAATCATAACTAATAACTTTGTCTGACTATACTTGGATTTTCTTTTTTTTTTCCAAAATCAGAAGAAAATGTTGCAGTTTAAACCTTGGGATCCAACTAGTAAGCATCTGTCTCATTGTTACTATTCACAAAGTCCGAAATAATTCCATACTGCCAAAATATACCCCTGCTTCCACACCACTCATATCTAAACCTTTTATTACCAAAATATTACAAAAGAACACAGAAGTATATAGAAAATTGCAATCTACTTCAAGAGCAAAAACCACAACATACTAGATACTACCCAACTATTTTTCTCATCCCCAACATTTAAAGATAATGTCTAGAAAAACAACTCTTTAGTCTTTATGCAGTGAGGAAGAGAAATTAAGAAAGCAGATGAAGCATTTGATCCACAGAGAACCATAATGTAACCACTCTATGATTATGTCAGTGTGGTATACACTACATCTAAATTCAAATTCTAGAATATCAGTCAGTTATGTATCAGTAATACTAAAAACACAATTCCAACAACCTGAACATAGCTGACTTCTAACCTAACAACTCCCATAATACAAGCTACTAATCAGTAGCAAAAAATTTCAACCCAAGTTTTCGAAAGGGTGAAGAAGACATGCTTCATTTTGCAGTAAACAAGCAAAAAACAAAACAAATCTTCACAGCAATCATCATAACGATTTTTTGAGACTGCTTCTAGTCTTGGAAACAAGTTCCTAGCAAATAGCTATTACCACAAACCTCTTAAGTATCCTTAAAACACAACTCTTATCTCTATCACAAAATAAAAACATGGGAAACAAACATTTCTAACCCACATTACAACAACAATGCAGCAGAGCGGACTATAATAACACAACATAATTTAACAAAACCATTAAAATGATAAAGAAAAAGGAAACTACCTTATATATCTACGGCAATAAACCGAAGCACGGCCCTCCCTCCTTTTAAGGCCAAGCAAGAGCTTCCAACCAAGCGGCAAGGCGGTACCGAGCAAATGGGCATCGACAATCTTCCTCTTCTTCCTTCTACTGCACCACTGCCCACCCAAATCCCTCAAAAACCCCAACAACTTGTCCTCATCACCCCCCATCCCTTGTGTCCTCCTCCTCAACTCTTCCCCATAAGGATCCTCCAGATTCCCCAATCCAACAATGTCCACCACCGCCCCGTTCTTGTTCACTATCTCCAGATTCTCCTCCAGCGACTTCACTCTCGTCTTCGGCTTCCTCCCCCGCTTCCTTTTCCTCAACAAGACGTTAGTGTTGTTGGAGCCGAACAAACACTGGACGTCTTCGAACTGGGAGCTATGAGAGAGCGACTGCTTGAGGAAGCCGAGAATCGTGCGGTTCTCGAGGTGGTCTGGGTCGAGATGGGGCGGGAGAGACGAGACTGGGGGCTTGGTGGTGGATGGGAGAAGGCCAGCAATGCGGTGACGTAAGTGGTGGTGGTGTTGGCTGGTGGTTGGTCGAGAGAAGGTCTGGCGACGGGAGCCAGCGCTTTCGTTGAAGTGGGAACGATCGATTGTGGGTATAACGACGTCGTCGAGGCGGTTGAGGTCGAAGGCGGCGGCTGAGGAGAGAGATAGAACTGCGAGTTCTGATTGGGTTAGGGTTGTCATGTCTATGAATGGCAGAGAGTCTATCGTCGCCATTTTCGCTACTGCTCCTCTACCTATACCCTGTACCCACAACTGTGACCGAGACGCTGAAATCGTTAATTAGAGACGACGAGTAAATACGGTGTGGCACTGTAGCGATATTGTCACGAGAGAAAAATATGTAAAAATCCTCCAACAAAAAATGATAAATAATATCGTTAAAACTCATTTTTCTAAAAATAAAAAATAATATCACTTAACTTATATCCTTTTTTATGTTCATTGAATCCATTTTTAAACGTTCAAAAAATATGTAATTTTTTTTTTTTTAAAAGAGAATATTTTGATAATATTCTTTGTTATTATTATCATTATTGGGCCTTTAAATATAAATGAGAGTTATTTTGATCTTATATATATTCATCCTATTTCAAAAGTGCAATTATAATTTTTAGTGGAATAAACTAAAATTAATAGATAAAATGCAATCAGTTGAGGGGTAATTGGATTTATACCTAGTTTATCGAAGCTTAATAATAAAATGACTCGTTTCAATCTCCAATCTAAATAAAGTTAATGGATCATCGATCTTTAATCATATTTGGCTCAAAAGTTGGATTTTTGGACTCAGATGGATTAATTAAATCATTATAGATTGGGCTTAGGCCCCCAGTTGAAGTGGGTGGCCAAGGAGGCCTCAAGGGCTTGGTGGCCCAAGGCAATGGGCGGCAAGTCCACTCCAATATGGGTTAACACCCATACATTACGTTAAATAATTATAGATTGGGCGTAAGCCACGACTTGGAGTAAGGGGCCAAGGATGACCAAAAGGCTTGGCGGCCCAAGGACATCTTTAGGAGTGGGCTATACGGGTTAGGACCCATAAATTAATTAATTCATTTAATTAATTAGTCTATATGTACTTAGTTTCCTATATTTAATTAAATTGGAAAGTATACAATATATGGAATTGGATTCTTAAAGAATTGAATTCTAAAATGAAAATTATAAATATGTTAGTGTTGACAAGAATAAGAGACTTTTGAGCTTTGCCAAAATTTTGGCATATCATAAACTCAAGAGAGATTGATTTTTCCTTGATTCGGAACTTAACAATTTTCTTGAGTTATATTCACACATGATGGAACACTCCAAGGTGATTCATCTTTATGATAGCGCGGAAGATTGGTTGGAGGACAATGAGATTAATCAATCGATTTTTTTTTCCCATCTAAATATAGGAACAAAATCGATTAATTTTAATATATTTTTTAATTGAATTTGATCCACGTTGACAAAAATTTTTAAACCTAGATAGTTTTATATATCCGTAATTTTAGTTTTGAAAACAGTTTTTCTCCACTGAATTTTTCTCCTTCATCAAGGTCTTTAAAATTGTTTTTCTCTATAACAACAAGGCATAATCTAAATTCTAAACTATAACTAAGTTGTAACACTCAATTATACACATCTCTAAATAAACATTGTTTGGACACAAAATATGACAATATAGCTCAAGATTATCAAATTCCATACTTTTTCAAATCAAATATATTTTATCATATATAAGGCACGACATAAATCCATATATATATATATAGTGCTTTTATGATGAGTATTTCATAACTTTTTTTTAAGTTAAAACGAACTAATTAAATTCATCAATTACAAATTCAAATGCAATTGATGAATTTGATTGGCTTGTCCTAACCTTAAAAAGTTAAGAGGTACTGATTATAGAGTAATTTTACAATTAGTGTCTTCTAACTTTAAAAAGTTAAGATAAACCAATTAAATTTATCTATTGTATTTAATTTAAATAGGAGAGAAAATGCAATTGATGAATTTGATTGATTCGTCCTAACTTTTTAATATAATGAGATCTAACGGTAGAATTACTATATATATATATATATATATAAAATTGTGTATTCGGTCAAACTGTCAACCTAACTTAACAATAAGATCAGTTTGTAAAGACTTCGAGGCATTTCTTATAATTTGAAGAAGTTTCATTTATTTCAAGAACATGGAGGAGGAAAGTGCCACTTTTCAAGCGTTGATAGGACATGAGAACACTTTTTGTATAATACTGTAAGAGAAGAGATTCACAACGTACGTATATATAACACCAAGCTACTCATCGAAAATAATAATAATAATAATTTAAAGTTGTCAAATTTATATATGTCTGAGGCTGTCAAAATGAAAAAAATAAAAAATAAAAACTTTTCTTATTTACCGCGAATTGTTGAAAGCAATTTTACATACGTTTGAATTACTCTGTTAATTAACAAATATACAAACTAATTACTCAGATATTAGAGAGTTTACCTAGCTGGATAGTTTCAAAATTATTTAGATATCTCGTCTATGAGAGAGAGTTTTTCAAATAAAATCTGAAATGTAGTATAAATTTTTAATGAATAAGTAGAGAAGTATGAGGGAGTCATAGAAGTGAAATTTAGATGGATAGTTTTTTATTTATATCGACAATAAGAAGAAAATTAAGTGATCAGAAAAATGAGGTTATTTTAGTCATTTTAAAGGATGTAGGGAGTAAAATCTAGAATTTTAATTAATCATAATTAAGTGTATTTTGGATGGTGTGTTAGACCACATGTTGAGAAAATACCAAAATTTCTAGAAAGCTTCTAATGAATTTATTATTATTATTATTAATGTTTGAAAGCCTCTAATGAATTTAATATATATACATATACATATATATAGTTAATGATATTATCGTAAGATGCATTATGAATTATCTTATATACTTTATTTATGCGTATCTTTGACATATATCTACTTTAGAGTAACACATCTTTGATAACTTCACCCTTTTAAAGAAATATTTACTATGTATAGATGTGTCGAATCGAAAACCACATCTGGACTTTTATAATCAGTTTTCCGTTCTCTATTTATTTATTTTTTTAATAAGATCTTCCTGTATATGTAATGTCAGCCGTAAACTTGTCTCCATGCCATGTCTCAAAACTATGAACGCACGAAAACTTAAATGAAAGCAAAAGCAGAAAAAAGTAGATCTATTTCGTGCCACTGAATTTAAATGTGGGCATCAGGTTCTTGCTACTTTGTATAGTGGTAGAATAAAGACATGAAATAGAACCAAACCATTAAAATTTTGCCTAAAGGGATTTAGAAAGAAGCAAGATCAGACCCGCAAGTTATTAAAATTTTCTACAATGAATATATCTCTAAAATATTGTGAGAATTGTTTTTGTCATTGCTTTAATTTTTTTTTCCTTATAAACTTTAATTGTATGATAACATTTTATTAAATATAAATATAAATTAAATACAACTGGACAGGAAAATAAAGGGCTTAACTCTCCCTCTCATAATTAATATTGCAATGAATAATAGTGATAATTTTCTTTAATTTGGGAAAGGTACTTAGAACTTAAAATCTCAACATTAGTTATGAGTTGAGATTACCACTAAATTATACCCCAGTCATTTTGTAAACTATAACAAATATTCATATTTAAAATATCTAATAACTTTATATATCTTTGATCATTTGGATCTTATAATTTTGTACAACTATACAAGTCAATAATTTTGCTCATAATATTATGTCATTTTATAATTTTCTATTGGATACTCATATCTTCTCTTGTAATAAAAGTGTATTCTTTTTATAATGTTGTCACAGTAAATATATGTATAAGAGTGCTTTAGTTTTAGAACTAATTCTAAACTATAGAAGTAATATTCGTGAACTAAAATAATAATTTAATGAACAAACGTCATAGTTCATGCATATCTCTTATTTGTGAACAATAGTTTGTGAATAAAGATGGTGTCAAAAAATTAATTTTAATGATGTGATGCTAATTCCAAATTTTATACTAATTTTAATATTATTTTTTGAGATTCTTATTATATATAAAGGAAAAGAAAAAGTGAAAAAAAAAAAAAAGTAGAAAAATATTCAACGGTTGCTTGGTGTTGATAAAACATAATTATCAAAGTTGGCTTTACGTCTCCACCAAAGCATATATCCCTGTCCAACTTATACTAATACAACAAGAGCTACGGGGCTGGTTGTAATATGGATTACGCAAGAAAAATTCAGTGCATGCACTGCCGGCAACGATTATCGCCAAAATCAGAAGAAGCGACAGTGATCTGCCCAGGATGCACCCTGGAAAGTAAAGTGGAAAATCGAGGTAAATCATGTGATGGTCGAGAGCACAGCAGGCTGTCTCCCAAGAAAATTATTGATAGGCTATTCAAATCGTCGGATTCAAGCCCAAAAACGCCTTTGACCAGTGTGCCTTCTCCTTTAGAGTCATTCAATTCACGGCCGAAAAAGCGTGCAGTTCTATGTGGAGTTACTTACAACAAGAGGAAATACAAACTTAAAGGAACCATCAATGATGTCAAGAACATGAGAAGCATGTTGATGGAAAATTATGGATTTCAGGGGAACGGAATCGTTGTGCTTACAGGTATTTTTCTACTTTTAGTTGTCTCTTTGGTTGTGCTCCTCTATTTTCTTCAAATTCTAGGAATAATAATAATAAAGCATTTGCATTAATCTTTCTTAAAGAGATTTAGCTGTTATACAGTTCCAATACATATAAGCAGTTATAATATATATATATATTTGTTATGTGTTAACTTCAAATCTTAAATATTATAGTTTGATCATTTTTTATCGGTTTAAATTTTTAGGTTTGCTAGTAGCTAACAAATTTAAGTTTTACTTTTCTTAATTTACATATATTTTTGTTTTCATGGACTCTTATATGAAAATTAAATGATTACTAACCATCTAACTATATAAAAAATATTTACACATATCACTTCTTAGTATGAGTGGTTGAATATTTCCTTTAACCCTAAGAGACCAAGGGTTCAAGTTTCATTTTTATCTGTTAAAACATAAAATGTAAGTGTGAGTCTCCTCTTAATAGAGTTGTTATCTCTCAGTTTGTGGAAGTAGACATATGAGCCATTTATCATTGACCAATATTGACAAGTTTCGATAATTCTTTAATTCATAAGACGTCAGTATTAAATATATATATATAATATTTGAAGTTGATTAAAATAACACTTGTGAGCTTGTAAGGTGGTTTTTTTTTTTTTTTGGGACAAATTGCAATGGAAACCTCGACTTCATGCGTGACTGCAGAGAGGATTAACTTCGTCAAAATTACAAATGAATACTCTTGACCTAACCATTGACCGTAAATACTGATGGTTGACTGGTCAAACAATCCTAAATGTCCAAACTGCCCACATTATTAATTTTTCAAACTTTCCTTAAATAATAGTAAAACAAAAAGTAAATTTGTTTTTGAAAGGATTAGGAAGAGAAAATTTTGTTGATAATAAGAAGGAGATCTCCTCCAATTGGGGAAGATTTGGATTTTTACTTTATTTTTTTAAAAAAAATTTAATAATTAATAATTAATAATTTATTTTTTTAAAAAAAAAATCTTTTGATTCAACTTTTATTGTTATTATCTTATATTTTAATTGTTTTTAAAACAATTTTGTATAGTAATAATTGATGTTTAATTTTTTTGTTTTTATTTAAGTTTTTAAAATTATTGTTAATATCTATATTTTAATGTTTTATGGATACATTTTATTTTTTGTTTCTCAACAATTATATATTTTTCCTGTCAAAAACAATTTTACTTTGTTTACTATTATTCAAAGAAAATTTGAAACTTGTAGGGGCAGTTTGGATATTTTAAGCTATTTGATCGATCAATCGTTAATACTAACAATCAATGTTTAGGTCAAGGAGACTTATCTATAATTTTCATCCAAGTTCATTCTCTTTGCAATTACACATAAAAGCAAGGGTTTCATTGCAATTTGCCCTTTTATTCTTAAAATCTAACATGTTTGTTTCTGGAGTGAATTGCACAAACATTCCTAACGATTGGGGTACTTATATAGATATGCAAGTTTAGGTATAATTACGTAAACATTACATTTCACTAATATTGTAGTTACACTCCCTACTGCTAGTTGATTAATAGTTGACCAAATTTTATAGTAAAAGATGCAGGATAATTTGGTCTTATGATGAGAAATTAAATATAAAAATAAAAGAAAATAAGTTAAATCTTAAGCGAAAATTAAATTTAATTAAAATAAAACTTCCAAAGTGAAAAATGATAAAAAAATAATAATTTAATTTTAAAAAAATAAAAATCCAGTAAAAAGATAGATCCCCACCGTCTATTAATAAAATGGATGGTGGAGATGAAAATCTTCATCCAAAAAAATTTTAAAAAAAAGGTCAGAAAATTTAATCTCCATGCTATTAAAAATTGAATTTCCATCTATATCTCAGGGATACTAAATTAGTCTCCACGCGATGGAGACCAAATAATAGTCTTTATTGCAATGGAGGCCAGATCTGGTCTCTATGGCAATAAAGACTAGTATCTGATCTCCATTGTATGGAGACCATATCGATATGATTTTCATCAAAGACCTTTTCCATGGTCTTCATTGCTTCACGAAGACAACAAATATTGGTTTCCATAATCGAAAATAGAGGTTGACAGTAAAGTGATGATGGATTAATGAAGAACTCAATGTGGAGATTTTTATGAATTAGTAGAGATCCAATCTTCATATAGTACATGGAGATCTAATCTCCAACCAATCTAGAGATTGAATCTCTTTTATTTTTTAAGAATTAGGTTTTTGATATTAATAGTTTTTAATTAATAATACCTCTGATATAGTGGTATTTTAGTTTTTTTATGTTTTTGACTATAGTTAACTGGACTATAATTAACTATAGGGGGTATATATAGCTACAACATTGAAATGTCAATAATTTTTACGCAATTACGCTATAAACTTAGATAACCATGTAATTAATCGTTTGTGCAATGTCCAATTGTTTCTCTTCTGACATGTCTCTTCTGACATGACTTAATACGAATAGAGTGTGTACTTTTTCTACATTTATAAAATAGAAGTTCGTGTGTCCGCCTCTGTTTAGGTAACCAAAATAGAAGTAGGGAGTAGGGACAGATATTACTTGTCCTTTCTTTAATGTTGAACATATGCAGTAACATTTACCAATATTATTCCCAAAAGCAAAATTTATATAAATGGAAAAAAATGGAGAAGAACCAATAGTATCTTTTTGTTGAATAAAACATGTTTAATGTGATGACGAGCTAGTGACTTGCAGAAGAAGAGACACCAGAGCATATTCCAACAAAGAAGAACATAGAAAGGGCATTGAAGTGGCTTGTGCACGACTGCAAGAAAGGCGACTCACTTGTGTTTTACTTCTCAGGACATGGCTTGAGACAACCTGATGTTGAAGGTGATGAGACTGATGGGTTTGATGAAACTATTTGTCCCCTTGATTTTATGAAAGAAGGGATGATAATTGATAATGACATTAATTCTATCATTGTTAATCCACTTGTGGAGGGTGTCACACTTCATGCTATTGTTGATGCTTGCCACAGTGGAACTATTCTTGATCTCAAGTATAAGTACAACAGGGAGAAGTAAGTTTGCCTTCATTCATATTATATAATCCATCGAATATTTATATTGATTTTGATTTTTTACGAAGTGTTTTCAAGTAGTTAAAGCGATTTAATATGTTAGTGTATTTCATTGAAAAAAAAAACACCTTTTGAGATTAAAATAGCAATTGAGCTTCTAGAAAAGTATTTAATATTTTTTGCTATTTTTTCTAGCAAAATGCTTTCTGGATTAAGAAAACACTTGAAGCATTGTCTTAGAGAAGACTTCAAATCACTGAAGTATATTAACAAAAATATAGATGTTTTAGTCAAAAAGAAAAATATTTACTCCTTAATAACTTTAATTGATAGGTATAATAGAAAAATTACACACTGAGTCATATGTTCACAATAATAGTATTGATTTGTTGTTGAAAATTAAACAGGAAGAAGTGGGATGATAATATCCCACCAGCGATACCAGAAGATAGAAAAGCTACAAAAGGTGGATTAGCAATTTGTATTAGTGCTTGTGCAGATGACCAAGTGGCTTCTGATACCACTGTAAGACGTCTTTTATATACACGAGATGTTTTTTTAGCATGTGCATGATTATTTAATGTCTGAAAATTTCTTTCTTTTTTTTTTTTTTTGCTCAGTTTTGCACCAAACAAGCTTGTTTTATTTAAAATGTAAACAAATATGATCTGATTTTACAATGTCTTTCGATCTAAAATTAGAGCAAATATGCAGGCATTCACAAGAAAAGAAATGAATGGAGCTATGACTTATATTTTAACCCAGTCTCTAAGGGAGCATCCTAGATTGACCTATGGAGATTTACTTGACCTTATTCATGAGGCATTTGAGGAAGTTAACAAGAATGAATGCCTTATTAACACTCAATTCTTCAAGAGATTTTTTAACGACAGTTTGTCACAGGTAAGCTTCAATGTGTTTACTGTTTAGACTATAAACTTAGGGGAGTATGGTTAAGATTGCTTTGTGAAACCTAAAGCACTTGTAAAAAGTATGTGCACAAATACTTAAAGCCCTTTTTAATAACTTTGTCAAGTGAAATTTTTATAAAACAATTGAAGTGTGATTTTTTTTTTTTTTGAAAAAAAAAAAATGTTTTAGGCGTGTAAAAAAATAGTTCAAGTGTTTTGTAATTTTTCACAAATAAAACTACTTTTTAAAAATATAGTTGAAAGCTATTTTATAATTAATTTGTTAACATTGTCAAAAGCATTTTCAAATGTGTTATTAATTAATTTAAATGGAGGCTCACAAATTCACATTTATATTTGTTTCGTGTATCTATTTCATTTTGATTTCACATGCTCCATATATTAATTTTAAAATGTATTATTTATTCATTTTCTTTTGTAATGGATGTGTACAGAAGCCTCAACTTACATCTTCGAAACAATTTGATGCTTACAATACACACTTCCGATTGTAATGCATTATGCATGGTATAGCATCTTTATATTTTGGACGACTCATTTCTTGAATAATTTGATCTCAAGCATCTCCATTAACCGATTCATTTATGGAGCGCTGGAATTTAGACTGCTTTTGCACACAAAAAATGTGCCTTGAATAAGGGAAGGAGAAATTAAATGTACATTTATATTTGACTTGATTTGATACATATAGTTTTTCCTAATAATGTTTTAAGAGTGATTAACTTTTAATTATTTCTTTAGTTGTTTGAAAAATATTTGATTCAATATCATGTGATAAAAAAAATCGAGTTTAAGAGTATCATTAGATTGGCTAATTAAGGTAGGATTTGGGTTTACAGGTAGGTTTTCTTGCCAATACACTTCTAACAACAAATTGAAAAATTAGGTATTTCATCCTTTTTTTGTTTTTGTTTTAATTTCAATTAATGATGTGGTAATTTGTAAATATATATATTAATGATAATTCATTTCACTTATAAAATATATTAGTTTATCAATTATAGCATCATTGGTTAGAAAAAAAATTGAGACATAAACAAAGTGCCGATGTCACCATACATAAATGTGATTTATAGTACACGTAAAATAGGTACACCTATTATTAAATTTAAAATTTAAACTATTACTACAAGCACCCAATCAAATGAACAGAGGTGGTCTAAAGACAAACATACCTAAAACTATTAAGGTTGACTAATGTTTGATTGCAACAGGATCAAATTAATGAGTTTTTAAACTTTGAGAGTCATGACTTTCAATAATATATTTTCTAGTTAAAATTACATATATTAATTGTCCAGATGAAAAGACTAAAATAAAAGATTGCCCTAATATCAATGTAAAGTGGAAAAATGAAAAACTTTTAAGCATGTTTATGTCCATACTACATAGATAAGTGCCTATATCCTGGGCTTTGCATTGTCAAATGAGGATAAATTAGTCCTGATCTGATCAATTTTAGCTATTTCAGTGAATCAGGCTATATTAAAGAGCTGTAATTTTGCAACCCGAAATTTTGTGTGCGCACTGCATGATAGAATTTTTGGTTTTTTACTATTTATTTATAAGTAATGTACTAAAAAGTAGATCTACAATTGTATATTTAAATATACAGTAACTATAATATGTACCAAACAATAATGGGAACCCCTTAAATATTAAAGCAAGAATAAAAAAAAAAAAAAGGTTATCAAAGTAGGAGCAATGTGAATAACAACACCATGATTTGATATTTTATTTGATTTCTTCTGAAATTTAATAAGATTCGAGTATCAAATCTAAATTTGAGACGTTTTATGAAATAATATTGAAATAATAATAATAATAAAACAATCCAAATAATATAATACTATGACGCGATGTGAGGTGCATATACAAAAATGAAGGGTGCTAATTATACATATAAAACAGCTCATGTCCAAATATTGAGATCCACATGGCCAGGACTATAGAGAAGATATAGATTGTGTCAACATGATACATTATTAAGAAGGATCAAATACTCCCATCACTTTTGACTTTGCTATTAAGCGCTATATATGTTGGAATCTCCTTCGTTCTGTGCTCTAGATTTTGAATAAAAGGATTTAAACTATGTGTGTGGATATGGTGGAAATAGAATCAAATGCATTCGTTTTTTTCAGTGGATGAAGGAGGATCAACCCTTTTATTTCGATAATGTTCCACGTTAGCCAAAATCTCATTTATTCGCTTTGATAAGGTACAATATGAAGTATTTATATGCTTCAAAAGAATCTTTTAAAGGCTTCATGGTAAGCTTATTGGGATTAAGCACTTGGAGGGTGCTTCACTTGGTACCACCAATTAGGCCCATAAAGACTGACATTTTGTGAAACCATGTGTAAAACGGTAATATTTCTTAAAACTTCATCGGCTTTACTATGTGTTGACGTTTGATATCGGTCAACTAAGGTTCGTCTGAGCTTAATACTGCAGCGAGTAAAATGCAAATGAAACGGATGAGGATGGTAAGAGGATCAGAAGAAAGACAAATACAGGATTTTTAGACTAGTTCGGCCCAATTGATATCTATGTCCACTGTTTTTCTCACTATATTTTGATAGAGTAATGACTCTCTCAATAAAAGTATTTATCTCTTTTTTACAATGAAAATCCTCCCCTATTTATAAAGAATGGGAGGTGTTACAGTAATGTATAATAAGACAAAATACAATAAGTCAAACTGAAATGATGAATTACATTTAATGATACTGACATTTGTTAGGTCAATTCTGCCAAAGCATGAGTTTAGACGGTAACCCCATACTGATTAGGTGAGTTTCCTTAATCTATACTGTAATTTCTGACAGGATTGATGTGTACAATACGCCTTGAGCTGTAATCGGTCTGACAGTTCTGATTATAGTTGACTTGTAATCTGAAATGAGTGACAGAAATGAGCTCACTCCTGTGAGCAGGGATGCACAAAGTCGACGTGTTATGGACTTGGTAATGCATAGCGTTATTTGGCCTCCGCGAGCTGTTCTTCTACTTTGGATTATTAGGTTTGCTAGACCTTTCTTTTGTTGGGCCGAAGCAATGGACTGAAATAGGAAAATTGACTTCTTCTCTGTCTAAGATGTTTCAGACTTTTAGAAGGTCAATTAGATTAATATGGCAAGCTCTTTAGCGAGAATGATGCCTTGTCAAGCTAACAAGCAAATAAGGCTCTCCACCGAGCCAATCCCATTCCGGGCTATTGATCGAGATGATAGACGAACTAGATGTTGATCTGATGATTCAGTAGACAATCCACCTCATAAATGGGCTCATAGACGAGCTGATAAACAAGCATATTCAAAGGGCTGAGTGGACAAGCGATCATATGGGACAAGCTGATGGGCGAGTAGAGTGTTGGGCCTTTTGGGCGTTTGACCATTGGGCTCATCCCTAGGGCTTTTAGCAGCCCATTTGACTTAATCGTAAAAACACCCATAACATTATGTAAAATAAAAAACATATTCTCTACTAAAGAATTAAATACTGATAAATGTATTAAAAATGAGTTGAGTAAAGGATATTTTTAGCATGTTCATGCCATAATATATATCAAAAGCTCCCTAACCATTCACTTAATTATAACAACATAGAATGTATACATCCAAACCACTTATGTTGCCAAATGAAATGTTAAAGAAGCAAAGCAGCCTTGTATGTCTGACATTTCGTCAACAAATGAAAATTCTAAGTTAGAAAACCATAGATCGAGCAAAGTCGATCATTCGGATCACAAAAATGAAATCAGATTTTGTGATCGCAAACATGAAAGCGAAGTAGAAGATTCAAGTAGATCATGTGATGGTCGAGTGGGCAGCAATCTATTTCCCAAGAAAATTATGTAGCTCAAAAACGCCTTTGACGAGTGTGCCTTCTCCTTTAGAGTCATTGAATTCACGGCCGAAGAGGCGTGCAGTTCTATGTGGAGTTACTTACAACAACAGCAAATACAAGCTTAAAGGAACCATCCATGATGTCAAGAACATGAAAAACATGTTGATGGAAAATTTTGGATTTCAGGAGAATGGAATCGTTATGCTTACAGGTATCTTTTTCCACAAGTTTCAATGTTGTCAATATTATATATTTTATTGTTATCAATACAATGTAAATATTTGAGTGGATTGCAGAAGAGAAGAAACCAGAGCTTATTCCAATAAAGATGAAAAAAGAAAGGGCGATGAAGTGGCTTGTGCACGATTGCAAGAAAGGCGATTCACTTGTGTTTTACTTCTCAGGACATGGCATGAGACAACCTGATTTTGATGGTGATGAGACTGATGGGTTTGATGAAACTATTTGTCCCCTTGATTTTATGAAAGAAGGGATGATAATTGATAATGACATAAATTCTGTCATTGTTAACCCACTTGTGGAGGGTGTCACACTTCATGCTATTGTTGATGCTAGCCACAGTGGAGCTATTCTTGATCTCAAGTATAAGTACAACAAAGAGAAGAAAGTATGCCTTCATTCATATTTAGATAACACATCGAATATTTATAACGATTATGGTTTTTTGCAAAGTGTTTTCAAGTAGTTAAAGCGATTTAGATTTATTTGTTATTGTATTTCACTGAAAAATAACAAAAAAACATTCTGAGATTAAAATAGCATTTGAGCTTCTAGAAAAGTACGTATTTAATATTTTTCGGCATTTTTTCTAGCAATTGTTTTCTGGATTAAGAAAACGCTTGAACTATAGTCTTAGAGAAGACTTGAAATCACTTAAGTATATTAACAAAATATAGATGTTTAGTCAAAAAGAAAAATATTTACCGCTTAATAACTTTAATTGATAAGTATAGTAGAAAAATTAAACACTGAAATTATAGAACTAGTTATATGTTTACAATGATAGCATTGATTTGTTGCAGAAATTAAACAGGAAGAAGTGGGATGATAACATCCCACCAACTACACCAAGTGAGAAAAAAGCTACAAGTGGTGGATTAGCAATTTGTTTTAGTGCCTGTGCAGATGATCAAGTGGCTTCTCATACCACTGTAAGACATCTTTTATTTACACGAGACGTTTTTTAGCATATGCATGATTATTTAATATATGAATATTTCTTAATTATCTTTTACGTTCATTTCTGCATCAAACAAGCTTGTTTTATTTAAATGTAAACAAATTCTTGATTTTACAATGTATTTCAATCTAAAATTCGAGCAAACATGCAGGCATTCACAGGAAATACAATGAATGGAGCAATGACTTATATTTGAACAGAGTCTGTTAGGGAGCATCTTGGATTGACCTATGGAGATTTGCTTGACCTTATTCATGAGGCATTTGAAGAAGTTAACAAGAATGAATGCCTTATTACTGCTCAATTCTTAAAGAGATTTTATAGAGACAGCTCGTCACAGGTGAGCTTCAAATGTTTTTACTCTTCAGACTATAAACTTAGGGGGAGTATGGTTAGGATTGCTTTGTAAAAAGTATTTGCGCACAAATACTTAAAGCCCTTTGTCAAGTAAAATTTTAAGGTTTTTTTTTTATTTTTGGCAATTTCAAAAACTAATTAACTTTCAATTGAAAAAAGAGTTTTCAGCCCAATCCACCGCCACCCACCACCAAAAAAAAAAAAAAAAATTGTTTTTGTCCGCTCAAACAAAACAATTTTCACTCCCTACCTCTTTTTTCCCAAAATACCCTTAAGTAAAAGAATCCTACAATGACTTTTTTGCCCTTAGTCTAAATTACCAAACTTACCTTCATTTTTCCTTCTACCTTTCCTCCATTGAAGCTTCTTTCAAGCTTTTTCATTTATATTTTTTTATTTTTTATTTTTGTTATGTTCACATTGTTTCGTTAAAGTTAAGTAGACTAATTGTTATTGTGAGTTCAATCATACTGGATGATTTAATATAGTAACATAAAATTGAAGGTTGAAAAACTTATTTATTCCTAAAAGTGCGACACATCTGTGACAGGGGCCCCTCTTGTCATGAGTCTATGGTAGGAGGGGCTCTTGCCATGGGTGATTTTGGATCTTGATATAGTTTTCTGACTTTTCTTGCTTTTAGGTACCCTAAAATGATTTTCAATCGTTAAAATGATGACCTTCAGTTGATTGAGTCCCATAAATAACAAATTACCAATTAATTATCATTTTAAAATATGAAATGTCATTAGGTGACTATATACCCAATAATGTCCTTACTTAGTGGTAATTGGATCAATTGTGATTATAATGTTTATCAATGAATGTTCAAGGGCTTTATCTTATGATTTTGGAGTCCTTAAAAGCTAAAGTAATGGAGAAAATCCCTAAAAACCACACCCACCCATTATAGGAGGTGCTACTATCATAAGTGATCCACCCATGTCATCTGTGATAGGGAGGCCTCTTGTCACGGGTGGATGGGTTGTCCACCCATGAATGGCTTTGGATTTTGGGGATTTTATCACTTTTTCTTACTTTTAAGGACCCTCAAATGAACCCCAAACATTGAAAATGATGATATTTAGTTGATTGAGTCCCATAAGTTACAAATTACTACTTAATTGTCACTTTGATATTGAGATGTTATTAGATGACTATGTACTATCCAATGATATCCACACTTAGCACAAATTGAATCAAGTGTGATTATAATGCCTACCAATATTGTCCCAGTGCTTCATTTTGTTATTTTGGGGTCATTTGGGTTTTTAAAAGCAAGAAAAAATGATAAAATCAATCTCTAAGATTCAAAACCACCCATGGCAGAAGCCTCTCTTATCACTCATGGTTTAGGATTTTAGGGATCCTATCCCTTTTTCTTACTTTTAAGAACCCTAAAATGATCCCCAACATTAAAATTATGTTCTTCAGTGAATTGGGTCTCATAAGTAACAAATTACCATTCAACTGTCACATTGGTGTGTGGGCTATGATTATGTAATTATATACTATTTAATGATGTCCACACTTAGCACAAATTAGCTCAAATGTGGTTATAATGTCTATCAATGAATGTTCAAGTGTTTTATTTTGTTATTTTTGGGTTATTTGTGTCTTAGAAGCAAGAAAAAGGGATAGAATCCCCAAAATCCTAAACCACCCGTGAGAGGAGCTTCTCCTGTCATGGGTGGTTTTGAATTTTAGGGATTTTATCCCTTTTTCTTGCTTTCCATAAAATGATTATCAGACGTTGAAAATAATAATCTTCAATTTATTGGATTCCATAAGTTATAAATTACTACTTAATTGTTACTTTGCTATGTGGGATGTCATTTGGTGACTATATATCGTCGAATGATGTTCCCAGTGCAAATTTGGATCACGTGTGGTTATAATGTCTATCAATGAATGTCCATGGGCTTTATTTTGTTATTTTGGGGCATTAAGGGTTGTAAAAGTTAGAAAAATGAGAAATCCACCCAAATCCAAAACCACTCGTAACAAAAGCCCCTATTCATGATCTTTTGATAAGAGCCCCTCTTGTTATGGGTGCATCGTACTTTTTGGAAAACATTTGTTTTCCAATCTAAGATCTTATGTTTTTATACTAAATCACCTAGTATAATTGGACTTATAACAACAATTAATCTACACAATTTTAACTGAGTAATGTGAACGCAAAAAAATAAAAAAATAAAAAAATAAAAAAAAATCTTGGATGAAAAGACTTGAATGAAGAAGCTTCAATGGAGGACGAAAAAAAGTAAGAGAAAGAAGGAATGTTAGTTTGGTAATTTAGACTAAAGGCAAGAGGTTTTGAAGAAAGGTAGGTAGGAAAGTTAATTTGGTAATTTAGGCTAAGGGCATAAGAGTCAATTTAAGTTTTTTTTTTTTTTTTTTTGTCTTAAGAGTATTTTGATCAAAACGGGGTGTTGGGTGCAAATCATTTATTGAAAGAAGTTAAAACAAATTTTTCTTTAGAATGTGCAAAAAACCTTTTTTTTTTTTTTTTTTTTTTTTGGGTAGTTTTGAATTTCTCGTTTTTTTTTTTCAAAAAAATTATGTTTTAGGTCTGGAAAAAAATAGTTCAAAGGGTTTTGTAATTCTAAATTTAACAAATATATTTGAAAGTTATATTATACATTATCAAAAGCATTTTCGAGTGTGTGATTAGTTAATTTAAATGGAGACTCACAAGTTCACATTTATTTTTGTTTTTGTGAATCTATTTCATTTTGAAATCACATTTTCCATATGTTAATTTTAAAATGCATTATTGTATTCATTTTCCTTTTTAATGGATATTTACAGAAGCCTCAATTTTCATCCTCGGAACAATTTGATGTTTACAAAAAACACTTCAGATTGTACTGCATGGTATAGCATGGATCTGTATACTTTGGACGACTTATTTCTTAAATAATTTGTATCTCAAGCATCTCCATTTGCTGTTATGGAGGAGCGCTTGAATTTAGACTGCTTTTGTACACACAAAAAAAGTGCCTTGAATACATTCATATTTTACTTGATTTGATACATATTGAAATTTATTTTTCCTAATAATGTTTTAAGAGTGATTAACTTTTAATTATTTCTTTAGTTGTTTGAACAATATTTCATTCATTACTATATGATAAAAAAAAAATGAGTTTAATAGTTTGTTTACTTGAGGGATTAGGAAATAAAAATGTACAATAAGATTGATTATTAATGTTTAATTGCTCTAAATTAATCCGTAATGGGAATGAAATTATGAGTCACACACAAATTTAATATTGTAGAACGAGATTGTCATTTCTCTCGCCTAACTTGGGATTCCCAATCCCATTAATTTTTACAATTGAAAAAGTATTTTTTACCCTTATTAAAAAAATAAAATTGGAAATAAAAAAAAAAAAATTGTTTTCGACAAGTTTGTTTTAATAATAAATAAATTTTTATAGTATTCGATATTTAGAGTTAAAATCTATTTGAGTGTATCAATATATTAAAATAATTCGTGATATGACATAACAATAAATAATAATTTTTAGAATTTATAAAAAATTAGCTTAATAAGCATAATAATATTATATATATATATATAAAAACATATTTCTTGATCACCAAAAAAAAAAAACCATAATTTTTTTCCAAAAATGTTAAAGAAATATATATTTTTAATCAAGGATATTTTTATAACTTATAAACAATTCATTCCTATTCTAAGTTAAAATAAACTTCACAAAAGAAATATTATTGATTCTAATTATGATTCATACAATTGAAGTAAACAAATTATTCTGATTGATATATAAAATTAAATTCTAGATCATTCTGATTATAGGCAAGTAAACACACCATAAGAGAATCATTAGATTGTTTAATCAAGGTAGGATTTGGGTTAATAAGTAGGTTTTCATGCCAATAAATTTCTAACAACTAAATGAAAAATTAAACATTTCACTTTTTCTACATTTCTTAAAATTCAATTATTAATATGGTGATATACACATTAATAATAATAATTCAATTCACTTGTAAAATGTATTAATTTATCAATTATCACATCATTGGTTGTGATAAAAACAAGCTATAAACATAGTACTGATATCTCTGTACAATAAATATGATTTACACGCATAATATAAGTACACCTATTATTAATTTAAAAATTAAACTATTACTACAAGTACCCAATCAAATGAACAGAGGTGATCTAAATACAAAATATCTCTAAAACTATTAAGGTTGGCTAATGTTGGATTGCCAAAAAGGTTAAATTGAGAAGTTTTTGAAACTTTAGGAACCATGACTTTCAATAATATATTTATAGTTTAAAATAACATAAATTGTCAAGATATAAAGACTAAAATAAAAGATTACCCTAAAATTTGTTGGGTTGGATTCCCTTTTATATGGACACAACCCATAAAATTGGCCCATTTGGTCAAAATGAGTGAGAGATCCATTAGGTTTTTTTGGATGATATAAAAACCCTCATTTTTGCTCATTAGAATTAGAAGTGAGAGTATGAAAATAAAAGGAGAGAGGCAAAATTTGTGTGGTGAGGCTCGCCTACCACAAAAACAAGAAAAAGAGAGAGAAAGAGAAAGAGAATAGAAAGAGAGAGATTGAAGAAGAAAAGAGGTGAAAACAGCAAAGAAGCAACTTTCTTGTAATTGCTATTTCTTTTTCGTGCACTATCCGATTGAGCTGAATTTAGGAGAGCATATTAAGCACTTGTAGTTTTTGAGGTCGTAGATCGGAGTTCCTTGTGATGAGTTTTGACTATCGAAGCAGTGTTGCTTGGAAGACAAGGTCTGAACTGCGTAGTTTTGATCAAAGGTCTCCAACTCTTTTGTCTGTCGTCCGGTTAAGCTTATATTTGGACAATAGTTTCATGAGACATGGATCTATAATTTAGATGGTGTGATTTGTGATCAGAGAACTCTCCAGAGAGATACACTGTCGGAATAGTGGCTCCGAGATTGATTTCTATATCTCTTTCCTCTTATTTGATATCAAATTGTGATTGTTGCTAAGAATTAAATTTCTTGATGATGTTACTATGTTAAATCCCTTGATAAAGTTAGAGAATTATTGTAAACTCATAGTCAGATTCATGTGAAAGTTTTTTGGGTGGACTATAGTCTAGTGGTTTTTACTCCTCAAATTTGGGAGGTTTTTCATATTAAAAATTAGATTGTGTCATTTTATGCATATATGAATTGCTTGGTTGCTTAATTGCTGTATATAATTATTGTGAGATTGTGTTATATTCAATTGGTTTCTACTAGGCTCACACACAATGGGAAAAAATTTATTTTGTTATTTATTCCGTTTTTACACTTTCTCCCATTGAAGTGGTATTAGAGCTTGGTTGTTAGTTTTTGTTTGTTGTGTTGAACATGGAGACCAATCTAAATCTGACCGGAATGATTACTTTGAATGGTTTAAATTATTACATTTGAAAAAAGATGATGGAGGATCTTCTTTACGTGAAAGATTATCATTTATCGGTTTTTAATGAAACTAAGCCAGACAATAAATTTGATGTAAAATAGACCTTACTTCATCGATAAGTATATAGATTTATTAGATAGTGGGTAAATGATAATGTAATGAATCATATTAGTGAGAAGACACATGCAAGATCTTTATAGAATAAACTTGAACAGATGTATGCAAGAAAGATAGGGAATAATAAGTTATACCTAATTAAATAGATGATCAACTTGAAATATAAAGATGGAGCTCCTTTATCTGACCACATGAATATATACCAAGGGATTTTAATTTAGCTTGTTAGAATGGGTATCAAATTTGATAATGAGATATAGATTTTATGGCTTCTTGGTACATTGCTAGAGTCATGGGAAACTTTCATAACTTCATTATCGAACTTCACTCCAAATGGTGTAATCACAATGGATTTGGCCAAAGGAAAACTTTTGAATGAGGAGATGTGAAGAAAAACATAGGGTATTATTTCACAGTCAGAAGTTTTGATTACTGAAAGGAGAGAAAGAAGTAAAAGCAGTGGTCCAAAGAACAGAAATCAGCACAGAAGTGATTTTAACAAGTTTGTAAATGTTGAATGTCATTATTGTCACAAAAAATGGCACATCAAGAAATACTATAGACAATTGAAAAAGAAAAACAAGAATGACACAGGCAAGGAAAAGAAAAATGAAGGAAACAGCAGTGGTACTAGAGTTGTTGCTACTTCTCAAAAAGACTTTCTTCTTGTTTATGATAAAGATTTAATCAATTTTACTTGCCATGAGACTAGTTGTGTAATTGATATTGGTGCCTCTATTCACGCCCCATTTTGAGAGGATTTCTTCACATCTTATACACGATGTGATTTTAAAAGTGTAAAGACTGGCAAAAGTTATAGGCATGGGAGATATGTGCTTGGTAATGACTAACAGTACAAGATTAGTTATAAATTTATTAGGTTTGGTTCCCTCTTATATGGACACAACCCATAAAATTGACCCATTTGGTTAAAATGGGTGAGAGGCCTATTAGTCTTTTTTTTTTTTTTGTGGTATAAAAACTCTCATTTTTACTTATTAGAATTAGAAGTGAGGGTGTGACAATAAAAGGAGAGAGAGATAACAACTGTGTGGTGAGGCTTACTTGCCAGAAAAACAAGAAAAAAGAGAGGAAGAGAAAGAGAAGAGAAACAAAGAGATTGAAGAATAAAAAGGGTGAAAGCAGCAAAGAAACACCTTGTGCAGCTTTCTTGTAATTGCGATTTCTCCTTCGTGCACCGTTTGATCGAGTTGAATTTTAGAGCAGGTTAAACATTTGTAGTTCTTAAAGTTGAATAGTCTGATCATAGATCGAAGGTCCCTATGGTGAATTTCGATCGTCGAAACAATGCTAGTTGGAAATACAGGATCTGAATTGTGCAGTCTTGATCAAAGGCCTCTAACTCCTTCATTTGTCATTTGATTAAGCTCAAATTTGAACAGCAGCTTTATGAGACATGAAAATACATGTGTGATTTGTGATCGGAGGACTCTCCGAAGAGATACATTACTGGAATAGTAGCCCCAAGTTTAATTTTTCTATCTCTTTTCTATTATTTCATATCAAATTGTAATTGTTATTAAGAATTGAATTTTTTGATGATGTTGCTGCGTTAAATCCCTTGATAGAGTTAGAGATTTATTGTAGACTCATAATTTAATTTACAGTGAAAGTTTTTTGGATGGACTACGGTCCCATGATTTTTACTTTTTAAATTGGGGAGTTTTTCCACATTAGAAATCAGATTGTGTCATTTGTGCATATGTGGATTGATCGGTTGCTTGATTGTTGCGTATAATTATTGTGGAATTGTGTTATATACAATTGGTTCCTACTAGGTTCACATACAATGGAAATAAAATTTATTTCGTTATTTATTCCACTGTTACGTTTTCTCCCATCAGAATCAAAGTTAAGTGGAAAAAGAAAACATCTTTGAGAGCATGTTTATATCTATACTATGTAGATAAGTGCCAAATTCCTGAGCCTTAGCCTTGTTAAATAAGGATGAATTAGTCCTAGTCTGATCAATTTTAGCCATTTCAGTGAATTAGGCTAACATTAAAGAGCTGTGATTTTACAACCCGAAATTTTGCATCTGCAGGCATGATAGAATTTTTGGTTCTTTACTATTTATTTCGATGTAAATATACTAAAACGTAGATATACAATTGAATATATATATATATATCTATATATATGTATGTGTATATGTAATATAACAAAGAATGTGAACCCCTTAAATATTAAAACAAGAATAAAAACAATAAAATATCAAAATAGGAACAGTATGAATAAAAACACATAATTTGATATTTTATTTGATTTCTTTTGAAATTGGGATAATCCTGAAAAACCCCTTGAAAACAAAAATAATCTCATTTCACCTTAGCTTTTGAAAATATTAGCTAAAAATCCCCCTACCGTCTCTCAAAAGCGGTTTCCATTTAAATTTCGGTGGTTTTGTGATAAAAAATACTAAAAGACCAAAATACTCTTATAAATTTTAAAAATTAAATAAAAACTACACTTGCTATATTAAAAAATTAAATAAAAATAATAAAAATTAAATAAATGAAATAATAAATTTTTATTTAAAAAAAAAAACTAAAATTACATTAAACCGAAAAACAATTACGCAGATTTCACTGCATCACAACAACACACACCAAGCAAAAAAAAGTTCATCGCTACAATTACATCAAACAAGTACATTACATCAAACAAACAGATTTCATTACATCAAACAATATAAACCAAATTTCAGATGCATAAAACCAAACAAACAAATTTCACTACATCCAATAATCAAAAAAACCCAGGAACAGTGCCTATAGATCCCCATTCGCACCGCCGCACTACTCTACAACGAAGGCACACAACCTGCCGTTCCTTACCGTCCTCTCCATCTCCTCCACGAACTGCGTCGGAACAGCGCCCGCACGATATGATCTGCTTCCTCACCGCTGTGCGCAACAGCACTCAGCCCTCCAGCGCCTACAGATCGACCTTTGCACCGCCGCACTGCTTTGCCTCCGTTCGCACCGTCGCACCGCTATATGTAACAGCACTCAGCCCTCCAGCGCCTACAGATCGACCTTTGCACCGCCGCACCGTCGCACTGCTTTCCCGTCGTTCGCACACAGCCCGCCGTTCCTCATTGTCCTCTCCATCTCCTCCACGAACCGCGTCGGAACAGCCCCTGCACAATATGATCCGCTTTCGCACCGTCGCACCGCTCGACGCAACAGCACTCAGCCCTTCATTCCTCGTCGTCCTCTCCACCTAGTCCATGAACCAGTGCGTCGTGAACGCCACGTCGAAGATCCCATTGAAGAACAAACCAACATCACCGCTTGTATAATTAGAGTCGGCGATGGCGTAAAAAAGGGCGGCGACTATGGCGTACGGTTGTGTGTTGAGCGGTGATGGGTTAGGCTTTTGAATGGTGATGGTGATTGGGTGAGATCTGGGAGAGAAAGAAAGAGAGAAAGAGAGAGACAGTAGTGGTGATTAGGGGTGGGCACCAAAACATGGAACCGACCCGAACGACCAGATCCGAACCGATCCGTGGGTGTTCGGGCCGGATTCCATGTTAACTATAAAGCTGTTCGGGTCAACAAAATGAAAAACATGGTGTTTGACGGATCGGTTCGGTTCCATAGGGTCAAAACCGAACCGACCCGTGAATAGGGGTAAAAGCGTAATTTCGCAGGTCCCTTTATAATGTCAGTCACACACAAATCTCAAACCCTAGCCGAAAAAACATCCACCCGATCTCAGTTTCTTCTTGCTGGTTCTTGTCGCCGCGCCGCACGGTTTCCCCCTTCTTCCTCCTATCGCTCGCCGGCCGTCACATTTCGTCTCTGTTGCCGTTGCCGTGGCCCCGTCATCACCATGAGTCATCTCCAACCGTTGCTGTCGACGCCGTCTGTCAATCTGTTGTCCTTGTCAGCGTCACCGTGATTCACGTAAGCTCTTCTCGCAGTCGCCATCACCAACTCGTGGTCCGTGAAGCCGTGGCCGTGAATCTGTTGTCCCCGTCAGGCCATCACCAGCTCGTGGTCCGTGAAGCCGTGGCCGTGAATCTGTTGTCCCCGTCAGGCCATCACCAGCTCGTGGTCCGTGAAGCCGTGGCCGTGAAGCACAAGTCCCCGTCAGGCCAGCACCAGCTCGTGGTCCGTGAAGCCGTGACCGTGAAGCACAAGTCCCCGTCGGCCATCACCAGCTCGGTACTCATCAATCTTGTATATATTTGATATTTCAGATCTGTTTCAGTTTAAATATTTCAGATCTGTTTCAAGTTCAGTATTTTAGTTTAAGTTTTTTACAGTTTTAATCATCAATCTATTTTGGACATTGATGCAGAGTAGTAGCCAGCTTGATACATCCTATTTCGAACCGAAATTTAGGCCCAAACATGGAAACCGAACCGAACCGAACCGAACATTGGGTGTTCGGTTCGGGTCGGTTCCTCTCCTTCATCGGACCATGTTCGGATCCAAAAGTGACGATCCGCGAATTTATCATGTTCGGGTCGGTTCCGATAGGAACCGATCCGAACATGGTAATGCCCACCCCTAGTGGTAATGGGAGGGAGGGAGTAATTAATGGGTGGTGATGATGACCGGGAAATTGTTTTTAGGTTTTATTTTTTCTTTTTTTATTTAATTAAAATCTCAATAAATGGGATGTAGCTGTCATCCAATATTTTGGTATCAAATGACATTTTTACCCTCAAAAACTAACGGATCCGTTACTTTATTGACAAATTCATTATTTCATTAAACGGTTGGATTGTTTTAGATATTATTTTTAAAACCAGAGATGGTTTGATATTATTTTCAATTTCAAGGGGTAAATTAATAATAACCCTTTGAAATTTAATAAGATTGAGTTTCAGATCAAGAAGAAATTGCAGTAAATTTGAGATGCTTTATGAAATAATATTGGAAAAATAAAACAATCAAAATAATGCTATGATGTGAGGTGCATATATATACAAAAATGAAGGGTGCTAATTATACATATAAAAGAGCTCTTGCCCAAATATTGAGATCCACAAGGCCGGGACGAAGAAGGATAAAAAACTCCGATCGCTTTTAACTTTGCTATTAAGCACTGTGTTATAATCTCCTTTTTATTTTTCGAAATGAGAATCTCTTTTGTTTTATGCTCTAGATTTCAAATAAAAGGATTTAATCTAATGTATGTGTAATCCTCCAGTCCCATACAATCAACAAACGAAGGATTGGATTGAAAATTATCCAATCCCAATCCATTAACCCTTGCAACAAACATACCATTAGGATTAGGCTTCCAGCTCTAGAAATTTTAGTGCCTTTTAGCATTAGTTTCAGGCATTGAACAATACAAAAGCCTTTGGCAAATTGGAGGCCGATCCCTTCCAAGTGATCAAATTCTTATTTTCCTCCTTTTTCTTATTTTTATAAATTCAGTTTTCATTGCTAGGAATTGGGTTCCTTACAAAAGATGAATCATTATGGATCCATAGTAAATACAAAGAAGGATAGAATCCTTACAAAAGAGAGTGCAACAGTTAAGAAAAAGATGAAATCTTCTCGTTCTTTTATTGGCATCTTCATTCTTATCAAGCAGCTAGCAGACAGACTTTTAATTTGATTCAAAAAAATAGCATCATTTTTTTTTTTATAGGTGGCAAAGCAAAAATATTCCTCATCTTTTATACGTCCGTATTTTTCACTCAATCTCTGAGCTCAAGAGTATTTCAGATTCTATAATTTCGTGGCACATAACTGACTTATGCAAGATGTGACATGTCAAAGTTGATTGATTATCATTCATCAACTAAATATGTTAATTCTCAAATAAAAATTTAATTCGTGAGAGAATAATTTTCCTTTCCAATTAAAGTGCTAGCCCGGGAGTCAAAAAGAGCATAGTCGAACTCGAATCTAACCAGATATAAAGAAATGCTTTCTATCCCCGCAATAAAAAATAACCGAATTGAATCTGGTTCGCCATTATTTGTTTAGTGATAAAATACGCCTGAAAGTGAAAGTGATATATCAATTCAACCTAAAATCTTCTTATATGCCTCACCAGTCACCCACCCTCCTCAAGTATACCAAAACAAAAACCAAATGGCAACTAGAGGAGAAAGGTGCAGTGGATGTGGACGGCAGCTATGGATCCCGGTAGGGGCACAAGTCATCCGATGTGGGGTTTGCCAGGCAGTCACAAGGGTTCGACCTTTTGACCGTTGGGGCCAAGCCCGTCCACCTGGGTGGGGATTTATGAACCCCAACATGCCGGGTCCGGTCAAGTACCGCCCAAATGGCCCTCCAATATATAATAACAATGGTTTTAATCCAGCACAACGAGCTCAATATGCCGAACCACGTCCTCCACGTCCTGCTTTGCCCTCTCCTCCAGTTTATGGAAGGAAAAGGGCTCTTCTTTGTGGAGTGAATTATCATCAAAAAAGTTACAGCCTTAAAGGAAGTGTCAACGATGTTAAGTGCATGAAGTATCTTCTCGTTGAGAGGTTGGGGTTTCCTGTTGACTGCATCCTCATGCTAACAGGTATGTACCGTGTATGATTTCTCTCTATACAAATATTATATATATATATATATGAGCTTTACTTGTTATATATTATTAGAATCATGAATTATTTATACAGATGAAGAGAAGAATCCACTTAGGATTCCTACAAAACAAAACATGCGAACAGCCATGCGATGGCTGGTTCAAGGTTGCCAGCCGGGGGACTCGTTGGTATTTCATTTCTCGGGGCATGGTTCAAGGCAACGTGACTATAACAATGATGAGGTAGATGGCTTTGATGAGACGCTGTGTCCTCTTGATTATGAGACCGAGGGTCCCATAATTGATGATGAAATCAATGAAACCATTGTAAGGCCATTGACTTATGGAGTCAAACTTCATGCCATTGTTGATTCCTGCCGTAGTGGAACTATACTCGACCTACCATTTGTCTGTAGGATGAACGGGTCAGTCTAATTTTTTATACTTTCTCGTGTATTTTTATAATTATTTTGCAAGGAATTCGTTTTTATGTCGTTATATTTTCTACGTTGTCTTCCCTTTTGTTATAATCAAGAATTTTAGTTCTTAACGTACAAGTTAAGATGACCTATTTTTTCTTACATGAGTGTATTTTTTATTATGTATGAGTAGCGAAGGTTACTATAGGTGGGAAGATCAACGATGTCCAGCGGCTTACAAAGGTACAAGCGGTGGGCTAGCTCTCTCTATAAGTGCTTGTGATGACCATGAAAACTCATCTGATAGCAGTGTGAGTGGATTAAGTACCCTATTGTTTTTTTTTATCGTTTGATTCCCCTCCCATTTTCAATTCTACATGCATGATGGCTAATCTGATCATCAAAACATATATTTCAATAAGTGGATTTAATTATCTCTTAATTTGTAATTTTTTTAAATCACTCATTATCATGGTTCCAACAATTGCTATTTGTTAATCGATTGGTGAGACAACGGTTGACAATTTAATCGGCCAGTACTGTTAACCAATGGTTAAACTGAGTCAAACCTATAAAAAAAAAAAAAAAATATTTAGGATCACAATACAATCATATGACTATTGACCAATTAATTTGATACTTTTACCTATTGACTATTAGGATTTAACAGCAACTTTTTGAAGGTAATAAATATTTTTGTTGAGTTTCGGAATCTCAAAAGAGGTTAATGTCATTATGGCCAAAACTTAGATATTGATATAATTTCATCAAACGTCAGAGAAGGTTTGTGTAATTTACTCAATTATATATATATATGCTCTTAAATAAACCCTAATTTGATTTTTCTTTCTCTCTTACCTCTCACGCATCCTCTTCTCTCTCACCCTCCTCTCTCAACTCACTTTACGCCAGTCGCACCAGTCACCAAGCCCATAATCATCATATTGCATGACCTGCACCAAATCATTATCATCATCACCACATATGATCGTCATCATCACTGTCGCACCAGATCATCACAATCACCACCGCACAAAACCTAACCCCAACCTCATCATACCGTACTGACCCCTCTCTCACTCTCTTATGCCATTGTCTCTTTCTTCTCTAGTCAATTTTGTGGTTTGTTTCTCTAATCTTTCTTCTTTATGGTGGTTGTAAGATAATATTCTATTTTTTAGTGGTGTTAGTGGTGATTTCCATTCGATCTTGTGGTGGTTGAACTAGCCAAGTTAGGTGAGTTGACCGATTAATCCGTCAGCTTGGTCGAGCACTCACCTTCAGTGAGCAGGAACCCCAATTTGGGGGTTATCGACATGATACAGTGCAGGTCATCGATTAATCGAAGAAAAATCGATCAAATTGATCGATTTTTGGAACATTGTTCATTACATTCTCTCTCCTAAAAAAATCTCTCTCCTTTAAGTAATTCGAATGTAATATGCATGGTTTTCATTGGTAATCTTAACAATTTAAAAGTTAGGATGCAATAACCATAAAATTATTATTATTATTATATATACATAGCTTTCATCGGTGGTCTTAACAATTTAAAAATTATGATGCCCTGACTATAAAATTAATATATATATATACACACACACACACATAAAAGCATGACCCGTCTTTAGAAGTGATTTATTAGGATTTAGTTAAATCCACGGAGCATACGTTCATAATTATATAGAACCTGTACATATGGTAGCATGACCTTTTGTTAGAAATGATTCATTAGGATTTGGTTAAATGGATGGTGCAGGGGTTTATAGACAAACTATCGACGGGTGCGTTGACAATTAGCTTCATTCAAGCACTGGAAAATGAACCCGGCATAACATATGGGTGCTTGCTAAAGTCCATGCGCCATTCAATTTGTCAGGCTAAAGCCGGAATACGCATCGACGGTGCCATTGCAAATCTTTGTAATAATACTGTCTTTAGGTGCAACGTATCACAGGTACTTTTCGTCAATCCCTTTTGTTTTAGAATTGCAATGTCTCACAACACACTGCTGTTTTAACTTGAGTCTATTTACTTAGGCGTTAGGTTGTATTTGAGGTTTTTCAAAATTCTAAAATTAACCACTACTTTTTTTTTTTTTCTAAAAGACAAATTCTCATTTTAAAATCGTGTTCGATAAATGATATTCAAAGTGATTTAATTTCATCCGGGAATGATTATAGAGTAAATATCAAGGGACCCGGGCAAGATTCACGGCAAATCATATATGTATTTTTGAACATTCTTAAAACTTCCCACAATATTTTGATAAATACAAACGCAACCTTATCGTTAATATGTCATGAAACATCATAAAAAATAATTGTTGATTTGGCAGTTAGAGAATTAAATGACTATATTTACTCCTTTTCAATCTCTAATATACAAATAATTAAAATATTTTAATTAATTGTTAAAATTTTAAAATAAAATTGACTATTTGATCCAAGTTAAAGAATTCTTATCAAACTATTCAATAAAATAAAATTGAAAACCAAATGGTATAAAGTTAACCCTTTAATGAATTTAATCTAAACATTATACAATTTAAATGATTAAGTACTTTTCTTAATCTTAAAATATTAAGAGTTTAAGTCTCATCTTTATCTTAAAATATAATATATGAATAGGTTTATCTAAATTTAATTCTCCTCCCTCACCATTAAATATATATATATATATATATATATATAAAAGAAGGAATTACAAGAAAAAGTTTTGAAGCTTCCGTTTTCACATGTAGAAAACAATTTTTTCAAAGACGAATATTGATCGCACCCACTACTAGTTAAACCTTTTTAAAGTTAATTGCTGGCTCTATCAAATGTTTGAAAAGTCAAAAATAGCCATAATATGAGATCTCGTTGTTTTTCACCTTACAAAAAGACATATGGAAACAAGGAATTACAAGAAAAAGTTTTGAAGCTTCCGTTTTCACATGTAGAAAACAATTTTTTCAAAGACGAATATTGATCGCACCCACTACTGGTTAAACCTTTTTAAAGTTAATTGCTGACTCTATCAAATGTTTGAAAAGTCAAAAATAGCCATAATATGAGATCTCGTTGTTTTTCACCTTACAAAAAGACATATGGAAATTAAAATTTTTCAATTTTTCAAGAAACATCCATTTTGAATAATATTAAAATTTTTTTTAAAAAGTAAGAATTATATTTTCACAAATAAAAGGACAAACTAAAATCGCAGGTGCCCTTGATCTCATCTATTTGAAGGAGATCGCAAGTGCACTACAACCCTAACGGGAAGATGGCACCGAATACACTCAATGGAAGAGATTTAGGACACGTCTACAAATTAGGAATCATTTGCTTGGAGAGAGAACATAATTCTTATTTTGTGATTTCAATGCTTAGTAGTAATTATTGGACCACACGTAAAATTAAGAATTAAGTTCCCTTTGGAATGAGAAATTAATTTTCTCTACCCATCTAAGGAATATATCAAGCTCTCTTTCTAATGGAACTTTATTCCCTTGGACTTTTGTTTCTAATTGGTAAACATGCCCTTGACGTGGTCTTTTTATTCTAATCTCCATAAACTTTAAGTTTGCAAAAATTCAAGATTATTTTAAGAAAAACACACCTAATCACATTCGTTTGGAAGAGACCGCTGGTGCATGATTCCCACCATGGGGGGATCACACCGAATCTTCTTTTATGGGGAGATCACCATGAAGATCTAAGGGTTTTTTTTTCCACAATAAAAAAAAAAAAATTCTGTTAATTACTTATTTTTTAATTTTTTTTTTAGAATGAAATATTCTGTTAGTTTTAATTAGATTAAATGCTCATTATTGTACAACTTTAATCAAATTAAACTTTTTGGGCTGCAATAGCATGCAGAGAACACACGCATTGATTTGACCATGATAGGACAAAATTTTCTTTCCAACCATTAATTTTGATTGAGGACCAATTGTAAAGGATGTCGATGTTAGCTTTCTAAAAGTCCTTTCCATGTGTATAATGCCAAAGATTTCATGAACCATGTGCAATTCCTTCAAGTACCAATAAATTTAGAAAGAGTGAATTACATGGTACTTTTCCAAGTTTTATCCAAAAATAGATAAAAATATAATTATATTTTTATTGCACAAAACCCCTCATACTTAACGTGACTTTAATCAACATTAACTGAATGAAGAGCATTTAGGTTTTTTCTCTTGGGATCACTAGGCTAGTGGAAGATGACTCTCTCTCTTTCTCATCATAAACATAATCACTCACCATCACCGGTTCGCACCCACCCACTATCGCCAGTTCTCACCCACCATAAAACTTTCCATTTCTCTCTCTTCTCTCTTCCCTCTCTTCCCTCTCTTCCTCCAATTCGCAGGTTCTCACCCACCATAAAACTTTTCATTCCTCTCTCTTCTCTCTTCCCTCTTTTCCCCTTCTTCCTCCAATTCGTTCCTCTAATCTGTTTGTCTCCACCATCGCATAGCTCTAGCTTCACCATCGCCGGTTCTCACCCACCATAAATCTAGCTTCACTTTCTTCTCTCTCCACCGTCACACAGATCTGGCTTCTCGTTCCTTCAATCTGTCCAACTCCACCACCTGTACAACAATAGCTCACTCTCATTTCAAGTTGGAGAAGGTCGTCATCATCACTGATGAAGAGGACGATGATGTCATCTTTAATCTTGTCTACTTCAACGCGATCTCCCTTTCCTCCTCTGCTTCTCCCCCGCCGACTACCTTCCCCAATGATCTCTTGGTTTTCATGTTTATTTTTGGTTTCTGTGATTGGTTTCTATGTGTATGTTTGGGTTTCGTGTTTGTAGATAATGAAAATATTTTTTTTTGGTGTTTGGTTTTTCTATATTTGGTTTGCGTGGTGGATGTGTGATGGAGCTGGACGGACTGGAGAGAGAAGTGTTTATAGATGATGAAGTTGATTTTTTTTTATGTTTGGTTTGCGTGGTGGACGTGTGATCGAGCTGGAAGAACTGCAGAAGGAAGAAAGAAGAGAGAGAAATGAAGAGTTTTGATGGTGGGAGAGGTGATGAAGTTGATCGGTGACAATGAATGGGTGAGATGAGAAAGAGAGAGATCTTCCAGTAACCCCATCGATCCCGAGTGAAATGACCAAAATGTTCTTCACTCAGTTAACGTTGACTAGTCAACGTTAAGCATGAGGGTTTCGTGCAATAAAAATATAATTATATTTTCATCTGTTTTTAGGCAAATCTCAGGGGAATGTTGTGCAATTCACTCATTTAGAAAATATAAAAAAACAATTAATAAAGAAGATTAGAAAAACATAACTAAAAGATCCTAAAGTCCAACGAAGTGCTATTTGAGCCAGGTCATTTAAAATACTCATAAAACATATTATTTTGTCTGTTTCATGATTCAATCGAATCATCATTTGAATATCGAAATGTCTGATTTTTGCCTCTCCATGCATATATAGATTGGTTTTTCTCCCAAGTTTTTATCTTTCATCTTGCTTGTTTTTTTCGTTCTTGTATATGGTCGAAATTTACTGCAGCCAAAGCTAAATTAAAGACGCAAGAATTTCATCAATTGTTTGTTTTTATCAAGCATTAAAATTTTAGAGCTAACAGTATCTCTTAAAGTTTCTGCTAAACCATTCTTCAACAAATGTATTTTTTATTTCTTGTCAAACTAAATAAGCTAAATTACCCTTTCATTCCTGGATTTAACACATCAAACTAATAGTCGGACTGTTTTCAATTTATTTGTCAAAATAGTGTGGGGGTTTGTCTATTTTTCGAAAAACAAGGATTGATTTTGCTGTAAGCCTTATCTCGGGGACCTTTTGGTGTTTACCTATTATTGTGTGATCATAAACATTTTCAACTATACTTATCAAAAATGTTTATTTAAAGGACACATTAATTTTATGCTTATCATATGATTCGGTAATTAAACATGAAAACAACAATAAGGTAGAGTTGCACTCACATCCCTTGAGCTTTGCCATTATTACAGCCAAGTTGCTTTTTTTCTACCGATGCAACCCTACAATAAACATACATTATGTGCATGTGTAACCTAAACAAGTCTATTGTCAAATGCCCTTATATCACAATAAGATCACAAAAAAAAAAGAGCAATTTGAAAAGAAATTGTGAAGTGGCCTTCTTTATTTTGAGGTTAGCCTCCCTGTTCTCCAAACAACATACAATACAACCCAAGACTATTGTCAAACTGTTAGCATCCATGAACCGCCTAGCATATCTTAATCAACAAAGAATATTCATACCAACTTCAAGACAATATGCTGGGAAGTATGATTGTCATGGGAATTTATGGAAACTGAAATTAGTGCTGGAATTAGTTGTAGAAGATTGTTTTGTTTTCTTTCAAGGCCCATTTCCACAAATACCCATCTGAAATCCATAATAATCTGAAAACAAGCCCAAAACTTTCAACCTTCAAATTCTGGGGAAGGCATTGATCCATTGATGCACTTCACTGTTGTGGAAGAGGACAAGTAACATTGCTTCAATGTTCATGTCTCCTTTTGTTATTTAAAACATAATCACATGAAAATACTGTAATAGCCGCCCTTCTGTTAGAAATTATTTTCATTTAATAAGTCCAATGGTTGTGATTGTGGAAAAACAATCTTTGCTCGTTTGACTGCATTTATGTTAAATATATATTGAAGGTGTGAGTGCATTTTTTCCTAATATATGGTAACAATTTTTGTTATTGATAAAGGAATTGGCGACGAAGTAATGGTAACAATCATTGTTTATTGACAATTCAAAATATATAAATTAGTTAACTAAGTTTCTTTCAAAAAAAAAAAAAGTTATAGTTAACTGAGTTCCATTTTTTTTTTATCTATATCTTCTGTTTATATAATAATTTAATTAAATCTACGAATTCTTCTATGATTTAATTATTTGCAAGAGTCCTAAAAGAGAAAAAGGTTTTTACATAGTTAACATAAAAAATAATTTATTATAATATTTGAAATTTAATATGTAATTTTAGAAAGATTTTAAATTAATTGTGTGAAGTTTAGTAAACCTTATTGATTCGTTGTTTTTGCAGTTGCCTCAGTTGTCCTCGTCCGAGACATTCGACATTTACTCAAAGCAAGTCAATATGTAATATTTTATTTGCTTGTTTTTATAATTTGAAAGCAACTACATACAGAAAAGAATAAATACAAGTACCTGCTTTTATTTATGGAATAATAAAGTTTTCTAGTAAATTATACCGTAAAATACCTTGTATCGTAGGTACAATTGATTGGTGTTATTTTAGAGAATCAAAAGGTTATATTTAATCTAGAGTTTATTAAAGGTTGATATATATATATATATATAGTTTAAATGATAGTTTTGATGAAATTCATGAATTCTATAAATTTCGTTATCAGTAAAATAGATTTACTACCAAGTGACGTTAAAAATCTTTTCATCAGTTCTTTACATGCTTCTTTGTATACTAATCAAGTAAACAAATATTAAGAATGTTCGCACGGATCTTTACACAATGCTTTATTTTCACCATTTCCATTTAGAATTGAGAAACCGTTTCATCCATCTTTGCAAGCTCCCACCTACTAGCATCAACCATCATATGGATCTCTTCCATGGACATTTGGAAGAAAAAAAATTCTAATTTTTTATAATCAGCATTTTTCATTTAAATCAATATTGTATAATGTTTTGCTTTATTTGCTGAAAAGGATGTTTCTGCCATTTATACGTTACGACCACCGTTATAGTCTTGGCAACCTTCCACCCAGTAAATGGAAATTTAGTATCATTTAAGTAGATTATTTGATGTGATGAAATGTCAAGGTACCTTTTTGCATTCTGATTAAACAAATCAGTATGTGCACCAATGCCAACACTATTCACTAGTTAACACTTTTCAAACGAAAAAATATTAGTTGATGAACCATACCAATTTAATAAAATGCATAAAAGAACCATGTATCTGCTAAAAAATATATATACATGTTTCCATCTACATAACAATTAAAATTACTGCTGCGAATGGATTGAAACATCTAAAGCATCATTACTGGAGGAGTACAAGTTTGCGAGAAGCACTGTACCAGCGAGCATATGAGGAATGGAGATTGGGCCAGTCAGAGGATGGGCAGTATGTGAAGTGGTGAAGCCATAAGGATAAAACTTGCTCTTGCTCATCTTCTTGTTCAAGCATGTCTATCATTTCCACCAATACTTTCTCCAGTTCAGCTTTCTCACTTATGCTGAAAACCGGCACATCGACACCATTGCTGCCTCTGCAAAGCAATGGTAACCATGAGACTAGCATCTTCACTTTTGTTTGTTTTTGTTGCTCTTTCTTGCTTTCTTCTATTTCGTCTACTCCCAAATCTTTGGCTTTGCTGAACAACAATGCTGAGATACAAATTTAACCAATGGAATGTGTATGATTATCCGATCCAATAGAAGCCAAAGAAAGCGATGCTATATCTAGTGATGAATAAGGTAAAAACAAGTCCTTCACAGTAGTTTAGAGGATAAAATTAAATGATAAACATCCCATTTCTCCAAGGTATTAGACAACTACTGTGCTCAGGCAAGATCCTTCGAATTTTACTCAGTCAGTTGAATGCAAGTACGCAACTATCAAATCACATGCAAAAGTTGAAATATAAGTTGGAATTGAAATTGAGATCTCTAATTAAAAGTAAATTATTCATAAAAAATTAAACTAATGAAAATAATAATTTATAGTTTAACTTGTGGATAATTTGTTTAAAAGAGAAAATATCACCAAATGATATTTTTAAATATTGGATTAACAATCTTGTCTCATTTCAATAAAGTTAACAATTGAGTTCCAAACCTTATTATTATTTTTTTTACACAAATACCCTTGATAAAACTCATAAGAGGACTACATTTTTTGAAAAATGACTCAATTGTTACATTTATTAGAAGGATATTTTGATATTTTTACATATGATTTAGGACTCAATTATTACATTTTTTTAAAAAAATAACATAAATATTGAGTCATTAATATAATATACTATTTTTGTACTTATCTCGTTAGTTAAGTACATGAACCAACAATAAGTCGTAAGAATGTTAAAAAAATTAAATTCAGTTTTTTAATATTATTTTTTTAAACTTATTTTTTTTATTATAGAAAAAAAAAATCTTGAAAATTCATGAATTAGAGCACAACATATTTAATCTTTTATGTTCATTAAAGTCCTATCACAGCTAAGATTTCAGTAGATATATGATCTACTATAGAGTCTCCAAATATATAGATAATAAAGGATCGTCATTAGAATTATTCTTTCCATGCAATTATATGAGATCATAAAACCATTGGATATTCGCTTAGCAAACCGACAAAAGAGTGCTCAGATCAACTACCTAGCCAAAAAAACAAAAAAAAAAAAAAAGCATCAGATACGGTAAAGTAATTAAAAAGGCATATCCTTTGGCATTTGGGAAACATGACGTATCTTCAATTTCAACCTGTTTATAATAAGTTAAAAATTGTAAGAATAATGTTTTTCCACATTTTTCCATGGATCGTGGGTCTCATCTCCAAATTCTAGGATTTTATTTTAAAACACCACTTAAGAAACTCTGATAAAAAAGTATCAAATAAACTATATAATATACATAATATTACATAATAATTATAATATTTTTTATTAACTACCATTCAAATCAAAATTTGGATGCAGACCACGAAAAGAGGTTAATCATCAATTATATTATTAGAATTGCAGGTGGAGATTGTATTTCTTTCCAAAATTTTTAGTTGAAAAATATATATAAATAAAATTGAAATCCTAATCTAATTTCTAAACTTCATATTAATAAAATTTATTAGCAATTATTTTTATATTTTAACGGACTTAATACATCCAACAAATTTTCATATAAAACTTTATCATCCAATTGAGTTCAATAAATTTTAAATCCAATGCAATGATTGAATTGAATTGGATCCTACACGACTTTAAGTAGGACAATGTGCATGCCCTGAATTTCAATTACTTCATCATATTAGATGAAATTTTCATTAATGATATCTCAAATCCAGTCCAATCTAAAAAATAGATGAATCCAATAAATCAACATATTCCTAAATAAATATCCCTAGGTATGATAAATTACCGCTGTTAAGAATTATGTTACACTCATTTGCATTGACTTCAAGCAAATTTTAGATGCGGAGAAAATTTAAAAGTTCATTCTAATCTAAATTTAAAATTAATAATATAGATTAGCAATTGTTTAATTTATGTAACCAAAAAAAAACAAAGAAAGAAAGAAATACCTGAGACCTTGACTAACGAGCCCTGTAGTCGCGGCTCAGCAGAAAGAGCAAGCCAAGCCAAATTGGAAGCTGAAGCCCACCTTTCAACAGCTTCATCTTCAAAACCACAAGCCGACATCATCTGAGCCAACCATAACAATTCAGCAGCCAGTTTGTGAGCCGACCTACCCGACCGGTTCCCCCCAAACGGCTGCTCTCTTCCCCATCCAATTCGCGAATAGGCCCCCTCGCCAACTAGCCGCACGACCTGCATAACCCGGTTCAGACCATACTGAACCGGACCACACCCCAAAAACCCGCCATCACCAACCCGGATTCGCTCTAGTTCCACAACCGCAGCTTCGAGTTGGCTAATAGTCCTCGAAAACGCCGCCGACAAAACTGCCCGGTTGACTTCTCGTAGAACATGAACGTCCTCTCGATGGTTTTCGTAAATAAGCCTCTCCGCTAACGATCGAACGACTTGATACTTCGGAGAGTTCACAGGAATATCACCGACGATAGACAACAACTGCGAAAGCGCTCGAGCTATACCCGAATCGCCGACGCACGCAGGCACATAGTTTTCGGTTTTGGGGTCCCTAAAAACGCTGTACTCATCAGAACTCGCTTGCAAAGACGGTAGAAGCGAAGGAAGCAAACGGAGGAAGAAGAAAAAAGACGAGACGAGGAGATGTCGAATGATTTCGAGGAGTTTGTATTTCTGTGATAGGTTTAGGAGTGATTTGTCTGCGAAAATGAATATGGAGGTTGCCAGGTTTCGAAGAAGCAAAGGTGTTATGGTTGTGGGCGAGTATTCATGATCCATGTTCTTGCCCATCAAAGCGATAATTGTTATTGGATGGTTTTGAGGGAGAGAGGGTTTTCAAGAGTTCGGTGGATCGTAAAATAGGGTTGGTTTAGTATACAGTTGGCTAAGAGGTTGATTAAACGACGCGGACAGAAAGTGATCAGGGCAATTAATACAACATGGTGGAGGCATGGAGCGCCTTTTTCCACCGTAGAAAAACATGTTGTTGGGTAATAAATTTGATGACGATGATGTCGTGGTTAATTTAACGGACAACACCTGTGTGGTACCAATGATGGGATTTAATTTTCTATGGTAACCGAATTGTGTCACGTTGTGTCCATTTTGCATTCCTAATAATTTGTACTTTACACCCCATTCCATACAGACATTTTTAAGAATTAAAGACTATATTTAATATAAAATTTATTGAAATTCAACACATTTTAAAAATTTAAATGTATTCAATATAGATTTGAATAGATTCTACTGAAATTTAGATATATTTAATACATATTTATATGAAATTTATTGATGTTAAAGTATATTCAATTTAGATTTATATAAAATTTAATGAAATCTAAATATATATAAAAAAAAAAGTATTGATTTCACAAATTTCATTTAATTGATGAATTTGAATGAATTTTAAAATAAATTTTATGAAGAAAAAAGTTTATAAAAAATATTATCATTCTCCTAAAGATTTAAAATGATTTTTATGAAAAGTATATCTATAACAAATTTTACAATTCCCCACTTCCAAAAAAAAAAATACCATTCTTCTAAAGATTTTATTAGATTTCTTTAAAAATTTCTAAGAAGATCATACATATAGAGTCTATTGAATATATTAATTCAACTAAAATCCATCATTAAAAAAAAAAAAAAAATCATCAAACTCCAATAAATTTTAAATTGAATACACCATCGTAAACGTTTACGATTTGGTGGCACCAAGGTTTTGGGATAAAATTTCCATAGTTTCTTAGTTTAGATTCTATTAAAACTCAAATAATTAATTTAGCACTACAATTAAGGAAAAAACAAAAGGTCACTCTCTCTCATTTTCACTAGCAATTATTGAGAAAATTTTCTTCCTTCATGCGTATTCTAATTCTTACTTAGCCTTCTCCAACCACAAATTTAATTTATATGTTTTTTCTTTTCATACTCGGCAATGTTTAGGACTAAAAGTTAATTAAGTGTTCCAAATCGAATCTAAAATCAGTTTATATACAGTACAGTCTTCAGATAACCCTTTGCACAATACAACAATATCATTAAATCTTAACTGTGTGAACAATATATTGTACAAGGATGGTGATGATCTTTAATCTACTTGTGAGTAATTTTCACCATTTCAGCTTTAATATTTGAAGCTCTATAAAGGACAATCGATAAGGAATGATTTCAAGTGCTTTAAAAATTCCTTGGGCTTTTCTAAGTTGACAGCATGTCCTGCATCTCCGATTGTTACTAACGCAGCACGTTCCCCAACATGCCTATATATGCCAAACAATTCACTAAGTTAGCACAAATTAGAATGCTTAAGTTGATTCAAACATGTACATAAGCACATTCACTCTCTAGCTAATGGTAATTAATTATGTCCAATTATAGAACAGCCTCGAAAGCAAGTAAAACGTTCTATATAATTGTTGATCACGTCCATCTTGTAACAATGGTGCTGTTGCAAATGCGTGTAGATCCAATGACTCATGTGCTGTCTTTTATGTGGGTTTTTTTTTTTTTTGGAAAAAAGAAAAAAGAAAAATAGCTGTCTGTTATTTATTACTTGACCATTTTACTATATATAATTATTATAAATAGTGAAATTATACTCATAAAAGCAATGATCAATTAAAAAAATAAGCAAGTAATGTGTTCTTAATAAAAGTTTTGAACATAACTATTTTATTATAAAAATTAAAGTAACAAATTTTTAATTCACAATAAAACTAAATAATCCTATCAAAATTCATTAAATTTATTTGGATGTTGATGGCTCGTGTAGAGATAGGAAGGACTGCACTTGAAAATCATATATATATATATATATATATATACATGTATAATGTATGTGTGTGTGTACGTATGAAAGTAAACTATTAATGTGTTTGAATCATATCGAATGCACCTTGACTAAGTTGACTGCAGTGTTGTACTCTAACCTTTTCAATCGATGTCCTAGTTCAAGAGGGAATATCTGATCATGTTCTCCCCAGATGATAAGCGTGGGCTGCTTAGAGAGAAAACCAAAGAAATGGACATTATTGTTACTTGTTACTAATATAATTATAATGAAGCAATATACTCATAATTACGATGACATGACAGGAATAATATGAAGCAAAATCATATAATTTATATGAATAACACAGAATCAAATCAAACCTGTTTGATCTTAGGAAGATTAGAAAGCTTTCGACCAGTGAGGATTGTGCAAATCAATTCTCTCTTCTCTTCGATATAATCCGAGCACATCACCTGCCCAAATATAAAATATTTACATTAATTATTTACAATTAATAGACCGCCAAGATATTACTTATTGTTTGAATAAACACTCAACAGAATATTTTAAGAAACAAAATTTGTTAGATGGATAGAGAAAATTTGCATCCAAATTCAATTCTGCAGGCAGTGACCAAAACGAATACTGAGGCATCAGAGACTCTTACATCAATAAAATCGGAAAGGAAACATGAAGGCACCCCTCTTGCAGGCTTGACAAACGAAAATCGCATCAATTCCCTCAATTTCTCTGGCGTTTGTGGCAACAAAATGCTTACAGCCTCGTCCAAATCCGAAACCCTAAACAAACCATTCTCCATGTCTTTCTCCTCCAAGCAAACCCCGGCACAACACAAAACCAACCTCTCCACTGCCTCCGGGAACTGCGCGGCCATGCTGTACCCAACAAACCCACCATAGCTAACCCCAACCAGACTCATCTTATTCACGCCATGCATCTCCAACATCATCATCAAACAACGAGCCTGGAACGCCTCCGTTCGTTCCCGTCTGACCGTGTACGAGTCACCGAAGAAGAGCAGGTCGGGCACGTAGACGTTAAAGCGAGCCGTTAGGTGGCGCAGATAGTCACCATATTGCCACATGGCGTTGGCTCCGAAACCATGCACGAGAATAAGATTTGGTTTGGATTGGAGGGGGATTTTGGGGACCCAACAGTGCATCACGGTGCCATCGCCTAGGTCTGTCGAGACGGACCGGAGGTTTGAGTTCGAAAAAGAGTAACGGTATAACCAATCCCAAGATGCAGTGAAGCTGAAACATTTGGACAGTTTGAGACGATCAAACATTAGAGGAATTCAACAAGATCTCAAGAAAGACACACAAATAGAGAGATTTCACTAGGTTTGAATTGATTGTTGAAAGACTTCTAGAGGATATCTATCTATCTATCTAAACAAAGAAAAACAAATTAAACCTCCATAGATAAGATATTATCCGTATTAGTAGGGAAATTTATAGCCGTTCAGGGTGGAGAAAACTGGCAGTGTTCTTATTAGACTCTTGTGGTTGAAATCATTAACCAGGATTTTACAAGTTAATTTAAGAAAATGCAATATTTTTCATACAAGATTTAGAAGTTAATCCTATTTTAGATAACATTTTCTTTAAAAGGAATGGAATTTTAACTTCTTTTTTTTTTTTTTTTTTTTTTTTTTGAGAAACTACGTATGCCCTGAAAAAATTCGAATCTAAGATATTAGCTTCTTCTACCTCTAACTCATATGATATTTTTATCACCAAGTCATATAAGCACTGTATTTTTAAATTCAATTTTATTATTAATGTATTTTTAATATAATATTTTATTTTCATTTAATTGTTTAATTATAAAAATATCATATTTAATTATCTTTTGTTAAGTATATTACTACATTTGTAAGTAGTATATTATATCCTTTAATTATATATATATTGTGTGTATAGAAAAACGCCTACAATGTATCTAGTAAAACAATTTATTTATTGTAATTTAATCCTTTGTGCAATGCACAAGCCAAATATAATAAAAATATATGTTACACTATGTCATACAATACTAATTTTGAATACAATATACAACATACAACCAAAAGTTTATGCAAAATCTATTATTTAGTATTTAACAAATTAAAATTTTATTTTGAACTTTTTATCTTATTATTATTATTATTGTTATAGAAACTATATTACATATACTTGAAATGTATTAGTTAATATAGTATAAAAGACGAATCAAACACATAACGAATCAAAAACATGAATCATATTAGGCAATACAATCATAACCTTTAATAAGATATAATACAGACAATCATACATATATGTAAAAATTTTTACTTCATATATAACAAATCAATCTTGATTGCGTGAATTTCACAATTTTTTTAAAAAATTTATTTTATGCTAGCTATATTTAATGGTGTTTTATTTAATTAAATTATAGCATTGTAAAAGTATTTGCATATTATAATCCTTACATCAACGACTTCAATTTATCCGAAATTAAATCTCAACCGATAAGCAAAATATAATGGTCACTTGTAAAATGTGCTACTATGTTTTAATGATTTTTATTTTTAACGTAAAAGACTTGCGAAAAGAAATTTGCAGTTTAGAACAAAACCATCCTAACCCTAGTACAAACATGTGTTTGTATTCTACTCAATCACTGCTGGTCTTATGGAAGCTCTGTTCTCCACATGGCGCAAAAAAAACAAGTATATATTATATTTAATGATGTTTTATTTAATTAAATTATAGCATCCTAAAAGTAATTGCATAATACAACAGGAAAATTCTAAAAAAATCATCTCCCTTTTGATAGATTAGCTATTTTCCTCTATGTGATTTCGTTTTTATCTAAAATCTCTCATTTGCTACAAAATTAACAGAAAAATTGGACAAATAAAAGAAACTTTTAAGTTTTAACCCTCAAAATTTTATTTAAAAAATAAAATAATATTTAAAATAAAAAATTATAAACGAATAAAAAATAAAAAATAAAATTAGAAATCTATATTGAATTTCCACCGTCCATCCATCTAAATCTCTACCAACCATTACATTATCATTATCAACCTTCAGACCCACCACCAGCAATGAAGAACCCAGAACCATCGCATATGAACATACCAAAAACACAATTAACATATAAAAAATGAACAACAATAAATCAATAAACCCACATTGAACAACAATAAACTCACAAATGAACAACAACAATCAATAAACTCACAAATGAACAACCTTTAGACCTATTACTTACAATGAACAACCCAGAACCATCACATATGAACATACCGAAAACACAATTAACATATAAAAAATAAACAACAATAAACCCACATTGAACAACAATCAATCAATAAACTCACAAAGACTATTAAAAAAAAAAAAAAAAAGTCAACAAACATCAACGAGCACACTTGAAAATTAAAACAAAAAATCATAAAAAATCATCAAACATTAAATCTTCAACTGGATTCAAATCCAATTGAAGATTCAACTGCATTTAGGGTTCAACTAAGCTTGGGCCCAGATGGAATTCCATTTGGGTTCAAACCCATTTAAGTGTTCGAACTAATATAAACTTATTTGGATTCGAACCCAAATGATGAAAAGAAAAAGGAGAATAGGGAGAGCAGAAGGCGCCGCTGGAGAGAGATAGAAATGAAAAGGAATCAACGTGGAAGAGAGTAGTGATGGATGTCTAGTAGAGGCGACTGCGAGCGACGAACCAGAAGAAAAAGAAGATTAGAGAAAGAAAAAGAGAGAGAGAAACAGAGAGATCAATGAAGTAAAAAGAGAAAGCTCAATGACAGAAAAAATTTTCATTTTTATTCAATAACTTTTTTAATTTTTAAATAAAACTATCTTTATTTTTTATATTTTTATATTTAATATTATTTATTTATTTTATTTTTTCATATTTTAATTATCTTTTTAAAATTTTCTTCGTATTTTCGTTTTTACCCCTAAAGTTAAACGGTTAACCTTTTTCACCTGACGAAGTCTACTATCACTAATAAGGATGGACGTTTTCGGGTTCGGATTGGGTTGGATTGAAAATCCCTCAACTCAACATGGTTCAGGTTAAAAATTTTTCAATCCAACCCAACCCAATACATTCTTCAACCCAACCCAATAATAATCTAATTGGTTTATGTTAAGTTGATCAGATTGGATTTAATCCACTACGAAGACATAAAAAGTTTAGTTAGTAACTTTTATAGTTTTAGCAATTTAATTACAAATAAAATGAATACAAATAAATATTCAATGATTAAAAATAAAATATTTAATGCACCACATAGACTATTCTTAATCTTCATCTCTAGTAAATACGCTTTTAGAAAAAAAAGAAAAACTTGTATTTAGAACTAGAGATAGGCATTTATCGGGTTGGATTGGGTTGAGTTAAAAATTTTTCTACCCAACCCAACTCAACCCATCTCAATTTTTTTAAAGATATAACCCAATCCAACCCGACGGATTGGGTTGGATTGGGTTGATTGAGTTGGATTAAAGACGTCCACCTCTAATCACTAAAAATATTATCGTCTTTTCATACACCTTCAAAAACATTTTAGATGTTTATTTAAAAATACAACGATTTTTGAAATAAAAACAAAGTTGTATGAAAAAAAATTGATAATTTATTAAAAACCATGGAGATTTTGAGATTATCTGTAATATAATCCTTACATCAATGACTTAAATTTTATTTGAAATTAAATCTCAATTGATAGACAAAATCCAATGGTTACTTTAAAAAGTGATATTATGTTTTAGAATAACACTACCATTCTCAAAAATTTATCCAAAGATTTTATTCAAATGATGTAACAAATTGATTTGTAACCACCATATTAATTTTAAGACGATATATTAATAACATGATAATTATATATAAGTTTATCATATTATTTAGGTAACAAATTTGAGTAAATTTTTAGATAATATAACATTACTCAATGTTTTAATGATTTTTATTTTTAACATAAAAGACTTGCGAAAAGAAATTTGCAGTTTAGAACAAAACCATCCTCACCCTAGTACAAGCATATGCATGCATTCTTCTCAATCACTACTGATCTCATGGACGCTCTTTTCATCACATGTATCACAGAAAAAAACATAAGAATATATCAGTGTATTGCTTACAAATAACTGAAGCTGAACTAATGCTTTTCAGTTTTATAGTTTGAAAGTAGATTAATTACAACGAAAACGAAGAAGCTATTTACAGAAATTATTTAATCAGCGGGAAAAGAAAAAGATATGCAAAAAAAGCAGCAGATTTCACCTCTCGTATATTAAAAGTTTAAACCGCCAGAATAGGTGCGAAATCCTCATCCAAACCAAAATTGTAATAATGTAGAAAGCAAAATTCTCAGCCCATCAACTTTCTTAGCCTTTTCTCAGCAATATTAGCTACCTTATTTTGAGGTTCAAGAACAAGTGCATGTTTGAAATCTGCTCATCCCAAGACCAAAATATTAAATTAGAATTCGACAATACTTTATGATCGAACATCATATACTTTCTGCAAATGATTAGTTCAAAGAAACATAGTATAATTAACAAATATATACACACACACACACTAATGAAATAATGGTATGGATTCATGTAATATGGCAGATAATATCATGATGGAAAATTAGATAACTAAATTCATTATCATGATGGAAAATTTAATAACTAAATTTATACGAGGAAAAACACTATGATTACATGTATGGATTTTCTAACACACAACTTGAAAGTATTATAAACTAATTTAGAATTAATAAATTAAAAAGTATGCTTGCCTTTGAAAAGATTTTAATACCAACTTCATACCTTTAAAAAGCAAACTTACCTACAAGAATAAGTCCTACTCTCGCAGCAGTTGCTACTTTCTGATATTTATTCTTTAATTTATTTTTGCAAAAAAGACAACTAGAAAATTCTTTTCTTTCATTCCAGTCATTAAAACTTCCTCATTTTATGATGCAAAATGCATTACCCTTTTTGGTATGAAAAGGCAATCATAAAATTTCTTTAACTTTTATATAATTACAAATAGTCCTCATTGTCTTTCAAAATGCCAGTAAAGGAAATTGCTGACTCAAAATTAAGAGAAGCCATCCAAGGTTGTATCACTAACCCAAAATAAGCGGGTATCTTTAGTGCACAACCAGTTGAAAGTGTTTTAAAAAATATCAGACAAGAAATGGCATACATATTCATAATTTTAATCAGAGCACTAATGAGTTGCTAGTAGTTCAAAATCACTTCATTCTGATCAAATTAAATTAATCAAGGAAACCTTCTCATACATTAGAACCAACTTTGGCTTAAGCTCTTACATTTATCACTAAGAATACTTTAGTAGTTGACCTTAAAGTATTCTTAGTGATAAATGTTTACTCATTAGTTAGAAACCTGACCTATCAGATATAGTAATGTGCAACATGATATGTACATTCCTAATCCTAAACCAAGACAGTGCAGCTCACATCACATGTTATAGAGGTGTCAAATAGATTGGACTGCCAATCCCAGCCTGATTTTAAGCCAAGTGGTTGGGCAACCTCAGCTTTAGTATTTTGGCTATTGAATTAGACCCCAGAGAATCAAAATAATTAAATAACAAAACACATGAAACAAGCTAGGCTGCCCAGGCATAACCAGCCAAGCTTGTTCTGAACAAAGCTTTGAACAGAATCGACCGCTATTATAAAAGAGGTTCAAGCCCAAGGCTGCCCAACCAGAAAATCTAGTGTGACCTATGAATATATTGACTGCCCCGCCCTGTCTGTTTGAAACTACTACATGAAAGCCAATTGGAACAAAATTGAGATTCTCACCCTGAAGAGCCTCTTTATAATGGAGAAGTGCCTCTCTAGCTGTTCCACGTCTCAAATAAGCCTTTACATTCTGCATAGGCCATAGAGATAACAGATTGTTATGCTCACATTTATGAATACTATTGACATTTTAACACATGCGCACACGTTCACATTCCCTTAGCTTACATGGTTTGCCCTAAAGATGAAATAAAAAATCTTCAATTCAGGTTTTGAGTCTCTGGAAAGAAAGGCCTTATTAAAGACCAATCAGCATCCAAAAAATGCACGAAGTTAAGCCAACAACATCAGTGGCAAAAGATAAATCCCAACCGCCCAGGCCATGTCCTGTTCAAATTTCTGGCTCTAGATTTTAACGAATTCACATAAAGCACAGAATTTAAATGGTGTCATGCATTCAACCAATGTCATTGCACACTATTTTAGTTTTACATAATATTTATAGCTTGCTTCTCCATGTCAAGTACTTTACAAACTCAAGCACAACAGAGTTTCAAGCTCATCTATAAGGGGAACCAATAAATGTAGTAGTAAATAAGGTTTGGCTTCCCATGAACACTTTTAAGAACATAATAGGCTAAAAACAAACGAAGCAACTTTTCTGAATCCTCAAGGTAAAGGTTACTACGGAACCCCTTTCCGAGAATTTTTATTAACTTGAAACAAACATTCAAATGTTTGTTGCTCAATATAAGGCCATGGCATCAATGAAACAACAATATTCATGTTTCTATATTTTTCCGATAATCCATCATTTAACAAATCAGCGTAAGTACACTTTCTTAAAACATCAAGTAAAATTAAATAATTTTCCTAACTTATATGTAGCAAACAGTTTTACCACTAAAACCTGTTAATCAAAAGTACCATTAGTTTTCCCCCAACAAAGATGAATTTAAAATACAAAAATCATCTGCATCAGTCTTTATACGGTAGAATTGGAATTATTAATTTGTTATACTATAAAAAATTATCATTTAAAAGAAGAAAATGGAGGTCATGTTTGAAAATACATGTATACATTAAATAAAAAATTTAACATAACATTATAAAATTATGGGACAAAACATGACGACACTATTATACCACTCCCTGACCTGAAATAAAATGGGCCTTGAGGTACGATCCTATTTAAATCTCCTACCCAAATTAAGTACCAAACCGGTCTCAAACGAGGTGGGATCCCATGTCCATAAGGATTATTAACATCCCTAATTTTAAGCAAGATAGAGAGATTTTGCTATTGTCAAATTTGTTCTATCCTCTTGTGGACTGCTGATCCACCTTTGTACTCAAATTTACAATTAATAAAACTATTTTTGTTTCGTATCAAACAACTAAATATATAACGTTAATCTTTAGTTTCTTACCATGACAACATGGGATGTATATTGAACTCCATGCCATATATTTGCTGATTAAAACAGAAAGGCCATTTGTTTGTCCACATGATACTAAATATTTAAAAAACATAGCATAGACATCTTTGTAGCAATGTGCAAACTAATGTAGAAGAGAGAACCTAATACAATAGCCTTTCAAATAATATCATTAGGCAATGTATCCTAAATCTCTATGCCGTAATATGATTTACTTCACACGTGGTACAACTCTGAGTAAGAATAATACTACCAATCATCTGATTGGAAGATCCAATGAGATGGAAGAATAAGGCATGTCCAGAAACAGTATATGTTTCTGTGATTTATGGCTTCTTTACATTGAAAAATGAAGCTCTCATGTCACAAGGAAGAACCTACTTCCCAGCTACCAAATCTGGACGTTAGAAAGGCAAAATATCGACAAAATACCAATACCGTGATACAAGATTTAGAAGCAGAGAAATCAGTCCAATTAATTGTACTCAAAAGAGACCTAAGCAACAAAGAAGCAACTTCAAAACGACAGCATCAACGAGGCAATTTTGAAATTTCAATAATATCTGCAAGTTTCATTTCAATGTTTCAGGTCCTTCATGGCATCTGTCCCTCTGCACAAAACTAGGATTGTTATTTTGCTTTTTTACATTCCTTAACCTTAATACCTTATCCCTATGCTTTATGGAAACATAATTCTCTCAAAAGAACAAAGCTTCTTCAAAACCTAATATAAACTCAATAGTTCAACATAATATTTGAAATTGTAACTGAAGTTACAAATTATTATCATGTAGATAAAATAGAAGTTGCCATACTACTTCCATTCCTTTCTTATATGTGCACAGAGTTGTAAGTAATAACATCCACACAGGCACACAAAACACAATGAAATGGAGAAACAAACATAAAATGAGGATAACATCGTTCGCATGCTGACATTATTTCCCAAAAACCATAAATAAGTTTAGTAAAACATGCACAAAAGCATAAATTAAGAAAATCTTTGACACAAGCACTCACAATATGAAAATGTCAGTCCACTGACACAGTTTAAGATTATCCTAATATATTGCAGTAACATCTCAGGCATCTCCTCTCACCTTTATGTTCAGGGATATTGCTCTACTGCAATCTTCTTCAGCTTGTTGAAAGCTGCACAGAAAATATTAATTGGTAGTGCAAGCCTTTGTAGGTTAACCAATGCAATAAAACTAATTATATATCTCTTAAAGATTACCATACCATCCTAATTCCAAGTAAGCTGCTGCTCGGTTGCAAAAGTATGTCGTATTTTTCCCATTCAACTTAATAGCTTCACTGTAGTAATTAACAGCCTTATTCCACTGCCTTCCCTTAAATGCAGCATTTCCCTACAAGAAAATTTGTTAGCAATCAATAAAACCAATATTAGAGCAATATTTCATAACTGGAAAAGTTTAAAACGGCAATAAATAAATCAATGCAATAACTAAAAGTCACACCCATGCTTTACGGTTTGACCTTTGACCTCCAACATTGTTCAGTTCAATAACTTAAAGAAAAAGGAACAAATAAGCCATCTAAATAAAGAGAAGCCTAAGTAACTTTGAATTAGTTTCATAAAATACAAATGTACTACACTTTTTGGTACCCAACCTATCCTTAATAGCTTAATTAATAACTATGATCCCATCGTGTAATGATATAAACGATGTATCAACCTGTTCACGTCACTGAAAATTTTCTATTGGCAATTAATGGATTCTAGCAGCTAACAATACTCAATACACCTGGCAAGAAAGTAGAAGATTAAAACAGAAGGGCCAAAGTCTACCTAAGAAAATATCTGTATAATCACAAAGTAAATACCTTGATTATCAATATAGAACATAATAATATACATTATAACTAACACTAACAAAAAGCTAACAAAAGTTAAGAAATTTTGATATGCAAATCTCTTTGATGTAGAATTTAAATCAATTTATTGTTTTTTAAATGATGGATACAAAACAAATTTAAAAAACATTGTTAGGATAGAGTATTTAGATTTAACTTTAAAATCTAAGTCGACATTGGAAAATAAAAGGCAACGCCAATAAAACACAAACGCACCTAGGTGGATTTAAATACTCTTTCTTAAGACCATATTAATTCTCTATCTTTTTTTTTTTTTTTTTTTTTTTTTTACGGATATCATTTTTTTGGTTCTCACACTTTACATTTTTTTCCCTTTAAACCACACTTTATTCTCTTATTTACAATATTCTTTTCGATCTTCTCTCTCTCAATCATAGTTCTCACAATATAATTTTCAGTAGCACACCCATTTTTTAAGCATTATAATAATAAATATACGAATGAATTGCACAACCCTTCTGAGGTTTGCCTTAAAATAAGCGGAAACACATTTATCTTTTTATTACACAACACCCTCATTTCGTTAGTCAATTAACTTTAACCATTGACTAAGGTCTTTAGTCAAATGACCATTGTGCTCATGGATTAGATTAAAAAAATTAAAAAATATATATATTTCTCATGAAAAATAAAAACGAATAAAAAATAAATAAATAATAAAAACTAAAACTAATAAAAAAATAAAAATAGAAGCCCATTTCCAGACATAAAACCAAAAGGTCACTCCTTTCTCCGTCGCTGACAACGACGATGGAACAATGGATCTCCATCACCAATGTCTATTGTTGGCAATAGGAGGACCCACATCTGTCGTCTCTATCATGCGATGGAGACGATCAAGGGCCTCCGTACGCAAATGGAGACTAGTTCGAGTCTCCACGCGAAGGAGACCGTCTCCTTTGTTGGAGACCTCTAGTCTCCAACAATGGAGAATCAAGGCTCTCCTTCACCAACGACCCTTGGTCTCCAAATGTTTTTTTTTTTTTTTTTCATTTTTGTGTTCTGTTCTTGTTTCATCCATTCTTTTTCATATGTTCTTGTTTCATGCAATTGTGTTCCCTTCTTCTTCTTATGATGGTGATAGATTGATCAATGATAATGGATGATGATGGATTGGGATTGGCGTTGCACTGTATTTTTTTAAAAAAAAAAAAAAAATTCTTTGACTTCAATCTAGTGTTTGACAGGTTGTGATGGCTTCTCGTAAAAGTTGAAGATGAAGTTGTTGGGTTGAGGTTACTGGTGGTTATGGTTGAAGATGAAGTTGCTGGTGGTTATGGTCGTTGGCGGTTATGGTTGGGTTGTTGTGTTAGTGATGGTATTGAGGTATTCGATAGCTGGATTTGGATTTGGATTTGGATTTGGAGATGATGATAGATTGATGGAGATGACAGATTGGTAGTGATTATGGTTGCTAGGTTATGATGGCATCTGGGTCTCCGGTTGTTGGTAGTTATGGTATGAAAATAAATTGGTGGATATCAATTTTTTTTTTTTAATTTTTTTTTCAGATTTTTCTAATTCTTTGACCTATACTATTCATTTGTATCCATTTTTTTTTATTTTTTATGAAAATTTTAAATTTTAATTTTTAAAAAAATAAAATTATTAATTTTTTTTTTTTAAATTAATCTTTACCATCCATCATGTGATGAAAGGTGTAGATCTTTTTTAAAAATATATATATTATTTTTAATTCTTATTTATCTTTTTTATAATTTTAGATTTTAAAAGAAAATAAAAATATTTAAAATAAATTTACATATTTAGTTTATTTTATTTTTAATTTTTAACTATTTTTTGTTTTATTCATGAGTAAAATGATCATTTGATCAAAATTATTTATCAACCGTTAAAGTTGATGGAAGTCAACTAACAACATGGAGGTTTGATGTAATAAAAGAATAAATGTGTTTCCACTTATTTTTAGACAAATCTTAAGGGACTGTTGTGCAATGTATTCTAAATATACCGGTCAATGTATTTTAGAAGATGAATTAATCATCATTTCTCGCAAATTAAAGAAAATAGTGAACAAAAAACTATATACAAAACCATAATGAAAAATGACATGAAGGACATTTTATGCTTTTTGGCATGGGTTATAAAACTAATTTTATTTGGGTTACAAGTTGATAGTTTTAAAATGAAACTTCCACAATTTGTTTCTGCTCATAAATAATAATAATAAGCTTTGTTTTACAAAATTTTTGCAAGAGCTATGCCATTCCTAGTCTCTTCTATGGTCCGACCCTAGAATAGCACTAATCAAATCTTTGCATAGATGAATATCATACTCTGAAATACCGAAGGTAGGAAACAAGAACAGGGAACGAAGCTCAAAAACTGGCTACAAATTTTTCCCCAATTAATACATCCCCTAAAACCTCAAGCATAAAAAGGCTTAACAAAAATTTGGAATAACAAGGAGAGATAAGTAGTCAACCAATTAAATGTGTTATTAACCATTACCATTAGATCCCAAAGCTTTAAGATATTAAGAATGATTGAACAACAACATTAAACACTTTAACACACCCCTTCACATGCAAGATTAACGAGCTTTCCATGTGGCCTAATTTTAAAGACACACATGACAACTCATACAACAAAAAGCAAATTCTATTATAATCATGTGGGAGGACTTAAACCCAAGCACTCCTAGTATAGCAATGCAACCATGTTAGTAATTACTAACTAGACTGAAAAACTTAATCTATTAGGATAAGAAAAGGACAAACAATAGTATTTTAAGTACTTTAACAAAATCCTAGTTTTATTTACATCCATCCAAGCAAGGTTGTTCATAGTCAAAAGCCAAAAAAAAAAAAAAAAACAGGGAAAAGAAAAGGTAATTTTAGCATCATAAGTATTCTACCTAGTTTTACTTAACTAGTAATACAAATACAAGATATAATGTTGCTACAACTAGTACTCCTGCACAATCCAACTATATAAATGAGATTGAGCTCATTAAATCATATTTAATATTATCACAAATATATATGTGATTGAAAGAGAATAAAACCAACCAACAGCAGGATACTGATGGTGGAACAGACAGGACAATGTCTATGACTCAAGGCACTAGCTTAGAAATAAGATGATGGCAAGAATGGTAACATATGAAAGCAACATAGTAACAAGATGAAGGGAAAATATGCCAGAAAAAACATATATAAGATAAGCATTACCATTTACAGTCACCAAAATAAATGGTGGGAACCAACCTTTTCTTTCAAGAGTTCAGAAGCATCCATGCTACCGTTCGTGTCTGGCAATAGCTCTGAATTAGATGCAATGCTGGCTTGCTCCTGAAGGGATGCATACATATCCAAGACCGTATCAAGAAGAAATTTATCACCCCCATGGTAGGTAATAAATGAAATAGAGACAGGATGATCATTGTGCTTCCCTAATGGAATGGCAACCTGAAAATAAAGTGTAAAAGTAAATGCAAAAATAAAACATTAGTAATAAGACAAGTTCATAAATTTAAACATATGGATGAAAGCTAAAGCATGATGCTGAGTTACCTGACAGCAACCAGACATACTTGTAATGCTTGATAGTACAAACGCTCTATCATGAAATTCAGTAGAATTCCCTTTCTTTGTATTAAGCTTCAAAGGAGGATCTGCAATTGTGGGAATCACCAATATTCCATCATCCTGAAAGCATAAGATAATGAGAAGGTGAAAATTAAGCCATAATCATGTAAAGCTTTAGCAGTATTTTAAGACCACCAAGTTTTCTTCATTTTTACTCATTACAATCATATAAAGAAACCCATATCAAATTAGTTTATTAACAAATCAGTTAAACCAAGTTAAAAGCAAAAAGTTGTAAAACATCGACCGTCCACGAAAATAGAAGAAATAAATTTTCCACTTAATCTCCACTATCATTCTTGATAAGCTGAGGCTAGAGAAAGATTACTCTACTAGCAAAGTATTGGATCCACATTCCACAAAAAGAAAACAAGTTCACCTTCTCATTGACAGGTAAAAAACCATGTCATAGCTAAGGATGCTGATGTAAACTCAAAAACTGGTTCAATCTGTCATCTAATACTCTAGAACTGAATTTACTCCAAACACCATTGGAACCAAAACTCTAAAAGGAGAATTACAGTGAAAAGCCTTGAATGAACTAAACGTAAGACAATTACTCTTAACATATTACAGCTGGAAAATGGTTACATTGAATAGCAGATACCTTTCAAAATGTAAGCCCTAAATTATCGTCTTAATGATTCTTATTATTACTACAATGTCTATTATCCCTTAAGATTGACTTTTGACTTTACAAACAAAACTCTCTCCCATGAAATCCTTTGACCATTCAAACTTCTTGTTAATTCTGTATTGATACCTATATCATATCATCTTATCATAAGCAAACACAATACAGGACCTCCAAACTCCAAAACATATGAAGTGACCCAACAACAAACATGTGATTCAGTAATCCAACTCACTCTGATAAAATTATAACCAAAACATGCAAAACAACCGATTTCAGCTTCTGCGTTGTTTTTAAGATATGAGAGTTGCATCTATCAAACAACGAAGTAACTACATGCATCTAAATGCTCAGCAGTCACCAGGCAGATGCTTACTGTACTTCTCATGTATCTACTAGGCAGACAATACTAAACTTTAAAATAAAACTGTAGGCATTTATTACATGAGATGACAGAAAAGTGAAGGGAAATTTAAAATAAGTAAACCAATAATTATGGCTCTCTAATCAAATATGAATATAGGAAACAGATGATCAAAAAGAAAAGCAGTAACAATGAATTTTGTAAATAAATCACAAATATATATGAATTGACCCATTTTTTTGGGGGGAGTATCATTGGCATAAAAGACGAATACAGTTTGCTCAACAAGCAACAGTCAAATTGAACTAAAGATCAAAAATAAATCCTAAGCATTCCCTCCACTAGGTCAACCTACTAACTAGCCATAAGAAGATTAAGCATCAGACATACTTCTATATACCTGAGATGCAGTAGTATAGTAAACAGTATAGTTATTTTTCAGGGGCAAATAATAGCTTTCGTCAACTGTACAATATAAATGGATATAACTGTTGCTTACTCCTGTTTTACACAATTACAACCCTGGTTCTCTAGATATTTTATTTGATGTAATTTTAGCAATCAAGTTCTGGCATCTTAATATATATATATATAGAGAGAGAGAAGAGAGAGAGTGTGATTTTACCATAAATGTCTCCTAACCTTTTAAAATTAAGACAAACAAATTAAATTCATTCATTACATTCTCTCTCCTAAAACAATCTCTCTCCTATTTAATTCAAATGCAATGGATAAATTTGATGGGTTTGTCCCAACTTTAAAAAGTTAGGAAGCACTGATAGTAAAATCATATATATATATATATATATATATATATATGCAATACTTATTTAGTAAATACACTTACTATAAAATTAGTACCCTTTTCAGGCTAAAAGACAACAATTTCAAAATTCAAATTATTTTGTCTTATTACCCAAAATAAATTGTGCATAAGTTATTATAATTAGGGGGTCCTCTAGATTCGTTTTCTCTTCAATGTCATGAATAATTCCCCCATTCTAGCCCGTTTATATTTTATAAAAAATTAAACTATGTGTTTTCACTAACAATATAAACCACCTCTTGACATTCTAACATAGTGAAGTACACTTTTGCATACTGATTCGTTCTTTTCCTCTCTCTATATTCTCTTTTTGTTTATTCTTGGATTAAGTTTTTAAGCAGGACAAGGATTCTAATATTAAAACTTAATATCAACACAATGGAAATGGCGGAGAGAAAAATACTACAGTAAGTAGGAGTACCTTTAAAAGGCTTTGAAGTACTGCTCGCATCTCAGTCCGGACTTTATATAAGCTTTTCATGTTATCCTGTGTTGTGTTGACTGCTTCATGAACATGTTCAAAGACATTAGGTCCTAATCTTGGTTTGACTGATTTAACCCAATCTTCATAATTCATCTTGAATTCATACCTGAAGAGCAGTGACAAATAATGTAAATGTTAGTAAAATTGACACAAGGTCCTAAAAAAGGTTCACTTTGCAAATGCTATGCTTTGGAGATGGTAGATGATAATCCATGTAATTCTCTATATTTTATAAATTGATTGTAGATAAGATTTACCATACTACAGCAGTAATTCTTAGCATAATGACAACAGAGTATTAGTCAACTATACTAGATAACACTATCTGCTCCACAGCTAAACCAATTTCTAGTTTGAAAAAACTATAGCAAACATTCAGCTTTAGTCATTCATTTAAACTTTCTATGAAGAACTATAAGAATCATATTTTTGCTGAAGAAATACACAACTGGACGGATACTAGTTATTGTGCCTCAGCCAATAAAATGAGTGCAAATGAACATGACAAGAATTATTTGCTCTCAGTTTACTATTATGCAGTGACAAATATACATACCCAGGACATATCTTCAGGCACTTAGCACCAGGTTGTAGTTATAATTTTTAAATTAAAAACCCTCAGAGCCAGGGATAGAAGCTTTCAGTATTAAGAGGAGTCTATCAACCCAATGAAAGTTTTAAATTTTATTTCTGGTGTTCCTAACAACTTCTCAAGATAAGTATTAAAATTTATTCTTTTGGGCTTTTCACCTAAAAAATCATTACTATTAAAAAGAATTATAAATGTGGGTATGAAACCATAAATTTTAACTTAGTAATCCCATATTTAATTCATTAGACTATCCTAACTATCTTGCAGTAGATCCGTACTACAAAATACACTATCTTAATATTAGTTGTCTAACTTTTGATTATAGTAGTATGTGTTACATTAAAATCTATTTCAAAATGATTGTATGACTTACTACAATGGTCCTTAGGAATTTATTATTTATGGAAAATTATATGATATTAATTAATAAGGAATTGCATGAACTAGCATATTTTAAAGGAGTTGAATTTCCTTAGATGATATGAAGATCATTAAAGATAAACTATTCTGACAAAGAAAACCTTGCCCTATCTCCAGGAAATAGAATATGCATTGTAAAGCAGTCAGTATCTATTTTTCTATAGCTCAACTATTTTAATCATATACACATGTCAATCACATATATTTAGTTCAAATGACTACCTAGAGATACTCCGCAAACATCAACCACAATATTAAAAATAAAAAATAAATTAAAACAAAAAAACAAAATACAAAAGTAAAAGTAAAACCTTAAACTAGAGTTTTTCATAAAAATGATGGTTCACAATAAAATCTTAGATCAGCTTGCAAACAAAGATGGAATAGAAAATGATTTTCTCCCTCTTGGTGTGTCATGTGCAAGACTTTTGGGAAAAGCTTGGATCATCTTTTTCTTCATTGTCCAATAGTTGATAAATTATGGAGTAAATTGGTTTCTTTGATGGGTTTGAAGTGGGCTACTTCTGAATCTTTATGTTCTTTCTTTTTGCAAGATTTTAAAGTTCTTGGAGGAAAGAAAACTAATATTCTATGGTATTGTGGAGTTTTTGTCATTTTATGGGTTATTTGGGAAGAAAGAAACAAGAGAATCTTCAATGAAATTGAAGAGGAGAACTTTTTAAGGGATAAGCGTATTATTTGGCTTATCTTTGGGCCTTATCTAGTGAAAATTCTAGAGACTTTTCTTTATTTTCATTTTACTCAATTGGAGGGCTGTTGTTCATTGAGTTTTCGCATTTTTGTTTTTGTTTTTGGTTGTTGTGTTGGTGGACTTCTAGTTTACGTTTGTAACTTTTTCATTTATTATTAAATAAAGTCTTTGTTTCCTATCCAAAATAAAATATATAGAAAACAGATCATTTACTAAAATATTATGTATAATTAAATAATCAATTGCACTACTATACCTTTGTAATGAAAGCATAACAGAAGACAGTGCTTTCAAAATAGATATTCCGTTTTCCAAGTTTTTTGATTGCTCATGAAACCCTTTTAGACTGGGCACATTTACCGCAATATGCTGACCAAGATTTATGTGCTTTGGAGGCTGGTCTGTCCATACAAAACAATACAGCAATCAACAGAAGTGTTATGATCATGTTCCTTAAGACAAGAAGAGATTGCTAACAACCTCTAGTTTAAGATATGGATGAAAAAACCCCCTGCTATTAGAAATCTATTAAAAATGAGTAGATGTGGCATGATAAACAACTAAAATAACAATTATACCAATTGTTTTAGAAAATAAAAGCATACATACAATAAAAAAAAATCTGGACTCAACTGTGACTCTGTTAGACTCAACTTGAATCACTCAAGAACTCTCACACATAATCACTCAAGAACTCTCACACATGATCACTCAAGAACAATCAAGGATCTAACCAAAAAGCAACAAAGAAGAAAGGAAGTAGAACACATATGTCTTACATGGATCCAACGTTAACAACTCACACTAGAAGAGAAAACATGAAAGGAAGAACAAAGTGAAAAAGAAAGATGAGAAAGGGAGGTAGTAAAGAGAGGAGAAACTCTCTCACTTGGATCTTACAGTCTCAGAGTAGGCCTGCACATTTTCTTGCGTTTGTGTGCTAAATGGATCGATTGAAGATTCAATGAAGGAGAGCCTCTTGTATGGATTTTCATTTTTTTTTTTTTAATTTTTAAGATCTTATAATTTCGAATTATAATTATATGTTAAATTAATTACTAAAACATGCTTCATGCTTAATGATACCAATAATGGTCAACAAACGGGAGGGGAGACTTCATCTAAATCCAGAACTAATGAGTTGTTTTTGAAGATGGAACCTCAGGGGGGTTTTTGCAAATCTCCCTTAAGATGAAACCCTAAAAAATTGCATTCTAATATAGAAACTATATCAAAAAGATCAATATAATGAAACCATGTAACTTACACCCAGATAAACTTTCAATTGCTTTGCTAATAACATGTACTGTCTTTAGCTTCGGAACCTTAGAAAGCTGGAAGAGATCATCGGCAAAAACAAGGCGTCTAGATCTCCTAGGTTCAACAACATTTAATTGGAGTAGAACATGTCCAACATGATGTAAGATAGATGGATTACGAGCAAGCCAACCTGAAAAGTCACCGTTTAATAAAAGAAAAAAGGAAAAAAAAAAAAGGCAAGAAAGACAACTGAAAAATATCAAAGCAGTGAAAATTTGAAGGCCTTAAAATTCTCAAGGCAAGACAGCAAACTATTATCCTTTTAAATACCCAAATTGGTAAAAATGCACATAAATCTAATGGGAAGAAATAAATAAAAGCACTTGTGCATGCTCACACAAAACAATGATGGAGCACATCTTAATATATAATCAACTTCTCAGTTGCCACACATATAATATGTCAAAATAGACGAAATTCCACACTGATCAGAACATAGGAATTATAGTTTGCTATGGTAATTGATTATAACTGAAAAGAAACCTAAATGCATGACATTCTCTATAACTTTTTCTAAGAACTACTAAATATCATACCAACAGAGTCTAGAGTTTGTGAATTTGGAAGAACCCCTATTGTAGAAACAGCACCCTGAGATGGTCGGTAGCCAAGGATCCCACAGAATGCAGCTGGAATTCTCACACCCCCAATTGTATCAGTACCTATGAAATATTAGGGTTTCTTAGATTAGGTGACATGGTCAACAAGGCAAATAAGTAAATAACCCATAAACAAAGTTAACGAAACATTTTCTGCAGTAACAAGTAAAATATTATAAGGACTTATACATACAATGAGCAAGGATTTACGCATCTCTGAGCTGTAAGATTTGACAATAAGTGAAAAAGTATTACATCGAATAAGAAACCTATCTAGTTGAAGCGAAAATGAAAAAGTGAGTAAGCATGTATAAATGAAAACAAGGGCAATTGAAGTTACCAAGAGCAAAGTCAACAAGCTGAGCTGCAACAGCCACTGCGGAACCACTAGAAGAACCTCCAGGAATATGAGACGGCAGATGCGGATTGGTAGGAGTGCCATAATGCTTGTTCTCCCCAATTATCCTGATACAAAAGTCAGTCAAACCACACAAAATCAACGCATTTTTCTTCTGATATAGAGAGAGCCAACCCAGGACAACGACTAACCCAAAAGCCAGTTCATCCATAACAGTCTTGCCAACACAAGTAGCCCCATTTTTCAACAAAAGAGTCACCACCACCGCCGTTTTTCCTGCTTCCTCATGCGTTCTCGCCCAGTCCACACTTCCAAATCCCGTCACATGCCCCTTCAAATCAAACCTAACCATAACCATAACCAAACAACATCATTGATGGCATAAACATGGATAGATAGAAAGAAAAGGGAGTTGCATGCATACACATCATTGATGGCAAAAGTGAGGCCAGAAAGCGACTGTTTGGCAGCAGGAGGAAGCGGCTGAGGGAACGGAAGCACTTCGAATCGTTGGAGAAAAGCGCCAAAATCATCATCCACTTCTCCTGTCTTTCTCACCTTCCTTCTACGCCGCAGAGTCTCCGCCACGATCACGATCCCTACCACGCTCACGCCGATCAACAACCACGTTTTCTGATTTGACGCATGGCTCTTTATTAGATTCAATGATTTCGACATCGTTTTATTTGACAAGAAATGATTTTTAGCGAAGGAGAAGGGTTTTGGGAGGGTTTAGAAGCTGTGATTTTTCCTGTTTTTGGGGGGTTTTATTGAGAGCCGAGGAGGAGTTGGCTAGTGCTATTCTCACACCTTCTGCCTCCATTGGCTTTACATTCTAAAAAATGTTTGTGAAAATTGCACAAACATTCATTTTTTTTGGTTATATTACACTTAAGGTCTACTTTTTACTATAGTTGAGAAAATACATAGACAATGGACATAAAGGTTTAGGGGTAAAATAATCTTTTCATGTCAAAATTTTGAACTGTAAAACTGGTTTAGACTTTAGGGGCAATATGGAAGGCTTAAACCGGCGGCATCGGCTCTTTCAAGCCAAACATGTTAGCTAAAGACATGACTTGTTAAAGATATCCTTCGTCATGTCATATCATCTGGGGAAAAAAAAAGACATATATTATAAATCTTCTAAAGCATGAAATCTAATTATTTATATTTTTTTTGGAATATTAATTTTTTTTTTTTTGACAATATTTGAATACTATCAAAAATTTTAGATTGTTTGTAAGGATATTTTAAAACATATTTTATATTTTTAATATATCAACCTAATTTGATGAATAATTTGAGATATTTTATGTTTTATGTTAAATATTTTTTAATTATTTTTTAATATAATTTATTTATTATCTTTTTATATAATTGACCATGTTAACAAACGGGAAATGGTTTGTTAAATTTTAAAATGAATGAGTTGTTAAGAGCTTTTAGATAATCAATATTGTATCATTTTTATTCTTTACTCAAGTATACACTTGAAAGGGAATTAATTAGATTTCTTTTATAAATTTTAATAAGAATGAATTGCATAATACTTATTTGAGATTTGCTTAAAATCATATGAAAATATAGTTTTACTTTTATTGCATAAAACGATAATGATCAAAAGTCAACGTTAACTAAATTAAGGGCATTTTAATCCTTTCTCTCTCTTCTCTATTCCCTCTCTTTCATCGCACATCTCTCTTCTCTCTCCCACTGCATATCTCTTTTCTCTCTTCCCTCCCTTGCCTCTTTTCCTCCAGTTTGTTCCTCCAATCTGTTGGTCTCCCGTCCCACATCTCTCTTCTCTCTTCCCTCTCTTCCTCTAGTTTGTTCCTCTAATCTTTTGGTCTCCCGTCTCACATCTCTCTTCTTTCTTCCCTCTCTTCTTTCTTTTCCTCCAGTTCGTTCCTCCAATCTGTTGGCCTTTACCGTCACACAACTCTAGTTTCCCTCTCTTCTCTCTCTACCGTCGTACAGATCTGGCTTCCTATTCCTCCAATTCGTCCAACTCCACCACATATATAATGATAGCATCACCTCCACCACACAAGTCTCCCGGTGAGTTGTCGTCCACGACCAGACCCACAACTCATCACCCAGACCCACTTCTATTCTCTCTCTTTTTTCTCTCACTCTCTCTCCCCTCCGTCAGCAATCCGCTGCTTCCTTCGTTGTCGTCGCGATCGGTTCCACTCTTCTCACCTCTTGAAAGCCTATGGTCGTTGCTACCACCGCTTGTCGTCACATTCCTTGCCGTTATCGCCGTCAGAGATGAAGCGATCTACTCCATCTTCATCTCAGATGGAGCTATTCGATTCCATCTTAGATAGAGATAGAATTGATTAGCTCCATCTCAGATTTGAGTTTTTTTGTTTTTTGAACTTTTAAATATGTTCTGTTTCATCTTATCTCCATTTCAAATTTTGAGATTTGATTGTGTTGATTGCTAGTTTTGATAATGTTGGTGAAGAAGTGTTGATGTATTTGAAGGAAAAAACAATAATTATTTTTATGAAAAATAGTAATTTTACGGAACACTGAGTTTTAAAATTTTTTATAAAACTCAAGAAATCCTAAATCCATAAAATAATGAAATAAAATAATATAAAAAAATAAAAATCAAATTTTTACTTTATGTATTAATCTCTGTGGATTGCTCACCACCTAACCTTCCTTGATATGTCTCTACACCAAGAGACACAATTATATAAAATTATGCTCACTATGTATTGATTTCTTTTCTAAAAAGAATCAACAATATATATTTAAGAGGTGAATATTTGTTTTTGGTTATACAGAGAAGAAATATACAGATTCTTCTTCTCTGTATAATACTGTAGAAAACTTTTTTTTTTTTTTTTTCTGTTTCAAATAACGTATAGCAAAACCAAAAATAACTTCTATTCAGAAAAGAAAACTATTTCTTTTCTATTTATAGGCAACTACTTAGGATTTTAATTAATCAAATTAATATTAAACCCCAAATTTATTAAAATTAAACTTTTGTCTCATACAACATAATTAATTTAAAATTAATTCATGTTATATTTTAAAATTAAACCTGTGACCTGTAATTAATTCATAATTAATTTATACCTTGTCACAGCTGAGAATCAAATTCAAAACCTCTTATAAAATTAATTAAATAATTATTAATTCATAATTAATAATTAGCTAATTAATTATTAAATAATTTGAATAATCAATATTATTCAAATATTAAGTGAACACAAATTTTGTTACTTACGTAACAATTATAATTAAACGGTTCAATTACAATATTCTATATACAAGTTTCTTATAGTGAAAGAAGCTATCAAGGGGACCCGATGGACCTATAATTTTGAGCTCCAATAATATCAAAATTATTAATTAAACTATTTAATTAATAATTCACTATTATTAATTTTAGAGTTACTCCACTAAAAACCTAAGATTGCACTCTCAAAACTGTAGATGTTTTTATACAATCTGAAATTTTCAGTGTCCATTGATTTAATCACTACATATGATTTGACTCTCCACAAATAGTTCATAATTAGAACTAGGTCAAAATATCTGTTTTATCATCTAATTATTTCTTAATCCTTAAGTACCATTGATTCTCTAATGAACAACATATCCATAACAACTTATTAATTTATCTTTCCATTTTCATATGAATGGAAAGTTGAGCGCTCATATTGTTCAAGACCTGAATCAACTCTTAAGAGAACTACTTCTCTACTTCTTGCAAAAAGAAGTGGATTCCATTATCGTGTAAAATGTTCTCAACTACTTACTAAATTATATCCCCAAAGTACGAAGTTATTGACCGGACATCTGCACCGATCTCACCCATGTAAATTAAAAGATATAACTCAACAAGTAAGAGTCCATAATACACTCAGGATTAAGATCAATTCATATATGATCATCTGGTTGATAAATATAAATCTCTGAGTTTAACGGATATTGATAAGAGACTTATATTTATCGTGATCCAATCCTATATAATCTATATTATATAAGATGTCTCCATTTTCATGTCACTACATGAATAATTTCGGATAAGACTATCGTACAGAATACAAAATGGACCGTAACTGTAGATTTACCATAAATAAAGTACCCAACTTTATTTGCTTTCTACGGACTCTTTAGATTACTTATTTCAAATTAAATCCGCCTGTATATAACACTTATATACGTAGTTTGAAATTACATCAATAATCAAGGATGTTTTCATGATATATACAATTTTTGTAAAATATATAAATTGAATAAAATTAATACTTTATTATTTATAAAACCGTTTACATTATTACAAACTCTTAAGGCACAAAATCCAACAGTATTTGATAATATTGATTTAGATGTGTTGATGAAATCATGTTGATTTTTTTATTTTTGATGATTTGTTGAATATTTGGGTTTTTGTAGGCGATAATTTTAAAAAAAAACCGAAATCTCTTCAAATTCAATTTTTTTTTTTTAATTCTTTTAAGATCTAGGTAGATCTTCAAGTTGAAGATCTGGACCTAGATCCCAGATCATCAACTCGAAGATCAACCCTGATCTTCAACTTTATTTTTTTTAATTTTTTTTATTTTAAGTTTTTTCTTTTTTTTTTTAAGATCTACATAGATCTTTAAATTAAATATCTGAAATCTGGATCTTCAGATTGATGATTTAGATTACCCAGATTTCAGGTTGAAGGCTTAGATCACCCATATCTTCGACTTAGTTTTTTCGGTTATATTCATAGGCAATCTAGTCAATTTATAATGTTGAGGGTAGTATAATTATTAGTTTAAAATTTTGGTCAAACCGTTAAAGTTGACAAAAATCAACTGATGATATAGGGGTTTGGTATAATAAAAGGATAAATGTGTTTTGATCTGTTTTTTGACAAACCTCAGGAGAGTTTTGTGCAACTACTCCTTTTAATAAACTTAGTAAACATTAGAGTGAAAACAAGTTACTTGATTCCAATTTCTCTCTATTCCCTTTCCAAGGAACTTGATTCCCATTTTACACTATTCATTTCATTCCTGATTAGTAAATACACACTTAAGAGTAAAAATGTGTGCGATAAGAATACATTTTGTAGAAGAGAAAGAAGGTACAATTGAGCTTAATACGATTGGGGGTTTAAGGCTAACTAGACATCCGATACCACAAATTAACTTCCTTTTTTTTTTTTAACATTACAAATTCACTAAAGTTAATCAAATAAACATAACTGCCTAAGTGTGGTTACATTCAAAACCACAACATTTTGGGCAATTTAGAGTAAACATCTCCATATTGCCACCCAAAGGAAAAGGAAAAAATAAAAAAAAAATCTATTCGTTCAATACACAAATAGAGTAGTTACACCATTTTTCTAAAACTTTTGACAAAAAACTGATTTACCCCTCACTCAACGGATGCAACTGGACTTCCCCATCAAAAATCGTATATCCAGATGTACTGAAACTGGTAAAATGCATACACAACGGCAGGAACTGATTCCTCAAGTGTTCCAAGGGGCCAAGCCAGATGACAATGAGATGATTAATCTTAGCAGTTGGTGGCGGCATTTCAACCTTATAATATATATATACACAATTGTGGGTGTATTTCTCCTCAACCACAACTGCATAAATCCAATGTATCTTTATATAAGTCAAACCATCTAACATCTTTAAACTTGCAATCAAAATTACAAAAAAAGAACCACGGTATAGATCTACACATCGATGATATCAAGCAACATTGGAACCTTGAAACCTAAGCGCTAGGACTTAATTTTACAAAGGTTGGACAGCTGAAAGAATATGCTATTTCAAAAGCCCTTTCCAAACTTTAGCAGGATTTTCAAGAAAACAGCTGATGTGTTGGGCTATGGAATTGCATCCCAGCTTATACATATTCTGAAAAACATTAGTCTGGGGACGGTTTCATTTATGTTTTATCCTTTGAAACGGACCACAATACAGGAGATGTCATCCTTGCTATCTTTGTTTAATGCCTCTGTTGCTAGTTGCTTGGCTGCCTTCTGTGGGTCCTTTATCTTTCTTGCAATATCAACTGCTTCTTGATTTGACATTACCTAGATTTATCACGAACCAGAATGATAAACAAGGGACATAGCTAAATGGTTTTGGGAAGGGGGGAGAGAAAAAGAGAGAGAGAGAGAGATGCATCACCTTCCAAAGACCATCACTTGCAAGGATGAGAAGATCAGTATCTGCATCAATATCAGCACCCCGTACATCAGGATCGGATCTTAGATGTGATTTGAGGTTCTTGTCTCCAAAAGCACGGGAAACTGCCAGTTGTCCATTCACTCTAGCAACATCTCCTTTATATATAGCATGGATAAAATATTGTCTACTATTACTTCACAGACAATGAGCATAAACTCTTACGGTATGCAAAGATGAATGTGCTTTCAGACTCAATTAATAGGCAAAAGTGATAAACGATTTGTCAACATCCTCTAAAAGAGTATTTAATTGCTATCAGGTTCTCCAATACATGCCCCTTGGCAACTATTACTCCTATATATATAGATTCTATTGCTTTACATTACAGGGACAACTAGGGGGAGCAGCTGCCAGCCAAACAAAACCTTACCTACTGCAACTGAAAATGGAAAAGAAAAATAAAACATACATACAATTTAAATAGTCAACTAAAATATGTAAAAGCTAAACGTTTTATTTACTTTACCTTAACATAAGTCATTTTAAAAATTTTACCGTAACATAAGATAGGTCTGAAGATGAAATAAACTATCCTCACACCTCATTACCAAATTTATCCATTCACCCATTCAATGTTATTAATGCAAGGCATAGATAAACTCCACTTTTTACATTAGCACTAAGTGGCATTTAAACCTATAATTTACAGAGTAGAAATCATTGATTATGGATTGGGCTTGGAACACAAGCCAGCATTTTATATCTTCAAGTTTCTAAATGTCATTAAAAAATTAATATCCAAATGAACAGCAGCTGTGTGTGTGAAGTGTACAATCTGGTACGCCAAACTGGAAACTTTTGATGTGGGTCATCTAAGCACTAGTTTATAGAGTGAAATTTGCTCTATTGTGTACTTGCAAAAGGATTTAGATTTTTAAGAGATCAAAGTTTAGAATTGCATTTTATGTATATGAGTTTTGTTTGTCACATTTAACAATCTATATAATAAAACAATACAAACATTAAATAAAATAAAAAACTATACAATATACTGGTTTTCTATAAACTAAATGCTTATGAAATACTCCGGTCCCCAAGATATTTTGAGATTGGACACTCTTCACACTCTAGAGTCTGCTCTAGCACTCCTCTCAAGGTAAGAGAATAAAAACCAACAACTGAGTTACATAACCTCACGGTCCTCTCCTCTACAAGAATGATAGAAGTGTGACTTAACACAAATTTGGTGAGCACAGTATGATATGTTTAGTTGAAATGTGTTACCTGTGAAAAATGACAGAGAAGTTTCCTAAGGGATAACAATGGAAATGATCCACAGAATCATTAACAGCAGTTAACATTAAAATTGAAACACTAAGAACTCCAAATGAACCTAAAACAACTAAAACTGAAACAAAAGAGCCTTAAATCTCGAACACAGAATGAATAATCAAGAGGTCTATGGGTACAAAAGACCTATCTAACACTTGTTTTCTACTTCCATTTTACTTTGTTGTTTCCATACGATAACAACCACTAAACAAATCATGTTAAAATATACTGCATGGTAAAATTTAAACAATTAAAGCAATTCCGTGTCAACAATTCTAATACATCAAAATTATAATGACGCAATCTATGATTCAGGTTGAGGGAGCAAGATAGATTTGCTTTGCCCAGCAGCAATTTTTACTAAACAAATCTTTATCAATTAGGGAGTTTTTTCTTTTCAACCCCAATCCAAGACAAGAAAACAACTAAGCTAAACAAGATAGACAATAAGAAGATAGTCTGAATCAAAATTTTACCACATAGTGATGTAAAATAAGTTCGACAACAACATATTTCAATCAAATAAAGATTACAAAACCTTCAATAAGTACAATAACCACAGTGTTGAAGAAGTAACATGATAAATCAACAAGATAAAGTCTAGTACAGTAGGGAAATTAAGTGGCAGATGATGTCCTCTTTTGTGAAAGGCTGACTCCTAAAAACACAAGTCTTCCAACACTTAAAATAAGAGACAAATAAAGAACGAAAACCCTAGAGGAAATAAATTCCAGAAAATACAACTGAAGTTAATTTTGCAGGGAACAACTTCATGAATCTGTAGATGCAGAATCCTTTTTATAGTGCTAGACTTTAACTACTCTTTAGTCGAATTATGGTTCCTAGGACTTGGTTAATTTAACCCTTTCAATTTTTAATTAGATTTACAGTTTTCCATAATAAGTATTGACTTTGGGAAGGCTCTTTAAACTTCATTTGTAATAATAAAAAATATCTTTGCACTAAAAATTCTCAGACTTAATTTCCATCATTCTCCCCCAATTCAATGAAACTTGTCTTGGAGCAAGTTGTCATCTTATCTATATGATCAGCACCACATTCGTTATCTGTATATTAACATTTCACTCAAATAGGGTAGCAAGATTTTGAATCTGCGCTTGTAGTTCCTAAGACATTTAACAGTCGTCCTTTGACCATGATTTCCTCATCCACCTCACCCGGCCCCACTGCTTACCAAGATATTATTTCCCCATAAAGTAAATAACAGCCACAAGGAATACAACTTGTTCTACTACCAATATGATGTGAACAACACTCAATGATAACATGACAACTCTACAAAACTGAGTGTGGTACAGTAAGCAAAATAAGTGGCACATGATGTCCTCCAGTGGAAAATGTAGTGGTTATGGGAATGGAAGATGCCACAGGTTCAACTCCTGAAAACCCAAATCTTCCAATATTTTAAACAAGAAATAAATCTAGAAAGAAGACCATAGACAGGAGAATTTTTCAGGAAAAAGAAAAAAAAAAGTTGATATTATTTGTTTAGTGCTACACTTTTAACTGCACTTTTTAGTATACATATGTTCCAACAACTCATTTAAAAAATTCTTTCAATTTCCTGGATTATATTTAATACTGTCTTACATAACCAAAACCAACACTGACTTTGACGGACTCTTGACAGTTCAATAATAACACAGAAAACTTTCTAGACTAAAAATTCTCAGACTTGATTTCCATCACATAAGACTGTAGAATCAAGCCCTAAAGAATTTCATAGACACACAAAATCTAATTGGTTACTTCAACATGCAATCACTAACAAGGTGGACCTTGAGGGTGCAATGAAAGGAGTTCTTCAATCTTTTTTTTGATGAAGCAAACAATAAAATTGAATAAATCAAGTACCTAGTTCCACAATTTTCTTTGACAGTATGTTTTTCCAACAGTATTATTTGCTAACAAAATTAAATTTGCTTTATAGCCTAGAACCAGACCAGCAATCCAATCATAAATCACAATTTCAGAATGGTAGACCAGGCAATCTCAGCTTCCCAATGATGAAAGAATACCTAGAAAAACCACAACTCAAATCTACTGTTTTCATTCCCAGTGCTATTATCTTTCCTGTGCTTCTAAAAATTAATGATATAAAACAATCCCTCCCAGCTTAAACCTCAGAGTATAGATTGCATTGTGATCTATGATATTCTTCGACAGAGTTTTTCTATAAATTCATAAAAGGCATAACATCCTAGGAAGTTGAATGCATCGCCATATCAATAATCCGGAGAAAATAAAATCATTTTTCTAGTTTGAATCAACAAGACATTGGCTAAAATGTTCGCAAGTATTAAATTCAAAGTCAAAGGGAATTTTGAAACATCTGATTCCTCTGGAAATTCATCATACTGAAAGCAGACTAACACTACTAAGGTTTTATCGAAGAAGCCTTTTTAATGGCTGTAATAAAAACCATGGTTTTTAATCCTTATAATTCTAGCCAAAACTCGTATTGCATGGAGAACAATACCCCCAAGATGAAACCCTCATGAAGTAACCACAAATTTTGTCTTGCACAGTAACAACAATAAACACCTTTTGGGAACTATCAAGCAGGGTTGTCATTACATGAGATATAAATGTCAGACTTGATGTCAAAGACAGCACAAAACACATCAACATTGAGAAGTAATAAGCCCAACATGAATACAAAAAATTCAAAATCCTGTACCAATGTGCCAATCTGGCAAGATCTAGAACCAAACGGGTCCAACAATTATCGACCTGAAGATTTTTTTTTTGTACATGTTTTACATCTAAGCACAAGTTTGATTATCCATCACCTCCACAAGAACACCAGAAGAAAAGCTCAGTGTTTCAAACAGTACATGAATTAGTAAGAGAAAGGATATAAGTTTTTTTGCAGGATGAAACTCCTTTATTGTGGCATCTAGCTGCCAGTTAAGGTTGATAAGTTTCAGGATCTGAGTTGCAGGATAAGGCTTCTAAATCATGAGATCCTAGTATCATATTTATATGGGTGGTAGTTGTCTAGACAAAAGGAATTTTGGTTAAAATCATAAGAAATGAAAAGTATTTCTAGTGTTTATCATAATGGCTCAAGTAAGGCTAGTTTTGATTAAAAATACAAATTTAGATGCAATAAACCTGTTCGATAAATTAATAATAAAGTGAACCACACACACACACACATATAAAATTTAACAAAATGCTTCATCTATGCAGTATTAAGTTGACACCATACTAATCTACAAAAAGCATTTCTCATAAAGAGGCAGGTGTAACATTAATCTAATCAAATGCAAAAATATAGAATTAAGTGATTTATGCAATAGGCCCCAAATTTTGTTAAACTACCTGGCATGTTTGAGACAAAGCCTCCTTTGTCCTCAATGCTGTCCCTCTCGGTGTTTGGTTCATGATCAATAGACATCTGGATTGCCCGCCCTTTCTTTGAAATAACAGCTCGGGAATCTCCAACATTGGCTATCCACAATTTCTGCCCATTTATTAGAATTGCAGTGACAGCAGTGGATCCACCTCGTCCCAGGTCAGGATTGTGCGAAAGAATTGCCTGGTCTGTCTTCTCATATGCTTTAGAAATAGACCTGCTGATATCAGTCCAAAACTCCTCCTGTAATGCAACAGTGCATAAGTGAACTTAGCATATCACCAAATATAGTAGGCATCAATACATGACAACACAAATCAATCATACTAAACCATCAATTCTGGCAACGATACCACCTTTTTGAAGCCATATTAGTATTATTTTACTCATTAAATCAGAGTATATTGTAAATGGGGATAACATAGGATTATCGAAGTAGATTCTCTTCAATATGCAGTTACCCACTATCACACCCCAAAGAAACTTACATTAGTAATGGATCATTTTCAACTTCTTGTTGTATCATATGCCTCTTAATGATTATCCACACACCTAGATAATAATTTAAAATCAACAACTTACATCCTTTAAGATATTAGGAAACAGATGCTTCTGTAGATAGGCAGGCACGCTATCACCCAAGTGCCCATCATATATAGCAAAAAGCCCAAGCTCATGTCCTTGGAATTGAACAAACTTTGCAACATGAAAATCCTCCATAGGATGATTAGCTTTCCCTTTAACTAGGCTAAATCCATATTTAACTGGGCCTTGATGGCTCCTACCCTTGCCGGAGCTACATGAAGAACGCCCCCCTACAACCTAAAGAGAGTAAAACTTCAAATTTTGCACATTTCCTGGAACAAAAGTTGATTGGTAGGAAGGAAAAAATAAAACAAAAAATTATATACGGGAATGTGCACTACTTCATGATACTTGATCCAAAAACATGAGAAACTTTATGTAGAATACGAAGACCAGCCATTGTGCTTCTCTAGAAAATAATCTACATATTCCAATTTATAGTATTTTAAGTATTTATCCGAAAGAAAGTTCATGTACTTAAAATCTGATATATGCATCGTAGAGTTGACATTGCACTTGACAAAGTGTTACAAAAGAACCTTTACGAAGTTACACGAAAACATAAGTCATTAAATTGACTGCGCCATTCTGTTCTTATGACAGAATACGCAAACAGATAAAAAATATTATTCCATCTAAGCATTCAAAAATCATCAAAATCCTTAAATTGCCAAACACACGTTTCTGTAACCAAACAACTCCATAAATTTTATGTTCGAAAACAAACACAGTTTCAGACGATCAAAACACGCAAGTTAGGCTTTTTCATCATCACAAGCTCCCATAAAACCAATCTCCCTCGTTTAAAAAAAAAAAAAAAAAAAAAACCAATCTCCCTCATCATTCAACAATAAAATTTAAGTTTTACATAATCTACATACAGGAAAAAAGTAAAAGGAAAATAAAATCCGTTGCAAAGTCAACTGTATTATGCTAACTGAATCAGGTTCCTTCCAAAATCTAAACAAATTAACACATCTACAACCTCAAGAGGGCAAAGCAAAACATAAAGAATTTCCTCAAACAGTTATATGTATACATAAATATATAGAAAAATCAATTTCCTCAAACAGTTATATTGCAAAAGTAAATCTATATAACACCTTATAATTTCCTATTAGCTGTATTAAACAAGAAAGGGAACTGAAAGACCGATGTAGTTATATCGACCTGAGAATAGACGCAATTGAAGCAGCATAGATTATCCATAAAATTCACCAGCAGCCCTCAACTACTACTTATGGTATCAGTCAACATCTACCTTTATAACACAAAACCTGCAAAAATCAAACAAGATTTCTGATCATCCAACGAAAACTAAAAAGGAAAAAAAACCCACATAAATACAAAGAATTGATCAGATGGGTATGCTTGAATTTCACTGACCGATGACCAAAGCTACTGATTTTCCAAGAAAGAACAGCTGTATAGGAATTTTGAATGGCCAAAATTCTTCAAAATAATAATAAATATATACAAAAGCTGAGAGATATATATGTATAGTTTCAAAAATAGATGTAATATAATGTTGAAGAATTGATAAAAGAAGAGGATTGTAGGGAGGGACAAAGAATGGCTGCCAAAAGGCAGAGCTTGCCCTTATTGACTTTTTGCAGGTTTTTCGTTTGATTTGATAATGCTGGTAAAGAGAGAGAAAGAGAGAAAGGTGAGTGTGTGTGTAAGTTTTTGTTTGGTTTCTTTTTTCTTCTTGTTTTTGATTGTTACAGCTGTTTCATGAGGTTGCATTTGATTTATGGTTAAGTTGCTATATAAAATAATAGTAATGTGGTTTGTTTGGCTCTCCTCTTCACCTTTGGGCTGTGGGAGTGGGGACCCCTTTCTGTCACAAGTCAACTCCTTTTTTTTTTCTACTTTTTTTTTTTCTCTTTTTTTGACTGATAACTTGCTTACCCCTTTACTTTTCATTTATTACGGTACGAATTTCATTTCCTCATCTTTCTTTTTGAGCTTTCTCTTTTGCTACTCATCTACTTGTTTTTGCCTCTTTCGGCCCCTATAGTTAAAAGTATCAATTGCACGGGCCGGCCCAGGCCTAGTTCGTGCCCAATCTTAAATTAATGGCTAAGCCTACATTCAAGTTTTTTATAACTCTAAAATATATCGTTATTTTATAGAGAAAATACATAAAATAACCCTTTTTGAAAAGTCTACTTGAAAACTAACTTTTTTTTTTTTAGGTTGAAGAAATCTCAACTCTAAAATTGAGATTGATTTGAATTAATACTATGACTCACAACCTGGAAGTTGGGATTCCGAATTTAGAGGTTGAAATTCTCTACCTTGAGGTTGGGATTTAACAAAAATATTATTTTTCAAATGGGTTATCAAAAAATGGTTAGATTTCAATAAAACCATATTTTATATTCATTTACCTAACGTTTGTGATGAATTTTCGAGTAAATAATGTTAATTATTTAATGTTTTCATATTATTTCATTCAGGTGAGTCATGTAAGGTGTTGTTAAGCAATTTGGCAATTTATTAAGGTAATTAGGGGTGGATATTTTCAAGTTCGAGTTAGGTTAGATTGAAAATCTCTCAACCCACTATAGGTTGGATTGAAAAGTTTTCAACTCAACTCAACCCAATCAATTCTCAACCCAATTCAATAATTGTTGGGTTGGATTGGATTAAGTTAATTGAGTTGGCAATCAAATGCAACCTTCCTTTTCTTTTCCATTGTAGCCTTCCTCTTCTTAGTAATCCAACAAACACTTAAATGGTAACCTAACCTATAACAGCAACAAGAAAAAACAAGTTAACACAAAGAAATCAACAACCGAAAAAAAAAAAAAAATCAAATCAATAGAAGATATAATATTAAATGTCTTCATAGTTTGGCACCCACAAAATACACACGACTCACAATAGTCCACAAGGACACAAAACACACACAGGTCACATTAAAAGATAAAATGTGAACGGTGACAATCCACTCGCTGGAGATTGAAGAACAACAAACCTAAATCAAACACAAACAAACCTAAATTACTACAACATAGGCACAAAAAATATATACAAATTAATTAGTAGAGATCATGTTAATACTTGACATGCTAAACTAGGACATATTAACCAAAATCGAATAAATAGATTTGCCAAAGATGGATTTTTAGGTTCTTTCAATAAGATAGATTTCCCTATATATGAAAATTGTCTGGCAAGAAAAACAACTAGAAAACAATTTGGAAAAGAATTTTCATTACAGTTAGTACATTCTGATATTTGTAAAGCTCATGTTAGAGTTAGAAGTTATGCTTCATATTTTATAACTTTCATAAATAATTACACTCATTATAATGTTTATCTAATCTCCCATAAATCTGAAGCATTAGATTATTTTAGATTATATCTTAACTTAGTGAAGAATTAGTTAGATAGAATTGTCAAAGTCTTGCTAACTGATCAAGGACAAGAATACCTCTCTAAACAATTTGAGACATTGTGTCAAGAAAAATGTATTGATAGACAATCGATCATTCATAGAGCTTCGCAACAAAATGGTGTAACGGAACGAAAAAATAGAACTTTATTAGAAATAGTAATATCTATAATGGCACAAGCGAACCTCCCAATATCTTTTTAGGGAGATCTGTTATTAACAATTGCTTATATTCTGAATAGGGTCTTACTAAGTCAGTATCTTTCACATCCTATGAATTATGAACAGACTAAAAACCTAGTCTCACTTATATAAGATCTTGGGGGTGCGCAGAATATATACATGACTTGTCCAATAAATATGGAAAGTTGGGTGTTAGAGGAAAGAAATGTATATTTATTAGATACTCTGAGCACTTGAAAGAATATGTATTCATGAGAGAATACTCAGATGAAAGCATAACTAAATTGGAGTCACAATACATGAACTTCTTGGAGAATGAATTTCCTAATAATGGTGAAGTTGAAAATTTTTTTCAACTTTACAAAATAATTAAATTAGATGATGTCATGCATTCGAACACTCAACTAGAGAAAAATAGAAAGTTGTATGAATACTTTGACCCTAATGGTAGTGATAGAGCTATTGAGAGACCTAAGTCATTTGTTCTTAGTGAAAGTATAGGGATTAATGAATTAGTACCCTTAAAATCTTCAATTCACAGAAACGACCATAAAACTGTTCCTTGTCATTGATTTGGGATCAAAGGGGAAGTTTTTATACTTGCTTCACATGATAGTGATGAGCCAAAGAATGTAAATGAGGTTCTCAAATCACCAGCTAAAGAATTTTATATTAAAACTATGCAAGAAGAGATAGAGTCAATGAAAAGCAATCACATCTGGGACTTAATTAACTTACCACGTAATGGGAAAGCCATTGGAAACAAATGAGTTCTTTATATCAAACATAAGGCGGACGACTTAATAGAAAATGTATAATGTAAGATTATTAACGAAATAATATACTCAATATGAGAGTATAGATTATAAAGAAACCTTCTGCCTTTTATACTTGCTTCACATGATAGTGATGAGCCAAAGAATGTAAATGAGGTTCTCAAATCACCAGCTAAAGAATTTTATATTAAAACTATGCAAGAAGAGATAGAGTCAATGAAAAGCAATCACATCTGGGACTTAATTAACTTACCACGTAATGGGAAAGCCATTGGAAACAAATGAGTTCTTTATATCAAACATAAGGCGGACGACTTAATAGAAAATGTATAATGTAAGATTATTAACGAAATAATATACTCAATATGAGAGTATAGATTATAAAGAAACCTTCTGCCTTGTGGTAAATTTTGCACCGATTCACTTTATATTAACTATCACGATACATATGGACCTGAGAGTATATCAGATAGATGAAAAGATAGCTTTTCGCAATAGAGAACTGGATGAATAAATTTAAATGAAACGACCAGTAAATTTCGTTTCAGAAAGTCAAGAGCAAATAGTTTGTAAGCTCAAGAGATCTATTTATGGTTTAAAATAATCCTCCAAACAATGATACCCTCGTTTTCATAAGGCAATAATATCCTATAGATTTCAGATAACTGAAAAAAACCATTGTATGTATGTCAAATAGATAAAAGATAAATTCATAATTTTATTTTTATACGTGGACAATATTTTATTAACTGAAAATGACAAGAAACTTATGATGACCATAAAGGAATGATTATCCTAAACTTTTGAGATAAAAGACATGTGAGAAGCTGTTTATATTTTACAAGTTAAAATTAATAGAGATTGTTTAAGAGCCTTACACTAAAAAGATTCTTAAACGATTTCATATGGCTTATTGTAAACCTATAGATACTCCCATCTGGAAAGAACAAACACTTAGTCTCAAAATGTGCCCTAAGACTCTATAAGACATTAAAGAATGCAAAGAGTTTCTTATTCCAATGTTATCGAAAGTCTCATGTACTGTATAATGTGCATGAGATCTGATATCTGCTATGCAATTGGATTAATTAGTACATATCAATCCAATTCTAGTAAAAAACATTGGATCGTTGTGAAAATAATGTTAGCATATCTGAAAGGGACTGCAGACTACTCCTTAAGCTATCAAGATGGTAACATGCGTCTAGATAAGTATACAAACGCTGACTAGGGAGATGACTTGGATGAGCGAAAATCTTCATCAGATTATGTATTTTCACTCAGTCAATGTGTTATCTCTTGAAGTAACAAGAAATAGTCATGTATTACATTGTTCACTATAGAAACTGAATTTATAGCATGTTCATCAACAGCCCAAAAAACAGTGTGGCCTAAGAGATTTTTAGAATATCTAATTTTAGAAACTAATGTGGAGAAGCTGGTTACTATTTGCTGTAATAGTCAGACAATCATTGTCTATATCAAAGATCCAAAGTATCATAGTAAATCAAAACATATAAAGACTAAGTACAATTTTGTCAGAGATATAATGACAAATGATCAAATATATATTTACACATGAGATGGTTACAAACCTGCTCACAAAAGCTATGACGAGAGATGTATTTATGTCACATGCTAGGTTATTAGGTCTGCGTAGATTGTAATATCATAATTATCACTTTGAACTATATCTATTTATGAATAAATACGTCGAATTTATTATATGATGCTGGCACATATTTATTTCACTTGAATTATATAAAGTATGTCATTAGATTGGGGATTAGTATTCTTACACATACATATGTCAGTAGGTTGGAGACTAGTATTCTTACTTGTACAGTTGCCTTGGTTATTAGAATAGTAAACCAAAATGAGACACATATATTTTAAATAATAAACTAGAGGTTATTCTCTCAAGGACTTACAATATATGAAATGTCGTCTTATTATAGCTAAGATAAGGTTCTACACAAAACATTAATAATAGAACCGCTCATGATGTATCCTCACCATCATGAGAATCTGATTAAGTCATGTGTGAGTTTTTTGATAATAGGCGTTTAGAAAACCAGCTTTTTAGAAACTCAGATTAGGCGTTAGGAGAGTATCTAAACTAAGATATGTACAATGAATAATCTTAATATAATAAACATACGTGCCCTTATCGAGAGGCAAGATTCACTGTAACATACGTTTCACACTGCATGTGCTTATGATAACCGACATGGAAAATGAATGAGTTTATCCCTAACTCCTCATTGTGTAAATTCTATTTCAGTGACTGTTAACTTTGTCTTAAAGTAACGGAGTGATACTTGTGTTATTAGTGTGTCTTCTATAGCTATGATAATGCGGCCTATGAAACATTTTATGGCGTCGGTCATTTTTGTTGACTGAAGGACTATAGAGAGATTTAATGAATTTTATTTTTCATATATTTATATGTCGATAAATTGTTATTTGAAATCATAATTGTAATTATATGAAATATTAGAGGATCAAACATATTGTGTTAAAGGGATTGAATATACATAAACAAATAAAATTTCATTACATCTAGGATATAATAATGAACATATTTACAATCTCTTATATAGAAGTACAATTGAGATTTAAAAGTAAGTCATATTACCTATATCGTTGTTCATAGGTTACATAGTGCATTTGTTTGTATGACTATTTGCACTCTTTATCATAGAGAGGTCACCGGTGTTTTCTCTGTGAGTTTTGTTTAGCTCAGCTTATGTCAGTAGAAGATGATAGGTTACATGGGTTTTGGGTAGGGTTCAATCAAGATGAACCAAAACCTGAACCTAGAGAGTTGGATTGTGTTAATTAACTGTCTTTAACAGTTGTGTGGGTTATCAAATAACTGCATGATGTAGTTATTCACAAATAAAAAGGCTGCAGTTAATTGTTTGCAAAATAAATAACTACATGTAGAGAAGAATACGTATACACAGAGTGCAAAAACACAGAATTAAGGGTGAAACAAAGAGAATGACAAGCTATTTACATTGTGAATTGAAGTTTCTTTCCAATTTAGTGACCAAAATCCGACCACCGGTTAAACAACGTAAACTTATGTATCTTCCACTCCTTTCCAGATTCTGTTCAAAATTTATTTGTATTGTTTTGAGATATATATATATATATACTGCCATTTTTGTTACTGTTAATGGTTTGAAATTTATAACAAATACAAAAATGGTTAAAAACTAGTTAAAAACTTGCTTTTACATTATTATTTATTCCTTATTGCAAATCATTGTTCATAATTTTAGAATTTGTTTTCGATTGTATATCTTTTTCTATCATTTTGAATTAAAGTAAAAGTTTAGAATATATAAAAGAAATAAAAAAGTTATGTTCAGGTTGGTGAAGCAAAGAAGAGGAAAAGAAATAAGGTTACACGTTAAATAATTGTATTGCCATTTGTAGTGTCTTTAGAACTCTTTGTATTGTTTAGTAATTTAATTAAGGGTTTAAATTGTCTTTAACAGAAACAATTAAAATGGATTATCAACATGTGTTTAGTGGACTGTGAATAGCATCATTTTGAAAACTAGACTCCAATTTACGGGCAAATTCGGCAAGATTTTGGAGATGCTGTTTCTTCAGTAAAAAAAAAAAAGGTAAATTTAACACAAACCATTATTAGAGCAAAATCGGTAATATTTCAGTGAAAATGTGATTCAACTCAAACTTTTCGTATACAACAATTTTCTTTTTTGCTTAATTCTATCAATTAATTCAAATTGGGCACTTTTTAAGCACTCTGAAAAATCTATCGATTTTAAGGGGCAAAATAACATGATTTATTTAATGCTCAATTGTATCAAAGATTTCAATTTAAAAACATTTCGAGCACGTTTAAAAATTTACCCATTTTTGTGCGCAAAATTGACATTATTTTGTGTTGCCTGTAAATGTAATGCTCGAAACCCAGGCAGCCCAATGTGATGTTCTAACCCATTTCAATCATTCGATCCAAAAGGAAGTGCAAGCCCAACAATTCCAGTTTGACCAGCCCAACACTTGGTTTAATCACTCCACCCGTCACCTAAGTTAGACACTTTTAAGGGAAAATCTCAAAAGATCCCTAACTTTTGATAGATCATCCGTCTTCCCACATAGTTTTATTTTTATCGAAAACACCACCTGACTTTTGAATAAACACTCGAAATACCTCCAGAGACGTATGAAAGAATAATAATATTTTTGATGATCATAGATTCTGTTAGATTGATATGATTGACCATTTGACTCCAAAAGTAAAAAGAAAAATTCAATGAAAATACTAATTAAAATAAATAATATTAAATATAAAATTATTAAAAATAAAAAAATAATATATAAGAAATTAAAACAGTAAGCATCGACATGAAATCCAAAAAAAAAATACTCACTCTCTTACTTTCTCTCTCCTCTCTTTTCCCCTTCTTTTTCTTTATCTTTGATCGAATTTATAGGTGGATCGATAACAGCGGAATATTGCAAACCCCGGTTCCAGGTCTTCAACAATAGAGACCCAATTCGAGTCTCCATCGCGAAGACCCACCATGGGAGACCAACCTAGTCTCCCATAGTAGAGACCCTGGGTCTCCACGTTCGGGTCTCCATCACATAAATGATGGAGACTCAAACCGGGTCTCTATCATGAAGACATGAACCACCATTGGAGGCCTAGTTCCTTTCCACCGTTGTTACTATTGTTTGTCGTCTTTGTGGTGTATTTTTTTCTGGTGTTTTTTTTTTTGGGGTGGTTATTGATTGTTGTGGTGCATTTTTTCGTTGTTTGATTGTTATTTTTTGAGTTATTAATTGCTATTGATTGAGTTTTTTATTTTGATGGTGGGTGGTGCTGATTGATAATTGTGGGAGATTGATGGTGAAAAATCTAGGTTAATAGATGTTGAAGGTTGATGATGATAATGCTGGAGTAATGGCTGGTTGAGATCCAATAGATATCTAATTTGGATTTCAACCATCCATCCAATTATGGATGGTGGAGATTCAATCTGAATCTCTTTTTTTTTTTTTTTAAATTTATTTATTTATTTACTTTTTAAATTTGATAAGGTGATATCCACAATCTATCTCTTTGATTAATGGTGGAGATAATCTTTATTATTATACAATTTTTTAATTTTAAAATATTTTTTATCATTTTTTATTTTTTCTCAATTTTTTATTTTTTTAATTTAGTATATTGATCTTCGTTGTCTATCTATGAGATGGATAGTGAAGATCATTTTTTATTAGTTTATAATTTTTATTTTAAAATATCATTTTATTTTTTAAATAAAAATTTGAGGGTTAAAAATGTTTTTTTTACTTCTTGTTTAACTTTTTTGTTAACTTTATAACAATAAGAGGATTTTGGATAAAAACAAAATCATATAAGGGAAAATAGATAATCCATCAAAAGGCAATAAATTTTTTAGGATTTTCCTCACTTTTAATCTGGTCACACAAGACTCACAACTGATTGTATTTAAGTTTTAATGTATTTTCTTTCAAAATTGTAGTCTATTATTTTAAGCCTTTTTTCAATGTTTGGAGATTTGTTCCAAACTTTATTGTTTTCAATTTTCTATGTTTGGAGGAATGTTCCAATTCTTTTAAAAGGCATATTCCTGTTTTTGATAGGCAGACCGGATTATTGAATGAATTATAAACCTTTTGTAATGTTTTATCTCAAAATTTTTTTATCTCTAAGAGGATTCCTTTGAATGGTAAAATTTTCCTTTAATTCTGTATCATGAGGTGGTGCTTCTATATCCCTCAAGTGGTGAATTAATCTTATACTATATTATTTTTGTTTTCCTTTCATTTCTTGTTATTTATGTTCCCTTATTCTTTCACATCGAATCTGTATCATTTTAGTTAGGTGTTTTTTTCTCAATAAAATGATTTGGATCGAACAACTTTCTATGCTCATTTCTTTATCAAAGAATCTAATTTCAAATAATTCGAACACTTCAAAAAACTAACAAGTTAGTAGCAAATTTGACAAGTTTTTACCGATGCACTTTTGTCACTACAGTTTTGTTTAGGATTGCTTTTACATATGAAATAATAACTTATTTCATAAAAAAAAAGTCAATAATACTCTTACTTTAATAATAATTTTACAAACTAAGAAAGTTTAAATTTAAAATAAATTATTAGTTTATAAAATTATTATTAAAACAATAGTATTATTGACTTGTTATTATGAAATAAATGAGTAGAAGTAATCTCAGACTACAAAATGTGCATCACATATTCACATAAAATAACTTAGTATGCTCAATTCTATCAAAGAAATCCATTTAGAAGTGTTAGAGCACTTACAAAAACTAATACATTTTATGAGCAAATTCAGTTAGATCAAACACAAACAATTCTCCTTAGGCAGGCTTTTAGATTCCTCTCTTCTAGCTGAACTTCAGTTCTTGATTTCACTATTAGTGCTTAAATTTTGGTGAAATATTATTTTTTTATTCGTGAATATATTTTTTTAGTTTTCATCATTCCTCAAGTTTAAGAAATTCATTTGATTGGTTTCTTTAACTGAAAAACTAACATTCAACCATCATAGAATAAATACAAACACCAAAATACCTTCAATCATTCTATTTTTATTTTGTTAAATTAAAATAAAACAAAAATTTTTAAAATTAATTAAAAAAAAAAAAAACTTTAGATTTTCACTATCCGTCGAGTGGTGATAAATGTGGGGATTTAATTTAAAATTAAAAATTAATTTAAAAACTATATTTAAAAATTAAAAAAAAAAATTGAATGTGTAAACAAATGAAAAAATAAAATTTTTGAAAAAATAAAAAAACATATTTGAAAAATGGGGAAATTTGAATATCTTAACTTAGATTTAAAGATCTGAATTTAAAAATCCAAACCTATGTTCAAATCTTCGCTCTTTGAAGATCTAGTCGAAACCCAAATCTTCAAATGAAAAAAATAAATGAATAAATAAAAATAAAAAACACATTCATCCTCCATTGTATGTAGCTCCACCCCGTCACCAAAACACAAGCCCACCTCCACCGTTCCTAATGTGGCACACCATCTCTTTTTAAAATACACTAACCAAACCAGTGCCAATGTCTCCTGCACCCTCCTTCTCGTCGACAACACAAAACCCAAACCCACAAACCTCAAAACCTAGACACAAACCCAAACTCACTCATGTCCTTTCACGAGTGTAGCCTCTTGTCTCTTCCACCATGACACCGTTCTCAACCACGATTTGGGAACTCAGATCATCTCAATTTGGGTTCAACCCATGTCGTTGAGACTCAAGAACATTTTCTACGCTACATATGACATTAAGATCTATAAACAGAAACTGATGGGGCAAAATGTTATATCCAATGACTTCATGTTATATGATATTAATAATCAATTACTAAAGAACATTTTCTATGCTACATATGACATTAATTTGATGTGGTCAAAAATTGAGCGTTCTGTTTGATTCTAAGAAGTTTTGTCCTTATCCTAAAATATAAGATACTATGGATAGTTTTCTCTGAATTTAATCATTCTTCTCCCACCATAAAAAAAAATAAATCAATAAATAAAGCACCAACACTTAATCAAGATTAATTTTTACTATTAATTATATAATAGTTGTCTAGATTCTGAAAAAATTGGAAATTTTATTTTTTTTCCTTTTCTATTGAAATGCATATGATCCAAATGCCCAAAAAAAAAAAAAAAAAGGACCTGCAACTGATATACTCCTGTAAGCGTTTATGGTAAGCTACATATAAGCTTCGAATATATTGGCATCCAGCAGACCTTAAAAGTTAATTTGGGAATCCATAAAGATTTTACAAATAATGTGATTAAGATATAAGTAATGCTATATTATTAAAAAATTTATCTAAATGGATTGTTCAAATATTGTGATAAGCTTATTTATAATTATTATATAATCAATACATCAATCCAAAATTAATATCGTAACTACAATTCAACTTGCTACATCATTTAAGTAAAATCTTTGGAAAGTGTAACATTATACTTAACATATAGATGTTCTGTACAGGAGCAAACGCGAACGAAGAGCGAAGACTGCACGTATAGGTCGGCTTTGATGAAAAGAAAGTAGCAAAAAATGGCAATTAAATTAAAGAACAATTTTTACGATTTTAATATTGAGTAATCAAAATTTTAACTTGCTTGAAAAAACAAGGATAAGTTTAACATGAGTTTAACTGTAACACACGTTGATTAATTTCATCTGAGACTTCTGTTTCATTTCTGTAAAGCTAGCAATTTCATTATTTCACCTAGAATAGTCTCGATTGATTCCTTGAACATCACATTCAAATTTGGGTGGGTATGATCTGATAAAATGAGACATTTGTACAAAACAAGGCAGTGAAAAATATTAAAGCTCTTGGTTAACAAACGAGTGAGAGCCAGGAAGTTGAAGTGTTAGTGATTACAAAAAGACAGGAATAAGCGAATTTTATTTTTCCAATCTTCGTCATTGATCATCTATATTTTGTGTAATCTATGGATTGAAGAGTCCTTTTTGTCTCAACGAATTTACTTTTGGAAGTGCCAATGCATTCATGTTATCTTTAATCTGTAGGACCATCTAATATTGAATGAACATGGGCTATACTTGATATTATTTTTACGAAGTAGAAATCTAATTATATATATAATAAATTTAGTATAAAATTGTGTTGGCACAAATTTGTAAAGATGATTATTTAAGAATCTAACTACATATTTACTATATTATATATATATTGGTATGAAAATAATTAACAAGTAAAAAATATATAAATAAATTTTACTATGTATTATTGTGTATATAATTTTCGTTTCCAAGATGGGTCAAAGCCAGGTTGAGCCCACCCTAACTTAGGAAGAGCTCTATCCTTGTCCCCTCCAAATTCCGAAATAATGTATTATTCAAAAATTAATGTAGTAGTGAAAAAAATTCCTTAAAGAGGAATTTGAACAAATGTTGAAGGTATTTGATTTCTTGTTTTGTTTATAATTCAAGGAAGTTTAGTGATTTTGTTTCCCAAATTAAAAAAAGAAAAGAAAAGAAAAGAAAAAACATATCAAACTTGAACCAAACCAACCAACCAACCAAAATCTAATTGGAGGGTCTGAACAGCTGGAGTCTGGAGAAGGGCTGAATTACTCAATTTATTGATCTACAAATTAACATAAAAAATTAGTGTGATAAGTTTTTCTTTTGGGGTACCAAGTCGCTTATAATGCCATAAGATGGTGAAATAAAATAATATTGTATTACAATGATCAATGTGTGCATTGATCAAATAGCCTTCTTGTTTTCATTTCAACCAAAAAACATAAAAAATAGTCCTCTTGTATCTACGCACATGCATCCTTCTTAGTCATTGCCATTTATGTTTTAATTAGAAAAATTGATAAAAACAATTTATTTTCAAGGTTATATCTCGAATATTAACAAAACATCTTAGCTTTATTTGTGCTCATATCATCTCCTAGAACCAGTTTGGCTTTTTGTCTGGTTGTCAAATTGGAGATTATACTGTAGAGTGTGTGTGAGGGGGGGGGGGGGGGGGGGGGGGGGGGTGGGCGGCGGGGGGTTAACATTCGAAAGGCTTTTGATTCAATCACTAGTTTTTCATTTTGGACGTGTTGCGATGCTTTGGATTTTCATCTATTTTTATTAATTGGGTTTTGTGTATTTTTAGGTTAGTAAGGATTTTAGTTCTTATTGATGGTTTCCCGGAAGGTTATTTTCCATATTCTCATGAAGTCAGGTTGGGATATCTCTTATCTTCTCTGCTTTTTTGCTTGATTGAGGATTTCTTGAGCAAATATATATATATTACATTTAGTTTCCTCTGGTACAGTCCTTTGTATTTCTAGTCCACCCTTCTTAATTTTATATACTGATGATATCTTTTTGTTTTGTCGTGCTTTAATATGAAATATTAAGATTATTATGGAAGCTTTCAAGATCTATAGAGATCTATTTGATCAGCACGTTAATCGGTAGAAATTTTATATTTATTTTGGAGATAGTGTTTGACCTTCCACCCTAGATGATATACTTTTGCTTAGTGCTATGAAAAGAGGAGGATCTCCTATAATATATCTCAGTGTTCCTATCTTTCGTGATGCCCTTCGTAGACAATGATTTTTATCTCTAGCTAATAGAATTCATCTAAAACTTCGTTCTTGGACACGTTCTACACCTTCTTGACATTAATACCATTTTTACTATTTATTGTTATGTAATTTTAATTAATTTAATACAATAACTAAAAATAAATAATTTCATAAACTCTAAAATACTATTATGTACATAATAATAATATTTTACTAATAATTAAAATATGATTAAAAATTATAATAATATTAATAATATTTATATATTTAAATATATTATTATATTTAAGAAAACAACTGGAAATATGAAAATTTAAAATGTAAATTAAAATATAGTAGTTTAATTTCAAGATAATATAAGATGAGATGTATTTAGATTTTTTTTTTCAAATATATTTCTGGTAAGTATTAAGAGAAACAAAGAAAAGAAATAGGTGATATAAAATTAGGATAAATTTGAAAATATATTATTTTGAAAATGATAAACTTGAAATCGAATCTTTTAAATATCTTTAAGTGATTTGCAATTAAGTGAAATGTTATTTTCTTCAATTATTTTTGGATAGTGTTAAATGGTTTAACTACTCAAATAATAATAATAATAATAATTTACTAGGTACAATTGAGTACTATTAAAACATAAGAGGAAAAAACAAACTATCCCTAAATATAATTGTATATTTTCCTTAAGAGTTTCCAACCCCACTAAGGACCTGTTCACTTTTTCTTTAAAAAGTTTTATTTACACTTAAGTCTTAATTTAAATAATTTTACTTTGTTTGTTGTTTAATTTATATTTTAATTTTTTTTTTTTGTTGAAAAAGTTAAATTCCCATGCTTATATTTTAATGAAAAACTCCTAGTAATGTCACTTGTCAAATAGTCATATGGAAAGTTTTGACGTTTGCGGTTGACGTTAAATTGAACCCATTTAAATAATTTATTAACAGCAATTGTTCTACTCCGATTTGTCCAAATAAGAATGCCACAGAAACTTGAAAGCAAAGGGTATTCAAATTCACTTTAGGTGATTTGGATTGGCTCAACGGGTCAACTCATCCTGAGTCACTGTCTGAAATGAGTGTATCACGTGGAAGGGGAAAAAGTAAAATACAAAAAAGAAGAAGAAATCCATTAAATAAGCAATATAAAAATAAAATGACCATTTACTTGGAAAAATCATAAGCAAAGTACTAGTTAGCTTTATTGCCCTTCATTTTGTTTTCTTTTCTAAGAATTAATAATTAGTTAATTATTTATATATGTGGGGCTATTCTTTTTAGTTCCATGGTGCCAAATCAGTTCAACTCCCATTTCTAAAGGTAATCAACACCAAATTGCATTTGCTTTTCGCCATTAGGCAGGCGTTGCATCTAAAGAAAGCCTGCAGATGGATTCATGGATGATCCACTTCATCATACAAACTTAAATACTTCATTTATTCCATAAAATAAAGTTAGTTACGTGTTTATTGTTCAACAACAAAATGATAATATAGTAAAAGTCGAAACCAACCCTTGCTTATAATTCAGGTTTATTAAATTTCTTAATCGTACAAAATCATAAAACAATACCATCTATTAATCTGTTAGATATATACACAGTAAACTTATATATAAAAGTGGCAAGAGGGTCGTCTTCTTGCATTAAACTTCAGTTTATCTTATAATTAAAATTTTAATTGAGTGAACATTAACTGCAACGAAATAATACGTCAGGCTTATTCATATATAACCTTTACATTGTGGTGGTGTGGATCTGAATTGGCCTGCCTAACCATTGATTACATTTCATATAGGCAGCTGCGTATGCACATATTTAGGCTATATATACAATATATAATTATGATAATTATTATTATTAGTGGCGTATAGGCACACTTCGGTAGTGGGGCACACTTGAGTTCTTTCATATATGGTCCACGACCAAACCCATATTCATGTATGCCACGTGGATGACAGCAGCTGCATGATATAAGCATGAAGTGTGATGATGGATGATCGATCCCTTATATATGTATACATATATAAATACAATATGTTTTCTTAAAAATATTGAAAGTAAATGATATAATGTATAAATACAAATACGAATGATATAATATATAAATACAAATACAAATGATAGTGAATGAAAATGAATCTGACAGGCACACATTCTATAGTCCAGTTCCCTCCAATACTAACAGATACCGTTACTTGTAAGTATCGAAGCAGTTTCGTTTGTACCCGCCGCCTCGGGAATTGATTTGATTTTGAGTTGAAATGAAAGCTACTTCCAAATATTTATCATATTTGCGAGAGTTGATGATCAAAACCACCTTCCTTCTCACGTCACACATACATATACAAGAACGCACACAAACTCTCTCTCTCTCTTGTTATTACACTATATATATCATCCCACTCTAGCCCTTGTCACTATTCTTTGTTGAAATGGGAGATAATAACAGCAGCAAAAGCAACAGCAATGTTAGTGTCAATCTTCCTCCTGGTTTCCGATTCTATCCGACAGATGAAGAGCTTCTTGTCCATTTCCTTCAACGTAGAGCCTCTCTCTTGCCTTGCCATCCTGACGTTATTCCTGATCTTGATCTCTATCCCTATGATCCCTGGCAACTTGATGGTATTCTTCTCTAGTACATATATGTGTGTGTGATCAAGTCATACATATTAATAATGATGTTGTTGATTGCAGGTAAAGCCTTGGCAGAGGGAAATCAATGGTATTTCTACAGTCGAAAGACACAAAATCGGATGACGTCAAATGGGTATTGGAAGCCTATGGGGATTGAAGAACCCATCTTTACAAGCGCTAACAACAAGGTTGGAGTGAAAAAGTACTTTGTTTTTCACCTTGGAGAAGCGCCCTCTGCTGTCAAAACCAATTGGATTTTGCAAGAATACGGTCTCTCCGATTCTGCTTCCTCCAGTAGTAGTACTAGCTCTAGGACTTCTAAAAGAAGATCACATTCCAAAGTAGTAAGTTCCCACTCACCACGTAGTTAAATACAGACAGATTCGAATAACTAATTTAATTTTTATGAAGATCATATCCTTTTTTTAACTGGTAATAATTAATTTGAGTTTGTTTGTTGTTATCATTTCAGGATTACAGTAAGTGGGTAGTCTGTCGAGTATACGAAAGAAATGGTGACGGAGATGATGATGGTGCAGAGCTCTCATGTTTGGATGAAGTGTTCTTATCTTTGGATGATCTCGATGAAATCAGTTTTCCCGATTAGATCCCAATTAGAAGTTAAACTGATCAGATGTTATGATCCATGATAAAGGGGTTTATCGCATTGTAGAATTGCATTGTTTTGTTTATATATATATATATGCTGGAAGTTTCAATCAAAAATTAAACAAGTAATTTTTGCCATTTAAAACGTGGAATTTTTGCCCCTATTTACATGTGTAACCAGTGGGCCAAGTAAACCAAGGAAGCATGGGGATTGGCCACAGGTTTTTGTGATAAAGATTACATCAATCTGAATACAAAGGATTTATTATCGAAGTCAAGCACGGCATTTCACATACGTCTTGATAACTTGTCCGTATCCACAAAGTAAATTATTTAGCTAACTTTCTGATTAAGTAAGAATATTATCAATAACAATATGGTAACAATTCAATGGTTATAATAAAAAATTTTACTTAATTAATAAGATAATTAAAGTCATAAAGTAAAGTCTAAACAGACATATCAATTACGTAAAAATATAAAATGATTCGTTCAAGAAATAAATACCGTCAAATCAAATCACTATCTTAACCATTTGCATGTATGAAAAAGTTTATTTTCTTTTAATTTGTACTTCATGGATAATATTTAATATAAAAAGGGTGAGTTTAAAGTAACACTTTTCCGGATATTTTTTAAACTTTTCATTATAAATTATGTGACATGAGACATCTAACTTATAATATTTTTATTTATTATTTTATTAATTTTCCATATAATTATCTCATTATTAAAAAAATAAATTAATGATATACTTTGTAAGGTATAGCATTAGCCACATGGTATTAAGACATAGCTCAAATATTTTCACATGAGATTTGTTTTTTTTTTTTTCAACATAATGCTAATAGATCAACAATCTATTAAAAAAAAAAAAGTAAATTCTATAGAGATTAATCATTCTTTATTTAAGAAAATCAGAGTTACCTACTCTTATAGTAAAAGTGAGTTGGTTCACGTTGGTTTAGTAGACACTAATGACCCAAATGTCAACAGTGGAAGTGACTCGCATAGAAAATGCGTGCACTTGGAAGAGTGTGATGTTGGCAATGGATTTGAGTAGGGAATGTCACGTGAGATGAGTGGAGCCCAGGAAGCACTGTAAGGAAGCTGGTTATAGTAGTGGTAAGTGGTAACTCATAAACCGCTCATGCTCACAGCCTTTTTAGCTTTTTCTACTTTGTTGGTATTTGGTGGTTGTCTTTTGTCACATTGCTCATGCTACCAAGTAACATTTTTTATTTTTTATTTTTTACTTTTTGTACATTTTTGTGGGTGTCTGCTTAGATCAGCATGCAGTCATCTATGATGCAAGCATTCCCACACTTCTCATTTTCCACACCATTATTACTGTGGAAAATGTTGGGCTGGTTTAACAAGTTTAGAGTTCAAATTATAGAATTTGTTTTTCAAAAGGACAAATATATATTAACATATTAAAAAATATATGAAATTATTTATATTTTTAACTGAACCTTACGACGTGTATTAATATGATTTCTTGTTATGTTTAACCAAACCTGAGAACATGTATTAATATGATCTTATTTTGATTATCGTAATCAATCTCTCTCTCTTTATATATGTATATATAGTTTTTATGATTAATGCATCCTAATTTTTAAATTATTAGAACTACTGATTAAATTAATCTATTGAATTTAAATTGAATAAGAAAGAATTTTTTTTTTTTTTTAATAAGAGATAATGTTATAAATAGATTTAATTAATACTTATAATAATTTAAAAATTAGAACATACTAATAATAAAATCTCTATATACATACATATGTGATTGACTTGTTCCAAATATATAAATTGATTCTTGTAGAGTTTGGTTTGGAACCAAACCACTTTTTTGCTTACAAAATGAACAAAACTTAAATCTAACTGAACATACATGATAGACTAAACTCTCCTCTTTAACTTGGAACCAAACAATTCATTGAAATTTATAGGAACCAAATATATTTTGCACGTATATTTAAGTGTTCTTTATATTCATGAAAAATTCTCATAAGAATTCATTGAAATTATTGAATTTCATTAAGGTCATCACAGATCTTAATATTTGAAATTTGTATGCAAATATTGTCAATCAAATTCGGATTGTCTAATCAGATTGGATCTCAGTTCAATTCGAAAACATTTGATGTTTTCATATTTAAATCCATTTTCATCCAAATTGGATTCTCTAATGGGGAAGGATCAAAGCTGTGTGGATCAAATAAAATCCGAATCCAATAGAATTAGAAACAATTTGGTCTTGATTTGAATCTAATTCAAAATCAATCGAAGCAAATTACAAACAACCTGCTTGAGGTTTGGCTTTTTACACTAGATATCAAATTTTGCAAAAGTTGACACTCATTTTCCCCTCCATCATCTTGATTGCAAATCAGTATAAGGTTGGACACCTTATCTTGATTAAAGTTGTACGCCTTGTTTTGTTTTAATTGGGAGTAATGAGACTAAAATCACCAAAGCTGAAGATTTTGGAGAAAGAGTCTAGTCCATTTGAAATGTGCTGAATTTGACCATGTGAATAATATTGTTTTGTCAACTATTTATAAGATAGTATAATTCAAACAAAAAAAATGAAAAGTCTTTTTAAATCTTGAAATAAATAATGTAACTCATAATTATAAATTATAATATTTGAGCTATCAATGGGTGATGGTCGACATGACCTAAGTTTCCCGATAGTTTGGTATTGTGATTTATTAATTATAGGGAACATATATTCGCAGATGTGAAATCGTAACTCTTATTTTATTAATAAGTGTAAATATCATCTTATAGGTCTTTTGGGCCTTGGATTAATCTTGATGCAAAGTATTTAATATCTGATATTAAATTATGAATTTTTTGTGAAATCGAATTATTCATCAGATGTAAGATAATCATACACAATAAAATTGAGAATCCCTTACTCTAAAGAAAATTGTTAATAATGCTTCATTTTAAGCAACAAGTACCCACTCCAATATGTTGTGACAACATTTAAACTCTCCAAAAATCTTGTTCAACCTAGAATAAGTAAGCACATAGATGTGAAGTATAAAATTTGGGTGATCTCATAAAGTACGAAACTTTTAAATTCAATTTCTGAACAACTGAAGATCAAGTTGCTGACCTTTTTCTTTCAAAAAAAGAAAAAAGAGGGGGGAGTGTGTTGCTGACCTTTCAAATTGACTATTTGTCATAAATTAAGGAAGCAAATTTGTGTTTTGTACTTCGGAGCATTTATTAAACTGAATGCGTGTTTGCACTTCGGAGCATTTATTAAACTGAATGTGCAGAACATCTAGTTTGAGGGAATGTGTAAAGTAAGTGGGTCAATATGCTCAGTTACCTAATATAAGTTTTTATTTTATTTTTTATTATTATTTTTTTATTATTTACATTGATCTAAAGAAGAATATAACTTATCGAGATAGGAATATTGATGACATAATTTGAGATATTGTTCTCATACGAGAGAAATTTATCCATTTATAGGTGAAATAGATTTTTTTTTTTTTTTATGACTTTAATTGATTAAGAGAAGAACTAAATTTATTAAGATAAAAATATTGATGACACAATTCGAGATATTATTCTCTATAAAAGAAATCTATTCATTCGAATGTGAAATAAAAATTAAGAGAAGGAAAACAATAGTGAAATAAAAATTAAGAGAAGGAAAACAATCCATATATATATATGTACATATATATTAAAGAAAAATGTTAATTTTCAGACTTGATGGGCGTTGACCCATGCCTTTTAGCACGGGGGCAGCTGGCGCACTAAGCGCCAGCTGCCATCAAAAGTTTACCGTATGAGTTTGTTTCATAGGTTTTAAGATTATTAGTAACGGGCCTTTAAAGAAAGGAAAAAAAGATTATTAGCATTGGAGATACTCTGTTTAGGGGCTCCACTGCTTTTGGCCTTTTGTTGTTAACTTGTTATGGTTGCCGGTGGTTGTGGCTCCTTATTTTCATTTATTTATTTTTTTGAAATTAAATATCGTTGATTAACAAAGGCCGCCAGAAACGCGGACGCCTGGAAAGAAACAGAAGACATGGACTAAATGCCAATGTAAATACCCTACAGAGGATATATTTCCAAAAAAAATAAAAAATAAAAAATACCCCACAGAGGATAAAACCAGGGAAACTAATTTATGTACCAAATAATTCCTGATCCGAAAATGGTCTGCCAAATGGTTTGGCACTTACAAACATCTACCTCCCTACACAAAGCTCTAATATCATCAACTAACAGACTAGCTTCCCCACTAGAAATAGACCATGAGTTAATAGCAGAAGCTACATTAACAACATCAATCTCTATTACATCCACTTTAAGCTGCTTTTCTCGGGCTAACAAAAGACCTTCACGTAAGGCTAGAAGTTCTCCTCATTTAGGATTATGAGAACCTGATAAAGACTTTGAGCATGCAGCTAAAACAAAACCATTGCAGTCCCTAATTGATTGCAGCACCACACCCAATTCTTGTTAGGCCATCCCTCACGGCCACATCGGTATTCAATTACACTTTACCTTCTTCAGGTGGCACCCAAACAGGCCTGGAGATTTGGCGAAACTGCTGAGGTCTGACACTGGAAGCTCTTTAGCCTTATTTTGTGTAATCTTACTTATCATGGTTATTGTTATTTAAGAATCTCCACTCATTTTATCTATGTATTGTCTTTAGTTAAGATGATTAATGATGTGATATTTTATTGATTCCATCCACTTTATATATTGTTTTGTTAGCTATTTTGATAAAATTGAATATCCTCACAGTAGAGAGCAAAAAATTCCTAACCTAAGTATCTTTTCTATTATTTTAATATCTAATATGAGATAAAGTAAATAATTTTCTTTTTGAAAACAAAAAAGCTTGGATGAATTTTCACACTTGAATCAAAATAGAGAGAAGTAGCCGTGACCCACTCACAAATTGTTAGTTAAAATGGTTTTTCAGTTATATATTTTAGCTAAAATTTAGTTAATATTTGGTGAGTTCCCTTGTAAATGTTCTAAGTGAATCATCACACTCAATAAAAATAAGTCTTTCACTATGAGTTTATAAGAAGGAAAGGACATGTCTGAAAGAAAAGATGCGCCTCATCCCAAATGGAAAGGGAGCTTCAATGTCTTCTTTTCTGAAACAAGGAGGGCGGGACCCTTCTCTCAAATCCAGAAGGGGGTTGCAATGTCGCTCAATTGTTGGGAAGTAACCAACGACCTTCTCCTCGTTTAGGAATGGCAATAGGTCGGATTCGTACAAGTGTACTAAAATTGACATCTGAATTGGTAAAAAATAATTGCATCTACACTCGTAAAAGCTTCGCAGGTGTTGGTGAACCCAAATACTACCCACAAACCTGCAACATTTCAATATATATATATATATATATTTTTTTGTTATGAATATATGATCTTAACTCCACTTTCTTTTTGATAATATTCATTATCTTATTTGTTGATATTTCATTATGAAAATGATTCTCTAGTTTGCCTATAAATAGGCATATATTGTAACAATTGGAAACATATCAATTGAATTATTTTCTCTTTCTCTCTTACTTTTGTTTCTTCTTTCTTAGTTGGTTATTGTTCTATATTCATCGTTTTTAGATTATATTTTATAACACGTTATCAGCATAAATCAGGTATGAAAAATTTCATTCATGTGATTTACTCTCTACCCGTGTTCCAAAACTCTCATGCAACCTCCATAACCACTCTAGTACAATTACGTAATTATAACTATAAAAATTTCGATTATATAACTACTATTTTTTCAACAATTCCACTTGTAATACACAAAAATAACAACACTTCAAAAATCTATTACATCTAAACTACTTAAAATCTTTCATCATTCTTTCATTCTCAAACACAAGTACATAACCAATAAAATGAATTGAAACACATAGCACAAGAATTTAAATTCCTACGTAACAAATGTACAAAACCCTAAATAAATATAGTTTGTATAATTTATTAATCTATCAGTATTCAATCATCAATTCATCATCTGGCCCTAAATAAATATACATGAAAAATATAAAAGAGTGGTGAAATTTGAAAGCAAAAACAAAAAAAAATAGAAGGAAAAAAAAAAGAGTCCGAGTTGGGTTGAGTCGGCCTGAGTTGGTCCAAGTCGGGCCGAGTTGGGCCGCTTTTTCACAGACTAAAACGACGCCGTTTCGATAAAAAAAAAATTAAAAAAAAAGTCGAGTCGAGTAATGCTGAGTTAAGCCGAGTCGGCCCGAGTTGGCACAGGAACCGAGTTTAACCGCTGATCTGGAGGATCTTGGATCGGAAACTAGCCGAGCGTTAAGAACTCAGCCAACTCGACTGAGTTTTTAAACAATGCTCTCTACTCTTTGATTCAAATAATCTTATTAGTATATGTGTTTCGTATAGATGTTATGTTAAATCCAAAATAAATTTTTCTTCAAGTTTAATTGATTTTTGGTTTATATGTTTATTTAAACATATACAATATGGATATTGTTTTAAAAGCATATGTTAAGAGTTTCAGATCCATATACTGTTTACATGATTGAATTGAAAAATTTGTTTTATTAGTTTTGATGCAAAAGGAAAAGAAAAGAAAAAATTATATGAAGTTTGTTTTTGTTTTGTATGGAAAAAGAAATTATTTTTTCCTTATTTATGTACTATGCAGAAAATATATAATGTATATATATTTTTTAGCTCTCTGTGAGATATCAATATTCTTAGTGTTTGTTTAAATAATTTTATGAACATTGCTATATGAAAATTGCAATTTTTGGATCTTCTGCATTTGAAAGTAAGTTTAATATCATTGAACTTATACTTTAATAATTTGTTTAATATGATATTTCTTCTAACTTTCTAATCTGTAACCTGAAGTTTGCAAGCGTTGATTAAAACTAAAAGTTTTAGTTTTCAAATAGAATCAGAAGTTCTAAATTTTTAATTTTATTAGAATCTGAAGTTCTATATTATAAATTTTTTTAAAACCAGAAGTTTCTAAACTTGAATTTAATTATAATTATAAATTCTGATATATATATCTATTAGAATCAGAAGTTCAATAGTGATACTTTATTTGAAATTAGAAATTCTAGTTAAATTCTAATAATTAAATTATGTTGGCTTTCACATTCAATGTGGACAATTGTATATGTCAAATAAATTATAGTTGTTTAAAGCAACATAATCGTCTATTACCTATTGTATAGAAAGACTGTGCTTACTGCTTAGACCATGGATATAAACATAAAAGGCAACAAAATACAAGTTTGTATTTTGTGTATGAAGCCAATGTTATGCATGTACATATAAACATAAAGCAATGTGACTCTTTCGAGTTATGAAAAATTAAATAAAAATTAAACAGATTTGATCTAGTGATGTTATGTTCTTGCTTTCTACATATGACATAATGGTTCCATCAAATTCACTTTAATTGATTAGATTCTCGATAAACGATTTGAATTCTAATTTTTGTAATCTATATCTGAACCAGAAGTTTCAGATTCTAAATAAATTTATTTTTAATTTTATTTGAATCTAAAAACCTGAAGTTTCATATCTTTACTCTAGTTATAAATTATAATTTATTTAGATTTTGGAACCAGAAGTTTCAAAATTACACATGAAAAAAATTGAGAAAAATTAAATTAATTTGAATTTGATACAAAAATAACCCTTCTCGAACTCAAGTATGTAGATTTGAAAATATGTCTTCTCATCGAAGTTGAGTAGAGACTTGAAGATATTTTATACTAACTTTTGTTCATGATTTCATGATATAAATCATGAAATTTAGATTCATAAATACATTAAAGTATTATATTTTCTGTTCATAAATTTTAACACATCGAATGTATGTATTTTCATATTTATGTATTTAATACAGATTATTTGATCGGATATATATATAACGATCTTATGCCTTGTGTTATATAGTTAAATCTATTTGTATTATGGTTAAGTCGTTACCTCTCTAGTGACGGTATGAGTCTAATAGTGGCATGAAATATTAGCTGTGAAAACCAGATAGAGGTGATGATTAAAGTATGATTATAATTTACTTAGAATATGAAATTCTAATACTAATTATAATAACTGATGTGATTTGAAAAAAAAAAATTCATCCTTAATTTTATCAAAACCTGAAGTTTTGAGTTACTATTATATTGAACATATAATTATGATATGCAAGCACATCATAGTTTAAAACTTTGAGTTTTTGAGAAGAAAATGTACAATATTTTTATTCTTCTGATTAGATGATTATTGTTATTTCTCATAAAATTTTTGGTTAGCAAAGGTCGTGTTATTTTCGTTCCTTAAAGCAAGATGTGAAATAACGTACATAACATATATTTTCTTATACATTATTTGATTATTGAATATTTATTACAATTCGTCGTAATTGTATTTTGAAAAAATTGTTCATTAATTCACTGTGATTACAATTTATATATCTTGGTAAAATGATAAATTTATATTTTTAAAGAAATGTATATATGTATATTTGATCATCAAATAAATGAAGTCAGATGATTGAAATAATTTGTACTTCAAATTTGCTTCTAAAGTAGCAATGTTAATGATTATGAGGTGAAAAATCATTTATCTCGCGTGGCTAAATTAATTAATATCATTCCCTGAAGTGAATGTTAAATCATCTGATAGTTATAGCAATGATTATGATTAATAAAGCTTAGTGATCATAATAAATTTTAACCACTTGAAGTGGAATTCACACTATAACAAAGTAAACAAAATGTTTACTATTGGTGGAATATGAAATTATAATACTTATGTATCTGAAATATACATAAATATTATATTAATCTTTTACCGATATATAAAAGCTCCAAAAGAGTAAATTTGCATATTACAATGTGAAAAACAACAATATTATATATGTGAAACTTTGTTGCTTTAATAGATTATGAAGAAATATATTTAGATAAACATTAATAAAAGTATATCTCATTTATATTATTCATACTGTCATATGCCGGAAGCATATTTTACGATGACTATCATATGATCATAAATATAATATGATCAAAAATTGTGATGAACTAAAAGTTTGTTTTTCATCCAATAATATAAAGAAAATGATGCATCAAATTATTAGAAGTAATATGGATATCTATTATAGAATCTTCAGATTCTTACCTAGTAAATGTCCCCGAACGACAATAATTGATATCATAATTTGGTCAATGAAGAACACTATATGTTTGGTCCCTGAAAGACATTATGTGACATTTAGTCATTAAAGAATAATATAATAGTTTAATATATTTCTGAAAGATAGTAAAACAGTATACATGGACGGACCTAGTATAGGGTCAGGAGGGGCACGTGCCCCCCTTGAAATTTTATGAAAATTGGTTAGGTATAATATTCTAATTATTAGATATTTAAATATATAAGTAAATTAATATATATATTTTCGAAGTAAATATGATTACTAAAGCTTGAGTGGTCTAATGAGAAAAGGCGAGTTATGCCTTCTTGTGTCTGCGTAGTCAGTAGTTCGATCCCCAAAAGTGTTGCTGTTCTATATTTTTCACTTTATTTTTTCAAAAATAGATAATGGTCAGTACGTGTGGGATTTGGGTGTTGTTCCTCCCTTCCACACATGTTGTTTCTCTTTCCCACTTACAAAGGCTATTTTCTTTTTTTTGTTTGAAAAATAATGAACAATACTTTTTTTTTTAAGATAATGGACTTATGGGTTTATTGGTGTTTCAATCTAAGTTGTAAAAATAAATGATATCTACTTATCAATTAAGCAAATCTTCAAACATGAAGTATTTTGACTTCGAAAAATTTTATAACCTACCATGAACTATGAACAATTTTTTTTTTTTTTTTTATATTTATGAACAATTATCGTTAGTTATTACAATTTTTTAATTGTAAATTATATTATATTTATATAAATTATCGACTAATTTTTCTTCAATTTTTTAATCTTTTGGTTTTTTTTTTACATCTCGTTCATAACTTAATGAATGTTGTGAATTTATTCCCGTTCTTTAGTATTAGTGCGTAAACTCGCTAGTATTTTAGTGTTATTTTATGATATTTATTCTTTAAAATAATAAAAGTTATGATAACCAAATTTTAAAAATAAAAATATATTTAACTAACACGTTTCTTTCATACTCGTGATAAGAGTTTGAATGTACATTTAACAATATATCTAGAGAATTTTCTCTTTATTCATATGATAAATTTCATAAATAAAAGAACTTATGTGAACTATAATTATTTTTATCTTAATTAATTTTTATTTTATTTATTTTGTTATAAAGTGTCCCCCCTGATATAAATGTCTGGGTCCGCCACTGACAGTATAGTTAAGTTTCAGAAAGACATTATGATGATGCAAATAAATTCATGATGCCAACAAATAAATTTTCTCGTCATTAGAGGGAGAAAAAGGATAAGAAAATTTAACGACGTAAAATTACAATTGACATGCATAATTCATTATGATGATTATTGTATAAATCATATGAACCTGAAGTTCAAATGATCGTTTATTAAAAAATTGTATATTCGAATGATTTTTTATTTATTGTCAATATATTAACCCAAGTCATTGTTTCTGAAGAACAATTTACGTAAATGACAACAAATAAATCATTCGTTATATATAGAAGTGTGAAAAATAAATTTGGTTATAAAGTTATTATTCCTTGAAGTGAATAATAAAATATCATGATTATTTTAAAAATCACGCTCGAGCTATATATAATCTTCATCATATAAATTCAACTCCTGAAGAGTTAAATGTTTTTGAAAAAATAGAACTCTTTAAATCTCGCCCTATAAAACTCAAAAAGTATCTTAATTACATATGAAAAAGTTCATGTGCTCAAACTATAACTATTATAGTTTGCCCTAAGAATATGTGAAAGTTTGCAGTAGCTCCTGAAGAGGTATGTGTACTGAAAACTTAAAGAAAATTAAGACCTTATATTTTATTGCTTTGCATATTACAGAAAATGGTGAGAATATTGAATAACATATTGTGGATAAATATCGACATAAAAATTATTGATCAAAACAAAAGCAGAACTATACTTATGTAGTTATATTGGATGCTTGAAGACATCATATGTTTTTATTAAAATAATTACTCATATGAAAATTGAGACAATGAAATATAATTATATCCCAAAGGTTTACTGCCCTAATACCGATAATAGTTAATTTCATATGATAAAAATTAACAACTTTTGCAGAGGTTAGTGCCCCGGAAGTGGTACAACTTCTTAAAGAGATACAAAATCTTAGAAATATGAAAAAAAATTTCCTTAGAGAATTGTGGAGTCATGATTGTAAATGATGATCATAAATCAAATAGTATCAATGAGTGTTGAAAAATACATAATTAGCCTAAGTGGAATGAAACAATTTAAATAGATTTGACTTCATTAGCCAAACGTTACGTATTTGGACCAATAGTCCAGAAGCCTGAAGACGTCAAATTTGATGAAAATAAAAGGATATTTATTCGAAACCGTAATAAGATGAAACGTTTTCACCTATGATGGATTTGATTACGTTTCAATTTTTAATTAGTTTGGCGGTTTCCAAAAGACTTTAAATGTGTCTTATGGATGTGGTAATGACATATTTACATAGGTCATTAGATACCAATATATATATATATATAAAAATCCTTGAAGGATTTTAAATATCTAAAACATATAATTCAAATTCTTGTAACTTGTATTTTATAAAATTACAATGATCTTTATATGACTTAAAACAATCCAGATGGATGTCATATAATCGTCTTAGTGAATACCTCACAAAAGAAGAATATATTAATTATCTATATATCCTTGTGTATTCATAAAAAAATTAAAATCTGGATTTGCAAGTGTAGCAATATAAGTCGATGACATGAATTAAATTGGAACTCCTGAAGAGCTCCTAAAAATTGCTGAATATTTGAAAATAGAAATTGAGATGTAAGATTTTGAGAAAACAAGATATTGTCTCAGTTTGAAGATCAAGCACAAATTAGAGGGAATACTAGTCCATCAACTCAAAGACACTGGAATGGAGTCAAATATATTTTTCAATATCTTCGAAAAACTATAAGAGTAACAGTTGTATATCTTTCAGGGGGAGTATATTAAGTCAATATGGACATATGTGTACTGCACTATTTTTTCCTTTGATCAGGTTTTGTCTCACTGGGTTTTTCTGACAAGATTTTTAACGAGACAGTCCCTTCAAGTACGTCCAAATACTATTGAATTCATAAGATTATTGAATTTTTGATTCAACAGATCATGACATATATTTTATTTTCATCAAGGAAATATGTCATCTCTTTTTGGAGTTTTGTATCATGCACTATTTTTCTCTTCTGACAAGTTTTTATCCTATTGGGTTTTATTGGCAAAGTTTTTAGAGAGACAGTATTTGATACATCCAAAATTTCGAAGAGTATTATCAAGTGGTGTATGCCCAAGAGGAAATGTTATGAATATATGGTCTTAACTCCACTTTCTTTTTGATAATATTCATTACCTTATTTGTTGATATTTCATTATGGAAATGATTCTCCAATTTGCCTATAAATAGGCTTATATTGTAACCATTGGAAACATATCAATTGAATTATTTTCTCTCTTTCTCTCTTACTTTTGCTTCTTCTTTCTTATTTGGTTATTGTTCTATATTCATTGCTTTTAGACTATATTTTATAACATATATATATATATCAATTTTCACACAATTTTTTTTTTCTTTAAACATCACCTATTAAGTACATATAATGTCCATGTCTTAGCAATTACATCAACCATAAAAATGACTTTAATACTCCAACTTAAAAGTTTAGTTTAACATCTAGCTTAATAAATTCAAAATTGAAGACATAATTATGTAAATCCTATAAATTTAGACACAGGATTAAATATTTTAAAGCATTGCCCAAATGCATAATAAACTTGAACTTCAACCTACGTATATAACAAATAAATGAAAAGGTTTTCAAAAAATTAACAAATATAAATGTTAATTGATATTTTGTTTTAAGAAATTAATATAGAAGTTCACGGTTGCAGTGTGGATTTTTTTGCCACTTTGGATTTGACATTTAGCATCCACGTTCATCCATGAACTCGTTTAATTAAATCTACATTTGCCCATTACAAATTGAAATTTATGGGTTCACTGTTCACAGGTGAAATTACCATCCTAATCATCCTTGGCCTTGCCCAATATCCTGCATTTTTTTTAGAAAAAAAAAATTGTGCTTTTTTCATTTTGTAGTTTTTTATGAAAATAATATTTTATTTTTTGCTTTAGTTTTATGTATTCATTATTTATTTTAATTTTGTCAATGAAATAGCCATAATGTAACGTTTTTAATATAATTACTATGTAATGCAATGATCTATGGTTTATATCGAAAGGTTTCACTAGGAGTAACCACTATTTGTAGTTTATAAATTTACTCCTATAATATTGAAATAAATTTATTTTCATAATATCGAAATAAATCTATTACCATTATTTTTTTTTTTTTTTTTTTTTGAAAGAAAATCTATTACCATTATTAAGGAATCGAACAATCACAAATATGAAGAAAAAATTGTATTCATCACTAAAATTACGAGCAGATATGCACCAAATTATGCCCTAAACGATAAGTTATTATTATTTTTTTTTAAAAAAAAAAATTTGATAACTAATGAGTAAGAGGTTTTTCAAAATCTACGAGATCTATCACAATCAACGAAGTCTGAATATTTAATGGAAAGCAACAACTTACCGTACAAGCTCGCACGAAAGGCGAGATCGGAATCAGTCTTTCCACTTTATTAAATCATACAAAATGTGCAATCTTGCGTTTTAAGAAGCTAAAGGTACAACTATGCTATAAGAGGGGTTTGTAATAATTAAAAGGTTAATAATGCAAAGTTTTGTTTGATTTATTCCAAATTACAGGTGTAGCTGTCGCATTGTAAATAATGGCGGCTTCTGACGTGGACAGCGCAATGGAAGAATTGGTCCACAAAGTGCGCAGGCAGCCAAAGAATTCAATTGACCGATGATAAAATTATCGAAAAGTCGCCCTCCTTTTTCAACAACGCCACTAATTGCATATCCTCTTTCATTCTGATAATATCCGCCACATACACACCAGACTGACGGAGAACAGCGAAAAAGACGAAGAATGGGACATGCTAACTCCAAAGACCCTTCCTCAGACGACAATGTCTCCCGCTTATCCAAATTAACAAAGAAACTTCATCTCCACCATCGCTTCCATCGTACACGTGGCAATGGCTCCTCCTCCTCATCTCATAACAAACTCCTCGCCGCGGAGGATTTCGCCGGAATCGCTCTCCTCACTCTAATTCGCGTAACAACTTTTTTCTCTTTTTTTTTTTTTTTTAAAAGAAATTTAATTTTGTGCTGTATTTAGTCTCCTCACTCTTATTAAATTTATATAGGCGGAGATGAAAATGAAGGACAGGTGGCTTGCTTGCGTTTCGCTTGGAGAGCAAGCGTTTCGGTCCGACATTTCTGAACAGTTAAGCTTCTACAATTCTTGCAATTTTTGTTTGTATTTTGATCCACTGTCATCACGTTCTTTTTTTTTTTTTTTCGATTTTCAACTCTGTTTTATTGGTGCTGCAGGACTGACCGGCCTATCTGGAACTCTGTGAGTGCCCCTTGACGACGTCGTTTTAGTGTTTGTTACATTTTGTGAAATACATGTTTCTCTATTTTCTCATACTGGCTTTTGATACTCATCAAATTTTGTATGATAAGTGTTTGTTCTTACTGACTTAAGCTTGAGCATTTCTTACTAATTGAATTTGTGAAGCATTATGTCAACTTTGATTTTTTTCTCCCTCACTTTTTTTTAAACTTTTTTGAACAGGAAAAGAAATTTCTTTTGGAAAAGAATGGACCTCATGTTGCCAGGGTGTCAGTATTTGAGGTGTGTACTATCTTTAGAAGTTAATTTTATTGTCTTACTGTCTAAGTTTCCCGCTAATAAAATAGATATTCTTCTGCGTTTTGGATCATCGTTTGGGACTGAATCAAAGGTAGAGAGGAATAATCGCTTGATAATAAACAAGTTTTTCTGAGAAAATGTGCTAGGTATTTCAATGTTACATGTTCATCAGATTTTAGTTGTTTCAAAGAAAGAAACAGTATCGATTGTAGTTAACTAATCAACAAATTTTAAAGTTTCTTTTTTGTTCATATTTCTGAGTAAGTTAAGAATCCATTCATCTTGAAAAGAAGAAACCATATCGTGCGAGCCATAGAGACACTACAGAGAGATGTAAAGTTTGTAAGGATGTGGAAGCAAAGAGGAGGATGGAGTGTCCCCCATCTTTGCTTCATTTTAAAACCTGATTTTCTCAACATTTCCCATTAAAAACTCTCATTGCAAAGGAATAAGTTACTGTTTGAACTTCTAAGAAATAAAAGGTCAGTGTCAGTCTTTATATTGCTAGATAGCAAGATTTTGGACTAACATGTAATCTTGGATTTTTTTTGACTTAGTAGATGCCTTTTGGACGTATAGGGCAGGCTTGTGTTGAGTAGATGATATCAGAGTTAGGTTTGCTATTCGATATGGGTGTAGACTGTGATTGTTATTGACTCCTTTGAAGATGCCAAATTCTTAAAGGGGGAGTTAGTCACATCACATATTAGTGACAAGTTAGAACCTAAACTAGTGTATAAGCCTTGAATTTCCTTGTTTAAGGGGATATGTTTTGTGCTCATTGGTGAATGATGTTTGAGTGAAGTCTGCTTGGAGCTTATCTGTGAGGTGAAATATGATTCGGCAGTATCCAAAATGAATAATATTTAGTTAGTGGAATTTGGCTTTTACAACAATGATAGTGACGTGACCCTTTAGCAACTACATTTGAATCACTTAAAGTGAATGAGTATCCTCCTCCAAAGGAAATCTCCATGACACTTTGCTACAATTTCTTTACTAAATTATCGACTTGTAACATCCATTCAGGGAAAATGAGACACATCTTCAATCTCACTAAATTATTCCTTTTGCCTACTTCAATTACCTTTCACAGAAGATAAGAGAATCTTTTAGGAATCTTAACTGAACACCTTAAAAAAGATTAAAAAAAAAAAAAAAAAAAAAAAACAAGGTGGGAAGCTTTTAGGTATTGATTGGATCAAAACTATGATAGTATTTTTTTTTTTTTTTTGGTTCATGTTGTGAAGTTTACAATCCTTTTAATGGAAAGTTTTTATTTCTTTGGATCTTGCTTCATGTGAGTGAATAAAATGAGCCTTTTGTTAACTTGCATCTCTTGGATGACAATGTGGCCAATATGTTCAACTGCAAATGTATTCAACAGTGTCATAGCAATTGCAACTGTACTTGACATTGGTCTTTGTAACCTTCTTATCTTCTATAATTCTGAACCGTGCTGCTAATTTGGTCATGTTTTTCATATGAAGACCTCTTGAATTTATAAGACAGTTATGAACATACTGTAATTTTATGATCATTGTGGAATAATTTCTATTAATTTTGATCTCTTCATCTACCTTTTTATATATTGCAGACGAACAGAATGTCGAAGAACAATCTTATAGGATATTGTGAGATTGATCTGCTTGAATTTCTAACACTGGTAAGTTACCTAGTCATTGATTTCACCAAATTATTGTAATTAATATATCACTGCATATAACTTGGGATTCTTGAAAAAAGGGAAACAATGAAAGTCCCCCTTTTTATATGCATGAGTGGGGTTGTGTGCAAATCACAGGGACACAGGCATGGAAAGTCTCACCGTTTTGTCTGTATCTGATGTCAGCGTTAGAAGCTTTTAAAGTTCTAAATGTGAATTATTTTTTTGGAATGAATAGGCAATGCATAAATGTGACTTTTTTCTGTTTAAGGGTAGGTTTAATCCTAGAACTTTGATGGTATTGTGCAATACTTGACATGTAAAAATTAAGATTTTACAGGACTTTGTTTTCTTTTTTATTATCATAACTTATTGTTGGCACATACTGTCCCTTTAATAGAATTTTTAATTGGATATGTAAAGGTTAAATATTTTTAACATTTTTTTTATTTAATTATCTTTGTATACACCCCCCTGCTATACAATGTTGTAGACCCCTTTATTTTCTTTAAGTTTTTGCATTAATGCATTATTAGAAAAAACGATAAATATTTTTGTTTCCTTTGGCAGCATGACTGTTATTAAGATACTTGATATAATAACATCAATTAAGCAACACTAAATATTTATAATTTTTGTCAGATTTCACATTCATCATGTGGCTAAACTTCTCATGTTATGCTAAAATAATTGCTCGTTGATATGTTTATATTTCCCCTGTGCAGGATTCAGATTCTGAATCTAAGGTAGACCTGTTAGATCCAGGATCATCTGACATAGTTGTTGGCAACATTACTCTTTCATGTTCTGTTGAGGTATGGAAGATATATTCTACTGGTTGATGTGGACTGTCTATCATTTCTAACAAATATATGAAATTATTGGCAGGATCCAATTGAAACAGAGAAACGTTTGGCTAGACGTATCTTATCAATTGTGGTAGGTTTTAAATATTCTTCCATTTTCTTCCATTAGATTATTATGTTGATTCATTATCACTCTCTTTCCCTCTTTTGGAACATTGATTAGATGTTCCAGTCTAAACATCTAGGTTTTTGCTATGAGATTAAGTTGGATAGTTGATAAAGTATTGTTTTGAATGTTTTATGCTGGCTCAGAACTCATAAAGATATAAATACTGTTTTAAGCTGCAGGTGTGTTCCAGAATTTCGAATTTAGAAAAAATATGTAAATATGTATATATTTTGTTCAAGGCTCATGTTTGATCATGTTGCTGTTTTTGGTTATTTGTGGAGTATGATTAAGATTTTAAGCAGTTTCCTTTTGGTTCCATAGATTTGTATATATTATTTGTTTAGAGTGTGCTATAGCTCATCACTCAAAAGAGAACATGCGTTTATGCAGTTACCAAGAAATATCAGGCAATTTTCTGTCAAACTATAACAAAGATGTCTATTTGGTGTGTAATTGAATGATGTTATATCCACTAAACTAATGAGATGTGGAGATGAAAATTGTACAAGGGAAAAAATATAGAAACAGCAAGAGTATTCATCTCTTTATTTTTTGGCTGCAAGAGGGAATTTGTTCTCTCCCATCCTCTCCCCCCCACCCCACCAACCCCCCCAAACCTTTTTTTTTATCTTGTTTTCTGTTCTTTTTCCATTTTGTTTTTGGTACATGGAATTGATGCCTACTATTGGATTATGTGAAGAAGAGTTGAATATCATATCTGAATATACATTTATTTCTTTAGGATACTGTGCTCTTTATTTTATTATCTAAAATTTCTCCATGTTTAATTATTTATGGCACCATCTAGCCTTCAAGTTATCAATGACTTTTCAACAATTGACCTATTGATAGGATGACAATGATGATGGATTGCTTTCATTCTCTGAGTTCTCTGACTTAATTAATGCATTTGGCAATCAAGTGGCTGTGAACAAGGTTTGAACTTGTGTCTTATATTTTCACTTCAATGCGTTGAATATAGCCTTCCAATGTGTATATTATGGTAAAATACTGGCTTACTTAACTTCAATTTTCAAATAATTCTTTTTTTGAGTTTTGGGATACAATTTCACATATGTGTTGGTTTATAAATTCCTAAAATAACTCCTTAACGTGTTATGTGAATTCAAGGATTTGGGGATTTGAAATCTATGGGTTCAATTTTTGTGTAATTTTGGGCAACGTATTTGAAATATGTTTTTGTACAAAGTATTTGCTTTTGTGATTCAACTTCAGTATCCAATCTACATGCTTCTTGTAGAATTGGCTTTGTAAATATTTATAATTTCAAGTGTTACATTTGCCTTGTTAATTCAGAAAAAGGAACTTTTTGAAACTGCTGATACGAACGGGGATGGGGTTGTGAGCATGGATGAGTTGGCTGTCCTTCTTGCCCTTCAACAAGAGAAGTAATGATCATGTAGAATTATCATAATTAGTTTAATTATGATTGTCATATTATTAGTTTTTGTTTATTAAAATAAGCTAATATAATTATGTACATTAACAAAGAAAGGTTTGAGGATTTTTGGATGTGAAAAAATTAAAAAAAAAAAAAAATAATGATGATGATGATGATGCTAGCCTTATAAGATGTTCATGTAGAATAGGATGCTTGCCTGCATTCTGCATGGATGCTGTGAGGTATAGGTTGCTTGCTTTTTGTTTTGCACTCTGCTTGGAAGCTATGAGGTTAACCGTTATTTGAACTTTTTTATAGATGTTTTATGTTACATCCTCAAATTTTGTAGTTCTCAAAACATCACATTTTACTTTATTATCCATATTTAATCTGCCTCTTCAAGGTGAACCTCATGATTGCATCAAGTGTTAGTAGCGTTGAGGTACTTACCAAGTGTGATACAACTTTTTAAAGTAATCATTGTTTTTTTCCTAATAGAAAGCAAAGACTTTATTTCATAATAAAGAATTTAGAAACAGATGTGAACCAGCAGTCTACCAAAACACTAATAAAAAACAAGAACCAAAAACTAATCGGAAAAATCACAACAGACAACAGACATCCAATCAAGCAAATTGAAAAAGAGAGAAGAATCTTTAAAATCTTTACTAGCAGAAGCCCAAAGAGAAGCCAAATAATAAGTTTTATCCTCTAAAAAATTCTCTTCCTCTTCAATATCTTCAAAAAAATTTTTGTTTCTCTCTTCCCGAATAACTCAAAAAATGGCAAAGACTCCACAATCCCAAAGAACGCTCACTTTCTTTCCTCCATCAAGAACTTTAAAAATCATCATTGTACTCTAGATTTGCATTTGAACTCCTGCAAACTGTCATTAGTTGATATCGTCACTGATTTTGTGTGCCAGGACTTCGTCTTTCTCTGTATGTGCTCTCCAAAAATGAGAATTGGCCAAGGCAGATTAAAGTGTATGAAAACTTTTTATTTTGTTTAAGGAATAATTAAATTATTGAACCTGTATCTTTACCGTATCACTAAGTTGTAGTGTTTCTAGAGTCTAGACCTCGGGTGACTTATTGCTTGTCCATTGCAGCCGTTTCTTTCATGTGCAAAGTTCACTACTCTTTCAGAGCTCTTAATTAATTTTTATTTAGCGCAAGTTTCTCTTAATTACCCTGTTCTTTGGCTTAAATACATGTTTTAAGAAATAATAGAAAGAGAGACTTATGGAGAGAAGAATGTTGTTTCAATTAATAAGAAAAATTGAATACGACTTAATTTATGACTCTCTCTCTCTATGACTGCCTAGAGCTAGTTGCTCTAATTTTCTGATGTCTTTACGTATATAACCAGTTCTGTATATAAAGTGATCTTAGGGCATGCTACTCCTAATACAAGAGTGAAGCCTTTTCCTAGTCTATAGTAAGGGTGCATAAGGTAGTATCCGATTGACAATATAATCCTTATAGTATTAGGAAACCTAAGACTTATTAACTTAGAGATATTCCTTATTATTCTAGGCATCTTGAGACTTATTAGTTAATTGATGATATATTCCTCATTATTTAGGTATCTTAAGACTCTCTAATCAAGGAAACCTTCCTCATTGAACTCGGTTTTCCTAAGTTTATCTTGACTGAAGATCCTCCTAGATCAACTTGTGTACCAAGGTAACCTGAAAATTAGTTTAGAATGTCCCCTAGCTTCCATTAGAAAAAAAAAAATTGTTAATTGAACAACCGGACTTTAATTGATTAATTCTTTTTCTTAAAAGATATGACACAATACAAATAATCTTAAAAATTATCTTAAGTGTAATTGAAAGATTGAGAAAAATCTGAAAAATTGTAGGAGTTTGTGTTTTCCACATATGGTCTTCGGTAGACGATGGCATGCTCCAGGATTTGGGTGATGATTGTAAGCACAAGAAGATATTTTAATATGGCCTGGCTTTCCCCTCAGCCTATTTTTTTTTTTTTTTTTTTTTCCGGTTGTATTAATATTTATATCCTTAAAAAGTTGTGTTTCCAAGAGTAGCAAAATATCAAGTCTACTTGTTAAAAACGACTAATGACTAATGATGAGGTTGTTTTAAGCTTGTTGAAATTCAGGTGTGAGAATAAAGTTCCACATTAACCCCAAGGGTTGGTTTAGTGGTTGAAGACTAGGGCTTTCAAGCTAGAGGTTAGGGGTTCGAATCCAGTTATTAAGCTAATATGGCTGACAATCGCTGCTAGTTTAGAACACAAGGAATAAGGGAATGATCATAAGAGTTCTGGGTATTGAAAGAAATAAATAAATAAAGAAGGAACAAAGTCTTACATTGAAAAGTTATGTATATAAGAAGAGTAGTTAATAGACAAATTGGAATTGCTAGCCAATAAGCTAGCTTTTCAGGTTGTACATTAGTTCGATAAGTATTAATCCAACCAAAACATAGTATTAGGAGTTGGATATACTGGGCTTATATATATATATATATAGACAAACACACACACGCACGAATACGAATTGGGAACTAACAAGCTAGCTTTTTGGGTTGCATATTGGTCCAAATAATATTAACCTATGCAAAAACAATTACTTCTATCAAAGCTCCTTTTCAAACCATTTTGTTCCACTTGTATTACAACCAAATGATGGGGAAGATATATAAAATTTTCCTTTTATTTATCCTAAAATTGAATTCTTGCTAACCTTAAAATTTCCAGTTAATAGATTATGCATTTTTAATGTACATGTCCACTGTTTTCAATACTATTTGATCTATATATATGTATTGCAGGGAACCAATTATGAATTGCTGCCCTGTTTGTGGAGAGCTTCTTGATGTTGCTGATAAGCTGAATACTATGATTCATTTGACTCTGTGTTTTGATGAAGGAACTGGTAACCAGGTCATGACTGGGGGTTTCTTAACTGATAAAGAAGCTTCCTATGGGTGAGAACTTCTTAAACTTTGCCTTTGGTATACATCCTATCTTAATAGATTTATCATTATGGTCAAAATTCAATGTCATGGTTAAAATTTGAAATTTGACTTTTGTGTTGCTAGGTGGATGTTTAAACTGAGTGAATGGGGCCATTTTGCGTCTTATGATGTCGGTTTGAACTCTGGGTCTAGTGCTTCACATATTTTGGTATGTTTTCATTCCTTGTTTTGTGTTTCTTCATCTTCCATCTCCTATTCCTAGGGCTTAGTTATTCAGTGTTTGTTCACTTAAAAGTACATTTAATGTGTTTTTCTATATTGGTGGTGAATAATTGATTGTTATTTGTTTGGCTATTGATTGATTTAGATTTTTCTTGTTAAATATTAGATCTTTAATTTCATCTTTTAGAGATTTAGGTTATATTTTATTATGTAGAGAAACCTTGTTCATTTGTTATTAGGAATTGCAGTCATATTTAGATAAATCAGAATCAAGTGTAAACATATGCTGACCTACTTGTAGAATGATTGGAGTTGAAGGCTAAGTTACTTGCCTAAGAATGTTTTGTGGCTATCAATTATTAAGAAGGATGCTGAAATTCTTTGGCAAATTTTATTGGATGAGGATTCGGGCTCTGACCTTTGAAGTTTTGGGTCTTCCTGTATGAAATCTCTGAGGTTCTTGACTCTCAGAAATCCTTTGGAAGAGAAGTGAAGATTGGTTAGTTGGGAATAAGGTTTTTTATGTTGAAGCAGTAGACTTATCCTGTCTCTTTTGCCATTTTCTTCTCATCTAAGCTTTATTATCATTGTTTTTGAAACTTGTAAATGGTTGTTAGTTAAATGATAAATTGAAACAAAGTAAACCCTGATCTCCCATTATTAATAATAATTACGTGTCACAAGGTCCTAAAAGCTTTGTAAAGAATAGATGAGAAGAGGATTGCGATTTGATTTTGTTAAAGATAAGAAAGATCACTTGGCTAAATAGAAGGTGGTTTCAACATGAGAAATTGTAGGAACCCAAGGGGCTGGTCTTGTGGTTGAGGAGTGGGCTTTCAATCAAGCGGTCAAACCTCTTAGAACCTCCTAGCTAGTAGTTGAAATTAAAGGGGGAAAAAAAAATTGAAACATTGAAAAAACAAATATAGATAATCAAAAAAAGAAAAAAAAAAAACAAATATGGAAAATCAGTGGGGGGCATCTTGACCACTTTTAAGTTGAGGTGGAGGAGGGGGAGATCACCTTTACTGATGGAGGAGGACAGTGGATCTCCTCCAGCTCCAGGAAGCCATCAAGATGTTGGGCACAACTGTTTTGTTAGCTGAAAACATTTTTCTGCTTCAGATTGCAAGTCTACAAACGATGCATAGGCCTATGGGGTTTCCTTTGCCATAAACAGGCATGCTTTGGGGGCCTTCTGTTTTAGTTGAAGGGAGCTAAAGAAACAAAAAGCTGTTGTTGGTCATGGAAGAAAACTGGCCAAGAGAGAGTCTGTTGGTTTTGTTGGTTTTTTTTGAAAGACCAGTCTTCATCAAGTGGTGTACCAAGCCTTAGTTTAAGCTTCTTTTCTTCCGGAGAACCCTGGCTTCTTCTGCTTCTTTTAGCACAAGCCATGCTCTTTGCTTGGAAAAAAATGACAAACTTGTTCTTCAAGTTTACCCACAAAACCATTTATTCTAGATTAAATGCAAATAATGAATGTAGGCATATATACTCTTGGAGTAATTAAATAAAGAACCATAATTTCCTTTCTTCCTCTTCTTCTTTCTCTGTTCTTTTTTTATTTTATCTATTTATTTATTTTTTGCTTTCTTCAGTATCTCTCTCTCTCAACCTTGGAACAGAACCTTGACATAATACCCCTATCAAATGCTTTGAACTTTTATTTTCTGAATGAGAATATATTTTTTCCAAAGGTAAAGATTATACATTCTGATGCTAGGGACTCAAGATTAGAACTGACAGCAGCTATTAAAATGAATAATAGTTAATTGTGCACAAATTCCTGTTGTCTTAAATGGTGACTTGATCACTCTGCAATATGGTTTATTTAGTTTCTCTTTACACTGTGCGGACTTATAGGATTTCAGGTCTCTTTTTGGATGTATCTATCATTTTTAATGTCATTAATTAACAGCTCCCATATATTTAGAATCGGATTGTTTTTCCAGTTTGTTTTGGTTGATATCGTATTTATTTAGGTATCCGATCGGAAGACGAAGAGACTAGTGGAGGAATTAATTGATGGAAAGATTATTTTGTCAATGAGAACAATTTACCAGTCAAAGCTAGGGCTTGGACTTATGGACATAGGTGTGGTTACTTTGCATTAAACAATATTTTCTTCATTTCTTTGTATCTTTTTAAGAAGTTGCAGGTCTTTTTCTCATCATTCTCCCATCCTTTCAACTCTCTGGTCATTTCCTTTGTCTCCCTCTGCCCCCCCTTCTCTCAATGATTTTCGTATGTAATATTTGACTTTTTATAATCCATTTTAGGGATTTGCAGCTGGTCTTGTAGTATATGTTCCGACTTATTCAAAGGTTCTTGTTCTACCATACATACAAAAGAAAATTTTTTATTATTTCAAAAAAGATAAGAATCTGTTTTTTCAGTTTTTAAAAAGATAGAATCTGTTTTTACTTTTTAATTTCATTTTCAGTATTTTACTATCATCAGGTGTGAGGTGTCCTTAATATTGTTTTTGTTCCCAATTTAATTGAGGTGGAATAAATGCTAGTTTCTTTTTTAGACTAAAGTCTTTAACGGTCCTATTGTCCTTTTGTTTCTTTCCTGTACATAAGTGAATTTTCAGATCCTGTTTGTGGGTATTTAGAAGTTAAGTATTTTAAATATGTAGAACTACACCAGTTAAAACTTTTACTTATGCTATACCATCAAATTAAAAATCTTAATTGTTTGTGTAGTCATTTCAGTTAGGTGAATAGTCTTTAATGGTCTTGCATATTTGTCATCTGTAATTTGTTTGGTTGGTAATTTTGATGCAGGGACAAAAGAACTCTTGAAAAGTATATCTGAAAAGCAGGGAAGGAAGATGAATTCATTAGAATCTTCTAAGGATATACCCAAGTTCATTAACTTTTTTAAGGTATGTTTATCTTTCTTAGTGTGAAACTTTGCAATTCAACTATTAGAATTTTGACTTGCTTGAAATGTTCTTCATCGTGGTGATTCTGTTTTGGTTGAAGGTTATGCAGTCTTTTACTTCAGTATGGCTTTAGTTCCTTTTCAAGATCTAACTAGTGTTTCCTTGCATACAATGTGAAGTGGTGTATGAATTGTAACCAATATATAATCCACCAATCACATTATCAACCTGGTGATATAGTTCATTTGCTTTTGGTAAGCAATTTGTGCAGTCTAGGATTACAAATTTTTAAGAAACTCCAGAAAATCATCTAACTGCTGCTTGCACTCCCAACTAAGCTCCGGACCCATCTGATTCCTATCAAGTTCATCTTTTCCTAAACATGTGTAAGGACCCATTTGTTATTACCTTTCAAATGTTCATATTCCAACACACCCAAATCTCAGGATGAGGAAAGCCCTACTCCTGTGAACTAGGGGCCTCCCCTGTTGTCTGGAGAGGCCGCCTGTGAAAATGAGCCTGCAAAATCAGATGTTGTTAAAGAAGACGAAGAATATTAAAGAGGGAGAGTGAGGGTTTGTTTCAAATGACAAAGAAGGCATGGTTATTACTTTTAAATTTTGATATCTAAATAAGTATTTTTTATGTCATTTTGATTTTTAATTAAGAATATATTGTTATTACTTATTCTTTAATTCGATATAACTATTTCAACATTTTTACGGCCTTTTGTATGTAGTATAATTTAGTATGATGTTGTAGGATCAAATCAAGATGGCTGAAGTCTTGTACCCTCTTGAACATTTTAAGGTATGTTATGGCTCTATAACACATTTGAATTTCAATCTATGTGGATGCTTACAACTGATTCATTTATTTTGTTTGTTCACTACCATACTTGGTATTTGTGAAAGCTTGCTCCAGCAATGTGTTATGTGAATGACTTCATACATATGCTGTTTAATTTTAGGAGCACAAATTATTAAAGAAAGTATGTATATAGTAGTTTTATCCCATTTACATTAGAGGTTAATTATAACTTATAAGTAACATTTATAATAATTGCTGCTGATGTACCTGCTTCTTGGCTAGGTTAGAAACACCTTTATCTATACGTTTGACATCAGTGCCCTCTAGCCCATTGTTACTTATCAAGTCAATGAGGATTTACATGCAGTTTGACATGAAATGTTTCTGGTCTTCATCCACATTAATATTCCTCTCTTCACAAGATTGTAATTGTTGGTGAATGCTGACTGAAATACATATCACTATTTATTCAAGCTATGCTAGATGAGTTAATTGCTTGACTCTCCTCAGCTTGTTTGCAGCACCACTTAATCATCAACCATGAATATTAAACAGTAGACAGACTCATTGCTTGTAATCAGTTATATTTTTGTAGATCGCTTCTCTAGTAGATCTCATATTTGCTTGTTTCTATTTCAGAGCTTATTCTCTTAAACTTTTATCTTAATGTAGATAAAATCATATGCTAAAATGCTTTCTTTCAGCAGCCAATTTTAGTTGGCTGGATTTGTAATGGCTTTATTTACTTGATTATTTTTTTATTTTCATTTCTAGAATTTTAGATGGATTCTTGCAAGCTAATAGCTCCTAACAGCTGGAATATTTTTATTTCTGTGCACAGACGTTCAATGATTTTTTTATAAGAGAGTTAAAGCCAGGTTCAAGACCAATTGCCTGTGTAGAACAAGATGAGGTTGCTGTATGTTCCGCAGATAGTCGTTTGATGGCTTTTAATTCGGTAGAAGATAGTCTACGATTTTGGATCAAGGTAAGTTTGATCATTTGCCCTCGGTATTATTGTAAGAAGATATGCATTTTCTAAAGATTATATCGTGCATCACAAAACTTAATTTATACTATAAATTGTTAATGATTTTAGTAAACATATCAACTAATGAAAGGCAGTAATATTAGTTGAGAAAAATAGTATTAGTGAAAAGAACTTGGGTCATTTGATTTGTTCTAATCTACGGTGTTAATCCAACTTGACTTGTATAACACTGACAAAGTGTTTTTGCAAGCAATGTATTATAAGGCAGCCCTGATATTGTTTTGATACGCTAGCCTTCTGATTAAAGTCACTAAGTTCTTTGTTTATAGCAACAAACTAGTCTTCTAGCTATCATAAGGTGAGTTTAAGGGAAGGGATGTGTTAGAGCATGAATTTGTCCCAGCTAATTAGCTTTATTACTTTTATGAGAACAAAAAAATTTATCTTGCTTACTATTGTTCTGTTCTTGCTATATCATTCTCATGTATTACACTAACAAAAACCTGTAATTTGTTATTCTTTTTTCTTTTATTTTTAATTCCCTTTTTCTGCTCCTCTGCATGTTCAGTTGTTGACGTTTGATTTTGAAACTCTTATGAGTTTTTTCAACTTGTGGTGATTTTAGTTTTATATATTTACTAAGATTCTTTTTCTTGAAAACAGAATCTCATTTTTTTATTAGATTTTCTCGGTTTACATTATTCATTTATCATAAACTAGAAATGTAGCTAGCACCAAGGGTCTACCTTGAGAGTTTGGGCATTACTTTTCTGAAATTCACAAGTACAAGTTAATCTGTTTTCATTTGCACTCCATCTTTCGAATTCTGATGTTGTAGTCATATAATATTTTTTGAAATTCACAAGTACAAGTTAATCTGTTTTCATTTGCACTCCATCTTTTGAATTCTGATGTTGTAGTCATATAATATTTTTTGAGATCATTGTTTGTTTCGTCTAGGGTCGAAAATTTTCAATTCAAGGCCTTTTGGGGAGAGAGATATGTTCTGATGCTTTTATTAATGGAACTTTGGTTATATTTCGGCTGGCACCTCAGGTATTTGGTATAAGTCTATTTAGCACTTTGTAAGTTGAAGTTACTAAATATTGTTTAAGACAATTGTCTTGAACTGACTTTTGATGTTTTGACTTATTCCAGGATTATCACCGTTTCCATTTGCCAGTTTCTGGAACCATTGAGAAATTTGTAGATATACCTGGATGCCTGTACACAGTATGTGGATCATTGTAACTTATGAAGTACATCTTAAATTATCTACTTTTGATCTTTTCCTTTGTATAGATTAAACTCTCCTTTATTTCAGCCTGATTTTGTATTGCCTAGGTTAATCCTATTGCTGTTAATAGCAAGTATTGTAATGTTTTTACGGAGAACAAGCGAGTCGTATCGATTATTTCTACTGCACATTTTGGAAAGGTTTGTCTCTCTACTAGTTTGATATTTTACTATTCCTTACAAATTATAAGTCAAATATTGCAACAATGGATCATTTATGGTACAAATTGTGTACACGCTGGAAACCTTTTCTTTCCTCTTTTACTTACAATTTTTTATCATTCCCACTCTTTCCTCCTCTTTCATAGATTTCTTCATTCTTTCCCTTGTTTTATTCCGTGTAGAGAGGATTTCCTTTTATCCCTCTCACTTGGTTTATCTCATTTCTTGCTCCTTGTCAACTCAACTACATCATTAATTTAAAGTTTCCTTCTCTTGAAGGTTTGCTAGATACTCATCTAAATCATCTCAACTTAGTCAAACTTTGTTTTTACCTCTACAACACATCTCACCTGCTATCGTTAAATAGCTCTCTGTGAATGAGTATAATGATAATATCATTCTTTTTGTTCTGAACATTCAGTGGTGATTGATATTCTTAGTACTGTGGTATTTATTAAAATTTAAGGAAACTGTGCTATGTATGGATTACTTATGTTTGATTCATTAATAAGCTGTAGCAACAAATTTTGCCATTCTTCGTAATAGACAAAGGATCAACCATTTATTTCTCCACATTGTAGATATATAAGCTCATTGTCTACTCTTCACATCATTGCTTCAGGTAGCCTTTGTTGCCATCGGAGCAACCATGGTTGGTAGTATCACTTTCTTGAAAAAGGAGGGAGACTTTGTCAAGAAAGGAGATGAGGTTAGAAATTTATAATTTGCTGTTGACAGTGCTAAAGACGTTATTACTTAATCTTGAGTTCTAATTGTCATTCAATTCATTCAATTTACAGTTTGGATATTTCTCATTCGGTGGGAGCACTGTAATTTGCGTCTTTGAAAAGGTTGGTAGTAAACACGTAATTAGTAGTTGACGATATGGTTCTTTCATTTTCAATTTATCAATCTAGTACTTGATACACTGTTGGCATTGCTTTGTATAATAATAAGTTCAGATATATGTATATATTGAAGATTCATTTAGAAAGAAGGAAACAATAAGGCTAGTTTTCATGTAGATTAATCTGTGTGTTTTGCAGGATTCCATACAATTAGATAAAGATCTCCTAACCAATAGCGCCAGATCGCTGGAGACGTTAGTTTCTGTTGGAATGAGGTTGGGCATCTCTACAAGGAAATAGCTGAAACTGCGGTTTGGGAGCTTCAAAGCCCTAGCTTCTTATATTATTTAGGGTTTGACTTCAATAATCCTACTTCCTCGAGCAAATTTCATCATAATCTGTGAATTATTAGACTAATGCACTTAGATAGTTCACGTTACAGCATAGTTCTTATGGTTCTGTAATAGCATCCGTTTTAATTGTATAATTGTTAGAATGGGAAAATTCCAAAAACCGCTTGGGTATGGCTTAATTGTTTACATCGGGACGCAAGGTTAGTTTTACGTGGACTTTCAATTGGGAAAAATGATTGGAGTCTAATCAAGTCACAAGCATTCAATGAGAAAAATTGCATTGTTTCTTCAGACTCTGAGACTTGCACTCTCTAGAGTCTGCTAGATATGCCGCAGGACCGCAGCCAAAGTTTATGCCTGGGTTATTTTGTTTTCTCTGGCGTTGTCTACGTATCCTCTTTGATCCTCCTACTCGTACTTAAGAGTGCGGTTCTTTGACTTGCTAGATATCTGTAACGCGAGTTGAAATACTGACGTTAGCAATTTGCTTGCTGTCCACACATGCACATAGCCTCATCCATTGTTGTCCTGGCCCATCCTCTATCGTTGTCCCTGCCCCGATGCATTCAATCGCACTTCGTCGTTCTCTTAACTACAAAAACGAAATGTGTGGCAATAATTTTCATCCCTTAAAAATTGTATGTACACCCCAAATTGGTATTTAATTTTTTAAGTATACAAAATTACCCCTTAAGTAAAATTATTAAAATGATAAATATTTTATAAATATACACACCAATTACTAATTAAAATATCATTTATATCCTAATTTTTTTTTACTATTTCAATCCCTAAGTTTTCTCATGTTACTATTTCAAGCCTTAACTCTTTCCCATCAAAAAATTAAAATGTCTCCAATCATTTATATAATCTTAATTAAATCATAAAAAATATTATCAAACATTTGGTCATCATATATTCATTTTTTATTCTTTTATCAGATTTTCACACAAATCAAACAAGAAGGTAACTCATTTCTTCTAATTCCTTCATCATAACAGCAACCAAGCAAAAGGGTATGCTTTAAATGATCTAAAAATTTAAATCTATATTTACAGTTTATCATCAAAAAAGTGTTACTAAGGGTTCTATAAAATTAACTGGTAATAATTCATATAAGTCTTGTGATATAAATGAAAAATTAAGGCTTAAGAGAGTAAAAAAGATTTATAACTTTAATCATAAAAATTAAAAAGGGTTTATCATTAAATCCTACCTGTAGTCATTCATGCAAATTTTCAATCATTTGTACAATCTTAATTTAATTAAAAATACAATCTTATGAGATAAATGAAAAATTAGGATTTGGGAGAGTAAAATAATAAAATAGATATTATTTTATACACAAATCTCTAATTAAAAGGAAAAAAGTTGATGGGTTGAATGAATTTGTACTAAATCATTTGCTTAGAGCATCTCCAATGCAAATATGAATTGTCTTTTAAAAAAAATGGACACATCATCAATGTCAAGGAAATGTGCATCATATGTGGCATAAATATTAATTGATAGACACTCAAGTGTAAAAGGGCTCTCCAATGCTAGTCTATTCATTTCAATAATGAATAGTCAAAGAATAATATTTCATTAAAGTAAATTATTATAAAATATTATTTTATGGAAGTTTTAATTATTTATTGCTGACATGGCTGTCAATGAGACTATCTAGAAATAGACATTGAGGTTGACAGTCTCTATTTTCTTTTTTGCCACGTCAGCTTGATAGTAATTATAGAAGTTTGCATTGGAGAGTTTAATTTTAACACTCTATCAATTTATCCTACGTGGCACTCCATTTTTTCACAATCTATACTTGCATTGGAGATACTCTTAGTATGAGTTTCGTTTCATATACAATGAAGGTGTTAAAAAAAAATAAATAAATGGTAAGACAGAAATTTCCAAACAAGTGACAACAAAATAATTTACACTAGATCTACTTTTAACACATATCATAGTTTGTTAATGGTTGACTTAAGGGGTGTATTTATAAAAATATATATAATAAAATTGAGAGAAAATGATAGTCTTAGTATTAAGTGGAGTTTAAAAATAAATTTTTTATTGGGTGGACAAACAAAAGGGTTGTACATACCACACTCAAATGAAATATACTGCGACTCTAAGGAACCATACAAATAATAATAATAATAATAATAACATAGTATGAATGTTTATGTTTAATTGTGAATAACAATCCCTGACCATGGATTGATTCGAATGACTGTCGAATTACTAATGGGATGGGTCAAATTTCGCCTAGCCCAAACCCTTTAACGAGCTTAATGGGTTTGAAAATGGATTAGGACAAATTTTGCTTAACCCGAACCCTCCAGTTAGCTTATTGGGTTTGAAAATGAGTACTCAAAGCCGTTCACTATTTTAATGGGCAACCAAATCCGTCCTATTTCTGAGCATAAGTCAAGCTTATAACGTGTTTGATATAAATGAAAAAATATATATAAATATATAGAAAACAATCAAAGAGAGAGAACTAATTTATAGAGGTTGAGAATATTTTGTCTACTAGTTCGTCACCTTTGGTTCAACAAACTGGCCTTTATATATTTAACAAAAGAGAGTCGGTCATAAGGCTTAAAAGGAAAATGGGCTCAAAATGAGTGAAGTTATCATTACTCCCTTCCCAATAATTTTATCATTTTTGTCTGCTCTGGAACAAAACTACTACTAATATAATTGAAATTACCCATGTGCAATATAATAATAATAATAAGGAAAAATTTTAATTTAATTTTTAACGTTTGACAAAATATTATTTTTTTATTAACGTTTGTATTTCGAATTTCCGTCATTCCTAATGTTTTGAAAATGTATCAATTTATTCATTATATTAGTCAACCTTAATAGGGAGACAGTTAATTTGATCATTTTAACTTAAATATATTTATATATTTTTAATATATATATTTAATATAATATATATTTTTATATTTTTAATTTAATATATAAAAATATTTTTGAGTTAAAAAAAAAAAAAAGAGATCTCCTTTTTTGGTTTCCATTATTCTTTCGGTGAGGGAGACAAAAAAACCTGTCTCCATTGCCGAATCTCCGGCCTAGTCTCCAATGAGGAGACCAACATTGGTTTTCTCGCTGGAGACCTGGTCTCCAACAATGGAGACCACTCCATCACATCTCCAACGATGGAGACTAGTCGGTCTCCGTCGCTGGAGATAGGTCTCTAGCTTCTGGAGACCAATACTGATCTTTATCGTCTCTGGTGATGGAGACCAGTGGGTCTCCACCATCGGAGACTAGTTTTTGACGATGGAGATTGTTTAGAGATGGTGTTGTCATCTCCAATTTTTTTTTTTTTTTTTTTTAATTTATATAAACTTTTTTTTTTTTTAATTTGTATAAACTTTTTTTTTTTTTTTTTAAAGATTTGGAAGATGTTTGATTTGATGTTAGATGTTTAATTTAAATGATATTGGTTTGATGAAAATAATTGAGATGATTATTTTGATGATCGTAGAAGATGAGGGAGATGATGAAACGTAGAAAATAAAGAAGAAATTTTTTATTATTATTTTATATTAAAAATATTATTTTTTAATTAAAATATTTATTAATAATAAATTTGTTGACGTATGAAATTGGTCAACTAAGTTCTTCCAGGCTCAACACTGCATGAACGACAAACTAAACACGTAATAAGCAATAGGAATAAAGATGACAAAGCTAGAATACAAGACAGTGAGGTGTTTAAGTGGTTCGGCAAAGCTTGTCTACGTCCACTGTTTGTTCTCTCAATATCTGGACAGAGTAACAGCCAGTTTTTCACTAAGTATTTCGCTCTTATGTTACAGAGAAGAGCTTCTCCTATTTATAGAAGGAGAAGTGCTACAGCGATGTTCAATGCGTTAAACTAGAATGATTACAGTAGTTAATGAACTTGACTCCCAATTAATGTAGCCGGATTACATTAAATGCAAGAGACAGGTGGAAGATAGACACGACTAACCCACGCGGATTAGGTGTGGTGATCTGTAATTTGAACAGTAATCTCTGACAAGCTTGACGTGCAAGACAAGTTAAGTGATGATTTGACATGGTGGTAAGCGAAGTGGAGGTTCCAGGCGGACTGGAATGTAAGACGTAAAGAACGGCGATCTCAGCCTCTCGTAGGCAGGTCTGGCTTGACGCGGAGCGGACTTAGCTCTACGGAGTGAATAGTTTGGATCTCGGGCCCCGCGTCACGTAGGTGACTTATCTTAATGCATAGTTACGAATCCCACTCCGTTGGGGTTTCACTTCGCTGTAGATGTTGGAATATACTGCACGCCGCAGGCTTTAGGCAGGACTCGGCGATTTCCTCTGAAGAGCAAGCTGAACTAGGGCTTAGCCCAGATGGGCCAATCAGTTAGGCTTTTATCAGGCTCTGTAGACATTACTGAAAATACTCACAACAAAATTGAATTAAAAATATTGATTCAATGATGTGTTACAATTTGATTGGAATGTGGTCAATGATAATTTTATAATAATAGGAATGATTATTTTACAATTATTAGTTTTTAAAAGGGAAATAACATCATTTTAACTATTTTAAATTATATCAAAGGTAAATCCATCTTTTTGTCTCGTTTGTCACGTTTGACTGTTATTTTTTTTGTCAGAGGGACTAAATTGATATATTTGCGAAGTGTTAGGGATGATAAAAATTCAAAATACAAACGTTAGTAAAAAAGTAATATTTTATCAAACGTTAGGAACTAAATTAAAACTTCTTCTAATAATAATAGAGTGAATTGCACAATACCTCCCCCAAGTTTGTCCAAAAACAGATGGAAATATAGTTTTGTTTTTATTGCACAAAACCCCCATACTTAACTTAACTTCTGTTAACAGTGAAGGGCATTTTGGTCTTCTCCTTAGATCCATACTATCTCCCTTTCTCATCTCATCCACTCACCATCATCGCTGGTCATCTTCATCACCTCTCACCCACCATTAAAACTTTTCATTTCTCTCTTCTCTCTCTTCCTTCTCTTCCTCCAGTTCATTCCTCCATTCCACCAATCTGAGCTTCTCGTTCCTTCTGTTCGTCTCCACCATTGCACAGCTCTATCACTCTTTTCCCTCTCCACCGCCACCCAGATCCGGCTTCCCGTTCCTCCAATCTGTTCGTCTCGACCATCGCCCAGCTCTATCACTCTTTTCCCTCTCCACCGCCGCCCAGATATGGCTTTCTGCTCCTCTAATCTGTTCGTCTCCACCATTGCACAGCTCTATCACTCTGTTCCCTCTCCACCGCCGCCCAGATCTGGATTCTCGTTCCTCCAATCTGTTCGTCTCTCACAGCTCTATCACTCTTTTCCCTCTCCACCGTCGCACAGCTCTCTCACTCTTTTCCCTCCCCACCGTCGCACAGATCTGGACGATGACGCCATTATTAATCTTGTCTCCTTCAATGCGATCTCCCCTTCCTCCTCCGCTCCTCCCCCGCCGACTACCTCCCCCGATGATCTATTGGTTTTAATGTTTATTTTTTGTTTACGTGTTTGGTTTCTGTGTATGTTTGGGTTTGATGTTTGTAGATGATGAAGATGTTTTTTTTTCAGTGTTTGGTTTTCTGTGGTGGACGTGTGATGGAGCTGTGTGAAGAGGGAAGAGAGGAGAGAGTTTTCTGTGTTTGGTATGCGTGGTGGACGTGTGATGGAGTTGGACGGACTAGAGAGGGAAGAGAGGGAAGAGAGGGAAGAGAGAAGAGAGAGTTTTCTGTGTTTGGTTTGTGTGGTGGAGCTGCGATGGAGCTTAACGGACTGGAGAGGGAAGAGAGAATTTTTTGTGTTTGGTTTGCGTGGTAGACGTGTGATGGAGCTGGACAGATCGGAGAGGGAAGAGAGAAGAGAGAGAAATAGAGAGTTTTGACGGAGAGTTTTCTGTGTTTTGGTTTGCGTGGTGACCGACGATGAAGTTGGCCGGTGATGGTGAGCGGCGAGATGATGAAGAGAGAGTCATCTTCCAGATCTCGAGTGAAAAGACCAAATTACCCTTCACTGAGTTAACGTTGACGAAAGTCAACGATAACTATGGGGGTTTTGTGCAATAAAAACAAAACTATGTTTCCATCTGTTTTTGGACAAACTTGGGGGAGGTATTGTGCAATTCACTCAATAATAATAATAATAACTTCTCTTCCACAATTTCATCATCTTCTTTGACAATAATTTTCTCTTCTTCATTAGGCATTATTCATCTCTCTTCTTCTTCTGTTTTCTTTTTCTTTGTCTTCTTCCTTCTCAGCTAAAAAGTAGGTTACGTATTATCAAATAAATTTGATAAATTTTTCATTCTGATAGATGGACAAACTGTATTGTTGTGCGCAGCGGAAATTAAACAAATACACAACTACTAATGCTAGCTATTAAATATAAATAACAAATACTAATAAAGCAGAAAAACAGAAAATAAATGCAAAGCGAAAAAAGAAAGAACACACCAGAATTTACGTGGTTCGGTATAAAACCTACGTCCACGGGCGCTGCTGAAAACTTCCACTAGCTCTCCAAAACAAAATATTACAAAATCTGGGTAAGATCCAAAAACCCAGAAACATATGGGAAGAAAACAAGAATAATACAAATGTATGGATCTTTTACAATTCTTGTTTATTTTGGGATACAAAATCAATTAGCTAAAGGACTTATTTATAGTTTACCAAACATCCCACCACATTCTATTCTTTAGATGTGGGATTCCCACCACATTCTATTCTTTAGATGTGGGATTCTTTTTATGGCTAATTTAGCCAAAAACCAACAAATCTCCACCTTGGCGTATTAGCTTTCAGCAATGCCTTCATATATGCCTTTTAGACTTTCAAAATATTGATCAAGTCCAAACAATGGTTGAACTTGATTGCTGTCACCACTTTGGTCATCATATCCGCAGGATTATCAGCAGTCCCAATTTTCTGTAAGAGAATCGACCCTTCACTCAGAATTTCCCGCACAAAGTGATATCGGACATCAATATGCTTGGTGCGAACATGGAATACCGGATTCTTTGCTAAATGAATGACACTTTGACTATCCGAGTAAATAGCAATATTCTTCTGTCCCACTCCCAACTCTACCAGTAATCCTTGTAACCAAATTGCTTCCTTCACAGCCTCTGTCAATGCCATATACTCTGCTTCTGTCGTAGACAAAGCAACTGTTGACTGTAAAGTAGACTTCCAACTTATAGGAGCTCTCGCAAGAGTGAATACATATCCAGTAGTTGACCGTCGTTTATCCAAATCACCAGCATAATCTGAATCTACATATCCGATTGCAAACTGACCAAGTGAATCTTCCTTCTGAAATACCAAACCAAAATCTACGATTTTTAACAAGTACCGTAGAATCCATTTCACAGCTTGCCAATGTCCTTTACCAGGATCATGCATATACCTGCTCACAACTCCAACTGCTTGCGAAATGTCAGGTCTTGTACACACCATAGCATACATCAGGCTACCAACCGCATTAGAATACGGAACACGAGACATGTACTGTCGTTCTTCATCAGTACTTGGAGATAATGATGCACTCAACTTGAAATGAGGAGCAAGTGGCGTACTTACAGGTTTTGACTGTTCAGATACACCAAAACGATATTAACCTTCATCAGATATTGCTTCTGAGTCAAACAAACCTTGCCTTTTCCTCTATCTCTGCCAATCTCCATACCGAGAATCTTCTTAGCTTCACCCAAATCCTTCATTTCAAACTCTGAACTCAACTGAGTCTTCAGCTTCTCAATCTCCACTTTGCTCTTAGAAGCTATCAGCATATCATCAACATATAAGAGCAAGTAGATGAAGGAACCATCTTGTAGCCTTCGAAAGTATATGCAATTATCAAATTTGCTTCTGGTGTACTCTTGACCTATCATAAATTGATCAAATCGCTTGTACCATTATCTCGGAGACTGTTTCAAACCATAAAGCGATTTATTTAATTTACAAGCCCAATTTTCTTTTCCAGCAACCTTGAATCCATCTGGCTGAGTCATATAGATTTCCTCTTCTAAATCACCATGTAAAAATGCAGTTTTTACATCCATTTGAACTAGTTTCAAATCCAATTGAGCTACAAGGGCCAATAAAATTCTAATGGAAGAGTGTTTCACAACTGGAGAAAATACCTCATTGTAGTCAATCCCTTCCTTCTGGGCGTAGCCTTTCGCCACCAACCTTGCCTTGTAGCGAACATCTTCTTTGTTTGGAAATCCCTCTTTCTTAGTAAATACCCATTTGCACCCAATTGCCTTCTTATTCTTCGGTAGTTGAGCTAGCTCCCAAGTTTCATTCTTCCGAAGAGACTGCATTTCTTCATCCATAGCTTTCTTCCACTTATCAACTTCAGAACATTGGACTGCTTCTCTGTAAGTGGAAGGAACATCATCATCTACAATTGGAAGTGCATAGGCCACCATATCAGCAAAATGAGCAGGTCTGCGAATCTCACGTCTTGGCCTATTTATTGCAATTGATTCTTGTTGCTGCAAAGGTTCTTGGGTAGGAACCTCTTCTTTTCCTTCTTCTTCAGTAACCTCCTCGATCATAAGAGTGTCATCATCTGCATCAACAATTCTAGCTGGATTATTTGTTGACTCTATCTGTTTCTGAAAAAACTCCACCTGCTTCCGAGTAGACTCCTCCTGCTTTCGAGTAGACTCCACCTGTTTCGGATTACCCTCAACAATATCTTCTATTTTCTTTTTCAACATCGAAGACTCATCAAAAGTAACATCCCTGCTGAAGATTATCTTCTTCGAATTTGGATATAAAAGACGATACCCTTTCACCCCTGAAGACATCCCCATAAATATAGCTTTCTTTACTCTCGGATCCAATTTAGATTCCTTTACATGATAATAAGCAGAACAACCAAAGACATGTAAAGAATCATAATCAGTAACAGGTTTTTCAGACCATACCTCCAATGGAATTCTACCACCGATCGCTATTGACGGTAAGCGATTAATGAGATGACATGCATAAGTCACTGCCTCAGCCCAAAACTCCTTGCCCAACCCAGCATTGGACAACATACACCGAACTTTCTCCAGCAACGTTCGGTTCATGCGTTCTGTCACCCCATTCTGTTGTGGTGTGTGTCTAACTGTAAAATGACGTACAATACCCGCATCTTGACAGACCTCTCGAAAAGATTTACTGCAATATTCACCTTCATTATCTGTTCTGAGGTACTTAATCTTTCTCCCAGTCTGAGTCTCAATCATCTTTTTTCAATTAAGGAAAATCCCAAGTACATTATCCTTATTCTTCATCGTGTATACCCAAACTCTTCTGGAAAAGTCATCAACAAATGTAACAAAATAGTGTTTACCACCCAAGGAGGCTGTCCTTGTGGGTCCCCACACATCAGAGTGAACATAATCCAAAATACCTTTAGTATCATGAACTGCAGTTGCAAACTTCACTCTCGTCTGCTTTTCCAGAACACAATGTTCACAAAAATCTAACTTGCAGGTTTTTACTCCTTTCAACAAGCCTTGATTCACCAAACTGCTTAAAACTTTCTCACCTACATGTCCCAGACGCATATGCCATAACCTGATCATATCTGAATCAACATTCTTCTCTGATACTACTGCTGTTGATTCAGTAACTGTACTACTATTGTAGTAGTACAAGTTGTTCTTCCTTGTACCTTTCATTACCACCAAAGCCCCAGATACCACTCTCATAACTCCATCTCTGATAGATACCGTGTAGCCTTTAGATTCTAAGGCTCCCAATGATATGAGATTCTTCTTCAAATCTGGAACATACCGAACTTCTGTCAAAACTCTGGTTGATCCATCGTGATTCTTCAATCGGATTGAACCTATCCCCTTAGTTTTGCATGAGTTATCATTACCCATGAGTACAATTCCACCATTTAGCTCTTCGAAGTTGAAGAACCATTCCTTATGTGGACACATGTGATAAGTACAACCCGAATCTAAAATCCACTCACCAGATCCAGATGTTGATGATAGACTAACCAACACAAAATCTTCTTCCTCATGTTCGGCTACATATACATCGGAAGTAGCTTTACCCTTACCCTTATCTTTCTTCTGCAGCTTCGGACAATCTTTCTTCCAATGCCCTTTCTCATGACAAAAGGCACATTCATCTTTATCAGGTCTTTTCCTTGACTGTGATCTGCCCCTTCTTTCCTGTTTTCGACTCTTACTTCTTCCCCTAACTGTAAGCGCCTCTGCTGATTCATCCCTATTCTCTTTCTGATCTTTCTTGCGAATTTCATAATTAAGCAAAGCTGCACACACTTCTTCGAAGGATAATTTTTCTTTCCCATGAATAAGTGTAATGCACAAATGATCTAACTCATCAGGAAGAGATCCTATCAACAGCATGGCCTTCTGCTCATCTTTGAATGTTTCATCCAAATTCAACAAATCAGCTAACAAACGGTTGAAATTATCAATATGGTCATTGATATTCAAACCTGGTTTCAACTGAAGACGGTACAACCTCTTCAACAAATATAGCCGATTCTCATTGCTTTTCTTCATATATTTGTTTTCTAGCGCCTTCCACAATTTACTAGCAGAGGTTTCCTTCATGAACGGATACTTCTGCTCTCTACAGAGACATGAGCGAATTAAACCACATGCCTTCGCATTTTGCCTCTCCCAATCTTTTTCCTCAATATTCTCTGGTCTTGTTTCTTCCAGAACAATATCCAAATCTTGTTGATACAATACGTCCGTAACTTCGCTTTGCCATAGGCCAAAATTATTTCGACCATCAAATTTCTCTACATCAATTTTTACATGTGAAGATGAAGACATTTCTGCTTTACACCAAAAGTTTTTATGCCAATAGCTTGGTGATCAAATGAATAGTACTCAAAAGGTAAGCTCCCAGGAAAGGCTGGAGGGGTCACAAACGGTCCCACTTAAAATCCAGTCTCCTTAGACAATTATAGTCTTTTTGACAGAGCTTCCCTAAATTGTAACTATTCCAAAATAACACCCAAGCTCTACAAACAAATATTTAATAGCTAGCTAATGCCCTAGACAATTTCCTAGATCAATCGAAACCTAGGGCTCTGATACCACTTGTTGTGCGCAGCGAAAATTAAACAAATACACAACTACTAATGCTAGCTATTAAATATAAATAACAAATACCAATAAAGCAGAAAAACAGAAAATAAATGCAAAGCGAAAAAAGAAAGAATACACCAGAATTTACGTGGTTCGGTATAAAACCTACGTCCACGGGCGCTGCTGAAAACTTCCACTAGCTCTCCAAAACAAAATATTACAAAATCTGGGTAAGATCCAAAAACCCAGAAACATATGGGAAGAAAACAAGAATAATACAAATGTATGGATCTTTTACAATTCTTGTTTATTTTGGGATACAAAATCAATTAGCTAAAGGACTTATTTATAGTCCACCAAACATCCCACCACATTCTATTCTTTAGATGTGGGATTCCCACCACATTCTATTCTTTAGATGTGGGATTCTTTTTATGGCTAATTTAGCCAAAAACCAACATGTATAAGTCAACTAAATATTTCTTTTCATCATTATCGCGAGGAGTGGTTGAAGACCGTCATTGTTCAAATTGAAAGTTTTCTTCTAATTTAATCGTAAAAAAATGGTAAACAACACGCTATAAAGGAAGGAAGATTTGGATTTTCCAGCTATGGTAAAATTACAATGATCTCGAACAATGACAATGGAAGTCAAGTTTATCGTATCAGTCCTGTCCTTTTGTTTACCATAAATAAATCTTACTTTTCTACAAATAATTGAGAAAAGTAAGATTTATTTATGATTATATTTGGTACGTTAAAAATTAAGTAGGGACACATATCAAGCAAAAACACACTTAAGCATTTTGCGTATCATAGTTATTCCAAAATATTTATCATCTAGGTCAGGTTAACATGATATCTCTTAGGTCGTATTTGGTGCATCCGATAACCTTTCACTAATTTTGTCTCATTAGATGGACATAAAAATCAACCCAGGTATAGAGTACACGGGTTCAAATACTCCAGGGTTTGCTTGCTTCCTCTCCTTCAGCTCTTACCGTGCCTTCAACTTCCTCGCCATCACCGCCGTACGCTTATCTATCTCTATTCCCTCTCCCTCCATATGCCAGTACTGGTCCTCCTTCTCTCTCACCTTTCTCTCCTTCTGTTTCATCTCCATCTCGGTCTTCTGTTTCATCTCCATCTCGGTCTTTTGTTCTCACAAATCATCCATCTTCTTCGACATCCCCAATCACTTAGCTTCTTTAGCACCGTCAATCGCCCATCTTCTTTGACATCAGCATTGTCAATCGCTAACAAAGAATGGTGGTGGTGGAGGAGATGAGCAACAGTGGTGGTGGTTGTGGAAGACATAAGCTTTGATAATAATCTAATATTTGAAAAATTTATGAAAAGTCTTTAAAAAATTACTTTAAAATCCAACTTCACACCCATTATTTTAATCATATCTTACGTTTCATCAAACATTGAAAAATATCTAATTCAATCTCATCTCATTTAATTAAATTAAATTTAATCTCATATAAATAATTTAATCCTATCTTATGCACTATACGAGACATTAGGTATATAATAATATATATTTTTAATATATTAATATATAACTTTTAAATTAAAAAACATATATATATTTAAAATCTCCACCAACCTGGCAACCCAAGCAGTGTATAGATACAGAGAATTAACGTTTTCGAATACTCAAAACTCATAAAATCTGTTGAGAAGAGAAGATAGCCAACAAGCAAGATGACAAAGTACATGCAATTGAATTGACACATCGCCTTCCATACTCAGAGCTGTCAGCCCAAGGGACTACTGAGCTGCCTCAGCTTTCAAGTCAACTTTATATCATCGCTATCTTTCTCCTCCATCATTCATTCCCGTTTCTTCTTCTACATTTTCTTCATGGAGGTCAACAATAGGCAATCCATGGTCCTGTGTCTTATATTATTTTTAGTATTTTTTACAGGTTTTTGTCAAGGGCAACTAAAAATCGGTTTTTATTCTACGACATGTCCTGAAGTTGAGTCCATTGTCAGGGGTGTTGTTCAAGATGCTTTTCTGTCTAACCCCACCATGGCTGCTGTATTGCTTAGGCTCCATTTTCATGATTGCTTTGTTGAGGTATCTCTCTCTCTCTCTCTCTCTCCCTCTCCCTCTTTTTATTTATTACTTAGTTGATTCTATGGTGGGTGTGAATGGAATCCTCTAGGGTTGTGATGGTTCAATACTGATTGAAAATGGTCCAACTGCTGAGAAACATGCATTTGGTCACCAAGGTGTTGGAGGGTTTGAAGTGATAGAGAAAGCCAAGGCCCGTCTGGAAGATGCATGCCCAGGAGTGGTGTCTTGTGCAGATATTGTGGCCATGGCTGCTCGAGATGCCATCGCTTTGGTACTTAATTGTTTCATTATATGTATTATAGTTAATTGAGTTTGGCTTTACAGATCGAATAATCTTATTTATTAATTACATCAATTCATTCAATTATAAGATTGGTTATTAAAATTAATCTAATGGTTATCATTTATGAATAGGGTTACCCACGGTGAGGTAAGCAAATCCCAGTTAATATCAGAGATTATGGTTGATTAAAAGTTATTATTATTATTTTGTTTAATTTCGTTTGTAAAGTCTGCTTATGATCATTTTACATGCAGTCAAATGGACCAGCTTACGAGGTTCATACGGGACGTAGAGATGGTGAAGTTTCAAATGTTTCTCTGGCAGCTGACATGCCTGACGTTAGTGATTCAATTCAGCAACTCAAGACTAAGTTTTTTCTCAAAGGACTTTCGGACAAAGACCTTGTGCTTCTCACTGGTATCTCTTTCTCCCTTTCTCTCTCTCATGCATGTATGGTGACGATATGGTTGGTTTGAGAACTCAAATGTCATGAGGGTGTATTTCTACTCAAATGCAACGACTTAATCTTCTTCTTATCGTTTTTCTCTTTGTGAAAATATGACAAAATTAAAAGAAAAATATATTTATATGCAAGCATGCATATGCATTAAATTTGAGATAAAATAATGGTGCATCGATAAGAAAACAATAGTGGGGTTACAAAAACCACCATTCTTTACGTAAGTAGAATAAGTCAGTAGTTGATGGACCACCACTGTATAGAACATGGTTTAGAATTTTCTGTCATATGTAGAAGCTCACATGGGGTCCGGACCAGGACAATAATAGCTTACATCCAAGTTAATAAGGTTAAAACATTTCTGATAACTAAGAGATTGCGAGAGGGAAAGTGGTTAACTAGAGGCCATGCATGTCGGACAAATAAGAGGAAGACAAACTGTTTAAAATATAAACCAAATACATGTAAATACATAGCTGGATTAGCAGCCCCAATATTTTTTATAAATCATTATACACAAGCAGTGTAACGTTGATGCACTTTCAAAAATCATATGAGAAGCATGCATAAATATTAATGCGTAATTATTACATGGAAAGTAACCCACGTCAAACTTTGCAACCTCCATAAAATGTTTTAATCTAAGCGCACTTTTTTTTTTTTTAATAAATTATGAACCTTAATGAAGAAAATAAAATTCAATTAATTTTAATAAGTTTTCATGTTGATGAAAATTTTTAGATATAATTAATATAGACACACAAATAAAAAATTAGTATGTAGATTCACTAGTTAGTCAATATAAAAGTTTATTGGACACATATGTATATATAAAAAAATATTCAAATTTAGGATATTATCTTATTGAATGATCATTCTATCACGAAATTACAATGGTTAATGGTAGTTAATTGGATATTAACATGTGAAAAACTAAACCGCATATCTGGATAGTTAAACTCAAATTGGTTTATTATGTTCATTGCTGAATTTAGCAATTTATATGTGTGGTGGTTAATTATGATGGTAAATACTGTTTATTTAATATAAAAATTTCAGCTGCCCATACCATTGGAACCACAGCATGTTTCTTCATGACCAAGCGGCTCTATAACTTTTTTCCTGGTGGTGGATCTGATCCAGCGATCAACCCTAGCTTCCTTCCGGAGCTGGAATCAGTATGCCCTCTAAACGGAGACGTTAACGTACGATTACCGATTGATCGTGGAAGCGAAAGAACATTTGACAAACAAATTTTGCAAAACATTAAGGCTGGATTTGCTGTGCTAGAATCTGATGCCAAGCTTAACGATGACATAGGAACTAGGACTATACTTGACTCCTACGTAGGCTTTCTCAACCCAATCTTCGGACCATCTTTTGAAGAAGATTTTGTTGAATCAATGGTCAAGATGGGTCAGATTGGTGTAAAAACTGGATCACAAGGACAGATCAGGCGGGTTTGTGCAGCTTTCAACTGAATTAAATCACTTTTAATTTTTCCCTTTTTAATATGATTAACTAATACAAATTCACAAAAAGAAATAAACTACATGGCTGTTTGAGATATATGTTTTTTGTTTTGTTTCGAAGATTAACCATTTGTTGTTTGGACTAGTGTTTGATATGATATTTGAAAATTAGTGGTTTAAAAGTCGTTTGGCAGAATTTCACGAATTGTATCCAAAACCTCAAATTTAATTTTTAATTTTTAATGTTATGTACATACTAAATTGAACACATATTCAAATTGAATACGACAATACAATTCATATTTCGGCGAGGCTGATACCACCAATAAATATGCCTTTCGACACCCATTTTATTTAAGTTTGATAAATTAAAGATTATGATTTTTAGTTTATTTAAGCTTTGATTTATAAAGAGAATCGAGGATACAGTATCTACACGTTAAAATAATCAAGGTAATATAAATAATTTAAAACTCCTTGTTAAATTAATTTATAATGACTTAATTCGTTGTAAAAATGTTGAGAGTATTTAATAATTACTTTTGTGCTTATAAGAATTACGAAAAATATTGTGAAAAATTTAATTTAACCCAAACATGAAAGAAAATTCGTCTTTGGTCCAAAGATAAAAGTTATCAATTACCTTTAAAAGAAACTTCAAATTTTTTTAATCCTTGTCAATTTCTTAAAACATTTCATATGTAATATTGAACGTGAGATGTTCATATAGTGAAATGGATGAAAGCAATTAAAATTACATTTGGGGATAAAAATAAGTAACCTTAGTTTTTTAGCTAAAATAATTTTTCACTTTTCTCTTGAGCTATTTTTAAAATTTGAAAAAAAAAAAAATGAAATTTTGTTGTCAAAAAGCAACTGGAGTATGGAAAGACTTATCCTATTCATATTTTGAGATCTTGACGGTACGTATTAGGGCCCTTGCATCCACCCAAAATTTTTCCATTATTTGAAGAGATAATTGTACATAGTTGAAGATATGTCGAAATTTCAATTAAAAAAAAATTGTTTGATTTATAACACATATTCCTTCCTTGCTCAAATACAACTTCACATCCATCTTAGATTCTTAATAGTAAAAGTTCAAATCTTATCAAACACATTTTTATAAACTTTGTGCGAGTTTTCTTCTTACTTTGTTGTTAGAATAATTATCTCCCACATTTTACAACTTTATGAGGGTAATTTTCTATCCTTAATATGGGACTAGTTGTCTCTTGCATCTTACAAGCTGTATGTGAATAATTTTTTATTTTTATGTAAATAGTTTTTATTTCCTTATTATGAAAGTAGTTTTCTCATAATTATAAAAGTAGATATTTAAGTCGTCCAAGTATTTATTGATTTTAGTAGCTCCTAATAAATCTTTAACCTGTTTAATATATGCTTTTAAAAATAAAAATCTCATGGTGTGTTGCTAGATAAACGACAAATAATAAAACTTGATTATTGAAATTTTAAATTGTTTGTTTTTGTGAAAAAACTGAAATTTTGAATTTTAATTTTTTAATATGTAAACCTAAAGAACACCATCTTTTTCATCGATCGGTATACGACTTTGGATTGTGAAAAGTCTTTAATATGTGAAAGCACGAATGAAGTCAATGTATAACATATATAATTAAGTCTGTACCTAATTAATATATATATATTGTGAAACTTTTGATGATAATATAATATTATAATAATATATTATTTAAGTCGGTTATAACCGACTCACTTTATCTATATATATGTAAAGCTTCCGTGTTAATAAACATAATTTTCTGTTTCTCCTATTCTCATTTCTCTCTCCACTTTATTGCTTTTGTTATTGTTTCTTTCGTCTCTCTCACACAGCTATCATATTATTTTATTCAAAATTCATATCAAGTCCCTGGTAAACTTCTCTTTAACCCCTTGATTTTATTTATTTATTTTAATTTTATAACACGTTATCAGCATGATCTTGAACCTGAAGTTCTTGATATTCTGACTCAATAAATGTACGGCTCTGCCGACTCAATAAATGTACGACTCTGCCGACTCAATCAATGTACGGCTCTGCCGACTCAATATATGTACGGCTTTGCCGACTCAATCAATTTACGGCTCTGCTGACTCAATTATTATACTAACCTTATTGATAATTCATTATTATTATTATCATGCATTACAGATCTAACTATTTAATTTTATTTATTTACTTATTGTTACATACTATATGTGCAGCTTTGTTATTATTATTTACTATTTTTATTATATATTTCATGCACGGCTATGCCGGTTCAATATATTATTAATTAATTGATTTGTTATCTCTGTTATATCTTTATATTTCATATATTTTATTCTCTCAAATTTATAATGTACTAGAACCTGAAGTTCTGGATTTTAATCAATGGAATCTGAAGTTCTAAAAATTTATTGTTAAAACCTGAAGTTATTATTTTTGACCTGAAGTTCTAAAAATATAAATGAAATTTTTGGCAACCTGAAGTTTCAAATATATCATTTTGATTATATCACTAATTGTGATATTTTATATGTATAGTCATGTCAAATATCGCAAAACTAGAATTTGCTCTACTGGATATATCAGGAAATAATTATCTTTCATGGATCCTTGATGTAGAGCTGTATCTGCAGTCCAAGGGCTTAGCTGATACAATTAGAGATAATAATGAAACATCTCTACAGGATAAAGCAACTGCAATGATCTTTATCCGCCATCATTTACATGAGAGCCTGAAGACTCAATACCTTACAATTAGAGATCCACTGACTCTGTGGACAAATCTAAAAGATAGGTATGACCATCAGAAAACCGTCGTCCTCCCCAGAGCCCGGCATGAGTGGAGTAATTTAAGACTCCAAGATTTCAAATCAGTCGCTGATTATAATTCTGCCCTGTTTAAGATAACCTTACAGCTGAACTTGTGTGGTGAAATACTGACTGATGCAGATCTGTTGGAAAAGACATATACTACTTTCCATGCATCTAATGTGCTCCTGCAGCAGCAATATAGAGAACGCAGGTTTACAAACTACTCTGAATTAATCTCATGTCTCTTAGTGGCAGAACAAAATAATGAGCTTCTGATGAAAAATCATGAACTTCGCCCTGCTGGCGCAGTTGCACTTCCAGAAGCAAATGCTAGTACAAGTAAAGGCTGTGGACGTGGACGTGGACGTGGACGCGGACGTAGTAATCATGGTCGTGGGGGGTATAAATTTTCAAGTAATCGAAACCAAAAAAACATCTCTCAAAAGTGGAATGTTTATAATGCTAAACATAACAATGGCAAAAATGTAGAGAAACATGCCCCTAAACATTATGAAGATGTTTGTTTCAGATGTGGTATGTCTGGACACTGGTCTCGTACCTGTCGTACGACTAAGCATTTGGTTGATCTGTATCAAGCCTCTGTAAAGGGGAAAGAAAAGAAAATTGATACAAATTTTGCAGATCAAAGTGATGATCCTGAAGATATCACAAGCCTGGATTTATCAGATTTTCTTGATAATGCGGATGAAAAAGTGGATTACACAATTGGTGATGGAGATATCCATACCAATTAGAAAGTTGCCTAGTTTATATAGTCATATTAACTTTTGTTATATTAGTACATATTTTTGTAATCTTTCAGAAGTAAGATAACTTATTTTGCTTTATATTTTGTTATCAATGATGTACTAACATATGGTTTATATGATGAAAGACGGATATGGATGAATTATCTATTCTCAAAAAGGAAGGTGCAGATATATGTATTGTCGACAGTGCAACAACACATACTATTCTTCAGAATAAGAAATATTTCTCAAATTTGACAGTAGCCAAAGCCAAGGTAAATACTATATCAGGTCCTGCAGATCTGGTTGAAGGTTCTGAAAGAGCCATAATCTTATTGACAAATGGTACTAAATTATATATAAATGATGCATTATACTCTAGTAGATCTAGAAGAAATCTACTCAGTTTCAAAGATATACGTAGTAACGGATATCATATTGAAACTACAAATGAGAAGAATGTTGAATATTTATGCATCACTAAAATTATCTCAGGCCAGAAGCTAATTGTAGAAAAACTCAGAGCTTTCTCATCTGGGTTGTATTATACAATTATGAGATCAATTAAAACTTATGTAGTTTCAAGCCAGAAACTGTTTAAACCAATAATATTTCGACTTTGGCATGACCGTCTTGGTCATCCAGGATCTACGATGATGCGTAGAATCATTGAAAATTCTCATGGGCACCCATTAAAGAACCTGAAGATTCTATTATCCAATGACAATATATGCACTGTCTGTTCACAAGGAAAATTGGTAATTAAACCATCTATTTCTAAGGTTGGTTTTGAATCTCCATCTTTCCTGCAAAGAATACAAGGAGATATATGTGGACCCATTCATCCACCCAGTGGACCATTCCGTTATTTTATGGTATTAATTGATGCATCAGCAAGGTGGTCACATGTATGTTTATTATCCAGTCGTAACATTGCTTTTGCTAGATTGCTTGCTCAAATCATTAGACTCCGAGCACAATTTCCAGATTATCCAATCAAGAGTATACGACTAGATAATGCTGGTGAGTTTACATCAAAAACATTTGATGATTATTGCACATCAATCGGAATTGATGTTGAACATCCAGTCCCACATGTACATACCCAGAATGGTCTAGCAGAATCATTCATCAAACGTATCCAGGTGATTGCTAGAACTTTATTGTTACAAACCAAATTACCGGTTTCTGCTTGGGGACATGCTGCTTTACATGCAGCAACATTGATTCGACTTAGGCCTGCAGCTTATCACCAGTACTCTCCATTACAACTTGTACTTGGGCACCAACCTGATATTTCTCATTTACGTATTTTTGGTTGTGCCGTACAAGTCCCTATTGCTCCTCCTCAAAGAACTAAAATGGGACCCCAACGTCGTTTGGGAATATATGTTGGTTTTAATTCACCTTCAATTATCAGATATCTTGAACCATTGACAGGTAATCTTTTTACTGCTCGTTTTGCAGATTGTCATTTTGACGAGACAACTTTCCCACCATTAGGGGGAGGAAAAATTTCTCCTGAAGAGAAGCACAAGAAAAATGTAACTATTGGAGAGAAAAATGAGCTGTCATGGAATGTGACAACAATATCTCATTTGGATCCTCGTACTACCCAATGTGAAAGTGAGGTACGAAGAATAGTTAATCTTCAGATGATTGCGAATCAGTTGCCAGATGCATTTACTGATGCTGCTAAAGTGACAAAATCACACATACCAGCTGCCAATACACCAGCTAGAATAATTGTTCCTGCAGAACAATGTAATCAGAACACAGTAAATGAATCATCTACTGCACGCCAGAAGCGTGGTAGACCAATTGGCTCAAAAGATAGTATTCCCCGGAAACGGAGAATGAAAAATTCTGATTATTCTGAAAATAATACTCAAACTACGAAATCCATTCTATCTGAAAAATCAACTCTCGAAGAGTTGTCAATCCCTGAAGAGACTAAAACCTCTAAAGAGGTACAAACAATTGATGAGTCACAAAATTCTGGAAATTAAGAAATTTCAATCAATTGTGCTGAAGGTATGTGGAATCGTAATGAAATAATCATCGATGATATATTTTCATATACAGTAGCTTTGAAAGTTATGAACGATGATTATGAACCACATACTGTTAATGAATGTAGACAAAGACACGATTGGCTTGAATGGAAAAATGCAATTCAAGCAGAATTAAGTTCCTTAGCCAAACGTAAAGTCTTTGGACCTGTAGTCCAAACGCCTGAAAATGTCAAACCTGTTGGATACAAATGGGTATTTGTACGGAAACGTAATGAAAAGAATGAAATTGTAAGACATAAAGCAAGGCTTGTTGCACAAGGTTTCTCGCAGAGACCAGAGATTGATTATGATGAGACGTATTCACCAGTGATGGATACAATTACTTTTAGATTCTTGATCAGTTTAGCAGTCTCAGAAAGACTCGAAATGCGGCTTATGGACGTAGTGACAGCATATTTATATGGGTCACTTGATACTGATATCTATATGAAAATTCCTGAAGGATTTAAAATGCCTGAAGCATACAAATCAAAAGCCAACAATGTTTATTCGATTAAATTGCAACGATCCTTGTATGGATTAAAACAATCTGGGCGAATGTGGTATAATCGTCTTAGCAAATACCTGACAAATGAAGGATATATTAATAATCCTATATGTCCATGTGTTTTCATAAAGAAAACAGAATCTGGATTTGCTATTGTTGCAGTTTATGTTGATGATATGAATTTAATCGGAACTCCTGAAGAGCTCCGAAAAACTGCTGACTATTTAAAAAGAGAATTTGAGATGAAAGATTTGGGACAAACGAAATATTGTCTCGGCTTGGAAATCGAGCATAAATCATACGGAGTACTTATCCATCAATCAGCATATATTGAAAAAATCCTAAAACGGTTCAATATGGATAAGGCTCACTCTTTGAGTACCCCTATGGTTGTTCGATCTCTTGATCCTAAAAAGGATCCATTTCGACCTAAAGAAGATGATGAACAAATACTTGGTCCAGAAGTACCATATCTAAGTGCAATTGGTGCTTTATTATATTTAGCACAATGTACTAGGCTGATATTTCTTTTTCAGTGAATTTGTTGGCCAGGTTCAGTTCTGAACCAACACGGCGTCATTGAAATGATATCAAACATATTTTTCGTTATCTTCGTGGAACAACAGATTTGGGGTTATTCTATTCAAAATCTAATAGTGGTGCAGGTTTGATTGGTTATGCTGATGCTGGATATCTTTCAGATCCTCATAAGGCTCGTTCACAAACCGGGTATGTTTTTACTTATAATGATACAGCAATTTCATGGCGCTCAACAAAACAGACTTTGGTTGCCACATCCTCCAACCATTCTGAAATTCTTGCACTGCATGAAACGAGCCGAGAATGTATATGGTTGAGATCTGTTATTCACCATATCCAGAGTACATGCGAACAATCTACTGCTTCAAGTTCTCCCACAATCATATATGAAGATAATGCTACATGTATTGCTCAAATCAGAGGAGGATACATCAAAGGAGATAGAACCAAACATATCTCACCAAAGTTCTTTTATACTCATGAGCTTCAACAAACCCAGCAGATTGATGTTAAGCAAGTCCGCTCCCCAGATAATCTCACAGATTTATTCACCAAAACATTACCAACATCAACACTCAAGAAATTGATTTATGGCATTGGGATGCGTCAAGTATGTAAATTACATAATTAATTCTGAAGTATTTTTCAGGGGGAGACTATTAAATCAATGTGGACATATGTGCACTGCACTCTTTTTTCCTTCGATCAGGTTTTATCCCACTGGATTTTCTTGACAAGGTTTTTAATGAGGCAGTCATTTTAAGCACATCCAAATATTATTAAATTCAGAAGATTATAACATTTTGATCCAGCAGATCATACAATATTTTTTTTTGAGCTTTTACTGGTAGGAATTTTAAATATATTATAATATAATATAATCATCAAAGGGGGAGTATTGTGAAACTTTTGATGATAATATAATATTATAATAATATATTATTTAAGTCGGTTATAACCGACTCACTTTATCTATATATATGTAAAGCTTCCGTGTTAATAAACATAATTTTCTGTTTCTCCTATTCTCATTTCTCTCTCCACTTTATTGCTTTTGTTATTGTTTCTTTCGTCTCTCTCACACAGCTATCACATTATTTTATTCAAAATTCATATCAAGTCCCTGGTAAACTTCTCTTTAACCCCTTGATTTTATTTATTTATTTTAATTTTATAACAATATATATATATGTGTGTATATCTATATATATATTTAACTATTATATTTTTTTTGAAATGGGTGTTAGAGAACAAACACGATACAGACTAGTCTCACAATCAATAAGAAAAAGGACTATCCACTCTAGTGTTCATTAAAATAACTATTAACTAAAATAACTATTAATTTATGGTGGGGTTGTGTCAATTAACAAATGGAAACTATAAATCCATTACATACAGTAGAATTTAATCAGGATAACTAATGATGCGGTTCCCTACTAACCTTCAGAAATTTTAGGTGTCCTATCGTCTTTGAAAAAGTCAAACTACGACAAATGCAGACAACTTGAGACTCTCTTTGACCTAACTAATAATAAAAGGAAAAAAACACAAGAATTTTTGGGAGGGCCAAATTAAGAGACATTTCAATATAAATCAGAAAGCATAGATATTTTCGCCAAATGTCACATTAGTTTCCATTGGAATTCCTAAAAGTTATCCTAGACATTAGTTTCCATTTGATGGAGAGCAGAGAACGGTGTAATACTTGGTTTGGAAGGAAAAACGAAAAACAAAAAAACAAAAAGAAACAAAAAGGGTGAGGAAGACATACCAAGAGAGAAGAGAAAGAAGAGATTCAGGTGGAACTGTCTTTCTTCTTTTCTTTTCTTTTCCTATCAACTGCTGCCTTTCAATCTCTTTTAGCAATTGCAGCAGGATATATTGTCTTATATGTAAATTATTACACAGATAGCTAAGCTATCTATTTGAAGATCAATTAGCCTGCCATCTTGAAAGCTTTCACTAGCAGGTGAGATCCATCACTTTTATATGCATAATCTGTATAATTTTTCTGATTTAGCTCTTATAATTAAATGTTTTAGAATCTTGTCATGACACTTTACTATAATACTATTACTAATAAGGTTTGATTGGGTTTTATTTTTATTTTTTTTTCATTATTTGTTTATTTGGCAACTATCCCGGCCCGAACATTAAATTTATGCAATCTTAAGCTTGCATCAGCATAAAATTCCATTTCAATTTCTTATATGCTTCCAAAACTAATTACTCGGTCAATCACATTGCCTTGCATGGACAGGAATTTATCATTAATAAATAATTTAAACGAATTATATGTGCTCAAGAAATTTATAAAAAAATCATAATTAAATTTAGAATAACATCACACAACTCAAAAGGTTAATAAAAAAGTTAACATAAATGATATGATATGACAAGTAACTTGTTTTACGATGTTAATTCATTTTTTGATTAAGTTTTCAGGATATGTAGTGCTTGTTAAACAGCTTATTTGATATCAAGATTCTTTAGCGTCTTTCGTGGTTTTTTTTTTTTCCTTCAATGAAAGAATTCTACACACGAAAAATCAAACGCACACACTTTATGTACCCTTTAAAAGGTTTCATTTTGTAATATAATTAAAATAGATACCACTATATGAGTTTACAAAATATATTAAGTAATACAAAACTTTCACATGTGGTATCTAGTTTATAAATTTTACTGGTAACATGTAAAAAAATAGGAAAAATCCTTTAAGGAAAGAATTATAGCATAAAAAATAAAATATATCCACACAGGTTTGTTTGGTTATCATGTTACAAGTAGTAATGTTGTAACTTATAAATTGTTAAAAGCAAACAGAGTAATTGATCAGCATTATCAGGAAGAAGTAGGTGTGTCTCCATGGCTCCAAGTAAGTTAAAGAAAGCGATTGGGGCAGTGAAGGACAGGACAAGCATAAGTCTTGCAAAAGTGGGAAGCAGCAACTCACTCTCAGATCTTGAAGTAGCCATTCTCAAAGCCACCAGACATGAAGAATACCCAGCAGAGGAGAAGCACATCCGAGAAATACTCAGCCTTACTACTTACTCTCGTGCCTACATTAGTGCATGTGTCAGCTTCATCTCCAGACGCCTCAACAAGACCAAAAACTGGACTGTAGCCCTAAAGACACTCATGCTCGTACACCGGATCCTCGCCGAAGGCGATCCAGCTTACGAACAGGAGATTTTCTTCTCAACCAGGCGAGGCACTAGGCTTTTAAACATGTCGGATTTCAGAGATACTTCCCATTCTAACTCATGGGACTACTCGGCTTTTGTTCGAACTTACGCCTTGTATCTTGATGAAAGACTGGAGTTCAAGATGTTAGGGCGCCGTGGTAAACGGAGCATGTTTGGAATTGATGAAGAACAATACCAAGGTCAAGACCAGCCTGGCTCTGCCCCTGCCAGATCCACCCCCGTCCATGACATGAAGATTGAACAAATCTTTTCAAGGACACAACATTTGCAACAGGTCCTCGAACGCTTTTTAGCTTGCAGGCCAACAGGTACACACACATGTATAACTAACTTTAAAAACTGATTTCGGTATCTAATTATTAACTAATATACTCCTTAATTCAAGGGTCAAAATAATTGAGCTTTTATACCACATCAACAACTATATATCTTGATTCTTAGGCTGAAAGCATATTATGGTTAGACGTTGGGGTATTTTTCTTTTTATTTTTTTTTTTAACATTTCAAGTATATTTTATAATTATTAAGACCTCCTAATATAGGTATTTAAGGTAATCTCTACTTCTTAATAGACGAGAGAACGAACTGTACCAAATAAAAAACCGTCCATATACTATCGAGGCTTTGTAGAAAATTATCCATATTGTCCACAGTTATGGGCGATTAGAAAATTGCCCACAATTGTGGGGATGACACTTGAACTCGACCATTTGTTTGAAAGAAGTAAAACTGAGTAGGAGTGGCATCATTGTACCACTCCACTTAGGAGTGTGGTCAGTTTTTTTGACCCTTGAATTAAGAGATACATTAATTAATTAATAAGTAGATATCGAAATAAAGTTTTCAAGTTCTATGGCTCCATATCTATGTATGGTTTGTTTGGTTTGTGTTTTGAATTTGGAGTGGTTAGCAGGTTCAGCGAAGAGCAACAGAGTGGTGATTGTGGCTCTCTACCAAGTTGTGAAAGAAAGTTTCCAGATATATTATGATATAACAGAAATATTGGGGATTCTTATAGACCGTTTCATGGAGCTTCAAGTATCGGATTCAGTTAAGGTGTACGAGATATTTTGTCGTGTATTAAAACAGTTTGACGAGCTTGATGTTTTCTATGGCTGGTGCAAAACTGTTGGTATTGCACGTTTTTCTGAGTATCCAGAAGTGGAGAGAATCACTCCCAAAAAGCTTGAACTCATGGATGAGTTTATACGGGACAAGTCTGCATTGGCACAAAACAAGAGATCAGTCCCTCTTGAATTGACGAATGAACCTGAGCCTGAAGAACACATAGAAGAAGAACCAACTGAGCCCGAAGAAGATATGAATGCTATGAAGGCTTTACCTGCACCTGAGGATTTCACACCAGCTCCCGTCGAAGAAGAAATCCAACCAGAACCTGAGAAAGAGGAGCCTAAACAAATAGAGGGTGATCTTTTGAACTTGGCTGAGGATTCTGTCACAGGCGAAGAACAATCTGACAAGTTGGCTTTAGCGTTGTTTGACGGGGGTGCACCTGCAGGTCCTCCATCTCCAGCTTGGGAAGCCTTTAAGGATGACACATCAACTTGGGAGACTGCATTGGTGCAATCAGCAAGCGGTTTGTCCCATCAGAGAGCTGCACTTGGTGGGGGTTTCGATATGTTGTTATTGGATAGCATGTATCAACAAGGAGCTATAACAACGGCCATGGCTAATCCAGCTTTGGGCACTAGTGGTAGTGCTAGTAGTGTTGCACTTGGATCCGCAGGAAGGCCTGCAATGCTAGCACTCCCGGCACCACCAACAACGACTCAAGGTACTACTGCTGGTACTTGTTCGAGCAATGTAGACCCATTTGCCGCCTCATTGGTGGTGGCTCCTCCATCATACGTGCAAATGTCGGAACTTGATAAGAAGCAGAAGCTTTTGGTAGAGGAGCAGGCGATGTGGCAGCAGTATGCAAGGGATGGAATGCAAGGCCAGATTGGAATTACGAAGTTGCAACCAAATCAGAACTACAATATGGGAGGTTACACACATGGCTATTGGGAATTCAATTGACTAAGATAACAACCAATATATTAATGATCATCAAATAATTTAATTTATGTACTCAAACTTTTGGTAGGGGAGCTGCGTATATATATGAATCTACATGTTAGTAAATGTGCAAATATAACTTACACATCTTTTAAGTTGTATTTACTTATGGAAAGATGTTGTTTCTTCAAAGTCTTTTTGTACCTATAAGGGATTCTATGCTATTAATGCGTACTTGGTGGATCAAGTTTTTTCTGATATGCTAATCGTTGTAACAACAACCAGTTAAAAGGATTCTGATTCAGTGGGTCCTATTTGTATATGTTTAGGTGCTCTCTACATGGTGTAGTTATTCTGTTGTTTTCATGACCAGGTTGTAAGTCAATATGTTTGAATCAAAATGTTTACCTGAAAAGTTTTTATTTAAACTCGATTTCTTATTGTTTTCTTGTACATACAATAGGTGGATGGCTTATTACAAAAGGGTTTAGGTGGTCTATGGTGTAGTTATTTCGTTGTTTTGATGTCCAAATTGTCTGCACGTATCTCATGTTCAATTCAAGGCTTTTAGTCTTCATTCAATTTTAAGTTATTGTATTTCAAAAGTACTAATTTGATTTCGTTTTAAGAGAGAACTTTTTTTCTTTTTTGTGTTCCACGTCACACATGTTCAGCCTGTTAGACAAATCTTCATTTCCTTTTCTTTTCTTTTTATGTAAAGGATAATTCTTCATTTTCAATCTCAACTTCTAGGAAGTGTCTTTCTCGTTTTCTGATTATGGAAAATTTTTACGCTGTCCCCATGTTTTCAGAAAAGAAAAGAAAAAAAATTCTATTGCTTTTTCATTTTAAATTACTTGTGCAATCATTAAACTAAAAATATAGCTCAATAGTAAATAATCATTAGTCAAACTTATTTATTCTACATGTGTTTTGGTTATACTATAAGAACTTGCTCTTTGACAATGTTGTTTAATTAGATCTTGACAAAGCTTAATTTAATGACACCAACACCATTTTAATTCTATAAACTTGCACTTTGGCAATGCCATTTAGACTTCATCAAAGCTTACTTTTATATCAACAAATGGTTTTAATGACATCAAGGCAAGCATCTCCACTAAATTGCCCATCCCTGTCACAAATTAGCATAAGTGATGTTCAAAGATATATATTTCAAAAAAAAAAATTATTTTTTGTTATATAAGTATAATGTCACTATAAGTGCGAAAATAAAAAATTTGTTACACACAACACTTTTAACAATACTTGTAAAATTTTTTTTTTTTTTTATTAAACAAATACTTGTAATATGTTACATGTCACCTAAAGTAATAATTTGATTTTGTTTAAGAGGAAAAGTTTTTTCTTCTTTGTGCTCCCTGTTACACGTTCAACCTATTAAACAATTCTTTATTTTTGTTATTATTATTATTATTATTTTGCTTTCAAAGAGGAACAATTCTTCACTTTCAGTTTTGTTATGGGTATTTTGGCGATTATAGAAAGAGGTGGAAAAAGCTTAAGATGGAGCTCAATGTGTTGTTTTATGAGAGGAAGCCCAATAAATTGGTCAAAACTAGTCAACGGTCAAAAGAGGGAATATATGGTTGTCTCTCAGCCTGTGTACCCAAGCATATTTGATTATATGGTTGATCGTTTTAATTACTGAGTAATCAATTGGATGCATGAAGGTTTGATCGTATGATAGAGCATAAGACAATCTGGTCGTATTCAAAAAACTGTTCAATAAGTGCCTTTTAAAGGCTATTAAAGCGATTAGGAGGTCTTCGTATCTGTTCGATAGTTGAATGGGCAAATTCCTTAGTCGAATCTGCTCGTTAGAGGTAACATCTGACCACTCAGGTAGTCTGTTCGTTCTGGACGTTTGTTGAATTTGATCAGTTGACCTTCTAGAAGATCGAATCAATTCAATTCAGGAAAGAAGTCAACTTGCCTATTTTCATGCAAATCAAATCACGATATTCTTGGCAATTATTGTAGATACGGTAGAGATAATCTTGAAAGATATTATCTTAATTAATGTAAATTATTTGTTTCCTTATCTATAAGATTCTTAAACTTATTCAAATTGTAACATCTATACTATAAATAGGGGATGAAATTCATCATAAAAGAGAGAGTGAAAAATATATATTGTTACTTTGAGAGAAGTGACAATCGTGAACGTAGGCCATTGTTTTGTCGAACCATGTAAAAACCATTATGTTCTATTTGTTTTGGTCTTGGTCATACTTGTTTTGTCTATTGATTGTTGTTTTGCAGGTATTGAGTTTAAAGAATCGGGTTGACCAAAATTAAGTATCAACAAGTCTCAACTTCAACAAATATCTTTTTCGACTTCTTATCATTGAAAAATCTTATGTTGTCCCTAAATTTTCAGAATTAAAAAATATATATATATAATTTTCTATTTTTTTTTTATTTTGAGCTGAAGTAGTCACTAAATTATATAAAAAAATAGCTCAATTTGATTTCTATGATAGTAAATAGTTAGATAAACTTAATTGTTTTATATTGTTTAGGTCCTATAACACACAACCATTAAAAAAATTGTAACATGCATATCCATATTTAAATTTTCCTTTTTAAAAAAATCAATGGATGGAAGTGAAATCCAATTCATAGTTTTTTAATTGTTTGTTTTCTTATTTAATCTTTTAATACCATTTTTTCTTTTTCTTTTTTATAATTTTTTTTTAACTTCTATTTAATACATTAACTAAATTTCTATACGTTTGTTAAAATTTTTATAGTCTAGATTAGATTATTTTATATAATTTAGTTTTTAATATATTTCATAATATAAAGACAAATCCATAATTCTATTCATTCATTTAAAGTTTTGAGGACAACATTGGCTTTCTATAATTATTGATCAATTTGGTTCTTAAAATGGTATTTATATTTATTCAAATAAAGTTCAAAAGGGAAAATCACAATTCTATTGGCCAAACTAAAGTTAAAGGGTAAATTTGTAATGCTCATTATTATCAGTTTAAGTGTTCAACTCTGTTGATGTGCAAATAGTGACCGTCAGCACTCGAATAATTTGTGTGGGCCCCAAGTTGACAGACACGTCCACCTTCCACAGCTAGGTTGAATCCTTTTGACCATGTAGAGTAGGTGTGAGGTTAGCCCATAGGCCAAAATTAAGCCACTTGCCTTTGTATGGTCGCGTCCGGAGTTGAACCATAAACCTCAACCTTATAAGTGTTTTGGTTGCACTACTCCTACCACCAAGCTAAGTTGATGTGCAAATAGCGACCGTCAGCACCCGAACAATTTGTGCAGCCCCGGGCTGACAGGCACGTCCATCTTCCATAGTCTAGATTGAACCCCTTTGGCCATGCAGAGTAGGTGTGAGGTCAGTCCATAGGAAGATATTAAGCCACTAGGTAAGAGTTGTGCAACCACAACACCTATAAAGTTGAGGTTTGTGGTTCAACTCCGGACGTGATCATGCAGAGATAAGAGATCACGTCTGTAGTTGAACCACAAACCTCAACCTTATAGGTGTTGTGGTTGCACAACTCTTACCTAGTGGCTTAATATCGGTCTATGGGCTGATCCCACACCAACTCTGTATGGTCAAAGGGGTTCAACCTAGGCTGTGGAAGGTGAACGTGCCTGTCAGCCCGGGGCTTACACAAATTGTTCGGGTGCTGATGGTCATTATTTGTATGTCAACAAACTCCATGTTTATTTATAGGGTAAAGACAACGATGTCAGAGTGGAACAATCGGTAAGGTTTATAGATTTTAAGGCACAGACAACAGCAAGTGAGAGTAAACCACGGTCGGTCAAATGATAGGAAGCTTTCAGTGACAAGCTCACTAATTTAGGTAAGGTGTTAATTGTCCGACAAAGTATACTGTCGATCATCAAATTAGCACCATGATCAATTTGAAGAACCTGCCACCACAAGACGACATTTTAATGTGCAAATTGCAATAGTAAAATATGATAATAAATAAGTTAGAAAATATAAGAAGATGTCAATTACCTTCAAATGTATAGTGTTACATCTGTTGAGTATCCTACTTACATCTTTTGTTGTTAAAGTTTTACAATTCGAAAACATGAATCTCTGTCAGAGACACCCCTTCGCAAGTAGATTGAATAAGTTACCAATATTCATCCCAATAGAACAAACATGACGATTGAGTGCAGGCCTTAAAAAATGTGTAATATTTTACAATGATGTAACAGATTTTACGTTCTCCCTGAGTGCATTCAAGCTCAATATCAAAGCTAAAGGCGCTGACTTTGAAACAACGTCATTTTTTTAATGGAAAAATCTAAACAAAAAACCCCTGAAATTGAAAATATTATCAATTCACCCCAATTTTTACAAATATTAGTCAAAAAATCTTCTACCGCCAGCCCAAAAACGGTTTCATTCAAAAGTAGAGTGGTTTTGTGACAAAATCATGAAAAGATAAAAATGCCCTTACTATAGTGAAAAAATGAAAAATTAAAAACCAAAAAAGTTAATCAATTACCATAGTACTTTTTCTTTAGTAAAATAAAAAAAAAAAAAAACAAGAAAAAATTTTAAAAATTTGAAATTAAATTTGTATAAAATTAAATAAATTAATTAACATTTTAAATCTTTTAAATAATTAAAATAAAAATTATTATTATTAAAAACCATAAAAAATAAATATAATTATTATTATGATATATTCAAACCAAATCCTAACAATTAATTAATTAATAATAATTATTATTAATCATAATAAATAAATAAATATAAAAATTTTAAAAAAGAAATTAACCCAACTTTTAAAGATCTAGGTTGGGTTCCAACTGAGATGAAGAACCCATATTTTCAACACAACCCAGATAAACAAAAGCAATAAATAATACAGTGACAGGCCTCAACATTCGTCCAAGTCGAAATAGTAAAATCAAGAATCGAAGATCATGGATTCTATTAACATCATTAAAGTCTATAACAAAGTATATGACATATCAAAACTCATTTCCTCCTCCACTCCACGAATCCATGACCAACGCCCATCCACTGCCACCACCGTCGTAGCTGTCCTTTACCTCACATTTTTCATTGATTTGATTCACAATGAAAATGACCATGAAAATACAAAAATTTGATTCACAACAAAAACATGCATCGTCGTAGCCATCAGAAAACAATTATAAACTTTCTTCAATCATTGAGTCATCCAACTCAACTGAAAATAGCACACCGTAACAATAACCACTAGAAGCAACAAAAATCAAGCCCATCGAAACCAAAAAAATCTAAAAAAAAAATGATTTTTCCATTAAAAAATGTAAAAAAAAAAAAAATCAATTAAAAAAATTGATGGAGGGATGGAGACCCAAGCCATGCTGCCTCTGTCTTTTCTTGTTCCAACCCAAACTGAAGGCTTTTATAGTCCATCATTGAGAGCACTACCAAGTTCAACGACTGGTTCTTTTTCTCTTCGAACGACATCGCTCTCTTGAACAGAGGTTTCTCTGTCCGTTTCTGTTAACGATTTGTTAGACCTTAAGGATGACTTTGTTATTGTCGGTGTCGGCGGAGTGGCAGCTACGGTCGGCAGAGAGAAAAAAGAAAAATGAAGAGTTAAAATGGAGGTGGAGAGAGATGAGTGAGCTGATGGTAGAGAGAGGAAACAGAGTTAGGGTTTTGTGTATTTAAGGCTCCAAGTTACTTATTTAAATATAGTTATTAACGAAATCATCATTTTTAACCCCAAATCATTATGTGATTTCAGACAAATAACGATAGAGAGTTTTTTGGATATTATTTTTGAAATCAGTAGTGGTTTGACAATATTTTGTATTCTAGGGGGTAAATTAATAATAACCCTTTTTTGAAAACGTCTTCATAATTCCAAATCTTATACTTCATTTCTCAATCATTCAGGATGCTTTTTCAAGAGGGTAATCATCATTATCTTCAATTAAAATAGGACATTTTGACTCGTGGGAATGAGTTCTTGCAACGACATCAAAGTGGAACAATCAATAAGCTTTATAGATTGTAAGGTAGAAATAACAGCAAGTGAGAGTAAACTAAGGTCTATCAAATGATAGAAAGCTGTCAATGACAAGCTCACTAAATTAGGTAAGGCGGTACACTTGGCAAAGATGAGTCCATGATGTTCAATTGAAGATAACAAGTAATGTGCAAGACACATAGTTATACCCTTAGCTCAAGATGATAAGCAACGTACAGGATTGTAATGTGCTAGCAATGTGTAGCATCATGTAATTAACAACATGCTAGCAACATGTTAGTAACATGTAGAGCATTGTAGCCCTACCGTGAACCCTTTCCATAACATGCATTCTTGAACGTTGCCATAGGTGACTTACGACAATATAGAATTCATACACATTGTCTTTTGCGCGTTGTTGTAAGTCCAATTTCTCGTAGTGAAGAGGTACTTAAATGATGTGCTCTTAGTCCCTAACATTGCTCAAAATTTATTGAGTGTGGGACAAATAATAGAGAAAGAATTGTTTTTTAATATATGACAAGAAAGATAAAACCTACAAATAATGTAATACAATCATGTGTGTTAAATGAGACTTAAAAATGAATTTTATATTTAATAAAAGAAAAAATTTCTTTTACTATTTTATTTAAAATTTATTCAAATCACTTTTATAAGCTATGAGTTAAGATTCCAGATTATCTAAAACAATATAGGCACAACCAGAAAAGACACCTAATAAAAATTACAACAAAAACTTAGCATAGATGAGTCCATGATGTCTACTAAACATATTAATTAGTTTTCACACCAATAAGCTTAAAGTAGTCCTCCATCTCTGAATTAATTTCCAAACTCACTTCATCGCCTTCTTCATGAGGTGTATCATGTGCCCAAGAAGAAGAATCATCATCAACCCAAACCACACCATTTGAAAAATGGAGGTAGCGGAATACAAAATTTGAGAGTCAGTAAGAGTAACAAGAGATATAAGGTAAGCCATTGCGGTGACCGCAACCCACATATCACCATCACTGCCCATAAGTAAAGCCTATACTGAAAGGGAAAGCCACTAACCAGCAATAGAATGATGCTTTAAGAGAAGCAAAACTTGTCGTGTTGGACATAATGAAATAGCTATATCCAACTAAGTCATGATCAATCATTGTGGAAAATCCCATCATGTGTTGTGGTGGTGGTGGGGTGTTGCCTTCGGTGGTGTCTTGCCAATCGCCGCTAGGAGGGCTCAACCCAGCTTAGAATGTCATGGTAGCAATTAGGGATGTTTCCAACATTAAAATGTCTATGCTTTTTTCTAGCTAATCTTATTGCTTTTTGCAAAATTATCAGAATTTTTGGCTAAGGGTTGATGCACTAAATTTTGATTATTTGAAGCAATGAAAATGCCCAGTTGATCATCCTTGGCACTAAAACCTCCAGCGTTTAAAAGCAATTCTCTAATCTACCTTTAACTAGACAAAACCCCCCACTCCATTAGTTCCTCAAATGAAAATATTTGAATTGTTTTTGGACTCTTAATTGGAAATGCTAGAACCACTCTCTTGACTCATGTATTCACACCTTCTCTCATAGCTAGTGAATAGTATTATAACAATTGGATCATCTCATACAGCGAAGAGAGGTCCAGAAATCAGTTTTCTACTAGATTCCAATAATTACCTTCCACCAAAACACCATATGTTTAGTAGACTCTATATCCTTGTTAATAAAGAAGTTCTAATCTTTTTAAGTTTTTTTTTTTTTTCAATTTTTTAGATCTCTCATTATTTTGATCATCATCATCCATCTCTAAAATGATCAATGGAAAATCTATCCTTGATATATTTTGAAAACATTTTTGAATTTTTATTTTTCAAGAAGGCAGACGAACAAATTAAACACCATTCCTATCGCTATAGTTGAATAATGCTGACTAGTAGAAAAGGTTTATGGCATAATTTAAAGTTGTAATTTATATAATTTATCCGTAGATAAGCAAACGTCAAGGAGGGTATTTTCTGCAGTTCAATCGAAATTTATTTCAGAGGAAAAGAGAGTCGTCCACTTGCACTGCAACTTGCATAAACAAACGCGGGCGGTGGTAATTAGCTCCACTTGCTGTACAACCTTAATTTGGATGACTTCAAACCCACTACCTTTGGGGCACGAAAGTAAAATCAAACGGCCGTGACACTGCCACGCCGCATTATTTAATAATAATTTTCCATTCTCCCCGTGAAACGTTAACACATGTTATCACGTGCACGCCACAAATATTCCCTCGCAAGGTGGTAAGAAGACACGTGTCGGATTTCTAGAACCTACTACGTACGTGGACCAATATGATTTCAGAAACTGATCGGATCTCATCTCCTCTCTCTCGTCCACGAATTTTGATATCAACTATTTCCCTTGTTTGATCTCCCGCCACGTGTCAACTCCTTCGTGACTCTCCTTTTATTTACTTTAAAATATTAATAAAATATTGTAAAAAAACAATAAAAAAATAAAAAAATAAAAATTCGAAGTGGTTGTTCCAGAGACCGAACTCTAGAACCTCCGAGAAGGATTTTCTATCTTATTTTTCTCCGATTTTGGGCAAAACTGCGTGGTTCTGGTGGTGATTTAGTCTCAGGATCCTCATTTTCCGGATCAGTATTGAATTTTCGAGTTTCAGGTGAGTTTTTTTTTTTTCTTGATGCCTTATGGTTGCTGTTTTGCTTTTAATCTGTGGAGTAATGATTTTGTTTTATATATTATTGAGTGCTTCAAATTTGAACAAGTCAACAGAGGCTGATAGTAGAACCATTTAGCTTCAATCAAATAGGTTTCTTTATGATTTAACTCCACAAGACTGTTAGCCGATTGCTTGAGTTGCTTAGCTTCTACTTTTTGTTATCTATATTTGAACTGGTGTGATAAGAGGTGTTGCATGGATTATTTGGCTTGATTAACTGCTGGAATTGATGTTTCGTTGTGTGATTATTGAATGACTAGTCACTGAGTTTTTGTAATTGTTGATATAACTTTATTTAGATCTCGGCTCTTTTGGTGATTGGATGAAGGTTTCATGAGTTGGAGAATTGTTTTGTTGACGAAAAGGTTACTGATTGGTGGTTTGGATGAGTTTTTAAGATTTTGATGTGTTTTTGAGTAGAGGAATGGGAGAAGAGATTGTTTAAGAATGTATAAGTAGTTGTATTATCTACATAGAAATAGGGAGGGTGTTGTGCAGTAGTTTGGAGATTCTTTTTGTTCTCGGATAGCTCTTGCTTTGTGGGGGCAGGCTACAATTAGTTTTTTTTTGGTGTAGGGTCTGGTTTTGTTTTAGAAGGTTCGTTCTTTGGTAGAGTAGGTGGATTGCCTGTTCAGTCTTGTTAGAATCTAAGTACACCACAATGAGTTTCTTTTTCGGGTCTTGTTTACCTTCTGTTACTGATGAACAGGTTTGATTGCTTAATGTGAGTAAAAGAACCGGTGGTGTAATGTTTAATTTTTGGAAAGGGCTGAATAAAGCAAGAAACGACTGAGATTCTGGCTGTTCTGCTTGCTATATAACGTAATCTTGAGCTACTAGACCTAAAAAGTAACTCATTTCTGAATTAAGGTATTCTTTGGTCGGGTTAAGGAGGACATGCGGTTGAATTATGGAACTAATGTTTTAGGAAAAGGGATGAACTGGTTGTGAATCTGATGAAAGAAGATGGTTATGAAATCAAGAGAAACAAGAATAGATAGAAAGATAATAAATTTAGAGAGAGAGAGAGAGAGAGAGAGAGAGAGAGAGAGAGAGAGAAAGAAAACTTGTTCAAGCCTTCAATAATCAAAATTTTCATATTCCTATCTTGATAGTAATTATGACCATGGTCAGTTATTATGTGATTGGGACTCCAAATAAAGAAAAGTATCTTTTAAAGGCATAGAATACTCGGAAGGCTAATTTACGACTATAGAGTTGACTACTGTTTTAAATATCCTTGGGTGTGCTAAAATTGTTGAATTTACAATTTTTTTTTTTTTTAGTCCAAGTAGAAACTAATATTGTAGAGTGATTGTGGCTTAACTTTTAAAATGATGAAATCCTTAAATCTAAGGATTCTTTCATTAAGGGCTGCATTAATTCTGCCAAAACTAGGAAACAGCAATAGAAAATAATATTTCCACATGGCTGCATCATATGAAGTCATGCATTGCTATTTGAAGTTTGGAATATAAAAATTACAACATAGTTCTTTAACAATTTGGGTTGGTTGTGAAGAACAAAGCATGTCAGTTTTTTCTCAAATAATATTTGCTACGCTTGGATAGACAGAACTTGAAACTTGTCTTTTACATGAAAATTACTGTGCATAACCATGTGGAGCTACTTTCTTTTCGTTTCCAAATACTTAATGATTTTAATGCCTCAATTATGGTTTGTTTTATTCGGAACATGTTGGACGAGGAACCAAATTGTGAATCCTAGTAGTAAGTTATTCAGGAAATTGATTAAACCTTTAGACTTAGATCGAGACAAATGCAACTCTTATACTTGGAAAATTTTAATTTTCATACATGTCTCTTAACACAAAGGAAACAAAGAGTGAAATTCAAAATTTTAGCCAGCTTAAATCACTTTAAATGTTGTGTGCTGTATTGCTAAGCTTAGGCTTCTTATTATTTTTAGGTGGAGTTAATAACAGCTACGTAGAATTAATTTTTTTTAAAGAGTTATTGGTATCCAAATTCGAATAATTTAAGATCTGATTAATGCTTTATATGTTGGAAAATAGCATGGAAGATTAAATCATATATTATTTGTAGGGTACTGAAATAATTAATAATTTGCTTAAATTGATTCTATTAGTTGTCATTGACTTCATTGAAACTGAAATCATGAAACTTTGAATTTTTATTTAGATTTTGGTAACTTTTTTGCTGAATTTATTGTCGAAATAACAATGAATTTTATCACTAGAATACAAAACTGTTTTGTATGCTAAGAGAGTGTGGTTGTAGATAGAATTTCTGGCATGATCATAAGTTCATGCGTCGCTAGTGGTGGGTAGAGATTTAAGAGAAATGTATTTATGAGCTGAGGTTCCCCCTTTTTTTGAATTTCTGTAGAAACACGTAATTTTATAGCAAGCAACCAAGTTTCCAAATTAAAATCTGCAAATTTCTTGTTCTTGTGGCTCAATATCTTAGTGCAATCACTATATGTAACTCAATTAAAATCTGATCACTCTATATACATATGCATATACACATACATATACATCTATATATATATATATATATATTCTGATCAATATAAACAATTATGCTTTTATTTCAAATGTTTGTTTCTTGATTTAACGTTATTTTTCTAAATTTTGGTTTTATAGAATATATGTTTTGAGTGATCTTTTGATATGTTGGATTTATTTTCTTTCCCATCAGTGAAGCATTATTTAGAATGACTTATATAGATAAACATTTTGTTGATATAAATATAATTTAACTTAGTGCAGTCTAATAAAAATTCTCACTACTTATCTGGTAACATGACGAATAAGACATTACTAGTAAAAGAAATTAAGCACAAATTGACATGAAAATAAGTTTTTTTTTTGGGTTGCTGTTCTCTTTGTTTTATATATGCATAGAAAATTTGAAATGGTATGAACCCTTTTAGCACACAGATACTTGTTATGTGGCATGAATATTTTGATCAGAGGCAAAATTTTTGAAAACAGTCGTAGGTTGTGTTCTATATATATATATATATATATATATATTTCTTTTGGGTGGTTGAAAACCCTGAAAGCACAATTTAGTTTCTTTAAAAGAGGAAATTTTGTAGATACATAATCAAAAGGATTGTATTGTTTTTTGATGGAGAGTCATGTATTCTGAACTCAAATATTTAATCATGTAATGATTTTCTTATCTTAAGATGTGATATATGTTAATCATGGAGAGCTGGTAACTTCAATTTTAATGAAACGAAATGGAAATAGGAAAAGGAATTGGTAGTCCTTAAAAGTATGAAAGCTCTAAATAAATGTGAGGAACTACACAGTGTTTCTCTTGCATCATATGATGAAACTGCACTAAGATATTGAAACACAATAACAAGAAATTTGCCATTCCATACATTGAATAATTAAGCTGCTTAGTCATACTCTATGTGTTTCCATTGTCAAAGCTATCTGTGCAGGTAGAAAGATCTTATGTCTCTTTCCTCTGTGAATATTTACTTATCCATGGCCTTCTGATAGAGACTAGTGCTTAGTGGTTTTAAGTTGTCTTCTGCCATGGGCTGTAGAGAAACAATGTTGCTGCCATATGCTAGTAGCTTCCATTTATTATAAAATTTATAATTTATGTAGGAATAGTTAATATATAAAAATCAAAATATCTAACGCTCGGCAAGCTGTTGGTGTCTCTCTCTGCTGTGTGGTTGTTATCAGATCAATGAATCTATAAGAATCCAATTTTGGCTACTGCTATGACTGGAGTTTACATGCAAATGGTTGACTTCTGATGTAAATTGATAAATTGGAACAAATATGCTGTCCCAAAGTTTATGAAATTATACTCCAAACACCATCAGAGTTAAGATTTCTTTTGAAGAGAAATCAAGTAAAACTCTAAGATAGGAAAATTCTAGTAAAGAGAATATTTTATTGATAGAAAAACTCCCTACATAGACTGACTCCTCTTTATATAGTGATATTCTTAAACAAACTTATTAATCATGTTTATGTTTCCTATGACACTTAATAACTCTTTTTTCCCTTTTTCTCTACTCCATCACAACAATTTTCTAGACTCCATTAACTAATAACAAGATAGATATTTTTGGCTAAATTAAATAGTGACAACCATTCCCTAAGTAAATAAATGACTCCCTTATTTGACCAACAAAAGATCTTGAAGAAGTAATTGCATCAACTACCCACTGTTTTTTTTTTTGGGTTTTTCTTTGAACAGTTGATCTTTAAGAATCCGATTTGGACCACTGCTAATCTGCTTTGCCTGGAGTCTACAAGCAAATGATTGACAGTAGTGCCTTTATACCTTCCGAAAATGAACTCTGTTCTTATTCTAGTTAATGTCAGTATTCATGTGTTATAAGGTTTTCCCACTTTGTAGTTCCTTTTTCTCTGTCAAGCAAACATATGGCACTAAAGAATTCAACTATGTTTACCCTTCCAACAACTGTTTCAGGATCTCAAGACAAAGATGATGACTGGTGGAGGGCATAATTACGATGGCCTCTACTATCTTGGTTGTGGTTAACAAATTTGTGTTGATACTTACTGTTGTAGTGTTTTTAATATCAGTGTCACTATTTTTTGTCTTTATGTGCATCAATTATTTTGTCTTTGCTCTGTAAATCTGCTGCTTCCTGTCATAAAACTAGTTATGTAATCAGATGTTTAAAATCTTGTCTTATGTACAAGTTGGTTGTGTTTTTGTAGTTTTTCACTTTTGGTTGTGAGTGTTTCCTGATAATATGTTCATTTCTCAATATAACTCGTATTAGTTAATGACCGAATTTTAGAAGAATCAGGTAAAGACTGAGTTAACCGCTTTTGGGATAAGTTCAATTTCTAGCATATTTCTGTTCTCTTCCCAAAAATAAAAAAAAAAAGGAAGACACTTTTTGTTTTTTTGGGAAATAAGAAGACACTTTTATTGTTCACTTAATTTGGAAGGACTTACCGCATAATTCCTTATTTTCTAGTTTTTGTTGATAAGCACTGCCCTGTGGAAGGATAGATAACCTTGACTGAAATGTTTTTAAGTTATTCAGTCTTTTTGTATAGGTACTGCGTTCTTTTCAGGAGATCCATAGATGTATTAGCTTTTTCTTATTAATGAAACTTTCTTTATTATCTTGGAAATAAAGTTGATTTTTTAAATAGATTTCTTTCTTTTTTTTTTCTTTTTTTTTTTTTTCAGTTATGGGGTTGACAGGAGTGAGGTTGGGGATTTAGGGCTCTGTTTCAATGTATTACCTCAAACTCCACCAAGATGATCCCGCCTAGTCTGTATAACATATTATGGCTCCTCCAGCATCTCAACTCTTAAAACTGTAACTAGATTGTGTAATTCAAGAGCAAAATTATGGAGCTATTATAAGGTTGTTGCACATTTTATCAATATGAAGTCATGAGTAGAGATTTGAAATGTAATTATGGTGCTATGAACTTTGTGCAATTATAACACAAACATTTTGCTTGGACCCATTTCTAAATGGGTTTTGAATGTTTGCATATCCCGTTCAATTTTCCTGCCTACATTAAATGTTATAGTGATGAATCTTCCTTTACTCATGTGCAGGTGCCTCTAACCACAAACTTACTGACATTTATTGAATTTATAATTGGCACATTGTCCTGTTTCAGACGGAAATGTTTTATGGAGTTACAAGTGGGTTTAGTAGATAATGGTAAGCCATTTTTAATTGGTACCTGGAAAATGTTGTCGACTGTCTTTCTGAGATGCGAGCTTGAAAATTCCTATTTATGCATGATTATAATTATTCTTGTAGTTACTGCTTTCCTTTTCCTCTGTTTACCATATGTATCTTCTCCTGTTAATGTTCTGATTTTAGTCTGTTGCTATTTTAATTCTTTTGGCTCAACAAGAAACTCTTTATTATAATCAACTAATTCTACTCTTATATTAATATATTGTTTATACCTGACTATTAGAACTTAAAGTTTGTCTGAATATTGGGGCTTCATAACAGAAAATTGTCTGCAACTTCAAGTATGTTTTTGGATAGTTCTTCATCTAGGTTATGAGTGTTTAATTTTGGTTTCTTGGCTTGGTGCCCTCTTTTGTTTATTCTTCATTCCTTTATCTTGACAATGAAATATAGTAAACTTTACAATAAATAAAAGAAAAGGAGATAAAATCTATATAAAAGTGAAAAAAAAAAAAAAAAAAAAAAAAAAAAAAAACTAAAGATCTGTAATGTAAACATACAAGCTCCTAAAGTAACGTTCTGAAGGTAGTCATCTACTGTAGTTGCAGGCCGTTTAGCTTTTAGGATGAAATTAGCTGTCATCAGCTCTTCTCAAACTACAGTGGCTAATTTATATAGTTATGAGGGATGACTTTATTGGATGTAGCATCCAGTGCATTCTCAGTAAGCTGGGAATCTTATTACCTAAGCATCTTCATTTGATGATATATTATACCTTGTTTTCTGCTTTTGATTGTCAAAAATAGGTAAAAAAATGCATTTGTTTAACTCCATATAAAACACAGTTTTCTGAAAGAATGAATGAGGTCTATAAAATTTTTTTGCCTACTTTTAGTCTATTGCCACATCGGAGTTGCTTGAGCTTCTTTTTTATTTTTATCCTACGTAATTACAAGGTTGCTTTAGATTGATTAAAAGTCTTATTATTATAATTTCTCTATCCAGGTTCCATAAGTGGGTTTTATATTAGGTGCTTATAATTTTTCATTATCTATTTTGTTATAGCATTTATTCGATGATTTTATTTGGAGTATTTGAAGACGCTTCACTACTTTTGTAGTTATATATAACTAATCGGCAAAGAAATGTGGTAGCCAGTTTCCACTTCAAGATATGTATAATTTTGATACAGAGAAGTAATCTTTTGATGATTTCTCAAAGTAGAAGACTGCTAATCTCTACAGTTATTCACCTAATTTAGAAAGGGAATTTGATGCAATTGGAAATCCTAGAGAATTTAGCTGTTTCAGGAGACTAGGCTAAAGTACTTTTTACGATAAGCATATATGATTCTTTAGTTTCAACACAATAAGTAAAACACAAGAGAATCTAAGCAATAGTGTGGTCGTAAGAAAAACCACCAAACTGCACGGAGATGTTACTGCTTGATTGTGTCGTTGTTGTCATGTGAGCATTAGCTGTCAATCTTAAATGATGCACAGAGAAATACTAGCTTTTAGTTTGATTGTAAGGGGAAAAAAAAAAAAAAACTACTAACATAAAGAGAGGCCCGTAGTTGGTTCTATCATTGGGTTCATGGGTGCGTTGGTTGCCAAGTGAAGTTTCCTAACTCATGCAGAAGAACAGTGAAAAATTTTCAAGTTATAGTTTCTCCAACGATTTAGTTCAGTACAAATATTGTTTTCTTTAAATACGATCGGCACACTTTTGTTTTTAGGCTTTGGACCGTGTGTCAACACTTTAAGGAGCTCATAAGAAAAATAAACTAGTGAGGATCCCTCTCATGAGTGATGTGACATTTGATGACTCTCACAAATCCAATAGGGTACCAATTGTAATACCATGGCTTATCATAGAGCGTACACATTCACTTTGGGCACAATACTCATTTTTTTTTATTGGATTTACAATGGAATCCATGTCTACGTCTTAAAGAACTCAAGAGTATATAAACTAGTTAGGTCGGTCTCGCATTGGTCATGTATATAAACTAGTGGATCCCATTAATCAAACAATGTTCTGCGGTTAATTGCTCATGGAAACCATGTAACCTTGCTAAATTGTATGACATCGATAATATTTATCTTTCAATTTTGGATATAATAGTGTTCCCAATTTTGTGGATTTAGTATGTTCTGGCTATGTGAGTTATTTGAGTTGATCCTTGTTATTCGTCTACCTATTGTCTTTTTTCCTCTTCTCTGCGGTCAACTTGTTCATTCGTTCATTGCATATATTATTTTTTTTTCCTGTTTATCCACATTTAGCTTCTAATAAGTGAAAATACATATTTAACACTCATGCATTTGTATAAGTTAATACTTAACTCATATAGAGAAAAATTCAATGATAAATTAAGTGATAAATATATGAAAGAGGTATGAATATAATGATATTCCCTAACAATTAGTTCTTTGCTTTCCTCATTCTCTCCGTGTTTCCTTGCCCTCTGTCATCTTTGGTGTATTTCATTTCATCATTCTCTCTCCTTCCTCTCTCTCTCTCTCTCCTTTTTTTTTTTTTTTTTTGGCAAGAACCCCTCTCCTCTTTGATAAAAGACTTTGGCCTAATTGTAACCGTCTTTGATGTCAATCAGTATAAGCTATGACTTATTTCCATAAATATCTGGTAATGTTGTTAAGAATGGAGTGACATATCCAATTCATGCTGGACTGTTTAATGGATATTATTTGATGAAATTGTATTGTTCAAAGAGGAAGGTCCAATAATACCCGATCTTCATGCTTATATATTTGCATATCATGTTTGTATATGTTACAAATCATGTTCGTGTGTGTGTGTGTGTATATTTGCATATCATTTTTGTATATGTTACCATACTTTCCACCAATAGTGAAATATTTCCAATCAATCACGCTAAAACTTCCAATGAAATAAAAGTTGTTGCATTAGTGATATGATTATATATCTGAATTTCTTTTGTCTCTCTCTCTCTGGCTCTTTTTTTTTTTTTTTTTTTTTCCAGGGGGGGTTGTGTTTGTGTGTGGAATAATTTTCAACTTCTCAGTCATCATGTTGTCATTTTGTGTTTGTGTCAATTACTTTCCTGGATTGATTTACCGTTTTCAGTATTTCATTTGTGGTCTCAATGACTATAACATGTATAAGTGCTTCATTATTCTGTTGTCCTCTAAATTTATATACTTCTGGAAAGAATAGTCTGCTGACTGTGGTTAATGGTCCAGCTGGAAGATAATGTGTGGGATGATTTCGGTGAGAGTGGTGATCATATAGTCCCTCATCTCAGTTCACGACTACGAGGAGCAATCAGTAGTCTGGTATTATAGCAGAAAGAAACCATGAGGTGACATGATTGGTATTTTAAGCATTGCTTGTAACAGAACTATATATCATTTTCAGGAAAAGGAAGAGAATAACTTGCCATTAATGACCAAGAAAGATAAAATGTTAGAAAAGGGATCATGGTCTCATACACCTGATAGTGTGTTTCCAGCCTCATGTGATAGTGAGACGTTGAAAGAAGTAACAAGTGCAGCATCTGATGATACGAGGATATCGAGTCATGGATCAAAAAATGAGAATGCAAATAGTACTGGTGACTTCTGTGCTGACTTGGATGACAGTTGTGATCCAGTTAATAATTTGTATCGTTATCCACTCAATCACATGTCCCAAACAGATAATGATCTTAGCTTTCTCAATAACGATCGTGAAGATAAAGAACATGGCGATCTCTTGTATTATGGCTGGCCTGATATAGGGAATTTTGAAGATGTTGACAGGATGTTTAGGTATTGTTCAAATTTATCTTTCATTCTAAAAAAAAAAAAAAATTATATATTTTTGTTCTTTATATTTTCCTTCCTTTATGATGTTCCATAACTACTGCATTATTCGGAATTTATCTCATTTAGATATGTATATGTAGTAAACGGCGCTCAAATTTTGCTAATAATAAATTTTTCTTTTAGAAGTTGCGATTCCACATTTGGATTAGGTAGTCTAAGTAACGAAGATGATCTATGTTGGTTTTCGTCTGCAAATGCTGCTGAAGAATCTGAAGATGTATTCAAGTCAGGTCCTAAGTTGAGTACATTGCCAGAGAATCAGGAAACTTCTAGGGGAAACGATGAAGGTCCTTCAGCAAATGATTCTAGCCAGAAAAATGTTGCCGGCGGTGACAAAATAAATTTGCAGTCTATGGATACTGATGATTCTGCACTTAATCACTTGTCATTTCTGAATGGATCAGATTCACAATCGGAAACAAAGGATTGTTCGGTGTTTGATGAGCAGGTTTGTGAAGTGTTTTTTTTTTTTCTTTGTTTGTTTCCTTAATTGGATAACTGGGTAATTTTTAGCTTAGTGATGTGTAAATTTTTTATGTAGCATTAAGGACTTGTGATTTTTATTTTAGTGTTAACGAGTTGCGAGTGTCCTGGCAACTTTTGCTAAAACTTTAAGATCACTGGTGATATAAAATTCATTTGTCACCAGATTAAGAGTGTTTTAAAGAAGGTTGTGTTTTACGGTTTTCAAAGATAATGCATTATATCTTATTATATTGCATATTCTATCAATGATATATTAAGAAGTTTTTGATAAAGATTCCAAATGACATGACAATTTGGCATACAGTTAAGTTTCTGTTATTATGAGAATGCAGGTGATCAGTTTGTGTCTTATTTCTGCAATGGACTTTTTGTTTGGTTAAAGTTTTATGAAATATTACTGTTTTAATTTTACCGGTTTTCATTTAAGAGGTGGTTTGCTTGAAGTAATTGATCCATATGAACACTGAGAATTTGAGTGTTCTTATGCTACCATTAACTTCTGCATATAGTCTAATTGTGGTGTGACTTGACAGATCAATTTGCACAAAAAGCAGCTGAAGCACCAGAACAAGTTAGAAGGACAAAGAAAAGATCAACTCATGGAAAATGGTGGTTCATTTCCTCATTATGATAGCATAAAACAATTAGCTGATGTAAAGCATACATTTGGAGATTCATCGCATCAGGTCTTCACTGCCTCAGGACTTGAGCAGTGTCAACAAAACATTGGAGCTGATTCCTTGAGTTACATGCAAACAGATATTCCTTATATGCACCTACACTACCATCATCCTTCAGATCAAATTTCAGTCTGTCCAACTCCATCTGGTACCAAATCTGAAAACAACAGCCACCTCTCTCCTTCTCCAAAGGAGTCTTCATATGCATCCAATCAGGTGCAATCCATGGAAAGCTCTCTTGGTCCCTCATTTGAGGCCCCTTCAGTGACAACAAATGAGAAGAGAGAAAAGCTATATCACTGCAAGGATTTACAAGTGCCATTCGATAGAAATTTTAAACATGCAAATATGGCAAGTCCAATGGCATTTTGCAACTCACTCTCAATTCAAAAGCAAAGCCATCAGTCAGAACTTGAGATTGAAGATCATAGTGAAGTTGGAAGAGTCAGCTTAGGAGTTCGAGGGGAACTAGACTCTTTAAATGCGCAAGAGAGTTCTTGCATGAGCGCTGTGTTGGATGAAGTCTCTCTGGAAGCAACCAGTTTTCGTCAACTTCAACAAGTCATGGAAAAGGTATACTGGTTTAAAAACTTTGATACTATACATTTTAGAATAAATGCTTCTAATTATATAATCAGTAGTGTTCTAAAACTCCGCATAGGCGCTAGTGGCTGCCGTGCGTGCTAAAACTGCCCAAGTGCCGCAGCAAACAGCCTAATCGGTCCTAGGTGGTGCCTAAGCGCTTGTAGGCACCATGAAGATCTGTTTACCAACACCTGAAATGGTGTCGTTTTGGGGGTGTTGTATATATATGTATGTGTGTATGTATGAAACACCCAAAACAGTGCCATTTTTGGGTGCGTATTTACAAAGCGAAATACAAGCACCCAGGCGGCCTTTAATTGATGCAGCATTAAGGCACTCGAACTGAGGCGGCTCAAACCGAATTTTAAAACTATGGTTTTTACTTATTTGAATTTCCTATTTGTTTTGGTGCCTTAAATACATAGGCTTTGGTTTCTTTTAGGGTTAGTGATTGGGCTTGGTTTAAGAATACAGAAATTTTAAACCTCCTGTCTTTTTCCTTTCTTTCTTGCTTTTACCTTCTTCTGTCATTTAATTTATTTTGGCTTCCCTATCTTCGTCAGTTTTTCTCTCTCTTATTTTCCTTTTGGTGCTATATCATTTGACATTGGTGCCATTGTGCCAATAGCGTGTATGCATTTTGTACTTTCAATATGTTGTATTTTGTACATTATCAATATTTTAACAAGTTTAATTGAGCTACAATTTTGTTCACAGACAAATTAAGTAAAATCTCATTGAGTATTTAGGCATATGTTTCGGAGATGTTGCATAAGTAAAACCAGTTTTGTTTATAATGCTCTTTTTGGGTGCTCAACATAACTAACTAATCTTTTCTTGCTTCAATTCAGTTGGATATTAGGACAAAATTGTGCATAAGGGATAGTTTGTATCGATTGGCTAGGAGTGCTGAGCAAAGACATGATTGCGGAACTGCCAATGGTAGTATCAGAGATGATAGAGATTCAAGTGGAGCATTGATGGCTGAAGAAACAAACAAGTACGTATTTGGGTCTGCTTTTCTTTTTTCTTGCCAAGCTGCATAGTAATTTTGACGTTTGTTACTTTAGTCATGAATGTGACAAATTATGGCATGCAACTCTCTCTATCAACATATTGTCATAAGGTTAGAGTTGAGGGTCTTGGCTTCCAATCATTATAATGAGCAAGAAGGTAGCCTAATCTTTCTATTTTCCATGATAGAGTTATTTGTGCGTAGTTGAAGCAAAGTGTATCTAGATATCATTTGTTGTTAAGACTTAATCATGTATGTTGGCAGAGAACTAGGTTGCTCGGCTACCAATCTATAATCATCATATGTGATAAACCTATTTCTTTACAATTTTTAAGATGCTCTCCTGGCTCCTACGATAAATTGGTAAAATCGTTTTCCACCTCAAGAGAGACATTCCTAGAGAACTTACAACTAGTATCTAAAGTACTAGTATATAACTTTCAACACAGTTTGTTTTTAATTAGGGCTGATCCTAAATTCTTTTCTTCTGTTTTTCATATCATCTTTCATTCATCTAGTCTTTAAATATTGTTTTGAAATGCTTTCGTTATTTTCAAAGCCTTTGTTAGAGTTTTGTTAGTCTTGATCAATCAAAGATAGTCAAGACTCTAACAAAGCCATTCAAGACATTGATTTTAACAAAAACCGGTTTGCATTGAGAAGAGAATGAGTATATACGTATGACGTGCCAAAAGTTGAGCCTATTTACCAAAAGAGAATGATGGAGGATCAAGTATTTTAGGGAATTTATTATTCTATTGATAATGATTTAAGGAAAAATGCACTAATTTTCCTTAGAGTTTAGGCATAAAAGGATGTAGATTAACTGTTGTTTATAATTAAACAAGTCTCCCTTGTCAGTAGTTGACTTTCATATAATATATTTAGAAGTGCAAGGTTAAAATTCTCACAAAATTAGCTCTTTTAGCAAGGGATATTATGAAAAACGTCCCTTGAAAAGTAAACTATTGGTGATTAACATCCCAAATTTTTTTTTATTAGGTGAACCACCCTTTGTCGTTAATTTTTCACCTAAAATGTTAATATTTTCCCTCCAAAACAGTAAAATGATCAAAATATCCTTACTAAAATTCTATAAAATCCCTATTATACCCTTCAAATTTATATAATGATTAAAATATCTATCTTTTAAATTATTAATTAATAATAATAATAAATAAAAAACAACACAAAATATTTAAAAAAAAAAAAAAAAAAAACTAGCTTCTTTATCAGAATCATCATCATCATCAACAAAACCTATCATCATCACTATTGTTGATCCATTCTTTCTATTCCATTCTCTCTTTTTTTTCCATTTCTCAAACAAAACAAAACCTAGATCTACAATTTCAAAACACAACTTTAAAATCAGCCAAACAATAACCTAAATAGGTTTCAAATCAAAAAAAAATCTAGGTTCGATTTGTATGTTTAAATCGAACCCATAAAATTGGGTTAGATTTTTTGGTTCAATTCCGACCTCAATGTTTGAATCGAACCAACGAAGCAGAGAAGAAGAAGAAGACAAGAGAAAGATGGACGGTGGCGACGACAAAAAGAGGAGAGGTTTGAGGGATGAAAGAGAAAAAAAGAGAGAGAAAGATGAGAGAGAAGATTTAATTTTTATTTAATCTTTTAATTTTTTTTTTTAAATTAATCTCCATTATGGACAGTAAAGATTTGATTAAAAATTTTTATTTATTTTTTAATTTTTTAATTTTTTTTCCAAATTAATTTAGAAAAACAGTAGAAAATAATAAAAAGTTTTTCTTATTTAATTTTTTTCAAATTAATTTTTATTGTTTGTCTGAAGATGAACGATGGAGATTTGATGAATTAAATTTTTATTTAATTATTTAATTTTTTAGTGTTTTTTTCAAAATTTTTTATTTAATTTATTAAAACAAATAAAATTACTCATCCCTTAGGATTATTACCATTGTACCCTTCAAATTTAACACTAATCGGCTTTTTTTAACCCCTAAGGGACGGTTTGTCTAAATAAAAAAAAAAAAGTGCTAATCACCAATAGTTTACTTTTCGGGGGTTTTTCTTAATTTTCCTTTTACCAATTAGTTTATTTCCCTTAGAATTATTAATGTTTAAACAATTAAAGTAGATGAAAACAGTTATCTAATAAGAACATTAAATAATTTTACATAAATTCAAAATTAGAAAACAAACCGTAAAATGTTAAAAATTTAAACATTGAAGTATTAAATAAATAATCAAATTGATTTTAATAACTTGCCTAGTGGTGGGCCTTCTAAATTTTTTTGTAATTTATTTTATTTCTTGATAAATTATTAATTTATTATTATTTAAATAATCGATTTATGTTTTGTCTTATTTGTATACAAAAGGACAATTTAATTCTTGAGATGTTAACTTCTAATGGAATACAGGGTTTGTAAACTGGGCAAAAGTTAAATCTATAAGCTATCACGCCTAAACTTGGGGAAGTTAGTGCAGTTGTCCTTATGATTTATTCGTAGTTGTTTTCTGTTTTGAGAAATATTAATATGTTTATAGGAATGACCATTTCTTTTATTGTTCACAAATTTGTCCAAAATAGATTTTGAATCCCTTAATTATAAAAAATAACCAAAAATGTCCTTTGTCATTAGCGTCTGTTGTCAAACTATTAGTTTGATTTGATTTTGGAGAGAACCAAAACCATGTAAACTATAACTATATAATTAAGAATTCTTGAATTTTTAAGAGTTGATGAATAGAATAAATACTGAATCCCTATTCCTCTTTAATTCCTCTAAAATTGATCCTCTTTAGTTTTTAATTTTCTCCCCTTTCTGCTTTGATTCTTCGTTTTTCTATCCTAATTTCTTTACATTTCAAATCTATTTATTTCTTTTTCTCTCTTGACCTACATAAATTATATTGCTGATTTCTCTAATTTTTTTGTTTGCGTGGGAAATATAAACTCAACATTTAGGAGAAATCAACAAATAAAATGGAAAGTAGGGGATGAACTATTATAATAGAAGTATAATAACAAAAATAATGTAACTATTGTTTAGAGGATGATGCCTATGAGCATGGTCAGCTCAAAATTATTTGGGGCCTTGGACAAAAAATCTCAAGTTATTATAAATATTTTTATTATTTCAAAATATTTTCTGCTTGCTTTTCAATATAAACAATATTAATTTAAAATTGCATTCTACTTTTTTTAACTAAGCATTTTCAATATATAATATAACTAAAGTCTATACATGTTTTAGTTATTAATTTCTTAAGTTATTTTATTGAAATAATAGTGTTTTCCTTGTTTTTTAAAACTCTTTCATATCTTAATTATTAAAAATATGTATTTACTATAAAAGTTAATAGAAAACTAGCAAATAATTTTGTTATAACTATTAATGCTCAGAGTACATCGTTACCAAAACCTTAATAGCTCAAGTTAAAACAATTTGGAGCAACATAACCAAAAAATATAATATTTTTTGGAAGGGCTTAAGATACCAGTCTGCCCCGCATGTTGTGATGGGTTTTTTTTTTTTTTTTTTGAAGAGGCAGCTGAGTTCTCTTTCTCCGATATGGTTTGGTGGGCATTATTTATTCTTTTAATCTGAGCTACCAGTTTCTATGCAAGTTTGACTTACATGTTAACACGGTAAAGTTAAGGTTCTAGCGGAATTGTCTGTCAATTATTCCTGGCCCAGGCTAAAGTGGACTTTAGAGTCATAGAGCTTGGCTTTAAATCTGTTGTGCAGAAAATGTTAGATCTTTTGTTTCTTTTTTACAATATATGAGTTCATCCGGAAGTTATAGATGTCAGTCTATGACCTGCCCTTGAAATTCTAGAATTTTACTGTTGTCCGCCAATTGTTGAAATGCTCTCAGTTTTTGTAGTTCTTTATCTTAAATATGAATTTAAATATTAGGGAATTTTAAAGAAAACGGAAAAAAAAAAAAAAAAAAAAAAATTCCTATTGCCTTAATACCCAAATTTATCTGCTTGAATAACAATACTGCATCTATTTTGTGATCAGTTGTGAAATGCCGTTTGATTTAACTTTAATAAATGGCTTTCCTACATCTATTTTTTTATATCAAAAGTTAGTTTAGATTACTGATCTGAAGGTTTCATCACAGAAAAAGTATGGCTGTGGTTAGCATTCAATTCACAAAGTATGTGCAAATGAATCAGGGAAAAGTGAATCATATACTTGCGGGTACATACGTACGGTATATTCTCATTGTCTAGTGGGTTGAAGATTATTCTCCTTGTTCTTGCTCTGATCAGAAAAGGAGGGAGGCAATTCTGTTTGTCAGTGCTATGTGTTATTATTAACATTAATGCTAATCATCTCGAGTTTAAAGTTCTGTTCTCACATCTTTTTATCCTATTGAAGTTGGAATTTTTCTTCGCTAATATTTTTCCCGGTTCCTCCTCTAATCATTATAATCGGCCTTATCAGGTGTACTGGATTCATTGATATGGAAACCAATACAAATCCCATAGATCGGTCTATAGCGCACTTGCTGTTTCACAGACCCGCAGACACATCTATGATTCATGCCAATGATGCTTTTCCTTACAAGTCCCACGCAGTGGTAAGCTTTTGCCCATCTATCTATAGATTTTAAACTTACGACAATGTGTTATTCTGTTAAGCTTATTCAGGGGCTTTAAAACTTGACAGATGCATGAATCTATGAGTAGTCTACCTGTGAAGGCCGAGAAGCAGGTTTGTCGGGAAGATGCGACAATGGATGCAGATAAGCTGCTAACAGGTGATGAAAAGTAGTAGGGAGAACTCATTAATTTCCAAGCATAATTATTGTAAAATATATTCATTTGAAATCAATGTCATGATCATGTATACTAAAATTACTAACGCATCTGATGTTCAATGTAGATGCTTAAGTTTGATATATAATGTTTTGGAGTTTTAACTTTTTAGGTTGATCTTAATTCCGAATTGGTACTTAATGATAAAACTACACTATTCATTGGTGTTCATAGTGATTTACCAATACATATCTTGCTTTATTGATTTCGCTCACATAATCCACAGCCGCTAATGGTGGGTACCCATGGCTACAACTTTGGGAAGATCATGTTGAGGAATCTTCTTGTAATTAGATCTCTATTTGGTTTGTAAAATGTAGTACAATAGTATTGTTAATATTTAATTGGCTGTGAGAGTTAATCTATATAATTTTTTAATAATAACTGCAATCTTTAAATGTGCGTCGGTTGAAAGTTTAGACTAGTAGAGGGTGTACAGTTCATTATAAGTTATGTACATCTTGTCATAATGGTAATGTTGGAGAATTTATGGTAGTTTTATAGCTATGTAGTTTGGATTGAAATATTAGGATATACATCTGAAAATGCTTAATTTTGACATAAAGTTGTGATCAATATGTATATGTTTTTTATTAATCCAACGATTAAGAGGAGAAAATGGATGTCGATTCAATAATGATTTTGATATTGGATTAAGTTTAAATGAATAGTTAGATGTGGAAGTCAATAAGTTAACAATGTTCAAACCTTTGAAACTGCAGTATGGTGTTTTTCACAATACTGTGTGCCCAGTACAATTAATAAATTGGTGATTAATGTAAATAATCGATTTAGTTGTGTTAGGATTTTTAGGCACAGAGTTATCAAGTGGGCCACCTTACAATATGAAGATAAGAGTGGTGTCAATGTTGGAATTTGGTCGATCAAGTTTTTAAAGCTCAATGCGTGCAAATAATCAAAAAATACAATTGTTGACGTGGTAAACCAGCCAACCAGATTCTTGAGCCCAATGCCGCGCTGATAAGGAGACCTGCAATGAACAGACCGAATGATGGCGAAGAAGAGAAGAAGAAGAAGAAAGAGGAAAGAACACAGGAGATTTGAAGTGGTTCGGCCCGATTTGGAAGGGCCTACGTCCACTTGTTCTGTTATTACTGTTGATCTCTCACAAAAACGGTTGCTCTCCCTACATTTTTACAGAGTAACAGCCTCTCAAAACTCTCAATTTCTCCCTCCCCTTGCAATAAATGTCTCTCTCTATTTATAGGGGAGAAGAGGCTACAAAGAGAACAAACAGACAAAAAGGGCTGATCTTGTCGTAATAAATGCTACTGGAGAGCTTTAAATGCTTCTGACTTCTGACATGTCAACTCTGGCAAAACGGGGGCCGACTGCAAGCCCATGCTGGTTTGGTGAGACTTCCGGAAATTAAGCTGCATTTTGGTGAGATAACCTTACTTACCGTGCAAGACACGCCATCTTACTGTCTTAAACTGATACTGGGCGAACCGAAGTAGAGAACGGGCTGAAACTCCGTCGTGACGATCTGGACTCAGCAACGATCTGGCGACCTTGACGTCGCTGCAACGGTCTAGCGACCTTGACGTCGCTATCATCATAGCAGGTGAACCTGTAATTGTCTTGCTCGAGCTCGATCTCGCGACCTGATACACAGTACCTCTCACGGGCCTATGGTGATCTGGGCCACCATTTATATGGGCCTTTGCCAGCCCATTTGAGGAATCCAAAAATACCCATAACATCAACCCCCCAGTTCTTAGGTCGTTTCCTGCGGCCTGAGAACTAAAGAGTCAACTAAGATCTTTTGTGGCGAACTGAGACTTTACACGGCGATCTGACTTCTGGAGCGAACTGAAATCTTCATGCTGCCCTTGAGAGGCTCCAACGGTCTGATTGTTGAACTGAAAATTTATCCGAACTGAAGAATTCTCAGCGTACTGAGAATTTCGATCAGCGCACTGATATCTGAAGCGGATTGCAATCCCGTCACGATCTGAGAACTTGAAAAGCTAAATTTTTCCCTCCTTTTTCTCGGACGCGTGGCAACATTTCCTGAGGCGGTTCGTCTTCTGCAACGGTCATTAAATGCACGTCTTTTCATCTGATAGCGTCTCCTCGGGTCACGCACCCTAGATCGCGCTGCACCGTTGGATCTGAGGCGGTTGGTCTGCCACCAAATCCAGCGGTCAGCGATATGACCCCGGGACTGGCTATATAAAGCGGGCCAGTCTGTTCTTTCGCTTCCTAACCGTCATTTTCAAGTTTCCAGAGCCCTCGCCGTCTTCTTCTTCTTCTTCAGTCTATCCTTAGCCCAGGCTCTCAGGCGTCCATCTTTCGGCCAGTCCTCCGCTTACGATCACCGGTGAGTTCATTATCCCTGTCGATTCTTCGTTTTTCAGCACTTTACTGCTTTCTTTTACTTCTGGTGATGATTTGTCTGCTTCTTGGTTTCTGGCATTTTGTTCTTGTGTTTGTGTTTGAATGTCTGCGTCTCTTCGCATTCTCCTAGCTTGATCCGTTAGGTTGCTGTAGTTTGTAGGTTTTGTTGTTTGTGAATTTGAGCGATCTCAAGATCGCGCATAAATAGTAGAGGGACGATCTTTAGGTCGCTCATAGTCTTTGTGCGGCGTGCGCGACCTGTTAGGAAACGGTTAGGTAGCAAACTTGGAGCTTTAGTCTGATAGGAACGGTCTGCCTTAAGCGACCTAACTGCTCCTTTTGTTTGTAGATGTCTTCAGGTCGCACTCGCCCACAACATGTCGTAGGAGAGGATGACTCCTCCAGCTCGGAGGATCAAGTGAGAGAGGTCCCCCAGGCATCGTTTCATAGCGAGGACGCCACCGAAGAGTTCTCAGCTCGAGAAAGCTCGGAAGGGAATCCGCCTTCGCAGGCCGGGGAGCTTGATCCTGCGGAGATCAGGCGAGGTCGCGAAATGTTTACACATCACCCCTCGCGGATAACATACCAGGACCTCGTCGGTCTGGGGGTTCAATATCGCTTCCCCCGGGGTTGTCGTCTCATGGAGCCCGCTCCGATGGACCACGCGGCCACACCCCCCAGGGGATTTGTGGCCATTAGCGTCCAGCATCTGGAGGCCGGTCTACGGTTTCCGGTCCCGCCGTATCTGATCGAGCTTCTGAACGTCCTTAAGCTCGCTCCCTTTCAACTGACCCCGAATTCGTACACCCAGTTTTCCTCGCTAGCGATCTTCTTTAGGAAGTATGGCCTACCTTTTCCGAATCCGGGAATTATAAGGCACTTATACACTTTTAAGGCCACTAGCAGGGGACAACCTCGGGACGGTTTTTACTATGCTTCCCCTCGAACGGCGTCCATTTACAAGGACGTGGTACCAAAGGGCGATGCCAAGGGCAAGTCCAACGTAGGACATTATAAGACGAACTGGTTTTATGTGTCTTGCCCTTCATTGTTTAATCTTCTGAACTTCAGCTTCCGGGCTGAACCAGGTAGGACGTCCCTTAAGCTGCTTTCTGGCTTATGTTTGTGATCGCGAGCTAAATATTTCCCTTTTTTGCAGATCTTTCCGCTCCAGTCCTTGGCTTGACTCCGGGCGAAACAGCCGATCTCGAGATCCTTGGTGCCCGCAGATCGGACGAAGACGACGTCAAATTGACGGACGAACTGCTTCGCCAATACCAGCTTGCTTCCGACTCTGCAGGGGGATTAGTTCGCTCTAAACACGTCGGATCTCGGCGAACTAAACCTGTAAGGTCCGTTTTTGACGAGGTTGTTGACACCAGCTCGGGTTCAGACAGCGTCGAAGAGGTTGAAATGGCGCCCTTAGAGCTGATCCCGCCACCCAGGAAGAGAGCTCGTCAAACCGGAGATCAGGCTGCAACATCACCGGCCGCCCCGGGCTCATCTGGCGCAATGGGGACTCAGGCCGCGAGTGCGGCCGAACCTGCAGCCCCTCAAGCTGTTCAGCCTGTTTCTCAGAGGGCTCCTCCGGCCAAGTCTGCTATTGCCGTGGACAAGGGCAAGCAGGTCGTGACCCAGCAGGGGTCGAAGAAGAAAGATCAAGGGGCGCGCACCGGGCTTCCTCCTACCAAGAAGACCACGCTGGTCATAGGGAAACAGACTGAGGTTTCGTCTCGACAATCTCAGGAGGGTGCCCCGGGACAGGCTGCTGGGGAAATTCCCGGGCTATCTTACCTTAAGCTCGCATTCGAGCAAGTACCCGGTCTTCTAGGGAACTCTGCCAAGTTCCTGGATGGCAAGGAGAGCCACGGGGTGAACTTGCTTAACTACTCACTCCGGGAAGCTGCTAAGGTGAGATTTTTTTCCCTTTTCTTCTTGTCTTATGTTTTCCTTGCTTTCCTTCTGCTGATTTAAGTTGTTCAGAGCGCTATGGCGACGGCGAAGGCAATAGATAGCGAACTGAAGAGGGAGGAGGAAGAGAAGAAGCTCAAGGCCGCGAAGAAGGAGCTTGAGGCGACCTTGTCAGAACGTGACATCGACCTCGCGGTGGCAAGGAGTGATCGTGAGATTTTTCAGAAGCAGCTGCTCGATGCCGAGGCCGCCCGTCTTCAGTCTGATACCACTTGGGCTGAAGAAAAGAGCAAGATGGAATTGATGATCAACAACCTCAATTCTCAGGTCGAGACAGCCAGGACTGTCACGGATGATCGGGAGAGGGAGCTGAAGGATGCAAAGGCGCAGCACGCGATGGAGATCAGCAGGCTGATGGACGAGTTAATGGCTACTCGGGACGAGCTGACTGCTGCTCGAGCTCGGACAGAGGAGGTCAGGGTGGAAACGGAGCAAAGCTTAGTTTACACCCTGTGGACGCATCATCCTAGGATAGATTTTTCCATCTTTGGAAATGATGCCGTGAAGGACGTTGAGTTCTATGCTGAGGACGCTGGGGCCGCAGCGGAAGCAGAGCAGGGCCATCCACCAGAAACTCCCTGGACGCCTGCTGAGATCGTCCCTCCAGAGGCCGCTGGTGACCAAGCGACCACCAGCTCAACCCCCCAAGACCCTCAAGACCCCTCCAGCTCGCAACATTAGTTCTTTTCTGTACTTAGTTTATTTTGTCTTTGAAACTCACCTCTTCTGAGGTCTTTGTTTTGTAATAACTTTATAACTCAATACATACTTCATTTCGCTCCGTTTTAATCCGCGTAATGCTTTTATTGGACGACGTAAATAACGATTGTAAGTTGTTATTTTGAATGTGCTGGTGACGTCGTCACGTTGTGATTTTAAGTTCACAGGAGGACGTCGGCCCGTCCAGAGCGTTGCGAGCTCACAGGGCGCGGCGTCTCCGTCCGAGACTTGAATAATTTTAAGTCCACAGGAGACCGCGGGCCCGTCCAGAGCGTTGCGGGCTCACAGGGCGCGGCGTCTCCGTCCAAGACAGTTGATGACAAGTCCACAGGAGGACGTCGGCCCGTCCAGAGCGTTGCGAGCTTACGGGGCGCGGCGTCTCCGTCCAAGACTTGAACAATTTTAAGTCCACAGGAGAACACGGGCCCGTCCAGAGCGTTGCGGGCTCACAGGGCGCGGCGTCTCCGTCCAAGACTGTTGATGACAAGTCCACAGGAGGACGTCGGTCCGTCCAGAGCGTTGCGAGCTCACGGGGCGCGGCGTCTCCGTCCAAGACTTGAACAATTTTAAGTCCACAGGAGAACACGGGCCCGTCCAGAGCGTTGCGGGCTCACAGGGCGCGGCGTCTCCGTCCAAGACTGTTGATGACAAGTCCACAGGAGGACGTCGGCCCGTCCAGAGCGTTGCGAGCTTACGGGGCGCGGCGTCTCCGTCCAAGACTTGAACAATTTTAAGTCCACAGGAGAACACGGGCCCGTCCAGAGCGTTGCGGGCTCACAGGGCGCGGCGTCTCCGTCCAAGACTGTTGATGACAAGTCCACAGGAGGACGTCGGTCCGTCCAGAGCGTTGCGAGCTCACGGGGCGCGGCGTCTCCGTTCAAGACTTGAACAATTTTAAGTCCACAGGAGAACACGGGCCCGTCCAGAGCGTTGCGGGCTCACAGGGCGCGGCGTCTCCGTCCAAGACTTGAACAATTTTAAGTCCACAGGAGAACACGGACCCGTCCAGAGCGTTGCGGGCTCACAGGGCGCGGCGTCTCCGTCCAAGACTTGAACAATTTTAAGTCCACAGGAGAACACGGGCCCGTCCAGAGCGTTGCGGGCTCACAGGGCGCGGCGTCTCCGTCCAAGACTGTTGATGACAAGTCCACAGGAGGACGTCGGTCCGTCCAGAGCGTTGCGAGCTCACGGGGCGCGGCGTCTCCGTCCAAGACTTGAACAATTTTAAGTCCACAGGAGAACACGGGCCCGTCCAGAGCGTTGCGGGCTCACAGGGCGCGGCGTCTCCGTCCAAGACTGTTGATGACAAGTCCACAGGAGGACGTCGGCCCGTCCAGAGCGTTGCGAGCTTACGGGGCGCGGCGTCTCCGTCCAAGACTTGAACAATTTTAAGTCCACAGGAGAACACGGGCCCGTCCAGAGCGTTGCGGGCTCACAGGGCGCGGCGTCTCCGTCCAAGACTGTTGATGACAAGTCCACAGGAGGACGTCGGTCCGTCCAGAGCGTTGCGAGCTCACGGGGCGCGGCGTCTCCGTCCAAGACTTGGTTAATGGTAATAAGAACGAAGATAGATATAAGTGGAGAGAATTTGCTTGAATATATTCATATATGCACTGGCGAACTGCCAAAGGTGTTACAATTGCAGCAAATAATTTGATCTGATAGATTACATTTGAGATAGATAATCCAATCTGTCTGAATCATACGAAGTAAGGTCGGAGCTTCTCAGCGTTCCATGCTCGCGGGAGTTCCGTTCCGTCCATATTGCTTAAGTGATAGGCTCCATTCCCCAAATTCTTCTGGATGATGTAAGGACCTTCCCAGCTCGGTCCTAGAGTGCCTTCGCTGGAATTCCGAGCTGCAGGCAGAATAAGTCTCAGTACCAGATCTCCGACGTTGTAGTGACGAATTCGCACTTTTTTGTTGTAATATCTGGCAACTCTCTGCTGGTAGACTGCCAACCTTAGTTGAGCTTCATCCCGTAGTTCGTCCACGAGGTCGAGATTGTATGCGAGCAGCTGCTGATTATCTTTGATGTTGAATGCGGCTCTTCGATGCGTCGTTACCTCGAATTCAGCCGGAATCATAGCTTCACATCCGTAGACCATCGAGAAGGGCGTCTCCTGAGTCGTGCTGCGAGCTGTAGTCCGGTAGGCCCATAATACCTTCGGGAGCTCGTCCACCCATGCCCCCTTTCTTGCCTCTAGCTTCGTCTTCAGGATCTGTTTGATGATCTTGTTTACGGCTTCGACCTGTCCATTGGCTTGAGGATGATCTACTGCGGAGAAACTCTTGGTGATACCGAGCTCGTCACAGAAGTCGACGAACTGCTCACTGCTGAACTGAGTCCCATTGTCTGTAATTACCTGCTGGGGAATACCAAACCTGCTGATAACATTACTCCACATAAACTTGATGATCTTCGATGTTGAGATGTCAGCTAGCTCTCTTGCTTCTGCCCATTTTGTAAAATAATCAACCGCGACCACGGCGTGTTTGCAATTTCCCCGAGCTGTCGGCAGGGGCCCAATCAGATCCATACCCCAAATCGCGAACGGCCACGGGCTAATCATCTGCTGCAGAAGCGCGGGAGGAGCTCGGGGGACTTTCGCGAACTTCTGACACTTATTACACTTCCTCACCAAGGCGATAGCGTCCTTTTTTATTGTAGGCCAGTAGAAACCCTGCCTTAACGCCCTCTGAGCCAGGGCGAGGCCGCCGGAGTGATTTCCACAATGGCCTGAATGCATGTCATTTAATACCCTCTCACAGTCCGCCCCATCTATACACCGCAAAAGAGGAGCTGAGAAGCCCCTTTTATATAACAGGTCGTCGTAGATGCAGTAGCGAGCAGATCGCGCCTTCAATTGGCGAGCTTCGTTCTTCTCTTGGGGAAGAACTCCGTTTTGCAGATAGTCAACCATCGGTCTCATCCATGAATTCTCTGCCACTACTAAGGCCATCATCACTTCCTCCTTCTGAATACTTGGGATCGGCAGGAGCTCGACAGGCACCGGCTTCAAGTCTTCTGCTATCTGAGTAGTGGCTAAGCGAGCTAGAGCATCAGCATGCGCATTTTGAGCTCGCGGGATCTGGTTCACTTCGTAACTCTGAAACGCTCTGAGCAACTCTTGTACCTTCTGAAGATACGCAGCCGTGCTTGATGTCCGAGTCCGGTACTCCCCTTTTACCTGGAACACAACGAGCTGAGAGTCACTGAATATTCTTACCCGGTCAGATCGCATCTCTCTAGCGAGCTTCAGCCCCGCTATGAGTGCTTCGTACTCTGCCTCGTTGTTTGTTGCTTTGAATCCGAACTTTAATGCGTAGAAGATCTTGTGCCCCTCCGGACTGATGAGTAAGATTCCTGCCCCTGCCCTCAGTTCGCTTGACGAGCCATCAACATACAACTCCCACATCGGCTCCTCCGATGGCCCAGCTCCTTCCTCTGCTGTCCCGGTAAATTCTGCGATAAAATCTGCCAGGGCCTGAGCCTTGATGGATGGTCTGGGGATATACTCGATGTCGAACTGGGCCAGCTCGACTGCCCATTTCAATAGGCGACCTGAGGTATCCGAAGTCTGGAAAATCTGCTTCAAGGGATACCTAGTCGGGACCTCGATCCTATGAGCCTGGAAATAGGGTCGGAGCTTTCTGGATGCGGTCACCAAACAATCAGCGAGTTTTTCTATCTGGGAATACCTGGTCTCCGCATCCGAAAGCCTCTTGCTGACGTAATACACAGGGAGCTGCGTCCTGTCTTCCTCTCGAACCAAAGCCGCACTGAGGGCGCTATCTGATACCCCCAAGTAAAGGATGAGCTTCTCCCCTTCTACGGGTTTTGACAACAGTGGAGCCCGGCCCATATATTCTTTCAGCTGCTGGAAGGCTTGCTCGCACTGCTCCGTCCATTCGAAGTCTTTCACCCTTTTCAGCACGTCGAAGAACGGAATACACTTATCAGTTGCTTTCGAGATGAATCTGCTAAGCGCCGCGACCTGTCCTGTCAGACTTTGAACTTCTTTGACCGTTCTGGGCGACCTCATATTTATTAAGGCCAGAATTTTCTCCGAATTGGCTTCGATCCCCCTCTCATTCACCATGAACCCCAAGAATTTTCCAGATGCAACCCCGAAAGCGCACTTCAGCGGGTTGAGCTTCATCTTGTAATTTCTCAGAATCTGGAATGTCTCCGCCAGATCGCCGACATGGGACTCGGCTTGCTTCGACTTGACCAGCATGTCGTCCACATATACTTCCATCGTCCTGCCGATCTGCTTCTCAAACATCTTATTGACCAGCCTCTGATAGGTCGCGCCAGCATTTTTCAGACCGAAGGGCATCACCTTATAACAATAAAGGCCTCTATCCGTAATGAACGAGGTGTGCTCTTCGTCCAGCGGGCTCATAGGAATTTGGTTATATCCTGAATAAGCATCCATAAAACTCAACAGCTGGTGACCAGCAGTCGCGTCCACCAACTGATCGATCCTTGGAAGAGGGAAACTGTCCTTAGGGCACGCCTTGTTGAGATCGGTGAAATCAATGCACGTCCTCCACTTGCCATTCTTCTTCTTTACGAGCACAGGGTTAGCGAGCCAAAGTGGATACTGGACGGCCCTAATGAAATTATTAGCGAGCAGCTTATCAACTTCCTCTTTGATGGCATCAGATCGCTCTTTTGTCAACGGTCTCCTCTTCTGGCGAACCGGTCTGAATCGGGGATCGATATTCAATCTATGCGACATAATCTCGGGATCGATTCCAACCATGTCTTCGTGACTCCAAGCGAAGACATCTACACTTTCTTTGAGGAAACTAACGAGCTGATTCTTCACTTCCGGGGTCAGACCTCGCCCCACACTCAGGCATCTTCTCGGATCTTCCTTACTGACCTGAATAGATTCAAGCTCGTCTACAGGACCCGACGTCAAAAACTCATCCACCTCGCGAGGATCAAGATCGCGGTCAAAGCCTTCTTCGCTGACTTCATTTGGCTTTCCTTCGGTCACCATCTCTACTTGCTTATATGTCACCCCGATCTTCATAGCCTTCACATAACAGCGTCTCGCTGTATACTGCTCACCTCGAATTACCCCCACTCCGCTGGTAGTCGGAAATTTGATAGTGAGAGCTTTGGTCGACACGACCATATCTAGATCGTTCATCGCGGGCCTCCCCAAAACCACATTATAAGCAGATGCCCCATTAACGATGAGGAAGTCCGCTAGGGTAGTTGCCTGGCGAGCTGGATCTCCTATTGAAAGCGGAAGTCTTACTTGGCCTATTGGGATGACGGCGTCCCCAGTGAAACCGTAGAGAGGCTCTGGAGACGGCTTCAGCTGATTAGCTCCTAACCCGAGCTGATCATAACAATCCTTGTACATAACATTGACCGAGCTGCCTGTATCTATCATGATCCTCAAGACCTCGGCGTTGCTGATTCTCGCCTTGATAACAAGGGCGTCATTATGGGGAAATTTTACCTCGCCTTCGTCTTCCTTTGTGAAAACGATCTCCTCCGAAGTCATTCTAGCCTTCTTTGCTGGCCCTTCCTGATCACCCCGTCCTGTAAGGTGGACGTGATTTGCCTCTCGCACATATCTTTCATGAGACTTACCAGAGGATCCGGCGATGTGGGGACCGCCATGGATGGTATAGATAGTTTTTACCGTCAAACCAACTCCCTGCTCCTGGCCTTGCTGACTCGTCTGCGCGGGCTGGTGATCTTGACGAGGACGCTGATTCTGGGGCTTCTTATGGTCGGGCTGTACCACATACTCCTTCAGACGGCCATTTCTTATCAAATCTTCTATGGCGTCCTTAAGGTCCCAGCATTCAGACGTATTGTGCCCGTTCTCCTGATGATAAGCACAATATTTACGAGGATTTTTGAACTTACCCGGGAAACCAGTAGGGCTCGGCCTCCCGAAGTTGACTCTATGCTTTTCTGTCTGAAAGATCCGATCTTGCCTGTCGGATAACGTACTGTAGCGGTGGAAGCGGCTTCGAGGCGGGGAGCGATCTCTTCTGACATCTTTCTTAGCTCGCTTCGCCACCTGATTATTCGATCGGTTTCTTCTATCTTCATTACTGACCTGATCCCTCTTCTTGCCTTGATGGGATCCACTTGCCTCATTTTTCGGCTGGCTAGCCTTTCTCGAGCTAAAGGATTCTTCCCATCTGATCTCCCTATTAGCTCGTTCGTAAAATTCTCCCAGGTCTTTGACAGGCATTTTGTAAATGCTTTCATACAGCTTTCCATCCTTCCGAAGTCCGGCTGAAATTGTTGACAAAACGCCCTCATCAGTCGGACCCTCCACATTATTAATCTCGCTTCTGAAGCGGCTGATATATTCCTTCAGCGGTTCCCCTGATCGCTGAAAAATGGTTGCGAGATGACAGGCCGGAGCGAGCTGCCTCTTCAACGCTTTATACTGGTCGAGGAACTTTTGCTGGCACTCCTCCCAGCTACTGATACTGCGCGGCGGCAAATTCCTGAACCAAGTTCGCGGTATTTCTCCGAACGTCGCAGGGAACACACGACACTTTACCAACGAACTGGAGGTTTGCAAATTCATTTGGACGTTGAAGGCATCCAGATGGTCATAGGGGTCCGAATCTCCATTATACTTCGGAATATCAGGGAGCTTAAACCTGGCAGGAAGCGGCTCTCGATCTATCTCCGCCACGAGAGGGCTTCTGTCTTCACTTCGCTCTGCCGCCGCCTGAGCCCCAGGTCGATCTTCGAGCTGCTGCATTCGCTCCAGGAGCTGCTGAATGATCGGGTCCTGAGCTCCGAGCTGCCTCACGGGGGACCTCCTACTTCTTCGACTTACCCCGGTGATAGAATGCTGGTCATACCGTCGGCGTTCGCGGCCCACCTCGTAGCTATCGTTCTCTCTACGCCGGTCGTTCTGGCCTCGCCGCAGCTCGTCTTCATCTCTGCGATCTGAAACACGAGGGATTCCATTGCTTACCTCGACCCTTCTGCCACCATCCCGGCTGATTCTGACTCTCACATCTGAAGGTCGGGCTGCATCTCCATTCTCCCGAGCTCGCTGACCCCGGGCTTCAGATCGTCTATTCGACGAATGAAGAGATCCTTCTGGCACATGCACTCCCCTTGCGACCTCCGCTACAGGAGGTGGGATTACCGTCGTCCTTGGCACGTTCTGATCACGACCTCGTGCCATCGCCCTCAACGTGTCCGCCATCTGAGCCATTGTAGCTTCTATCCTCTCCTGACGTCGGGCCAAGTCATGCACGACGTCCCGTCCTCCCTGAGACGGTCCTGCACCCATATCTGTCATCTGCAGCTCGGTCTCTTCGGCTCTATCGTCTACTGAGTTTCTGGTCGT